>CM077671.1:125321023-126729773 GCA_039707655.1 Elymus sibiricus | reverse complement strand
ATAGCATGGAACAATAAAAAATTATAGATACGTTGGAGACATATCAGCATCCCCAAGCTTAATTCCTGCTCTTCCTCGAGTAGGTAAATGATAAAAACAGAATTTTTGATGTGACATGCTACCCAATATGTAATCTTTTGCATGTATGCTCATTGAGAAACGATGAATTAACAAACATCAACATAGTAATATTTATAAGCATAAGCAACAAAATCATCAATCTTTAAAAGTATACGATCCTAAAAGAATGTTTACCCCCATTCATTTTATCATATGAGCAAGGCATGGCCCCGTCTTCACCACATTAATACAAATGTCAAGCACCATGGTGTCCAAGTCAGGCAATTGGATCGTACTTTTTCAATGTGCATCAACTTTTTATTCTTCACGTAATACATGACCGTGAACCATGGACATAGCATAAAGGTGGAATAGAATATGGTGGTAGATATCAAAGGGGTAAAAAATGGAGAAGAAAGTCTCGCATCAACTAGGCATATCAACGGGCTATGGATATGCCCATCGATAGATGTCAATGCAAGGAGTAGGGATTGCCATGCACATGCTGCACAAGAGCTATAAGTGTATGAAAGCTCAACTGAAGCTAAGTGGGGTGTGCATCCAACTTGCTTGCTCATGAAGACCTCAGGCATTTGAGGAAGCCCGTCATCGGAATATACAAGTCAAGTTTATAATAATGAAAAAGTAATTCCCACTAGCATATGAAAATGGCATAAAATGATACTCTCTATATGAAGAACATGGTGCCGCTTTGAGGCACAAGTGTGGTAAAGGATAGTAGCAAAGTCCCTTCTCTCTTTTTCTCTCATTTTCATTTTTTCATTTTTTTATTATGGTGGGCTCATTTGGCCTCCCCCATTTTTATTTCCTCACTGGGACAATGCTCTAATAATGATGCTCATCACACTTTTATTTACTTACAACTCAATATGAAAACTCGACATGAAGAACTATGAAACAACATGACTCAATATAAATGCCTATGGCAGTGTACCAGGATGTGCAATGATCTAGCGTGACATGTATCAAAAATATGATGAATGGTGGCTTTGCGACAAATACTATGTCAGCTCTATATGATCATGCAAAGCAATATGATGATGAATGAACTAGTCATATGGTGTAACAGTGGAATTTGCATGGCAATATATCTTGGAATGTCTATGGAAATGCCATAATAGGTAGGTATGGTGGCTGTTTTGAGGAAGATATAAGAAGGCTTATGTGTGACAGAGCGTATCATGCCACGGGGTTTGGATGCACCAGCGAAGTTGACACCGCTCCTCGAGGTGAGAATGGGCAATGCACGGTACCGAAGAGGCTAGCAAAATATGAGGTGGTGAGATTGCGTATGTCCATGGGTTCACATTAGTCATGAAGAACACATATACTTATTGCAAAGTTTTATTAGTTTTATCACAAATCAAAGTACTACCCGCATGCCCCGAGGGAGGAGGTTGGGAGGAGTTAACAATCGCGCGCTTGCGACCCAAAACAACACTAGGATTTCGATGAGGAATAGAAATGCTAACACATCCCCACCATGATTTTTTAATATTTAGACAAACGGGAAATTAACACCTGTTAATACCGATACTTCTACGAATCAACAATGATGCACTCACACCTTTTTCACATTACCACATCAATATCATTAACCCACAATTTCTCTTTTATGTGCTACATGATGGTTTTGATTATCACTCATTGAATACCTATTGTTTTTGGACTAGTCTTATGACCCATGAAAATTACCGTCACTATTTATTGACTCTCAAACAAATATAAGTGAATAACGAGAGTGCAATTATTTCTACAAAATCTATACACCACCGTGCTCAAAAAGATATAAGTGAAGTTCTAGAGCAACTGCTAAGCTCAAAAGATATAAGTGAAGCACATAGAGTATTCTAATAAATTATGATGAAGGTGTGTCTCTCTTAAATAGGTGTGTCCAGCAAATGATGATTGTGGCAAACTAAAAATAAAATCAAACAAAAGCAAACGACGCTCCAAGCAAAACTCATATCATGTGACGAATAAAAATATAGCTCCAAGCGACATACCGATGGATTGCGATGAAAGAGGGGATGCCTTCCGGGGCATCCCCAAGCTTAGACGCTTGAGTCTTCCTAGAATATTACCTTGGTGTGCCTTGGGCATCCCCAAGCTTAGTCTCTTGCCACTCCTTATTCCTTCGTCCATCGTGATAACACCCAAAACTTGAAAACTTCAATCACACAAAACTCAAGAAAACTTCGTGAGATCCGTTAGTATAAGAAACATATCAAATGCTTTAGGTACTGTTATAAATTGATTCATATTTCATTATTTCATAATAGTTACTGTATTCTAACTTCTCCATGGCTTATACCCCCCGATATAATCCATAGCATCATCAAAACAAGCAAACTATGCAAGCAAAAACAGAATCTGTCTAAAGCATAACAGTCTGTAAAGATCTGTAAAGAACCTATACTTCTATCACTCTAAAACTTCTGAAACATTAGTACAACCTGAATAATTTGTATAGAAATACTGTGTAAAAAATTCAGATGAAAAAGACATTCCAGTAAAATCAGAGAAATTCTGCACTGGACGCTAAAGTTTCTGTTTTTGCACCGTATCAATTCTACTCATCTCGTGAGTCATACCAAAGGCTTTAGTTGGCACAAACACTAATTAAAACATAAAAAAAAAATTATTACAGATTAAATAATCATGTTATCACACACAAACATAAAGTAAAAAGCAAAAATAAAGTTAACTATTGGGTTGCCTCCCAACAAGCGCTATTGTTTTAAGCCCCTAGCTAGGCATAATGCATAGTTTCAAGTGTTGTCATCTTTGACACTCCATCCATAACTAGATCTCATGATTGATTCACAAGGTGGTTTAATTCTCTTCCTAGGTAAGTGTTCCATCCCTTTCTTTAATGGCAATTGGAACCTTATGTTTCCCTCTTTCATATCAATAATTACACCTATACTTCGTAAGAAAGGTCTTCCAAGTATTATTGGACAAGTAGGATTGCAATCAATATCAAGAAAAATGAAATCTATAGCCACATAATTCTTATTTGCAACAATGATAACATCATTTATTCTACCTAAAGGTCTTTTAACGGTAGAATCCGCAAGATGCAAGTTTAGGGAACAATCTTGAATATTGGTGAGACCAAGCACATCACAAAGAGTTTTAGGTATAGTTGAAACACTAGAACCAAGGTCACACAAAGCATTGCATTAATATTTATTTATCCTTATTTTAATATTAGGTTCCCACTCATCATGCAATTTTCTAGGAATAGAAACTTCAAGCTCAAGTTTCTCATCATAAGCTTTTATCATCGCTTCCACTATATGATTAGTGAAAGCCTTGTTTTGTTCATAAGAATTGGGTGAGCTAATAATAGTTTGTAACAAGGAAAATACATTCTACTAAAGAGAAAATTTCATAATTATAGTTCTTGTAATCCAAGATAGTGGGCACATCACTAATTAAAGTGTTTACCTCTCCAAACCCACTTTTTTCAGTTTTAGCATTAGAATCATCACCCTCCAAGCAAACGGGACGCTCTATAGCTAAAGTTGACTCATCTCCAGTCCCTTTATCATTTACTTTCAGATTAGTAAATAAAGATTCAATAGGAGAAGTACCAATCATTTTAAGATCTTCGTCATGATTCCGGTAAAAATTGAGTGGAAGAGCCTTTTCTAAGAATTCCCGCTTAGCTTTCAACTTAGCGGTCCTCTCCTTACTTTCATTAATGGATATTTCGATAGATTTAATAGTATCATTCAAATCATGCTTGGGTGTCAAACTTTTACCTTTAAGAGTTTCAACATCAAGAGCAATTATATCCATGTTTTTAGCCAAAGTATCAATCGTATGCAACTTTTCTTCTACCATAGTATTAAAAATCTTTTGAGAACTAATAAATTCTTTAATTGTGTTCTCAGGATCAAAGGGTATCCTATTAGTATTTGTAGAAGAATTTACATAGGAATTACCATAATACTTTCCATATTTATTAGAGGAATTACCGGGATACGGCCTAGCATTGAAATTTCCTCTATAAGCATTGTTGTTGAAATTTTTTCGCGAGATAAAGTTCACATCAATAGCATCATTATTTTGCTCAATAAAAGTAGACAAAGGCATATCATTTGGATGAACATGAGTATTTTTGGTAGCAACCATATTCATAAGATCATCCACTTTTGCACTCAAAGTAGCGATTTCCTCGACAAAATTTACCTTCTTACCAGTTGGAGCTCTTTATGTATGCCATTGAGAATAATTGGTCATGATGCTGTCCAGAAGTTTTGTGGCCTCTCGTAAGGTCAAATCCATAAAGGTACCACCTGTAGCAGAATCTAGAAGATTTTTAGACACAAAGTTCAGTCCGGCATAGAAGTTTTGGATAATCATCCACAAGTTTAAACCATGAGTAGGGCAATTTCTAACCATCAATTTCATCCTCTCCCAAGCTTGTGCAACATGTTCTTGATCATGTTGTTTAAAATTCATAATTTGATTCCTAAGGGAGTTGATCTTAGCAGGAGGAAAATACTTGGAAATAAAAGCATCTTTACACTTATCCCATGTTCCAATACTATTACGTGGTGAAGATGAGAACCAAGACTTAGCTTTATATCTTAGTGAAAAGGAAATAATTTTAATTTCACAACATCATTATCCATATCCTTTTTCTTTTGCATATCACAAAGTTCAACAAAAGTATTAAGATGAGCAGCGGGATCCTCATTAGAACTTCCCAAAAATTGGTCTTTCATCACAAGATTCAGCAATGCAGCATTAGTATCAAAAGCCTCTGCACTAGTGGTGGTATGGGAGTGCTAATAAAATCATTGTTATTAGTATTTGAGAAGTCACACAACTTAGTAGTATCTTGAGACATGGTGACCGAGCAAGCAAAGTAACAAGTAGGACAAGTAAACTAGCAAGCAAAGAAGTAAACTAGTATCTAGTAAAGATAAATATTTTTGTATTTTTGATTTTTATCAAGAAAACTAAATATAACAGCAAATAAAAAGAATAAAAAGTGAATGATAATTTGTGTGAAGTTACTTGATAGTTGGTGATGATATTCCTCGGCAACGGCGCCAGAAATCCTTCCTGATACTTGTGATCTGCGTTGGGTTTTCCGTGAAGAGGAACGGGTAGTTGCAGCACAATACAGATACGTATTTCCCTCAGTTAAGAACTAAGGTTTATCGAACCAATAGGAATATCAATCCACAACCGTCTTCAGCAGCTGCACACAAAAGAGCAAACACTTGCACCCAACGCGGCAAGAGGGTTGTCAATCCCCTTGATCTCGTTATTTGCAAGCAAGTGAAGTGTGTTGAGAATAGTAGATAATTGTAAATTGCAAAATAAAATAAAAAGTAAATAATGGCAGCAAGGTAATGATAGGTTTTGTAAATATATAAGTGAATAGACCCGGGTGATGTCTACTACACAACTTTATTCGTGTAGACTCGTGTTGGGCCTCCAAGCGCAGAGTTTTGTAGGACAGTAGCAATTTTCCCTCAAGTGGATGACCTAAGGTTTATCAATCTGTGGGAGGTGTAGGATGAAGATGGTCTCTCTCAAGCAACCCTGCAACCAAATAACAAAGAGTCTCTTGTGTCCCCAACACACCCAATACAATGGTAAATTGTATAGGTGCACTAGTTCGGCGAAGAGATGATGATACAAGTGTAATATGGATAGTAGATATAGATTTTTGTAATATGAAAATATAAAAACAGAAAGGTAACTAATGATAAAAGTGAGCACAAACGGTATTGCAATGCTTAGAAACAAGGCCTAGGGTTCATACTTTCACTAGTGCAAGTTCTCTCAACAATATTGACATAGTTGAATCATATGTAAATCCCTCACGTGCGACAAAGAGTTCACTCCAAAGTCACAAATAGCGGAGAACAAACGAAGAAATTATTGTAGGGTACGAAACCACCTCAAAGTTATCTTTTCCGATCAATCATATGAGCCATCCCCATTAATTGTCACGAACAGCCCTAGAGTTCGTACTAGAATAACATCTTAAGATACACATCAACCAAAACCCTAATGTCACCTAGATACTCCAATGTCACCACGAGTACCCATGGGCTTGATTATACGATATGCATCACACAATTTCAGATTCATCATGTTCAATCCAACACAAAGAACTTCAAAGAGTGCCCCAAAGTTTCTACCGAAGAGTCAAGACGAAAACATGTGCCAACCCCTATGCATAGATTCCCAAGGTCACAGAACCCGCAAGTTGATCACCAAAACATATATCAAGTGGATCAATAGAACATCCCATTGTCACCACGGATATCCCATCCCAAGACATACATCAAGTGTTCTCAAATCCTTAAAGACTCAATCCGATAAGAAAACTTCAAAGGGAAAACTCAATTCATCACAAGAAGATAGAGAGGGGAAAACTCCATATGATTCATCTATATTAATAAAGCTCGCGGTACATCAAGATCGTGGCATCTCAAGAACACGAGAGAGAGAGAGAGATCAAACACATAGCTACTGGTACATACCCTCAGCCCCGAGGGTGAACTACTCCCTCCTCGTCATGGAGACCGCCGGGATGATGAAGATGGCCTCCGGTTATGGTTTCCCCCTCCGGCAGGGTGCCGGAACGGGCTCCTGATTGGTTTTTCGTGGCTACAGAGGCTTGCGGTGCCGGAACTCCCGATCTAGGTTTCTTTCTGGAGGTTTCCGTATTTATAAGAAATTTGGGCATCGGAAACAAGTCAAGGGGGGCCACGTGGTGACGACAAGCCAGGGGGGCGCGCCCTATGGGGGGGGGCGCCCCCTAGGCTTGTGGCTGCCTCGTGGCTCTTCTGGCCCAACTCCGATGCCCCGTGGGTCTCTTCTGGTCCATACAAAATCACCGTAAATTTTTATTCCGTTTGGACTCCGTTTGATATTCCTTTTCTGTAAAACTCAAAAACAAGGAAAAAAGAGAAACTGGCACTGGGCTCTAGGTTAATAGGTTAGTCCCAAAAAATAGTATAAAATAGCATATTAATGCATATAAAACATCCAAAACCGATAATATAATAGCATGGAGCAATCGAAAATTATAGATACGTTGGAGACGTATCAAGCATCCCCAAGCTTAATTCCTGCTCGTCCTCGAGTAGGTAAATGATAAAAACAGAATTTTTGATGTGGAATGCTACCTACATTTTTATCAGTGTAATCTTTTTTATTGTGGCAAGAATATCCAGATCCATAAGATTCAAAACAAGAGTTTAATATTGACATAAAAACAATAATACTTCAAGCATACTAATAAAGCAATCATGTCTTCTCAAAATAACATGGCCAAAGAAAGTTATCCCTACAAAATCATATAGTCTGGATATGCTCCATCTTCATCACACAAAGTATTAAATCATGCACAACCCCGGTTTTAGCCAAGCAATTGTTTCATACTTTAGTATTCTCAAACTTTTTCAACTCTCACGGAATACATGAGCGTGAGCCATGGATATAGCACTATAGGTGGAATAGAATATGGTGGTTGTGGAGAAGACAGAAAGAAGGAGATAGTCTCACATCAACTAGGCGTATCAACGGGCTATGGAGATGCCCATCAATAGATATCAATGTGAGTGAGTAGGGATTGCCATGCAACGGATGCACTAGAGCTATAAGTGTATGAAAGCTCAAAAAGAAACTAAGTGGGTGTGCATCCAACTCGCTTGCTCACGCAGACCTAGGGCAATTTTAGGAAGCCCATCATTGGAATATACAAGCCAAGTTCTATAATGAAAATTCCCACTAGTATATGAAAGTGTCAATATAGGAGACTCTCTATCATGAAGATCATGGTGCTACTTTGAAGCACAAGTGTGGAAAAAGGATAGTAGCATTGCCCCTTCTCTCTTTTCTCTCATTTTTTATATATGTTCTCTTTTTTTTTCTTTTGGTGGGCTTCTTTGGCCTCTTTTATTTTTTTGTAAAGTCCGAAGACTCATCCCAACTTGTGAGGGAATCATAGCTTCCATCATCCTTTCCTCACATGGGACAATGCTCTAATAATGATGATCATCACACTTTTATTTACTTACAACTCAAGAATTACAACTCGATACTTAGAACAAAATATGACTCTATATGAATGCCTCCGGCGGTGTACCGGGATGTGCAATGACTCAAGAGTGACATGTATAAAAAATATGAACGGTGGCTTTGACACAAATACGATGTCAACTGCATGATCATGCAAAGCAATATGACAATGATGATGCGTGTCATAAACGAACGGTGGAAGTTGCATGGCAATATATCTCGGAATGGCTATGGAAATGCCATAATAGGTAGGTATGGTGGCTGTTTTGAGGATGGTATTTGGTAAATGCACCGGTGAAAGTGGCGCGGTACTAGAGAGGCTAGCAAAGGTGGAAGGGTGAGAGTGCGTATAATCCATGGACTCAACATTAGTCATAAAGAACTCACATACTTATTGCAAAATTCTATTAGTCATCGAAACATAGTACTACACGCATGCTCCTAGGGGAAGGGTTGGTAGGAGTTAACCATCGCGCGATCCCGACCTCCACACAAAGGAGGGCAATCAATAAATAAATCATGCTCCGACTTCGTCACATAACGGTTCACCATACGTGCATGCTACGGGAATCACAACCTTTAACACAAGTATTTCTACCAATCCACAATTACTCACTAGCATGTCTCTAATATTACCATCTTTATATCTCAAAACAATCATAAGGAATCAAATTTCTCATAGTATTCAATGCACTTTATATGAAAGTTTTTATTATATCCCTCTTGGATGCCCATTATATTAGGACTAAATTCATAACCTAAGCAAATTACCATGCTGTTTAGAGACTCTCAAAATAATATAAGTGAAGCAAGAGAGTTCAACAATTTCTATAAAATGAAACCACCGCCGTGCTGTACAAAGATATAAGTGAAGCACTAGAGCAAAAGACAAACTACTCCAAAAAGATATAAGTGAAGATCAATGAGTAGCCAACAATTAAATAACTATGTGAAGACTCTCTCATCTAAGAATTTCATATATTAAGTATTTTATTCAACAACAAGCAAAAGAAAAATAGCTCTCCAAGAATAGCACGCATCATGTGAACGAATAAAAATTTAGGCTCAACATAGGCTAACCGATAATTGAAGAGAGGTGGGATGCGTAGCATCCCCAAGCTTAGATGCTTGAGACTTCTTGAAATATTTACTTGGGGTGCCTTGGTCATCCCCAAGCTTGAGCTTTTGTATCTCGTTCAATCCTCTCATATCATGGTTTCACCTATTCTCAAAAACTTCATCCACACAAAACTCGAAAAGAACTCGTGAGATAGGTTAGTACTCATAATAATAAACCAACTCTTTATGTACTGCCAAGACAAGTTGCACAATAATTTTCAAATATCATATACTGTTTACTATCATTTCCACAATTTATATCTACCAATATAGGCTATGGAAACTAGAGGATAAGTAGATAACAAAACTATGACATTAATCTGTCCAAACAGAACAGTCTGTAGAAATTTATGAAAACAGTGTACTTTCGTAACTCAAAAAATTATGAAAATTTAGGACATGCTAAATAATTTATATGACAACACTGTGTAAAAATTTCAGAAACGTTCGACATTCCAGTAAAATATGAAAATTCAAACACTACAGCCAAAGTTTCTGTTTTTACACAGCACACATCAAAACTTGCAATGCAAGCATCCTAAGACAATTCTTGGAACTTTTTTATTGAAAAACAAGATTATGAATAACACCTAACAGGAAATAAAAAAATATAATGACGATCCAAGCAAAGCACATATTATGTGACGAATAAAAATATAGCTCTAAGTAAGATATACCGATAATGTTGAAGACGAAAGAGGGGATGCCTCCCGGGGCATCCCCAAGCTTAGACGCTTGAGTCTTCCTTGAATATTACCTTGGGGGTGCCTTGGGCATCCCCAAGCTTAGGTTCTTGTCACTCCTTATTCTCTTCATATCGGTGTCTCACCCAAAACTTGAAAACTTCAATCACACAAAACTTAACGGAACTTCGTGAGAAGGGTTAGTGTAATAAAGATAAATCATTCACTTAGGTACTGTCAAGACAAGATTCATAATTGTTACCACATGATACCTACTGTATTATATCATTCCCATAATTTATACCACTAAATATAAGCTATGAGAACACTAAAACAAGCAAACTATGCATGCAAAACAGAATCTGTCAAAAATAGAACAGTCTGTGAAGATATGTAGTATAACCATACTTCCCTGTCTCTAAAAATTCTGAACAATTAGGACAACCTGAATAATTTGTATATGAAGACTGTGTAAAAATTTCAGATCATTAACACGCTCCAATAAAAAATGAAAATTCCTGTACTGGAGTCAAAAGTTTCTGTTTTGGTTCAGCATCAGTTCTACTCATCTTGTGAGTCATCCCAAAGGCTTTACTTGGGACTTTATTGAAACAAAAGCTATAAAACATGATTACTACAGTAGATTAATCATGTGAACACACAAAAACAGTAGGTATAAATATTGGGTTGTCTCCCAACAAGCACTTTTCTTTAATGCGTTTTAGCTAGGCATGATGATTTCAATGATGCTCACATAAAAGATAAGAATTGAAACATGCAAGAGAGCATCATGAAGCATATGACTAGCAAATTTAAGCCTAACCCACTTCCTATGCATAGGGATTTTGTGAGCAAACAACTTATGGGAACAAGAATCAACTAGCATAGGAAGGTAAAACAAGCAAAACTTCCAGATTTTCAACACATAGAGAGGAAACTTGATATTATTGCAATTCCTACAAGCATATACTCCTCCCTCATAATAATTTTCAGTAGCATCATGAATGAATTCAACAATATAACTATCACATAAGGCATTCTTTTCATGATTCATAAGCATAGAAATTTTACTACTCACCACATAAGCAAATTTATTCTCATCAATAGTAGTGGGAGCAAACTCAACAAAATAACTATCATGTGAAGCATAATACAATTGAAAATTAAAATCATGATGACAAGTTTCATGGTTATCATTATTCTTTATAGCATACATGTCATCACAATAATCATCATAAATAGGAGGCATGCTTTCATCATAATAAATTTGCTCATCAAAACTTGGGGGACTAAACATATCATCTTCATCAAACATAGCATCCCCAAGCTTGTAGCTTTGAATATCATTAGCATCATGAATATTCAAGGAATTCATACTAACAACATTGCAATCATGCTCATCATACAAAGATTTAGTGCCACACATTTTATTGACTTCTTCTTCTAACACTTTGGCACAATTTTCCTTTCCATCATTTTCACGAAAGACATTATAAAGATGAAGTATATGAGGCAACCTCAATTCCATTTTTTTGTAGTTTTATTTTATAGAATAAACTAGTGATAAAACAAGAAACTAAAATATTCAATTGCAAGATCTAAAGATATACCTTCAAGCACTCACCTCCCCGGCAACGGCGCTAGAAAAGAGCTTGATGTCTACTACACAACTTTATTCTTGTAGACTCGTGTTGGGCCTCCAAGCGCAGAGTTTTGTAGGACAGTAGCAATTTTCCATCAAGTGGATGACCTAAGGTTTATCAATCCGTGGGAGGTGTAGGATGAATATAGTCTCTCTCAAGCAACCCTGCAACCAAAGAACAAAGAGTCTCTTGTGTCCCCAACATACCCAATACAATGGTAAATTGTATAGGTGCACTAGTTCGGCGAAGAGATGGTGATACAAGTGTAATATGGATAGTAGATATAGATTTTTGTAATCTGAAAATATAAAAACAGCAAGGTAACTAATGATAAAAGTGAGCACAAACGGTATTGCAATGCTTAGAAACAAGGCCTAGGGTTCATACTTTCACTAGTGCAAGTTCTCTCAACAATACTGACATAGTTGAATCATATGTAAATCCCTCACGTGCGACAAAGAGTTCACTCCAAAGTCACAAATAGCGGAGAACAAACGAAGAAATTATTGTAGGGTACGAAACCACCTCAAAGTTATCTTTTCCGATCAATCATATGAGCCATCCCCATTAATTGTCACGAACAACCCTAGAGTTCGTACTAGAATAACACCTTAAGATACACATCAACCAAAACCCTAATGTCACCTAGATACTCCAATGTCACCACGAGTACCCATGGGATTAATTATACGATATGCATCACACAATTTCAGATTCATCATGTTCAATCCAACACAAAGAACTTCAAAGAGTGCCCCAAAGTTTCTACCAGAGAGTCAAGATGAAAACACGTGCCGACCCCTATGCATAGATTCCCAAGGTCACGGAACCCGCAAGTTTACCACCAAAACATACATCAAGTGGATCAATAGAACATCCCATTGTCACCACGGATATCCCATTGCAAGACATACATCAAGTGTTCTCAAATCCTTAAAGACTCAATCTGATAAGAAAACTTCAAAGGGAAAACTCAATTCATCACAAGAAGATAGAGAGGGGAAAACTCCATATGATTCATCTATATTAATAAAGCTCGCGGTACATCAAGATCATGCCATCTCAAGAACACGAGAGAGAGAGAGATCAAACACATAGCTACTGGTACATACCCTCAGCCCCGAGGGTGAACTACTCCCTCCTCGTCATGGAGACCGCCGGGATGATGAAGATGGCCTCCGGTTATGGTTTCCCCCTCCGGCAGGGTGCCGGAACGGGCTCCCAATTGGTTATTCGTGGCTACAGAGGCTTGCGGCGGCGGAACTCCCGATCTAGGTTTCTTTCTGGAGGTTTCCGTATTTATAAGAAATTTGGGCGTCGGAAACAAGTCAACGGGGGCCACGAGGCGACGACAAGCCAGGGGGGTAGCTAGATGGCTTCCTCTCTCTCTCTCTTATGATTCTCAATACAATGGTCTCTTGGAGATCTATTTGATGTAAACTTTTGCGGTGTGTTTGTTGGGATCCGATGAATTTTGAGTTCATGATCAGTTTCTATCCATGAATATTATTTGAGTCTTCTTTGATCTCTTATATGCATGATTACTTATAGCCTCGTATTTCTTATTCAAATCTTTGGTTTAGTTAGGCCAACTAGATCGATTTTTCTTGCCATGGGAAGAGGTTCTTGTGATGGGTTCGATCTTGCGGTGTTCTTTCCCAGTGACAGAAGGGGCAGCAAGACACGCATGTATCGTTGCTATTAAGGATAACAAGATGGGGTCTATTCCTACATGAATAGATCTTGTCTACATCATGTCATCGTTCTTATTGCATTACTCCGTTTTTCCATGAACTTAATACACTAGATGCATGCTGTATAGCGGTCGATGTGTGGAGTAATAGTGGTAGATGCAGGCAGGAGTCGGTCTACTTATCTTGGACGTGATGCCTATATAATGATCATCGCCTTGGATATCATCATGACTATTCGATTTTCTATCAATTGCCCAATAGTAATTTGTTCACCCACCGTGCGTTATACTCATGAGAGAAGCCACTAGTGAACCCTACGGCCCCCGGGTCTACTTTTCCAACATATTGCTTTCCGATCTACTTTTTTGCAATCTTTGTTTTCAGATCTATAAAGCCAAAAACCCAAAAACATATTGCTGCATATTCACTCTTTTTATTTGTGTTCTTGAGAGATCTATCTCTCCTATCTATCACTACCTAATCTATCTTATTACCGTAGAGAGATTGACAACCTCTCATTCGCGTCGGGTTGCAAGTATTTGTTGTTTGTGTGCAGGTGCTGCTTATTGGGTGGTGGTGATCCTCCTACTGGTTCGATAACCTTGGTTTCATAACTGAGGGAAATACTTACCGTCGCTGTGCTGAATCATCCCTTCCTCTTTGGGGAAATACCGACGCAGTCTCAAGCCACGTCAAAGGAATTTCTGGCGTCGTTGCCGGTGAGGAAGCAGTCTCTTCTACGTGCCTATCGTAGGCGCCGAGGGGACTCCATCATCATCTACCAGGTTCCTAATCACAAATATCATCTCCTTGCAATTACATTATTTTCCATTTGCCTCTCGTTTTCCTCTCCCCCACTTCACCAATTTGCCGTTTCATTTGCCCTCTTTTTCGTTTGCCTTCTTCTCGTCAGATCTCTTGTTTGCTAGTCACCATGAGTGATTTTGGTATGGCAGAAACGGATGATGGAAGGACTCCTAAAATTGGACATTCTGCTAATCTTGATTCTAAAACTTTTGTTTTGGGGCAAGGGAACGTTATAGGTAAAGAAACTATCCAAGAATTTTTCAATTGCGTTGGGAATTTGACTCTCGATGATACTCCTATATTGAAAAGAACTAAATCTTATCCGGAAGCTATCTCGGCGCTAGTTTTAAAACTTGAAAATAGATTTATTCGTACCCATCCTACCTTGCAAAGATTTTTTTATGATCTACCCGTCATGAAGAACCCCAAAGCTAAGTTAGCTATCCTTGTTCTTGTGAATGAATTTGATCACATAGTACGGGAAGCTAGGGAGATCGACTTTTATGGTATGAGCCGTGAAAAACCAGTAATAGGAGAAATCCTTTACAATAGTGATTACATGATGAGATATTTGCTTGGAAACAATCAAATTTTTGATGAGAATCTCAAAAAGGAAGTCCCCGTTTTAGATATGATCAACCAAGTTTTCAATGACGTGAACCAACAATATTCTTGGATCGTAGCCGGTAATCAAAGGGGGTATGTAGAGGGACAACTTGATAGTGCTAAGGTTGCTATGGATGATGTGTTTCAAGTTCTATTTACAAAACCTCTTGACAAAAGCTCCTCATCCAAAACCAAAGATGACAATACTTGAATCTATGCGTTATGCCTAGCTAGGGGCGTAAAACGATAGCGCTTGTTGGGAGGCAACCCAATGAATAAATAATTTTTTGCTTTTTCCTTTCTGTTTTTGAGTGTTGACACAATTATGCCTCTGTTATGATTGTGTTTTTATGGTTTATTTAGTGTTTGTGCCAAGTAAAGCCTTTAGGATGATTCATAGGATGAGTAGAAGCGATGCTGAATCTGAAACAGAAACTTTGCGTCCAGTATATGAATTTTCATTTTTTGCTGGAATGTGATCTTGAGCTTAAATTTTAACATAGTGTTTCTATACAAATTCCTTACGTTGTACTATTTATTCAGAATTTTTAGAGTTACAGAAGTATGGGTAGAGTACAGATTACTACAGACTGTTCTGTTTAAGACAGATTCTGTTTTCGTTGCATTGTGTGCTTGTTTTGATGAATCTATGGGTTATATTGAAGGGTATGAGCCATGGTAAAGTTAAAATACAGTAGGTATAATGCAATAATAAAATATGAATGGGTTTGCAATAGTACCTAAATTAGTGATTTGCTTTATTATACTAACGGATCTCTCGAAGATTTTGTTGAGTTTTGTGTGATTGAAGTTTTCAAGTTTTGGGTGAGATCACAATAGATGAAGGAATAAGGAGTAATAAAAGCCTAAGCTTGGGGATGGTACCGTATCCCCAAGATATATCCAGAGAGAAACAAGCAACTAAGCTTGGGGATGCCCCCGAGTGGCATCCCCTCTTTCTTCTAACAACCATCGGTATTTTACTTGGAGCTATATTTTTATTCGTCACATATCATGAGTTTTGCTTGGAGCGTCTTGTATCTTTGCTTGCTTTGTTTGTTAGTTTTTCCTTTGTATCCTTGCTAGACACACCTATTTGAGAAAGCCAAAATCATGCTATGATTTGTTAGAATTGCTCTATGTGCTTCACTTAAACTTTTTGAGCTATAGAATTGCTCTAGTGCTTCACTTATATATTTTTGAGCACGGTGTGCTTGGAAATTTTTGTAGAAATACTCTCATGCTTCACTTAGATTAATTTGAGAGTAGGTAATTTTGAAGAAATCCTCTCATGCTTCACTTATACCTTTTTGAGAGATGAAATCTTTATGCTCATGTGCTTCACTTAAATTTGTTTGAGCTTGCCAAAAAGCAATGGCAATATATGAAACTAGTCCCAAAGTGATAGATATCCAAGGAGGTTATAATAAAAACTTTCATGAAGATCATTGGACAAATTAAACTTGATTCCTTGTAATAGTTTTGCAACATGATGATAGTAATATGTGAGTCATGTTAGTGAGTAATTATGCTTAGTAGGAATATTGGTGTTAAGGTTTGTGATTCCCTACGCATGCATGAAAGTCAATAGTTATGCAATGAAGTTACATCCTACTTGTGGTGCATTATTCGGTGTTAGTTATGCTCAATGCTCGCTTATGTGAATTTTCGTTTCTTGGTTTTGTTGCTTCCCAATCTATTTGCTAGCCTCCATTTGTACTAAGTAGAAATACTACTTGTGCATCCAAAATCCTTAAACCAAGTTTTGCCTTATGAGTCCACCATACCTACCTATATGCGGTATTTCCATGCCGTTCCAAGCAAATTTGTATGTACCATCTCTAAATTTTCAAAATAAATTTTCTTTTTTGTGTGCCCGTACCGCTCATGAAACGGTGGGGAGTGTCCAATATTTTTCCATGCTAGATGTGTTATTCTCAAGATGAGTGTTTATTCACTTTTCATTGCACGAGAGTGCGGCGGTAATAGGGATGCCCATTCCCGAAATGAAAAACAAAAAAATATTTACTTTATGTTGTCAAATAATAAATTCCTTGGAAAGTGTTGGTATGGAAGGCAACCGTGGATACGGCCCGCCATGGAAAGTGAAAGTTTGGTGGAAAAAGGAATAAACTTTATGTTCTGTTTGGGAACCGCCTATGATATATCTAGCATGGAAAGTATTGTGTGCTACTTTGTCGTTTTCGTTGACAGGAAAAGCATGCCACCCAAAATATTTTTCTCTCTCAATTTAAACCTTGAGCTCTGGCACCTCTACAAATCCCTACTTCCCTCTGCGAAGGGCCTACCTTTTACTTTATGCAATTTTTGTTTTTACTTGGAGTCTCCATCTTCTCTTATAATCACCAACTAGGGGGCACTATGATCGTACTTGAGCATTGGGCATAGTTAATATTTGAGTGTGTTTCATGAATGGATCAATGATTGAGCATGATGGGCTAGTGATAACTTTCTTTAGTGTTGATATTTTGAAAGACATGGTTGCTCATTGACATGCTTGAGTATTGAAGTCATTATGTTAACACTAGAATATTGCTTTGAATCATTTAAAAGTCCAAATGTCCATGCTATACAAAAGAAAAGAATGTGATGAACATGTTAGGCAGCATTCCACATCAAAAATTCTGTTTTTATCATTTACCTACTCGAGGACGAGTAGGAATTAAACTTGGGGATGCTGATACGTCTCCAACGTACCTATAATTTTTTGCTTGTTCCATGCTGTTATATTATCATTCTTGGATGTTTTACAATCATTTTATAACAACTTTATATCATTTTTTGGGACTAACCTATTGACATAGTGCCAAAGTGCCAGTTGCTGTTTTTGCTTGTTTTTTACTTCGCAGAAAATCAATACCAAACGGAGTCCAATCGCGACGAAACTTTTTGGAAATTTTTTCTGGACCAGAAGACACCCAGTGGGCCAAAGAACTGCCAGAGAGGTGGGCCGTGGAGACCACAACCCACCAGGGCGCGCTAGGGGGGCCCCGGCGCGCCCTGATGGGTTGTGCCCTCCTCGGCCCCCCTCCTGACCGCCTCTGATGCCTATAAATTCCCAAATATTCCAAAAACCCTAGGGGAGTCAACGAAACACAATTCCAGCCGCCGCAAGTTCCAGAACCTCGAGATCCAATCTAAACACCATCACGGAGGGGTTCATCTTCCTCATAGGTGCCTCTCCGATGATGCGTGAGTAGTCCACCATAGACCTACGGGTCCGTAGGCAGTAGCTAGATGGCTTCTTCTCTCTCTCTTATGATTCTCAATACAATGGTCTCTTGGAGATCTATTTGATGTAAACTTTTGCGGTGTGTTTGTTGGGATCCATGAATTTTGAGTTCATGATCAGTTTCTATCCATGAATATTATTTGAGTCTTCTTTGATCTCTTATATGCATGATTACTTATAGCCTCGTATTTCTTCTTCGAATCTTTGGTTTAGTTAGGCCAACTAGATCGATTTTTCTTGCCATGGGAAGAGGTGCTTTGTGATGGGTTTGATCTTGTGGTGTTCTTTCCCAGTGACAGAAGGGGCAGCAAGACACGCATGTATCGTTGCTATTAAGGATAACAAGACGGGGTCTATTCCTACATGAATAGATCTTGTCTACATCATGTCATCGTTCTTATTGCATTACTCCGTTTTTCCATAAACTTAATACACTAGATGCATGATGGATAGCGGTCGATGTGTGGAGTAATAGTGGTAGATGCAGGCAGGAGTCAGTCTACTTATCTTGGACGTGATGCCTATATAATGATCATCGCCTTGGATATCATCATGACTATTCGATTTTCTATCAATTGCCCAACAGTAATTTGTTCACCCACCGTGCGCTATACTCATGACAGAAGCCACTAGTGAACCCTACGGCCCCCGGGTCTAGTTTTCCAACATATTGCTTTCCGGTCTACTTTTTTGCAATCTTTGTTTTCAGATCTACAAAACCAAAAACACAAAAACATATTGCTGCATATTCACTCTTTTTATTTGTGTTCTTGAGAGATCTATCTCTCCTATCTATCACTACCTAAGCTATCTTATTACCGTAGAGAGATTGACAACCTCTCTTTCGCGTCGGGTTGCAAGTATTTGTTGTTTGTGTGCAGGTGCTGCTTATTGGGTGGTGGTGATCCTCCTACTGGTTCGATAACCTTGGTTTCATAACTGAGGGAAATACTTACCGTCGCTGTGCTGCATCATCCCTTCCTCTTTGGGGAAATACCGACGCAGTCTCAAGCCACGTCATGCGCCTTCTTGAGGGTCACGAACGCGTCGTAGGGCGCACGGTGGACGATCTGGCAGCTGTCGCCGCCGCCTGCTGGCTCTGACGACCCGTGGAACAGCTCTGCCGCGCACGCCACGGGGTGCCGCTCGAGTGCATCGCAGGTCGTAGGAGGAGGAGGACCATCATGCTCGGCTTGGTCAGTGCGTGACGGCGGAGGGAGCAGGGAATGGGAGGGCTCCTAACCGTCGTGACCCGGAGCGTCGCGCGCGGCGTCGACGAGCTCGGTGATGCGCTCGAGCCAGGCGTCGTAGGCGTCGTTGGCCGGGCAGTAGCGCAGGAGATCCTGAGCCATGAGAAGCGCGGTGCGCGGAGCAGGAGGGCCGCGACGCGCGAGCGAGTGGATTGTGGTGGAGCGGCCAAGCGCTTGCTCGTTCACCGACGGGTGGATGGAGGAGGCCACACGCTCTCCAAAACTGGCTCGATTGCGGCTCAGGGGCGCCATCCGGGGACGCCGCGGGCAGCGGGTGCTGAGGCGGCAGCTCGGCGCGCTCCCGGTGGGCGGCGGCTTCTTCCATGTCGATGTTGATGTCGCGGTCGAAGGCGCGAAGACGGCAAGTCCCCTTACGAAGCATGCCAAATGTCGGAGTCTGGGATCTGCGTCCACGAACTTCTCCAAGAACAAGGTTCGAACACTGGGGGGGGGGGGGGGCTGTGCTTGCAACCTACAACACGACGGCAAACACGACAAGGTTGACGGCAAGCTCGCTCTACCTCACCGGAAACAACAGAGACACACGAGCTACCCAGGTTCAGGCCACCGTGCGGTGTAAAACCCTACTCCTCCTTGTGATTTGTTGCCTTGAAAAGTGAGGAGCTAGAGGCTCTGGTACAAGGGTGTTAGGGGAGAGAATGGCTCGATCCCCTTACATGGGCGTGGCCCATCCCCCTTTGTAGTGCCTTGGTCGCCTTCACCGAAAATATCAGCGGGAAAGGGTTGCCACAGGGCGGCAATTCGAAGGGGGACAGGAACCAGGCTTCCTGACTAAAGGTGGTCTTCACCTAATAAAGTAGTCTTTGTGACGTGGTCGTGGGCTCGGCGATGACCTTCGTCCTGGCGCGCCGATCCGTCCTGACCCCCTTTCACCGAAGTGGCAACCTTTGGGGAACTTGCTTTTGGAGGGGCAACAGACGCTGCCCCCTAATCAGCAGAAAGGAAATCCTCACTGTCCGCGCCGGCCGGCGTGGCCTCTGTCGTCCTCCTCGGTGCGGGTGCATCACCCACGTAGCAGGGGCGGTAGCCCCACGGTTGGGTCACCCGCCGAGCCTCGTGAGGCAACCTCGAGAGGGGGTCATCGCGAGGCGACCCGGCGCCTAGTGGCCTCCTCCAGGGCTCGCTCCTCTAGAGGCAGCTTCCTCCGGGCGATCTAGGCAGGGCCGTCTTACTTGGGCCGGCCCGCGCGTCGTCCTCCAGGCCAACGACAGATGGGTCGTGGTACCCTAGTTCCCACTAGGCCGACAAACACAAATTCCTGGAATTCAAACACAGTATTGGCGATATTTGAACATAGTTTTCGCGCCACAACCCAAAATACATCGCATCCATCGTCACTCATCCATCATCATCATCACAAGATGACATCTTCACCGCCAGCACCGCCACCACCGCCACCATTGCCACCACCAGTTGCTGAACCACCTTGCTCACTGAACCTTGGCACCACATGGCCTTTCCGGTTAGCCTCCTCCTCTCCATGATCTCCAACCTTGCTATGTCATGCCATTCTTTGGTGAGCTCATCCATGTCATTTCTATTCATCATCATGATCTTGTTCTCCTCTTGAATGAGCTTGGCCATGGCTTTGTTCTCCTCGGCCATGGCTCTTCTATCCTCAATGGCGGCCTTCCGCATGGTCTCCTCCTTAAGTAGGTGCCACTTCTCTTGCTTCTCTTGAGCCTTCTTCTCAGCCAACTCCTTCTTTGCCTCCAATGTCTTGATCACCAATGCCTCATTGGACTTGACCATGTGATCTATCTTGTCCGGCAAGCTTGATGCCTCACCTTCCCTCTTGATCTTGTCCTTGGCCTTCTTGTTTCCATCAGGCTTGTTCTTGTTTCTTGGGCCATCCTCATCCTCATCACCATCATCCAACTTGGTGAGTGAACCATTCTTTGTCAATCAACTTCTACTTCTCGCTATTTTGAAGCAATTAACAACAATGCTCTAGTGTAAATGACATGCCATTGGAAGCTTCCATGTCCTTGTACCTTTCTTGCGCAATTTTGGGCTACAAAACGAAAACAATGTCAAAATATGTCACACACAACCACTCACATAATCATTTTGCACTACTTGGGACGTGAAAAAAACTCACATAATCGGCTTCAACGGTACCACTTGGAGGTGCATTACGGACTTGCTCCAAGCAACCACTCCAAAGGCTACAAATCGGCTTGATCATCCCAACGACTTTGGAGTGACCGATAGGTGCAGGTCGTCCTTGAGGGATGCTTTGCCATCATTCGAAAGAATTGGTCCTCTATCCTTTGCTGATATCGCTTGGCGGTTTGGTCAGTGCCGATGCACGCATCAAGAGACACAACTTCCCAAGCCTTGATCAAGACTCGATCTTCCAATTGCATGTAGTTCTTCGATCTCGCTCGCACTTTTGCTTGCGCTTGGTCGAACACCCCCTCCCCAATCTCCTCCACCTAATCTTCTTACTCACCGTGACCGTGCACACCACCATCCATCTCATTGTAGCCATAATCACCGATCGGGGCTTGATCAATATTGACGGCGTTGTCGTCCAACATGTGCGCAAATTCGGCACTCGCATCATGCAAATTGGCGCTACAATTTCGCTCCACAAGTCACGTACAATCGCAATGGAAAAAAATAAAAACAATACAAGAAAATCAAATATTCATACCTTGCGCCCATTCCGTCGAACACCACGGGGGCGGGGGCAGTAGCATCGTTGGTGGGCGACCTCGGGGGAGCTCTTGGGGCGGCGATCGGAGGAGGTGGTGGTGCGGTGCTTGCACGACCTTTTGTGGCTGCCATCTTGCATTTCACCCCTGCCACCTTGCGCATCTTCACCGGCAGGGTGGGGACAGCCTGCTCTGGATTCACAATGGTGGCAGCCGGGCGTGCCTTCCCAACGGCAGCCGCGGGAGCGCCGCTCTGGACGATGATGTTGCCCTGGAGCTTGCTGGGATGTGCGATGGAGGCTTGAACGACGACGGGCGCTACACGGCCGACGACGAGATCTGCTTGAGGGGTTGGCGCGTCCATGACTTCCACGGCACGTGGCGCCGGCTGGGATGCGTCCATGGTGGCGCTATAGAGCCGGGGATGGTGGTCCGGAGTGGTCAGAGGAAGAACAATGGCGGTGGACAGAAGGGAGAGCAAGAACTGCTGCTTGGAAATGTCCCTCCCGCCAACTCTCGCTAGCGATAGGGGTCACCCTCGGGTCGGCCTCCCGCCCCGTGGTTCTAAGGGTTTAGGGGAGGAATATGGTTTCTGTTCGGGCCGCTTTTTTCACGCAAAAGTGTAAACCGGCGGTTATTTTGCTGGTCGGCGCGATATAAGGGGTCTGCTAGACATGCTCTAAGGGCATCTACATCGGGTAATCCGATCCTCAAACGCCCCACAGAAACGCGTGCGGACGTCTCCGGGCACGTGTGCGGTAAGTGACCGGTCGCGCATTAAATAATCGATTCCACAACTAGATACCCCATTTGCAAATCCTCAAATCCATATTATGCATGCACGTAAAATCTAATCTAAAATGAAGCCAGTTCGGCTTCATCGTGGCCATGTTCGGTGGTCAACTACGCCCGCCCATATGTTATCCGGTCGTCGGTGAGGTATAGTAGGACATGGTACATGAACTGGCTCACGAGAGTCGAGGCACCGTCCTCTCCCATGCCCCACTCATCCGTTAGAGCCCGAAACCCTGACGATGTCGGTGGACGTGAGATCGATGATGAATCCGTCCTGTGAAGGGCCGGCAAATTCATCACAAGGCGGTTGCGGCGCCTGGACTGGTACACCATACGGAGCATCAGAGAATGTGACTCCGCATCGCCAACGTCCATCGCCGTGAGGGTTGCCACTGTGTGCCGCGCCCGCTGCCTTGCACGGTGTAGGATCGTAAGTAGGTCTAGAGGGGGTGATTAGACTACTTGACCAAATAAAATCTAACATTTTTTTAATTTTAGTTCTTGGCAAGTTTTAGCAGTTCAAGAAAGTCAAGCAACACCCTACACATGCAAGTCTAGATAGTGGGCAGTGGAAAGTAATGACTTTGCATATGACCGTAATGGAGGGATCGGAGAAATCAAACACAATGAAGGCACGATGATTTTTGGCGTGGTTTCGATAGTTCGTGCTTTCGTACGTCCACATTGATGGAGACTTCAATCGACAGAGGGTAACGGCTACGCGAGTCCACGTTGATGGAGACTTCAACCGATGGAGGGTAACGGTTGCGTGAGTCCATGGAGGGCTCCACCCACGAAGGGTCCACGAAGAAGCAACCTTGTCTATGCCATCATGGCTTCCGTCCACAAAGGACTAGCCTCACCAGGGGTAGATCTTAACAAACTAGGCGATCTCCTTGCCCTTAAAAACTCCTTGGTTCAACTCCGCAAGATTTGGAGGCTCCCAAGTGACACATAACCAATCTAGAATACACCACTCTCCAAAAGGTAATAGATGTTGTTGTTGATTATGAACTCCTTGCTCTTGTGCTTCAAAAGATAGTGTCCTCAACACTCAATCACTCTCTCACAAATTTGGCATGGTAGTAGGAGAAGGATTGAGATGGAAAGCAACTTGAGGGGCTAGAAGTCAAGGATCAAAGGTTGGAGTGGAATTCCCTTGATTTCAACACAAGTGTAGGTGGTTCTCTCTAAGAAAATGGATATGGCAAGTGTTAGCTTCGTCCTAGTTGATCTCTCCGAGCCGGTGGCATGGGTGGGTGGGGTATATATAGCAATCACCAAAAATCCAATTGTTACACAACTTTATGCACCACTCGATGGGACCGGGTGAAACCACTTGGTGAGACCGACTAGTACAAAAGTCCTGAACTTTAAGCTTTTCAATGAGACCTCATGAATACACTCGGACAGAGTGATGAGTGATGACTAAGAACTTTTCACACTTCGGTGACACCAATCGAAATCACTCAGAAATTCCGAGATGATGTCGATAGATTACAGAAGGTTGACAAGCGCACTTCGGTGAGACCGAATGTCATCTCGGTGAGACTGAGTTTCAAGGGTTTAGGCAGTGCGTGTGTCAAGTGTATCTCGGTGGGTCCGGCCTGGATGATTTGGTGGGACCGAGATAGGCTTTTGAGTTTTGGACATATAGGAATGTGAGGGTGTGGTTGAGGGTTTTTGGAGCGATATCTCTAAGCACTTGAGCAAATGACCCGTGATCAAAACCCCGCCCCCTTTTAGTAGTATTGGATTTATATGGACTCAATGTGATCTTGGATCACTAAACCAAAAATGTAGAGTCTTGGAGATTTTGCCAATGCTTTGTCCTTTGCCTTTGAGGGGTCCACATTCACATCTCATTTCCATACCAAATTGAACTTTCCTGAAATATTCTTTGAATAGGCATTAGTTCAATGATATATATGTTATGAACTACAAAAACCACCCGTGGATTAGTTGCACTTTCAATTTCCTCCTTTTTGGTAATTGATGACAACATATAGATCAAAGCTTCGACATAAGCTATAATCAATTAATAACATCATCGCTTTGAGAAGTGTGTGATAAGCAAGAGCTCCCCCTAAATTTGTGCATTATATAAAATTTGCGTTCGAATGCAAACACACAATCAATTTGGATCATGGATGACTCTTCCATGCCACATACATCTTGGTGGAGCGCACAAAAGAATATGAATGAAATAAAACAAGCACTCATCACCAAGCAAACATGTGAATGACCATAACACAAGCATAACTAATAGATAAGTAGCATGATAAGCAATGTAAAGTACGGTCACACACAAGCATAGTCTTACAAACCAACAAGACCAAAGTATCTCAAAGGCAATCCAATAAAAAATAGCAAAAGCAGGAGATTCTCTTGCTCGAAGTCCTGTGATCTATATAAATCTCGCCCTTTGGCAACAAGTTACCAAAAAGTTCAAACGGTATAGAGTTAAACATCACTCTGGGCTCGACTTCCTGTGTGGGTCGACGGAGTGGAGACAAGTGCATCTGCAAATGATTCGGAAGACGTCTGCTAGACTGAAGGGGCGAACATTGATGGTGTGATCACTGATGATGTGGCTTAGGCAAGTGTAGAAACAACAACAGTAGCTGATCTAGGCCTGGTCTGGAAATGAGTAGTAGTGGGAGGCTCGTCAGAATCACTCAACCTGGCCTCAACATCTGCCTTGAGCTTCTCAAGGATAGTGGCCATCTCCGTTACCTTAACATCAAAACAATGGAACTTTGTTTCCATGATCCTCTCGAGGCTCTCCTGGTTCTTCACGAGGGTAGTTAGGCCTCGCTCGATCCTCTAGGTAGCATGGAGAAGATACAACATCTGATCGGTCTTCATCTTGGACATCTGTGCACTAGAAGTATTGGGCCCACTGGATGGTGCAGCAACTCTGGCAGTCTCAGCCCGTGCCTGGGCAGTAGCAGAGGTAGGATGTGAAGGATCCATAGTAATTGTGCAATCCTCTAACTCTGGTTCAAGAGGCAGTGAGGGTGATCAAGTAGATAGATATTGCTACCAACCTTGGAGTTGATAAGCATCTAAATGTGTGGTGCAAATCCGCATGAATGTTCTGGTCAGCAGTTGTTCTCTTCATAGTTTCCACAATGAGATCCATGACCTTGAACTTGGTGAAGCTATCAATATGATGCAACATTTCAATAGAGTAGCCACATATCATCATCTCATTTCTAGACTTGGGCATAAGAGTATGTCTCAATATGGTGTTGATTGTGGCTACCCCTGGCAGAAGATAATAGATGGATCCCAACTTTTGTTTGTCAACATACGCAGGGGGTGGCTGTATACATGTTAGCCATGTAGTTTTGATCTCTACGGGGTTTGGCATAAACATACACATGATCCTCTTCAGATGGGGGCACGCCAATCAACCCATCCCATTCTTCAAAAGATGATTTAGATCTGACACCTTCGGTCATCCACTTGATCTTGCCATCGGGGTAGAAATGTGATGTAGAGTAGAATTACATGATGAGCTCATCATTACATGCAGTCAAGTACTAACAATGAACTGATACGTCTCCAATGTATCTACTTTTCCTCACCCTTTTGCCCTTGTTTTGGACTCTAATTTGCATGATTTGAATGGAACTAACCTGGACTAACGCTGTTTTCAGCAGAACTACCATGGTGTTGTTTTTGTGCAGAAATAAAAGTTCTCGGAATGGAACGAAACTTTTTGGAGAATTATTTCAGAATATATGTGAATTATTGGAGCCAAAATCCACCGAAGAGGGGGGCCAGGGTGGCTAGCACCCACCAGGGCGCGCCAGGCCCCCTGGGCGCGCCCCGGTGGCTTGTGCCCACCTCGTGGCCCCACTTGCCCTAATTCCGCCACTATAAATTCCTATTTTCGGAGAAAAAAATTGGAGAGAAAGTTTCATCACGTTTTACGATATGGAGCCGCCGCCACCTCCTGTTCTTCATCGGGAGGCCAGATCTGGAGCCCGTTTGGGGCTCCGGAGAGGGGAATCTTCGGTCTTCGTCATCACCAACCCTTCTCCATCGCCAATTCCATGATGCTCCCCACCGGGAGTGAGTAATTCCTTCGTAGGCTTGCTGGTTGGTGAGGAGTTGGATGAGATTCATCATGTAATCGAGTTAGTTTTGTTAGGGCTTGATCCCTAGTATCCACTATGTTCGAAGATTGATGTTGCTATGACTTTGCTATGCCTAATGCTTGTCACTAGGGCCCGAGTGCCATGATTTCAGATCTGAACCATTTATGTTATCATCTCTATATCTATGTTCTTTATCCGATCTTGCCTAGTCATATGCACCTATTACGTGTTATGATCCGTCAACCCCATAGTGACAATATTTGGGATACTTCACGGTGATGACCGTAGTTTGAGGAGTTCATGTATTCACCATGTGTTAATGCTTTGTTCCGGTTCTCTATTAAAAGGAGGCCTTAATATCCCTTAGTTTCCTTATGGACCCCGCTGCCACGAGAGGGTAGGACAAAATATGTCATGCAAGTTCTTTTCCATAAGAACGTATGACTATTTACGGAATACATGCCTACATTACATTGATGAACTGGAGCTAGTTCTGTATCGCCCTAGGTTATGACTGTTACATGACGAATATTATACAACGAGTTACCGATCGAGTGCCTACGAGCTTTCCACTTATTGTTCTTGCTAAGTTACTATTGCTGCTGCTGCTGTTCCAACTGCTACGAAACTATTGCTACTACTGTTACCGCTACTGTTACTGTCACTACTGCTACCAAACTATCATATTACTGTGCTACTTATCACTCTATTGCAGATATTCAATCTCCAGGTGTGGTTGAATTGACAACTCAACTGCTAATACTCTCAAGTATTCTTTGTCTCCCCTTGTGTCGAATCTATAAATTTGGGTTGAATACTCTACCCTCGAAAACTGTTGCGATCCCCTATACTTGTGGGTTATCAAGACCTTTTTCTGGCGCCGTTGTCGGGGAGCATAGCAATATTTGTTGAGTAACTTGGGATTTATATCAATCTATCATTATGAAGAATCTGAAGGATCCAAAGACTAAGATTTTTCCCTCTAAGACAAGGGGAGGTAAGGAACTGCCATCTAGCTCTGCACTTGATTCACCTTCTGTTATGAGTAAGCTTGCAACACCACCACATGCTAGTAATCCTGATATGTCACATGTTATTGATGATGCTACCTCTGCTATGAATTATGCTATTTATGATGCTAGTACCATGCTTGATGATAATGTCCCACTAGGAGAATTTATTGATGAACAAATTGCTAGATCTAAAGAGAATGAAACTACTAAAATTGTTGAGACTGCTGAAACTGATGAAGTTTATGAAACTGATGATGACTATGAAACACCTACTAGTCCTAGCTCTCCTAAGTTTGAAATGCCTAAGATACCTGAAGGTTATGTTATGGACGAGGAGATAACTAGAGAAATTCTTTCTTACAAGGATATAAACGATCTTAAGAAATTGCTACGCAAGTATAAGGAAAAGACTCTGAATGCTAGAATGAAATGTGATCCTAAGTTTGCTACTTCACCTATCTTTGTTACCGATAAGGATTATGAATTCTCTGTCGACCCAGAGTTAATTACTTTGGTTGAATCTGATCCTTTCCATGGCTATGAAACTAAAACTGTAGTGGCACTCCTGGGGACTAAGCTGAATGATATAGCCACCCTCTTTGCTCATGATGAGAAGATTCGCTACTATCATATCCTTAAGTTATTTCCATTCTCATTAATGGGTGATGCTAAGATATGGTACAATACTCTTACTCCTGGTTGTGTGCGTAGTCCCCAGTATATGATCTACTACTTCGAAAAATATTTTCCTGCTCATAAGAAACAAGCTGCCTTACAGGAAATATTTAATTTTGTGCAAACTGAAGAAGAGAGCCTCCCACAAGCTTGGGGAAGGCTTCTCCAGTTGATTAATGCTTTGCTTGATCATCTTCTCAAGAAAAATGAAATACTTGATATCTTTTATAATGGACTAACCGATGCTTCTAGGGACTTCCTAGATAGTTATGCTGGTTGTGTTTTCAGGGAACGAACTGTTGAACAAGCTGAGGAATTATTGAACAACATATTGAAGAATTATGATGATTGGACTCTTCCTCAACCACCGCCTAAACCCACTCCAAAGAAGAGGGGTATCTTATTTTTCAGTCCTGAAGATATGCAAGAGGCAAAGAAATCTATGAAGGAAAAAGGTATTAAAGCTGAGGATGTTAAGAATTTGCCACCTATTGAAGAAATACATGGCCTTGACACACCACCACCTCCACAGGTGGTAGAGGTAAATTCTTTATTAAAGTTTAATGAAGGTAACATCCCTCACACATCCTAGTCAATGCTTATATGAGTTTGACAACTATATTATGAAGCAAGATCATTTCAATGCCCATGTTGTGAAACAATTGAAATACAATTCTGATAGGATTGCTCGCTTGAGTGACTTGCTATTTAGAATCAGTAATGATGTTAGAGGTGTAGGAAAGCATGCCTCTATGGTTCAAACTCAGTTAGAACAAGTTGCTAAGTCTCAAAAAGAATTGCTTGATGAAATGAATAATAATATGCATGATTTTGCTGCTAGAGTAGTAACTAGAGGAGGTAGAATGACCCAAGAACCACTTTATCCTGCAGGTCATCCTAAAAGAATTGAACAAGACTCTCAGAGAATTAATACTAATGCACCTAGTCCTTCTAAGAAGAAAAAGAAAAAGAAAAATGATAGGACTTTGCATACCTCTAGTGAACCCGAGACACAAAAACCTCCTGATAATAATGATGTCTCTATTTCTGATGCTGAAACTCAGTCTGGTAGTGAACATTCACCTAGTGATAATGAAAATGAAAATGATGATGTTGACCGTGATGCTCAACCTAGTAATGATAAAGAACCAGATAATGATGTTGAAATAGAGCCTGCTCCTGATCTTGATAACCCACAACCTAAAAATAAACGGTATGATAAAAGAGATTTTGTGGCTAGGAAACATGGTAAAGAAAGAGAGCCATAGGTTCAAAAACCCATGCCCTTTCCACCTAAGCCATCTAAGAAAAAGGATGATGAAGAATTTGAGCGCTTTGCTGAAATGATTAGGGTAGTCTTTTTGCGTACCCGCTTAACTGATATTCTGAAGATGGCCCCTTATGCAAAGTATATGAAAGACATCATCACTAATAAGAGAAAAATACCTGAAGCTGAAATCTCCACCATGCTTGCTAATTATTCTTTTAAGGACGGAGTACCTAAAAAACTTGGAGATCCTGGAATACCGACTATACCTTGCTCCATTAAAAGAAACTATGTCAAAACTGCCTTGTGTGATTTGGGAGTCGGTTTTAGTGTTATGCCTTTCTCCTTATATAAAGGACTTGATTTGAATAAAATCACACCTACTGAGATATCATTGCAAATGGCTGACAAATCAACGGCCATACCTATCGGTATTTGTGAGGATGTGCCCGTTGTTGTTGCAAATGATACTATCTTAACGGACTTTGTCATTCTTGAGATGCCCGAGGACGACAACATGTCGATTATCCTTGATAGACCCTTTTTGAATACTGTAGGGGTTGTTATTGATTGCAATAAAAGCAAAGTCACTTTTCATATCAATGGCAATGAGCCTATGGTGCACTTTCCGAAGAAACAATTCCAAGTGAATGGTATAAATGTTATTGAAGAATCTCCGACCATTACTATTAGAAGTTTTCAATTACCTCTTCCTACTACCAAAAAGAAATATGATGTACTTATTGTTGGGGATATGCACATCCCCATTGAGGTAACTTAGTGCTTTACGAAATTTCTTCAGTTTCATGCTAATCGGAAGTGGTTGTTAATAAGACTTGATCAACCTTATTAATGAATCATTTTTTGAGAGGTACGACGTCGATGAATCTAGTAAGCACAACTCTCTGCTCCCACCTTTTATTTTCTGTTTTAGTTAGTCAAATAAAATAAAATGCCATGTTTATCCTGTTTTTTGTTTCCTCCGTGCAATAAAAATGACCCAAAATAAAAATTCTCAGAATGCCCTGAAAATTTAACACGGTTTTTTCCAAATATTTATGAATTTTTGGTGCAAATAACACCAGAGGGGGGTGCACCTGGTGCCCACAAGACACCAGGGCGCACCAGCACCCCCAGGCGCGTCCTGGTGGGTTGTGGCCCCCACGTGGGCCCCCTCACTTATCTCTTTAGCCCACATCATCACCTACCTCCAGAAAACAAATCACCACGGCCACCATTTTCCTGTTCTTGCTCTCAAACCCGCGGATTTCGATCTCTTTGCTCGAGGCTCCGTTTCTGAAACTATTTGGAGGGATTGCTACTTGGTATGTGACTCCTCCATTGCTCCAATTAGTTTTTGTTTTAGTGGGTTATTTTTAGAGTAATTAGCTACTCTTGGTGCTGCTGTAGATGAGCTTGCATGTTGAATTCTTAGAGTTCTAAGTAGTTTGAATGCTCAATATGGCCTCTATGCATGCATAGGAGTAGTTGCTAACAATTTTACAAAGTTTTGTTGACAAATTTTTGTGGACTAAATTTTTTCAGAATTTTTATAGGAATAAAATGCAAATCTTTAGGAAGTTCTCCTCCAAGAAAAATGCCAAGGGAGTCACTGGGGAATCATCGGACAATGACCTTCACACCCCAAGAAAGGTGGAGGTGCAGCCATGTGAATGGCCGCATGATGCCTTCATGGAGGAGGTCGGGTTCCATCAAGAGTTTGCTCAGTTTGTCGCAAACGCCGGGTTAACCGAGTTCCTCGCAGCTAAGTGTGACCAATATCACATCCTTACAAATTCCTTTGTGCAAAGCTTTCATTATCTAGGGAGAAACAACCCTCCTGAAGTGCAGTTTAATCTTTATGCTGAAACGTACACAATAACGCTAACTGACTTCTGTAACATATGCTTGATTCCTTCTGACGGGGACTTGAGAGAACCTAGGCCATCTGAGTTTGAGCATTTTCTCCTCACTTTAACCGTGGGTGAGGATAGAGGCGTGTCGAGCGCCACTGCTACCAGCTTGCAGTTTCCCTCGGTACATTATTTCGCTTTGGTCATCGATAAGTGTTTAACCGCTAGGGAGAAGGTCGGCGCACTCAGTGCCCCTGACCTTGCTATTTTACGTCGTGCACTTTATGATGATCACACCTTTATTATGGGAGCTATTATTGCTGGATGCTTACATCTTAACAAAACTAAGGGAAAGATACATGGTGGTATTTATGCTACTTGCTTAGCGAGACACTTTAGAATTCCATTTCGCCCACATAATTATCTCTTATCCCGAGTTTACCTTGATCATAAGTCACTGCAGGCTCACCAATTCCTTGATGTAACTGACTCTCCACGTGATATTCATTATAACCTAGTATTTAGCAAGGAAACACGTGATGTTATTCCATTGCCTGCACCTGCTTTGTTTGATCCTATTGCCAGGAATGGATACAGGATCATGCCAGATGACATTATAGCTTACCAGAACAACCTAGCAGCTGCTGAGGAGGAGCCCCAGGGGTGGGATGCTCAAGTGCCGCCTTCGCCTCACTACGACTTGGGACCGGACGGCTACTACGGATGGTGATTACCAAGCTAGGCCAAAATCCTAAGCTTGGGGGAGTACGTATTTCCACTGACATTACATTCATGTTCACACATTTCATTCCAGTTGTCTATGTTCACACTTTTTCATTGTAATATCCATGCTAGATTTGTTTTCTCGCTTTCTTCTTGTGTGTTTGAAAAACTTTGAGAAAATCCAAAAAAATATTTCCTACTTCTTTTTAGTTTTTCTTTCTAGTTTAGTTTAATTGTAGCATCAAAAGAAAACCCAAAAAGATTTCTCGCTTCTTCTTTTACTTGTTGGGAGCTTTCCCGTGTAAATAGTTTTTCTCGTTTTGTTTTTCCTCTTTAATTTGCTCTTTGTAAGAAAAATAAAAAACTCCAAAAATATTTCAGTGTGTTTCTCTGAAATTCTTTTCTTTTTACTTGAGTCGTACCTAGGAGAAGACCACGATGAAATTGTTTAGTGGCTCTCATCTGCATTATTGTTTATCTAACAAAGAGCCCATATTACCTTGTCTTCTCCTCTTGAATAAAATGTTGCAGATTCCAGCTTAGTCCATGGCCCTCTTGCACTATTATTATTTTCTAATCATTCGGTCGTGCAAGTGAAAGGCAATAATGACGACAATCGATGAATTGACTGTGGCAGAGAAAAGCGGGTATGAACTCAACTTGTTTTTGTTTTTGTAAATATGTTTAACCTAGTATCCCTTGATTCAGCTCATTATGATCAAACATGTTTGCAATGACCATTAGAGATTATAGTTGTTCATGCCATGCTTAAGTAGCTAGGAGTGGATAATGATTTATCTTGGGTGTTAACATGCATTAAAATGGTTGTGATGCGGTATGATGATATGGTATCCTCCTCTGAGTGTTTCAAGTGGCTTGACTTGGAACATGTTCACGCATATCAAAACCAACATAGCCTTCATGATATTTATGTTCATGGTGTCCATATCCTACTCATGCTAGTATTCAATGTTGATTATATGTAATGCATGTTCATGACCGTTTTCGCTCTCTAGCTGGCCGCTTCTCAATCTACTTGCTAGCCTTCACCTGCACTAAGCGGGAATACTGCTTGTGCATCAAAACCCTTAAACCAAGTTATGCCAGATGATTCCACTATACCTACCTATATGCAGTATTACCCTGCTGTTCCAAGTAAATTTGCATGTGCCAACTCTAAAAATTCAAATGAACACCTGTTTTGTGTGCCTGGACCGCTCACGGAGCGACAGGGGGCGGTCAGTATCTTCCATGCTAAGCGGGTTATTCTCATGATGAGTGTTTATTCACTTGTCCTTACACGAGAGGGGCGGTAATAGGGATTCCCAGTACCGAATTCAAAAATAAAAAATAATTAAACAAAACTCCCCCAGGAATGTTGTCGGTTTGGACGGTACCCGTGGATGCGGCTAGCCATGGAGTGTGATTGTTGGTGGAGGGGGAGTAAACCTTTACTTTTACCGCTTGGGAACCGCCGCTAATTTGTTTAGCATGGAAGATATTGATAACTCTTGTTCGTGACGTTGACAGAAAGGGTGTACCTCCGAAAATTATATCTATCTCTGTTTTCAACTTTGAGCTCTGGCACCACTGCAAATCCATGCTTCCCTCTATGAAGGGACTATCTAATTTACTTTTATGTTGAGTCATCACCTTCTCAAATAAGCACCAGACCTGAGACCACATTGTCATCCTCATGCACTGTGTATAGTTGATGTTGGGTGCAACATGACTGGATCTTTTCTACCATGAATTACAATGGAGGTGCTCTGCATTTATGTTTTGCGGTCTCAGAAAGGGCTAGCGAGATACCACTATTGTCATATTGTATCATGATTGTTTTGACAAAGTGTTGGCGCTTGAGATATCTTATTATTGCTCGCTAGTTGCTTATGTTATTGATATGAGTTAATATAATTTCTAAGAGTTATTGCCGGTATGGTTAGTCATAATCTTTGCTGAAAACCTGGGTGCTACTTAAGCATATATAGTAAACAAGAACAATAGAGTTCATAAATTTTTTTCTTTATCACTTTCAGTTTGTCAACGGAATTGCTTGAGGACAAGCAAAGGTTTAAGCTTGGGGGAGTTGATACGTCTCCAATGTATCTACTTTTCCTCAATCTTTTACCCTTGTTTTGGACTCTAATTTGTATGATTTGAATGGAACTAACCCGGACTGACGCTGTTTTCAGCAGAACTACCATGGTGTTGGTTTTTTGCAGAAATAAAAGCTCTCGGAATGGAACGAAACTTTTTCGAGAATTATTTCAGAATATATAAGAATTATTGAAGCCAAAATCCACCGAAGAGGGGGTCCAGGGTGAGCAACACCCACCAGGGCGCGCTAGGCCCCCTGGGCGCGCCCTGCTTGCTTGTGCCCACCTCGTGGACCCACTTGCCCTAATTCCGCCACTATAAATTCCTATTTTCGGAGAAAAAAATTAGAGAGAAAGTTTCATCGCGTTTTACGATACAGAGCCGCCGCCACCTCCTGTTCTTCATCGGGAGGCCAGATCTGGAGCCCGTTTGGGGCTCCGGAGAGGGGAATCTTCGGTCTTCGTCATCACCAACCCTTCTCCATCGCCAATTCCATGATGCTCCCCACCGGGAATGAGTAATTCCTTCATTGGCTTGCTGGTCGGTGAGGAGTTGGATGAGATTCATCATGTAATCGAGTTAGTTTTGTTAGGGCTTGATCCCTATCCACTATGTTCTGAGATTGATGTTGCTATGACTTTGCTATGCCTAATGCTTGTCACTAGGGCCCGAGTGCCATGATTTCAGATTTGAACCGTTTATGTTATCATCTCTATATCTACGTTCTTGATCCGATCTTGCCTAGTCATATGCACCTATTACGTGTTATGATCCGTCAACCCCACAGTGACAATATTTGGGATACTTCACGGTGATGACCGTAGTTTGAGGAGTTCATGTATTCACCATGTGTTAATGCTTTGTTCTGGTTCTCTATTAAAAGGAGGCCTTAATATCCCTTAGTTTCCTTATGGACCCCGCTGCCACGGGAGGGTAGGACAAAAGATGTCATGGAAGTTCTTTTCCATAAGCACGTATGACTATTTACGGAATACATGCCTACATTACATTGATGAACTGGAGCTAGTTCTGTATCGCCCTAGGTTATGACTGTTACATGACGAATATCATCCAACGAGTTACCGATCCAGTGCCTACGAGCTTTCCACTTATTGTTCTTGCTAAGTTACTATTGCTGCTGCTGTTCCAACTGCTACAAAACTATTGCTACTACTGTTACCGCTACTGTTACTATCACTACTGCTATCAAACTATCATATTACTGTGCTACTTATCACTCTGTTGTAGATATTTAATCTCCAGGCGTGGTTGAATTGACAACTCAACTGCTAATACTCTCAAGTATTCTTTGGCTCCCCTTGTGTCGAATCTATAAATTTGGGTTGAATACTCTACCCTCGAAAACAGTTGCGATCCCCTATACTTGTGGGTTATCATGAACTCACCAAGCATAGTGTCTTGAAGTTCTCATGAACATTGGGGAAGTTGCCTGGGTGACCATCGATGTAATCCTAGTCAACGCATCTCATTTCACTCATAGTTGGGCTCTTGTCTAGAAGCACAATCTCATAGAAGTCATGTTGCTCCCTGATGTGGAATCGATAGTCCACAACTGTCCCCCTCCTGATAGCATATGGATCTGAAGTCCTCCATCTCCTCAGTCCCTTGTCCTTCCTATTCTACATGTCTTCTGCCTCTGGATGTGTGTCATCATGAGTAGGTATGAATGATCTCTTCTTCGTATGTGTTGGGGCTTCTTTTTCATCTGTTTTCGGCACCGGGGCCTTATTCTTCTGTGATGATGGCATGTCGGCAGTGGTTCTGACCTTGGCCTTTGCAGCATCTTGGCCTTGGCAGCTAGAGGTGTAGTCTTTGGCATAGCATATGATATCTTACTTTGCCTCTTGGGAGGTAGCTTGGCCACTTGAGTTTCCTCCTCCTCTTCTTCTTCCTCCTCAGCTGGGTCCTCAGCAGTAGAAGCTGGCTCATCAATATGAATGGTTGATTTCCTGAGTGTAACATGAGCTACCTGCTTCCTTTCCCTCTTCTTGGGCATGGGCTTTGATTGCCCTGGAGCTGAGCTACCCTCAGTAGTATGTGTCAAAGCAATCCCTCTCTTTGCTGCAGTTGAGGCTGACACCTTTTGAGAAACTACTCGTTCCTTATCTGAAGTGCCAGAATCCTTGCTCACAGCTTTCCTCTTGGAAGTTGCATCATCAGGTATGATGTCTAAGTCCTCTTCATCTGAATTCCTTTTCTTCCCGGTATAGTCTGCTACCTTAGGAAGTCCATGAAAACTGGGAGTGCCTGGATCTGAATCAAAACTTCTCTCAGGACTAGTGCCTGCACTAAGATCAACATCATATGCGGCTCTATTCTGACTACCATCTGACCCAGGCATCTCGACAAGCTGACAGTATGGATGGAATAGATGGGAATAGACAAGATGACGATCACAAAATACAGAAGTTTGTGCAAAAAAATTGAGTTCAAAAGTCAAGTTTAGGTTTTATCTCTCTCAATTCGGTCTTACCGATTGAACCATTTCAAAAATTTCAAGGAAACAACAAAAACTTGGTCACACGTTTTGATGGCACCGACTGTGTGACTCAGTTCCTAAGGTACACATGCAAGTTCAAAAATATGATCCCGTCACACCGATTGAGTACGTTTCGGTCACACCGAGATGTATTATGTGCAATGGCCTAAGCCGACTCGGTGGCACTGAAGCATTAACATTCGGTCAGTCTGAAGTGGAGACAGTGAGACCCTAACCCTAAAATTTTCACTATAATCCTAAAATCCATGAATTTTATTGCTGGATAGATGTCGTACACATGTGGCAAGATAATGTGCAAGTGTTGGTGCTAAGAATTGGATTGAGGAAGCACAAAATGATTGGATCTGTACCCTAACTTGGCGACGATCCTCTACGACGGCGGCAACGGTGAAGATTGTCAATGACAATGAAAGAATCATGCGGCGAGCTTGCGGGAGACACCAGACACGATATGGCGATCCAAACGACGGGAGTGGCAAGGTGCGGGAAAGTTTGGTTTGAAGGAATTTTCAATTGAACTATCCACGCGATATATATACTCGCATGCTGTCGGTGAGTCCGAGTGAAATTGATCGGAGGCACCGACATGTGTAACTATCAGACACAGAGCATTTCGATGAAGCCGAGCGTGTTCAATCAGGCTCTCTGAGGGCATAAAACATATCATTCTAAGTGTCGTGGTGGGACCGAAAGAGAATGGACCGGTCAGACCAAAAAACATAGAGGAAATTTTAAAACTCAACACTATTCAGATCGGTGACTCCGAGTGCTCCTCACCCGGAGGGTCCGAATAGAAACTTGTTCAAATTTTGTGATCAATAACAATAAATTTGAGACAAGTTGATATAGATAGTTAGAGAAGGTTCTTAGGCATTCTTGTCCATCCAATTGGCCAAAAGATTCAAATCAACCAAACAACAATTGGATGACCTCGAATGAGAAAATATGCAAAGCAACATGCTCACACAATAAAATTGCAAATAAAACATGGCAAACATGCACAACCAATTCTAGCATCTTTCAAGCAATGGTACATGACAAAGTCATATATTGTACTTGATGGTAATCCTTAGAGTTGTAATTGTACTTGATGAAGTAGAACTTGAAGTAATTTTGGGAACCCACTTGACCAAAGCTTGAGGTAGTTCTTCATATGATTATATCTCCTCTTGAAGCTTGACTTTCCCTTTTAGCTTGTGGTCTTGTGGTGGAAGACCATCTTGAGCTTGAGTTTCCTTGGAAGAAGTAGGATCATACTTCTCCTTCTGGGGAACAAACTACGTCCTGGGGTATTGATCTTCTTTCCACTCAACTCCATTAGCATCGAACTTTCTGTCGGTGTATGACAACTATGGGGCCATCGCAAGCCCCTTTCGCTTTGGTGTGGGGAGCACAACGCATGAAAAGCAGCAAGAACCACAACAACACACACAATGTTTACCCAGGTTTGGGCTGCTTGGAAGCGTAAAACCCTACACCTGAATTTGTGGGATTATTTTGGCTAAGTCCTATTACAAGAGAGCACAACCCTTGCCGACAAGGTGCTCGGTGGCGCTGCTAGTTAGTGTAAATGGACAAAGTTGCGAATCCTTCTAATGGTCGCCCCGAGCCTCCTTTTATAGCTTAAGGGTCACCAACAGTGGCATACAAGTGGTTGTAAAGCTGATGATAGCTACAGTGCTACCATACCTAATCCTGACAGCATACAACAAAACCATTAAATGCACCATTAGGTGTCATGCTCTGCTTGATGCCGGGTGATGTCTACTACGCAACTTTATTCTTGTAGACTTTGTTGGGCCTCCAAGCGCAGAGTTTTGTAGGACAACATCAATTTTCCATCAAGTGGATGACCTAAGGTTTATCAATCCGTGGGATGTGTAGGATGAAGATGGTCTCTCTCAAACAACCCTGCAATCAAATACAAGAAATCTCTTGTGTCCCCAACACACCCAATACAATGGCAAATTGTATAGGTGCACTAGTTCGGCGAAGAGATGGTGATACAAGTGCAATATGGATGGTATATATAGGTTTTTGTAATCTGAAAATATAAAAACAGCAAGGTAGCAAGTAACGAAAGTGAGCACAAACGTTATTGCAATGCTTGAAAACAAGGCCTAGGGTATGTACTTTCCCTAGTGCAATCTCTCAATAATGCTAATATAATTGGATCACATAACCATCCCTCAACGTGCAACGAAGAATCACTCCAAAGTTCTTATCTAGCGGAGAACATAAGAAGAAATTGTTTGTAGGGTACGGAACCACCTTTAAGTTATTCTTTCCGATCGATCTATTCAAGAGTTCGTACTAAGATAACATCAAGTTATCCTTTCCGTTCGATCTATCTAAGAGTTCGTACTAGAATAACACCATATGATACGCATCAACCAACTCTAATGTCACCTAGATACTCCAATGTCACCACAAGTATCCATGAGTTAATTATACGATACGCATCAAACAATTTCAGATTCATAATACTCAATCCACACAAAGAACCTCAAAGAGTGCCCCAAGATTTCTATCGGAGAAAGTAGGACAAGAACGTGTATCAACCCCTATGCATAGATTACCCCAATGTCACCGCGGGAATCCGCAAGTTGAGTACCAAAACATATATCAAGTGAATCAATAGAACACCCCGTTGTCACCACGGGTATCCGCATGCAAGACATATATCAAGTGTTCTCAAATCCATAAAAGTATTCAATCCGGTAACGAAATCTCAAAGGGAAAACTCAATTCATCACAACTAGATAGAGAGGGAAACACATCATATGATCCGACTATATTAACAAAGCCCGTGATACATCAAGATCGTGACATCTCATGAACACGAGAGAGAGATTGAACACATAGCTACTGGTACATACCCACAGCCCCGAGGGTGGAGTACTCCCTCCTCGTCATGACCTCCGCCGGGATGATGAAGATGGCCACCGGAGATGGATTCCCCTCTCCGGCAGGGTACTGGAACGTCTCTAGATTGGTTTTTCGTCGATACAGAGAGTTGCGGCGGCAGAGCGGAGAGTCAAGGGTTATTTCTGATGGTTTCTATATTTATAGGATTTTTGGGCGTCGGTTTCACGCCAAGATGGGCCACGAGGAGGGCACGATACACCAGGGCGCGCCTGGGCCCTCTGGCGCGCCCTGGTGGGTTGTGCCCACCTCGTGGCTCTTCTTCGGTGGTTCTTCACTCCAATATTTCTTATTTGGTCCAGAAAAAATCACCAAAAAGTTTCGGGCGATTCCAAGAACTTTCATTTTCTGCACAAAAACACCACCACGGTAATTCTGCTGAAAACAACGTTAGTCCGGGTTAGTTCTAAATAAAGCATATAAAGTGCATCAAAACCATATAAAAGTATTGTAAACATAGGTGAATATGGCATGAATACTTCATAAATTATCGATACGTTGGAGACGTATCAGCATCCCCAAGCTTAATTCCTACTCGTCCTCGAGTAGGTAAATGATAAAATAACTAATTTATGAAGTGTGAATGCTAGCATAATATATAAGTTTGATCATTGATAATTTCAGTCAATTTTCTAGCATCATAACCAGCAACTGTTTCTCATAAAAATCATCATGATAAAGTAGCAACCAATTCACATGTTATGGTTCAAACAATGAATTCTCTTGAAACTTAACAACCTATGTTCTTAGTCACCAAACAATTGCAATTGAACTTATTCTCAACAAAGTCTGAGTAAGAGCTCCACATACTCAATCATCATTTAGTCTTCTATGATTGCTAGTAATCAAAGCATATTTTTAGAACAAATGGCATCCATCGAACACATAGAAAGATAGGGGCTTAATGTTTCGCCTCCCAACTCATTTATCATAGAGATAATTGTCAACAATAATAAATCATGATCAAATATATTTGACTGGATATATATGTTTGGATCTTTCCCCACCACATGATGCTTGCCAACTAATAGACTGAGGTTGGAATAAGAAGTTGACTCAACATGAATAGTAAATTACATGAAAGTAAATAGATTGTCCCTTCGCAGAGGGAAGCAGGGATTTGCAGAGGTGCCAGAGCTCAAAGCTTAAATCAAAGATAAATATAATTTTGGGAGGTGCACCCTTCCTGTCAACGTTACGACCAAGAGTTATCAATATCTTCCATGTTAAACACATTAGCGGCGGTTCCCAAGCGGTAAAAGTAAAGGTTTATTCCCCCTCCACCAACAAACACACTCCACGGCTAGCCGAATCCACGGGTACCGTCCATACTAACAACATTCCTCGGGGAGTTTTGTTTAATTATTAGCATTTTTTTATTTCGGGACAGGGAATCCCTATTACCGCCCCTCTCGTGCAAGGACGAGTGAATAAACACTCATCATGAGAATAACCTGCTTAACATGGAAGATACTGACCGCCCCCTGTCGCTCCATGAGCAGTCCAGGCACACAAAACAGATGTTTATTTGAATGTTTAGAGGTGGCACATGCAAATTAACTTGGAATGACAGTGAAATACCATATATAGGTAGGTATGGTGGACTCTTATGGAAGAAACTTCGCTCAAGGATTTGGATGCACAAGTAGTATCTCTACTTAGTACGAAGTGTTGGCTAGCAAAAGGTTCTAAACAAGCACCACATGTTGGAGGATCCACAACAATATAACTTCTATGCAAATATACACAACCATAACTCATTACGTTGTCTTCCTTGTCCAACTTCAACTAATTTGCTCAAGTTTGGAAAAAATTAATGGGTATTCACAATCATAGAAGATGTCCAAGATAATATATTTGTATGTGAAAGTTCTGTTTCTTATACTAATCATTCACGAATTGCTTGTATGACCAATATTATGATTGTCAAACTTTAATAGATTTTACTTTATAAACCAGATGTGAACTTGCTACCAAGAATATAGCACATTGATAATTTCAGATTTATGAAATTTCATTCATTCACAATTTACTCTTAGGATATAAGTGAAGCACAAGAGTAAACATCAAACTACTCTCAAAAGATATAAGTGAAGATCAATGAGTAGTCAAACAATTAAGTAGCTATGTGAGGACTCTCTCTCAATAAAGATTTTCAGATCTGAGTATTATATTCAAACAGCAAACTAAATAAAAATAGCATTCCAAGGATAGCACATATCATGTGGACAAATAAAAATTTAGGCTCAACATAGGCTAACCGATATTTGTTTGATGAAGAGCGGTGGGATGCGTAGCATCCCCAAGCTTAGATGCTTGCGACTTCTTGAAATATTTACTTGGGGTGCCTTGGGCATCCCCAAGCTTGAGCTTTTGTATCTAGTTCAATCCTCCCATATCATGTTTCACCTATTCTCAAAAACTTCATCCACACAAAACTGGAAAAGAACTCGTGAGATAGGTTAGTACACATAATAATAAATCAACTCTTTATGTGCTGCCAAGACAAGTTTCACAATAATTTCCAAACATCATCTACTGTTTACTATCATTTCCACAATTTATATCTACCAATATAGGCTATGGAAACTATAGGATAAGTAGATAACAAAACTATGACAGCAATCTGTCCAAACAGAACAGTCTCTATTAATCTACTAAACCAGTGTACTTCTGTAACTAAAAAAATTATGAAAATTTAGGACATGCTAAATAATTGATATGAAAACACTGTGTAAAAATTTCAGAAAGTTTCCACGTTCCAGTAAAATATGTAAATTCAAACACTACAGAGAAAGTTTCTGTTTTTTAAACAGCACACATGAAACATGCAATGCAAGCATCCCTAGGCAATTCTTGGAACTTTTTATTGAAAAAAAAGATTATAAATAACACCTAACAGAGAACAACAAAATAAAATGACGCTCCAAGCAAAACTCATATTATGTGACGAATAAAAATATAGCTCTAAGTAAGATATACCGATAATGTTGAAGACGAAAGAGGGGATGCCTTCCGGGGCATCCCCAAGCTTAGGCGCTTGAGTCTTCCTTGGATATTACATTGGGTGTGCCATGGGCACCCCCAAGCTTAGGTTCTTGTTACTCCTTATTCTCCTCAAATCGGTGTCTCACCCAAAACTTGAAAACTTCAATCACACAACACTTAACGGAACTTCGTGAGAAGGGTTAGTGTAATAAAGATAAATCGTTCACTTAGGTACTGTCAAGACAAGATTCATAATTGTTACCACATGATACCTACTGTATTATATCATTCCCATAATTTATAACACTAAATATAAGCTATGGAAACACAAAAACAAGCAAACTATGCATGCAAAACAGAATCTGTCAAAAACAGAACAGTCTGTGAAGATCTGTAGTATAGACACACTTCCCTATCTCTAAGAATTCTGAAAAATTAGGACAACCTGAATAATTTGTATGTGAAGACTTTGTAAAAATTTCAGATCATTATCACGCTCCAGTAAAAAATGAAAATTCTTGTACTGGAGTCAAAAGTTTCTGCTTTGGTTCAGCATCAATTCTACTCATCTTGTGAGTCATCCCAAAGGCTTTACTTGGCACTTTATTGAAATAAAAGACACAAAACATGATTACTACAGTAGATTAATCATGTGAACACACAAAAAAAGAAAGTAAAAGTGTTGGGTTGTCTCCCAACAAGCGCTTTTCTTTAATGCCTTTTAGCTAGGCATGATGATTTCAATGATGCTCACATAGGAATAATAATTGAAACATGCAAAAGAGCATCATGAATCTCATGTTTATGACAAGCACATTTAATTCTAACCCACTTCCTATGCATAGGATTTTGTGAGCAAACAATTTATGGGAGCAAGAATCAACTAGCATAGGAAGGCAAAACAAACATAACTTCAAAACTTTGAACACATAGAGAGGAAACTTGATATTATTGCAATTCCATAAGCATATGTTCCTCCCTCATAATAATTTTCAGTAGGATCATGAAGGAATTTCACAATATAACTATCAAATAAAGCATTCTTTTCATGATGCACAAGCATAGAATTTTCATTACTCTCCACATAAGCAAATTCCTTCTCATTCATAATAGTGGGAGCATCAAATGGAACTCGAATACTATAAATTGTTTCCACATTAAAAGAGTAATGTTCGGTAAAAGGATATTCAAAATTATGACAATAATTATCACTACTTTTTATAACATAAGTATCATCACGATAATCATCATAAGTAGCAACCTTGTTCTCATCATAGTCAAGTGAAACCTCTTCCGAAATAGTGGAATCATTACTAAATAAAGTCATGACCTCTCCAAATCCACATTTGTCATTATAATAAAATTCAAAACCCTCCAAAATAGTGGGATAATAATTATCTAAAGTTAACACTCTTCCAAACCCACTTTCATAAATATCACAATCATCATAATTAGGAGGCATGTAATCATCATAACAAATTTGGTCATTCAAAGTAGGGGAACTAAAAATATCATCTTCATTAAGCATAACATCCCCAAGCTTGTGGCTTGGCATATCATAAGCATAATCACTCTCATCATCAATAGTATGTATAGCACCAATAGCATAACAATTATTATCATCATAATTTACCAAGTTGGTGCCAAAAAGATTTTCAAGATTATAAGAATCATCATTATCTTCCCAATCATAGTCATCACAACAAGCAATAGGCATAACAAAATCATCATCAAGTGTATCATCTTCCACAATTATTTTTGATTCATCCTTGTGAGGCACAACAATAATAGGAACAGCATCATTTGGGAGAGATACCTTTTTACCTCTACTCTTTCTTCTTTTCTTCTTCTTCACCACATCATGTGTGGGTTTAATTAATTTCTTCGAGCTTCTTATTGATGAGATTGGTTGAATAGGGAGCTCCTCCTCATCACCTATTACATCATGAGAGACAATAGGAGGGAAAGTGGAATTATTTACCCTTTCAATAGTATTCCTTTTATCTTCTATTAGTTTTCCCATCTTTCTATAGTTGGCAATATAAGCATTCCCATTGCAATTTACCATGCAAAACATATAGATATTTTTTAGATTACTTTCAATGTCGTCCGTGAGAATGAATACTTCAAACCAACTATTTTTATGTGTCAATTCTTCACTCCCCGAAAATAGAGAAAGCTCATCATAAAGTTCAAGGGTGATAAAGTCATTACAATATTTGGCCATGATTTGATCATGAAAAAGTTTGCATTGGAAATTAAGATGACCAACTTTATTGCAAAGTTCACAAGTAATAGGACAAAGAGAACACAATTTTGTAGCAAATTCATCTATCACTTTGAGCAAAAAATTGGTTCTATCATGTTTATGCTTCTTACAAAATCTATCATCCCTATAAGGCACGTCTTCACAAACTTTATGCACTCCACAAAAATTGACATGCTTATAAGAAACATTTTTATCATGACTAGTGCAATCATCATTAGTATTTTGGATATTCATAGAATTCATACTAAAAATATTGTAATCATGATCATCATTCAAGGAATTCTCATTAAGTATTTTCATAATTTCTTCCTCTACCAATTGAGCACAATTTTCTGAATCCTTATTTTCACGAAAGACATTATAAAGACGATACAAATGATGCAACCTAAGCTCCATTTTTTGTAGTTTTCTTTTATAAAAACCAAACTAGTGAAAAACAAGAAACTAAAAGATTTAATTGCAAGATCTAAAGATATACCTTCAAGCACTCACCTCCCCGGCAACGGCGCCAGAAAAGAGCTTGATGTCTACTACGCAACTTTATTCTTGTAGACTTTGTTGGGCCTCCAAGCGCAGAGTTTTGTAGGACAATAGCAATTTTCCCTCAAGTGAATGACCTAAGGTTTATCAATCCGTGGAGGTGTAGGATGAAGATGGTCTCTCTCAAACAACCCTGCAATCAAATACAAGAAATCTCTTGTGTCCCCAACACACCCAATACAATGGCAAATTGTATAGGTGCACTAGTTCGGTGAAGAGATGGTGATACAAATGCAATATGGATGGTAGATATAGGTTTTTTTTAATCTGAAAATATAAAAACAGTAAGGTAGCAAGTAACAAAAGTGAGCACAAACGTTATTGCAATGCTTGAAAACAAGGCCTAGGGTCCGTACTTTCACTAGTGCAATCTCTCAAGAATGCTAATATAATTGGATCACATAACCACCCCTCAACGTGCAATGAAGAATCACTCCAAAGTTCTTATCTAGCGGAGAACATAAGAAGAAATTGTTTGTAGGGTACGAAACCACCTTAAAGTTATTCTTTCCGATCGATCTATTCAAGAGTTCGTACTAAGATAACATCAAGTTATCCTTTCCGTTCGATCTATCTAAGAGTTCGTACTAGAATAACACCATATGATACGCATCAACCAACTCTAATGTCACCTAGATACTCCAATGTCACCACAAGTATCCATGAGTTAATTATACGATACGCATCAAACAATTTCAGATTCATAATACTCAATCCACACAAAGAACCTCAAAGAGTGCCTCAAGATTTCTATCAGAGAAAGTAGGACAAGAACGTGTATCAACCCCTATGCATAGATTAGAGAGAATTCCTTATTTAACACCGTGCTTAAATTTTATGCCCTATTTGACATCGACAAATAATTTCTTCCCTATCTAACAATGAGTCTAAATTTTATGCCTTATATAACACTTTTGTCCATTTTAAGCCAAAATGACACCTGAAAAGACCATTTTGCCCCTCATATGGTATGTTTGTGTGCGCGTGTGTGCGTGCTGCTCCATGTGTGTGTGCGCATGCGTGCACGTGTGCTATTGATGTTGTGTGTGTGTGTGTTTGTGTGTGTGTGTGCGCGCGCGTGCGTGTGCTGCTGCGTGTTTGTGTGTGTGTGCATGCATGTGTGCTGCTGCGTGCGTGAGTAGGTGCTGCTGCGTGTGTCTGTGATGTGTGCATGAGTGTGTGCTACGTGCGTGCGTGTGTGTGCTGCGTGCATCTGCGCTGTTGTGTGTGTGCGCCGTGTGTGTTGGTGTATGTGTATAATTGTGTTGTTGTCGCTGTGTGTGTGCTCTATTGCCCCGCACTAATGTTATGTGTGTGCTACTGTCCCGCGCACACATACCACATGAGGGGCAAGAGGGTCTTTTCGGGCGTCGTTTAGGCTTAAAATGAACGAAAGTGTTATAAACGGCATAAAATTTAAGCTTGTTGTTATATAGGGAAGAAAAAAGTTTTCAGTGTTAAATAAGGAAACGAAATTTAAGATGGTGTTAAATAAGGAATTGTTTCCATAGATTACCCCAATGTCACCGCGGGAATACGCAAGTTGAGTACCAAAACATATATCAAGTGAATCAATAGAACACCCCATTGTCACCACGGGTATCCGCATGCAAGACATACATCAAGTGTTCTCAAATCCATAAAAGTATTCAATCCGGTAACGAAATCTCAAAGGGAAAACTCAAGTCATCACAACTAGATAGAGAGGGAAACACATCATAGATCCGACTATATTAACAAAGCCCGTGATACATCAAGATCGTGACATCTCAAGAACCTGAGAGAGAGAGAGAGAGAGATTGAACACATAGCTACTGGTACATACCCTCAGCCCCGAGGGTGGACTACTCCCTCCTCGTCATGGCCTCCGCCGGGATGATGAAGATGGCCACCGGAGATGGATTCCCCTCTCCGGCAGGGTACTTGAACGTCTCCAGATTGGTTTTTCGTCAATACAGAGAATTGTGGTGGCAGATCGGAGAGTCTAGGGTTATTTCTGATGGTTTCTATATTTATAGGATTTTTGGGCATCGGTTTCATGCCAAGATGGGCCACGAGGAGGGCACGATACACCAGGGCGCGTCTGGGCCCTCTGGCATGCCCTGGTGGGTTGTGCCCACCTCGTGGCTCTTCTCCGGTGGTTCTTCGCTCCAATATTGCTTATTTGGTCCAGAAAAAATCAGCAAAAAGTTTCGGGCGATTCCGAGAACTTTCATTTTTTGCACAAAAACAACACCACGGTAATTCTGCTGAAAACAGCGTCAGTCCGGGTTAGTTCTAAATAAATCATATAAAGTGCATCAAAACCATATAAAAGTATTGTAAACATAGGTGAATATGGCATGAATACTTCATAAATTATCGATACGTTGGAGACGTATCACCGGGAAGGGGTCCTGCTCCACCTGTGTTGTTAGCCCAACTATCTTTTATTACAATGCCACGCGGGCGGGCATTGATACGTCTCCAACGTATCTATAATTTTTGATTGCTCCATGCTATTCTATTATCAATCTAGGATACTTTATATGCAATTATATGCTATTTTATATCATTTTTGGGAACTAGCCTATTAACCCACTGCCAAGTGTCGGTTGCTGTTTTCTGCCTGTTTTTGGTTTTCCAGGAAATCGGTACCAAACGAAGTCCATATGCTACAAAACTTTTTGATGATTTTTTCTTGACAAAAGGAACCACGAAGCTTTGGGAGGTGTCAGGAAGCCTCACGAGGAGGCCACAAGGCACTTCGGCGTGCCCAGGAAGGTAGGCGCGCAGACCTGCCTTGTGGGCCCCTCGTTGCTCCTCCTGACCTAATTTCACTTATATAAATCCACAAATATTGGGAAACCAATAGAGAGCCACCCGAAAGACTTTTTTCGCTGCCACAAGCCTCTGTTCCGACGGGAGGCCATCTGGAGCTCTTTTCCGGGGATCTACCGGAGGGGGAATCGATCACGGAGGCCATCTACATCAACCTTGCTACCTCCATGATGACGCGTGAGTATTCCACCACAGACCTGTAGTTCCATAGCTAGTACCTAGATGGCTTCTTCTCTCTCTTTTGATCTTCTATACAAAGTTCATCGCATCTTCGCGATGATCTATTCGATGTAATCTCTTTTGCGTTGTGTTTGTTGGGATCCGATGAATTGTGGGTTTATTATGAGATTATTCATGAAAACTTATTGAGTCTCCTATGAATTTCAATATGCATGATCTTATAGCTTCGCATTTCTCTCCGATCTATCGATTTGGTTTGGCTAATTAGATCGGTTTATCTTTAGTGGGAGTGGTGCGTTGTAGTGGGTTCAATCTTGCGGTGCTCTATCCTCGTGGCAGAAGGGGTCAAGACACGTAATTTTATTGTTGCCACTAAGGATAAAATGATGGGGTCTGAACATATTGCTTGTCTTACTTTGTCTACATCATGTCATCTTGCTCCAAGCATTACTTCGTTTGTTATGAACTTAATACGATAGATGCATGCTGGATAGCGGTCGATTGGTGAAGTAATAGTAGTAGATGCAAAATTGTTTCGGTCTACTTTTTTATGGACGTGATGCCTATATACATGATCATTGCCGTGAATAACATGTCATAACTATGCGTTGTTCTATCAATTGCCCAACAGTAATTTGTCTACCCATCATATGCTACTTTCGAGAGAGAAGCCTCTAGCGAACACTATGGCCCCTGGGTCTACTTAAAAATAAAAAATGAAAAACCTTATTTACCTTGCTGCACTTTTATTACTTTTATTTTATTTTGCATTTACAATATCTATTCTATCAAGATTTAATCCTTGCAAGTGACGAGTTCAAGGGGCTTGACAACCCTCTTGCCCACGTTGGGTGCAAGTGTTTGGTTTTGTGTGCGTAGCTGCTATTGACCGGAATTTGCATTGGTTCTCCTGTTGGTTCGACAACCTTGGTTCTCACTAAGGGAAATACTTATCTCTACTGTACTTCATCTCCTCTCCTCTTTAGGGAAAATCGCAACGCAGCTCACAAGTAGCAGGAAGAATTTTTGTCGCCGTTGCCAAGGAGACATCATCAAATTCTTATCAGGTTCCTACACACACATTATCATTCACTTGTTCTAATTTTTACTTGGCTAGCAGTGCTATCTTTACCTTTGTCACACAAAAACAGAAAGTAAAACAAAAAGTTTAAGATTAATGGATCCTCATTCACTTGCTAATCTTTTCAAAAGATCCGATGTTGAACCAATTGCTAGTGAGAGTGCACTAGATTATCTTTATGAGGTCTTGCTTGAAAATCGTGAATCTAAAAAGTTCTATGAAGTGTTAAAAGAAATTTATAAGTGATTCATGATAGTTCCTTGAATGAAAAGCATGATTGCAATTTTGTTAGTATAAATTCTATGAATGTCAATTGTGCTAATGATCATGATTGGGGTGATAATCATGATGTTTCTTGTGATCTTGAGAATTCTAAGCTTCATGATGACTATTGATAATGATATTTGCAATGCTACTAAAAGTGGGTTTGGAAGAGAGTCAATTTTAGGTAATAATGGTCCCACTATTTGGAGAATGATCAATCTTATGAGATTGTGATAAAAGTGGGTTGGGAGAGGTCATGACTTTAGTTGATGTTAATCCCACTATCTTGGAAGATTATAAAACTTTTATGCCTGTGGGTCATGAATATAATATTTTATATGATAGCTATATTGTTTAATTTGATTATGATCCTACATGTAACTATTAGGAGAGAGGCATTGTGGTTATAGGAATGTTCATGTTCAATTACCTCTCTTGATGTTCAAATTGTTGATGCTTCGTTCTTCCTATTTGCATATGCTAGATACTTCTTGTATTGATAATTTGTTTTCTTATAAAATTCCTATGCATAGGAAGTATGTTAGGCTCAAATGTGTTCATTATATGCTACATGATTCTCTCTTTGTGTTTCAATTCTTGTCTTTTATGTGAGCATCATTATTATCCCAAGCCTATGTTAATGGCAATAAAGAAAGAGCTTGTTGGGAGATAACCCAATGATTTATATTTTGGTGTGTTGAGATGATTATTGATAATTTAATGATTGTGTTTTTATGTTTAAATAAGTGTTTGTGCAAAGTAAAGCCTTTGGAATGATTTGGAAGGTAGTAGAATTGATACAGTGCAAAAACATAAATTTTTGTGTCCATTGCAGAATTTTTCTAATCTTACTGGAACGTATTCTTGATCTGAAATTTTTACACAGTATTGGTATACAAAATTTACAGGTTGTCCTAATTTATCAGAATTTGTCGGGTTACATAAGTATAGTTTTTCTACAAATCTTTACAGACCGTTCTGTTTTAGACAGATTCTGTTTTTGCTTTCATACTTTGCTTGTTTTGATGATGCTATGGATTCTATCGGGGGGTATAAGCCATGGAGAAGTTTGAATACAGTACCTATTATGCAATAATGAAATATGAATCAATTTTTAACATTACCTAAAGTATTTTATATGTTGATTATACTAACGGATCTCACGAGGTTTGGTTGAGTTTTGTGTGCTGAAGTTTTCAAGTTTTGGGTGAGAGAACGATGGATGAAGGAATAAGGAGCGGGAAGACCCTAATATTGGGGATGCCAAAGGCACCCCAAAGTAATATTCAAGGAAGACCCAATCATCTAATCTTGGGGATGCCCCGGGAAGGCACCCCCTCTTTCGTCTCCAATGTCTCGGTATGTCACTTGGAGCTATATTTTTATTCATCACATATATGTGTTTTGCTTGGAGCGTCGTGTGTTATATTTTGTTTTTACTTTAATTTGCCACAATCATTGCTTGTTGGACACACATATTTGAGAGAGACACACGATCATCATAATTTTTAAGAGTACTCTATGTGCTTCACTTATATTTTTTGAGCTAGGCAGTTGCTCTAGTGCTTCAGTTATATCTTTTTAGAGCACGACGGCGTCTAAATTTTGTAGAAATGATTGAACTATCATGCTTCACTTAAATCTTTTTGATAGTATAATAAGGAATAGGAACGATACATGGCACGAGTTATAAGACTAGTCCAAAAGGATAGGTATTCAAGGGGATATAATAAAAACTTTCCTGTTGCTCACTAAAGAAGAAACATGAGTTGATTATATTGATGTAGTAATATGAAAGGACATGAGTAGATGATTGTTGGTTAGTAGAGATATCGGTAACTAAAGCTTGTTATTTGTTATTCATCTAAGTATTAACATGGCATGGTGATGATGTGTGAGCATTTTTATGTCTGAAATGAAATCCCATCGTGTTGTTTGAATCGAGGGAGCGATGGTTAACTCCTCCCAACCTCCTCCCTAGGGGTATGCGGTAGTACTTTGCTTTGAGAGAGCTAATAGGCTTTGCAATAAGTATGTGAGTTCTTTATGACTAATGTGAATCCATGGATATACGCACTCTCATCTTTCCGTATTTGCTAGCCTCTTCGGTACCGTGCATTGCCCATTCTCATCTCGAGAGTCGGTGCAACCTTCGCTGGTGCATCCAAACCCCGTGATATGATACGCTCTATCACACATAAGACACCTTATGTCTTCCTTGAAACAACCACCATACCTACCTATCATGGCATTTTCATAGCCATTCTGAGATATATTGCCATGCAACTTCCACCGTCCCGTCACATGACTTGTGTGTTCATCATCATATTGCTTTGCATGATAATATAGCTGACATAGTATTTGTGGCAAAGCCACCGTTCATCATTGTTTACATATTATGCTAGATCATTGCACATCTTGGTACACTGCCAGAGGCATTCACATAGAGTCATAATTGTTTCATGTTGAGTTGTTATATTGAGTTGTAAGTAAATAAAAGTGTGATGATCATCATTATTAGAGCACTGTCCCAGTGAGGAATGGATGATGGAGTAATGATTTACCCACAAGTCGGGATGAGCTCCGGACAAAAAATAAAATAAATTAAAGAGAAAATGGGGGAGGCCAAATGAGCCCACCTTAAAAAAAGAAAAAGAAAAAAAATGAAATGAGAGAAAAAGAGAGAACGGGCAGTGTTACTATCCTTTACCACACTTGTGCCTCAAAGTGGCACCATGTTCTTCATATAGAAAGTCTCCAGTTTTGTCACTTTCATATGCTAGTGGGAATTTTTCATTATAGAACTTGGGTTGTTGGGTTGTATATTCCGATGACGGGCTTCCTCAAATGCCCGACGTCTTCATGAGCAAGCAATTTGGATGCACACCCATTTAGCTTCCATTGAGCTTTCATACACTTATAGCTCTAGTGCATCTGTTGCACGACAATCCCTACTCCTCGCATTGATATCTATTGACGGGCATCTCCATAGCCCGTTGATACGCCTAGTTGATGCGAAACTTTGTTTTCCACTTTGACTCCTTTGATATCTACCACCGTACTCTACTCCACCCATATGTTATATCCATGGTTCACACTCATGTATTGCGTGTAGTTGAAAATGCTGAAGCGCGTTAGAAGTACAATCCAATTGCCTGGTTTAACACCGAGGTGCTCATGATTTATGCTTATGCGGTGAAGACGGAGTCATGCCATGCTAGATATGATAAAATGAGTAGGGAATAACATTCTTTAGGGATTGTATATTTTTAAGAGTGATGATTATATTATTTATGTTTATGGATATTATTATGTTGATATCAATTAGTTAATCGTTTCGCAATAATCAAACTAAAAAGAGATTACATATTCAGTAGCATGTCACATCAAAAATTCTATTTTTGTCATTTACCTACTCGAAGACGAGAGGAATTAAGCTTGGGGATGCTAATACGTCTCCAACGCATCTATAATTTTTTATTTTTCCATGCTATTATCTTATCAATCTAGGATACTTTATATGCAATTGTATGCTATTTTATGTCATTTTTGGGAACTAACCTATTAACCCGGTGCCAAGTGCCAGTTGCTGTTTTCTGCCTGTTTTTGGTTTGCCAGGAAATCTTTACCAAACAAAGTCCAAACGCTACAAATTTTTTGAAGATTTTTTCTAGAAAAAAGCGACCCAGGAAGCTTCGGGAGGTGTCAAGAAGCCTCACGAGGAGGCCACAAGGCACCTCGGCGCGCCCAGAGGGTAGGTGCACTGACCTGCCTTGTGGGACCCTCGTGGCTCCTCCTGACCTAATTCCACTTCTATAAATCCTCAAATATTGGGAAACCAATAGAGAGCCACCCGAAACACTTTTTCCGCCGCCACAAGCCTCTGTTCTGATAGGAGGTCATCTTGAGACATTTTTCGGTGATCTGCCGGAGGGGGAATCGATCATGGAGGCCATCTACATCAACCTTGCTGCCTCCATGATGATGTGTGAGTAGTCCACCACAGACCTACGGGTCCATAGCTAGTACCTAGACGGCTTCTTCTCTCTCTATTGATCTTCAATAGAAAGTTCATCACATGTTTGCGATGATCTATTCAATGTAATCTTCTTTTGCGGTGTGTTTGTTGGGATTCGATGAATTGTGGGTTTATGATCAGATTATTCATGAAAACTTATTGAGTCTCCTATGAATTTCAATATGCATGATCTTATAGCTTCGTATTTCTCTCCGATCTATCTATTTGGTTTGGCCAACTAGATTGGTTTATCTTTAGTGGGAGTGGTGCATTGTAGTGGTTTTAATCTTGTGGTACTCTATCCTTGTGACAGAAGGGGTCAAGACACGTATTTCTATTGTTGCCACTAAGGATAAAACGACGGGGTCGGAACATATTGCTTGTCTAACTTTTTCTACATCATGTCATCTTTCTGCAAGCATTACTTTATTTGTTATGAACTTAATACCATAGATGCATGCTGGATAGCGGTCGGTTGGGAAGTAATAGTAGTAGATGCAGAATCGTTTTGGTCTACTGGTTTATGGACGTGATGCCTATATACATGATCATTGTCGTGAATAATATTTCAAAACTATGCGCTTTTCTATTAATTTCCCAACAGTAATTTGTCTATCCATCGTATGCTACTTTTGAGAGAGAAGCCTCTAGCGAACACTATGGCCCCCGGGTCTACTTAAACATAAAAACTGAAAAACCTTATTTACTTTGCTGCACTTTTATTAATTTTATTTTATTTTGCACTTACAATATCTATTCTATCAAAATTTAATCCTTGCAAGTGACGAGTTCAAGGGGCTTGACAACCTTCTTGCCCGCGTTCGGTGCAAGTATTTATTTTTGTGTGCGTAGGTGCTGTTGACCGGAATTTGCATTGGTCCTCCTATTGGTTTGATAACCTTGGTTCTCACCGAGGGAAATACTTATCTCTACTGTACTGCATCTCTTATACTCTTCAGGGGAAATCCCAACGCAGCTCACAAGTAGCAGGCATGTGTTAGTAAAGGTGTCTTGCATCAGTGATTCACGAGACAGCCCAACAGCTCCTACCTAACCGCCTGCACGGCTGCCACCTGTCGGTAGGACTGCACGCCCACCACTTGTCAATAGATTGCTGACGGGTAGGTGTGTGTGGATCGGTAGGAGGGCAGGGAGCTTGCTGGGTCTTGGCTTGCCGGTGATGTGGAGAGTCCTTTGCCGAGAAGGCATGCATCTCGGGGGCCTTGGTCTTGATCATGTCTTGAGCTTGGAGATGGATTTAAGTACTTCTCATTGACCTGCCTCGAGGTCTTCTTCATGGTACTAATCCACCATGTATTGGCCTACTTGTGTACTTCCTGGCGAGAAGGCTGCAGCCTGCTGGTGCATAGTCATGGGTATGAACACTCGTTGTTCACTACACCGACAAGAGCCCCGTACCTAGGCCGAACGCGCATGCATGACGCTCGTCTGGGCTAGGCCCATTAACACGCACTGGCACACACACGTGGCAGAGAGTTACTGCCAACAGTTACTTTTGTCTGCGCCCTCATGATGGCGCTTCTTTGCATTAAATGCGGGATTGTGGGGAGATGGAACGGGCATAGTGGGGGTCGTGTGCTTGAAAATGCATGCCATTATAGAAAAGCGTTTATCAATTGTCGTGAATAGATATTGCATAACTATGGACGTGATGCCTATATAGACATGATCATTGTCGTGAATAAATATTGCATAACTGTGCGCTTTTCTATCAATTGCCCAACAGTAATTTGTTTACCCACTGTATGCTTTCTTCGAGAGAGAAGCCTCTAGCGAACACTATGGCCGCCGGGTCTATTCACATATAAATTTACAAACGCTCTTACTATCTTGCTTCCATTATTTACTTTTTATTTATTTTGCAATTTTAATTATCAGCTATCATCTACACTATTCATTTTTCTTGCAAGTAACGAGTCCAAGGGGATTGACAACCCTCTTGCCCGCGTTAGGTGCAAGTGTTTGCTCTTTTGTGTGTAGGTGCTAAAGATGGGAAGTTGTGTGATCCTCCTATTGTTTCGATAACCTTAGTTCTCACCGAGGGAAATACTTACCTATACTATGCTGCATCATCCCCTCCTCTTCGGGGAAAATCCAACGCAGATCACAAGTATCACCCAATAGTTCTGATTGGTATGATTAGTGGGTTTATGTGAAGTGCCATGGTTTTGACAGGGTCTATCGAGGATTATGTCTAGGCAGACGGGCCATCCTTCTTCCCGTTAAAGAGTTTCTTCTTCTGGCCGCTGCGCTGGTTCCTGAATCCATCATTGACGATTGTTTCGTCAGCGCCGCTGTTGTCGCCGTTTTTATGGCGGCGCTTGTTATTTTTGTTGCGTAGAGGCTTGTCATTCTTGTCACGGATTGTGGAGGTGCCGGGGTCGCCGTCATTAGTATTACTGCAAGCCAGCCAACTGCCTTCTCCGGTGCAAAAGCGAGTCATTAGAGAGGTAAGCGCGACCATGGTTTTCGGCTTATCCTATCCGCAATTGCTTGTGCCTTCGGACAGTCGATTATTTGGGTCTTGTTAGTCAAGAACCGATTCCAAAACTTCTGAGCTGATTTTCTGGGCTGTTGTTTGATAAGCTTAACGTTATCGGCGTTCGGAGGTCGCACATAAGTGCCTTGGAACTTGGCTCAGAATGCATCTTTGAGATCTTCCCAGCTTCCAATGGAGTCTTCGGGCAAGCTGTTAAGCCATTGCCTCATAGGCCCCTGGAGCTTCAAGGGTAGGTATTTACTGGCGTGGAGGTCATCGCCTCTAGCCATGTGAATATGGAGAAGGAAATCATCAATCCATACTGTTGGGTCTGTGGTCCCATCGTAGGGTTTGATATTGGCGGATTTAAACCCTTATGGGAATTGGTGCTGCATGACCTAGTCGGCGAAGCACATCGGGTGTGCAAATCCTCTAACCCAGGCGATAGACTGCCGGCCATACAGTTCTGGATGAACATAGTGGTCTTCACGAGCCATGGTGTTTTTGTCCAACCATTCATGGTATCCTGCATGACTAGCAGGTTCCTGACCTTTGGATGTGTAGATGAACCGAGGTGCCGTGTCTAGCCTTTTCCGGAGGTCAAACGCGCATGCAGGGTGATTAGCTCTCCTGCCTTCGGAAGAGCGTTAGCAGGGAGTTCTCGGGGGTGACCTGGCGGCCTATCCATCCCCCTAGGAGGGATGTTCTATTGATCATAACGATCGTAATTGCACGGCGGGTCCTCTTCTTCTTCGTCATCGAATTCTAGAAGCAGGCGTCTCCGCGGATAAGATTTAGGTTGGCTCTCGAGTCTATCCTCAAGCTTTTGTTCGGCCGACATGATCTCAACCCACTTGTCATTTAATGTATCTTGGTCGGCTTTGAGCCGAGCTCGCCCCAGTTTGACACTATGGTGGTTGCCATCAGGCGCCTCCGATAGGCCTCAAGGGCTTCGAAGTTCTCAGGGACATTGAAGTCGTCGAATCCAAAACTCATGTCCTCGGTTTCCGGAATATAGTTGTCATCCTCGAGATCATCGGAGACCACGTCCTCTCCAGTGTCATCGATGTGACCGGACACAACCTCTTTGGTGCTGCCTTGGTCTTTAGCACCTAGAGGTGTGTGGTTGTCCTCGGGGTTGCCATTATCAACCTCCCCATTACTCGCATTGCCTTTGCTAGATCTTCTCCTGTACCGCCTGCTCCGTTTGCTTTAGGAGGGGTTATCGTCATCTCCTTCTGCGTCATCCCAGAGGGTATCCACCATGTATACTTCGTAGGTAGAGGTTTCTGCCCACTTGTCGGTCTTGCATTGCTTGGCTCCCGTTCTATCCCCGGCGTCTTGTTTCAGGTCAGCATGTTCTGATGCGTAGTCAAGAACGTTGGGTAGATCCTCGATTGTTGCGACTAGATGGGTGGTGGGTGGACGCAAATTTCTCGTGTATCAGTTTTATACCCAATTTGATCGTAGACCGAAGGCTTACCATCCAAGATCCCAAGGCTCTGGATTCGGTCAAACATCTTGTTTAAGAACGAGAGTTCAGTTTGGTCCATCGCTTGGCTGAAAGCCGGGTTAATCTGGAGTATGTTTGCCCGAGCTGCCGGAGAGACGTTGATACGTGTGATCTATGTTGGGTTTTCCGTGAAGAGGAACGGGTGATGCAGCACAGTATAGATAAGTATTTCCCTTAGTAGAGAACCAAGGTTTATCGAACCAATAGGAGTAGCACACAACCCCCGTCTTCAGCGAGTGCACACAAAGAAGCAAACACTTGCACCCAACGCGGGAAAGAGGGTTGTCAATCCCCTTGGACTCGTTATTTGCAAGCTAGTGAAGTGTGTAGATGATAGTTGAATAAAGTAAATTGCAAAATAAAATAAAATAAATAAATGTCAGCAAGGTATTGAAAGCTTTTGTAAATTTATAAGTGAATAGACACGCGGGCCGTAGTGTTCTGGCATCTCTCATGTAGTATGCATACGGTGGGTAAACAAATTACCGTTGGGCAATTGATAGAAAAGCGCATAGTTATGTGATATTCACGGCAATGATTGATATGTCTCCAACGTATCTACTTTTCCTCACGCTTTTGCTCTTGTTTTGGACTCTAATTTGCATGATTTGAATGAAACTAACCCGGGCTGACGTTGTTTTCAGCAGAACTGCCATGGTGTTGTTTTTGTGCAGAAATAAAAGTTCTCAGAACTGGACGAAACTTTTTGGATATTTATTTTACAATAAATAAAAATTACTGGAGCCAAGAACCACCGGAGGGGGTGCCCTGGTTGGGCACGATACACGAGGGTGCGCCACCCCCTCCAGGTGCGCCCTGGTGGGTTGTGCCCACCTCGGGGCCCCACTGACCCTAATTCGAGCGCTGTAAAATCCTATTTTTGGAGAAAAAATCAGAGAGAAAGTTTCATTGCGTTTTCCAATACGGAGCAGCCGCCACCTCCTGTTCTTCATCGGGAGGCCAGATCTGGAGCCCGTTTGGGGCTCCGGAGAGGGGAATCTTTGGTCTTCGTCATCATAAACCCTTCTCCATCGCCAATTCCATGATGCTCCCCACCGGGAGTGAGTAATTCCTTCGTAGGCTTGTTGGTCGGTGAGGAGTTGGATGAGATTCATCATGTAATCGAGTTAATTTTGTTAGGGCTTGATCCCTAGTATCCACTATGTTCTGAGATTGATGTTGCTATGACTTTGCCATGCTTAATGCTTGTCACTAGGGCCTGAGTGCCATGATATCAGATTTGAACCGTTTATGTTATCACCATTATATCTATGTTCTTGATCCGATCTTGCTAGTCATATGCACCTGCTATGTGTTCTGATCCGTAAACCCCGGAGTGACAATAGTCGGGATAATTTCGGGTGATGACCGTAGTTTGAGGAGTTCATGTATTCACTATGTGTTAATGCTTTGTTCTGGTTCTCTATTAAAAGGAGGCCTTAATATCCCTTAGTTTCGTTATGGACCCCGCTGCCACGGGAGGGTAGGACAAAAGATGTCATGCAAGTTCTTTTCCATAAGTACGTATGACTATTTACGGAATACATGCCTACATTACATTTATGAACTGGAGCTAGTTCTGTGTCGTCCTAGGTTATGACTGTTATATGATGAATATTATCCAACAAGTTCACCGATCCAGTGCCTACGAGTTTTCCACATATTGTTCTTGCTAAGTTACTATTGCTACTGCTACTGTTACACTTGCTACAAAACTATTGCTATCACTGTTACCGTTGCTATTACTATCACTACTTCTATCAAAACTATCATACTACTTTGCTACTGATCACTCTGCTGCAGATATTTAATCTCCAGGTGTGGTTGAATTGACAACTCAACTGCTAATACTCGCAAATATTCTTTGGCTCCCCTTGTGTTTAATCTATAAATTTGGGTTAAATACCCTACCCTCGAAAACTGTTGCGATCCCCTATACTTGTGGGTTATCAATGATCATGTATATATAGGCATCACGTCCATAATCAAATATGCTGACTCCTGCTTTCACCTATTACTATTACTCCACCCATCGACCGTTATCCAGCATGCATCTAGAGTATTAAGTAAAACAGAGTAATGCTTGGAGAACAATGACATGATGTAGACAAAGATAATTCAATCAATATGAATTAACCCCATCGTTTTATCCTTAGTCGCAACAATACAAAGACGTATCTTGTCCCCTTCCGTCACTTGGATATAGAAACCCGTCAGATTGAACCCACTACAACGCACCCCTCTCACTAAAGAAATATCAATCTAGTTGGCCAAACTATTTCAATAGATCGGAGAGATTTCTGAATCTATAATAATCACGCAAATAATAATCATAATAGAAATCAAAGAAGACTCAAATCGTTTTCATGAATAATTTGAACATGAACCAACAATTCATCGGATCCCAACAAACGCACCGCACAAAGTGATTACAGCGAATAGATCACCGTGAAGATGCAGTGAACTTTGTATTGAAGATCAAGTTATAGAGATAACCATCTAGCTACTAACTACAGACCCATAGATCTGTAGGGAACTACTCACACATCAGCATGGGAGGAGCAAGGTTGACATAGAGGCCCTCCGTGATCGATCCCCCCTCCGGTAGGGCACCGGAACAGGGCTCCAGATGGGCACATGGCGGAACGAAGACTTGCGGCACCGGAAAAAGTGTTTCGGGACGCTCTCTAGGGTTTTTGAGATTTATTGGAATTTGTAGGTCAGAGAGGGGCGCCGGGAGACGCCCGAGGGGGCCACCACATAACAGGGTGCGACCACCCCCCCTTGTGCGCGCCCTATTGTGTGGTGGCTCCCTTGTGGAGCCTCCAGCCTCCTCCTGAAGCTTCCATGTCTTCTTTTGGTCCAGAAAAAAATCATAAAAAAGTTTTAGGGCGATTGGACTTCGTTTGGTACTGTAAACCTGAAAAGTCAAAAACAAGCAAAAAACAACAACTGGCACTGGGCACTGGGTTAATAGGTTAGTGCTAAAAAATAATATGAATTGGTAAATAATCACCCAAAAAGCATCTTAGAATTATAATATTATAGCATGCAACAATAAAAAATTATAGATTCGTTGGAGACGTATCAAACGTCGTGGTCAGACCCCATGGGGGAGGTCCTGACGCTAGGTGTAATCGAGTCCGAGCTCGAGGCCAGGTCCAAAGTGGTGTCGGATCCCTATTGGAGATTCGAAGCAGTAATCGGATCCAAGCTTGAGGATGAATTGGATGCAAGATCCATGTCCAGGGCTGGTTCCAAAGCGGGATTGGATTTAAGGTCGTGATCCATGATTTGGAGAGATGGGTTCGTGCTGGAGGTCGGACCCTTAGTCATGTCAGCCGCCGAATCAAGATTGTAGATCAGTTCTGAGATTATGGCTACGGTACCCGCAAATTCCCCAGCCAATCTGGGGCTCATCTAGAGAGAGCAAGATCGCCACGGGTTTATCCGTAGTGTATTCCAAGCTATCGAACATGACCACCTGGTCGGGGGTGAAGCTTTCGACTTGGCCGAGGCGGCTGGTGGAGCCAGCGTGAAGGGCCACGCTTCTGAACGGAAAACGTTGGTCGGGGATGAAGATGTCACCGCACCTGATGTCGTTTCTGATTTGAAGATGAGTCATTGAGCTGGATCGACAACACAGTGGGACCTGTATGGGCCACCAATGTCGGTGCTAAACCCGGTGGATCTCGGGTATGGGGTTCCGAGCTATGGATCTAGGATCAATGGTAACATGAAAGGTAGGGAGACGATGTTTACCCAAGTTCGGGCCCTCTCAAAGAGGTAAAACCCTACGTCCTGCTTTGATTGCATTGATGACGGGGTATTGAGTATAGGATGATGATCTACCTCGAGATCGTTTGTGTAAGCTCTAAACCCTAAGGTGAATAAAGTTGTCCCATACGGACTAAACCCCTGGGCTTATATAGATACCCAGGGGAGCTATGTTACATGATAGATTGGTTGGAGACATGCCGAAATAAGAGCCATCCTTGGAGTACATGCCAAGCCTTTGGAAGCTTCCCTTCTAAGTACGGGCCAGTCTTGATGTTTTGGCCATCCTCTAGGTGGTAGCTTTAACATGCCATAGTTTGGCCCATACAAACCGAACACTTCGTGCCGGTACCCCCTAGTCCAGGACACCTTCAGGGCCACCAACGACACTGCACCGACTGCTGCCGGCTCTCCTGCTATCTTCGAGGACACTCACGTGAACGAGTCCCTGCAGATCTCGAGTCTGCGGAGTGGAGAAGATGTCACCGGTGCAGCTGACGTCGGCGAGTGCACGCTTGACGAGGTCTCATCCCTCCATCCATGACCTTCGAGGAGGAACATGACGCCATGGATGACGCTAGTGACATCAATTTATTGAAGTCCATGGAGAGTGGCTTCAAGGAGATGCGCCAGTGCTACAACAGGCGCTACGAGAGGCTCCAACATCGTGTAGGCCACCTTGAGAACGTCGAAATGAATTCCGGCAGACGGTCACTAAAGCGCATCAATGGTACACCGAAAAGGTTGAGGACATCCGAAGTTGGGAAGCCCAACTTGCTGCCACCAAGGAGGCCTTTGTTCTGGAGCGGGCTAAGGTCGAGGGGACCATGCCAATGCCGCCAAGAAGGCCGAGGCAGTCGATGGTGATCAGATCCAGCGCAAGATTCATCTTGACGCACACAAGGAGGAACTCGCGGCCCGGGAGGAGAAGCTGGTTGCCGCTCTCTCTTCAAAGGATGGGGAGATCTAGGACCTCCTGGACAGGTGCACCGAGGAGCATGAACAACAGTAGCAAGAGGCCCTCCAAGCTTTGACCTCGGAGCACGTCGGGAAGCTCAAGGAGGCCACTGATGCCATTCATGTTGTTGGCGTTGCAAAGGCCAACTTGGAGGAGTGCGTGAAGCATCTTGAGGAGGAAATTGCCACCAAGAGGAAGGAAGCTGCTGCCCACAAGGATTCAGAATAGAAAGCGACAAATGCGTTGAAGGAGCTCTGTGCGTCCCTGGAGTCCAAGACTGGCGAGCTTCAAACTCTTGCCGAGGCCAAAGGTGTGTTGCAGGGCCAATACTCTGATATGCAGACTGCCTATGAACGTATCACTGATAATCCCCAAGTGCAAGGAATCATCATAGCACTTTCCAAAGATGGAAGTGACAAGTATGGATTTTCGAACCCACAAGGAGCTAAAGGTAAGATTAATATTCTCTCAAGTCCTATCTGCCACTGATACGACTCTACGTACACCGAGCATTTGCTTTTATCTAGAAACAAGAAATAAAACTGCGTTGTGGGTACAAAGAGGATAGTTTGCATGATATCGGAGAACTAAAATATGAAATTAGGTGCTGCCTAAATAAAGTTAGAATATATTACAATATATTACAAATAGCGAGTGTGAAATAATGATGGTATGGTGTGAGGAATTGTCCTAGGCAATGGATAACAAGATCAGAAATCATTATTGCAATTTTATATGAGGGAGAAGCATGAGCTAAGATACTTTCCATACTTGGATCATATGAACTTATGATTGGACCTCTAGCAAGCATCCGCAACTACTCGAAATAATTAAGGTAAACCCAACCATATCATTAAGTATCAAGTCCCCTTTACTCCCATACGCAACAACCCCCTTACTCGGGTTTAAGCTTATGTCAATCTAGCCACCCACTATAAGAAAATTATGAACGTATTGCAACACTCTACAGCGGGAATCCATCACGCGTGCGCGACACGGAAGACACCATAGGACAACACCAAAATAAAACATACAACTAAACCAATCAAGATCATCAATCAGCCCAAAGGACAAAACAAATCTACTCAAACATCATAGGATGACAACACATCATTGCATAATAATATTTGGCATAAAGCACCATGTTCAAATAGGGGATTACATCAGGATGCGGGAGAGTGGACTGATGAAAAGAGATGAGGGAGGTAATGAAGACAGTGATGTTGATGAAGACGATCACCGCGGCGATGGTTCCCCCGGCGGCACTCCGGCACCACTGAGGGAGAGAGGGAGAGAGTCTCCCCCTCGGGCTTCCTCCTCCATGGCCCCCCCTAGATGGGGAGAGGTTCGCCCCTCTGGTCCTTGGCCTCCATGGCGCCCGGAGGGGCAAGAGTCCCTCCGAGATTGGATCTCTCTATCTCTTTGTTTTCTTCTCTGGTTTTCGTCTGTTTTCTGGCCTTTCATCGTTTCTTATATTTCTGGAGATCTGTAACTCCGATTGGGATGAAATTTTGAGGGATTTTTTATCTAGAAATTATCTTTCTTGTGGTGAAAGAAGGGCTCCAACCGCCTTACGAGGTGCCCACAAGGCAACGCGGCGCGCCCAGGGGGTGGGCATGCCCTGTTGCCTTGTGGGGCCCTCGACCATCGCCTTGCATTGATTCTTCTTCCTAAAAATCACATATATTCCAAAATAATTCTCCGTAAAATGTTATCGTGTTTGGACTTCATTTGGTATGGTTTTCCTGCGAAACAAAAAACATGCAGACACTAGGCACTAGATTAATAAGTTAGTCCATAAAAATAATATAAAAGTGCACCAAAACCATATAAAACTATTGTAAACATGGCATGAATACTTCATAAATTATAGATACGCTGGAGACGTATTAGCATCCACAAGCTTAATTTTTGCTCCTCCTCGAGTAGGTAAATGATAAAATAAATAATTTATGAAGTGTGAATGCTAGCATAGTGCATATGTTTTATAAATGATAATTTCAATCACCTTTTCTAGCATTGTTATATATAACATAAACAGTAGCTCATTTCTCATAAAACTTCTCATGATCAAGTAGTAAGTTATTCACATGTTAAAGTATAGACCATAAACTTTCTTGAAAACCAACAAGCTATGTTTTCAGTCATCAAATAATTACAATTCTTCTTATTTTCAGGAAGGGTCTATGTAAGAGCTTTGATTTAGGAAATTCCATATACTCAACTATCATTTAGTCTTCTATCATTGCTGACACTCAAAGCATATATTTAGCACAAACCGTTTCAGTCAAACACATAGGAAGATAAGGGCTTAATGTTTCGCCTCCCAACTTATTTATCTCAAGGATAATGTCAACAATAATAACTCATGATTACCTATATTCAACTGGATATATGTGCCTGGATCATTGATACGCCTCCAATGTATCTATAATTTTTGATTGTTCCATGCTGATATATTATCATTCTAGGATACTCTTTGGGTCTTTATTTACCAATTTATAATATATTTGAGCACTAACCTATTGACCCAGTGCCCAGTGCCAGTTGCTGTTTTCTGCGTGTTTTTTACTTTTTAGGTTTACATTACCAAACAAAGTCGAATTGCCATGAAATTTTTTGATGATTTTTTTCTGGACCAAAAGAAGACCTGGAAGCTTCAGAAGGAGGCCGGGGGCCGCACGAGGGCCGCACAAGCCAACTGGGTGCGCCCCAGGGGGCGCCCTGCTAGCTTGTGCCTCCCGCGGGCGCCTCCCGACGCCCCTCTCCGGCCTATAAATTCTCTTTCACCCTAAAAATAATAGAGGCAGTCCCGAAACGCTTTTTCCGCCGCCGCAAGTCTCTGTTCCGTCGCGAGGCCATCTGGAATTCCGTTCAGGCACCCTGCCGGAGGGGGGATCGATCACGGAGGTCCTCTACATCAACCTTGCTGCCCTCATGATGATGTGTGAGTAGTTGACCACAGACCTACGGGTCCATAGCTAGTACGTAGATGGCAATCTCTCTATCTCTTGATCTTCAATACAGTGGTCATCGCATCTTCGCTTTGATCTGTCCGATGTAATCCTATTGTGCAGTGTGTTTGTTGGGATCCGATGAATTGTGGGTTTATTTTCAGAATATTCATGAAAAGTATTTGAGATATCTCTGATATATATTATGTCTCTTAATTGCATGATCATTATAGCTTCGTAATGCTCTCCGATTTATTGATGTGCTTTGGCCAAGTAGATTGATATTTCATCGGTGGGAGTGGTGCGTTGTGGTAGGTGATACGTCTCCAACGTATCGATAATTTATGAAGTATTCATGCCATGATTGCCTATGTTTACAATACTTTTATATGGTTTTGATGCACCTTACATGATTTATTTAGAACTAACCCGGACTGACGGTGTTTTCAGCAGAACTACCGTGGTGTTGTTTTTTTTGACGATTTTTTTGGAACAAATGAGAAACTTTGTTGGAGGGCCAGAAGAGCCACGAGGTGGGCACAACCCACCAGGGTGCGCCAGGCCCCTGCGGTGCACCCTGGTGTCTTGTGGTCCACTCGTGGCCCATCTTCGCGTGAAACCGACGCCCAAAAATCCTATATATTCAGAAACCCCCAGAAATAACACTAGATGAGAAGTTCCGCCGCCGCAACTTGAGCAAATTAAATGAAGTTGGACAAGCAATTCGTGAATGATTAGTATAAGGAATAGAACTTTCACATACAAATATATTATCTTGGACATCTTCTATGATTGTGAATACCCATTAATTATTTTCAAACTTGAGCAAATTAGTTGAAGTTGGACAAGGAAGACAACGTAATGAGTTATGGTTGTGTATATTTGCATAGAAGTTATATTGTTATGGATCCTCCAACATGTGGTGTTTGCTTAGGATCTTTTGCTAGCCAAAAATTCGTACTACGTAGAGATACTACTTGTGCATCCCAAAACCCTTAAACCCGGTTTCTTGCCATGAGTGTCCACCATACCTACCTATGGATTGAATAAGATACTTCAAGTAAGTTGTCATCGGTGCAAAAAGGCAATAAAAATTGCTTCTAAATGTGTTTGATCATTTAGTGTAAGAGAAAATTGAGCGTTGTACGAACTTGTGATGGCAAAGTAATAAAAGCGACGGACTGCATAATAAGGGTTGCTATCATAAGGGGCAATATAACGTGACATTCGTTTGCATTAAGGGATTGTGCATACAAAACCAAAAAGCGCATGACAACCTCTGGTTCCCTCCATGAAGGGTCTATCTTTTACCTATCAGTATTTACTTTTATGCAAGAGTCAATAGTATGCATTCTCATTTCAACCTCAATTATTCTCTAGGTGGCAAGCATCATGTGGTGGGGAAAGATCTAGGAACATATGGCCAGTCAAATATATTTGATCATGACTTATTATTGTTGACAATTATCTCTATGATAAATGAGTTGGGAGGCGAAACATTAAGCCCCTATCTTTCTCTGTGTTCGAGGGATGCCATTTGTTCTAAAAATATGCTTTGAGTACGAGAAATCATAGAAGACTATATGATGATTGAGTATGTGGAGCTATTACTTAGATTTTGCTGAGAATAAGTTGAATTGCAATTGTTTGGTGACTAAGAACATAGGTTGTTAAGTTTCAAGAGAATTCATTGTTTGAACCATAACATGTGAATTGGTTGCTACTTTATCATGATGAGTTTTATGAGAAAGAGTTTCTCTTATGATGCTAGGAAAAGTGGCTGAAATTATCATTGATCAAACTTATGCACTATGCTAGCATTCACACTTCATAAATGATTTCTTTTATCATTTACCTACTCGAGAACGAGCAGGAATTAAACTTGGGGATCCTGATACATCTCCAACGTATCAATAATTTATGAAGTATTCATGCCATGATTGCCTATGTTTACAATACTTTTATATGGTTTTGATGCACTTTACATGATTTATTTAGAACTAACCCGGACTGACGCTGTTTTCAGCAAAGCTACCGTGGTGTTATTTTTTGTGCAGAAATCAAAGTTCTCCAAATGCAACGGAACTTTTTGACGATTTTTTAGAACAAAAGAGGAACTAGAAGCTTCGTTGGAGGGCCAGAAGAGCCACGAGGTGGGCACAACCCACTAGGGCGCGCCAGGCCCCTCCGGCGCACCCTGGTGTCTTGTGGTCCACTCGTGGCCCATCTTCGCGTGAAACTGACGCCTAAAAATCCTATATATTCATATACCCGTAGATGAGAAGTTCCACCGCCGCAACTCTCCGTATCGACGAAAAAACCAATCTGGAGGCGTTCCAGTACCCTGTCGGAGAGGGTAGATCATCTCCGGTGGCCATCTTCATCATCCCGGCGGAGGCCATGATGATGAGGGAGTAGTCCACCCTCGTGGCTGAGGGTATGTACCAGTAGCTATGTGTTCAATCTCTTTCTCTCGTGTTCTTGAGATGGCACGATCTTGATGTATCACGGGCTTTGTTAATATAGTTGGATCATATGGTGTTTTCCACTCTCTATCTTGTTGTGGTGAATTGAGTTTTCCCTTTGAGATTTCGTTATTACTGGATTGAATACTTTTATGGATTTGAGATCACTTGATCTATGTCTTGGCACTCAACTCGCGGATCCCCGAGGTGACAATGGGGTAATCTATGCATAGGGGTTGATGCACGTTTTTGTCCTACTTTCTCCGATAGAAATATTGGGGCATTCCTTGAGGTTCTTTGTGTTGGATTGAGTATTATGAATCTGAAATTGTTTGATGCGTATCGTATAATTAACTCATGGATACTTGTGGTGACATTGGAGTATCTAGGTAACATTAGAGTTGGTTGATGCGTATCATATGGTGTTATTTTAGTACGAACTCTTAGATAGATCGATCGGAAAGGATAACTTGGTGTTATTTTAGTACGAACTCTTGGATAGATCGATCGGAAAGGATAACTTTAAGGTGGTTTTGTACCCTACAAACAATTTATTCTTATGTTCTCCGCTAGATAAGAACTTTGGAGTTATTCTTCGTTGCACGTTGAGGGATGGTTATGTGATCCAATCATATTAGCATTGTTGAGAGATTGCACTAGCAAAAGTACGGACCCTAGGCCTTGTTTTCAAGCATTGCAATACCGTTTGTGCTCACTTTTGTTACTTGCTACCTTGCTCTTTTTTATTGTTACTATTTCAAAAATCAATATCTACTATCATTATTGCACTTGTATTATCATCTCTTCGCCGAACTATTGCACCTGTACAATTTTCCATTGTATTGGGTGTGTTGGGGACACAAGAGATTTCTTGTACTTGATTGAAGGGTTGTTTGAGAGAGACCATCTTCATCCTACACCTCCCACGGATTGATAAACCTTAGGTCATCCACTTGAGGGAAAATTGCTACTGTCCTACAAAACTCTGCGCTTGGAGGCGCAACAAGAGTCTACAAGAATAAAGTTGCGTAGTAGACATCAAGTTCTTTTCTGGCGCCGTTGCCGGGGAGGTGAGTGCTTGAAGGTATATATTTAGATCTTGCAATTAAATCTTTTAGTTTCTTGTTTTTCACTAGTTTGGTTTATAAAAGAAAACTACAAAAAATGGAGTTTAGGTTGCCTCATTTGTTTCGTCTTTATAATGTCTTTCGTGAAAATATGGATTCAGAAAATTGTGCTCTATTGGTAGAGGAAGAAATTATGAAAATACTTAATGAGAATTCCTTGAATGATGAGCATGATAGAAATATTGTTAGTATGCATTCTTTGAATATCCATGATGCTAATGATATGCAAAGCCACAAGCTTGGGGATGCCATGTTTGATGAAGATGATATTTTTAGTCCCCCAAGTTTTGATGAGCAAATTTATGATGATGATGGCATGCCTCCTATATATGATGATTATTATGATGACACGTATGCTATAAAGAATAATGATAACCATGATACTTGTCAACAATATTTTAGTTTTCAATTGGATTATGCCACTCAAATATCTCATGATAGTTATTTTGTTGAGTTTGCTCCCACTATTATGAATGAGAAGAAATATGCTTATGTGGAGAGTAATAAATTTTCTATGCTTGTTGATCATGAAAAGAATGATTTATGTGATAGTTATATTGTTGAATTCCTTCATGATGCTATTGAAAATTATTATGAGGGAGGAACATATGCTTGTATGAATTGCAATAATATCAAGTTTCCTCTCTATGTGTTGAAAATCTTGAAGATATGCTTGTTTTGCCTTCCTATGCTAGTTGATTCTTGCTCCCATAAATTGTTTGCTCACAAAATACCTATGCATAGGAAGTGGGTTAGACTTAAATGTGCTTGTCATGAGATTCATGATGCTCTCTTCCATATTTCAACTAGTATTCCTATGTGAGCATCATTGAAATCATCATGCCTAGCTAAAAGGCATTAAAGAAAAGCGCTTGTTGGGAGACAACCCAACACTTTTAATTTATGTTTTTGTGTGTCCACATGATTAATATACTGTAGTAATCATGTTTTGTGTCTTTTATTTCAATAAAGTTCCAAGTAAAGCCTTTGGATGACTCACAAGATGAGTACTGTTAAGCTTCATGCACTAGCCAACGCAACCAAAAGTCCGAACTGATGGAAAGGGCTAGTGCAATCCACATATACTGTAACACCCCCTCTCACATGTGAAAGAGAAGACAAGTCAGCACGTGCAACCGGAAGAGAGCGACGATGCGCGAAACTCACGTATGACTCAAGAGGCCTCTACGTGGACACAAAGGGGGGCTACCATCAATTTTTAAATAAATTGTGAAAGCCAGGACTTGAACTCAAGACCTTAGCTCCGATACCATGTTAGGAATATGCAACTTGTATTCCCTGAGGGCCAATGGCCAATATATATACATGTACAGGTGGTAAATATGCAGGAAACCCCTTATAGAACAGGGAAAATATACATGCTATAATATAACTCTAACAAGTAGAATTGATGCTGAACCAAAACAGAAACTTTTGACTCCAGTAAAGGAATTTTAATTTTTTACTGGAGCATGGTAATGATCTGAAATTTTTACAAAGTGTTTATATACAAATTATTCATGTTTTCCTAATTTTTCTGAATTTTAAGAGACAGGTAAGTATGGCTATACTACAGATCTTCACTTAACTGTTCTGTTTTTGACAGATTCTGTTTTGCATGCATAGTTTGCTTGTTTTATTGTTCCCATAGCTTATATTTAGTGATATAAATTATGGAAATGGTATAATACAGTAGGTATTGTGTGAGAACAATTATGAATCTTGTCTTGACAGTACCTAATTGAATGATCTTTATTTATTATACTTATCCATCTCACGAAGTTCCGTTAAGTTTTGTGTGATTGAAGTTTTCAAGTTTTGGGTGAGACACCGATATAAGAAGAATAAGGAGTGACAAGAACCTAAGCTTGGGGATTCCCAAGGCACCCTCAAGGTAATATCCAAGGAAGACTCAAGCGCCGAAGCTTGGGGATGCCCCGGAAGGCATCCCCTCTTTCGTCTTCAACACTATCGGTATATCTTACTTATAGCTATATTTTTATTCGTCACATAATATGTGTTTTCCTTGGAGCATAATTTGTCTTGTTGTTCTCTGTTATATTTTATTTATAATCTTGTTTTTCAATAAAAAGTTCCAAGAATTGCCTTAGGATGCTTGCATTGCATGTTTGATGTGTGCTGTGTAAAAACAGAAACTTTCTCTTTAGTGTTTGAATTTTCATATTTTACTGGAACGTGGAAAGTTTCTGAAAGTTTTACACAGTGTTTTCATATAAATTCTTTAGCTTGTCCTAAATTTTCATAATTTGTAGAGATACAGAAGTACACTGGTTTAAAAGATTTCTACAAATTGTTCTGTTTGGACAGATTGCTGTCATAGTTTTGTTATCTACTTATCCTATAGTTTCCATAGCCTATATTGGTAGATATAAATTGTGGAAATGATAGTAAACAGTAGATGATGTTTGAAAATTATTGTGCAACTTGTCTTGGCAGTACATGAAGTGTTGATTTGTTCTTATGTGTGCTAACCTATCTCACGAGTTCTTTTTGAGTTTTGTGTGGATGAAGTTTTTGAGACTTAGGTGAAACCGGGATATGAGAGGATTGAACGAGATACAAAAGCTAAATCTTGGGGATGCCCAAGGCACCCCAAGTAAATATTTCAAGAAGTCTCAAGCATATAAGCTTGGGGATGCTACGCATCCCACCTCTCTTCATCAAACAAATATCGGTTAGCCTATGTTGAGCCTAAATTTTTATTTGTCCACATGATATGTGCTATTCTTGGAATGAATTTTTATTTAGTTTTCTCTTTGAATAAAATACTCAGATCTGAAAATATTTATTGAGAGAGAGTCCTCACATAGCTACTTAATTGTTTGACTACTCATTGATCTTCACTTATATCTTTTGAGAGTAGTTTGATGTTTACTCTTGTGCTTCACTTATATCCCAAGAGTAAATTGTGAATGAATGAAATATCATAAATCTGAAATTATCAATGTGCTATATTCTTAGTAGCAAGTTCACATTGGGTTTAGAAAGTGAAATCTTTTGAAGCTTGACAATCACAATATTGGTCATACAAGCAATTCGTGAATGATTAGTATAAGGAAGAGAACTTTCACATCCAAATATATTATCTTGGACATCTTTTATGATTGTGAATTCCCATTAATTATTTTCAAACTTACCGGGGAATATCATCACCAACTATCAAGTAACTTCACACAAATTTTCATTCACTTGTTTATCTTTTTATTTGCTGTTATATTTAGTTTGTCTCATAATAATCAAAAATACAAAAATATTTACTTTACTAGTTTGCTTGCTTGCCTAGCTATGGTATCTTTATCTTTATCAAAAACAAATAGAAAGTAAAAAGCAAAAATAAAGATAAATGGATCCTCATCCACTTTCTAATCTTTTCAAAAGACCCGATTATGTTGAACCAATTGCTAATGAGTTGAGTGCACTAGATTTTCCTTATGAGGTCTTGCTTGAAAATCACGAATCTAAAAATTGTGATGAAGTGTTAATTTTTTTTATAAAGTGATTCATGATAATTCCTTGAATGAAAATCATGATTTCCATGTTGCTAGTATAAATTCTATGAATATGAATTGTGCTAATGAGCATGATTGGGGGTGATAATCAACATGTTCCTTGTGATCTTGATAATTCTAGCCTTCATGATGAATCTATTATTGAGTATGATATTCGCAACACTACTAAAAGTGGGGTTGGAAGAGTGTCAACTTTAATTAATAATGATCCCACTACTTTGGAGAATGATCAATATTATGATAGTTATATTGTTGAGTTTGATTATGATCCCACTACTTTGGAGAATGATCAATATAATGAGTGAGGCAAACATGGCTATAAGCATGTTACTCAATTACCTCTCTTTGTTTTGAAATTATTAATGCTTCATTCTTCCTATTTGCATATTCTAGATTTCACTTGTCTTGAGAATTTGTTTTCCTATAAAATGCCTATGCATAGGAAGTATGTTAGACTTAGAGCTTGTTGGGAGACAACCCAATAATTTCTGTTTGTTTTTGATAACATGATTATTGCCTCTGTAATGATTATGTTTTTGTGTTTAAATTAGTGTTTGTGCCAAGTAAAGCCTTTGGGATGACTCACAAGATGAGTAGAATCGACGCTGAAACAAAACAGAAACTTTTGACTCAAGTACAGGAATTTTAATTTTTTACTAGACCGTGATAATGATGTGAAATTTTTACATAGTGTTTCTATACAAATTTGCGAGGTTGTCCTAAGTTTTCATAATTTTTAGAGTTACATAAGTATAGGTTCTCTTCAGATTTCTACAGACTGTTCTGTTTTAGAAAGATTCTATTTTTGCTTCCATAGTTGCTTGTTTTGATTAGGCTATGGATTGTATCAGGGGGTATAAGCCATGGAGAAGTTAGAATACATTACCTATTATGCATTTATGAAATAATAATCAATTTATAACAGTACCTCAAGTATGCAATATGTTCCTTATACTAACGTATCTCACGAAGTTTTGTTGAGTTTTGTGTGATTGAAGTTTTCAAGTTTTGGGTGTTATCATGATGGACAAAGGAATAAGGAGTAGGAAGAGCCTAAGCTTGGGGATTCCGAAGGAACACCAAGGTAATATTTTAAGGAAGACTGAAGCGTATAAGCTTGGGGACGCCCCGGAAGGCATCCCCTCTTTCATCTCAATCCATCGGTATGTCACTTGAAGCTATATTTTTATTCGTCACATGATATGAGTTTTGCTTGGAGCGTCATTTGCTTTTGTTTGCTTTTAGTTTCAGTTTGCCACAATCATTGTTTGCTGGATACACCTATTTAAGAGAGACACACCTTCATCATAATTTGTTAGAATACTCTATGTGCTTCACTTATATCTTTTGAGCTTAGCAGTTGCTCTAATACTTCATTTATATCTTTTTTAGCACGGTGGCGTGTAGATTTTATAGAAATGATTTCACTCTCATTCTTCACTTATATTTGTTTGAGAGTTAATAAATAGTGACAGTAATTTGCATGGGTCATAAAACTAGTACAAAAATATTAGGTATTCAATGAGTGATAATCAAAACCATCATGTAGCACATATAGGGAAATTGTGGGTCAATGATATTGATGTGGTAATATGAAAAAGGTGTGAGTTCATAATTGTTAACCCGTAGAAGTGTCGATATTAAGAAAGGTTAACTTTTTGTTCATCTAAATATTAAAGAGGCATGGTGATGATGTGTGAGCATTTCTATTCCTCGTTGAAATCCGAGTGTTGTTTCGTGTCGGAAGCGCGCGATGGTTAACTCCTCCCAACCTGTTCTCTCGGGGCATGTGAGTAGTACTTTGATTTATGATAAAAATAATAAAACTTTGCAATAAGTATATGACTTCTTTATGACTAATGTGATACCATGGACATACGCAATCTCACCTTCTCACATTTGCTAGCCTCTTCGGTACCGTGCATAGCCCATTCTCACCTCGAGGATCGGTGCAACTTTCGCCGGTGCCTCCAAACCCCATGACATGATACACTCTGTTGCACATAAGCCTTATTATATCTTACTCAAAATAGCCACCATACCTACCTATCATGGCATTTTCATAGCCATTTCGAGATATGTTGCCATGCAAATTCCATCGTCACTTCACATGACTAGTTCGTTCATCATCATATTGCTTTGCATGATCATATAGAGCTGACATAGTATTTGTGGCAAAGCCTCCGTTCATCATGTTTTTGATACGTGTCACACTAGATCATTGCATCCTGGTACACTACCAGAGGCATTCATACAGAGTCATACCTTCATATCAGTTCTCCATATCGAGTTGTAAGTAAATAAAAGTGTGATGATCATCATTATTAGAGCATTGTCCCGGTGAGGAAAGGATGATGGAGACTATGATTCTCCCACAAGTCAGGATGAGACTCCGGTCGAAAAATAAAGATGGGGTAGGCCAAATGAGGCCACCATTTAAAAAAATGCGAGAAAATGAGAGAAGGGACTTTGCTACTATCTTTTTCCACACTTGTGCCTCAAAGTGGCACTATGCTCCTTAGGTAGAGAGTCTCATGATATGTCATTTTCATATGCTAGTGGGAATTACCTATTCGTTATTACAAACTTGGCTTGTATATTCCTATGACGGGCTTCCTCAAATGTCCGAGGTCTTCATGAGCAAGCAAGTTGGATGCACACCCCACTTAGCTTCATTTGAGCTTTCATACACTCATAGCTCTAGTGCATCATTTGCATGGAAATCCCTACTCCTTGCATTGACATCTATCGATGGGCATCTCCATAGCCCGTTGGCACGCCTAGTTGATGTGAGACTATCTTCTCCACCTTTTGCCCCTTTGATATCTACCACCATATTCTATTCCACCTAAATGCCATGTCCAATGGCTCACGCTCATGTATTGCGTGAAGAATAAAAAGTTGATGCATATTGAAAAAGTACGACCCAATTGCCTGACTTGGACACCGTGGTGCTTAACATTTGTATTAATGTGGTGAAGATGGATCCATGCCTTGCTAATATAATAAGATGAATGGGGGGCAAACATTTCTTAAGGATCATATACTTTGAAAGATTGATGATTTTGTTTCTTATACTTTAATTATTCCTATGTTAATATTTGTTGATTCATCGTTTCTCAATGAGCATACATGCATAATATTACATAATGGATAGCATGTCACATCAAAAATTATGTTTTTATCATTTACCTACTCGAGGACGAGCAGGAATTAAGCTTGGGGATGCTTGATACATCTCCAACGTATCTATAATTTTTGATTGTTCCATGCTAATATATTATCATTCTAGGATACTTGTGGGTCTTTATTTAACCTATTGACCCAGTGCCAAGTGCAGTTGATGTTTTCTGCGTGTTTTTTTCTTTTCAGGTTTACATTACCAAACGAAGTCCAATTGCCACGAAACTTTTTGATGATTTTTTTTGGACCAAAAGAAGACCTGGAAGCTTCGGAAAGAGGCCGGGGGCCGCACGAGGGCCGCACAAGCCAACAGGGCGCGCCCTGATGGCTTGTGCCTCCCTCGGGCGCCTCCTGACACCCCTCTCTGGCCTATAAATTCTATTTCACCCTAAAAATAATAGAGGCAGTCCCGAAACCCTTTTTCCGCCGCCGCAAGTCTCTGTTCCGTCGCGAGGCCATCTGGAGCTCTGTTTCGGCACCCTGCAGGAGGGGGGATCGATCACGGAGGGCCTCTACATCAACCTTGCTGCCCTCATGATGATGTGTGAGTAGTTCACCACAGACCTGCGGGTCCATACCTAGTACCTAGATGGCAATCTCTCTATCTCTTGATCTTCAATACAATGGTCATCGCATCTTCGCTTTGATCTATCCGATGTAATCCTATTGTGCGGTGTGTTTGTTGGGATCCAATGAATTTTAGGTTTATGTTCAGATTATTCATGAAAAGTATTTGAGATATCTATGATATATATTATGTCTCTTAATTGCATGATCATTATAGCTTCGTAATGCTCTCCAATTTATTGATGTGCTTTGGCCAAGTAGATTGATATTTCAGCGGTGGGAGTGGTGCGTTGTGGTAGGTTCAACCTGATGAGTTTCTATATCCCAGTGACAAAGTAGGGGACAAGATGCGTCTTTGTGTTGTTGCTACTAAAGATAACACGATGGGGTTCATTCATATTGCTTGAGTTTACTTTGGCTACATCATGTCATCGTTCTCGATGCATTACTCTGTTTTACTTAATACTCTAGATGCATGTTGAATAGCGGTCGATGAGTGGAGTAATAGTAATAGGTGCAGGCAGGAGTCGGCCTATTTGTTTATGGACGTGATGCCTATATACACATGATCATTGCCGTGAAAATCGCATAACTATCCGCTTTTCTATCACGCAACAGTAATTTGTTACCCACCGTATGCTGCCTACATGAGAGATGCCGCTAGGGAAAACTATGGCCCCCGGGTCTATTCACTTATATATTTACAAACGCTACTATTACCTTGCTGCCTTTATTTACTTTTTATTTTATTTTGCAATTTACAATTATCTACCATTATCTACACAATTCATTTGCTTGCAAATAACGAGATCAAAGGGATTGACAACCCTCTTGCCAGCGTTGGGTGCAAGTTGTTTGTTCATTTGTGTGCAGCCGTTGAAGACGTGTGGCGCCCCGCCTGATTACCACTATAGCCAGACGGTCGCCACGCATACCAGCCCAGGAAATCACTCTGGGATGCGTGTTTACAACAAGTATCATGAACACATGCATTTCTATTAATGGATATATGAGTCTTACATGGGGTATATTACAGAGGTGATGGCAACGGAAAAGCTCTATCTAAGGCAGCATGGTCTTGGTGCGGCTCCAATCCACAGGGATCTGACTAGGTTACTCTTCTAGCCCCCGAACGCTCCGGCTACTTGATGACAAACGACGAATCCTTATGTGAATCTGGCCACGTTAAAGGCCGCTGAGTACTTTTGAATGTACTCGCAAGCAAACCAAACTAACATATACACCAAGCAATGCAATCCATGGCATTCAAGCATGCATTTGTTATTAGAGAAATATTAATTATCATGGTATAACAGTATTGTCTAGCAGGATAACTACTGAAGTAAATATAGTAAAGTAAAGTATACTAAGTAAATATTCCATACTCCGATCATTCTCATGATCCAATCTGAATCTGATCCAAATCCAATCTGAATCATGTGGTCATCCGGCCACTCATCTCATAGCCATCCCATGGCTAGCACATCATATTCCTGACATCCTCTGATGTCGGCACAAGACGAGTTCTTCCATCATTATTATCACTGTTACGGTTGACCACCTACTGAGGTCTGGACGGGCTGTCCAATACCGTGGACTCGGCTATTCGAATAGATTTTACACTCTGCAGAGGTTGCGCACTTTACCCACATCATGAAGCACTTGGCCTCGTGATCCCCTCTAGGTGGACCAGCGTTGCTTCAACAAAACCTGCCCAACTCGTGACTCTTTCATCGTACCACCGGCACTCATCCTCCCCCGGAGGCTTGCCTTGGGTGGCCCCTGTGTCCTCATGACACCTGCCACCCTCGTGGCCAAACCAAGTAGTCCCAAACGGGGGCTACACTGTCCCAAACGGGGACAGACTGTCCCAAACGGGGACGCCGGCACATAACTCAACAACAACTGGGCTCACAAGGTTATCGCCGCCTACCGGGCCAGGGTAGCGCGCGCGCATAGCCTTCCCTCTTTGGAGGTACCGGTGAAAGATCATGCAATCAGACCAAGTCAAGGCCGTCCCATACCGGCAAATGTGGTTGAACGGATAAGCCCGGACAGGTGACTCAAGATCAACCCACTAGGTTTCATTAAGTAGGCATGTGGTTCATCATGATAACTTATGAGGGCAGCCACTAGGCATTCAAATTACTTACTATAAATTATTATATGGCAAGTGAACGGAAGTACTGCATACAGCAAGTGCAATCTAACAGAAGGGTAATTATTTCTATCACAGACATAATCATTAAACACGCAAGAATAACATAGAGCAATGCTTTAGGGCATATATCAGATGATCGGCTTGCCTGGGGTTGAAGAAATACTCCGGAAGATGTGCGGAAAGTCTGCGGAAAGGATCGCCGGAAAGGATTCTCTCTCGGAGGGGACTGATGGAAGGACAAGGGCAAGATGGTAATTTCCACAGTGTGAACACACTGTGAAAATGATACCAAAAGTTCGGGCTTGAAGAGACGAAGATGAGGGCGTTGGAATCACCGGAATCGGAGCTACGGTTGCGGAGATATGAGAGGTTGAAGTGGGAGGGACCTTTCTGTAAATAAACTATTTACTTCTGGGTCCCTGGCTAGTTTTTCTGTTTGGAAAAGAATAAAAGAGCACTGTGCTACTGGGCTGCTCTGGGCCGAAAGTGGCCGGCGCCTGGGCGCTGGATGGGCCACGGAGCCGTTGCAGTAGCTGGGCCGGCCCAACCGCACCCCCACCACTTATCCAGCGTGGCGAGGGCGGGGCCCGGCCTCTGCCGCTGACTGGTGGGGTCCCCGGGCGGCTCTCTCTCTCTCTTCCTCACCCCTCTGTTCTCCCTCCCGACGGGCAGAGGCATCAGCGAGGCCGGCGGCCCCGACGGCGATGGCCGGCGCTACAGGCCATCCTCGGCGGCATCCGACCTATCGGCGAGGTCTGCGCGACGCGGCGCATCTAGCCCAATGGGAGACGGAGCTCGGGGAGGGCGAGAGCATGAGTACTCTCAGTCGTGGCGGGAGACGGCGTCGGCCGTCGTCGTGGCGCGCGGTAGGTTAGCGGAGAGGAGGGACTGGAGCTACGGGGAGGTTCGCCGGGCTCCGGGAACTCCATTGGATGGGAAACGAGGGGAGGTGGGGCTCCGGTCGGCTCGAATTCGAGCGGCGGCTGTCGGCAGAGCTCCGGCCATAGGGGGAGCCAGAGAGCTTCTCGAGCTCGGTTTAGAGCTTGGGCGGGACAAGGAAGGAGAGGGAAGGCTGAGGTGAGCTAGAATGGCTCGGGGGAGGCCTATATATAGGTGGCCGAGCCGCTCGGATGAGCACAGCCGCCGTGGCGGCCTTATCGGCGTGCTGTTGCTCGCGGGCGGCGTGGCTGGCTGGATGCGGGCGTCGGCGAGCGGCCGACCTGACGAGGGGCAGGGAGGGGCGACAGCTTGGGAAGGAAGGGGACAAGGGAGGGAGGTGACGGCTCGGGGTCACGGGCAGAACAGGGGCCATGGCGACATTGCCGTGGCGTGGGGAGGAAGAAGCTAGAGGGGATAAGGATCTAGGGAGGGGCAGGTGGATGCCTCGGAGCCGATAGACATGACCAGACGGCCGGGGACTGACCAGAGGTGGCCGGACGTCGACTGTTTTGCCACAGTTCACGCCGGCTGCCGACTAAACTCGTTGTCACCACCGGTACCACATGCACAAGGCACCAAAATGATCCCAGATCATGTCCAGCATCCGTGTCTATCTTCAACTAGATGGTTCGAACCATCATATAGACACAAGGTGACCTGATGTGACCACACACTGCTCAAACATGTGCTGGCAGCAAGGTGTTTGACATGTGTTATGGTCAGCACAGGGCTCCTCTTGGCATGGTCTTTGGCTGATCTTGATCATCCACTAGAGTGATTACTTTGGCAAAATATTAGCACAAATGGGCCACTCTAGATAACCCCTCCTTTGCAAATGACTAAACTGGACAGAATCATAAATGAATTTGCTGGGGAATAATGGCTGAATGGATTTGGCTGAAATTTGGAGGAGAGGAATTATTTGAACATAGGAAGCTACTTTAAAAGTTGCAGCTCATTTGAAAATGCCAAAATAGTACTTCCTTCACAGAGCTTCCAAATGGACAGAAACTTAGGAAAATTGCCGGGGACAAATGGACAAATGGATTGAGCTGATTTTTGGTATCCATGAGTGATTTATCAATGTCAACCACCATGAAAAATTTCAGCTCAAGTAGATCAAGGAATAGAGCACTTCCTTTGCAACTTGCCCATCTGGACAGAATTTGCAAATGGATGTGGTGCTCAAAATTTGAACTATGGAACTTGGGATCTTGATGGGAATGGGGAAGATATGGATATGAGAAGCTCCACAATTTATTTTGGATTTTTCCTGGCTACCAAAATGGTAGTTCCTTTAGAAAGTGCCCAAAATGCAATGTTGGCATTAAATAGGAAAAGACAATTTTGCTTATTTAATTATGGCCAATATTTTTGTGGGAGCTCAAAATGATCACAAAGAATATCTCCATAAGGTTTCATGAACTTTGGAGATGGATAGATATTTTCCTGGATTTAATTCCTTTAACTGGCAGAAAAAGGAATTAATTATAAATGAAAAATATTGCAAATGACTTGGCAATATTTTTGCATATCCAGGGTTTATAGAGATAGGATGATCACTGGGAAAAGTTTGGGAAGGATAAGATCAAAAGAAATTGAGGTTCCTTTCAAACTGGAAGTATTAGGGTTTCCCTTCCGGCAACTCGGAAGGTAGGGTTTCGACGGCAAAGTCTGGAGATAGATCCTGGGTGGAAAGGTTGGGCTGGAGAAAATATCTGGTTGGATAGGGATGGCAAGGCTAGATGACCACCTTCACATACCCAAGAGCTAGAGAAATCCGATAACACCGAGAAAAAAGACGGGACTCAAATCCCGCAAAAGGAAAAAAAACAGGGAGCGAAAACCAGGGTGTTACAAGACGGTTGAGGATTGATATTCCTATTGGTTCAATAAACCTTGGTTTCATAACTGAGGGAAATACTTACCCACTTTGTGCTGCAATAACCTGTTCCTCTTCACGGAAAACCCAATGCAGATCACAAGTATCAATCATTCCCTACCACATAATGCTTGCCAAGTGGAAAATAATTAAGGTTGAAAATAAGCATGAACACTAATCACTCTTGCATAAAAGTAAAAGCTGAAAAGTAAAAGATAGGCCCTTCGCAGAGGGAAACAACGGCTGCCATGCACTTTTGATTTTTGGGTGTGCAATCTCTTAATGCAAAGGAGCGTCACTTTATATTGCCCCTTGTGATAGCAAATATTATGTAGTCCATCACTTTTATTTCTTTACCACCACAAGTTCGTACAAAGCTTATTTTCCCTTGCAATAAAAGATCATACATTTTTTGGAGCAATTCTTATTGCTTTGTGCACTGATGACAACTTACTTGAAGGATCTTATTCAATCCATAGGTAGATATGGTGGACTCTCATGGCAAGAAACTGTGTTTAAGGGTTTTTGGATGCACAAGTAGTATCTCTACTTAGTACGAAAGTTTTTCTAGAAAAAGATTATGAGCAAACACCACATGTTTGAGGATTCATGACAATATAACTTCTATGTGAATATAAACAAACATAACCCATTATGTTGTCTTCCTTGTCGAACATCAACTACTTGATCAAGTTTGAATATAATTAATGGGGGCTCACAGTCATAGAAGATGTCCAAGATAGTATATTTATATGTGAAATCTCTCTTCCTTCAATATTATATCATGAATTGTTCAAGTGACCAATGCTATGTTTGCTAACTTTCAATAAATTTTACCACTTGTACTTCTTACATGTGAAGTCATTACTCCCCATGGGACAAGCATATGAAGCACATATAATTTCAACTTTATGATATTTGTTTCATTCAATAATTTACTATTAAGATGTAAGTGAAGACCAAGAGTAAACATCAAACTACTCTAAAAAATATAAGTGAAGATCAATAAGTAGTCAGACAATCAGGTAGCTATGTCAGGACTCTCTCTCAATAAAGACTTTCGGATCTGAGATTTATTTCAATAGTAAATAAAACAAAGGACACTCCAAGAATAGCACATATCAAGTGAACAAATAGAAACTTAGGATTAATAGGCTAACCGATAGTTGTTAACGAAGAGAGGTGGGATGCGTACCATCCCCAAGCTTAGATGCTTGAGAATTCTTGTAATATTGACTTGGGGAGCCTTGGGCATCTCCGAGCTTGAGATTTTTTGTCTTGTTAATTCCTCTCATATCCTGGTTTCACCTAAGTCTCAAAATCTTCATCCACACAAAACTTGAAAAGAACTCATGAGATAGGTTAGTACACATAAGAACAAATCAACACTTCATGTACTTCCAAGGCAAGTTGCATAATAATTTTCAAACATTAGGCACTGTATACTATCATTTTCACAATTTATATCTACCAATATAAGCCATGAAAACTCATGGATAAGCAGATAACAAAACTATGCCAACAATCTTTCCGAACAGAACAATCTGTAGCAATTAATTTAAAAAGTGTACATATGTATCTCCAAAAATTATGAAAAAATGTAGGACGTGAAAAAGAATTTGTATGACATTAGTTTATAAAAATTTCAAAAACTTTCCATGTTCCAGTAAAATAAATAAATTCAACCACTGCAGCAAAAGTTTCTGTTTTTGTACATCACCCATCAAACATACAATTCAAGCATCCTAAAGGCAATACTTGGTACTTTTTCTTGAAAAACATGATTATAGATAACAACAAGTAAAATTAAACAAAAGAAAATTACTCTCCAAGCGAAACACATATATGTGACGAATAAAAATATAGCTCCAAGTACGATATACCGATAGTATTGAAGACGAAAGATGGGATGCCTTTCGGGGCATCCCCAAGCTTAGATGCTTGAGTTTTACTTGGATATTACCTTGGGGTGACTTGGTTATCCCCAATCTTAGGGTATTGCCGCTCCTTATTTTCCTCATATCGGCATCTCACCCAGAACTTGAAAACTTCAATCATACAAAACTTAACGGAACTCATGAGATGTGTTAGTGTAATAAAGATAGATCATTCACTTAGATACTGTCAAGAAAAGATTCATAATTGTTCTCACATAATTCCTAATTTGTTCTATCATTACCATAATTTATACCACTAAATATAAGCTATCAAAACACTAAAACAAGTAAACTATGTATGCAAAACAGAATCTACCAAAACAGAACAGTCTGTAAAGATCTGAACTAAACCATACTTCTCTATATCTGAAAATTCTGAAAAATGAGGAAAAGTAGGAATTTTTTAGAGAAATACTGTCTAAAATTTCACAATATTTTGATGCTCCAGTAAAATCTGAGAATTTTTATACTGGAGACAAAAGTTTCAGTTTTTGCACATAATCAAACTAACAAGTATCCACACTATCTCAAAGCTTTACTTGGCACATTATTGAAATAAAAGACACAAACAATGATTACTATAGTATCTTTATCATGTGAACACACAAAAATAGTATGTATAAGTATTGGTTTGTCTCCCAACAAGCGATTTTCTTTAATGCCTTTTAGCTAGGCATTGATATTTTAATGATACCCACTTAAAGGTAAATCTTGGCACATTATTTTTAATGTACAATGATATATACAAGGGGATAATTATTTTTATGTGAAAATTTCATGAAATTTTATACATTGTTTCCATGATCATCAACACAAGTGTTCAAGGTCGACCCTCACTTCTCAATGCAAAAAATTTCAAATCGCTTCTCCTTTTGAAAAAATTAGGTTCCCCTCTTTATTATCATTTGTTTTTAAATAATTAAATATCACACATAATAAAGTTTATATTACAGAAAATAATAAAAACACTCTCTGAAACTTTCGGGTTGTCTCAGCGCTTTCTTTTAAGCTAGTCATACGAGGCAAGTAATTGATTTTTTGCATTTTTTAACCCATAACTAAAGAAAGAAAACAAAAACAAAAGGAAAAACAAAATCTACTTAGTGAAGAAAGCAAACAAGCATACATGAAAATATTAACCCCACGCTATTGCTCCCCGACAACGGCGCAATAAAAGAGCTTGATAATCCCCAAGTGCAAGGAATCATCGTAGCACTTTCCAAAGATGGAAGTGGTAAGTATGGAGTGTCGGACCCACAAGGAGCTAAAGTTAAGATCAATATTCCCTCAAGGCCTATACACCACTGATACATCTCTATGTACACCGAGGGTTTGCTTTTATCTAGAAACAAGAAATAAAACTACGTTGTGGGTACAAAGAGGATAGCTTTGCATGATATCGGAGAACTAAAATATGAAAATAGGTACTCGCTAAATAAAGTTAGAATATATTACAATATATTACAATTAGTTAGTAGAATAATGATGGTATGGCGTGCGGAATTTTCCTAGGCAATTGATAACAAGATCGGTAATCATTATTGCAATTTTATACGAGGGAGAGGCATGAGTTAACATACTTTCCGTACTTGGATCATATGAACTTATGATAGGACCTCTAGCAAGCATCCGTAACTACTAGAAATCATTAAGGTAAACCCAACCATAACATTACGTATCAAGTCCCCTTTACTCCCATACACAACAACCCCCTTACTCGGGTGTAAGCTTTCGTCACCCTAGCCACCCACTATAAGCGAATTATGAATGTATTGCAACACCTTACGGCGGGAATCCCTCACGTGTGTGCGACACGGAAGGCACCATAGGACAGCACCAAAATAAAACATACAACTCAAACCAATCAAGATCATCAATCATCCCAAAGGACAAAAGAAATCTACCCAAACATCATAGGATGGAACACATCATTGGATAATAATATGTGGCATAAAGCACCATGTTCAAGTAGGGGATTAGAGTGGGATGCGGGAGAGTGGACCGCTAAGGATCGCAATTTTACCCACGGGTACGGGTCCCCGCGGGTACCGTACCCGCATGGGCAGGGTATGGGCACACTTTTATACCCATGGGAAGTACCCATAATGTCGGGGATATAACTCCATGATATAACCCACCCTACTGGGTCGGGTCAACATATCGATAGTCTTGTGACCAAGTTCAAGGTGGGTCGTATCCTAAGTACAAGATAAGTAAGGTGGTGGCTGTTCTAGACGCCAGACGGCCCAACACCCGACGACGGTGGCTCAAAGCCCATGAAGCTAAGGACGCCTGTTGGTTTTCCTTACAGTGCAAGACAAGCTAGATATGTAGTAGGTCACGGGTCATGATGTGACCCGGACTCTGTTGTAAACCCTAGGGCTTTACCTGTATATAAAGGCGGGTCCCTAGGGTAGAAAGAGGCAAGTTACAATCTCTCGATAGCTAGGTTAGCGATTCCGCACCCTTGTAATTGAGATCTATCCATCAAATACACACAAAGCATGACGTAGGCTATTACCTCCATAGGAGGGGCCGAACCTGGGTAAACCCGACTCTCTCTCTCTCTCTCTCGTTTAAACCCCTTCGAGTCGCCACCAAGCGGCGATGGCCTCACACCTAAGTCCTGTTACAAGGACATCTACCGGGTTGAAAAAACCACGACAGTTGGCGCCCACCGTGGGGCTCTCGCCTGGTGGAGTTGAGTTCTCGAAGGGAGCCTTTCCAGGGTTCGGGAGTTACATGGTCGGTCGCATGACCAAGAGCCACCACGGCAAGATCTACATCAACGACTCTGGCTGGGGCCCCGACGCTGACTCAATTGAGTATGGTTACCGGGTCCCCTTTGGTAAGATCCAAGTCTTCATCGGCAAGATCGGCGCGACGGTGCCCGAGCCGGACATCTGCTCCAACATCCTCGGCGTTCTCAATCTTGCCGGCGTCAAGCCGGCCGAAGTCGCGGCGTGGTCAGATCTTCACGGCGGGACGGCCCTCTGGACGAGCCGGCTGTTGAAGAAGCAATCGTCGACAACTCGGAGCTCCAACAGCATGATGTCCAAGGTATTTTTCAGAAGAATCCAAGGCAGCCAAGTTGTGGTCAATACCACGTGTTCACCACCAATACCTGCAAGCGGGACAGCAAGGTCAAGAGCAGGGCTGTCAACCTGGCTGAGCCGGCGGTCCCTAGGTACCTTAACTGGTCCAAACACGCGATCACCTGGAGCAGAGAGGATCATCCCCCCGGGTTGACAACCCGGGTGGCTTGGCTTTGGTGGTGGCACCGCAAGTTGGAGGATACACTCTGTCCAAGGTTGTCATGGATGGAGGCAGCAGTATAAACATATTGTATTACGAGACCTTCCATCAGATGAATCTATCGGAAAGCACTTTGCTTCCTTCAACAACGGTTTTTCATGGGCTCGTCCGTGGAAAGTCAGCTTATCCGATCGCGCGGATTAAACTCGATGTGGCCTTTGGAGATGAGTTCAACTACAGGTGCGAGTCACTGATGTTTGAAGTTGTCAAGATAAAAAGCCCTTATCATGCTCTCTTTGGCCGGCCGGCTTACGCTCGTTTTATGGCCCGCCCGTGCTACGTCTATCTCAAGCTCAAGATGTCGGGACTCAAAGGGACCATAACCATGGACGGAAATCGGAAGATAGCTCAGGAATGTGAGGAAGGAGATGCGGCCAACGCCGAGTCGGCCTGTGTGGCAGAGGAATTGAAGTTCTACACCGCCAATGTTGACCCGGCTGACATGAGCCCGCTCAAGAAACCCAATACCGAGTCAGAACCCAAGCTCAAGTTCAAGCCAGTCGAGGATACAAAGCAGATCAACTTCACACCGGGCGACTCATCCAAGCAATTCACTATTGGGACCGGCTTGGATCCCAGATAGGAAAGCACGCTCATCAAGTTCATCCGCGAGAATCGGGACATCTTTGCATGGAAGCCATCTTACATGCCTGGAGTTCCGAGATAACTTGCTGAGCACCACCTTAATGTAGATCCCAAGATGAAGCCAGTGCGCCAGTACCTCCGCCGTTTCAATGAGGAGAGACGCAAGGCCATTGGAGAGTAAGCAAGACAGAAGTTTTTCATCCCGAGTGGTTAGCTAACCCGGTGCTGGTTTTGAAGAAAAACGGCACTTGGCGCATGTGTGTCGACTACACAGATCTCAACAAAGCCTGTCCCAAGGATCCTTTTGCCCTTCCGTGTATTGATCAGATCATTGATTCTACAGCGGGTTGCGAGCGTTTATGCTTTTTGGATGCGTACTCTGGGTATCATCAGATCAAGATGGCTGTTGAAGATCAAGAGAAGACGGCCTTTATCACTCCCTTTGGGGCTTTTTGCTATGTCTCCATGCCTTTTGGGCTCAAGAGCGCTGGGGCGACTTACCAGCACTGTGTCCAGAATTGCCTCAAGCCACAAATCAGACGTAATGTTCATGCCTACGTTGATGACATCGTGGTGAAGTCTCGGAAGAAAGAGACACTTTTGGATGACATCAAGGAAACTTTTGACAATCTTCGAGTATGCAAGATGAAGCTTAACCCGGTGAAGTGTGTTTTTGGCGTTCCTGCAGGCAAGTTGTTAGGGTTTCTGGTCTCTGAGCGAGGCATCGAGGCCAACCCGGACAAGATCAAGGCCGTAACGTCATTATCCGAGCCAGCAAACGTGAATCAAGTTCAACGGCTCACTGGACGCATTGCAGCTTTGAGCCAATTCATAAGCCGCCTAGGGGAGAAGGCGACCCCTTTTTACCAGCTATTGAACAAATCGGGCGACTTCAAGTGGACACACGAGGCTGGCAAGGCCTTTGAAGCGCTCAAGTAGCAGCTTGTCAACCCGCCCATTCTGGCTGCTCCCATGGACAAAGAACCTATGCTCCTGTACATTGCTGCCAACTCTAAGGTGGTAAGTGTTGCAGATGTGGTTGAGCGGAAAGAAGAGGGAAAGGAATACCCGGTTTACTTCGTCAGCGAGGTCTTAACGCTATCCAAGCAACGGTACCCGCATTGGCAAAAGCTGGTTTTCGGGATTTTCATGGCGAGCTGGAAGTTGAAACACTATTTCCAGGAACACCCAATAACTGTGGTTAGTTTGGCGCCTCTCGGTGATATCATACAAAACCGAGAGGCCACGGGCAGAATAGCCAAGTGGGCCATTGAGCTTGGTGACCACCACTTGAAGTACATGCCCCGAACCGCCATCAAGTCTCAAGCATTGGTGGATTTCATCAACGATTGGACGGAGATACAGATTTCAGAGGATAGGCCAGATACCACGTACTAGACTGTACACTTCGACGGGTCTAGACAGCTGGAAGGCTCGGGGGCTGGGGTCGTGCTATCTTCTCCAAAAGGTGACAAATTTTGTTATGTCTTACGGCTCATGTTCCCATGTACTAACAATGCAGCTGAGTACGAGGCACTCTTACATGGGCTTTGGATAGCCAAAGAGATGAATCTTAGCCGGGTTAGGTGTTTGGGTGACTCAGATCTAGTAGCGCAACAAGTTTCAGGGACTTGGGACTCTAAGGACCCTCTTATGGCAGCTTATCGACGAGCGGTCTCTGATGTGGCGAGTCATTTTCAAGGTTATCAGGTCGATCATATAGATCGCTGGCTCAATGAGGCGGCTGATGCTTTGTCTAGGCTTGGCTCACAGAGAAATCCGGTGCCGCCTAATGTCTTTCTGGACGTCCTTCACAATCCATCAGTCAAGTTACCATCGGAAGAGGATATAGCTATCCCTAACCTGGAGGCACACCTGGTGGCGGCTCTACGTGTCACCCCTGATTGGACCGTGCCATATTTGGCTTATCTGACCCGAGGAGAGCTCCCAGAAGAGGAAGTCGAAGCTCGTCAAATCATCCGGCGATCAAAGTCTATGACGATCATCAATGGCGAGTTACATCACCGAAGCAGCACTGGCGTAATTCAACGATGTGTTTCGCCTGAGGAGGGCCAGTAAATACTTAACGAAATCCATTCTGGTGATTGCGGACACCATGATGGCTCACGATCATTGGTCGCCAAGGCTTTTCGGCATGGGTTTTATTGGCTGACGGCTCATGCTGGCGCTGAGGAGATTCTGCGCAAGTGTGATGGGTGCCAAAAATTTGGTCGACAGGCTCATGTACCGGCTCAGGTGCTGCGTATGATTCCAATTACTTGACCGTTTGCAGTCTGGGGGCTGGATATGGTTGGTCCATTCAAGCCATCTTCTGATAAAAAGACCCACTTATTAGTGGCGGTTGATAAGTTTACTAAGTGGGTTGAGGCAGAGCCGGTCAGCAATTGCGATGCGGAGACCGCGGTCAAGTTTCTAAAGAAGCTGATTTTTCGTTTTGGATACCCCCACAGCATAATTACTGATAATGGTACGAATCTGTCCAAGGGAGCTATGGAGCAATTTTGCCAGCGGGAGCACATCCGACTCGATTTAGCAGCGGCAGCACACCCGCAGTCAAACGGGCAAGCTGAGAGAGCCAATCAAGATATCTTGAGAGGAATCAAGCCCCGACTCATGGTGCCCCTTGAGCGAACGCTGGGTTGTTGGGTTGAAGAACTTCCCTCAGTACTTTGGAGTATTCGAACAACGCCCAACAGATCCACATGATACACTCCTTTCTTCTTGGTTTACGGAGCCGAGGCGGTCCTCCCGAGCGATATTCGTCATGACTCGCCTCGGGTGACTGCTTATGTCGAAGCAGATAATGAGCAAGCATGCCAAAACTCTTTGGATGCCTTGGAAGAGGAACGTGACTCAGCAGCGGCCAGATCTGCAATATATCAGCAAGACCTACATCGCTCTCACAGTCATAGAGTTCGAAGCCGTACCTTTCAAGAAGGCGACTTAGTTCTCTATCTAATTCAAGACCAAACGGGGATGCACAAGCTTTCCCCGCCTTGGGAGGGCCCATTCGTCATCAGTCGAAACCTCAACAATGGTTCATATTATCTGGTCGACTTACGAGAAGGTTCATACACTTCTCCGGAGGAAACAACCCGGCCCTAGAATATCGCACAACTGCGGCCTTATTACACTTAGGAGCCACCGGCTCACCTTTTTGTAATTCTTACCCCCTCTGCAAATTATGTATATACTTCTTTATGTTCAAATATAATAAAGCCGGCATCCCTGAAACTCGGGGCCTCTGTCGTTTTAGCCTATTAATTGAGCATGAGTCTTTATTGTTTGAAACATTGGTCACTTGGGGGCTTCCGACTCATCGAGTTTAGCTTTCTCACCCTCTTGACCCGGCAAAGACGCCAGTAAAATATGGTTAAACCTGCCTGTATGATTGATGCGACTCCGATCAGATGACCCCATGTACTCTTAAAAAGTTAATCCTTTTCTCGGACCCTGAACTTTTAAGGTTAAAACATTGGCTTGAGTCATGTGAGAGCCGGCATACAGAAAGCTAGGACAAACCATGGGTTATTATGCCCGCTTCATGGAAGCAAGACTTGAGCCTCGAAAGCCAGTCTCCTTTTTTCCGAGTCTCATTGAGCTGGATTATTAAATATACACATATACACTTGCAAGTTTCAGGTACAACATTACACCTGCCACCGGCTTATATTTGGATGGCCGGGTTACATAACTGAGTTCATATCATGACCAGTTTCTGGATCATCCGTCTTCAATATCATTGAAGGAAAAAATCGGTTGACTTGAGTTTCGAAAGATCGGGCTATGTCGCTGGCTTACTCCAGATTGGCTTTATGGACAAAATTGTCAGACATTAAGCAAGGAAGACGCGGGAATAAACAATGCCATGAGCGTATTAACAAAAAGCTTGTCACATCAGAGTTTAGCACTCACGAAAGGCGCCAAACGTGCATGATGGCATGACAAAGCAAATTCAAGGCTACGAAGAGTACTACTCCTATTATAGGCTCATAGTGGAGCCACATAACCCTTCACAAAAGTTTGTCTTACACCAAGGGGGCTCGTCTGACGAGGCAACTCATCCAGCTTCCAAGCCATCTTCAAGGTCTATCATCAGTCGTCTCTGGATCTGACCCTGCCGACTAGACACCTTCATCAACCTGCTGGCCTTTCTGTTGCCAACGAATTGAGAGCAAAGATTCAAAATTTGCAGTCCCTTCAACAAGAGCTGACGCGTCAATGTCAGGGGCAAAAGTTGTCTTACGGCGAGGCGGCACCAGGTCAGATAGCTCATCCTTGGGCGCGCTGATGCGTTCATTGTCAGCGGTGTAGGCTGGATGATACCTTGAAAGGTCTACCTCGTCGGCTATCAAAGACGCTAGTGGTCGGGTCTCCAAAAGGCACCTTGCGTAATCTTCACGAGTGAATGCTGACCCATCAAGTTTAAACTCCGGGAAGCCGCCTTTCAGAAGCTCCACGTCCAATTCTGGCAGATACGCCTTTGCCCGAGCAAGCGCCATGTTCGCTCCTATACGAGCCGCCGATTTCCGAGTTTCAATTACCCATTGTGGCACGGTAGAGAGCTGCTTCAACATATCTTTGATACTTCTCGGTGGATGCTTCAAGTTCTTCACAGCCATGATGGAATATACGGAGCCTATAAACAGCTGCTCTACGTAGCTGAAGATGGTCTTCAATTTTACAATTGGCAGCTCCACGAGGTTGTGGTTTTTTCGCCCTGCACATAAGAGAAAACAAAATAAGTCGCTGCAAGGTCTATAAACTGGCACATTGAGAAAGGCGGGCCAGAACACGTACCGAAGATTGCTGTCAACATATCATTGATCTGCTTCACGAGAGTGGCATATTTTTCTTTCATGGGGCCGAGGTTCTTCTCAGCTTTCTCTACACGTTTGGTCAGGACAACTTTTTCCACCTCAAACAGTTTTATGGCCTGTTCCAGACGATCGTTGGCTTCGCGGGCAGAATTTTCGAAGTGAGCCGCCATGGATCCGGCTTCAGTTTTCAATCTTCTTTCCTCCTTGAGCCGCCTCTGCAGTCTCACAGCAATAGACTCAACATCTTCACAATATCCCTGATGGATGAGCAACAGGCATCAGTAATTATATTTACAAGTCCCAAGAAGATTGCAAGCAATGTCCTTGACACTTGGGGGCTAATGTATTTTGTTTCTTCTAAAACTAAGGTAGATAAGAAGACCCGACTCATCTCAAGGAGATGAGCCGGCCCTTGGGGGCTACAGGTCGAACTTCTTTTATCTTAAAAAGACCCGACTTGTCTCAAGGAGATGAGCCGGCCCTTGGGGGCTACAGGTCGAACTTCTTTTATCTTAAAAAGACCCGACTCATCTCAAGGAGATGATCCGACCCTTGGGGGCTATAGGTCGAACTTCAAAATTATTACACAAGACCCGATTCATCCCAAGGAGATGAGTCGGCCATTGGGGGCTGCAGGGCTACTACAGGCTTTAAATTGCTCTATAACACCAGCTTATCATAACAAGTTGGTCATTGGAAGATAATGGTAGTAAGCAAGATAATGGTAAATAAGGAGATTACCTCATATTTCTCCTTCATAGCATTTATCATGCTCTTTTCAATTTCCCGGCTCTCAGACAACCGGGTCAAGTATTCTTAATACAGATCTTCAACACTAAGTACAGATAATTCCAAGGAATCCATCTTGGCCTTTCCCTTATCTAAAGTCGTTGATTCATCCTTGCTCACGATTTTAGCTAAGGAAGTGGAAGCAGTGGCGGTTTGCAAATTTTCTTTGACAATCACAACGTCTAGAACGTTGTGATGAGATGACGCCAGAAGTTCATCTACGCAAGCTGATTTGGAAGGAAAGATGGATGATTCAATCTCAGGAGGAGCATCCATAAAAGCTGGCTCATTTATTCCGGGCATCTCAGTGGCAGCCTCCGGCTCTATCCTTCCATCAAGTTCCTTTTCAACAGAAGAGTCAACCATTGGAGTCATCTTCAGTAGAATTGGCGTCTCTTGGCTTATTGGTCCAGAAGATGACCCGCCTTTCCGTTTGGACACAACAACTTTGGCCCTGGATTATTGGAATAACAAAAGTTATCACAAGTTGAGGTCAAAACAATGAAAGATACCATACGGACTTCGCAAAGATAAACACTTACCCACGATTAACATTAAAAACGGGAAGCTGTGACGCGCTTGAGTCACCTGATGATGAAGGAGAATCCTGATAAAGGGAATTTGAAGGACTGAGAGGTTGTTTAAACAAACCGGCTCTAGGGCGAGAATCAGTTCGACTATGGGGCACCTCAAGGCGTGATTTGCGAGCCTGTGGCGCGTGTGATAAACTAGGATCTTCATCATCCCGAGTCTTGCGTTTTGATGAGCCGGCAAACTGTGTGTTCTTCAAAGGAAAATCAGGAGCCAAATGAGCTTCTGGGTGTGGTAATTTATCTTTCCGAACGGCTTGTCTTGATCTCTGAGGAACAAGCATTTCCGAAGGATTGAGGGAAATTGGAGTTACCTCAGTTTCGCTGGCTTGACTACATTCTGAGTCTCCCTAATAAGAAGGTGCGTTAGCAAGTTCATTAAACAGGCGGCCGAGAGAATCAAGTTCTACCTCAGATTCCTCCTCTGAAGATGACACGGAGACTGGGGCATTCTTTTTACCCGTAGCAGGAAGGAAGGCTTGAGGTGCAACTTTCCAAAAGTTAGAGTCCTCCTGTAGATATATAAAATACAGAATAAGTAAATGTGGAGTCAAGAAAAAAAATGGGCAAGAGACAATGGAAACAGTTAAATACGTGAGGCGGCAGGTTGAGAAGGTAAAACGGACCCAAGCCGGTGATGCTGCACAACTCTTTTGAGTCAGAGAAAAATTTCTTTGTTTCCTTGGTAAGAGCACTGTTAGTGAGATTCTCACGAGAGAACCGTTGAGGATCATTTGAGGCGCCTGAGTAATCACACATCAAGCCGTCCCTCAAACTGACGGGTTGGATCCGCCACTTTAACCAGCAACGAATCAGGTCTATCCCGGTCAGGCCATGTGCGGTCATTGCTCTCAGCTTTGCATGAAGAGGTGCTAAAGTTGCCCTTTCTTCATCAGTTGGCCAACCCGGGAATTCCATTTTTCCACTAAGTCTTTCCAGTCTGAAACCCGGCAAGGGATTTTGCCCTTTGGGTGAAGTATCTCTGCAATAGAACCAGGTTTTGTTCCACCCTTTCGGGTGACTCGCCAGCTTTGATTCTGGAAAGGTGATTTTCTTTCTCTTCTGGATAGAAATACCACCAAGCTCGCAGGAAGCACCGTTATTTGTTTCCGTTTGACGGTTGAGATAGAAGAACTCTCTGAACAGAGTCACGGACGGCTCAACCTGAAGGTACACTTCGCATATGTTTGTCATGGAATTCGGACTGATGTCTTGAGGCCTGAGCTTGAAAAAGTGTAAAAGGTCTCTAAAGAATTTTGAGCCGGGAGGGCGGAAACCCCTGGGCAAATGATCAGTAAATACTACAACCTCCCCTAATTGTGGTTGTGGGGACGACTCTTCTTCAGGAGCTTGCCACTTTATGGTCTTTCGAGCCGGCAGGAGACCCTGATCCACAAGGTTCTCCAAGGTGAGTTTGGACTCTTTGCTCTTTGCCAAGTTACAAATTTTGGAGCTTTTTGGAGCCATGGCGGGTTATGCAGTAGCTACAAGAAAAATGAGAAAATAAGCCGGAGAAGATTATAAGCCGCCCGCACTAAGGTATTGATGTGAGCCGGCGGAATTCGAGAAGGTCGAAAAAAAGATATCCTCAACACTTAGCAGAAACATTGGATCACAAACATGTTTCTATGAAAATTCCCCTCCAGGCGGATCTAATTGAACGAAGAAAAATAGCGAGATATGTGTTCTAGCTGACGGAGCAAACCAAAGTTGCAATGCTCCGAAGGATGACCCCCAATGGTTTATTTTAGATCTACTTTAAAGGAAAAGGGAGCAGAGGACGTTCCAAGAATACGCTGCAATGAACGGACAATGTATGGATCTACTTACGAAGTTTCAGATGAACACTATGAAGATGGGACGAAGACGATCAAGTTCGCTTCGATGGCTGCGAGAAGACGCGATGAGCACCAACAATGGAGCCGAAGGATCTTGAAGTCAATCTGGGAGATCTGACGGTGCTCGGTTGATGGAGAAACACGAGAAGGAAGACGATGAGAAGAGGTTAATTGTGGAGCCCAGTGGGCTTATTTATAAGAAGAGGAAAGTGAAGCGGCACCAGGAAAAACGAAGCGACCATGGTAAATGTGTGGCTACAAGAGCGCCTCGATTTTCGCGCTCACCTAGATTTGGCACAGTTTTCGAAGGGATACGTTATGATGACTTTTAATGAAACAACGGTCAGCAAGGATAACATCACGACAAGTGCAAGCTAGAGGAAATGTCAAGTTTGGGAGCAGAACAAGCCGGCTTCATGAAATTCCTAGAAGATACCGTTCCTAAGGATGAGCCGCCAAAGGAAGGAAAAAGATCTATTGATATGGATGGATTCAAATCAATATGGGGCCTAATGTCGGGGATATAACTCCATGATATAACCCGCCCTACTGGGCCGGGTCAACATATCGATAGTCTTGTGACCAAGTTCAAGGTGGTGTAACACCCTGGTTTTTGCTCCCTGTTTTTTTCCTTTACGGGATTCGACTCCCGTCCTTTTCTCGGTGTTATCGAATTTCTTTCACTCTTGAGTATATGAAGATGGTCATTCAGCCTTGCCTCCCCTATCCAACCATAGATTATCCCCAGTCCAACCTTGCCACCCAAGATCTATCTCCGGACTTTGCCATCGAAACCCTACCTTCCGAGTTGCCGGAAGGGAAACCCTGACCCTTCCAGTTACAAAGGAACCCCAATTTCCTTTGACCTGCTGACTCCCAAACTTTTTCCAGTGATCCCCCTTCCTCTATAAACCCTGGATATGCAAAAATATTGCCAAGTCATTTGCAATATTTTTCATTTATAATTAATTCCTTTCTCTCCTAGTTAAAGGAATTAAATCCAGGAAAATATCTATCCATCTCCAGAGTTCATGAAAACTTGTGGAGATATTATTTGTGATCATTTTGAGCTTCCACAAAAATATTGGCCATAATTAAATAAGGAAAATTGTCTGTTCCTATTTAATGCCAATATTGCATTTTGGGCACTTTCTAAAGGAACTACCATTTTGGTAGCCAGGAAAAATCCCAATTAATTTGTGGAGCTTCTCATGTCCATATATTCCCCATTTTCATCAAGATCCCAAGTTCCATAGTTCAAATTTTGAGCACCACATACATTTGCAAATTCTGTCCAGTTGGGCAATTTGCAAAGGAAGTGCTCTATCCCTTTATCTATTTGAGCTGCAATTTTTCATGGTGGTTAACATTGATAAATAACTCATGGATACCAAAAATCAGCTCAATCCGTCTATCCATTTTTCCTCAGCAATTTTCCTAAGTTTCTGTCCATTTGGAAGCTTTTTGAAGCAAGTACCATTTTGGTATTTCTAAATGGCATGAAACTTTTACAGAGTCTTAGTACCATCAAATCATTGGTCTCCACCAAATTCCAGATGTTTTCATCTAGCCAATTTTCCCCTGCACCCTCTTTTGCATTTCTGGCCAGTCTACCAACTTGCAAAGGAAGTGCCATATAGATTGATCCATTTGATCTGAAACTTTGCTAGATCATTCACCTTAGTAGATAACCACTGTATGCCAAAATCCAGCTCATCATCCCTAGCCAATCTTCTCTGGTACACTACAAACACCTTCATGCCAGGACACATGTAAGCTCTCTCGTGTCATCTCCTGCCCTTACTCCCCTCCAAACCCTCTCTAGTAAACTCAAAGAAGCAAGGAGAAGACCCCAGACATGGTTTGGCATCAATCAAGGCGTGGCAATGCCGTGGCCACGCGGTGACCACGGGCAGAGCGCGCCAAATGCATGCTCTGTTCATTGGGGCCCTCGGCCTCGTCACTTTCCTCTTCTTCTCGAGCCCTCTCCATGTCCAGTAGCTAGCCCGTGCTCGTGCGGTCAATTCCCCTCTTCTGGCCCGCCTTATCTCGCCGTGGTCACTTCGCCATCGCCATGCCCATGACGAAATCGCCTCTGCTTCTCCATTGCCATGTGTCCAGAGCGCTTTCGAGCTCTCCCGAAGCTGCTGCCGGCTTCTCCACCTCCCTGGAGCCCCTGCCGACATCGCCTCCTCCTGCCGCGTGTCGCCGGAGCTCTAGTGCCCGGCTAAGGTCGCCACGGCGGCCGACCTCATCGCTTCACTGCGGCTGGCTATAAAAGCAGCGGTCCGGAGCCTCCCCGAGCACCGGCAGTAGACTCCTCTCCCTCCCAGACCCCTCCTGGACCGAAGGGGCGAAGCTCCCGTGCCCCATTTCCTCCGCCCCGTCCGCCATTGCCGCCTCGGACCTCTCTCAAATTCCGGCGAGCCGCGGCCTATCCCTCCCTCCCGCCACCACAAGAGCATCCCCTCGACCCCCGCGAGCCTCCCTGCCTCCCTGTTTTGTCGCCGGAACGCCTGTGGCTGCGCGCCCAAGCACGGCCGACGGCCTCCGCCACGGGCATCTGAGCCACCGCCACCATGGCCGTCCCCGGCGCTCGTGCTGCCCTGGATGGGTGCGGCGCTCCGCCCCACGGCCTCCGGTGCCCTCGCCCTGGCCGGAGAAGGCCGGGAACCCCGGAAGCCATCGCCGGCCGCATGCGCCTCTGCTCCGCCGCGGACGCCTGTGTCGCCGCCGTTTCGGTCATCCCCAACGCGCGTGAAACCCATGGATGGGTGCGGCGCTCTTCGCCGGTCCCGCCGGTGGCCTCTCTTGGCCGGGGACCGCCGGAGTCGCCGGCATCACCCTCCTCCCCTGCCTCCTCCGTTTCGGTCGGGGACGGGACGAGGAAGAAGGAGACGACCTGGCTAGGCGGGCCCCGCCTCCCCTCGGCCCCACTCGTCAGAGAAACAGGCAGGTCAACGCCGGGCCCGCGCTGTTTAAGTGTAGGCGCCCTCCCGTGAAGCCGTCTCCCTGCGTTGAAGACGTATTTTTGAAAATACGCCTTCTGCTCTCGGGCCGGCACTGAAAATCTTAAATAGCGGACGTTCACTGGTTAAGAGCAGAAATGAATAAGTTCTTATTTGTTTTCTGCCTAACGAACGAACGGCCGTTTCTCTTCAACCGTAACTCCGATCGAGGCGAAACCAACGCCCACATCTTCGTCTCGTCGAGCCTGTTCTTTTGGTATCATTTTCACAATGTGTTCACATTGCGAAAATGACCATGTTGCCCTCGCCCTCCAATCAGCCCTCTCCGAGAGAGAACCGTTCCGGCATATCGTTCCGCGGCTTCACCGCACTTCTTCCCGGAGTACTCTTCGACCCTAGGCAAGCCGACCATCTGATATATGCCCTAAAGCATTGCTCTGTGTTATTCTTGCGTGTTTAATTAATATGCTTGTGCTAGAAATAATTAAACTCCGGCCATTTTGATATTGTCATTTACGTTACCTGCTACTGCTCATTTCATCATTGCACTAATGACTCGTCGTGAGATTATATGGAGATAGGTGGTTATGTTTTTACCATGCGTATCTACTGTCATCTCCAGTTACTGTGATAAACAACTCTGCTCGTTAAATGCTTGCTAAGGCTAAACCTAGTCGGTTGATCTTGAGTCACCTGTCCGGACTTAACCGTGCAACCACATTTGCCGGTATGGGACGGCCTTAACTTGGCCTGACTGCGTGATCTTTCACCGGTACCTCCAAAGAGGGAGGGTTATGCGCGCGTGCTACCCTGATCAGGTAGGCGGCAATAACCCTGTGAGCCCAGTTGTTGTTTGTTTGCGCGCGGTCCCCGTTTGGGACAGATAGCCCCCGTTTGGGACTATTTAGTTTGGCCACGACGGTGGCAGGTGTCATGAGGACACAGGGGCCACCCAAGGCAGACCTCCGGGGGAGGATGAGTGTCGGTGGTACGATGAAAGAGTCACAGGTCAGTCAGGTTTCGTTGAAGCAACGCTGGTCCACCCGAAGGGGATCACGAGGCCGGGTGCTTCATGGTGTGGGTAAAGTGCGCAACCTCTGCAGAGTGTACGAATCTATTCGAATAGCCGCGTCCACGGAATTGGACAGCCCGTCCAGACCTTAGTAGGTGGTCAACCGTAATAATGATAATAATGATGGAAGAACTCGTCTTGTGCAGACATCAGATGATGTCAGGAATATGATATGTTAGCCATGGGATGGCTATGAGATGAGTGGTCGGATGACCACATGATTTGGATTGGATTTGGATCGGATTCGGATTGGATCGTGAGAATGTTCGGAGTATGGAATATTTACTTAGTATGCTTTACTTTACTATATTTACTTCAGTAGTTATCTTGCCAGATAATCCTGTTATGCCATGATAATTAATATTGCTCTAATAACCAATGCATGCTTGAATGCCATGGATTGCTTTGCTTGGTGTATATGTTAGTTTGGTTTGCTTGCGAGTACATTCAAAAGTACTCAGCGGCCTTTAACATGGCCAGGTTCACATAAGGATTAGTCGTCCGCCGTCGAGGAGCCGGAGCGTTCACGAGCTAGAAGAGTAACCTAGTCAGAACCCTGTGGATTGGAGCCGCACCAAGACCATGCTGCCCTAGATAGAGCCTTTCCGCTGCCATCACTTTTATAATATACCCCATGTAAGACTCATATGTCCATTAATAGAAATGCCTGTGTTCATGATACTTGTTGTACACACGCATGCCAGAGTGATTTCCTGGGCTGGTATGCGTGGCGATCGTCTGACTACAGTGGTAATCAGGCGGGGCGCCACAGGTGGGCCGTATCCTAAGTACAAGATAAGTAAGGTGGCAACTGTTCTAGACGCCAGACGGCCCAACACCTGACGACGGCGGCTCAAAGCCCATGAAGCTAAGGACGCCGGTTGGTTTTCCTTACAGTGCAAGACAAGTTAGAGATGTAGTAGGTCACGGGTCATGATGTGACCCAGACTCTGTTGTAAACCCTAGGGCTTGACCTGTATATAAAGGCGGGTCCCTAGGGTCGAAAGAGGCAAGTTACAATCTCTCGATAGCTAGGTTAGCGATTCTGCACCCTTGTAATCGAGATCTATCCATCAAATACACACAAAGCAGGACACAGGCTATTACCTCCATAGGAGGGGCCGAACCTGGGTAAACCCGTCTCTCTCTCTCTCGCTTAAACCCCTTTGAGTCACCACCAAGCGGCGATGGCCTCACACCTAAGTCCTGTTACAAGGACATCTGCCGGGTTGACAAAACCACGACACATACCCTACCCGTTAAGTCATGGCTAGGGTACGAGTATAGCCTTGTACCCATGGGTATACCCATACCCTACCCACTTGTGAACTAATGTTAAGTTGTCATCAATTAATCATTGATTTTTCATGTGACTCATCTATTCCTATTGACTTATGAGTAAGTTCTGATTTCTAAATTTTGAGATTGGTCATGTACTAATCTACTTGTTACTGAGCTGTGATAATTGATTTCTTTGTGAAATGTGTTATCAATGAGTGTAAAATTGTCAACGACTTGCATACTATTTTTTCTACCTGCTGGTTACCCAATGGGTACGGGTACCCAATAGGTATGGGTACCCATCGGGTATGGGTATGGGTAAAAACTCATACCCATGGGTACGGGTATGGTAAGAAGTTTGTACCCACTGACTATACGAGTATGGGTATAGTATTGCTCTACGCTGCCCATACCCTGCCCATTGCCATCCTTATGGACCGCTGAAGTTAGATGAGGGAGGTGATGAAGATGGTGAAGTTGATGAAGGTGATCACCGTGGCGATGGTTCCCCAGGTGGCACTCCGGCGCCACCGAGAGAGGGATAGAGAGTCACCCCTCGGGATTTCTCCTCCATGGCCTCCCCCTAGATGGGGAAAGGTTCTCCCCTCTGGTCCTTGACCTCCATGGTGCTCGGAGGGGTGAGAGTCCCTCTGAGATTGGATCTCTCTCTCTCTCTCTCTCTTAATTTTCTTCTCTGGTTTTTGTCTATTTTCTGACGTTTCATCATTTCTTATATTTCCGGAGATTCATAACTCCGATTGGACTGAAATTTTGAGGCGATTTTTATATGGAAATTATCTTGCTTGCGGCGAACGAAAGGCTCCAACTACTTTACGAGGTGCCCACAAGGCAACCCGGCGTGCCTAGGGGGGTGGGCGCACCATGTTGCCTTATGAGGCCCTCGAGCATCGCCTTGCGTTGATTCTTCTTCCTACAAATCACATATATTCCCAAATAATTCTCCATAAAATTGTATTGCGTTTGGAATTCGTTTTGTATAGTTTTTCTGCGAAACAAAGAACATGCAGAAAACAGGAATTGGCACTGGGAACTAAATCAATAAGTTAGTCCATAAAGAAAATATAAAATTGCACCAAAACCATATAAAACTATTGTAAACATGGCATCAATAATTCATAAATTATAGATACGTTGGAGACGTACCAATCACCGCCAACGTGAAGACCTTGACGGAAAGTTTGGACGAGGCCAAACGTCTTCAGGGAGTAGCGGACCAGATGTTGGCACGAAGCTTCTTGATCTCAGTGCAGACACCATAGGGCCCAGGGGCACAACTTTCTCCTTTTTGTCTTGAAGGGTTCATCATGGAACTGGAGGCCTATCACGCTGCTCGTGGAGTCCTTTGCCAAAGAAGCAAGGACCTTTGTGTGCAATGTGTTCCAGATGATGTTCACCAAGGTCCCGTACTTCAATCTTGATGCAGACCTGCGGGGCTCTTCAAGAAGGTCCCTGAGAGCCCTAACCTAGAGGTGGCCCGGTAGGCTGCCATCCGCATTGCCGACAAGGTTGCCGACAAGTTCTCATGGGAAGAAGGCGGTCACCGGAATTGAAATCTTGTTTTGTATGCTTGTTGTTGTAATGGCATGTACAAAGAAAACTATCCTTCCTTAATTAGCCGAGCCTCATCACATGTGTATGATACATCTTTATGTTGAATGAATGTTTTCTTTCTCCCAGAATGATCTTGCCTTTCTATGCTTGTTACACCCTACTACTACTTGTGAGCTGCATTGGGGTTTTCCCCAAAGAGGAAGGCTGAAGCAATATAGTAGTGATAAGTATTTCCCTCAGTGAGAACCAAGGTTATCGAACTAGTAGGAGAATCACGACAACTTTGCGTCAACAATACTTGCACACACAAAACCAAACACTTGCACCCAACGCGGGCAAGAGGGTTGTCAAGTCCCCTGAAGTCATTACTTGCAAGGATTACTTCTGATAGTGATAGATAAATAGATAAAAAGTAAAATAAAAAGAAAGTAAATAAATTGCAGCAAGGTTTTTAGTGTTTTAGTAATATGATTTGAATAGACCCGGGGGGCACAATTTTCAATACAGGCTTCTCTCTCGAACACATAGCATACGGTGGGTAGACAAATTACTGTTGGGCAATTGATAGAAAAGCGCATAGTTATGATGTTATTCATGGCAATGATCATGTATATTGGCATCACGTCTGTGACAAGTAGACCGAAACAATTTTGCATCTACTACTATTACTCCACCAATAGACCGAAACTATTCCGCATCTATGGTGTTAAGTTCATGGCAAACAGATTAACGCATTAAGCAAGATGGCATGATGTAGACAAACAATATGTTCAGACCCCCTCGTTTTATCCTTAGTAGCAACAATACAATACGTGTTTTGTCCCCTTCTGTCACTGGGATATAGAGCACCGCAAGATTGAACCCACTACAATGCACTCCTCCCACTGAAGATAAATCGATCTAGTTGGCCAAACCAAATGGATAGATCGGAGAGAATTACAAAGCTATAACAATCATGCATAATAAAGTTCAACAAAGACTCAATTACTTTTAATGAATAATCTGATCATAAACCTACAATTCATCAGATCCCAACAAACACATCGCAAAAGAAGATTACATCAGATAGATCATCGCGATAATCATGAAGAACATGGTATTGAAGATGAAAGGGAGAGAGAAGAATCCATCTAGCTACTAGCTATGGACCTGTAGGTCCGTGGTGAACTACTCACACATCATCATGGAGGCAACAAGGTTGATGTAGACGGCCTCCGAGATCGATTCCACCTCTGGCAGAGTACCGGAAAAGGTCTCTAGATGGGATCGCAAAAGAAAAGAGGCTTGCGGCGGTGGAAAAATTGTTTCGGGTGTCTCTCTATTGTTTTCGGCATAATTGGGAATATATAGAAGTGGAATTAGTCCAGGAGGTGCCACGAGGGGCCCACAAGCTCGGGGGCACGCCCTACTCCCCAGGGCGCGCCCTCCAGGCTCGTGGCCACCTCGTGGATCTTCTGGCCTGCTCCCGAAGCTTCTTGGGTATCTTTTGGTCAAAAAATAACTCCCATAAATTTTCATCCAATTTGGACTCCATTTGATATTGATTTTCTGAAAAGTCCAAGAACAGGCAAAAAACAGGAACTGGCATTGGGCATTGGGTTAACAGGTTAGTCCCAGAAAATGATATAAAATAGCATATCAAGTATCCAAGATCGATAATATAATATCATGAAGAAATGAAAAATATAGATATGTCGGAGACGTACCTGCATCCCCAAACTTAATTCCTGCTCGTCCATGAGTAGGTAAATGATAAAAATCGAATTTTTGATGTGGCATGCTACCCAACATGTAATCCCTTTCTGGTATAGATATTGAGAAACAATGAATCAATTAATATCAACATAATAATATCCATGAACATAAGAAGTATGATCATTACTGTCGTGGTTTTGTCACGGCAAATATCCCCGTGAAAGGACTTAGGTTCGAGGCCATCGCTAAGGCGGTGATCTCGAAGGGGTTGGTCGGAATCGGGAGACAAGGGTTACCCAGGTTCGGCCCCTCGGAAAGAGGTAAAAGCCTACGTCCTGCTCTGTGTTGTATTGATTGGGTATCGATTACAAGGGAGCGAGTTCACTTGACCTAGCTATCGATTAGTTGTTTCGTGGCCTAAGCCGCCCAGGTAACCCACCTTTATATACTCAGGTCAAGGCCCTGGGCTTACAAGAGTCCGGGCCGGGTTATGTTTGATAACCGACCTCACCTCTAACTACACATGCCTTATCTAACAAACCGCCAACGACGGCTTACACCACCGGGTTACATCTTGTCTTCTGGCCCTGGGCCTCCAGGCCCATGGAATAAACTTATGTTAAGCCTTGTCATTAAGCCGCCAACCGTATGACCCGGGCCCATCTGGGCGGGTCTCACCACGGGGTTATATCCCCAACATTAGGCCCCAGATTGATTTGAACCGGTTCATGTCAATCATAAGTCTTCTGGTTGGCGAATCTTGCATTCTCTGGTATGTCTTCATAACCCGCCCAAAAATGGGCGGCGGCGTCTCTGACAAATCTTCGTAACCCGCCATGACATCATCAGGAAAATCAAAAAAGATTCCCCTGACGTCAGAGCGGATCTTTCTCCATTACTATGACTAGCCTAAGAATCGAGGCACTTTCTTAGTCAATCATCATTGTGTCTCCTCGATTCCCGCACCAGACCATTGCTATTCCATCACATCCTCATAAATAGGCACGGGGGGGGGGGGGGGCATTGCTTTCATTTTCCCCGCCGCCACCTTCTTCTTCTTCCTTCAGATGTCCGCGCCGCTGAAGCTCGTCGTGCTAACCGGACCTCGCCGTCTTCCCCAACACCGGCCGCTGCATCAACCTGATCTTGTCCAGAGCCTTCGCGCATTCGTCTGCATCCTCAAGGTTGCACTGTTGCCCCTTGTTAGATCTGCATTAGGTTTCTCCCGAGTTCGTCGGGTTTCTTCAGTGTTCTTCACCGCTCATCAGAGCGTTCTTCAGAGATTAGATAAAGAGCACCCTTTAAAAACCTCATAATGCTGCCCAAATCATGCGGCCGTCCGCTCCATAATCACGCCGTACCCGTTGTAGATCTGCAGCTCATTTTAATCTGCATAGAGGCCGCCTGTTCTTCCACTGGCTTTTTAGGGTTAGAATTATTTTTCTTTTTCCCTCTCCCGTAGATCTTAAATCCATAGCTGTAGTTGCGGAATCTGTTTCTCCATACTTAGCAACTTTTTAGTACGCGTTGATAAACTTGACCCGCCGTAAGGCCGCCGGCTCATACTGTCATGCCGCAAAATAGCTTCGGCGGCTCATAACTTTATATTGACCCGCCAAATGCCGTCACCAATCTAGAGTCTTACCGACCTTGGTCATAATGTATTTTTAATCTGCCAGATATTCATACCTTTCTGCAGTTTCTTAAGCCGCCGCCATGTCTAAAGTCCCATCCACCTGCAACTGGGTAAGGTCTGGTGTGACCGAGGAATCACTCAAAGACTTTGTCACTATGGGAGTTCTGCCGGCTGAGGATGTTATCCACTGGCGGGTTCCAGGCAATGAAACCACCCCTAAGCTCAAAGACGGGGAAGTCATTGTGTTCACAGACCATCTTCTTCGTGGCTTCTCCCCGCCTGGGTCTAAGTTTTTCCGGGACGTCTTACACTCGTTCAACCTGCATCCCCAAGACATTGGTCCCAATTTTGTCACCAATCTGTGTCAGTTTCAGACCTTCTGCGAAGCCTATCTGCAAGAAGAGCCGTCTGTTGACCTCTTCAAGGAGTACTTTTATATCAACCGCCAAACCGAAATGGCGGATGGATTAAGCCTCGAGCTAGGGGGTGTCACTCTCCAAAGGCGGAGGGATGTACTCTTCCCAGCCGCAACTCTGCCGAGTCATCCGAAAGAATGGAATAAGACTTGGTTCTACTGTCAAGACACTTCACCAGAGGGGGAGAACCCACTGCCGGGTTATCGTCCTTACCGGCTCAGCACTGATACAGAGCTTCCAGACCGAATGACTGCCGTGGAGCATGCTCAATATGGCCCAACCTTCTAAAAAATAAGGGCCCTTCTAGCCAACGGGTTAACACGGGTTAACATGTGTTGATCTGACCCGTTGCTGGGTTTCTTGGAGGATTTTGCCGCTGAGCCGCCGCGGTGCCTTAATGTGCCAATATACTGGCGAGGTGTCTAATCCTCAACGCTTTAACCAGAGCCCCTTGACAGACCAGGATTTGAACACCATTGTCAAGTCCTTGCTTGGAGAATCCCAAGCCGCCTGTAGCAAGACGGGGTTAAACCCATTCTACGTGCTTAACCCGGCTCCAGATGTATGTCTTTCCATCTTAAACTTCATTCATTCTTTCAATGCTATACTTCAAGTGTTTTATTAAGCTTTCTGCCAATACGCTTTATCATCTGCAGGCCGGCTCTTCCTTCTGGAACAAGAAATTATCCGCTTCCTTCAAAAAGAAGAGCAAAGTCCCCAAGGCGACCAAGGCTAAGGCGCCGCCTCGTAAGAAGAAACAGTCAACTGGAGAGCTATTCGATCTAGACGATTCAGAGGTAGAACTTGACTCCCTTGGTCTTCTCTTTATGCAACTCATTGACAATGATTACTCACAGGAAGAAGCAGAGACAAGCCATGCTAACATTGCAGAGGTAACCATTATCTCCTCTGACTCGGAACTTTTACCAGTAAAAAGAATACGACGAGCCGTACGGAAGGTAAAATGTTCTCGCCCTTTTGCTCACTTGGATCTCAACTCTCTTTTGAAGAAGCAGCAAGAAGATACCAGACGTCAGACCTGGAGCACCGGCTCTGAGGATCTTTTAACCGGCTTACCAAATGAACCGGCTCCTCGAAAACGGCGTCCTGAGGTACTTTTTGCCTTGAATTTATTTCTTCTGCATGTTACCTTTGTATTGCAACTTACTTAAATTTGATAATGATAATTTTTCAGGATTCGCCCCCTTCTTCTGGCGACTCAACGTCCTCAAAGTTGCCTCCTCTTATCATCAACCCGGGGTAAGCATTTTTACCTCCCACACCATGCGTTAATAGTTTATCCTTGCTCATTGATGTATAATTTACCTTTGCTCACAGGGCTCAAGCCAAACGAAGGAAGGTAGCCGGGTCAGCCGCCACTCTTGAAGTTTCAGAGTCGGCAAACCCCAAGCCTAACACCCCTGAGGCACATATTGAGTCGTCTGAAGCAGCCAAAGATGCTCATGAAGAGGCTCCCCAGCATAATGAGCCGGCCGATATAGATATTGAGGCTCCCGAGGTTCATCCAGAAGCCGATCCTAAGCCGCCCAGCCCCCAACCGACAGCTGAAGACGTGGCCTCTCATGAAGAAGTTACTGTTACCGGAACGGCTTACAAATCTCCAGCTCCCTCTCATGCACTATCAAAGCATACCAGTGAAGACAAGGCGGCTCCTTCTAAGGAAGAGAAAACTCAATTTGACCTTCCTAACTTAGAGAAGCTTTCAGCCGACGAGTTGCACTCTGGTTATCTGGACCGTCTCGCTGCAAGCCGGGATATGGAAGCCAGCCTGGTTGGCATGATGAAGAGAAGATACGAGGTATTCCACTTCCCTTGCTTTTCCATGTATATACTTATGTAGCCCCCAAGAGCCGGTTGATCTCTCAAAAAGGTCAGCCGGGTCTTCAATGACTTGTTATCTTTCGTAAAATCGCCGTGTAGCCCCCAAGGGTCGGGTCATTATGTAAGTAATGAGCTGGCACTTAATCATAGAGTAAGAGCCAACTGTAGCCCCCAAGGACCGGATCATTATACCAATAATGACCCGGGACTGTTTATAAATCTGATCCGTAGGTTTGTAGAGCAACGTGTAGCCTCCAAGGGCCGGGTCATTATATCAATAATGAGCCGGTACTTAATCATAGATTAAGAGCCAAGTGTAGCCCCCAAGGGCCGGGTCATTATATCAATAATGAGCCGGTACTTAATCATAGATTAAGAGCCAAGTGTAGCCCCCAAGGGCCGGGTCATTATATCAATAATGAGTCGGGTCTACAAGAAAACTGAGACACATTAGCCCCCAAGTGTCAGGTATATTGCTTGCAATCTGCTTGGGACTTGTAATGATTTGGCCAAACTTCGAAAAAACAGTATGAGCCGGAGAGGCGGCTTAAAACTGACAATGTTGCCTTGTTATGACTTGTCTTATGCAGGATCCAAGTGTAGCCCCCAAGGGCCTTGTCTTTAAACGCCGCCGAATCCAATGTGTCAGACCTGAAGAAGAGCCTGGCATTGCAGCATGAGAGCTGGACAGAGGCCGACGCCAAGTACCAGATCGCTTTGACTGAGCTAGATGTGATCAAAGCTGAGCTCAAAGCTTTCAAGAAATCTACTGAAGCGAGCCAAGCCGCTCTGACCAAGCACGCTGAGGACGCAGAAGGCCGTCTTAAAACGGTGACTGACGAGTTGAGCAATCTGAAAGGCCACATATCCCGTATGGTTGGAGCCGTCTTTGGTAAGTGTTGTTTAACCCTCAATATTCATTGCAAAAATATTTTCGAGAACTCTTCCGGCTTATAAGATCTAACTTGCTTGTAGGTGAACGAAGTCACCAGCTTTTTGATGACAGTCTATTGAAGCTGAAGGCTCTATACTCATTGTCGGAACAGTTGTACGCCGGCTCTCTTTGTACCATTAGAGCCGTTATGACTGAGCGGGGCATTCCCAAATTTATGAAGGGCGTTCTAGAAGTCCTTTCCACCATCCCAAGACAGATAGAAGAGCTGAAGAGATCAGCCGCCCGCAAGGGCGCAATGGCTGCTTTGAGCCGGTCACTAGCCTATGCCCCCGAGTTAAACCCGGCCGAGATGATGGATGGCTTTCCTCAGCTGAAAGATGATGGCTCGGAGTTCAGTCAAGAAGAATTTGCTCGTTGCATGAAGGCATCTCGAGTCTTGGCAAGACGGATGGCCGAAGAAGCTGACTTGTCATCATATCAGGCGGCTTACTTGGAAGATAATAAGCGAGTTCGAGGTCCTACCTTCGAAGCCAAAAGCCTAATTCCTCAGCGCCGTAAGCATCTCTTCGCTCCTGATGTTGACCCATCTCCGATCATGCACGATGAAGCCAAATTTGAGGCCTAAACAAACTGCAATTGGGATGTGGATAACCTCCAGATCCAGGAGACCGAAGACCCGGCGCAGGATGACCCGGCGACGAGCTAGATAAAAACTTGCATCATCTGAAGGTAACCCGGCCTTGTTTGATACGTCGGGTTATAATTTTGCTGAGAAAACTTGAACTCCGCAGCTTTTGGGCTTTTTGATAGCCTTGTAATAGCAGTAGGAAACATTTAACCGTCTACCCTTGTGCCTTTGATGCACTTTTTTAAACTTCTTTCAATCGATATTCTGGTGACTTAGCAAGTTTGTCTTTGATATATAATCGTCTGACTGCCTTGACTCGCCGGGCGGGTTATACTCCATGAGCAATGCCAAGCCAGAATTACCCAAAACTTAGAATCTTATCATGAGAGTACCTGCAAAAAACAAGTAACTTGTATATCTTTTGTCCTATAAGCCGGCTTTAAAGGCGCAGCAGGACAAGATAACTCTTGCTTTTTATAAATTTTTTTTATTGTTTTCGAAGAAACTAGGCATAAAAGCCTGAAAGCCTCGTAAGCCGGCTCTCACATGACATAAATCCGTCGTTTAAACCATAGCAAGTTCAGGGTCTTTAAAAGATTGACATTGCTAAGAGTACGAACGGGCCACATAGCGGAGGGATTACGGCAGACAAGGCGAGTTTATCCTAGCTCACTGTAAGCCGGCTCTCTCATGACAAAAACCGTCGTTTAAACCTTGACAAGTTCAGGGTCTTTGTACGAGAATAACTTATAAAAGTTCAGGGTTTCTTAGCAAGATTAACTGTCAAGAGTTCGGCGGGTCACATGGCGGAGTAGCAAGTTGCAAACAGGCAGGTTTAACTCGAACATGGCATTTAAAGCCTGGCCAAGAGGGTATGAAAGCTAAACTCAGTGGGTTGGAAGCCCCCAAGTGACCTGATGAAGGATCAACACCTTTGCACAAATTTTAGCGCGGAAAAAACGGCAGAGGCCCCTAATCATGGGGATGCCAACTTTATTATATCATAAAAGATGGTATATACAATGACAGGAATGTGTACATTGATAAGAACCGGACGGGCGGCTTAATTATAGTATGGCCAAAGGTGAGCAATATTCCACGGCCTCTTAGTCTCTTCACTAGAAGTGCGCGACTTGTCACCCTCCCGTATATCAATGAGATAATAGGTGCCATTGTTGAGATTTCTGCTGATCACAAATGGTCCTTCCCAAGGAGGTGATAACTTGTGCATATCTGACTGGTCTTGAATCAATCGGAGTACTAAGTCGCCTTCTTGGAATGTCCGGGTCTTGACCCTGCGGCTATGATAGCGACGCATGTCTTGCTGGTAAATCGCGGACCGAGCTGCTGCAAGATCCCGTTCTTCGTCTAAAACATCCAAAGCATCCTGACGCGCCATCTCATTATCAGCTTCCACGTAAGCCGCCACTCTGGGCGAGTCATGACGGATATCACTGGGGAGAACAGCTTCTGCGCCATAGACCATAAAGAAAGGTGTATAGCCTGTTGACCTGTTGGGGGTGGTTCTTATGCTGCAAAGAACTGAAGGTAACTCCTCCACCCAACAACCCGGCATGCGCTCCAAAGGAACCATGAGCTGGGGTTTTATCCCTTTCAGAATTTCCTGGTTAGCACGCTCTGCTTGACCATTAGATTGTGGGTGAGCCACAGAAGACACATCGAGTCGGATATGCTCACTATCGCAGAATTCCTTCATAGCCCCCTTGGACAAGTTTGTGCCATTATCAGTGATGATACTATGTGGATAACCAAACCGAAAGATCAGCTTTTTGACGAACTGAACTGATGTTGCAGCATCACACTTGCTGACCGGCTCAGCCTCAACCCACTTAGTAAACTTGTCAACCGCCACCAAGAGGTGGGTCTTCTTGTCTTTACACCTTTTAAAAGGCCCTACCATATCAAGCCCCTAGACTGCAAACGGCCAGGTGATTGGAATCATCCGTAGCTCTTGAGCCGGCACATGGGCACGTCGCCCAAATTTTTGGCACCCGCCACATTTACTGACCAAGTCCTCTGCATCTTTATGAGCTGTTAACCAGTAGAAACCGTGTCGAAAAGCCTTGGCCACTAAAGACTTTGACCCGGTGTGATGACCACAGTCGCCGGCATGGATTTCTTGCAAGATCTCACGGCCCTCATCTGGAGAAACACAGCGCTGAAAGACACCAGTCACACTGCGCCGGTGTAACTCGCCATTGATAATAGTCATAGACTTAGACCGCCTTATGATCTGCCGTGCTAGATTTTCATCTTGAGGTAACTCGCCGCGGGTCAGATATGCCAAATAAGGCAACGTCCAATCAGGAATTGCGCGGAGAGCCGCCACCAATTGCCCTTCAGGGTCAGGTATAGCCAAATCCTCCTCCGATGGTAACTTGACCGATGGGTGATGCAACACATCCAAGAACACATTAGGCGGCCCCGGCTTACGCTGAGACCCCAGCCTTGATAACGCGTCAGCCGCCTCATTTTTCTGCCGATCAATATGATCCACCTGATAACCTTTAAAGTGGCCAGCAATAACATCAACCGCCTGACGATAAGCCACCATGCGAGGGTCTTTAGAATCCCACGTGCCAGAGACTTGCTGAGCCACCAGGTCTGAGTCGACAAGACATCTGACCCGGCTCAAATTCATCTCCTTGGCCACACGGAGTCCGTGAAGCAAAGCCTCATATTCCGCTGCATTGTTAGTACAAGGAAACATTAGCCTCAAAACATAACAGAATTTGTCACCTCGTGGGGAAGTTAAAACAACTCCGGCCCCCGAGCCTTCCAATTGCCTGGAACCATCAAAGTGAATCGTCCAATAGGTATTGTCCGGCTTCTCTTTAGGTATTTGACACTCTATCCAGTCATTGATAAAATCCACCAGGGCTTGAGATTTTATAGCCGTTCGGGGCACATATTTCAGATTAAGAGGCCCAAGCTCAATTTCCCACTTAGCAATCCTGCCAGTAGCTTCTCTGTTTTGAATGATATCTCCCAAAGGAGCAGAGCTGACCACTGTAATTGGATGCCCAAGGAAATAATGCTTCAGCTTGCGATTGGCCATGAATACACCAAGCACCAGCTTCTGCAAATGCGGGTATCTCTGCTTGGATTCCGTCAAGACCTCACTGACATAATAAACCGGCCGCTGAACTAGGTACTCCTTACCCGCCTCCTTGCGCTCAACCACAACTGCAGCACTGATAGCTCTGTTGTTAGCCGCCACATATAAAAGCAAAGGCTCCTTTTCCACGGGAGCAGCTAAAATGGGCGGCTCAGCCAACTGCTTTTTAAGCGCCTCAAACGCCTCATTAGCCGCATCACTCCAGACGAAATCGTCTGTCTTCTTCATCATCTGATACAGAGGAATAGCTTTCTTACCGAGGCGGCTTATGAACCGGCTCAAGGTAGCAATACGACCCGCCAGGCGCTGAACATCATTGATACATGCCGGTTTAGACAAGGAGGTGATAGCCTTTATCTTGTCCGGGTTAGCCTCAATGCCACGCTCAGAGACCAGGAAACCCAAGAGCTTGCCCGCAGGTACACCGAATACACACTTTGCCGGGTTAAGCATCATCTTATAAACCCGCAGATTATCAAAGGTTTCCTTCAAATCCGCCAGCAGAGTTTCCTTCTTCCTTGACTTGACCACAATATCATCCACATAAGCATGAACATTGCGCCCAATTTGACCATGAAGACAGTTCTGCACACAACGCTGGTAAGTCGCCTGGGCACTCTTGAGCCCAAAAGGCATAGACACATAGCAGAAAGATCCAAAAGGCGTAATAAAAGACGTCTTCTCTTGGTCTTTGACTGCCATCTTGATCTGATGATAACCTGAATAAGCATCCAGGAAGCATAGGCTCTCACAACCCGGCGTTGCATCAATGATTTGGTCGATACGGCGGAGAGCAAACGGGTCAACCGGACACGCCTTGTTAAGATCTGTGTAATCCACGCACATGCGCCACGTACCATTCTTCTTGAGTACCAACACCGGGTTAGCTAACCACTCCGGGTGAAAAGCTTCAACGATGAACCCTGCTGCCAAGAGCCGGGCCACCTCTTCCACAATAGCCTTACGCCTCTCCTCATTGAAGCGACGGAGGAACTGTTTGACCGGCTTAAACATAGGATCCACATTAAGGTGGTGCTCAGCAAATTCCCTCGGTACACCCGGCATGTCAGAAGGCTTCCATGCAAAGATGTCCCGATTCTCACAGATGAATTCGATGAGTGCGCTTTCCTATTTGGGATCCATATTAGCCCCTATAGTGAACTGCTGCGATGAGTCGCCAGGAGTGAAATCCACTAGCTTGGTATCTTCTGCCACAAATTGGAGAGGCGGCTCAGATTCCGTGCTAGGCTTCTTTAGCGGGGTCATATCTGCCGGGTCAACATTCTCCTTATAAAACTTGAGCTCCGCCTTAGCACAACTTGACTCTGCATATGCTGCATCGCCTTCCTCGCACTCAAGAGCAATCTTCCGATCACCATGCATTGTAATCGTCCCGTTTAATCCGGGCATCTTGAGCTGCAAGTACACATAACAAGGCCTAGCCATGAACTTGGCGTAAGCCGGCCGCCCAAACAAAGCGAGGTACGGGCTTTTGATTTTGACCACCTCAAACCATAAGGTCTCCACCCTATAGTTAAACTCATCACCAAAAGCTACCTCCAGAGAAATCTTTCGAACTGGATAAGCCGATTTTCCGGGCACCACTCCGTGAAAGACTGTTGAAGATGGCTTAAGGTCCTTATCAAGCAAGTTCATCCGGCGGAACGTGTCATAGTACAGGATGTTGATACTGCTGCCACCATCCATAAGCACCTTGGTGAACACATATCCTCCTACCTGGGGGGCTACTACCAAAGCCAACTGCCCCGGGTTATCCACGCGCGGCGGGTGATCCTCCTTGCTCCAAGTTATGTCATACTCTGACCACTTTAAGTACTGAGGGAGAGACGGCATGACCGCATTAACCGCCCGCTTGCGCACCTTCTGATCCCGCTTGTCAAGACTGGTCGTAAAAACATGATATTGGCCTCCATTAAGCTGCTTTGGATTACTCTGGTACCCGGACTGGTTGTTTTGTTGCTGACCTCCATTGCCAGACTGTTGGTTACTACCACCATGATTTCCTTGGCCTTGATAGCCAGAACCTGAGCCGCCAGCACCAAAGCCGGACCCAGGAGAGCCGGATCCTGATCCGCCAGACGGTCCACCGCCGCCACCTTGATGTTGGTTAACGCTGTAATTTCGGAACTCCCGCATGATCCAACAATCCCTCCAGGCATGAGTGGATGGCTTATCGGGAAGACTATGTTTCGGGCAAGGAGCATTCAACATCGCCTCCATATTGACAGGCTTGTTTTTACCGAAAGGCGGCTTACCATTGCCCTTGCTACGGTTTCCTCCAGCACTAGTGTTGGCCACCAAATCTGACCCGCCGTCCGGGTGTTTCCGCTTTCCGTCGTTGCCATTATTATTATTTCCTCCCCCGTTCTGCTGTTGACTCTTGCCATTGTTATTCTTATTACCCTTGGCTGATTTCTCATCATCAGAACCAGGGTCTTTCGTGCTGTCAGAGTCTGCATACTTAGTGAGAGCCGCCATGAGCTCCCCCATGTCCTGGCATGAACGTTTGAGCCGGCCAAGCTTCAGCTTCAGGGGCAAAAAGTGGCAATTCTTCTCCAGAATCAGAACTGATTGAGCCGCCGTAATGTTGTCGGAGGAGTGGATGATGGTTGAGACTCGCCGGACCCAATGATGGGCCGATTCATCCTCACGCTGCACGCAATGATCCAAATCCACAATCGTCATGGGCTGCTTGGACATTCCTTGAAAATTCTTGATGAACTTTGCCTTCAACTCGGCCCAGGAATTAATGGTGTTGGGTGGCAAACCCTTCAACCACGTGCGAGCCGGCCCTTCCAACATCATGATGAAATACTTGGCGCAAACCGCATCACTGACGTCTAACATCTCCATGGCTAGCTCATAACTCTCGATCCAAGCTTCCAGAGGCAGATCGGCAGTATAATTGGGCACCTTGCGGGGACCCTTGAAATCCTTTGGCAGGCGCTCGTTTCGTAAGGCCGGCACTAAGCACGGCACTTCCACGGACCTGGAAGTTACTCCGGCTCCCACCGAAATAGAAGGGGCTACGGTGGGTTCTTGATAAGCCGCCGCAGCTACCGCTACTGCCGCCTCTCGATGTGCTCTTGCCCGGTCCACCAATGCCTGGGCATCCAGAGCCGACTGATCATCTCGCGCCGGGTTCCGACGTCGCTCACTGCTAGAGATTGCAGGCGACTCTAGACGCCGGCTGTAACTGCGGCTCGGGATGGGGGTTGAATGCACGCGACTCCGGCTATAGGTATACTTCTCTTGCTGTGCCACCGCTGTCTGCAAGTATCCAATAGAGTTCCGCACCTCCTCCGCAAAAGGCGTCCCATCAGGGATGGGGATCGTGCCAAGCCTGACTGCCGCTGCCACCATATTCTCCGCCAGGTTAGAAAAATGACCGGGCGGTGTTGGAAAAGGCTGCGGCGGGGTCTGATTCCTGCGGGGCGGGTCTGGCTGCCTATGCTGAACTGCCGCCCTGCTCCCAGGTATTTCCGCCGTCTGGGTTACGGTCAGAGGTGCATTCCGTCCCGTCCCTGGCGTGTTGAAAATATTCCTGGCCTCATACAGATCCGGCAAACGTGACTGATGTCTCATCCGGTGGACTGCATCTGCGGTCTACTGCTCCAGATCAAGGCGAAAAGCTTCCGCCCTAAGGCGCTCCGACTCAGCATCCATCTGAGCCTTCAGTGCGTTGATTTCCTCTTGGACTCCAGCCATCTGGTCCTTCAACCTCGCGATCTCCGTGTTACGGGCTGCTTGGTTTTCGACCGTGACCTCGGTCCCCATCAGAGTTGTAAGCTCGTTCATCAGATCCTGCAAAACTTGAGCCGGCGGCCTGCCTGATCCAGACCCGGTAGCACCAGCGGCCGTGCTACCAGGAGCCGGTGCAGATCCTGCCATGAAGACAGCGGCTCGGCTCAGCGGCTCATAGTGTTCCGGGTCAGGGTAGCCCTTGAAGTAGCCCCCAAGCCCGCCGTTGTGAAGCTGGTAGATTGATTCCGCCTCTTCGCTCGAGGATCCATCCTCCGAGCAGATGAGGGTTTACTCCCGCGACATGGAACCTTCAAGCTCCGCGCCTTGGGTAAAGCCGACGAAGACGTGCTTCCGACCCGGGTTAACTCGGGCGGGTTGCGCGCGCCGGGCCGGCTCGACGAGGTCGGTGCAGATGTCCGGCCCGGGCTTAGATCTGCCGATCTTTCCAATGAAGATGTGAATTCCGCCGAAGGGGATCCGGTGCCCGTACTCGATTGAGTCGGCCTTGGGGCCCCATCCAGCGTCGTCGATGTACGGCTTGCTGCGGCGACTCTTGGTCATCCTGCCGACAGCATATCCTGCGATCCCTGTGGGAGAGCCCTTTGAGAATTCCACACCACCGAGCGTGTGCCCCATGGTGGGCGCCAACTGTCGTGGTTTTGTCATGGCAGATGTCCCCATGAAAGGACTTAGGTTCGAGGCCATCGCTAAGGCGGTGATCTCGAAGGGGTTGGTTGGAATCGGGAGACAAGGGTTACCCAGGTTCGGCCCCTCGGAAAGAGGTAAAAGCCTACGTCCTGCTCTGTGTTGTATTGATTGGGTATCGATTACAAGGGAGCGAGTTCGCTTGACCTAGCTATCGATGAGTTGTTTCGTGGCCTAAGCCGCCCAGGTAACCTGCCTTTATATACTCAGGTCAAGGCCCTGGGCTTACAAGAGTCCGGGCCGAGTTATGTTTGTTAACCGACCTCACCTCTAACTACACATGCCTTATCTAACAAACCGCCAACGGCGGCTTACACCACCGGGTTTCATCTTGTCTTCTGGCCCTGGGCCTCCAGGCCCACGGAATAAACTTATGTTAAGCCTTGTCATTAAGCCGCCAACCGTATGACCCGGGCCCATCTGGGCGGGTCTCACCACGGGGTTATATCCCCAACAATTACTGTTTCAAAATATACGATCATTAAAGAATGTTATCCCTACTCATTTTATCATATTAAACATGGCATGACTCCGTGTTCACCGCATAAGTATAAATCATGAGCACCCAGGAGTAAAACCACGCAATTGGATTGTACTTCTAATGCACTTCAACATTTTCAACTTCACGCAATACATGAGAGTGAGCCAGGTATATAGCATATGGGTGGAATAGAATATGGTGGTAGAGATCAAAGGAGTCAAAAGATGAGAAAGTCTTGCATCAACTAGGAGGATCAACGGGCTATGAAGATGCCCATAAATAAATATCGATGCGAGGAGTAGGGATTGCCATGCAATGGATGCACTAGAGCTATAAGTGTATGAAAGCTGAAATGAAACTAAGTGGGTGTGCATGCAACTTGCTTGCTCATGAAGACCTCAAGCATTTGAGGAAGCCCGTCATCAGAATATACAAGCCAAGTTCTATAATGGAAAATTCCCACTAGTATAATAAAGTGACAAAACTAGATACTCTCTATATGAAGAACATGGTTCCACTTTGAGGCACAAGTGTGGTAAAGGATTGTAACATCGCCCCTTCTCTCTTTTCTCTCATATTTTTTCATGGTGAGCTCATTTGGCCTCTCCCATTTTTTTTCCTTTTTTTATTTTTCATCCGGAGTCTCATCCCGACTTGTGGGGGAATCATAGTCTCCATCATCCTTTCCTCATTGGGACAATGCTCTAATAATGATGATCATCACACTTTTATCTACTCACAACTCGAAATTACAAATCAATAAAGAACAATATGACTCTATATGAATGGCTCTGGCAGTGTACCAGGATGTGTAATGATCTAGCGTAAATTGTAATCAATGATGAACACTAGATTTGCCACAGATACTATGTCAGCTCTATATGATCATGCGAAGCAATATGACGATGAACACACAAGTCATGTGACGGAACGGTGGAAGTCACATGTCAATATATCTTGGAATGGCTATGGAAATGCCATAGTAGGTAGGTATGGTGGCTGTTTTGAGGAAGATATAAGGTGTCTTATGTGTCATAGACCGTATCATATCACGGGGTTTGGATGCACTAGTGGAGAAATGGCTAGCCACAACTCTTGTTTGTGGCGCGCCATTTCTCACCAACGCCGGCACTAACATTTTCAAATAGTGTTGTCGTGGGCTAAAATTGCACGCCATAGCTATTTGCTTAGTGCTGGCGTTGCATATTAGGCCCGGCGTTGCACATTAGGCCCATTAGGCCCACGCCAGCACTAATCTATCTAATCCTCACCTCGCGCCCGGCCTACTCCCCACTCTCTCGAACCCCCAAATCCTTCGTCCTCCTCTCAATCCCCGCCGCCGCCCCGTCCGACGCCGCCCTGCCTGACACTCCACTCGACCACGCGCCCGACGCATCCCGTGGCCGCCCTGCCGGCCGACCACCCGCCCGAGGTATATATTCACCTCATCCCGTTGCCGACCACGCACAATCTTTCTAATCTTTCTAAGTTTCTTCTAGTTTGACCTATATATTATTGGATCCTAGAGATAGCTAGGTGAACCTAACTCGGCTACACCGATTATTACGATATCACCATCTTGTGAACCTAACTAAAGTTTTGGAGATACTACGGTTTTGTAAACTAAAGTATTTCTTAATGCCAAACACATCAAAGTCTTTAAAACCATGACTTTTTTAGAACCATGGTATTCCCCCAAAAATACATTGGTGCAAAACGCAGCCTTAATTATATGTTGCCGCTATGTTGTATTGTTTACTTGTTTGTCTGTTGCAATGTTTGCTAGTTCTATATATCTTCAAACTGCCATGTTGTATTGCTATGTTTCTCCATCTAGTTCATTTTATAACTGCTATAGTGTATTATTGTTGTTGTTCATCTTAACAAAATTTTAGATGTTTAATTTCTAGTATATATTTGGAGAAGGGCCACGCTATGTTAGATGCTTAATTTCTGGTATATATTTGGAGAAGGGCCATGCTATTTTAGATAGCGCTATTTTTTCGTTGTGTATGACACAACCTGTGTCCATTTGGAGAAGGGCCACGCTATTTTAGGCTCATTCATTTCATTCTTTATGCATTAAACACTCTTTTCATTCTTTAGCCAAATAGCATGGGCGACTCTAGCATGTGGGTAGGCTCCTCTGATCATTGGTCAGGGTTTTCTGAAGATAAAGACGACGTGAGCACCAACCAGGTAATTAAGGTTACAAAAACATGCATTAGCATTGCAAACATCCATATATATACGTATCTAACCACTAATTAATTGTTCATGATTTGAAACCCTTGGTAGGCATACTTAGGAGGTCTGTCTTCACCGGCGCCTGTCGTTGTGCAGTCTTCAGGTGATGTCGAAGTGCTCAGTCACGAGCTGATCGCGTCACGTCAGAGCACCCTCAAGGCCCTGCAGGCGTTGGAAGACTCCCCGATGAAGGAGAAGGACAAAATTATCGATGACAATGATATTGTCTACGGTAAGATTTACAGTCTCGAAGGTCAGATCATGACACTGAACCTCGAGATAACTGAGATCAACAAGGACATAGAAGTCCTGAAGGCCCAGAAGCATCAGCTGAAGATGGAGAAAGCGCATTACATCAAGGAGGGGTAGATGAATAGGAATAATCTTCGTGAGATGAAGTTAGTCCTTAGGAAAAACTAGCTAGCTAGGTAGTGTCGATCAGAGGTGAAGATCGATATATATATACATTGTCAGAAGTAATTGGTACTTTCCTTTTGTGAATGAAGTGTTTGGTATCTTTTGTGAATGAAATGTTTAGTACCTTTTGTGAAGCTGGTATTTTTTTTATTAGCTAAATATGACAGTGCCGGCATGCAGATCTATCCAACGTCAGCAGGTGTTCAAGATACTGCTGGCGTCGTCTCCAACGCGACCAATATATTTTAACTGTGGTGCCTTATTGCTGGCGTAGGGTGTCTACGCTAGCAAGGCCATTTTGGCCACGCCATAGCTAGGCTTTTCTGCACTAGTGATGCACCAGCGAACTTTGCACGGACTCTCGAGGTGAGAAAGGGCAATGCATGGTACCGAAGAGGCTAGCAAATTACGGAAAGGTGAGAGTGCGTATATCCATGGACTCACAGTAGTCATAAAGAACTCATATAGTTATTGTAAAGCCTTATTATCTCTCTCGAAGCAAAGTACTACCGCGTGCCCCGAGTGAGGAGGTTGGAAGGAGTTAACCATCGCATGCCCCCATTTCGAACAACGCATAGGATTTCATTTCAGACATAAAATGCTCACAGCTCATCACCATGCCATGAACAATATTTAGATGAGAAGTAAATAACAAACTTTAATACCGATATTCCTACTAACCAATGATCATGAACCTATATCCTTTCATATTACTACATCAATATAATTAACCCACATTTCCTATTTGATGAGCTACATGAAAGTTTTTATTATATCCCCCGTAAATACCTATCCTTTTTGGACTAGTCTTATAACACGTGCAAATTTCCATTCCTATTATTTATACCCTCAAAATTATTTAAGTGAAGCATGAGAGTGCAATTATTTCTATAAAATATGACCACCACCGTTCTCTAAAAACATATAAGTGAACACTAGAGAAACTGCCTAGTGAAAATGATATAAATGAAGCACACAGAGTATTCTAACAAATTATGATGAAAATGTGTCTCTGTCGAAAGGTGTGTTTAGCAAACAATGATTGTGGCAATCTAAAAGGAAAATAAACTATAATACACGATGCTCCAAGCAAAACTCATATCATGTGATGAATAGAAATATAGCTCCAAGTGACATACCGATAGATTGGAGACGAAAGAGGGGATGCCTTTCAGGGCATACCCAAGCTTATACGCTTGGGTATTCCTTGAATATTACCTTGGGGTGCCTTGGGCATCCTCAAGCTTAGGGTCTCGCCGCTCCTTATTTCTTCATCCATCGTGGTCTCACCCAAAACTTGAAAACTTCAGCACACAAAACTCAACAAAACCTCGTGAGACCCATTAGTATAATAGACATATCAAATACTTTAGGTATTGTTATAAATTGATTCATATTTCATTATTGCATAATAAGTACTGTATTCTAACTTCTGCACTACATATACCCCACGATATAATCCATAGCATCATCAAAACAAGTAAACTATGCAAGAAAAAACAGAATCTGTCTAAAACAGAATAGTCTGTAATGATATGTACAAAAACCATACTTCTGTAACTCTGCAAATTCTGAAAAACTAGGAAAACCTGAAATTATGTATAGAAATACCATGTAAAAATTTCAGAAACTTATCGTGTTCTAGTAGAGAGAATAAATTCATATACTAGGCGCAAAAGTTTCTATTTTTTTGCACAAAATCAATTCTACTATCATCCAAATCATCCCAAAGGCTTTACTTGGCACAAATACTAATTAAAAAATGAACACAATCATTACATTAGCAATAATTGTGTGAACTTACAATTACAGAAAGTGAAAAATAAAGATAACTATTGGGTTGTCTCAGAACGAGCTCTTTCTTTATAGCCATTAAGATAGGCTTGAAATTTCAATGATGCTCACATAAATGACAAGAATTTAAACACAAAGGGAGCATCATATAACATGTAACAGACACATTTAAGTCTAACCTTCTTCCTATTCATAGGCATTTTCTAATTAATCTTTTTATCAAAGCAAGCAATATTTAGCATATGCAAGGAAGAAGGACGAAGCATTAACAATTTGAACGTCAAGAGAGGTAATTGAGTAACATGAAAATTCCTATAACCATATTTTCCTATTTCATAATAATTACATGTAGGATCATAATAAAACTCAATAATACAACTATCATGTAAAATATTCTCTTTATGATCCACATGCATACAAGCTTTATAATCTTCCAAGATAGTGGGATAATCATCAACTAATGTCATGACGTCTCCAAACCCACTTTTATCATAAATTTCATAAGATTGAACACTCTCCAAATATGTGGGATTCTTTTTCCCTAAAGTTGACACTCTTCCAATCCCACTTTCAATATCACTGCAAAAATAATTATCAATAACATATTCATCATGAGGCTTAAATAAATTTTCAAGATCATAAGAAGCATTATCACCCCGATCATGATCATTGCAATGAGTAGTGGACATAACATTATCACCCCCAAGATTGTAGATTTGAATATCATTAGCACAATTGACATTAATAGAATTCATAATAACATCATTGCAATCATGCTTTTCATTCAAGGAGATATCATGAATCACTTTATAAATTTCTTCTTCGAACACTTCAGCACAATTTTTAGATTCATGATTTTCAAGCAAGACTTCATAGAGATAATCTAGTGCACTCAACTCACTATCAATTGGTTCATCATAATTGGGTTTTTTGAAAAGATTACAATGTAGATAGGAACCATATGCCTTTATTTTTTCTATTTTAGTGAGATGACATGATTATTTCAAGCAAGCAAACAAGCAAAATAAAATATTTTTTATTTTTTTATTTTCTTATAGAAGCAAATATAATGGTAAATATAAAAATACAAGTAAAAAGTAGAACAAGTGAATGATAGTTTGTGTGAAGGGACCTCGTGCGAAGTTGATGATTTCTCCCCTACAACGGCACCACAAATTCTTTCTGCTACTTGTGAGCTGCGTTGGGTTTCTCCCCGAAGAGGAAGGGTGAAGCAATATAGTAGCGATAAGTATTTCCCTCGGTGAGAACCAAGGTTATGGAACCAGTAGGAGAATCATGACAACTTTGTGTCAACAATACCTACACACTTGCACCTAACGTGGGCAAGAGGGTTGTCAAGCCCCTTGAACTCGTTACTTGCAAGGATTACTTGTGATTGTGATAGGTAAATAACTAAAAATAAAAATAAAAATAAAGTAAATAAATTGTAGCAAGGTATTTAGGGTTTTAGTAATATGATTTGAATAGACCCGGGGGCATAATATTCACTAGAGGCTTCTCTCTCGAACACCTAGCATCCGGTGGGTAGACAAATTATTGTTGGGCAATTGATAGAAAAGCGCATAGTTATGATGTTATTCATGGCAGTGATCATGTATATAGGCATCACGTCTGTGACAACTAGACCGAAACGATTATGCATCTATTACTATTACTCCACCAATTGACCGAAATGATTCTGCATCTATGGTATTAAGTTCATGACAAAGAGAGTAAGGCATTAAGCAACATGCCATGATGTAGACAAAGTAGGACAAACACTATGTTGAGACCCCATCCTTTATCCTTAGTAGCAACAACACACTATGTGTCTTGTCCCCTTGTGTCACCGGGATATAGAACACCACAAGATTGAACCAACTACAATGCACTCCTCCCACTAAAGATAAATCAATCTAGTTGGCCAAACCAAACAGATAGATCGGAGAGAATTACAAAGCTATAACAATAATGCATAATAAAGTTCAGCAAAGACTCAATTACTTCCAATGAATAATCTAATCATAAACCCACAATTCATTGGATCCCAACAAACACACCACAAAAGAAGATTACATCGGATAGATCATCGCGAGAATCGCGAAGAACATGGTATTGAACTTCAAAGAGAGACCAGAAGCAATCTAGCTACTAGCTATGGACCTGTAGATCTGTGGTGAACTACTCATACATCATCATGGACATAGCAAGGTTAATGTAGACGGTGAGGGAGTCCTAGACTAAGGGGTCCTCGGGCTACCGACCTATCCCGTGTGAGCAGAACTCATGGGACGCTCGGTGGCAGCTGTGGGAAGATCGAACTATGAAAGTACTCCGTAATCAGGAAGGAAACCTCAGGTGCCGTGGTGTGTCCTCCAAGTCACAGATGATAGAATAAGCGCATTTGAACCCTCGGTAACGACCGACTACATGTAAACCTACGTACCCCTGGTGTCTATATAAACCAGAGGGTTTAGCTCGTAGAGGTGGTCAACTCATCTAGGGTTTTAGCTCATTTGATCTCGAGGTAGATCAACTCTGTAATCATCATACACATCAATACAATCAAGCTGGACGTAGGGTTTTACCTCCTCAAGAGGGCCGGAACCTGGGTAAACATCGTCTCCTTCGTCCCCTGTTAACCATCGATCCAAGATCCACAGCTCGGGACCCCCTACCTGAGATCCGCCTGTTTTGACACCGACATTGGTGCTTTCATTGAGAGTTCCGCTGTGAATCACCGAAAGATCGATGGCTTGCTTAATCCTCAGCGATGAAGTATGTAACAGGGACGTCTTCATCCCAGGACAGATCTTCGCATTTGGTAGCATCGTGCTTCATGTCGACCCGGCCGGCCGTCTTGGCCAGGTCGGAGGCTTCACCCCCGGTCAGGAGGTCAGGTTCAGGAACCTAGAGTTCCTCGCCGACTCCGAGGGAGACCTTGTTTTAATGAAGTTCTCGGCTCCCCTTGAAAAACACATGAACCCCGACGCCTTAACTTCTGGAGCGGTGGATCCCGCCTTCGGGATGGCCTTTATCCCTGGCTCGGCCCTGAAGCCCAACCTAGTCGATATGCCCGAATCTGTCTCGGCCGCATATAACCCGGGTGCGTCCTTGAACGACCCCGGGGCAGCAACGCCACAGATCGACCCCGGACACTCATATGACATGGACTCGTTAAATGAGTTACTCGGCCGAATTCAAGCCATGAGCATGACCGACGGTCAACCCTCGGTCTATGACCGGATCGGGCTTAGACCCGACGACAAGGAAATTCATGCCCCACCAATCACTCACTTGGTTGCTACCATCGATTGCCCGGCCGAAGGTTCCCCCCATAAATCACCGGAGTTAAGAACTGTTTATGTCCCAGTTTCCGACCACCAGGATACCTCCTGCAGTCCGGAATCCGGATTTCACCCCGAGAACAGTGCGGGATCAATAGCTGATATAACACACGACCTAGGGTCTGTGCAGCAAGGTCCCGTCGATACTACGGACTCCGAACCTGCCGCACCAGATCCCACAATGGCGCGAGAGGCGGCCGTCAGGATCTCGGTCTCGCATCCTATTGGAGCACGAAAATTTTCCCCACCCACCACCCAAATCAAGCATTCCTCAAGAGTTGCAGGAGAGCCCGGCACACGGGGCTTACGGGAGGTCAAACAACAGCCAGGGGAATCAGTCCATCATTTTTGGGCTTGATTCCTCCTTAACAAAGACAGGATGAAGGGCCGTAGCAGCCAGGAGATGATAGCAACCTTCCGGCATAACTGCCACAACAATGGAATTCTCAACGCCCTCGCCCGTCGCTGCGTTCACAATTTCACCGAGCTATCGGACCTGGTGCACAAGTACTGCGCCATGGAAAGCACCTGGCAAGCACAACAAATGTGCATGGAGCCAGCCCATGCCGAAAAACCTAGAGGAGTTCGGATGAAGCTCGTACCCCCACGACGGCCGGCCAAACAAGAGCCCGCCGAGAAAAAGAATAACCCCCCCCCCCCCCGCGCAAAAGCCAGAACTGTCCTTGATGGACTATTGGACAAGCCATGCCCCATACACGCCGTCTTGCTAAACACGAGCCTGACTCATAGCCTTCGAGCTTGCTGGGTCGTTAGGCAAGTCGCAAAGAGCGGAGAGGCCATCCTCGAGGCCTCACCCCCAGGCAGACGTTTAGCAACGCCACCCGAAAACAACGCCGAGGTCCTAACGATCTACGAAACGTTTTCCTCCAAAAACCAGAGAAAGAGAGGTCTTCGACAACTCAATCAAATACACTAGGTGGCAGCAACAAATTCATGGACAGACACACCGATCACTTTTGGCGAGGCAAACCAACCGATAACCCGCACAGACCGAACACCAGCTGCCCTTGTCCTCAACCCCATAGTCGATGGCTTCAGGTTGCACAAGGTGCTAATGGACGGTGGCAATGGTCTAAACCTCATTTACGAGGATACCTTGGACAATATGCAGTTAGATAGATCTCGCATCGAACAAAGCAACACAACCTTTCGAGGAATCATCCCCGGGAAAGAGGCACGTTGTACCGGACGAGTTACCCTCGATGTAGTATTCGGCGCACCGCAGAACTACAGATCCGAAGAACTTCTTTTCCTTATTCTGCCCTTTGACAGCGGCTATCATGCTCTATTAGGGCGTGATGCCTTCACACGATTTCAGGCTATACCACATTACGGATATATGAAGCTCAAAATACCGGGACCCAATGGTGTGATCACACTTATAAGTGACTCGGATAGAGCCCTTCGAGCTGAAAATAAAACAACATCACTAGCCCTCGAGGCACTAGCTGAGACCCTCGTTGCAGAAGAACTGACCAGACTCCGCTCTATAGTGGATAAGGACGATGTGATCCTCGGCAAAAGGCCAAAATCCACATCCTTCAAACCTACAGATGAAATCATCAAATTTCAAGTGCATCCAATGGACCCTAATAAAACAGCGTCCATCGGAGCTCAGCTGGACCCCACGGTTGACGAAGCACTGCGCACATTTTTGTGCGAAAATTGGTACATATTCGCCTGGCACCCCTCAGTTATGCCAGGAATCCCACGAAGGCTGGCGGAACACAACCTGAACATAATCGCAGGCTTCAAGCCCGTCAAACAGGCTTTAGACCGATCTTCCGAACCTAAGCGTCAAGATATGGGAGAGGAACTTGCCAAACTACTTGAAGCCGGAGTCCTTTGAGAAATCAAACACCCTGAGTGGTTGGCAAATCTGGTCATGGTACCGAAGAAAGACAAATCCTGGCGGCTGTGCGTCGATTTCAAAGACCTCAATAAAGCCTGCCCCAAGGATCCTTTCCCCTTACCCCGCATAGACCAGATCATCGACGCTACTGCCGGACACCACTCACCGTGCTTCCTCGACGCCTATTCCGGATACCATCAGATCGAAATGAAGGAGTCCGATCAAGCCGCAAGCGCCTTCATCACACCCTATGGGCCATTCTGCTTTAACACAATGCCCTTCGGGTTATAAAATGCAGGCGCCACATACCAGCGCATGATTCAGACATGTCTAGAAAAACAAATTGGCAAAACAGTCGAGCCATACGTGGACGACGTGGTCATCAAGACCAAACACGTCAGCGAGCTGGTAGACGACCTCAGACAAACCTTCGCTAGTGTACAGGAATACGACATACGGCTCAACCCGGAGAAATGTGTCTTCGGAGTCCCCGCCTGTAAACTACTCGGATTCATCATCTCCCAAAGAGGAATAGAGGCTAATCCCGCTAAGATCCGAGCCCTATCCCAACTAGCGATCCCCACGGAGCTAAAGCACATCCAAAGACTGGCAGGCTGTGTGGCGGCTTTGAGCCGCTTTATCTCCTGCCTTGGTGAAAAGGCTCTACCGCTCTACAGGCTGCTGAATAAGACCAAAAACTTTGAGTGGACCGATGAAGCAGCGGCTGCACTGGAGGAAATCAAAACACTGCTGGCCAGTAACCCCACACTAGCAGCCCCTGGCGCCGGTGAATTAATGTTATTGTACATCTCGGCCACCAATCAGGTCGTCAGTGTGGTTCTTGTCGTAGAGCGGGAGGCCGAGGGCCACAAATTCCGGGTATAGAAGCCAGTCTACTATGTATCGGAAGTGCTCACTCCATGCAAGTCCAGGTACCCAAATTACCAGAAGATAGCATATACAGTGTTTATGGCATCATGCAAGCTAAGACACTATTTTCAAGATTGTTCAGTCACGGTGGCATCCGAAGTACCCCTGAATAACATAATCAACAACAGGGACGCCACCGGCCACATAGCTAAATGGGCCATCGAACTCCTTCCGTTCGAAATCGCTTAAAAGCCATGGCGAGCTATTAGATCTCAGGTGTTGACTGATTTTCTTGCCGAGTGGTCGGAGGCCGAGCTCCCCAGAGAATAAAGCACATACTCCCATTGGAAGATGTACTTCGACGGGTCCAAGACACTTGCCGGACTGGGGGCTGGAGTTATCCTTACATACCCCACCGGAGACAACGTCCGATACGTATTACAGATCATGTACGCCGACTCAAACAATGCGGCCGAATACGAGGCTCTGTTGCACGGACTTCGTATGGCAACATCAATGGGTGAACAATGGCTCAAAGTACGGGGAGACTCTAATCTCGCCATCTCGCAAATCAATGGCGAATTCGATGCTAAAAACCCAAAAATGGCAGCATACAGAAATGTTGTCCTTAAGATATCCACACGGTTCGAGGGGCTAGAATTCCACCACATCTCCAGAGACAGCAATCAAGATGCCGACGTCCTCGCTCGCATGGGCGCCAAGCATGACCCCGTCCCTAAGAACACCTTCCTAGAGAGGCTCTTCAAGCCATCTGTGGTATGGCAGGACGAAAGCAAGGACACTGGAACCAATGGTGCAGAACAGGTCGTCCCCCCTATAGTCGAACCAGATGAGGAAATCATCGGCGGCTCTGCAATTGAAGAAACACCTTCGGCTCACGAAGTCATGGCAGTAATCGCACCATGGACCGAGCCCTTCCTTGCCTACCTTCTACGCAAAGAACTCCTCGACGACCAGACTGAGGCGAGATGCATAATCTGGTGATCAAAGGCCTACAAGGTCCATCCGGGTGAATTATATAAGAAAAGCACTACTGGGGTCCTCCAACGGTGCATATCTGAAGAAGAAGGCGGGCAGCTCTTGGCCGAGATACACGCAGGCATGGGCGGCCACCACACAGCAGCGTAGGCCCTGGTAAGCAAGGCCTTTCGAGCCGGGTTCTTCTGGCCCACCTCTCGAGCGGACGCCCACACACTCGTCCAACATTGTATTGGTTGTCAGCTCTTTGCAAATCAAAGCCACATGCCCCCAATGGCTCTTCGGACGATACCGATTACCTGGCCTTTCGCGGTCTGGGGTCTAGATATGGTTGGACCACTTAAAGGGGGGCGACAAGAAAAAGAAATATCTTCTGGTCATGGTCGACAAGTTCACTAAATGGATCGAAGCAAAACCAGTAAGTTCAGCTAAGTCTGGGATGGTAATTGACTTCATATCCGGCGTGGTACACCGCTATGGTGTCCCGCACAGTATAATAATGGACAATGGATCCAACTTCACCGCCCAGGAGGTAAAGGACTGGTGCACTAACTTGGGCATCAAGCTTGACTACTCCTCAGTGTATCATCCACAGACCAATGGACAAGTCGAACGGGCCAACGGCCTCATTATGAGTGGTATCAAACCTCGTCTGGTCCGATCTCTTCAAGAATCTGACTGCCATTGGGTGGAGGATCTTGACTCCGTACTATGGGGTTGCGCACCACCCCGAACCGAACAACCGGATACACACCATTTTTATGGTGTACGGGGCAGAAGCGGTCCTCCCCTGTGACATCATCCACGACGCGCCTATGGTACGCATGTACGAAGAAAAAGAGGCCGAGCTAGATCGGCAGGACGACCTAGACGCCCTAGAAGGAGAGCGTGGTATAGCTCGGGCCCGAGATACTTTTTATCAATAGCAGGCTCAGCGCTACCAATGTGGGCGAACTTATCTTACGCCACCCAGAGAAGCAGAAGAATAAACTCAAGTGGGAGGGCCCTTTCATAATTGATGAACTACTGGTAGGAGGAGCTTATCGCCTCCGTAACCTGCAGGACAATCGCCTCGAACCAAACCCATGGAACACAGCTCGCCTTCGGCGCTTCTACGGCTAGACCGGTGTCGTCACCTTCTAAACCCTTCTATTACCCCCCTTCCTTATTTACTTTTATAGGATTGGTTAGACTTTCCCAGGTTGTGTTCGGCTAAACCGAACTACGTTAAGTTTTCATCGGCATACATTCTCAAATGACTTACCCGGTAACACCTGGGGGCTTCTTAACGAAGCCAAGCAATATACTTATTTGCATCTATCTGTCTTGTATTCATCCTTCCAGTATCGTTTTACCCCATTAAATGCATCAATTGGACTTAAGATTTAGCCAAGCTGGGTTGCCTTGCTCCTGTACTTACCCCCTACGTTCCCGATTGTTCGGCTAGGGGGTAAAGGGAGCACCTCTGCGATTGTTACGACCGGATTACCCGGATACGTACCTCAGACGGGTGAAGCTGAAAGCTAGCGTTCTTAAGAAACAAATTGGTCGGCCACAAAGGAAGTAAACATAATTGGTGATCTTTACCTCAAACTGGGATTATTCTCCCAAAGTAACAACTATCCACATACTACGGATACACGGCTATGTCGTCTACGATCTACGTCGCAACCTGAAAAAAGGAACCCATAGAGGAACTATTTTCTTCGGAAGATTTTTCTTACATTAAAAAGTAATATAACATACCTCCCTGTGCGCGTTCTGTCTGTTCGCAGCAGATGGCCGGATTGCCTAGTTCTCCAAAATTATTTCCTATTATTGCAGGATACATAGTACGGAACACTCCCCGGCTATTGGCGGGGGAGGCAGAAGCCGATGGCTGGTTAAGATAACGTTTACAGCACGGACAGAGTCGGTTTGATGTAAAGTACATAGCTACATAGAATCAAACACTAGGTTGTTGGTCTAGATAATCTATTATGACATCCAGGGCGCAATCCTCTTGTGAAATACGAGCGGCGGGCATCACTTGGTCATAAACCAAGTGAAGAGGTACCTCTCGACCATCCGGTCCTACCGGCCCAACCCGAGCCAAGTGCTCTGGGTCGAGTTTGGTAAAAAGGGTCTTCACCATCGCCCACACCTCTCGCGCTCCCTCTCGACAAGCCGAGGTCTACCATAGCTCAAAACGACTTCGGGCTCGTTTAAATCAATCGGCTTGCTCGCCCAGCCCTTCAGGAGACGTCTGGGTTGGCCAGAGTGACCTGGTCATGCTCCACACAGATTTCCGAGCTCGCTCGTGCATGTCGGACAGTTCCTTCAACAGGTTCCTTCCGAATGAGGTGGTTTCTTCCTCGGGACGCCCGGTCAGGAGACCTAAGCACGAAATGCGACATGCTCCTTACACTCGACACAATAAACGTACTTTACGGAATTCTAGGTTAGAATTTCACTTACAAAACATGCCGCCCTTTAATCCTTGGTTCTCTTCGTGGGCTTGCGCCAATTGAGTTTTTAAACTCTCAATTTCTTCGGCTTGTCGCTGGTTTTCCACCTTGAGCTGGTTCTTCTCCTCAAGACTTCGGGTCAATACACGGCGGTCAGCCTCAAACTGAGACTCGGCATACCTTTGAGATTCTCGGGACTCGTCCAAATCCTTCTACAGCTGACCTGTGGACTCAGCTGCTATGAAGCAATCTTCCATTAGAAAAGGGTGTCCCAACAATTTCGGCACATAAAAATACTTTTTACTCACCGTGTGCCTCTGTGGTGAACTTTTTTACCTCTTCAAGTTTGGCCTTGATGGCTCACAACTCTGTCCGGCTCGACTCAAGATCCTCGGACAACTTTTTGTTTTGTTGCCTTGAAGCCTACATAATAACGAAACAATATTTAGACCCTTAAACTCGGGCATCCCGGCCAAATTAAGGCTTGGGGGCTACTGGGTTTGGATTTGTGTTCGGTTGTCAAAACGGACCACTCACCCGCAGCTTGGTGGACATTAGTGTGGCGGCTCCCTCGAGTCCTGCTCGGGCGGCTCTGAGGTATGCGTCCACCGAATTAAGAGCATTAAACTCTTGTTCGGAAAATGTTGGGTGGCGCAGTGACTCTTTTCGCTGTCGGTGATTCACCGCAATTTGAACCTCGGAATTAGTAACCAAGACCTCCTCGGAATCCTCAGGAAGCTGGTCCACAACAGGGACTCCCGCATCAACTTCAGCATGTGCCGAAGACCCCGGCTCATGATGGCTATTTGGCTCCTCGGTGACGTCTTCGGATGAAGGTGGTTGTACTCGTCTCCTAAGTGTTTCGGCAAAAAACTATGAGTGTTTAAAGCGTTTATGACAACGACCGAATTACAAGATTAATATAAGTACCTCTTGGTAGGGGGTGCGGTCGTTGTGGTTCCCGCCATCGTCCCTCGCTCGGGAATCCTGCTGCCGTTCATTGCGGACCCAGCCGGTGTAGCCCTCGATGGTGGTCGGCATGTGGTCCGACGACCCTTGGGGGTAGAAGTCAGTATGTTCGGAATGACGGGAGGCGTATGCCCTTTTCGGGAGGAAGCCTTCTTTTTTACTTACAGCAAAGGAAGGGAGTGTTCCGGGGTGATCAGCTAGAAGGGCCACTTTAGATTCATCTATGCTCCCGTGGTAAAAGACCCCGTATTCAAAGTCAATCGAAATCTCTAGATCATCGTGAAATCCGGGATCATCATTACGGGAATAATTCTCTGGTTGAGGAGCGGGGCAGTTGACTGTCTCGATCCAACACCTCCATTTTTGTTCAGAAAGACACAAGGTTTCGATCAGAAAAATCGAATACAAGCATCCGAACTATAGTAACATGATTGAACTTACCCATTCAATGGGGTTATGAGTCAAATAGCCATCCCTGATCGTTAGGCGAGCCAACTCTTCTTTTTGTCCTTTAAAGAGATCGGCCAGTATGGCCGTCATTGCTGCCTGGTTGGTAGGCCCTTGCCATCTGGAACGGGTTGTGTCGCTTGTCCCGTTGTAATGCCACAGGGGATGTATCCTTTGTTGAAGAGGTTGGACACATCGGGTAATGGCAGCGGCCATCACATTGATGATGGTTAATTTGCTATGAACTAGAAACTTCACCTGGGCGGCTAGACACTTTACCTCGGCGCTCTCCTCTTGGGAAGAGCTCTTTGGTCGCAAGTTGAATCGTTTCTTTAAAGGAGTGTTGGAGTATTCAGGAAGACCCCTCCTAGATGGGTCGAATAAGGGGGCTTCCTCAATATAAAACCACTCCGAGGTCAACTCTTCGGATTCCTTCCTTGGGGTCCCGATAGGATACCCCGTCCCGGCTATACGCCATACTTTGGCTCCACCCACTTCCCGGATTGTCCCTCCCTGAGTGCAGGGGATGAGACATAAATACTTTCTCCATAAATCGAAATGGGGCTCGAAGCCTAAAAACATCTCGCAGAGGGCGACGAGGCCCGAGATGTGCAGAATCGACCAGGGAGTAAGGTGGTGGAGCTGGATCCCATAAAACTCTACCAGGCCCCTCAAGAAGGGGTTAATGGGGAAGCCCAGGCCTCGTAAGAGGAAGGAAACGAAGCATACCCTCTCGCCCTTGTGTGAGGCGGGGAAATTCTCCGTAAAAGCCTCGCCGTTCGTAGAAGTCAATCCAGGGCGAGTGGGCACTAGATCCGAAGCAGGGAGATACCCCTGTACCTCAAGATTGCTCAGTTGAAGAAGTGAAACGGAGCAGCTCGCCCAGTCGCCTGGAAGGGGGCCATGAGGGTGTGAGGAGGGACCTGGGGCACTCGCCATATCTCTAAGCTCTCTGACTTTAGGGCTTCTCGATGGCGAGGGAGGAGGAAGTATTGCCTGCAGCATGTTCAGTCTGCTTAAAATGGGCGTTTTTACCCTTGACCTACTAGGGGCAGTTCTATAAAAGACTGATGGGCTACCTGTCCCCTATTGGTGCGTAGGAATTAAGGGGTGTCATTGACCCTCGGGCAAAGAAATTAATGTTGTGGGCCCCGTGATGTTTCGACAGTCAAGAACTTGTCAGTGGCCGAATTATTGTTCAACAAACCGGAGGGAAGAGAAGAACTCACCTCGCAAGCCAGAGACCTTGGACGAGTGGAGCTGTAGAAGACTATATACCTCGGCATTGGAGGCTAGTTCAGGGGCTACTGAGGGAGTCCTGGACTAAGGGGTCCTCGGGCTGCTGACCTATCCCGTGTGAGCCGAACTCATGGGACGCTCGGTGGCAGCTGTGGGAAGATCGAACTATGAAAGTACTCCGTAATCAGAAAGGAAACCTCAGGTGCCGTGGTGTGTCCTCCAAGTCACAGGTGGTAGAATAAGCGTGTTTGAACCCTCGGTAACGACCGACTAAATGTAACCCTAGGTACCCCTTGTGTCTATATAAACCAGAGGGTTTAGCTCGTAGAGGAGGTCAACTCATCTAGGGTTTTAGCTCATTTGATCTCGAGGTAGATCAACTCTGTAATCATCATACACATCAATACAATCAAGCAAGACGTAGGGTTTTACCTCCTCAAGAGGGCCCGAACCTGGGTAAACATCGTCTCCTTCGTCCTCTGTTAACCGTCGATCCCAAATCCATAGCTCTAGACCCCCTACATGAGATCCGCCGGTTTTGACACCGATAGACGGCCTCCATGATCGATTCCCCCTCTGATAGAGTACCGAAAAAGGTCTCTATGTGGGATCGTGGAAGAACAGAGGCTTGCGATAGCGGAAAAAGTGTTTTGGGTGTCTCTTTGTTGTTTTGGGGGCAATTGAGGAGCCCACGAGCTCGGAGGCGCGCCCTCCAGGCTCATGGCCACCTCATGGGTGTTCTGGCCTCCTCCCAAAGCTTCATGGGTCGTTTTTGATCCAGAAATAACTCTCATAAATTTTTATCCATTTGGACTCCGTTTGATATTGATTTTAATGAAAAGTCCAAAAACAGGCAAAAAACAGGAACTGGCACTGGGCACTGGGTTAATAGGTTAGTCCCAAAAAAGATATAAAACAGGATATAATTGCATATAAGGTATCCAAGATTGATAATATAATAGCACGAAACAATAAAAAAATATAGTTACGTCAGACGTATCACCTATGCTTGTCGGAAAGCCTCTCCGGCACACATGCTCTATCAGACAACACTTGAGGAACGGGTCCTTAGAAGCTTGCCGAGAATGCCGCATCCAAAGGAGAGTTAACCTTCGCAGAAAATGCGTAGCCACCTATGTTTTTAGGTGGACCCAATCAACTAGGGGTGCTAACAGTCCCGAGAAGGCTCCTTCGCTTTCAGGTTTACGTACAAGGACGAAACCGTTCAAGGAAAAAAGTAGAAAAATGGCGAGAAGACTTAAAGTTTTCATAACTTAGATTTCTTGTGTACGCGAAGAGGCTTCCTTGTTCCTTAAGAAATAAAAAGAGAATGTGAGACGGCTAGAGCACTGATGCAACATTACCCATCTCTTGCAGACATAATATTTGAAACAAAACATTGTACATAATATACATAACAAGAATGTACACCAACAAGGTTGCAAAACATTTTACTTTTTTTACAATGCATGGGATCTGCGCCCGACTTTGTACAAAGTATTACATGCCACGAAGACGAACTTGTACAAAATTTGGTTGCCGGGAGGCCCGGCTACCGCGCCTTACAGGTAGAACTTGCGGACGTGTTCAATATTCCATGAATTGTTGACAAGCACTCCGTCTTCAGTCACTAGCCGGACTGATCCAGGCCTAGTGACATGAACTACCCGGTAAGCGCCTTCCCTGTTTGGTTTTAGCTTGTTTGTTCTTTTCTAGAACAACATCCTTCAGAGAACAAGGTCACCTTCCTTGAGCTCCCAGGCATGAACTTTATGGCTATGGTAGCGTTGCAAAGCTTGCTGGTATCGTGATACACGTACAACAACCCGGGAACGGTTCTCCTCCAAGAGGTTGACATCGTGATGCCTTCTCTGTTACTGATCAGCTTCATCATAGGCTTGGACCCGAGGAGAACCGTATGTAAGTTCTGTGGGAAGCACCGGTTTTGCGCCGTAGAAAAGGGAGAAGAGTGTTTCTCCTATCAATCGATTTGGTGTCGTCCTGAGTGACCAAAGAATGGCAGACACTTCATCAACCCAACATTGTCCACACTTGTGCCGCCGGTCAAAAGTTCTCATCTTGAGGCCCAACAACACTTCGGCATTGGCTCTCTCTGCCTGCCCATTGCTTCTTGGGTGGGCAGCCGATGCATAGAATTTTTTGTTGCCAAGCCCTTGATAGTATTCTGCGAAGGAGCGGCTCATGAATTGGGTGCCGTTGTAGGTGATGCTACTATTAGGGACTCCAAAACGAGCAACAAATCCCCGGAGGAACTTGGCGGCTTACTGTGCTGTAACTTTCCTCACTGGCTCCACCTCAGGCCACTTTGTGAATTTATCTATTGCAACGTAGAAATATTTAAAGCCCCCGACAACACGGGGAAATGGCCCAAGAATGTGTAGCGCCCAGATTACAAAGGGCCAGGAGAGAGGAATAGACTGGAGAGCTTGTGACGTATGATGTATGTTCTTTGAATGGAACTGTTACTACTGCAGGAAGGTGCTAAGATGACACATCATTCTGAGACCCTTCGACCAAACTGTGTGCAAAGCATGAATCACAAACGGTATAGTTATAGCTTTGTCGCCAATAAAACGAACTGTGTGCAATGACGGATCCATCAACCACGATTCAAGGAAGAATTGTGTGTGTGATATGTGGCAAATATTTGATCCAGACGAACTGTTTGCGATTAGCAAAATTAACACAAATGACTGTACATATCCAGATGTGTGCGATAGGTGGCATACAGTTCACTCCGATAAACTGTTTGTGATGATCCAGTAGAACACAAACGATTGGGCTTAACAAGATGTGTGTGATACCCGGCAAACTGGTCTTTAACCATAATTGTGTGAGAAGATCAATAACAACACAGACGATTCCTCCAAATAAGATGTGTCTGTTGTTGGCAAATGCTTGCTAGTAAATAATTGTCGGCGATTGATGGAAACATCACCGACGTGTTCCATAGTTTACTCGTATGAGATGTGATTTGCGCTGCCTGCACAACATCTAAGCTCTGCATCGTGGAGCACATAACTTTATGGTAGCTCGAGGAACACCGGCAATGCGCACGGATGGACGCCGACAGAGTGCGCTGCGGCCGCCTCAACCGGGAGCGTAGATTAGTTGAACATGCAGGGACTGGCCATATACAAGTCGGCCAGTGATTGCGAGTCGCTGGCGTCGTGGGGAAATGACGACGTTGTAATAAAACATATGCGTCATGGGGAAATGACGACATTGTAATAAAACGCATATGTTTTTTATTATTAATCGCTTGTGTAGTCATCATTTCTTCCTCCTCTGTTCCGCTCTTTAACTGCGTTGCCGCCCGAGGATTGTAGAGCACGCTTCGGCAACGCACAGGCGTTACATTTGGCCACGCGCGATCCCGTTCCCGTGCTCACCGCACAGGTTCCTGCGCGTCCCGCGCAAGCTTCGCGCCCGGCTTGGCGAAATCCCCCAAATCCCCAATGCTTGTAGGCCTGCTATAAAACCCACACGTCCGGCGGCTCCACATTGATTCCAGTCCCTCCCTCCCCGTAGTTTATCTAGTTTGCTTATCCCCCAATCGCCAAAGGCACCATCCCGTCAACATTGCTCAGCCACTCTGCCAGAGGACAACTCTGCTGGGAGTCTTCACCTGGTAGGCGTGGTAGTCCTCTGAAGCGTGTAGTGCACGTGGCGTCCCCGGTGGATATGCGCTCGCCACCCACCACAGGCTTGATACGTCTCCAACGTATCTACTTTTCCAAACACTTTTGCTCTGGTTTTGACCTCTAATTTGCGTGATTTGAATGAAACTAACCCGGACCGACGCTGTTTTTAGCAGAACTACCTTGGTGTTATTTTTGTGCAGAAATAAAAGTTCTCGGAATCGTATGAAACTTTTTGTGAATTATTTTTGAAAATTATAATGAATTATGAAGCAAATACCTGCTGGAGGGGGTGTGCCAGGGGGCCACCACACATCAGGGCACCCCCTAGGCCGCGCCCTGATGGCTTGTGGGGCCCTCGTGGCTCCTCCGACCCTAATTCCAGTTCTATAAAATCACATCTTCGAAGAAAAAAATCAGAGAGAAGTTTTCATTGTGTTTCACGAGATGGAGCCGCCACCACCTCCTGTTCTTCCTCGGGAGGGCTGATCTGGAGTCCGTTTGGGGCTCCAGAGAGGGGAAATCGTCGCCGTCATGATCACCAACCCTTCTCCATCAACACCGCCATGATGCTTACCACCGGGAGTGAGTAATTCCTTTGTAGGCTTACTGGACGGTGGTGGGATTGGATGAGATTGATCATGTAATCGAGTTGAGTTTGATAGGGCTTGATCCCTAGTATCCACTATGTTCTGAGATTGATGTTGCTATGACTTTGCTATGCTTAATGCTTGTCACTAGGGCCCGAGTGCCATGATTTCAGATCTGAACCTATTATGTTTTCATGAATATAAGAGTGATTTGAATCCTATCTTGCAAGCTGTATGCACCTATTACGTGTCTTGATCTGCATACCCCAAGGTGACAATAATTGGGATTCTTTCCGGTGATTGTCGTAGTTTGAGGAGTTCATGTATTCACCATGTGTTAATGCTTTGTTCCGGTCCTCTATTAAAAGGAGGCCTTAATATCCCTTAGTTTCCAATAGGACCCCGCTGCCATGGGAGGGTAGGACAAAAGATGTCATGCCAGTTCTTATCGCAAGCACGTATGACTATATACGGAATACATGCCTACATTACATTGATGAATTGGAGCTAGTTCTGTGTCTCCCTAGTGTGTAACTGTTATATGATCAATGTGATCTAAATCATTATCCATCACCGATCCACGTGCCTACGCTTTACATATACTGAATCTTGCTAAGTTACTATTGCTACTGCTACTGTCACAACTGCTACAAAATTGCTGCTATCACTACTACTGCTATTGTTGCTACTATTATTTGCCGTGATACTAAACCTTTGCTGCAGAGAGATATCCCAGGTGCGGTTGAATTGATAACTCAACTATCAAGGCCGATAAAATTCTTTGGCTCCCTCGTGTTGAATCAATAAATTAGGGTGAAATACTACCTGTGAAGACTGTCCCGATCCCCTATACTTGTGGGTTATCAACGCTCTGCCCCCGCTGCTCGAAGGCAGCTATTGCTGGCAGACGCCGTGGCCGCCACCCTACCGACGGAGGCCACCCTAGCGGAGGCCGCCTTGGTCGCGACCCCACCGTCAAGCGTCAGGGCCATCACCCGCTCCACCACCTTGGCCCGAATGCGGGAGTGGAGGTCGCCAAAGGCCCGCTGCCCGGCTTTTGTGTCAGAGACCTTGCACGCTTCATCTACTTCCTTGAGAAGGAGGTGGAGCGCCAGGTCACGCACACAAAGAAGCTCACCGACACCATGGCCGCAAGAGAAGCCATAGCGGCGACGCAGAATGCGGAGATCTATGCCGAGCCCGCCGCTTCCAGGAGGCGTGCCTAGAGCGGTGGAGGGGAGCAGTGGCAGTCAACGGATTCGACTCCACCGCCTCGTCGATAGCCTCCTCCTCCTCTACCTCTTACTGAGTGCGCTCAACAGAGGAGAGGCTGCTGGAAGCAGTGCAAATTTAAGCCCCTTTTGTAGTAGTATTTAGGGGCTATTTTGTTCAGTTCATCTAACTATAGATAAGGTTAAACAGTACCGCGTAGCTAGTATATATAGTTGAAATAGCTATTTCAGTACGTGGTTGGCAACAATTGGGGAGAAGTTTGTTTGGTTCAGCTGTCGAGTTGAACTGTTTTGTATAAAGACCGACTGCCCAATCTATTAATGAAATATATGTTTTCCTGAATTTCAGTTGCAAAATTACACCGTACTAGTGATTTTATTCCTGCAAAATTTGACAAATGTCAGTGTTACAATGTTGAAAAATGCCAATGTTACTGCATTGACAAATGCCAATGTTTCCAATTTGACAAATGGCTATTTACCCAATATAACAGATGCAAATCTTAGCAAATATTACCAAATTGATGGCTGCCAATGTTTCCCATTGACAAAGCACGCGGGTCATTAGACATAATCGTTTAGATGACACGATCCACCAATCCATTCACGCCAAATTTTCACTTGGCTTACCAGCGAAGGAAGCATAGATCTTGATCTGCATACGGGTATTCGATCTGAAACGTTTGCGATAAGTGTTTATTCAGAGAAAAACATTGATGTTTTTTATTTACTTTCATTACTACGTGCATTCAGAGATAAATACTGAGTTGATCAAACCATAGATTTCATTCAGTCAAACTATGACTTTACATTCATACGATCAAGATGCAATATAAAGAGAACTAATTGCGGCGGCGCCAGCGGCGTCTTCCTCCGTGACGCCATTGTTCAAGTCGTCAAACGAGACCAGAATGTTATGGACTTCCCAATCAAAGAGCCGGTCGTCGCGCGATCGACAGGTGGGGGCCCGAGGGGGCGATGACTAGTGGCGCTGCGAGGAAGCGGTCGGCGGTGGCATCCCATGCCTCGAAGGGAGCCGCCATGGGTGCAGGCGCACGTACATGCATGAGTCCGATGGGTGCATGTGCGTGCATAGAGACCGGCGCGGTGGGTGCAGGGGCGCGCATGAGCACAGGCGCAGGAGGAGGCGTTGCCCACGAGCTCGTGTGGGTCCGCAGGGACCTCGCTGACGCCTGTGGTTTCCAGTGTCGTGATGATGCCCAGTGACCAGCCCGTCAATACCACGGGTATGGTTACTGGCGCGGGCGTGGGGATGGCTGCTGGGGAGTGCCCAAGGGCAGCATCCACTCCTGCCTGCAGCTCGTCTAGGGCCATGTTCATGATGTCCCATTCGTCTTTATGTTCTATCTCCTCCGTCTCGGGGTTGACTTCACCAAACCGGAAGACTAGTGGCATATGATCCTTGTGCGCCATGGCATAGGTGGATATCTGGATGATAGAGGGGAACGGGAGGCGAAGAGAGAGGATTGTGAGTGAGTGGGCAGTATGGACGTGTATTAAAGAGCGGCTCAGGCGCCATTGATGGATAGGTTGGAAGTGAGGCGGGCGGATATGGAGGTCAAAGGGCTCGCTTCACCAAGCTGCTCGCACGCCTCCCGGTGAGCCTGCGCACCGGAGGCTAGCTCGCACGCCTCCCGTCTACTCAAACAGCTGCTCGTAGGGCACCTCCTAGCCAATAAAGAGTGCGGCGCGTGGCAGCACGTAGATTTCCAGTAGAATGCCCAAGATCTCTGAATAATACAACCATTTACGATGGTAACGTGACAGTTCTTTGTTCCAAAATGCTTTTGTTGGCTATTAATGTGCGCGCCTTTTCCCAAAGTAGGCACGAAAAATACCACATCATATTGGTGCAATATCATGACGCCATGCCCAATTTTCTTGAATTTTGTGTCTATTTTAGATTTACTATAATTTAAACTAGTATATTCAATGTTGGCTCTAGAAGAAAAACTATATCGAAAAAACCTGTCTCAAATATGAAAACAAAATCCTACGGTACCTTTAGTTGCCATGTCATAACAACATGACAAGTTTCATGAATTTCTGATGAGTTTCGGATTTACAGTAATTTAAAAACCAAGTTCATCAATGTTTGTGGCTGAGCCAAACCCCGAGATGTTTGAATTTCATTCGCATTTCTTGCATGTGACCTAAAGATGCAGCCATGGACACTTATATGATTTTCAACCCATTTTGATGCACCAGACCTTGTGATTGTAGTTCAAATTTGAATTACGCTCATTAAATGACTATAAAACTTAATTAATGTATAAAAAAGGCTAAACGAACCCTGAATCATTCCATATTTTAGCATGACACTACTATTTGTCTATGATGCCTCTAGAAAAAGTTCAAGGCGAGAAGAGGCAGTGGATGTCGTTTCGCCCACATAAGGTGACACTTCCCTATCGGAACCACAAAGCTTCCTATGAGAAGCTCCGATTTATAAGGGGCTTGTGCCAAAACTTGTCTCAAAATGGATATTTATTTACCACGACACATGTGTGCCATGTCATCACAATATGCCAAGTTTCATGAATTCTGATGAGTTTTGGATTTACAGTAATTTAAAAACCAAGTTTCTCAGTGTTTATGATCGTGCCAAGACCCCGAGATGTTTGAATTCCATTCCCATTTCTTGCATGGGACCTAAAGATGCAGCCATGGACACTTCTATGATTTTTTAACCCATTTTGATGCACCAGACCTTGTGATTGTAGTTCAAATTTGAATGATACACATTAAATGCCTTGAAAACTCAATTAATGTATACAAAATGCCAAAGGAACCCTGAATAATTCCATATTTTAGCTTGACACTACTATTGGTCTATGATGCCTCTAGAAAAATTTTAAGGTGAGAAGAGGAAGCGGATGTGTTTTTGCCCACATAAAGTGACACGTTCCCTTTCGAAACCACAAAGCTTCCCGTGAGAAGCTCCGGTTTGTAAGGGGCTTGTGCCAAAACTTGTCCCAAATTGGACAATGTTTTTACCACGGCACATGACAACATGTCAAGTTTCATGAATTTCTGACGAGTTTTGGATTTACAGTAATTTAAAAACCAAGTTTCTCAATGTTTGTGGCCGAGCCAAACCCCGAGATGTTTGAATTTCATTCCCATTTCTTGCATGGGACCTAAAGATGCAGCCATTGACACTTATATGATTTTCCAACCCATTTTGATGCACCGGACCTTGTGATTTTAGTTCAAATTTGAATTGTAACACTAACACCAGCTCCTAAATCACATAAAGCAGTTTTGATATAGTTTCGTTTAATGGAGGAGGGTATTGTGGGTATACCAGGATCTCCCAAGTTCTTAGGCACTCCTCCATCAAAAGAATAATTAGCAAGCATAGTAGCAATTTCAGTTTCAGGTATTTTTCTTTTGTTGGTACTAATATCTTGCATATACTTAGCATAAGAAGGCATTTTCAAAATATTAGTCAAGCGAGTGCGCAAAGTGACAGGTCTAATCATTTTAGCAAAGCGCTCAAAATCTTCCTCGTCCTTACTCTCGGGAGGCTTACGAGGGAATGTCATGGGTTTTTGAACCCATGGTTCTCTTTCTTTACCATGTTTCCTAGCAACAAAGTCTTTCTTTTCATAACGCTTATTTTTGGGATGTGGGTTATCTAGATCTTCAGCAGGTTCTATTTCCACATCATTATCTTGCTCTTTATTGTCTGGCTGAGGATCTACGTGAGTCTCATCATTATTATTATCATCATGTTCATTATCACTAGGTGCGTGTTTACTACCAGATTGTGTCTCGGCATCAAAAATAGAAACATCATTATGTTTTTCAGCAGGTTTTTCTACAACAGGTTCACTAGAAGCATGCAAAGTCCTATCTCTTCTCTTTTTCTTTTTCTTATTAGATGGACTAGGCGCATCATCATTAATTCTCTGAGAATCTTGTTCTATTCTCTTAGGATGACCCTCAGGAAAGAGTGGTTCCTGAGCCATTTGACCTCCTCTAGTCATTACTCTAACAGCATGATCATTCATATTATCATTTATTTCAGCAACAAATTATTTTGTGACTTAGCAACTTCGTCTAGTTCGGTGTGAACCATAGAAGCATGTTTACCTAGACCCTTAACATCATTACCAATTCTAAACATCAAGTCACTCAAGCGATCTATCATCGTACATTATGCCTTAATTGAATTTTGACGTAATTATTAAAATGCTCTTGCTTAGCAATGTAATTATCAAATTCATCCATGCATTGACTAGGAGTCTTGGTATAAGGTATATCACTTTCATTAAAGGTACGGAGAGATTTTACCTCTACTACCTGTGTCGGGGTATCAAGTCCATATATTTCTTCGATAGGTGTTAATTTCTTGACATCCTCAATTTTAATACCTTTCTCTTTCATAGTTCTTTTAGCTTCTTGCATATCTTCAGGACCGAGGAATAAAATATCTATCTTCTTTTGAATAGGTTCCGGCCGTGATTCAGGAAGTGTCCAATCATTAGCATTTTGCAATATATTATTCAATAGTTCTTTAGCTTATCCAACAGTTCTTTCCCTGAAAACACAACCAGCACAACTATCTAGGAAATCCCAAGAAGCATCGGTTAGTCCATTATAAAAGATATCAAGTATTTCATTTTTCTTGAGATGGTGATCAGGCAAAGCTCTAAGTAACTGGAGAAGCCTCCCCCAAGCTTGCGGGAGATTCTTGACGTGGCTTGGACTGCGTCGGTATTTCCCCAAAGAGGAAGGGATGATGCAGCACAGCGATGGTAAGTATTTCCCTTAGTTCAGAAACCAAGGTTATTGAACCAGTAGGAGGATCACCACCACCCAATAAGCAGCACCTGCACACAAACAACAAATACTTGCAACCCGACGCGAAAGAGAGGTTGTCAATCTCTCTACGGTAAATAGATAGATTAGGTAGTGATAGATAGGAGAGATACATCTCTCAAGAACACAAATAAAAAGGGTAAATATGCAGCAATATGTTTTGGGGTTTTTGGTTTTGTAGATCTGAAAACAAAGATTGCAAAAAACGTAGATTGGAAAGCAATATGATATAAAAGTAGACCCGGGGGCCATAGGGTTCACTAGTGGCTTCTCTCATGAGTATAGCGCACGGTGGGTGAACAAATTACTGTTGGGCAATTGATAGAAAATCGAATAGTCATGACGATATACAAGGCGATGATCATTATATAGGCATCACGTCCAAGATAGATAGACCGACTCCTGCCTGCATCTACCTCTATTACTCCACACATCGACCGCTATCCAGCATGCATCTAGTGTATTAAGTTCATGGAAAAATGGAGTAACGCAATAAGAACAATGACATGATGTAGACAAGATCTATTCATGTAGGAATAGACCCCATCTTGTTATCCTTAATAGCAACGATACATGCGTGTCTTGCTGCCCCTTCTGTCACTTGGAAAGAACACCGCAAGATCGAACCCATCACAAAGCACCTCTTCCCATGGCAAGAAAAATCGATCTAGTCGGCCTAACTAAACCAAAGATTCGAAGAAGAAATACGATGCTATAAGCAATCATGCATATAAGAGATCAAAGAAGACTCAAATAATATTCATGGATAGAAACTGATCATGAACTCAAAATTCATCGGATCCCAACAAACACACCGCAAAAGTTTACATCAAATAGATCTCCAAGAGACCATTGTATTGAGAATCATAAGAGAGAGAGAAGAAGCCATCTAGCTACTGCCTACGGACCCGTAGGTCTATGGTGGACTACTCACGGATCATCGGAGAGGCACCTATGAGGAAGATGAACCCCTCCGTGATGGTGTTTAGATTGGATCTCGAGGTTCTGGAACTTGCGGCAGCTCGAATTGTGTTTCGTTAACTCCTCTAGGGTTTTTGGATTTTCTGGGAATTTATAGGCACGATAGTCGGTTGAGGGGGTGCCCGAGGTGCCCATCCCCCACCAGGCCGCGGCAGGGGGCCTCTGGCACGCCCTGGTGGAGGGTGGCCACCCTGGGCCCCCTCTTCTGGTGTTCTTTGGCCCATCTTTTTCTTCTGGTCTAGAAAAAATCCACAAAAATCCCCGCAGCGTTTAGTCTCCGTTTGGTACTGATTTTCTGCGAAGTAAAAAACAAACAAAAACAGCAACTGGCACTTTGGCATTATGTCAATAGGTTAGTCCCAAAAAATGATATAAAGTTGTAATAAAATGATTGTAAAACATCCAAGAATGATAATATAACAGCATGGAACAAGCAAAAATTATAGATACATTGGAGACATATCAATGGTCTTCTTTAATTTGCACCAAGTTAAATATTTCCTGTAAAGCATCTTGTATCTTATGAGCACGGAAATATTTTTTAGAGAAGTAATAAAGCATATCCTGGGGGCTACACACACAACCAAGAGTAAGAGAAAGTAACCATTCTTTAACCTCGCATTTTAACAAGAAAGGAAAAAGCTTAAGGATATAGTAGTAGCGCATATTTTCCTCATTAGTAAACAAAGCAGCAATATCATTCAATTTGGTGAGGTGTCCTATAACAGTTTCATTTTCATAACCATGGAAAGGATCAGATTCAACTATAGGGATTAACTCAGGGTCTACAGAGAATTCATAATCCTTATCAGTAACAAATATAGGAGAAGTAGAAAATTTAGGACCATGTTTCATTTTCTCCATCATAGATTTTTATTTCAGTTCGGATACTAGCTTCCTCAAGTCATCTCTATTCTCACAAGCAAGAAGGTCCCTAGATATTTCCTCATCCACAACATAACCTTCAGGCACATAAGGCAATTCATAATTATTGGGAGAGCAAGGTGTAATAGGTGACTCAAAATCTTCATCAATTCCAGCATTTTCAAGTTCTCTAGCTTTAGCAATATGAGCATCAAGTAATTCATTCAGTGGCACAGTTTCAGTTTATCAAGTGTAGCAGTAGAAGCATCATTAATTTCAGAGGTACCATCATCAAGTTCATGTGACATATCAGAATGATCAATAGGTGGTGGTGTAACAAGCTGATTCAAAACAGTATGTGAATCAAAAGCATAGCTAGATGGCAGTTCCTTACCTCCTCTCGTGTAAGAGGGGACGATCTTATTTCATGTATCTTTTAGATTCTTCATTGTGGCAATTGAATATCCTCAAGTTAACACAATAAATATTACTACGCTCCCCGGCAACGGCGCCAGAAAAAGGTCTTGATAACCCACAAGTATAGGGGATCGCGACAGTCTTCACGGGTAGTATTTCATCCTAATTTATTGATTCGACACAATGGGAGCCAACGAGTATTTATTGGTCTTAGCAATTGAGATGTCAATTCAACCACACCTCGGATATCTTTCTGCAACAATAATTTAGTAGCACGGCAAATACTAGTAGCAATAGTAATAGTGACAGTGATAGCAGCGATTTTGTAGCAATTGTAACAGTAACAGGGATAGTAGTACCCTAGCAAGATTCAGTATGAGAAAAGCGTAGGTACGTGGATCGGTGATGGATAATGATTTGGATGACATCAATCATGTAACAGTTACACACTAGGGCGACACAGAACTAGCTCCAATTCGTCAATGTAATGTAGGCATGTATTCTGTATATAGTCATGCATGCTTGCGATAAGAACTTGCATTACATCTTTTTTCCTACCCTCCCGTGGCAGCGAGATCCTATTGGAAACTAAGGGCTATTAAGGCCTCCTTTTAATAGAGAACCGACAAAGCATTAACACATGAAGAATACATGAACTCCTCAAACTACGGCAATCACCGGAAAGAATCCCAATTATTGTCACCATGGGGTATGCGGATCATGACACGTAATAGGTGACTACAACTTGCAAGATAGGATCCAAATCACTCTTATATTCATGAAAACATAATAGGTTCAGATCTGAAATCATGGCACTCGGGCCCTAGTGACAAGCATTAAGCATAGCAAAGTCATAGCAACATCAATCTCAGAACATAGTGGATACTAGGGATCAAGCCCTATCAAACTTCACTCAATTACATGATCAATCTCATCCAATCCCACCACCGTCCAGCAAGCCTACAAAGGAATTACTCACTCACGGCGGTGAGCATCATGGCATTGTCGATGGAGAAGGGTTGGTGATGACGACGGCGACGAATCCCCCTCTCCGGAGCCCCAAACGGACTCCAGATCAGCCCTCCGGAGGAAGAACAGGAGGTGGCGACGGCTCCGTCTCGTAAAACGCGATGAAATCTTCTCTCATATTTTTTTCTCTGAAAATGTGAATTTATAGGACTAGAATTAGGGTCGGGGGAGCTGTGTGGGACCCATGAGCTAACAGGACGCGGCCAGGGCCTGGGTCGCGCCCTGTTGGGTCGTGGCCCCATGGCAGCCCTTCTCTAGTAGTTCTTTGGTCCAAAATTCATTATATATTCCAGAAAAAGTTCACAAAAAGTATCGTCCAATTCCGAGACTTTTATTTCTGCACAAAAATAAGACCAAGGTAGTTCTGCCGAAAATAGTGTCAGTCCGGGTTAGTTTCATTCAAATCATGCAAATTAGAGTCCAAAACAAGAGCAAAAGTGTTTGGAATATTAGATACGTTGGAGACGTATCAGTGGACACCCCCAATACCATGGGGAAAGACGATGAGGGCACCCCCAGCGAGAATGACGATAATCGTGGGGAGGTGCCTCCCAAGCACCGACGCCAGCGGAAGCGATCCAAGGGGCGCAAAGCAAAGGAAGGCAACACGGTCACCGGAGAGGGGGATACTACGGATAACATGCAAAATCTGGACGACCTTGCCGCCCCTGAGTAGCAGCTAGATGTCGCACAGGGACACGAGGGTCAATACAACCTTGTAACAGCCCGAGACCGACGCTCCAGAAGATTCCCATTTTATTCTGTTGTCATCGTGTAATTCGGTTGTTTGTCGCATTCATCATCGCATCATTCGCATCATCCACATTGCATCGGCACTCCATTATCGCTAATTTTTCAAAACTCACATCCGTTCATAGTCGCCGGTTCCCTCCGTTCGTGTCATCGACCATTTCGAGACCAACCACACACGCACACGCCCGCGGCATCTTTAAAATATTGTTTTCAAAAGTGCGTATAAAATATTCTCAGATTGTGTCGAAACTTGGCGTGCCGTCTTGTTATTTTGTAGGTAGACCGCCTGCCAAATTTCGCCGCAATCGGAGGTCGTTTGATACCCGAACGGTCGACCGTAGCTGCACCGTCATCGGTTTATTATCGGACGTTTTCGATGTTTTAAAACTCTGTTGTGGGCCACAACCTTCCCTCTCATCTCAGCCCAACCACCTCTCCACAACCCAGCCTAGCCCCTCCGATCGGGTTCGTCCGATTGCGATCGAACGGTCCGAATTCGGACTAAAAAACCTAAACCCTAGCCCCATTTCCTATAAATAGACACCCTCCCTTCCAAAATTGGTCAACCTAGCCTTCCACCTCGGGATCCGTGCCCCTCCAATCCTCAGCCGCAGCCACCCCACCTCGCAGTGCCACCGCCGTCTCCTCGAGATCCAGCTCGCCCCAGCCCTGCCTTGCCACTTGGCGGCACTCCATCGGCTGCCCCGCCACCTGAGCCGCCCCCGCGGCCAATCGGGAGTCGCGACCTCGCTCCCCAGCCTCTCTCTCCTCCCCGTGCGCAGCCAGCCCCCCCGGGCCCGAACCAGCCGCTGCCAGCCCACGCGAGGCCCGCGCCCATGCCTCCCCCTGCGTGACCCACGCCCTAGCCGCGTCGCCAGGGTATATCGACGGTGCGCCGCCGCCTCCCTCCGCGCCGGCGACGAGCCCGCCGGAGCCAGTTCCGCGCCCGCCGCCCTGCTCCACCTCGCCGGCCGACCCCGTGCCCGCGACCCCGCCGCCTCTCTGCTACTTCGCCCCGCCTCCCTGCTCGTGCCTGCGAGCCGAGCTCGGAGCTCGCCCCGCCGCCGTCACCGACCGTCGCCCGTGGCCAGATCCGGCGGCCACGGCCCCGCCCACGGCCGGATACGCATCCCCCCGCGCCCCTCGGCCTTGCCCCACCTCCGGCGGCCGCCGCGTCGTTCGCCGGCGCCGGAACCGCCGTTGCCATGGCCGGCCTCCTCGCTCGCATGACGCCGTCTCGGGTCATCCTCGACCCCGAGCCAAACGGGACCTCCCCGTCCCGCGGGCTCCCGGGTCCATCCCGTCCCGATCTGCCCCGAGGTGCTATTTTTTTTCTAAGTCCCCAGGAAGTGCCGTTTATTTCAGCATATTAGCATTTTGTGTGGGCCTTAACTAGATGCACGTTTGCCCGATGATGATGATTTTTTATATCAAAATGCATCTACTCAATGTGCTCTACATGTCTATGGAATTTGCATGAATTTTAGGGTTCATCTAGGAGTTGTAATGTGTGTTGCAAAAGTGCATCGTGTCGTAGTTGGTAAATCTGTTATTTTAGTCAAACTTGTGGTGATGTTTGCGTCTAATTTATAGGTCCTATGCATATGAGAACTACATGAGTATTGCCCTATGTGATGTCTACTTTGATGCCATGCCTCAGGTTGCTAGGTAGAACATCATTATCATGTCTATTTCTTGCTCTCAAGTAGCTATCGTGATAAATCTGAATCTGTTAACATTAAGTTCCATTTTGAGAGCATCGTATTAAGTAAAACATGACTATTTTGAGCTTGTGCCAATAGAGTTATTTGTAGTATGCCATGTCTAGTTGCTGTTAGTTTGCTTGTCATGCCATGGATTCCTTGTGTAGCTGTAGTTTTCATCATGCGTACATGTGTACTCAATGTTGTTGTTTTGATGGGTCTAAATAATTCTAAGTCTGAAACTGTTATTTATTGTCATGTTGCCATGTGATTTGCTAGTGTTCTAGGACTCTTTTGGTGTTGCCACAATGGAATGCTTTGATAACCATGTTATGATCTATCATGTTGTGCCATTAGTTTCCATGTATAAGATGTCATCATATGTATTTCTGTTGTCCAACATTCCAATCAGTTAAAAATTGTTGCTCTTGTCTACTCTAATTTTCACTAAGTCTGAGAATTTGGTTATTTCAGAATGCCATGTTGTGTTGATGGTTGCCATGATTCTGTGCATAATTTGATGTTGCCATAATGGAATGAATTGTAGTGCATCATGTCCTATACCTTGTTGTTAAATTTAATGCCAATATATGACATGTAGCATATAGTTTTAGTGTAGTCAATATGCTTTCAGGTTAACTTTGCTCTGCTAAAACTGGTATTTTTCACACAAAGTCCTTAACTGTTGTTCCAATATGCCATCTTGTGAGCTCATTTCCTATTGATCCATGCTTTAGCTCGAGTTGCTGCCATGACATGAATTGTTGTGCATCATGTTGCCTACATCCCCATGCCCTTGTTGTGCATTTTAGTATAATGTAGCTTGTTGTTATGAGGTGTGCAAAATGCTATGTTGTTGTTTTGGACAGATTTGAACTAAAACTTGTGTTGGTTGTTGTGGTTGAACCGTTGCTCCGTTTTGAACATGCCATATATGAAAATTGCTTAGAATCTCATGTAGTTTCATAATATCTTGCTGCATCTATGATTTGGAATGTTTGTGGCTGTCGTTTGTATGCATTTTGCATTCATGGCATATTCATCTTGTGTTGGTCATATCTTTTAGGCCGTAGCTCCGTTTTAAACGTTCTATATATGTAAAACGCTTAGAATGACGTGTGGAATCACATGGTGCATTTTGTTTTGCTGTTTAAAAAATATAAAACATGATTAGTTCAGATCTGGTCTAATTTCGAAATTAACACATGGGCTCGTTTCGGAAATGCTATATGTTGTTCCCGGACTCATTTAATATGCCTAGATGGCTAGTTTACTTATGCTTCACCTCTTGCCATGTTAAACAACATTTAAACTTGCCACGTAAATAAACGAGAGTGAACTAAATGATTCAAATTTGAAGTTTCGTCAACATGCAACTCGTTGCAATTGAGCTTCACTTAATGTGTAGAAGTTGATTGTTGTGCTTTGCCATGTCATGCATAACATGCATCATCCTTGTTGTGCGTCATATCATGAATATGTTGTGGTGTTTATCGTGTGTTGATTGTTTGTTTTCGGATTGTTTCTTCTCGATAGAGTCTTGAAAGCGTTCGGAGTGTGAGGATTCGTTCGACTACGCCCCGTTTGTCTACTTCACTGATTCATACTTCTTCCAAGCAGGATCTCAGGCAAGATGATCATTTCCCTGGATACCACTAATATCATTGCCATGCTAGTTGTCTCGTTTCTATCGCTATGTTTCGCTACCTACCACTTGTATGTCAAGCCTCCCAAAATTCCATGATAAGCCTCTAACCCCTCCACATCCCAGCAAACCATTGTTTGGCTATGTTACCGCTTGCTCAGCCCTTATTATAGCGTTGCTAGTTGCAGGTGCAATTGGTTCCATGTGCCAACATGGATGTTTTTGAGATATCACAATATTATTGCTATTTAATTTAATGCACATATATACTTGGTAAAAGGTGGAAGGCTTGGCCTTTTGCTCGGTGTTTTGTTCCACTTTTGTCGGCCTAGTTACTTGTGTACCGGTGTTATGTTACATATTGAGCGCTCCTAACATGCTCGGGGTTGTTATGGGGGCCCCCTTGATTTTCGTTTTGGGATAAAACTCTTCTAGCAAGGCCCAACATTGGTACTACATTTGCCTACTAACTAATAAACCTGCATAGGGAGTAATTAACCCGAGGATCTTAAATCAACAACCCGGGTCAGTGCTCCTCATGAGTGTTGGTCCAAACTAGAGCACCATGTGGGGCCAACCCGGGGCAACTCTGGAGATGTCTATCAGGCCACCGTACGCTTCGCTTATCCGTCGTGTCCTGAGAACGAGATACGCGGCTCCTATCGGGTTCGTTGACACGTCGGGCGGCCTTGCTGGATTTGTTTTACCTTTCTCGAACGTCTTGTGCACAGGATTTCGAGGACACTTCGGGCTATCTCGAGGTTGAGATTTTACATCGGGATTCCGCGAATACTACGGGTTCTCCCGCGGTTGAGGGATTCCGACGCAGCTTGTAGTTAGTTTGTGCTGGATGAGTTGGAGCACCCCTACAGGGTTAAATCTTTCATGAGAGCCGTGCCCGCGGTTATGTGGCAACTTGAAAATTTGTTCAACATCCGGTCATAGAAAACTTAAAGTAAACTCAAATAAAATACACCAACCATGTGCGTAACCGTGACTGTCTCTTCTCGTGAATTTCTGATCTGAGAGAGAACACGGTGGGGTTATGTTTGACTCGTAGGTAGGTGTTCAGGATCACTTAGTGATCATTACTAGTTCACGTTCGTTTATGCGACGATCACCCCCCCCCCCTTATTCTCGTACTCGTATGTTAGCCACTCAAATAAATGCTTAGTGCTTGCTACAGCCTCACCACTTAACCATACTTTACCCATTAAGCTTTGCTAGTCTTGATACCCTTGGAAATGAGATTGTTGAGTCCTTGTGGCTCACAGATTACTACAACAACGGTTGCAGGTACAGGTAACGCGATGCTTTGACGTGAGAGCGATGGTTGTTTGATTTGGAGTTCTTCTTCTTCTTCATTGATCTAGGATGGGTTCCCGGCCGGTAGCCTGGGATAGCAAGGATGGATGTCGCTTTTTTCTTTTGGTTTCGTTCGTAGTCGGACCCTGCTCTTGTGTATGATGATTGAATATGTTGTTGTATTGATGTGATCTTGATGTAGCTTGTGGCGAGTGTAAGCCAATTCCATATACTCATCTCTTCTTTACATGTACTTGTAATGATATCCATTCTTGTGAAACGACGAGATGCGCTTCTATCCTTGTAGAGGCCCTCGAACCAAAAATAAGGATAGGATCGCATCTTGGGCGTTACAAACCCCGAAGACATCAACGATTCCGAGGATAGTAACTATCTTCCCCACTCCGAAGACGAGGTCAGTCTTGGAGCGGAGGACTTCATTGTCCCGGAAGACCCGCTAGATCAAGAACGGTTTAAGCAGTAGCTGATAGCTAGCGCCCGGAGCCTGAAGAAGAAGTAGCAACAAATAAAGTCCGAACAAGACACCCTCAACGACAGATGGACAAAATTCCTAGCAGCCGAAGAAGGGTTCGACAAAGAATGACCGGGTCAATATAAAAGTTACCCGCGCTGACGCCTGCTGCCACAATTTGACGACGAGGCCTCTGAGCCCGCACCCACCCCCAGGCGTACTCAGGACAACCAGCTAGACCGCCCCCCTCGAGGACGGGATAGGATGGCTGGAAGGGCTGAGGACAGACCTGCCCTCTGTCGGTGTCAAAATCGGCTGATCTCGGGTAGGGGGTCCCGAACTATGGATCTTTGATCGATGGGTAACAGGAGACAAGGGAGACGATATTTACCCAGGTTCGGGCCCTCTTAATGGAGGTAAAACCCTACGTCCTGCTTTGTTTTGTATTGATGATGGGGTATCGAGTACATAGTTGATCTACCTCGAGATCGTATGTAGTGGTCTAAACCCTAAGAGCTATGATTGTAATCTCTGATGATCTGATTGTCTGATCTCGGCTTATATAACACACCACAGGCCTAGGATAACAAAAGTCCTAGTCCGCTACGTCGGTGGAGAGGAGTCCTTGTCTTGTGCGCCAAGTCGTGTGGAACCTCCCTTGTATGCATCATGGGCTGCCCGAAGTGGCCCATTAGTGAATCGCCCTGGGGGTCCTCGGCCCGACCCACTGGTCGGGAGACGACGTGGTGAGTACCCCCTAGTCCAGGACACCATCAGTAGCCCCCTGAACCGGTCTTCAAGTTGGGGACGCTCCTCGGTTCTTCCGCACAGTTCTTTGTCTTCGATCGTTGGTCTTGAAAACTGGTTCAACAAATCTTCCCATGTCCGATCTTGAGGATCGCCAAGCTGAATCCGAAGAGTTCACACGTCGGGCATCCGAGGAGCCCTTTAAGTTTTTGGATTTTATTGATGACTTGTTACTTTTTATGCCACAACTTGGGTTCGAAGTGTTTCCCGTGCGGCGGTGCCCTCTTGCGTCCGAACTACAACGCCGAACTACATCCAAGATGTCTTTTTGCAGCCGAGCTCCAACGCCGAACTGCATCCGAGGCGTCACAGATTACCTCGGTCTTGAACAAGTTGAAGGAGTTTATCCGAGCTTAATGCCAGAAATAATCTTTTATGGATCCAGCCATTCGCATCCGAGATTTATGCCGGACTGCTTCCGAGGTGTCTCCGATCTTGAGCTTTATGTCGGACTACTTCCGAGATCCAAGGCCGGATTGCATCCGAGCTCCAACAATGATCGGCGTCCGAGGTGTCATAAATTACCTTGGCCTTTTTAACAAATTGAAGGAATTCAGCTGAGCTTAATACCGGAAATGCCCTCTATGGAGCCAGCCACTTGCGCCCGAGCTTTATGCCGGCCTGCTTCCGAGGTGGTGCACCACGCCGACCGTGGGCTGATTTTTTGATTGGTGCAATTTATTCTTTGCCGATATATACAGCCAGTAGCCCTCAAGGTGCGTGTCGGTCTAAAACCCGGGATGCACATGAAGGATAAAATAAAACCACTAATCCCAGTAGCCCCTGAGACTCAGGTCGATTCGCGAAATCGGCCTGAGGATCAATTCCTTGCTCGGCAGCATACTTTAGGAATTAAAATGCGTTGTGCAGTAGCCCCCGAGACTCAGCCTGGGTGCGGCCGACCAACCCGAGGATCATAATCTCGTTGGAAACTGTTTTGCACTTAAATTTTCTACATTGAATCGTCAATGCAGTAGCCCCCGAGCCTTAATTTGGGCACGGGTGGTCGAATTAAGGATCGACATTTGTTTGACACAAACATTGTTACGTTCGACACAATTTATGTATAACGATTCTATGTATCCAAGTACTTTACATCATTAATGCTCGGATCCGCATTGTACAAGACTTTGTTGACCGACCATCGGCTTCAACCTCCTCGGCCAGTAGCCGAGGAGTGTTTGTCCTACTCCATAAAGCCTTTATAAGGGCAAAGATTTACGACAAACAGGGCAATCCGGCCATACGGTTTTATAAACAAAGGTACGCGGAGAGATATGTTATATTACTACTTAACGTAAGAAACACCTTCTGGGAAAAATAGTTCATTTATAAGTTCCTTTTCCCAGGATGTCATGTTGACCATGATCTCGAAACCTCAACTCCAATCAATGTGGGAGGAAAATATTGAGGATTTAGTTCGACGAATGTTCCCGAACTTTGTGGTCTTATGCACCAAAAGTTTCACTTCCGTCGTTGCCGACCAATTATATTCTGAAGATGGCTAGCTTTTGGCTTCACCCAATCTGAGGTACTGATACGTCTCCAACGTATCTATAATTTTTGATTGTTCCATGCTATTATATTATCTGTTTTGGATGTTTTATATGCATTAATATGCGATTTTATATTATTTTTGGGACTAACCTATTAATCTAGAGCCTAGTGCCAGTTTTTGTTTTTTCCTTGTTTTTGAGTATTGCAGATAAGGAATATTAAACGGAGTCCAAACGGAACAAAATCTTCGCGATGATTTTTCTTGGACCAGAAGAAACCTACCAGACTTGGAGATGAAGGCAGGAAACCTGCCGGGAGGCGACAAGACACCAGCAGGCCTCCTGGCTTGTGGCCCCCCAGCAGGCCTCCTAACCCTATTCTTCGGCCTATAAATTCCCAAATATTCTCCAATACCAAAAAGAGCCACGAAAATACTTTTCCGCCGCCGGAAGCCTCTGTTCCCGTGAGATCCCATCTTGGAGCCTTTTCCGGTAATCTGCCGGAGGGGGATTCGATCACGGAGGGCATCTACATCAACTCCATTGCCCCTCCGATGATGCGTGAGTAGTTCACCACAGACCTTCGGGTCCATAGCTAGTAGCTAGATGGCTTCTTCTCTCTCTTTGTTCTTCAATACCATGTTCTTCATGATCTTCATGGAGATCTATCCGATGTAATACTCTTTTGCGGTGTGTTTGTCTAGATCCGATGAATTGTGGGTTTATGATCAAATTATCTATGAATATTATTTGAATCTTCTCTGAATTCTTATATGCATGATTTCATATCTTTGCAAGTCTCTTCGAGTTATTGGTTTGGTTTGGCCAACTAGATTGGTAATTCTTGCAATGGGAGAGGTGCTTAGTTTTGGGTTCAATCTTGCGGTGTCCTCACCCAGTGACAAAGTAGGGGTAGCGAGGCACGTATTTGTATTGTTGCCATCGAGGATAAAAAGATGGGGTTTTCATCATATTGCTTGAGTTTATCCCTCTACATCGTGTCATCTTACCTAATGCGTTACTCTGTTCTTCATGAACTTAATACTCTAGATGCAGGCAGGAGTCGGTCGATGTGTGGAGTAATAGTAGTAGATGCAGAATCGTTTCGGTCTACTTGACACGGACGTGATGCCTATATGCATAATCATTGCCTTGGATATCGTCATAACTGTGCGCTTTTCTATCAATTGCTCGACAGTAATTTGTTCACCCACCGTATTATTTTCCTTCATGAGAGAAGCCTCTAGTGAAACCTATGGCCCCCGGGTCTATTTTCCATATTATATTTTCAGATCTATAAACCAAAAATACCAAAAATACTTTGCTGCAATCTTTTTTACTTTTGTTTTACTTTTCGTTCTAGCAATCTTTTATATCTATCTCTATCAGATCTCATCCTTGCAAATAACCGTGAAGGGATTGACAACCCCTTTATAGCGTTGGGTGCAAGAGTTTGATTGTTTGTGTAGGTGCGAAGATTGGGGACTTGCTTGTATCTCCTACTGGATTGATACCTTGGTTCTCAACAACTGAGGGAAATACTTATCTACTTTGTTGCATCACCCTTTCCTCTTCAAGGGAAAACCAACGCAAGCTCAAGAAGTAGCAAGAAGGATTTCTGGCGCCGTTGCCGGGGAGATCTACATCAAGCCTACCAAGTACCCATCACAAACTCATCTCTTGAATTTACATTATTTGCCATTTGCCTCTCGTTTTCCTCTCCCCCACTTCTAAAACGATTTTCAGAAAAAACCAAAAAGATTTGCCTTTTTATTCGCCCTTCTTCCGTTCGTCTTTTCGTTTGCTTTTTGTTTGCTTGTGTTGCCATGTGCCTTCTATTTGCTTGCGTCTTCGCTTGCTAAAAATCTATTGATATGGATCCTCATCCACTTGCTAATCTTTTCAAAAGGCCAAATTATGATGAACCAATTGCTAGTGAGTTGAGTGCACTTGATTATCTCTATGAAGTTTTGTTTGGAAATCATGAATCTGAAAATTTTGATGAAGTGTTGAAAGAAGAAATTTATAAGGTGATTCATGATAGCTCCTTGATTGAAAAGCATGATTGCAATGATGTTACTATAAATTCTATTAATGTCAATTATGCTAATGATATGCAAAGCCACAAGCTTGGGGATGCTATGTTTGATGAAGATGATATTTTTTGTCCCCCATGTTTTGATGAGCAAATTCATTATGATGATTGCATGCTCGTGTATCATGAAAAGAATGATTTATGTGATAGTTATTTTGTTGAATTCCTTCATGATGTTACTAAAATTTATTATGAGGGAGGAACATATGCTTGTAGGAATTGCAATAATATCAAGTTTCCTCTCTATGTGTTCAAAGTTTTGAAGTTATGCTTGTTTTGCCTTCCTATGCTAGTTGATTCTTGTTCCCATAAATTGTTTGCTCACAAAATCCCTATGCATATGAAGTGGGTTAGACTTAAATGTGTTTTTCATGAGATTCATGATGCTCTCTTGCATATTTCAATTACTACTTTTTATGTGAGCATCATTGAAATCATTATGCCTAACTAGGGGCGTAAAACGATAGCACTTGTTGGGAGGCAACCCAGTGAATAAATAAATTTTTGCTTTTTCCTTTCTGTTATTGAGTGCTTTACACATTATTACCTCTGTAGTAATTGTTTTTTCTTGTTTTAATTAGTGTTTGAGCCAAGTAAGACCTTTGGGATGGTCTACGGTGATTGTGATTTGATTTTGCTGAAAAACAGAAACTTTTGTGCTCAGAACAGGAATTTTATAAATTCACCAGAGCGTCGAATGAGTCTGAAATTTTTACAAAAGATGGATATACAAATTTCCCTGATTGTCCTAATGTTTCAGAATTTTTTGAGTTACATAAGTATTCGAAGTCTATAGATTTCTCAAGACTGTTCTGTTTTAGACAGATTCTGTTTTCTTTGTGTTGTTTGCTTATTTTGATGTATCTATGGGTTGTATCGGGGGGTATGAACCATGGAGAAGTTGGAATACAGTAGATATTACACCAATATAAATAAAGAATGAGTTCACAACAGTACTAAAAGTGGTGATTTATTTTTCTTATACTAACGGATCTCACGAGTTTTCTGTTGAGTTTTGTGTTGTGAAGTTTTCAAGTTTTGGGTAAAGATTTGATGGACTATGGAATAAGGAGTGGCAAGAGCCTAAGCTTGGGGATGCCCAAGGCACCCCAAGCCATATTCAAGGATACCAAAGAGCCTAAGCTTGGGGATGCCCCGGAAGGCAACCCCTCTTTCGTCCTCAATCCATCGGTAAATTTACTTGAGGCTATATTTTTATTCACCACATGATATGTGTTTTGCTTGGAGCGTCTTGTATGATATGAGTCTTTGCTTTTTAGTTTTCCACAATCATCCTTGCTGCACACATCTTTTGAGGGGGACACGCATTAATCGTGAATTTATTAGAATACTCTATGTGCTTCACTTATATCTTTTGAGCTAGGCAATGTTGCTCTAGTACTTCACTTATATCTTTTTATAGCACGATGGTGTTTTATTTTATAGAAATAATTGAACTCTCGTACCTCACTTATATTATTTTGAGAGTCTTTAAATAGCATGGTAATTGGTTTAGGTTATGAATTTAGTCCTAATATAATGGGCATCCAAGAGGGATATAATAAAAACTTTCATATAAAGTGCATTGAATACTATGAGAAGTTTGATTCCTTGCATATAGTTTTGAGATGTAAAGATGGTGATATGAGAGTCATGCTAGTGAGTAATTGTGGATTGGTAGAAATACTTGTGTTAAAGTTTGTGATTCCCGTCGCATGCACGTATGGTGAACCGTTATGTAACGAAGTCGGAGCATGATTTGTTTAATGATTGTCATCCTTTGTGTGAGGGTCGGGAGCGCGCGATGGTTAACTCCTACCAACCTCTCCCCTAGGAGCATGTGTCTAATACTTTGCTTCAATAACTAATAGACTTTTGCAATAAGTATGTGAGTTCTTTATGACTAATGTTGAGTCCATGGATTATACGCACTCTCACCCTTCCACCTTTGCTAGCCTCTCTAGTACCGCGCAACTTTCGCCGGTACATTAAACCCACTATATACCCTTCCTCAAAACAGCCACCATACCTACCTATTATGGCATTTCCATAGCCATTCCGAGATATATTGCCATGCAACTCCCACCGTTCCGTTTTTCATGACACGTACCATCATTTTCATATTGCTTTGCATGATCGTAAGATAGCTAGCATGATGTTTTCATGGCTTGTCCGTTTTTTGATGTCATTTGCTAGGCTAGATCATTGCACATCACGGTGCACCACCGGAAGCATTCATATAGAGTCATATTTTGTTCTAGGTATCGAGTTGTAATTCTTGAGTTGTAAGTAAATACAAGTGTGATGATCTTCATTATTAGAGCATTGTCCCGTGAGAGAAAAGGATGATGGAAGCTATGATTCCCTCACAAGTTGGGATGAGTCTCCGGGCTTTACAAATAATAAAAGAGGGCAATGAAGCCCAAATAAAAAAAGAGGCCAAAGATGCCCACCAAAAAAATGAGAGAAAGAGAGAAGGGACAATGCTACTATCTTTTTTTCCACACTTGTGCTTCAAAGTAGCACCATGATCTTCATGATAGAGAGTCTCCTATTTTGTCACTTTCATATAACTAGTGGAATTTTTCATCATTATGCACAACCACTTAGTTTCTTTTTGAGCTTTCATACACTTATAGCTCTAGTGCATCCGTTGCATGGCAATCCCTACTCACTCACATTGATATCTATTGATGGGCATCTCCATAGCCCGTTGATACGCCTAGTTGATGTGAGACTATCTTCTCCTTTTTTCCTCACAACCTCCACCATATTCTATTCCACCTATAATGCTATATCCATGGCACACGCTCATGTATTGCGTAAGAGTTGAAAAGGTTTGAGAACATAAAAGGTGTGAAACAATTGCTTGACTTGTCATCGGGGTTGTGCATGATTTAAATACTTTGTGTGGGGAAGATGGAGCATAGCCAGACCATATGATTTTGTAGGGATAGCTTTCTGAGGCCATGTTATTTCAAAAGGACACAACTGCCTTGTTAGTATGCTTGAAGTATTATTGTTTTTATGTCAATATTAAACTTTTGTTTTGAATCTTATGGATGTGAATATTCATGCCACAATAAAGAATATTACATGGATAAATATGTTAGGTAGCATTCCACATCAAAAATTCGGTTTTTATCACTTACCTACTCGAGGACGAGCAGGAATTAAGCTTGGGGATGCTTGATACGTCTCCAACGTATCTATAATTTTTTATTGTTCCATGCTATTATATTACCTGTTTTGGATGTTTTATATGCATTAATATGCTATTTTATATTATTTTTGGGACTAACCTATTAATCTAGAGCCTAGTGCCAGTTTCTGTTTTTTCCTTGTTTTTGAGTATTGCAGATAAGGAATATTAAACGGAGTCCAAACGGAATAAAATCTCCGCGATGATTTTTCTTGGACCAGAAGAAACCTACCAGACTTGGAGATGAAGGCAGGAGACCTGCCGGGAGGCGACAAGCCACCAGGGCGCACCCCTAAGGGGGGCGCCCTCCTGGCTTGTGGCCCCCAGCAGGCCTCCTAACCCTATTCTTTGGCCTATAAATTCCCAAATATTCCCCAATACCAAAAAGAGCCACGAAAATACTTTTCTGCCGCCGAAAGCCTCTGTTCCCGTGAGATCCCATCTTGGAGCCTTTTCCGGTAATCTGTCGGAGGGGGATTCGATCACGGAGGGCATCTACATCAACTCCATTGCCCCTCTGATGATGCGTGAGTAGTTCACCACAGACCTTCGGGTCCATAGCTAGTAGCTAGATGGCTTCTTCTCTCTCTTTGTTCTTCAATACCATGTTCTTCATGATCTTCATGGAGATCTATCCGATGTAATACTCTTTTGCGGTGTGTTTGTCGAGATCCGATGAATTGTGGGTTTATGATCAGATTATCTATGAATATTATTTGAATCTTCTCTGAATTCTTATATGCATGATTTCATATCTTTGCAAGTCTCTTCGAGTTATTGGTTTGGTTTGGCCAACTAGATTGGTAATTCTTGCAATGGGAGAAGTGCTTAGTTTTGGGTTCAATCTTGCGGTGTCCTCACCCATTGACAAAGTAGGGGTAGCGAGGCACGTATTTGTATTGTTGCCATCGAGGATAAAAAGATGGGGTTTTCATCATATTGCTTGAGTTTATCCCTCTACATCATGTCATCTTACCTAATGCGTTACTCTGTTCTTCATGAACTTAATACTCTAGATGCAGGCAGGAGTCGGTCGATGTGTGGAGTAATAGTAGTAGATGCAGAATCGTTTCGGTGTACTTGACACGGACGTGATGCCTATATGCATAATCATTGCCTTGGATATCGTCATAACTATGCGCTTTTCTATCAATTGCTCGACAGTAATTTGTTCACCCACCGTATTATTTTCCTTCATGAGAGAAGCCTCTAGTGAAACCTATGGCCCCCGGGTCTATTTTCCATATTATATTTTCAGATCTACAAACCAAAAATACCAAAAATACTTTGCTGCAATCTTTTTACTTTTCTTTTACTTTTCGTTCTAGCAATCTTTTATATCTATCTCTATCAGATCTCATCCTTGCAAATAACCGTGAAGGGATTGACAACCCCTTTATAGCGTTGGGTGCAAGAGTTTGATTGTTTGTGTAGGTGCGAAGATTGGGGACTTGCTTGTATCTCCTACTGGATTGATACCTTGGTTCTCAACAACTGAGGGAAATACTTATCTACTTTGCTGCATCACCCTTTCCTCTTCAAGGGAAAACCAACGCAAGCTCAAGAAGTAGCAGGTACTAACCCAGATGACCCGGAAGTAACAATCACAGAGGTGCTCCCTTTACCCCCTAGCCGAACAATCGGGAACGTAGGGGGTAAGCACAGGAGCCAGACAACCCAGCTTGGCAGTAATGTTAAGTCAAATTGATGCATATTTATGGCTTTATAACGATGATTACGGAAGGCAGCACCCGCATATTGAATACAAATGCTTTTATGCTATATGTTATTTTGACTCCTTTGTGGCCGTTTATCATTTGAGAGTTGCCCATCGTCGGCTTCTACCCCTTGTGGATGCTACGCAGGGTGTTTCCGCTGCAACAAGACAACCCTTAGCCGACGTCTCGGGGCCCGGAGGCAGTTGTGTTAGCGGAAATGAGGCAATCAGATATCTAGGCTTTATAACTTTCACTTAGTCATAGGAGCTTAAAGTTTGGGAGGCCAGTTACTAGCCCCCGGTTAGTGTTCGGCGTCAGCCGAGGTCAAGCCATTAACACTTCGGCCAAATTTATGAAAGGCCCACGGGGTAACCTCTATCGGTCTATAGTTTGACACAGTCATCGGATCGCTGACCAGTTTGCGCTCATTGTGACAGTCAGTTTTCGGCTTTCTCCGCTGAGGTACTTGACCAGTTTAATCGGCAGTACAATCGCAGTGGTTCTCCCTTTGCACACCTAGCCGAACAAAGCGGAATGTAGGAGGCAATCACAGGAGCAGGGCAACCCAACTATTGACCGAAGACACAATTCGAAACTGATGCATATAAAGCAATATCCGAGAACGTTTTGCCGAGGACTACTCGGAGTACCTTGGCTTTTGGTGGGTTCGGCTCTAGTCAGAGTCCCCCATAGTCCAGATGTCATATGTGTTTCCCCAACGCCGAGGTGTAAGTCGGCAGGAAAGATACCGAGCTATGGGTCGGAAAAGATCTCCCGAGCTAGATTATTATGCAGGGCACCTCGGTTATGAGGGTGTCCCACCTCCTAAAAGAAAAACACACAGATAGCTTAAAAGTGCCATAAGCTCGAAAAGCTAAAAAAACTTATGCAAAAAACTTTGACGTCTGAACTAAATCAAGTTTTTTAGTGCCAATCCAAAATTGGTCTTAAAGTTAATATGTGCTTCAGTCGTGCTTTAACATGATACATCCGATCTCCGGACTCCAAGCTGGTCAGCCTTTGGCTTCAACCTCCATATCCCGAAGGCGTAGTGTTTCTCCAAGGCCTGTTTAGCAAACTAAACTCGAGCAGCTTTAGAAAGAAAACAGGCCATCCGGCTATTGACCGCACACTAGCGTCTGAAAAAGGAGTAGTAGAAAAAGACTTTGCAACGACCAAGAAGATAACATTTATTATAAAACGGCTCATATAAATTTAAGAGCCCCTGGTTAAAATGGGTAAAGAAAGTTGTTTTTTGAACAAACAACATTTTTAACAAAGAAAATTCTTGTTTTGAAACAAAAACATAACGCTCGGTTGAACCGAACAAAAATATACAAACTTAAGAAATTTGAGCATGAAAGCGACTTAGCTGGTTAATATGCTCGGCATGGATGACGCGGTTTGAGCTACGACGAGACAAGGTCCCAGCCCCCAAGCCGGTCACGAGGTAGCCGACGAAGAGCTCGGCTTGCTGAAGTGACAATACAACACTTCCGAAAGGCCGAGGTGAAACCCCCGGTCCAGCCGAGGAGACAGAACAGTTCAGCAGCATGTCGGCGAAGCCCCCACGTCAGTCGACCATGTCAATGACGCAATTTGGTTGATGGAGGCGTGACACAGCCGAAGTCGATTACCTACACGCATGAAGTAGCACAAGCCAGATAATGATAAAATAAAAATTCTTTAAAGAATTATTTATACAAAATAAATTATTTAGAAGAGATGCAGCCTGGCACGATGCAGATGTCGACACAGGATGTCGGCGCGGTGAGGTGACAAAATCTGAATTCGCAGGGTCAACCGAATTCGCGCTAGGGTGACAACAGAATTTGGTCAACGAAGGCGGGACAACGACATCGGTACGCCGGGGTGACAATGCCATCCGATCTAAGTCCTTTACCTGCACACATAAAATTGTGCAAGCCGGACATAATAATAACATTTTTTGCATAATCAATTTACGCAGAGTATGGATAATAAAACAAATATGGCCTCTCTGCAGCATAAGTAGAATTGACAGCACAGAGACGTCAATGTGGATTAGAGTCCACCGGCTCAGCACAGACAACCTGCGCACAAAATTGTACAAATTACAAGTACAAAGATCTTTGATAATAAAAACAACACGAACAAATTTAAAAGTAGATATATCACCTAATTGTTCGTAGTGGTCGAAGTTGGCCGATGTCTCGTAACTTGAGCATCTTGCGTCTGCTGCCGCGGGGCGAGAACAGACTCTGCCGAATTGCATTGACAAAACCAGTTGCCGAGAACTGTTCGAAAGCCCTTGGTCCATCCAACATGATGAAGCTAGTCGGCTGGTGACGCCGAAGTCCCCGGAGCAGGTTGATGAAGAGATGGCGAAGCCCCCGGTCTAGCCGAGGTAACGGAGCAGGTCGGCTCGTGATGCCGAAGTCTCATATCAGCCGAGGTGTCGAAGCAAGTCGGCATGGTGGATGTCGGCTTGAAGAAGCGACGGCGCGGCGATGCCGACGCAGGTCAAAATTTGTGATGCGGTCAATGCTGCCTTGATGAAGCAACGGTACACCCGACCCATGCAACCCGTGGGGTGACGACCTTTTCTTAACGATTATTTTTCATTCACGATGACGAACTCCTGGTCGGCTTGCCGAGGGAATGATCCGATGTGGTGGTTGTCGTTGGATCGATGGAGCGACGGCGGAGTCGATGTCGACGCAGGTCGATAGTCGTGGAGCAACGTGGTCGGGCCGGTTTGACACCGGCGCGACGATGAAGATCGGCTCGAAAAAAACTCAAAATTTATGGGCACGTGTTTGAGAACAACACACAATACCCTAGAGAAAAAAAAACTCCTTAAAAAAAGGATGTCCAATGTCCGGTTCATGAAAATATGAATTCAGGTCGGATTCGTTCTGTCGCAGAAAACAAATCCGAAAACTGATGCACTCATCGGACATTTCCCGGAGTTTGAACGGTCGGATCGAGCTGAAATTTGGAGGGGTGATCGGTATAGGAATTCCGCAGCCGATGAACGGTTGGATTTTCCAACTGATGTCCGAGCTAGATACTGGACGCCTAGCCCCAAACTCGTACAAATTCCCGTCCAGATTCGATAAGGCTCCGGTATATCGGAGATTGCCGAAGATTCCTCCATCGAAACGCGATGAAATTTTGCAGAGTTGTTGTGAATACAATTCCTCACAATTTCACCGAAGCAATCGTCAAAGCGACGCTCGAGAAAACGGAGACGACGAACACAAATTCATTGTCCAGAAAAAACTGCTGCCAATCTGCAGACAAGCCATCGATCCTTCTGGCGATCCCACAGCGGAACTCACAAGGAATGCACCAATGTCGGTGTCAAAACCGGCGGATCTCGGGTAGGGGGTCCCGAACTATGGATCTTTGATCGATGGGTAACAGGAGAAAAGGGAGACGATATTTACCCAGGTTCGGGCCCTCTTAAGTGAGGTAAAACCCTATGTCCTGCTTTGTTTTGTATTGATGATGGGGTATCGAGTACAGAGTTGATCTACCTTGAGATCGTATGTAGTGGTCTAAACCCTAAGAGCTATGATTGTAATCTCTGATGATCTTATTGTCTCTAATGACTAACCCACTACTAGAATCTGCAAATTTGCCATCTGCCAGTTCTTTGCCGTCAGCTGGCGGACGGCAAAGAAGCTCTTTGACATCCGTTTCTAGAAAACAGACGGCAATGAACTAGCAGACGGAAAAGAAGCTCTTTGCCATCAGCCGCTTCTTTGCCGTCTGCTCGCAGACGGCAAAGGAGATTTGCCGTCAGGAAGTAGACGCCAAAGAGGGAGGTGGGCCCACAAACGAGCTGCTTACAAAAAGCCCTAACGGCCCCCCTCTTTGCCGTCTGCTAGCAGACGGCAAAGAGCAAAAAGGCCGACGGCAATGGTTTGACTTAACTAACGGTCGCGCCCCACCCCGCCTCTCTCTCTCTCTGTTTCTCTCCCTCTCCTCCACGCCGCCCACCGCACGCGCGCCGCCGCCCCGTCGCCCCACCACCCCGCCGCCCCACCGGCCCACCGCCTACCGGCGCCACCGCCGCCCCCCGGCGCCACCGCCGCCGCGCCCCACCGCCCGGAGCCCTGCGGCCCCGTCGCCACCGCCGCCCGTCGCCCCACCTGCCCGCCGCCCCACCGACCCACCGCCCCGGCCGGTGCGCTGAGGCCCCCCTCCGCCCCTGCCACCCGCCGCTCCCCTGTGCCCGAGCGCCCCTGTCCCCTAAGCCCCGCCGCCACCGCCGCCCCAGCGCTCCCCCGACCCTCCCCGGCGCTCCCCCGCCCGTCCCCGACGCTCCACCGCCCCTCCCCGACGCTCCCCCAACCCTCCCCGACGCCACCCTGCCCCGCCCCCTCTGGTGAGCTCTTCCCCCCTCTCCTCTTTTTTTTGTTTTTTTGTTTTTAGTTTAGGTTTAGATTATTAGGTATTAGGTTAGGTTTGTTTAGGGTTAGATTTTAGTTTATTAGGTTAGAAAAGAAAAAATCTAGAAGAAAAAAATAAGGAAAAAGGAAAAAAAGAAGAAGAAGAAGAAAAAAGAGGAGAGGAGGAGAAGAAGAATATAAGGAAGAAGAAGGAAAAGAAGAAGGAAAAGAAGAAGAAGGGAGAGGCTTATACGTTGGGGGAGGTGGTAGAGAGTTCACTCAAATCATAGAATAACATGCATTTTTACTAAAATTTAAAACTGGAATGAGATGTCCTCAGGAATAGAGGGCACACAAATTGTAGCAGATCTTTATTGGTGGTGGGGTACTAGAATGAGAAGTATTCATTTTCAATATTTAATGGTACTTAAATCACTGTTATCAATGCGGTATTTGTAGTTTGGGAACTCAATTTGGTAAGGAAGGGGATCATTTTTGTTTTTGAGCATTGCATCAATTGTCTTGCTCAATGACTTGATAATCCTTAAGATAAATATAATTTAGTAATCATATTTTGGTGCTTGACAAATAACATATTCAAATTCTCAATAAGTAATGGTACTTACACCACTGTTATCAATGCACTATTTGTAGTTTGGGAACTAAGTTTGGTTAGGCAGAGGATGAGTTTTGTTTCTTAGCATTGCATCAATTGTCTTGCTCAATGACTTGATAATCCTTAAGATAAATATAATTTAGTAATCATATTTTGATGCTTGACAAATAACATATTCAAATTTTCAATGGAAAATTCCCCGTGCTTCATTATACGCGTGCATATATATTATTAATTAGTTCATGTTATTAGGTATTCAAATTTTGTACTAATTTCGTTTACTCTTTGTCATTGCAGGTGTTGATAGATGGTGGGCGTGGGTCGAGAGCGCTCCGAGCCTCCTTCCTCGGCGCGTGCTGGGAGGGGTGCTATTATTCCGCCCGAGCACCTCCGGAGAGCGCTGGTACACAGTATGCAGACACCGGAGGGCGCTCCTTCTTCGGCCGGGAGAGGTCGGGGGAAGACGAAGAGGGGTGCTAGAGGTGGACGTGGCGGCGGGAGAGGTAGGAAGGCTGCTGTGCCTTCCTCGCCGCCACCCCCAGCTGATTCTCCCGACCACAGGAATGCTCCGTCTCAGGTGGACCCGTCTGACTTGGACCCGTCTCGGACTCCGGTCCACGAGCCTCGGGTCGCCGAGCCTTCGTCCCAGGAGACTCTGGTCCCAGAGTCTTCGTCCCAGGAGACTCCGGTCCCAGAGTCTTCGTCCCACGTGACTCCGGAGGCTAGTGGCCATGCTGATGGTGGCGAGGATAGCTTTTCTGAGGATAGCTATAGCGAGGGCGAGCTGGTTGAGGAGGGCAAGAAGGTCTACCAGCGTGGTGGTACAAAGCTCCCGCCCGTGCCGGCGACCCGCGATCAGAGGTGGTTGATTGAGCCTAATGGGGAGAAGTAAGTGCATTTACTCTTTTTTAACCATTTGCCTTCATGTTTCTTCAAATTAATATCTAATGTGTTGGCCTTGTCATACTGCAGGGGTTGGAAACACGCCCCTGGTGTCCGCAGGCCCAACCAGGTCCTTGGTGTGCTTCTCCGGCACCACTTCCCGGGGTGGGTCACGTTGCCCGGTGAGGGTGAGGTTCGACAGCTAGGACTGAGCTGGGAGCTGTACGTGGCTGCCCCGGCCCCGCCGGAGGAGAGGGTCGACGGTGTCTTGTGCGAGACGGTGGCCGACATTGTGATCCGGCGGTTTTGGGTAATTTCTCCTTTACAGAATTAAAAATCAACAGCACCTAGTGATTGTACTAATCAGTGTTGTCTTGTTTGATTGCAGACCTTCTACAGGTGTCTTGAGGAACACGAGGCGGACGCGGCTATTGTTCTCGTAGCCGAGTGCAAGTGCCTATTTCAGAACTTACGACACGAGACTCGGGTGCAGGTTGTTCGAGACTACTACGCCTCGACTAACATTAAGAGGGCCAAGAAGAAGTGCCACTCCAAGTTTCTGAGTAAGGAGAAGTACATGAAGGTAATTACCTATTCTTAAGGCCTTGTACTTAGTTTCCTTGATTTGATTCGTAGGCGTGGCGCTGAAATTTCTCTTGTCTAACTTAGGTGCCCCCGAGATGGTGTGCGGATAGGATGGACTGTTGGGAGGCGTTGGTGGATGAGTGGTGCTCTTCCCACTGGCTAACCGTCCACAACAAGGCCAAGGATAATCGTGCCCAAATGAAAGGTGTGTCACACCATCAAGGGAGCTCCAACCTGTTTGAGTTCGGGGATTACTGGGTATGTGGTTTGCTTCATGATTCATGCAATTTCATTCTTCATGCTAGCTTGAGCCCTTAACTAATATTATGTTCCTCTCTTTTAGGCGCGACACAACAAGAAGGAGGTGCCACCGCTGTTCGACCTCTATGCCATGGCCCATACTGCCCCGTAAAAGAAGGCCAAGGCATTCTCTGAGGATGACCTCAATAATCCAGAGAGCTTCAGCAACATCTCCTCCCACAACAAGCTCGTGGGGTACAGAGATGAGGGGAGGAGGAGGAAAGGGGAGGACTTCAACCCGAGCCAGAGTCCTTTTGATCCAGAGCTCGTGATGATATCTGGTGGCGGGAGGCCCCATGGCTCGATAGCCATTGGGGATGGACTGATACGTTGTCCTAGAACTCTCCCGGAGATCAAGAAGCGCCAGACGAGCTCCGATCCTGAGATAAGGCCTCGTCCACGGCCAATGGAGCTCGCCATCGAGGCTAGGGCCCAGGAGCATCTGGTGGAGGCAAATAGGCAGGCGGCGGAGAGGGAGAGGGAGCTGGAGGAGAGGACGGCTAGGCTGTTCGAGGAGGAGAGGAACCGGAATGACGCGTCTCACCGGGCCCTATACGACCTCCTCGTGGTAAGTTTCTCCTGCATATTAGCCAAATCATGCACGTAATGTTCGTTCAATCACTAACTAATATGACTGACTCGTGAAAAAAAAATGTGCACACCGTGTGCCAGAACAACGGTCAGGCCCCTCCTCCGATGCCCCAGATTGGTATATCGCCCACGGTGAGTTTCATTTGAATGGTCATTAGTTACTAGTATTCACATTTGAGTTGCATCATGCTAACGAGACATTGCAAATGATCTTTGGTGCAGCATTCCTCCCGACAAGCATCGACCGATCCTTCTGCGTCTGCCGCAACCCCGACCGGTCCTTCTCCGTCTCACACTGGCGCAAACCCGACCGGTCCTTCACCTCCATGATGATGGTAAGTTTTCCCAAGTGTTTTGCTTAACAAATGCATACTTAGCTTAAGAAATGACCTATTTAGCTCCAAAATGACCTAGACTTAGCTTATTTCCTCGAAAATGACATAATAACCTTACTTAGTTCCAAAATGACCTATTTAGCTCCAAAATGACCTAGACTTAGCTTATTTCCTCGAAAATGACATAATAACCTTACTTAGCTCCAAAATGACATATTTTACCTAAGATAGCTATAAAATGATCTACACTTAGCATTTTTCCTCCTAAATGACTTAATATGCTTAGTTAGCTAAAAATGGCATAACTACCTAGGATAGCTCCAAAATGACCTATACTTAGCTTATTTAGTTCATTTATGACATACTTAGCATACTTAGGTAAAAAAATGGCATGATAACCATGGTTTAGCTCCAAAATGACATAGACTTAGCTTATTTTCCTCGAAAATGACATAATAACCTTACGAAGCTCCAAAATGACCTATTTACCTAGCTTAGCTCTAAAATGACCTACACTTAGCATTTTTACCTAGCTTAGCTAAAAAATGGCATTTTTACCTACCTTAGTTAGAAGAAGAAGAAGATAAAGAAGAGGAGAGGAGAAAAAGAAAGAGAAGAAAAATTCTTCTTCTTCTTCTTTTTCTTCTTCTAGCTAGTCTTCTTCTTCTAGTCTTCTTCTTCTTCTTCTTCTTCTTCTAGCTAGTCTTCTTCTTCTAGTCTTCTTCTTCTTCTTCTTCTAACTTTCTTCTTTCCCAATTTGCAGATTTGCTTTCGATGAGGAAGCTTGCGTTGATGGAGTCTACTCTTCTTCTTGTGCTTCCTTTTTGTTTGATTTTGTAGGATGAACAATGTGAAACTTGCTACCTATATATGTATGTATGGATGAAACCATTGTATGCTTGTTGTTGGATATGTTGGCTAGCTATATATGTTGCATATGGACTTTTCATTTGGTATGTATATATGTGTGTTGGATGATCATATCCATATGGCAGGGATATGATTTGGTATGTATATGTGTTGTTATGCTTGTTGAAAGTATTTTCAAATGTGTGTATATATATATATATGTGTGTGTGTGAAATTCTGTGAAATTGAATGAATTTAAGAAAAAATAGAAAAAACAGGGGCTGTACAGCCTCTTTGCCGTCTGCTGGCAGACGGCAAAGACCTTTGCCGTCAGCCAGCAGACGGCAAAGATGCCACGTGGCAGCTACCTGTGCACCTTGGGTGCACTGGGCTGGCCTATTTGGCAGCTTTGCTGTTAGCTGGCTGACGGCAAAGACCTTTGCATCTTTGCCGTCAGCCGGCAGACGGCAAAGCACGCCGTTAACCCCTTAACGGACCTAAGCTGCCACGTGTGCCGTCCATGCCCTTTGCCTCTTTGCCGTCGGCCAGCAGACGGCAACGTGGCCTTTACCAGAGCTTGTTCAGCCGGATGTGGTGCCGTCTGCTGGCTGACGGCAAAGACCTTTGCCGTCTGCAATGCATGCCTTTGCCGTCAGCCATGGCAGACGGCAAAGTTGTTGATTCCAGTAGTGACCTGGCCTTGGCTTATATAACACACCAGAGGCCTAGGATAACAAGAGTCCTAGTCGGCTACGTCGGTGGAGAGGAGTCATTGTCTTGTGCGCCAAGTCTTGTGGAACCTCCCTTGTATGCATCATGGGCTGCCCGAGGTGGCCCATTAGTGAATCGCCCTGGGGGTCCTCGGCCCGACCCACTGGTCGGGAGACGACGTGGTGAGTACCCCCTAGTCCAGGACACCATCACCCTCCATCGTAGGAGGGAAAGGGAGCCAACATATCCTGAAGATCCGTACAACCTACGACATGGCCTGGACGCTAGAGCCGGCCTGACAAGGTCCGTCTACGGACCCAGGGAACACGGCCCCATTAGGCAGGACGATTACCAAGCCTGGCTCGACCGGAACAATAGAGTTAGGGAGGAGCACCGTGCCCGGATGGCATCTGACCTCTAGAACGATGTAGCTCGAGTTCGGGGCGCCGCTCACCCAATGTGCTTTACGGACGAGGTAATGTGGCACCAGTTCCCCGAAGGGTTCAAACCAGTAAATATCGAACAATATGACGGAACAACCAACCCAGTGGTGTGGATCGAATATTTCCTTCTCCACATCCATATGGCTCGGGGAGATGATCTCCACGCCATAAAATACTTGCCGCTAAAACTTAAGGGACCAGCGCGGCACTGGTTAAACAGCCTCCCCAAAAACTCTATCGGGAGCTGGGAAGAGCTCGAGGATGCTTTCCGAGCTAACTTCCAGGTCACTTATGTCCGACCTCCGGACTCCGATGACTTAAGTCACATCGTTCAATGACCCGACGAGTCAGCCAGACAATTCTAGAACCGGTTCTTGACTAAGAAGAACCAAATCGTCGATTGTCCGGACACCGAAGCAATAGCCTCTTTCAGGCACAACATTCGGGATGAATGGCTAGCTCGACAGCTCGGCCAGGAGAGGTCAAGGATAATGTCGTCCCTAACCTCACTCATGACCCGCTTTTGCGCGGGCGAGGACAGCTGGCTCGCTCGCGGAGACAGCAATCCCCGAGACCCCGGCACCTCTGAAGCTCGGGACGGAAACGGGAAACCACGGCGCAATAGGAACAAGCGCCGAAACAACGGTGGTGATACCGAAGACATGACCGTTAATGCCGGATTTTGCAAATCAGGAAATGGAAGAACCCCACCAAAGGGAATAGGGATGGACCTACTCAGTTGGACAAGATCCTGGACTGGCCATGCCAGATCCACGACACTTCAGATAAGCCCGCCAACCACACCAACCGTAATTGTTGGGTGTTCAAACAGGCCGGCAAACTAGCAGCCAAGGACCACAGCAAGGGCCCACGTAGTGAGGACGACGACGAGCCCCACGGTCCAAACAACGGAGGACAGAAGAAATTCCCTCCTGAGGTAAAAACCATGAACATGATCTATGCCACGCACATACCGAAGAAGGAGAGGAAGCGCGTTCTCCGGGAGGTCTACGCCGTCGAGCCCGTAGCCCCGAAATTCAACCCTAGTCGGCATGCCCGATCACCTTCGGTCGCAAGGACCATCCGACCAATATCCGTCATGGAGGATCGGCTGTCCTGGTTCTCGATCCCATCGTCAATGGGTATCATTTGACTAGGGTCCTCATGGATGGAGGCACCAGCCTCAATCTAATTTATTCACACATAGTAAAGAAGATGGGTATCGATCTGTCAAGAATCAAACCCAGCAGTACCACCTTTAAAAGGGTCATCCCAGGCGTAGAAGCCCGCTGCTCGGGCACTATAACACTGGAAGTTGTGTTAGGTTTGCCCGATAACTTTCGCAGCGAAGACTTGATCTTCGACATCGTCTCTTCCATAGCGATTACCACGCCCTCCTTGGCCGAACAGCGTTCACTCGCTTCAATATCGTTCCCCACTATGCATATATGAAGCTGAAAATGCCAGGACCCAAGGGCGTCATCACTGTCAACGGCAACACAGAGCGCTCCCTCTGGACTGAGGAACACACAGCGGCCCTAGCAGCCGAAGCACAGATCGGCCAGGAGGTGCCAAACTCCCAGCCCGCCGTCAAGGCACGGAAGGCGAGCAAGCGAGCCCGGGCTCTATTTCAATCACCGGAGCTTTCTCACCCCCAGGGCAAATAGGAACACGCCCCCCACAGTGATACGTCTCCGTCGTATCTATAACTTTTGATTGTTTCATGCCAATATTATACAAATTTCACATATTTTTGGCAACATTTTATATGATTTATTGGACTAACATATTGATCCAGTGCCCAGTGCCAGTTCCTGTTTGATGCATGTTTTTTGTTTCGCAGAATATCCATATCAAATGAAGTCCAAACGCGATAAAAATTTATGGAGAATTATTTTGGAATATATGTGATTTTTGGGAGTTGGAATCAATGCAAAAGGAGGCCCATAGCCCCCCACAGTACACCAGGGTGCACCATGGTGGGCTGTGGTCACGTCGTAAGTCGGTTGGAGCTCAACTTCGTGCGCGAGGAAGCTTATATCTGGAAAAAAATCGTGTCAAAATCTCAGCGCAATCGGAGTTACGGATCTCCGGAAATATAAGAAATGGTTTTCGGCCAGAAAATAGGAACACAAAACAGAAGAGAACAGAGAGGGAGATCCAATCTCGGAGGGGCTCCTGCCCCTCCGACGCCATGGAGGCCATGGACCAGAGGGGGAACTCTCCTCCCATCTAGGGGGAGGACAAGGAATAATAAGAAGGAGGGGGTTCTCTCCCCCTCTCTCCCGGTGGCGCCGGAACGCCACCGGGCCAATCATCGTGACGGTGATCTACACCAAGAACTTCGCCGCCGTCAACACCAACACTCTCCCCCTCTATAGAGCGGTGTAACACCTCTCTTCCCCGCTGTAATCTCTACTTAAACATGGTGCTCAACTCCATATATTATTTCCGAATGATATGTGGCTATCCTATGATGTTTGAGTAGATCCGTTTTGTCCTATGGGCTAATTGATGATCGTGGTTGGTATGAGTTGTATGTTTTATTTTGGTGTTGTCCTATGGTGCCCTCCATATCACGCAAACGTGAGGGATCCCCGTTGTAGGGTGTTGCGATATGTTCATGATTTGCTTATGGTGGGTGGCGTGAGTGACAGAAGCACAGACCCGGGTAGGTGGGTTGTTGCATATGGGAGTAAAGAGGACTTGATACTTAATGCTATGGTTGGGTTTTATCTTAATGATCTTTCGTAGTTGTGGATGCTTGCTAGAGTTCCAATCATAAGTGCATATGATCCAAGTACGAAAAGTATGTTAGCTCATGCCTCTCCCTCATATAAAATTGCAATAATGATTACAGGTCTAGTTATCAATTGCCAAGGGACAAATAACCTTCTTGTTTGACAAAAGCTTTCTACTAAACAACTAACTTTTATTATCTTGCAATTTACTCATAGTTTTATTCCCGCAAAGTACTTCTAGTTTTATTCATGCAAACTATCCTATCACCTACAAAATAATTGCATACTTGTTCTAGGTAAAGCAAACGTTAAAGTGTGTGTAAAGTTGTATCGGTGGTCGATAGAACTTGAGAGAATATTTGTTCTACCTTTAGCTCCTCGTTGGGTTCTACACTCTTATTTATCGAAAAAGGCTACAAATGATCCCCTACACTTGTGGGTTATCAAGACCTTTGTAAGGGCATATTTCTCCCTAAGTGGTTTTGGTGATTGATGACAATTCATCTGCGGACTAATCGTGTGCATTGAGCATTTCAGATATCTCATGTCTAGGCACAAGACGATTCGGTGCCCCTCGGAGTCTATCGAAGACGGTTGCTTTCTACGTTTCTTTTCGGTGGATTTGAGTCGTAGGAAAGCCGTACTATTAAGAGGGGGTCCGCTTCGGAAAGGTTTGGGTGGAATCAACACGTACACATCTGTTCTATTGCACCACCTTTCCTTCGCTTCAATGGAGCTCCAGTCCGTTTTCCTTCGTCTGTGCAATTTGAAGGCTGCAAGGTGCTTGTGTCCAGTGGCTTGCGGTAGTACCGCTCAAGGAAGCGGTAGTACCGCAGGTGCCTACGGTAGTACCACTCCAAGGAGCGGTAGTACCGCTGTCCCCAGCCCTGGTGCGTGCGCTCGCGGTAGTAGGCGCGGATGTAATTTCTTACATCCGCCCTCAAGCGGTAGTACCGTAATTTTGTCCGGTACTACCGCGTCGGACTTTTGCGCAGCTCCACCCTCTGCGGAGGTAGGCACGGAAGTAATTTTTTACTTCCGTGCATCTCCTGTGCCAGACGTTGCCTACCATGCGGTAGTACCGTATGGGCGCGCGGTAGTTCCGCTCCGGCGGTTCTACCACTCGTTGCCCATTGCAATAGGTCTGTGTCCGGTCACTTCTGTGCATGCGGTAGTACCGCAGCCTCTTGCGGTACTACCGTGGCTTTTATGCGGTAGTACCGCAATGCGCGGGCTGAGAGTGGGGATAACGGTTGGATTCTTTCCCCCACTATATAAAGGAGGTCTTCTTCCCCAAGAAGACCACCTCTTCCCTCCCCAAGCTCCATTGTTGCTCAAAGCTCCATTTTTGCCCGATCTCTCTCCCTAGCCAATCAAACTTGTTGATTCTCTCGGGATTGGTTGAGAAGGCCCCGATCTACACTTCCACCAAGAGAAATTTGATTCCCCCCACTAATCCCTTGCGGATCTTGTTACTCTTGGGTGTTTGAGCACCCTAGACGGTTGAGGTCACCTCGGAGCCACATTCCATTGTGGTGAAGCTTCGTGGTGTCGTTGGGAGCCTCCAATTAAGTTGTGGAGATTGCCCCAACTTTGTTTGTAAAGGTTCGGTCGCCGCCTTCAAGGGCACCAATAGTGGAATCACGGCACCTCGCATTGTGTGAGGGCGTGAGGAGAATACGGTGGCCCTAGTGGCTTCTTGGGGAGCATTGTGCCTCCACACCGCTCCAACGGAGACGTACTTCCCTTTATCGGGAAGGAACTCCGGTAACACATCCTCGTCTCCACCGGCTCCACTTTTGGTTATCTCTTACCTTTACTTCTTGCAAGCTATTATTGTGTTGTATCCTTTGCTTGCTTGTGTGCTTGTTGTGATTAGCATCATATAGGTTGCTCACCTAGTTGCATATCTAGTCAACCTATTTGTTGCTAAGCCTAAATTGTTAAGAAAAGTTAAATAGTGTTAGTTGCCTATTCACCCCCCCCCCCTCTAGTCAACCATATCGATCCTTTCAATTGGTATCAGGGCCTCGTCTCTTTATTAAGGGTTTCACCACCCGAAGAGTATGGTTGACGACGGGGACCGGGAGGTTGAACTCCCCGAGGCCGTGGGTGTGAACACGGTCTCTCGCGAGGATTTAAATGAGGCCATGTCCTCGCTTAAATCCTCCATGACGACCGAGGTCAAATCCATGTTTAAAGAATTCCTTGACACACTTAAACTTTCCATCGATGCGGTTCAAGTGGTTAATCCCACTAACTCGGCATCGGATGTCAACTCCGGTAAGGAGGGGGCTAGTACTGATAATCGTTCTCAAGGAATTAATGGGTCGGGGACTTTTGCCTCAGTTCCCCCTCCCTTGGTCTATGGAGGACCGGTGCACCCACCTCATATAGTTAACCACGGTCCTCCTACTAAGCTTGTTAAAAATGATTTTGCTAATTGGCTTTTCAGTATCAAGTCTCATTTGGATCACAGCTCAATTCAACTCATGCGAGTCATTGAAGAAGGATTCTACCCTCGTGATCCACGCAACCTCACTCCAAGGGAAGAAGCGGATAAACAGCTAAATTCCTCCGCCTTGTTCATACTCCAAGCTGCTGTTCCTACTGAAGACCTACCTCACCTGTGTCCTTTCACTGTTGCTAAAGCGTGTTGGGAACACATTATCTCCATGTACAAGGGCAGCTCAAGCATACAACGGTCAAACTATGAAGTTGTCCTTGATCAGTCAGATGAGTTTGTAATGATAGAGGATGAGGAACCGCGTGAGCTCTATAGAAGGGTGACTGCCCTCGCGGTTGCCCTCAAAGATCATGACAGCAAGGATGTGGATGATACGTGGGTCAAGCGTAAGTTTCTGAAGGCCATCATGCCCTACAACAAGGCCATGTCCGCTGTCATCCGTCAAAGACCGGACTTTCACACCTTGTCTTCTGGTGATGTGTTGGATGAATTTATTGCAATGAACATCTTGAACACAACAGCTGACAATGCTCTCGCTCGCGTGCAACGGTCAAAGAAATCATCCCCCAACCTTGCTTTGAAGGCCAAGGTCTGTCAAGAGGAAGAAGAAGAAGAAGAAGAAGAGGAAGAGGGTTGCCCCGAGGACACCAAATATGCCTATCATGAGCACATGGCTCTTGCGTCCAGGCAATTTTGGGGCAACAAGAGAAACACAAGGCCCAACTTCTCCAAGAACAACTCAAACGGGTCAAAGGGCAAGCAACGTGTGAGGACCTGCTACAACTGTGGTAATGTGAGTCACTTTGTGGTGGATTGTCCATACGAGAAGAGGGAAGACAATGGTGGCAAGCTCATCCGCAAAGATAAGGCCAAGTCGTTCCCCAACAAGACCAACTTCACCAAGAAGACTCCACACAAAGTGTTGGTGGCTCAAGAAGAGTATGCATCGGATGATGATTGTGATGACGGAGACACAAGTGGTGAAGGAATGGCAATGGCATCTGTGGCAATTGCATCCTCCACCCCAACAAAGGTGTCACTCTTCGACGCCCCCAATGAGAACCACATCGCTAGGTGCCTCCTGGCAAAAGGTATCACCAAGGTAACCTCCAACGCCAAAACCTCAAACATTAAGACTTCTATTTCTTCCACTCCGTCTTTGTTAGATTGTGTGGATGAACTTGAGGAGGAGATAGAGGGTGAGAATGAGTTTGACAAGTTCTTGTGTAAACTCAAGGGAGAGTCCAAGAAGCACTTTGTTGCTCTCTTGGAACAACTTGGTGAGGCAAATGACACGATTGATTCTCAAGAAGAATCTCTTGAGGAGATGATAGGCCATAGTCGTGATTATGCCGATGAGATAGCAGATCTTTCTATTGCTCTAGAGTAAGAGCGAGGTCTTCATTTGACTTTTAAGGAGTCACACAATGACGACTTTGCTAAATTACGTAAAGATTATGATCATGCTATTGTTCTTAACCGTGTTCTTAAATCTGAAAAGGTTGCACTTGGGGTTGACCATGCTCGACTAAAGGATGAGTTTGTCTCTCTTGACAATGCTCATAAGGCATTGAAGAGCGTTCATGCTTCTCTTAAAGAGTCACATGATCAACTCCAAGTGAAACTCACTAAAGAAATTGCCACGTGTCCTCCCTTTGTCTTAATTGATAATGCCTCTGCTACTAACCCGTGTTGTGAGCATGCACATCTTGTGGAGGAAAATGCTAAGCTAAAAGAACAGCTTGAGAAAGGCCTTGTGACATGTATACAAGGTGAGAAGAACCTCAATGACCTTTTGAGCAATCAAAAGGAAGTGATTGCAAAGGAAGGAGTTGGGTTTGCACCCAAATCCAAAAAGAAGAGGAAGAAGAAGACCACGCGAGCTCCTCCGCCCAAGGAAACATTTGTCAAAGCGGGGAGTGTCACTCATGAGAAGAAGAAAGACAAGGTTGTGAGTGATAATGCCAAGAAGGGCAAGATCACTCCCTCCAACAAGGCCGGCGACTTTAACCCCTCTTATGTTTTGTGTCGTGCTAGTGATGGGCATGTTTATGCCAAATTTGTTGGTTCTTCGTATGAGTATATTGAATGGTCTATTTGGGTTCCTAAGACCCTTGTCACTAACATGAAAGGACCCATTCAAGAATGGGTACCTAAATCCAAGCATTGATCTATTGTAGGACTTTGCTTCCGGGGGAGTCTCATGGTTGCTCGATAGCGGAGGAACAAATCATATGACCGGAAGCAAGGACTTGGTGGTGGATGTTCAACCCGATGAATCCGTGGCCACCCAAGTCTCATTTGGAGATGATGCAATCTCAAAGGTATTGGGTCTTGGCAAGGTAGTTATCTCTCCGACCTTAACTATTGAGAGAGTCATGCTTGTTGAGACCCTTGCATACAATTTACTTTCCGTTCGTCAACTTGCAATCATGGGTTTTAGTACCTTCTTTGGCATTGATACCGTGACCCTTTTGTAGAGCAAGACTCTTAAAGTAGCCTTTGTTGGACATGTCGAAAACGGTCTCTATGTGATTAACTTCTCGGAGCGACCCACTAAGACCGCGACATGTCTAATGGCTAAAGTTGATGTGGGATGGCTTTGGCATCGCCGACTAGCCCATGTCAATATGAGATCTTTGCAATGTCTCCTCAAAGGGGATCACATTCTTGGACTAACAAATGTGAGTTTTGCCAGAGATCGTGCTTGCAGTGCCTGTATCGAAGGAAAGCTACATGAAAAGCTCATCGTCCAACTACAACGATCTACTCAAAGAGGACCTTAGAGCTCCTTCACATGGATCTCTTCGGGCCTCCATCTTTTGACAGCCTTGGAGGAAGAAAATATTGCTTGGTGATTGTGGATGATTACTCGAGATACACATGGGTATATTTCTTCAAGAGGAAGAGTGAGACCCAACAGACCGTCATCGACTTTGCAAATGAAGTCCAACGTTAACATGAAGCAAAGATTTTGATGATCAGGAGTGACAACGGCACTGAGTTCAAAAACTACACCCTAAATGAGTTTCTCAGTGATGAGGGGATAAAGCACCAATATTCCACACCTTACACCCCTCAACAAAACGGTGTTGCGGAGAGGAAGAACCGGACGTTGATGGATGCGGCAAGAACCATGATGGCGGAGTTTAAATCTCCGTACAACTTTTGGGCCGAAGCCATCAACACAGCATGTCATGCATCAAATCGGCTCTATCTCCGCAAAGGCTTGAACAAGACTCCTTATGAGATTCTTACCGGGAACAAGCCCAACCTCAAATACTTCCGGGTGTTCGGTTGTAAGTTTTTCATTCTCAAGAAAGGTGTTCGTTTGTCTAAATTTGAATCTAGAGCCCATGAGGGCATATTTGTGCAAACTCTCATGCTTACCGTGTCCTCAACAAGTCCACGGGACTCATTGAGGAGACGAGTAACGTAGAGTTTCATGAAAATAATGGCTCCCATGTGGAGCAAAGTGGTCTTTGTGATGTAGGTGATGAAATTCCTCCCCAAGCCATAAGAAGAATGGGTGTGGGATACTTCCTACCCGTTGAGGAACCCCTTGTGGCTGAAGGAGAAGGACAATGTTCTACTCAAGTGGAACCATCACCGACGCACGACCCACACGCTTCCGAAGAACGCAGTGAAGACCCTCAACCCCGTGATCACGATCAAGGGCAAGATCAACTCGATAGTGATGTTTCTACTTCACATGATGCACAAGATCTTGTTCACACCCCCGTGCAAGCTCAAGATCAAGATGAAGCTCAGGACCAAGATCTACTTCAAGATCAAGGTCAAGCTAAAGATCAAGATCATGCTCAAGATCATGAGCAAGCCGGTGCTAGTGCCGAAGCTCGTCAAGTTACCAAGCCTCAACTTTCCATGGAGGAAATTCTTGAAAGACGAGCTACCAAGAATGCTGCCAAGCTTCAGAAAAAGCAACACCTCCTAGAGAACGTCTACGGAAGCTTGAAAAGAGGGGTAACTACTCGTCGTGAATTAACAAACTTTTGTGCACACCATGCGTTTGTTGCTTGCTTTGAACCCCTCAAGGTACAAGATGCACTCGAAGACGAGGATTGGCTTGAAGCCATGCATGATGAAATCAACAACTTCGAGCGCAACAAAGTGTGGCGATTGGTGCCAAGACCAAAAGAAAATCACAATGTCATCGGAACCAAATGGATCTTTAAAAACAAGCAAGATGCACATGGTATCATTATTCGCAACAAGGCAAGACTGGTGGCTCAAGGTGTAAGTGCATCTAGTGCCCCTTAGTGATTTTGGTGTATTGAAGACTTATAGGTTAAGAGACTAGTGCGTTTGTAAGTGTACACAGGCTCTATAAGTCGCTGAGGAGTTTGATACATTCGGAGAATATCGACCCCTAAAAATGTATGTCTTCAACTGAAGACTTTGGTGAAGACTTTGCTGAAGACTTTGGTATTCCTGAAGACTTTGAAAAAGACGAAGTCGGTGTGACCTTGAAGATATGAACGAGGACTATGAAGCGTGAAGACTTTTGTTTTTATAGTTTCATTTCCTTTCCTTGAGTCATAGGAAACACCGTACTGTTAAAGGGGGCCGAGGTAATACTAAGGAAAATTTCCAACTGATGCTCAACTCAAAAACCTCAACCTAACAAATCCTTCGAGTGAAGCCTTTGGAAATCTCTTGCAGTTCAGTCAAGTTCTTCAGTGACAGAGACGATGATCTTCTGGTCTCTGAGGAAATTGGTCTGACTGAGGAGTTAGGATTTCGCCAGTGCGAATTGCCTACAAGTGAGGAATATGATAAGCCTGAGGACTTTCATAGTTCGAAATTCCGACCGTTGCTGTGCTAAGCGCCAGCTGTCCCCAATCATCCTATCCACATAACGGTCATATCATTGGGGGCATTTATGTCTTATCATGTCGGGTTGCACCCTGGCTATAAATAGCCACCCCCCACAACCACTAGCTGGTTGGCTGCTCCGAGAGAGAACTGACACTTGTCATTTGAGAGCATCCCATTCCTCGAGGACTTTGAGCTAAAATCATCAGTGAGGAAAAACCCATCCTCCGAAGACTTTGACAGAAAATCATCAGTGAGGAAAAACCCCAAACCAAACCACCAAACCCAAAAACCAAAAGTGATTGAGCATCACTGAAGAAATTGTTCATGTGTGGAACCGACGCTTGTTACCTTTGAAGACTGTGTATCTTCCAGACGGTTAGGCGTCATGGTCTAGTGCATCCTGCAGTCAATTGGGGATCACGAAGTGACCTTGGTCTAGAGCATCCAGCAGTAAATTGTGGATCGCCGGGTGACCAGTTTGTGAGGGTTTTGGAAGTCTACCCTGAAGACTTACCACGAGTGTTGGGCGAGGTCTGTGTGACCTTAGCTCAAGGAGAATACGGTAAGGACTGTGTGTCCTGGGACTGTGTGTCTTCTGGTTTAAATACCAGGCCGCTCCAAACCAGACGTACGACTGTCACAGCAGTTGGAACTGGGTCATCAAATCATTGTCTTCATCGAGCTTCCTGGTTCTATTTCCTCAACCCTCTCATTTTCTCATATATGTGTTGATGAAATTGATCGTTACTGTTTGAAGAATTTGACTGAAGACTTTCTCAATTTCCTCACCTCAAATTCTTCAAGATACCTTGTTCCTCACCTGCGCATCCTGTATCACGCTACCTGTAATCTGTGCATGCTTAATTTCATCATGATGACTATGCTACTGCTATGTGTCGCATGCACCTAAGTACTTATTCCGCTGCAAGTTACTCATCACATTTCAAATTCCTCAAGTTGAAATTCCTCAGTGATGAATTTGTAAAAATCGCCTATTCACCCCCCCCCCCCTCTAGTAGATATAACGCACTTTCAATTGGTATCAGAGCAAGGTACTCCCTTGTTCTGTGTGATTTTGGTTTAACCACCTGGAGTTCTAGTTATGTCGACTGCAGGTATGATCAAGGTTTCCGCAGGCTGTCCTACCTTCGATGGGACGGACTACCCCTACTGGAAGAACAAGATGCGCATGCATCTTGAGGCTATTGACAACGATCTCTGGTATGTTGTGGAAAATGGTGTTCCCTCCGTCACTCCCACGATCAACGCTGCTGATGTGAAGAGATTCAAGCAACTCGATTCTCAAGCGAAGAATATCATCTGTGGCCATCTGAGCAAAGGTCAGTATGGCAGAGTGAGTGCTTTGGAGACTGCTAAGCTTATCTGGGATAGGTTGTCCAAGGTCAACGAAGGTGTTTCCACTCAACGTGACTCTCGTGTTGATGTTCTTCGCAATCTCTTCAACCGCTTCAAAAGACTCGACAATGAGAATGTTCAGCAAACTTTTGATCGTCTCACTGATATCTCCAACGAGCTTCAAGCACTGGGTGCCACGGATATCACTGACCACGAGGTGGTGAAGAAACTGCTAAGATCTCTTGATTCCTCATTCGATACACTGGCTTTGATGATTCAAGAACGTGGAGACTACAAGTCACTTGATCCTGCTGATATACTTGAGAGACTCAATACTCATGAATTCCAACAAGCTGAGAAGAGAGACCTCTACGGACCAAGCTATGGAAGATCTCGTGCTCTGAAGGCAAAAGCAATTTCCTCATCCGATGACAAAGATTCTGATAGTAGCATTGGTGATCCTGAAGAACTGAGTCAGGAGCTGGCAATGCTCGTGAGGAAATTCCAGAAGTTCTCAAGGAAAGGTCAATTTGCAAAGTCATCAAAAAGTAGTTTGAGGAAATCAGATTCCTCAAGCGACTACAAGAAGAGAACTTGTCACAAATGCAAGAAATCTGGTCACTTTATCTCTGACTGTCCTCTCTGGGAAAAAGAATCAAAGAAGAAGAAATACAAGGACTACAGTTCTGATGACTCGAAGAAAAAGAAGAAATCTTCAAAGTCCTCAACTTCAAAGTCTTCATCTGCAAAGTCCTCATCGCACAAGAAGAAAGGTTCCAGAAAGGCTCGGGCTTTCATTGGCAAGGAAATGGACTCCGAAGAAGAATCTGAAGAATATGAAGAAGAGGAAGAATCTGAAGAAGAGTCAGACTCTGGTGTTGCTAGCCTTGCTCTCGCTACTTCTTTCGTCAGCAAGTCCATCTTCAACGATGAAGAAAATGACCACTCCAACGACTCTGACGTCAGCAATGATGAATATGCTCCCACTTACTGCTTCATGGCAAAAGGTTACAAGGTACACAAGCATCACTCTTCCTCTGAATCAAGTGAAGGTGAATCTGATGAATATGTGAAACCTAGCTATGCCAAACTTGCTAAAATTGCCACTATGCAACAAAGTGCACTTGAAAAGCTTCAGAAATCGCTAGACAAAAGCGATGATCTGTTGAATGAGGAAGTGGATCGGACTCAAACTCTGTCTGATGATCTCAAAAGTCTTCAGACAAAGTATGATAACCTTCAGAGTCATCATAATGCTCTCCTAGTTGATCATGAGAAGCTTTCTTATGAATTTCTTCAAAGAAAGCAAGATCTTGAGAAACTAAGAGTGGCTCATGAGGATCTCCAAAGGGAAAACGATTCCTTACTGGCTCAATAGATCAGTACCGCTCAGGAAGAATTTGTTCCACCATGTATGAAACATCGAACGTGAAACTGCTAATTCGTCACCTGAATGTTCAAATGCTTCTATTACTGCAAATTCTTCAACTATCCCCGTGGTCACAAATTCCTCATCTGAGGATACCACAAGTATCACTGACGAAAATGCAGGGTTGAAGGAATTGTATGTGACGGGCATGTACAAAAGTCTCAAAGGGAATCAAACCCTTTGCGATGTGCTCAAAAAGCAGATTCTGAACAGGAACCCTAGGAAAGAGGGTATTGCATTTGAGAGGAAACTCAATGCTGATGGATCCTACTAGACACCTGAGCAGTACCCCAAAACCTCATGGGTTGCTGCAAAAGGACCTCCTGTGGATCCATCTACTTTATCTGGCTTTACTTGTGAAACTGCTTATTCCTCTGATGAGTCACTTGACTCCAACTACAAATTCTTCAAAAATCAGAAAGGTGAAGTATTTGCCAGATTTGTTGGAACTAACTGCAGGAACGGTTCACCTATGAGGAAAATCTGGGTTCCTAAGAGCTGCTTGGAAAATCTTCAAGTGAATGTCCTCACGACATCACCCATGAGGAATCTCAGATCAAATTCCTCATATGGACCAAAGTCTTCACTTGGATCAAATTCCTCAAATGGTCAAAACTATCATTCTCGTGCTAATGCATCTGTTTCGCAGGGAAAATCTAAGAGTTCTGAATATGTGCATTATTCTTCAAATCATTATGTTCATAAGTCCTCGAAGAATTTCTCTGCTTATTCATATGAGTACTCTAATCCTAATCCTGTGAAACGAAGTGCACTAGCTTCAATGCCTCCTTTCTCATATGGTGCTCGCAGAATGATGAACTCTCTGCCACCCCTTCAGATGTGGGTGGTGAAGAAATTGAACTAACTTCTTATGCAGGGTCAGGTCTCCAGACGAACTTGAATGTCTGATGAATTTGCTGGAGACCTGAAGAAAATGCTTGAAAGGACGCAAGCTAATCATGCAGAAATGAATTCTTCATTTCTCACGTCCTCACACTGCTTTACTTACTATGTTGTGTGATGAAATTCTGCCTGATGAATTTGATGTCATATTCTTCACTCTGAAGCATATGAGTTCGTAAGTTGTACTAATTCATCTGCAGGATGAAACTCCAAAAACTACTGAGTGGGTCCTTGACAGTGGATGCACCAACCACATGACTGGTGACAAGAGTCTACTGATGAATATGCCACTTACCCCATCTCATCTGAAGCATATCACCTACGTTGACAAAGGAAAAAGCAAGGTATTGGGTCTAGGTAAGGTTGCAATCTCCAAGGACCGACACATGGACAAGGTGATGCTTGTCGAATCCCTCGGGTTCAACCTCATGTCTGTCTCAATGCTTTGTGATCTTGATATGGTTGTCATCTTTGGAAAATATCGTTGTGTTGTCATCATGGAATCTGACCATTCCAAAGTCTTCGAAGGCTTTAGGAGAGGAGACTTGTATATTGTTGATTTCTCTACAGGTCCTCAGCCTGCCACGTGTCTACTTGCAAAATACTCAGAAGGCTGGCTGTGGCATCGACGACTTGGACATGCTGGTATGAGGAACTTGCACACGCTCGTGAAGAAAAAGCACGTCATTGGCATCGATGGTGTCAAATTCCTCAAGGATCACCTCTGTGGTGCTTGTGAGTCTGGGAAGATGACCAGATCCAAGCATCCCTCGAAGACAATCATGACCACGACTCGACCTTTTGAATTGCTTCACATGGACCTCTTTGGCCCCACTCATTATTCCACACTGACAAATTCTTCAAGTTTGTATGGCTTTGTCATTGTTGATGATTACTCCCGTTACACTTGGGTGCATATTATTCTGTACTAGTCTGAAGTGCAGGATGTCTTCAGACGATTTGCTTCAAGGGCCTCAACCAACTTCGGCGTCAAGATCAAGCACATTAGGAGTGATAATGGGACTGAGTTCAAGAACACCAATCTTGATGAATATCTTGATGAACTTGGTATTAATCATGAGCTATCTGCCCCATATACTCCTCAGCAGAACAGCGTCGTGGAGCGCAAGAACAGGACTCTGGTTGAGATGGCTCGCACCATGCTTGATGAATACAAGACCCCTCGTCGCTTCTGGCCTGAGGCAATTGATACAGCATGCCACATCATCAACTGGGTATATCTTCACAAATTCTTCAAGAAGACATCATATGAACTTATGACTGGCAAGAAACCTAATGTAAGTTATCTCAAAGTCTTCGGTGCAAAATGCTGGATAAGAGATCCTCACCACAGTTCTAAATTTGCACCGAAAGCACATGAAGGTTTTATGCTTGGTTACGGAAAGGACTCGCACACCTACAGAGTCTTCAACACCCACCATCAAAAGATCGTTGAAACTGTAGATGTGCGGTTCGATGAAACTAATGGCTCGCAAAGAGAGCACCTGCCTTCTGTGACAGATGAAAAGTCTCCTGAGGAATCCATTAAGTTGAAAGCTACTGAAGATGTTGTCCCCACTGAAGAAAATCCTCAACCTACTGAGGAAATCATTCCAGAAAATGAAGACACTCATGCTGATACACCTGAAGAAAATGGTGGTGAAGAAAATCCTCAGCCACGTCAACCTGCTCACCCAAGAGTTGCAAATGAAGTGCAGATTGACAAAATCATCGACAACATAAATGCACCAGGTCCCCTCACTCGCTCAAGAGCTTCACATCTGACTAACTTTTGTGGGCATTTTGCTTTTGTCTCTATGATAGAGCCCACCAAAGTTGATGAAGCATTCATGGAGCCTGAGTGGATTCAAGCTATGCAAGAGGAATTGCATCAATTCAAGCACAACAACGTGTGGGAACTTGTCAAGCGGCCAGATCCTCGCAAGCATAACATCATAGGTACCAAGTGGATCTACCGCAACAAACAAGATGAAAATGGCCTTGTGGTAAGGAATAAGGCTCGTCTTGTTGCTCAAGGCTACACTCAGGTTGAAGGAATTGACTTTGATGAAACTTTTGCACCTGTTGCTAGACTTGAAGCTATTCGCATATTGCTTGCTTATGCTAACCATCATGATATCACTCTGTATCAAATGGATGTGAAAAGTGCATTCCTCAATGGTAAGCTTGAGGAAGAAGTATATGTTGCTCAACCCCCAGGTTTTGAAGACCCTAAACATCCTGACAAAGTCTTCAGACTCAACAAGGCCCTCTATGGCCTCAAGCAGGCCCCTCGGGCGTGGTATGACACTCTGAAGGAATTCCTCATGAAGAAAGGCTTCAAATCCGGTTCACTCGACCCAACTCTTTTCACTAAATCCTATGACAATGAACTGTTCATATGCCAAATATATGTCGATGATATTATATTTGGATGTACTGACAAACGTTACTGTGATGAATTTGCCTATATGATGAGTGTAGAATATCAAATGTCTATGATGGGAGAGTTGAAATTCTTCTTAGGTCTTCAAATTCGTCAGCAAGACAATGGCATCTTCATCTCACAAGAGAAATACCTCAAGGATGTTTTGAGGAAATTCGACATGCACGAATGCAAAGGCGTCAAAACTCCAATGCCTTCAAAGGGCCACCTCTGCACTGACGAAAATGGTAAAGATTTCGATCAGAAGGTATACCGCTCCATGATTGGCTCTTTATTGTACCTATGTGCATCTAGGCCTGATATTATGCTGAGTGTTTGCATGTGTGCCCGATTCCAAGCAACACCGAAGGAATCACACCATAAGGCTGTGAAACATATTCTTCAATACTTAGCTCACACACCAACGCTTGGATTATGGTATCCCAAGGGCTCAAATCTTCACCTCGTCGGATACTCAGATGCTGACTATGCTGGAGATCGTGTGGATCGCAAGTCAACCTCAGGCACATGTCATTTCCTCGGACGATCCTTAGTCTGTTGGTCCTCGAAGAAGTAGAACTGCGTGTCACTTTCTACTGCTGAAGCTGAGTACATTGCTGCTGGTTCATGTTGCGCTCAGTTGCTGTGGATGAAGCAAACCCTCAAGGACTATGGCATCAAGGTGAAGAATGTGCCTCTCTACTGCGACAATGAGAGCGCTATCATGATTGCTCACAACCCAGTTCAGCACTCCAAGACCAAGCACATCCAGATTCGTCATCATTTTCTTCGAGATAATGTACTCAAGGGCGACATCTCCATCGACCACATCCCCACTGAAGAACAACTGGCCGATATCTTCACTAAGCCCTTGGATGAAAAGAGATTTTGCAAGTTGCGGTGTGAGCTAAATATCTTAGAATCTTCAAATGTTCTTTGAAAGGACACACATCCTAACACTTATGCAGAATTGATGACTTTGATGTGCAACACACGAAGTAACGTTTTTCTTCAATCAATGAAGAATAACTCTCTAAGTGTGAAGAAATTAACGAAGAATTTGATTCTCAGAACCCTACGACAATTGTACGCGGTGTCTGAAATCATCATTCTTATACGGTGGGTCACGCCACCAACAATAGTTGAAATTCTTAAAAGTTGAGTTTTTCATCATTTTGCAAATTCCTCAAATTTTCAAATTCCTCAAGTTTGCAAATTCCTCAACTTTTTCAAATTCTTCAAACTATGAAACAGATGTTCTTCATTGACTATATATATATATATATATATATATATATATATATATATATATATATATATATATATATATATATATATATATATTTTTTTTGAGTTTTCAATGTCCTCAACAGCATTCACTTATTGCTAATTCTTCAAGTTGATTTTCATCTAAGTGAATGTGATCGGACCCGTTCCCCCTCTATGATAAACTCAACCCGGTCTGTTCACAAATTCTTCATATGCGTTCTACTTTGAAACTCGTTCAAAGTCTTCACTGTATCTTTGACAGCTGAAGAATTTGCGAACGGAAACATTAAAATTTTCACTATCAAAATTTTCGGCGCTTCCAGCTCAAACCGTTCCGATTCCCGCGACTAGATAAGCCACGATCTCCCACGATCTCCACTACTCAGGTCGTGGGTGACACATGTCGCATGGAGAGTAAGGGTCAGGGGCAATCTGGTCCAAAATCTTCGGACCGATCCGTTTTTACTGCCACCATAAATACCCCCTCCCCTTCACTGTGCTCGAGTTACTCCTCACTCCATCTCTCCCGAGCTCAGACCTAGCGCCGCCGCTAAATTCATCGCCGCCGGAGAGGAAGAGCTTCACTGCCTCGACCTCGCCGTCGCCGTACTCGCATCGGCCGTGGAAGTCTTCACCCCGCCGCCGCTGTAGCTGTCTCCCTCTGCCAAGCTAGGGTGTGGGAGATATGAACGGACGAACTTCCCAGATTTCATCTCACTGTTCGTCGTGTTCTTCATCTGGGTAAATAAAATCTAATTTTACTGCCCTTGTTTGATCTTCATTTCTTCCACAAAATCCTCAAAAGTGTTTATTCTTCAAGAATCGTCTTCTTAAGCACTTCACATGTTTCAATCCCTTGATGTTTTTCTCTAAGTTATGATTTTCTTCAAGATTCCTCAATTGTGTGGATCTACATATTCGCACAACTCTGGAACCTAAGACAAGAACACTTAGTGAAATTTCTCAAGACATCTATGGTCAAAATCCTCAACTTGATGTATTTTGAAAAATTTCTAAGAACGCATATGACCTCTTCAAATTCCTCGTACCTATACTCTGTTCACAGGTACCAAAATGTCTGCTGATGAATCACTAGGTTCTCATCAACTTCACTCATTTGCAGCGTTTCTTGAGGAAAAACTGTGCACATCATCAGAATCATCAAGAGTTCAAAGTCATCAAGTGAAGAAAATGGCTGATGGCAAAAGACCTCACAAAGGTGGAAAGAAAGCTGAACAGAACACTGCTTTTGAGATACCTGAGGATTTGTATGCTGGGTACTGCACTCCAGATGAGGCCATTCATGGCAAAGAAACAAAGGAGCAGAGGAAAATCAGAATTCAGAGGATTGAACGGAGATGGATGAAGGAATGGAGAGACTATCGCTATGTCACTCCCAAGTATATGAAGAAATTCGCCCTCAAACCTCCTTGCAAAAGGGCTCCTCCTGCTGATGGTCAAGTCGTTAATCCCACTAGTGTTGCTCGTGGTGAAGACTTTCCAGCTGAATGGGCAAAGCATCAACACAAACTTCAGAAAACTGCCAAAGATGCAGTGAAGCAATTCAATGAAGATTCTGCTGCTGCTGCTGCCTCTGCTGGAGCTTCTGATTGTGCTCCAAAGAAATCGATGGTGAAGAAATCGGCTGTGAAATCAAAATCTTCAACTCCAAAGTCTTCACAGCAAAATCCTCAAGCAGATTCTTCAAAGGCCACTGAAATGCCTTCTGTTGCTGCACAATCATCAGCTGCTGCCACAAAGTCCTCAACACCTGTACATCTTGCAACATGTCAAAGGACTATTGGCTTGTCAATTGCTTCAGGACTCTCTGCAAGTTCCTCTGCCCAAGCACAGTCATCAACCAGCCCCACTTTGATGAAGTTGAAAAGAACTGCTGGACGAGGTCAGAGACCAAGTCCTCACAAAAGGCAGGTTACTGTAAATGTACCCTCAGGGTCTGAGGATGATGATGAGGCTACTAATGAAGAATTAGAAGAAATCATCAGAAACAGTCAGCAAAAGGCTGCAATTGCCAAGGGCAGCTCAGTTCCTCTTATTCTGGATCCAAAGTTAATCCTCAACTTCATTGACATATGGCATGAGGATCCCAGCACTCCACTTTCCTCACTGAAACTGCCTATTGATGTGGACCACGTCCTCACACACTTTATCGCTGAAGAAAAATGGAAAAGAGAACAAGCTCAGAAAGCTAAGAGGAGCAGGGCCAGAAAAGAAAAGTTTCTGAGGAACAATGTGATGAATTTGACTCCAAATCAACTCGTCACTGTTCAGTCTGAAATTTGACTCCAAAAGTTTCTGAAGCTGCAATCAAGGAACACAACTCAAAGGTTGCTGCTCAATCGCAACCGCAAATTCCTCAGGCTGAAGAATCTGCTCAGCCTGCTGAAGAAACTACACACGCAGCTGAAGAAATTCATGCTGCTGAAGAACCTGTCAGGGCAACCTCCACTGTTGCGCCTGAAGAAATTGCAAGGCCAGCTGAAACCTTTGCTGCGCCTGATGAAATTGAGACTGCTAGGACGACTGCATCAGTCGTGCCTGAAGAAAATGCTCCGCCTTCACCCTCTGCTGAACCTGCAAAGTCCTCAAGGGTGAAGAACATCAACCTTCCTTCTGCATCAGAAGCGAAGAAAACACAGGCTGCGGAGAAAATTGCTGCTAAGAAAAGAAAACCATCAACTTCAGATTCCTCAGCGGTGAAGAAATTGAAGACACTGCCAAGTTCTTCAACTGAACCTATTGATGCAACCCCAATCTCCTCAGTGCCTGCTTATGAGATAGTTCCATTTGGTACTGACTATGAAGTTCCAAATGTTGAAGAAGAAGATCATTCTGCTGCTTCCTCAGAGCAGATTGATGAAGAAATTGAAGTGGAAGCAAAAGCAAGCAAGATGCACATGGTATCATTATTCGCAACAAGGCAAGACTGGTGGCTCAAGGTGTAAGTGCATCTAGTGCCCCTTAGTGATTTTGGTGTATTGAAGACTTATAGGTTAAGAGACTAATGCGTTTGTAAGTGTACACAGGCTCTATAAGTCGCTGAGGAGTTTGATACATTCGGAGAATATCGACCCCTAAAAATGTATGTCTTCAACTGAAGACTTTGGTGAAGACTTTGCTGAAGACTTTGGTATTCCTGAAGACTTTGAAAAAGACGAAGTCGGTGTGACCTTGAAGATATGAACGAGGACTATGAAGCGTGAAGACTTTTGTTTTTATAGTTTCATTTCCTTTCCTTGAGTCATACGAAACACCGTACTGTTAAAGGGGGCCGAGGTAATACTAAGGAAAATTTCCAACTGATGCTCAACTCAAAAACCTCAACCTAACAAATCCTTCGAGTGAAGCCTTTGGAAATCTCTTGCAGTTCAGTCAAGTTCTTCAGTGACAGAGACGATGATCTTCTGGTCTCTGAGGAAATTGGTCTGACTGAGGAGTTAGGATTTCTCCAGTGCGAATTGCCTACAAGTGAGGAATATGATAAGCCTGAGGACTTTCATAGTTCGAAATTCCGACCGTTGCTGTGCTAAGCGCCAGCTGTCCCCAATCATCCTATCCACATAACGGTCATATCATTGGGGGCATTTATGTCTTATCATGTCGGGTTGCACCCTGGCTATAAATAGCCACCCCCCACAACCACTAGCTGGTTGGCTGCTCCGAGAGAGAACTGACACTTGTCATTTGAGAGCATCCCATTCCTCGAGGACTTTGAGCTAAAATCATCAGTGAGGAAAAACCCATCCTCCGAAGACTTTGACAGAAAATCATCAGTGAGGAAAAACCCCAAACCAAACCACCAAACCCAAAAACCAAAAGTGATTGAGCATCACTGAAGAAATTGTTCATGTGTGGAACCGACGCTTGTTACCTTTGAAGACTGTGTATCTTCCAGACGGTTAGGCGTCATGGTCTAGTGCATCCTGCAGTCAATTGGGGATCACGAAGTGACCTTGGTCTAGAGCATCCAGCAGTAAATTGTGGATCGCCGGGTGACCAGTTTGTGAGGGTTTTGGAAGTCTACCCTGAAGACTTACCACGAGTGTTGGGCGAGGTCTGTGTGACCTTAGCTCAAGGAGAATACGGTAAGGACTGTGTGTCCTGGGACTGTGTGTCTTCTGGTTTAAATACCAGGCCGCTCCAAACCAGACGTACGACTGTCACAGCAGTTGGAACTGGGTCATCAAATCATTGTCTTCATCGAGCTTCCTGGTTCTATTTCCTCAACCCTCTCATTTTCTCATATATGTGTTGATGAAATTGATCGTTACTGTTTGAAGAATTTGACTGAAGACTTTCTCAATTTCCTCACCTCAAATTCTTCAAGATACCTTGTTCCTCACCTGCGCATCCTGTATCACGCTACCTGTAATCTGTGCATGCTTAATTTCATCATGATGACTATGCTACTGCTATGTGTCGCATGCACCTAAGTACTTATTCTGCTGCAAGTTACTCATCACATTTCAAATTCCTCAAGTTGAAATTCCTCAGTGATGAATTTGTAAAAATCGCCTATTCACCCCCCCTCTAGTCGATAGAACAATGAAAGCACAATCAAGATCTCCAACAACCCGGTTCAACACTGCAAGACGAAGCATATTGAGATTCGTCATCACTTCATCCGGGATCACATCAGGCGTGGAGAAATTGATCTTATTCATCTCTTTACCAAAGAACAGCTTGCAGATATTTTCACGAAGCCATTAGATGAAGCAAGATTTCGCGAGTTAAGGCATGAGCTAAATATCATCGATTCGAGCAATGTGGCTTGACTTAGTGCACACCCCACCACACTCATCATTATGTCTTGTTTAGATGTAGGCATGGATTTAGGGGGAGTCTAGTTCTCTCAATGAACTATCACTCCTCCTATTATGCATAAACTAATCAAAGTCTTTCACATCCGCCATTTTTGATGGTTTTTGTGCTTCAAAGACGAGTTTTGGTCATGGGCCCAAGGATAATTCTTCGCGGTGCCATACCAATTGACTCAAACATAGGTGGCTCCGGCCACCGCCCTCTCTTCATGAGAGGTAGTGGTTCGATGTTTGGTCCCTGTTTCTCCTCTCTAAATCTTTTTGACCGTGTTCGTGGTTGAGCTTATGTGTCTGTCTTTCTTTTTCCTTCAAATTCTTATGCAAAAGTCTTTCTTCTCTCCAAAATCTGCATTTTTGTTGGCATCACGGTACTACCGTGGCTTGCCACGGTACTACCGCTGGAGAGGGGTACTTATGCGCTCGTGCAGCAGCTGCCTTGGCACGGTACTACCGCATCCAGCGTGGCAGTAATTTTTTACTACCGCTGGAGGAGCGGTACTACCGCCCGGTGAGCGGTAGTATTTTTTTTCTACCGCTGGCCAGGCGGTACTACCGCGATGACGTGCGGTACTACCGCGTCGTGAGTACCGCGTGGGGGTTAAGAGCGGGCAGGGGGAGTTCAAACTCCCCCATACCCATTCATCTCTTCCCCTCACGCGTCTCTCTCTCTCTCCTCATCACGAACGGCGCCGGAGAACCTCGCCGGATCTCCATCTCCAGCCACTCTCCTCCCATTCCAACCGGTGGGATCGTTCCCCACCTTGTCCTCTTGCCATGGACACTGGTATTTCCCCTTATGCTTCTCTCTTTGCCTCTCTATTTTTGGATCTAGGTTTAGGGGGAAATATGAATTGGTCTTGTGATTTTTGGCTAAATCTTTGCAAGAGGTGTTGGTTGGAGAGTGCTTGTGCATAGAAGTGTTATTTGGGAGGACACAACATGGTAGTTTTGATCGACGGTAGTACCGATCTATTTTTCCGGTACTTTGTTTCGCTGTTCTTGTGGATTCTGCCCCGTGCGGTACTACCGCACCCCCTGGAGCGGTACTACCGCCTGTCGGGCGGATGAAATTTTTTACTTCCGCACTCAGCCCTGTACTACCACCCCCACCTGGAGCGGTACTACCGCGGTCCGTGCGGTAGTAAAAAAATTCTACCGTAGGACCTGCGGTACTACCGCTCGATCCAGAATTCCCATGTTTTGTCCTACCAACTCTCCCTTCTATGTGGTTCTCTTGTTTGCCTTGGTCTTTGCAATGACCTCTTTCGCTATTTTCTTGTGTTTGCGTTGTGTGTCATAGGTGGTGGCTCCGGTTTCGGTTCAAGACGCTCGAATCCCTCTCGTGATACGGGCTCAAAGCGTCTACGCAATCAAGATGCACCTGAGGGGTCCAATACCTCGCCTCGCCACTTCAAAAGAACCGCAACCAAGACCAAGGAGCCTGTTCTCAGCTGGGAAGATATGCCTCTTGCAGATTTTCAGGTTCGCCGGAAGATCAACCCCTATATCAACCCTAAGGAACAGTTCAAGGGCAATGACGGGTTTTGGACCAAGCAACAAAATCTCATCTATATAGATGTGATCAAGGGAAAGAAGAACTTCTATGTTCCTGCCCAGTGGATTGACATGGCTCATCTGAGAAAGAACCTGGCAGCTTTTGGTGAGCCGCTGGATTTGGTGGAGCAGTTTGCTATCGAGGATATCATCTCGTTCCATTGTGACTTTCATCCCGAGATTGTGGCTCAGTTCTTTGCTTCTGTCCACTTCCACACGGATGTGGAATGGAGCATGACGTGGATGACCAATGGACAGAGGTTGACTGCTAACTGGAAGGAGTTCATGGATCTATTGCACGTTCGTGATGAGGGGCTTGATGTGCCCGTTGGTTTGCGCCCGCACTCCAACCAACATTCTGCTAAAAAGGAGAAGCTTATGCCATACTTTGTTGAGAAGACATTACCCTCTGGTGACAAAACTTACGTGCTTAACCCATTTCTCGATGTCATGCACCGGATCTTTCGCAATACTCTCTTTCCTCGCATGGGAGACAAGGACAAGGTGCATTCCTATCTAGTGGATATGCTGCTCCTTTGTGAGCAAGGGCGGCGTCAAATGTCTGAACCACTTGATGTTTCTCACATCATGTGGAGTGAGCTTCAGTCTGCTGTGTTCAACCGTAAGGTCCCCATCTATGGACACTACTTGTTCTTCTTGATTCAGAAGACTTGGGAGAAGTCCTTTCCGTGTGAAGACTTTCATGCTCCCGACTGGATCTGTAATGAGCCTATTCGGCTGCGTATGAAGGACAAGTGGGCTAACACTACCACTAGGCCTGCTGCTGCACATGTGGATGCTGATGAGGATGAGATTGAAGAGGAGGAGGAGGACAGTTCAGAGATGTATGAGCCACCGTCTTCTGAGCCATCTTGGGCCAAGAAGCTCAAGAACAAGATGAGAACATTGTTCTGCATGCAGGCCAAGGGACAGTACCAGACTCACGTTGCTCAGAAGGAGAGTCGTCAGCACGACAAGCGGATTCTGAGGAAGCTTGGCGAGACCATCTCGAGTGGATCTGAGAAGATCATCACACCTGAGGCTGCTTGGATGAAGAAGAAGAGCTATTAGTGGGGTGATTCAGATGAGGAGTCTATTCCAGCTGCATTAGAGGAGGAAGCTGCGTCAGAGGAGGAGCTTGATTGATGATCTTTCTGCAGTAGGAGCTACCACCTGTGTTTTAGGTGTCCTCTCTGCCTTTTTGGCGTCTCGATGCCAAAGGGGGAGAGAGTGTAGGATTTGCAGTGTTTTCGTCGTCTCCTTGCTTTCGTTGAACCTTCGTCGTTGCTTTGGTTTATGTTATTTATGTGTGAGACCAGGAGACTTCTTCTATCATATGGTGTGAGACATATGCTATCACTCTTATCATATTAGTGTCTAGTATGATTAGTAGCTTGTGAGGTTATTTGTTATGTGCCCTTATCTTCATGCTCACATGCTATGCCTTGTTTCCATGCTTAGTGTTTATTCATTCTGTTGCAAGGATTGCCATGTCTATAAAATATAGGGGGAGTGTTGATCCTAGTGTGTGTGTGCTTTGCAGTCCAAAGCATATCTATAGATTGCACACATCTAGGGGGAGCCTGTTCATATTTTATAGATTTTGGGTTTGCATATGCTCATCATATATCTTTATGTGCAAATCCCGTAATGTCATCAATCCACCAAAAAGGGGGAGATTGTAAGGGCATATTTCTCCCTAAGTGGTTTTGGTGATTGATGACAATTCATCTGCAGACTAATCGTGTGCATTGAGCATTTCAGATATCTCATGTCTAGGCACAAGACGATTCGGTGCCCCTCGGAGTCTATCGAAGACGGTTGCTTTCTACATTTCTTTTCGGTGGATTTGAGTCGTAGGAAAGCCGTACTATTAAGAGGGGGTCCGCTTCGGAAAGGTTGGGTGGAATCAACACGTACACATCTGTTCTATTGCACCACCTTTCCTTCGCTTCAATGGAGCTCCAGTCCGTTTTCCTTCATTTGTGCAATTTGAAGGCTGCAAGGTGCTTGTGTCCAGTGGCTTGCGGTAGTACCGCTCAAGGAAGCGGTAGTACCGCAGGTGCCTGCGGTAGTACCGCAGGTGCCTGCGGTAGTACCGCTCCAAGGAGCGGTAGTACCGCTGTCCCCAGCCCTGGTGCGTGCGCTCGCGGTAGTAGGCGTGGATGTAATTTTTTACATCCGCCCTCGAGCGGTAGTACCGTAATTTTGTCCGGTACTACCGCGTCAGACTTTTGCACAGCTCCACCCTCTGCGGAGGTAGGCACGGAAGTAATTTTTTACTTCCGTGCATCTCCTGTGCCAGACGTTGCCTACCATGCGGTAGTACCGTATGGGCGCGCGATAGTACTGCTCCGGCGGTTCTACCGCTCGTTGCCCAGTGCAATAGGTATGCGTCCGGTCACTTCTGTGCGTGCGGTAGTACCGTAGCCCACAGCGGTAGTACCGCAGCCTCTTGCGGTACTACCGTGGCTTTTATGCGGTAGTACCGCAATGCGCGGGCTGAGAGTGGGGATAACGGTTGGATTCTTTCCCCCACTATATAAAGGAGGTCTTCTTCCCCAAGAAGACCACCTCTTCCCTCCCCAAGCTCCATTGTTGCTCAAAGCTCCATTTTTGCCCGATCTCTCTCCCTAGCCAATCAAACTTGTTGATTCTCTCGGGATTGGTTGAGAAGGCCCCGATCTACACTTCCACCAAGAGAAATTTGATTCCCCCCCACTAATCCCTTGCGGATCTTGTTACTCTTGGGTGTTTGAGCACCCTAGACGGTTGAGGTCACCTCGGAGCCACATTCCATTGTGGTGAAGCTTCGTGGTGTCGTTGGGAGCCTCCAATTAAGTTGTGGAGATTGCCCCAACCTTGTTTGTAAAGGTTTGATCGCCGCCTTCAAGGGCACCAATAGTGGAATCACGTCACCTCGCATTGTGTGAGGGCGTGAGGAGAATACGGTAGCCCTAGTGGCTTCTTGGGGAGCATTGTGCCTCCACACCGCTCCAACGGAGACGTACTTCCCTTTATCGGGAAGAAACTCCGGTAACACATCCTCGTCTCCACCGGCTCCACTTTTGGTTATCTCTTACCTTTACTTCTTGCAAGCTATTATTGTGTTGTATCCTTTGCTTGCTTGTGTGCTTGTTGTGATTAGCATCATATAAGTTGCTCACCAAGTTGCATATCTAGTCAACCTATTTGTTGCTAAGCCTAAATTGCTAAGAAAAGTTAAAAAGTGTTAGTTGCCTATTCACCCCCCCTCTAGTCAACCATATCGATCCTTTCAACCTTTTTCTGGCGCCGTTGCCGGGGAGCAATAGCGTGGGGTGAATATTCTCGTGTGTGCTTGTTTGCTTTATCACTAAGTAATTTTTATTTTCAGTTTTTAGTTGCTTTATATCTTTAGTTATGGATATGGAACACGAAACACTAAAAAAGTTAGTTGTACTTGCTACTCATGGAGATGGGGAACCTCCTAAAACCCTCGATGATCGTTATGTGGAACACGTTAATTACTCATTTGATAATCCTATGAAATCATCATTAGCCTTTATAATGGGAGACACGATGAATCAACGTGAGTACTTTAGGGATTATCGCGTGTCTCAAAAAAGGAAACACTTATCAGATCAAATTAAAATATTGCAATGGTTTGCTTGGGATGCATGCTTGAGATGTGACTGTACTTATTGCTCTAAGATAAAGGCTCCACACCTTCCCTTCCAATGTTTATTTAATGATAATGAAACCTTGGTTTCTTATGCTAATGGTATTTACGATTACTATGATGTGGAACGAATAGAAGAATTTGTTGCTTTTAAAGGTGCTTATGAAATTGCTTCTTTGCTTGAAAAGTATGATGATGTTCCTTACAAATCTGAAAATTTATCTGTCGGATAAACGACACCTATGGGATCGCGGGGATCCCTTTACGGTTCGGCAAGGGGGAAGGTTTGCACAGAGAGCAGAACTGACGATTAACACGCGGGGATTTACCCAGGTTCGGGCCGCAAAGATGCGTAAAACCCTACTCCTGCTTGGTTGTATTAGGTGTGTTCTTGCTCAGTTCTAGGAGCGCTACAGTAGCATCTACTCGTACAGAATGAGCTCCCGAAGATCCGATCCCCTTGTAGCTACGCCTTGGGCCTCCTTTTATACGTTCGAAGGGGTCACCAACAGTGGCGTACAGTGCATACATGAGGTGTAAAGTAACTACAGTGCTATCATACCTAACACTGACGGTTTAGGACAAGAGCATTAAATGCTTCGTTGAGGTGTCCCTAGCTTTCTTGGGGCTGGAAAAAGGGGCCGTCCCATCGGCACCACTTAAGCCCATTCACCGCTAGCACCTGACACGCACCTAGGAGGACAACAGCTAAACGACAAGCTGGTCGCTGCGCTGGAGCGGTGCCAGGGCATCGAGGGCTTGCCGGGGGCGAACCTTGTCGGGGCTGCGAACCATCCCGGCAAGGTCTTGTCGGGGCCCCCAACCACCAGTCTTCTATCTTCTGATCTTCTCGATGCTGCCGTATCTGGTTCCAGGGTTTACAGCAAAGAGGTTTGGTTAAGTCTTGTCGGCCCCAGGAATCCCGCCGCAGTTGCCCGCGCACAAGTCTGGGTAATAGATACCCTGGTTCTTTGTACACTGACAGGAGCCCCCGGGCCTGGGCCATACATGCGCGCGGCGCTGTTGGGCTAGGCCCAAAACAGTGCGCGGGCACACGTGGCCATAGTAATGATGACGATTGATGACTTTTTCCCATGACGCATAATAACTGCTGGTCTTGGGAGTATCGGAGCGAGGCGGTCTGTCTTCTTCCTCGGGAGGAGAAACGAGGAACAGGGCAGCGCCCGCTCGCTTCCACATTAACGTCTTGGATGACGCGCCCTGAGTGACACGTGTTGTCCAGGATTACGAAGGGTCGGCCTCCCTTCTCCTCCAGCACCCAGCCCTATAAAAAGGGGGGGCGAGGGAAGAAGAAGAAAGCCACTCATCTGCAATCCTCCATTCTTCTGCTGCTCGGTTCTTTCTCCTTCTGTCTTTCGCCACCTCCTTCGCTGCACCGCCCCAAGATGGCGAGAGGACGCGGCCGCGCCCGAGGTTCCCTTAGCGCTACGAGGAGCAGCCCTCGGACCCCGGCGCGCGTGGTGGTGACGATGGCGGGTCCAAACTCCCATGGCAGGTCTGCATCCCGAGGCCGCACGAGGACGGCCCCGGCGGGGCGCGGTGGCCGCAGCAGCACGCCACTTCCGCAACCCCACGCGGGGATCCACGCGGAAGAGGAGGTGAAGGAGTTCGTCGTGGTCCTCCCCCGCCGGCTCCGGAGTTGGCTGCGCCTCCCTGACCCTTTCGCAAGGGCCGTGGAGAGCAACCGGCCCCGTGGCTTATGGCTCCGCGCGGACGGCTGCAGCAATGGTCCTTGGTGGGTGGCAGTCGACCTCACCCCCGGAAGCGCCATGTTCCTGACGAGGGGATGGAAGTCATTCGCCCGCTCCCGGGGCCTCATCCCCGGGCAATTGCTCCACTTCAAGCTCATCGATCCCGCCACCCTCTCCGTGAAGTTCTTCGGGGCACCGGCGTTCGCTTGGAGTGCTGCGCTGAAAGTTCAAGCGACAGCGACTTCGACTCCTCCAGTGACAGCGACGACAAGGACAGCGTCATCGGCATGAAGAACGAGGACTCCGATTAGGCACGCTTGGCGCCATAGTTAGGTCCCGACGTTCCATCCGCGAGACCTTGTTTCCGGATCAATCGCCGCGTCGCAGTAGTAAATCTCTTTTGATGTATCAGATCGCACCCAATGTAGTCCTTGAATGTTCAAGAAGAAATGCACTGGGTATCAATCTTTTAAAAATCCTTGCTTAAAAATCCTTTGCTCTTGTATGTATCTTTGTTTCCTGCTGTCCCCCCGACAAGTACCTTGCCGGGAAGGTCTCTGGCATGTCCTCAACGGGAGCGCAGCACTCCGAAGAGGTGCGCTTGCCGGAGGTCTTGCCGGATCTTCAGCTTCCAGTAATGTGGACGAACAGAGCGGAATGTCGACAAGAGTCGCGGGCCCAAGAAAACACCGCGGCGTGCGATGAAGAGCCAGCCCCCGATACTTTCCCATAAGGCGTACCGCGAGTGCGATGCTCGATTCATTCACCCATTCTTGCCATTGCTACTATCCACTGCAGACGTCATTTTGCGCTTGCCGCAAGACTTGCCGCAGATATAACTTCAACTGCCCGTGCATCCCGGCAGGCCTTGCCGCAAGTGCCCCGGCAAGCCTTGTCGCAGGTATAGCCTCGACTGTCCGTGCACAAGTGCGAGGTACTAAGGGACCCAATTCTAGTACACCGACACCGGAGCCCCCGGGCCTAGGCCATACACGGGCGCGCGGCGTCGTTGGGCCAGGCCCAAACAGTGTACGGGCACGCGTGGCAGGAGTTACCTTTCGCAACCATTCTTTTTACTGCGCCACCCACGACGCCCATTAAATGCGGGATGTGGGAGACGCGCGCAGCGCGGCCGTTACAGCAGCGCGCTTGCAGTGCATTTCAGTATTATTTTAGTAAAGAGGCAGCCCCGCGTCTTCCCCATAAAAAGGAATCCGCAGGGGCGTGGCTCATTTACCTCCCATCTCTTCCAATCTGGGAACTGCCGCCATCTCCTTCCTCGAGCCCAAAGCAGAGCCTTCCCCCCCATCCGCCGCCACCTCGCCTTCTCCACCTTCAGCCTCCGCCCCCCCATAGCCGCCATGCCGCCTAAGGCAAGCAATGGCAAGGAGGCGGATGCCGCCGCCTCGGAGAGCAAGATGGCGAAGATGCGGAAGGAGCATGTCGTCTTCCCCCCGGTGCTAGATGCGGCCGTACTGAGGGAGTGTTATCAGTTCATGTGGGCGTCGGAGACGACAGCGCATCCGGCCACCGCCGTGTGTCCAGGTTCTTCTAGCGGCAGCCCGAACAAATACTATTTCTTTGCCGATTATTTCTACTGCGGACTCTGCCCCCCTTTCTCTGATTTCTTCAACGACATCATGCTCACCTACGGCTTCCAACTCTTGGATTTCACGCTGAATGTCGTGACATGCATGTCCGTTTTCGCTCACCTTTGCGAAAACTTTGCCGGAGTAGTCCCCAGCACCGCCCTTTTCCGCCATTATTTCATTCCCCGTATCGAGAAAGGCGGGGCTCTTTCTGGTTCCATCACTTGGATCCCACGGACAGGAACCAAGGAGGTCTACCCAGACGGGGCCTTCCACAAGAAGTGGGATGAATGGCGGGCTAGATGGTGCTGGGTTCGGGAGACAGAAAAACCAACAGTCCAACCTTTCTGCTTGCCGCGGGAAGCGAAGATAATGCGCAACAACGACTGGAGCGCCCTCAACCCCGATGACAAGAAACTCACTGTCGCTATCACCAGAATCCATCGCCTCAGATCAGCCGGGCTTACAGTAGATATGATAGGCGCCGATTTCCTTCGCCGGCGCATTGCCCCTCTGCAGAACAAAGGGAGACCAGCTTGGGAGTTCAAGAACGCTGCAGACATCATGAGACTGCGCCCTGGGTTGAACGGCAATCTGACACTTATGCAGCACGCAGCTCTCTGCCAGAAATTGTTTAGGGGCGACGCGGCATGCAAGCTGCCGGCAAGCATAGTCCCTCTGTGCAACAACTCTTCTTTAGGCCCAATCATTGCTATGATGCCAGCGTTTGACGCCCACAGCCTTGATAGTTCTTGGATTGAGCCACCTGAAGAGCAACTGCAGCAATTCTTCGATAATTTGACGGAGAGGGCTATCCGTGAGGAAGAAGGCCTCGTCCGTGACACCACTGAGCAGGAAGTGGCATACATCGCCAGCAGGGTGGAGGAAGCCAATCTTGCCGCGGAAGCCGGCAACGTTGGCTTCGTGGGAAGGGAAACCAGTGGAGGAGAAACGCTGTCGGATGAGGATTTTGCCGGGCAAGATGAGACCGTAGAGGAGCAAGGCGGCACGTCAACCGAGGGCCCTTCCGCTGAAGATGCCGTCGAGGAGGAACTGCACGAGGAGGCCCCGACCCTTAAACCAAGGAGTAGGCGCGTCCTTCGGAGTGCAGCCTCTGGGGTCGCAGCCCGCCAAGCTTCCTCGAGTAGTACAGCCCCCGGCAAGGGGGCGGCCGACAAGGCTACGCAGCGACAAGAAGCTCCTCAGCAACCTGCGCCCGCCGCAGCCAAACGACCCAGGAGCACCCCTCCACCTCCTCCCACGGCCACAATGGTGGAGGTCGCCTTTGACCTCTCTGCCCTGAGCTCGGGAGAAGAAGAGGAAGAGTAAGGATCTTGCCGCATCCTTTATCCTCCGAATTTTTGGTTCCACTTAACTCATTTGCTTTTTGGCCTGTCTCTACAGGGATACAGAGACTCTGGCGCAGAGGGTGGCGAAGAGGGCCAAGACCTCGATGGGCGAGGAACCGTCGGCGAGCACCTCTGGTGCGCCGGAGACGATCACCACCAGCCCGGAGCCTAGCCCGCGACGCAGCCCTCGACTTAGCCCCCGGCGCAGCCCCCAGCGTGAGTCTATTACTCACTTTCCGCTGGCAAGTGCCGGGGTGTGCATCTTTGCCGCTGACATCGCTAGGCATGCAGGAGGAGAGCAGCGACAAGGAGAACCATCAGGGGCCACCCCTGACATGCCTCCTCCGTCAACCACACCGCCCAGAGATGGATCGCCGGCAAGGACTTCCTCCAGCGCGCTCTACCGCGATGAGGAAGAACTGGCAGGCATGGGCACCGGCAGCTCTACGCCAGCAACCAATGTTGGCACAGGTACTTGGTACTCTGTTTTCTTTCTTTTTTGTCTTCTTGAACTTCCATCTCAACCTCATTTTGATTCGTCTTCTTTCTTGGCCTCCAGACATTCCCTTGGCAGAGCAAATGGACGTTGACACCGTCATCAAGGAGACTGCCAGGGATGCTGCCGCCGATGCCGTCAGGCTTGCCGCCGAGGAGGCCGCCAAGAACATTGCCGCCGAAGCTGCCGAAGCCGCCAAGAACGCTGCCGCCGAGGCCGCCAAGGATGCCAGCGCCGAAGCTGCCAGGGCTGCAGAGGAAGAGGTCGCCAAGGAATCTGCCGAGAAGGCCGGCGAGGAGGGCAGTGACCGTACTGACGGCATCCCTGCCGCAGGAGTGCCAGGCACTACGCCGGACACAGAGCCCCCAGCTGCCGGGGAGGCGGCTGTTGAGGAACAGCCACCAACATCCGAAGCTCCGTCGTCAAGCAAGTACCTCAAGATCGGCGACAACTTGTTCGTCAGCATCCCCGGCACGGCAGGCACTAGGGCGCCAACTGAAGGGGAGATCTTTGATGAAGACGCCATCGCTGCTGCCGGGATCGAGATCGTTGGCGAACCAAGTGCCAGCGGCAGCAAAACTGAAGAGGAGAAACTTCTCCAGGCCATGAGCGACAACTACCAGAAGCTCCAAGCCCTCCATCGCGCTCGAAAGGAAAAGCTAGACTCCAGGGCAGCAGTTGCCGACAAGGTGGAGGCAGATTTCCAGAAGCGTGTTGAAGAAATTCAAGGCTGGTTTGCCGAAGCTTATCAGGAATTGAGGTCAAGCCAAGAGCAGCTGAGCCAAAGATGGGACGATCTCCTCCTGAAGCAGTCCGATGTTCAAAAAGCACAGGAGGAGGCCAAACAGCAAGCTGCTGCAGACGAAGCACGCCTGAACGAGCTTCGCGTTGAACTTAAGGCCCATGACGAAGAACTTGAAGCTCGAGAGAAGGTGCTCGCCGACAAGCTCCGCGCCAAGGACGAGGAGATCGAAAGGCTTGTTGCACAGCGGACCCAAGATCTGGAGCTGAAGCACAAAGAGATGCTCAAGGCCCTGACCACAGATCACGCCGGCAGGCTAAAGGAGGCCGTCGACACTGCCGGAGCTGCGGAGGCCGCGAAGAACCTACTGGAGGAGCGGGTGAAGAAGCTGGAGGCAGATCTCGAGGACCACGGCAAGAAGATCTCAACACTCGAGACCGAGAGAGACAAGGCTCTCCACAGCCTGATGGAGATGCAGGTCGCCATGTCCGACAAGACCAAGGAGCTCTCCACAGCTAATGAGTCCGTCGCTGATCTGAAGGTGAAGCTGTCCATGCTGGAAGAGACTCTGAGGACCGCTAAGGCTCGAGAGAAGACCCTGGTTAAAAGTCTCCAGGATGAGGAAGAACTGGTCAAGAGCGCTGCCGCCGCCCACAACGACTATGTGCAGGGAGTGCAGATCTGGACTGAGAAGCTTGCCGATGTCGCGGAGAAGCTTGCCGCGCAAATGTCCACCATGGGCCTGCAAGATCACAGGCAGCCTCTTGACGACAGGGTGTCCACGAGTGCCAAGCTGACCATGTTCTTCGACCGTGTGCTTGCAGCCCTGGAGCGGCTCCATTCTGACCGAACAACTCATCTGGCCAGCGAGTCCCGCAAGCTCTGCCAAGTTGTCCTTCGCAAGGTGCTCACCAAGGTGGTGTACAGGAATCCCGGCATCAACCTCGCCAACGTCCTTGACCGCCTGCCGAAGGATGTAGATCTCAAGGCGGCAGAAGAGCTTGTCGCGCCCATCGTCGACAGGGTAAGTCAAGTGAAGAGAGTCGAAGGCGATCGCCGGGATTAGCTGCTTTTATTCCTTGCCGCCACCATTTCATGTGAAATACAACATTGGCTTATGTTAGAGTCACGACAGCTATCATTGTAATATAACTTGCTATGCTCTGGATGAACGCTATGTTATTCCCCTTGCTTAATTTCCTTCTGTATGTATTCGCCCTACGCTTGTTTGGAAACTTGCCGGCGCGCACACCGTTGCCGCGAGCGCTAGGTGCGGGACTTTAGCAGCCTGCTGGTGGGGCCGCTTTCGGCAAGAGACCTTAGTGCTTTCAGTGCAGCCACCTAAACTGTTGAGCGGACTCGAAACAGAGTAAGGGCGCAACCAATCACAACAAGGTTCCTTTGCGTGCAGGTTTTCCATACAAAAATTGAAATCGTTCAAGGAGAATAACAAAACAGAAGAAATTTGTTCGAGGTTTCTGCAACTTAGCTTTTGGTTGTTGTACTTCTTCCGGCAAGATGTCAACCCTGAACGTCGCATGTCGGTATCCATACCATCCCTATCCCCCCCGGCAAACTTGCATGCGAAGGAACCTTCTGTCCTTTGAGAAAAAGAAAGAAGAGAAAATAGAGATATGGAACCTTGGCGGTTCGTTAGCACTTGCTGGAGATAAGTGTAATACAATATCTCAGATAGACATGCATATAAATAAACATGAAAATCGACAAGAATTGCGAAACACTTAAGCTTTATTTAACTACGCACAGGATCTGCGCCTGGCTTTGTACAAAGGATTACATGCTACAGCGGCAAGACTTGTACAAAAGGGGTTGTCGGGAGACCTGGCAACCGCGCCTTATGGATAGAACTTACGAAGATGCTCGATATTCCAGGAGTTGCTCACCGGAATACCGTCTTCGGTCTCCAGGCGGACTGCGCCAGGCCTGGTGACTCGTACTACCCGATAAGGGCCTTCCCACTTCGGCGTCAACTTGTTGGAATTCTTGACCGACTGAACGCGCCGAAGAACAAGGTCACCTTCCTCAAGACTCCGGGAATGAACCTTGCGGCTATGATAGCGGCGCAAAGCTTGCTGGTAGTGTGCAGCTCGCACAGCAGCCTGGAGACGATCCTCCTCAAGGAGCACAGCGTCATCTTGCCGCAACTGCTCTTGCTCGAGCTCATCATAAGCGAGCACTCGAGGTAACACGTATGTGAGTTCCGTGGGGAGAACTGCTTCCGCCCCATATACTAGGGAGAAGGGTGTCTGGCCGGTAGCTCGATTTGGTGTCGTCCTGATTGACCAAAGAACCACCGGCAACTCATCAACCCAGCGCCTTCCGCACTTGCGCAGCCTGTCAAAAGTTCTTGTCCTGAGACCACGCAGCACCTCAGCATTCGCCCTTTCCGCTTGGCCGTTACTCCTTGGGTGAGCAACAGAAGCAAAACAAATCTTGCCGCCAAGATCTTGGACATACTGCATGAAGGTGTGTCTCGTGAACTGTGTGCCATTGTCGGTGATGATCCTGTTGGGTACTCCAAAACGACAAACTATTCCCTTGAAGAACTTGACGGCTGACTGTGCTGTCACCTTCCTCACTGCTTCCACTTCCGGCCACTTTGTAAACTTGTCGATTGCTACGTACAAGTATTCAAAGCCCCCGGTAGCACGGGGAAAAGGGCCCAAGATGTCGAGCCCCCAGACCGAAAACGGCCAGGAGAGAGGTATTGTCTGAAGAGCTTGAGCCGGGTGATGTAGCTTCTTTGAATGGAACTGACACGCTTCACACTTGGTTACTAGTGCAGTTGCATCCTGGAGAGCAGTGGGCCAAAAGAAACCTTGCCGGAATGCCTTACCGGCAAGAGCTCTTGATCCTATGTGGGAGCCACATATGCCTCCATGTATCTCTGCCAACAGCTCTAGTCCATCCTCCCGAGAAATGCATTTCAATTTCACACCGTTCGGCCTCTTTCTGTACAGGACATTGTCCACAAACTAGTACATTTTAGACCGGCGGGCTACTTTCTCTGCTTCTTCTTGCTCTTCGGGGAGTTCTCCTATCTGAAGGAAATGGACGATGTGCAGTGCCCATGCTGGAGCCTGAGGCTCGACGGCAAGGATTAAAGGCAAATCTTCTGCCGCGGGAGCAGTTGTCTCGACAGCGAGGGCCTGAGACCCTGCCGGATCTTGCCGTTCCCCGGCAAGCTTGGCGGGAGCGTTTGTCTCGACGGCAAGAGCCCGAGGCCCCGCTGGAGCCTGTCGCTCACCGGCAAGCTTGGCGTTGTTTCCGGCAACTTCCTTGCCGGCGGCTTCTGGGAGCTCTGCCGGGAAGTACTTGCCGGAACTCAACTTTCTTCTTTTCTCTTGCCCCATTGATGGTGTCACAGACGGTTGAGTCAGTCGAAGCACAAAAGTTCCTGGTTCCACAGGTAACTTAAGGGCAGCGCGCTTTGACAAGTCATCAGCAATGCTGTTTTCTGCACGAGGAACGTGCTCCATTTGCAGACCATCAAAACGCTCTTCCAACTTTCTCACTTCATCTACATAAGCTTCCATCAACGGGCTTTGATAATCTTTGTTGACTTGCCTGACGACAAGCTGAGAATCACCCCTGACGATAAGTTTCTGGATTCCAAGGTCTGTCGCGATCCTGAGGCCGGCAAGCAAACCTTCATATTCGGCAGTATTGTTCGTTGACCTCTCCCGGGGAAAATGCATCTGAATCACGTACTTGAGGTGCTCTCTGGTGGGTGCGACAAGCAGCACGCCAGCACCGGCGCCTTGCAGCGAGAAGGCCCCATCAAAATACATGATCCATTCTTGCTTCGTTTCCTTGCTGGGGAGAGTTGACTCTGGAGCTTCTTCATCTGGCGTTGGGGTCCATTCTGCAATGAACTCCGCCAAAGCCCTGCTCTGGATGCTTGAAGTGCTTTCAAACCTGAGACCAAAGCTCGACAGCTCCAAAGCCCATTCTACAATCCTGCCGGTAGCATCTGGGTTTCGCAAAATCCGCTGCAACGGAAAGCGAGTGATGACGGTGATCTCATGTGCTTGAAAGTAATGGCGCAGCTTCCTCGAGGCCATAAGAAGGCCGAAGAGCATCTTCTGCACACCAGAATATGTTGATCTAGCCCCCTACAAAAGGGAGCAGACAAAATAGACCGGGCGCTGCACCATCTTCTTCTTCTGTATCGCTTGACTTGACTGCGCAGACTCAACCTTGTCGGCACCAGATCCTGCCGGGGAAGGCCCTAGCTCGTCATTTGGCGGTCCTGCCGCTGGCGTTGCTTCTTCATCTACTTCTCTCTCTGCCACTAACACAACACTCACCACTTGATTTGTTGCCGCTAGATACAGCAGCAACGGCTCTTGTGGCTTTGGCGCGACCAGCACTGGCGGAGAGAAGAGGTATTTCTTCAAATCCTGCAGCGCTGCCTCCGCTTCCGGAGTCCATTTCATTGGACCTGCCTTCTTCAAAATTTTGAAAAAGGGCAGGGCGCGCTCAGCAGATTTTGAGATGAACCTACTCAAAGCAGCAACGCACCCGGCAAGACGACGCACATCCTTGACACGTCTTGGCGCTTCGATTTGCTCAATTGCTTTGATCTTGTCGGGATTGGCTTCAATTCCGCGCTGAGACACAAAGAACCCAAGAAGCTTGCCGGATGGAACACCAAACACACATTTCTCAGGGTTGAGCTTCAAGTTGATCTTGCGCAGATTTGCAAATGTCTCTTCTAAGTCGGATATGAGCGTTGCCTTGTCCTTGGTTTTGACCACTATGTCATCCATATAAGCTTCCATATTTCTATGTAACTGGGGCTCAAAACCAATCTGGACCGCTCTTGCAAATGTAGAACCAGCACTTTTCAACCCGAAAGGCATACGCAAAAAGCAGTACGTACCACATGGGGTGATAAATGCGGTCTTCTCTTCGTCTTCCTTGGACATGAAAATCTGATGATAGCCTGAATAGGCGTCAAGGAACGACAGCAAGTCGCAGCCGGTAGTGGAGTCCACAATCTGATCGATGCGCGGCAAGGGAAAAGGATCTTTCGGACAGGCTTTATTGATATCTGTATAGTCAATACATAGCCTCCATTTTCCATTCGCCTTGCGCACTACAACTGGATTGGCCAACCATGTTGGATGAAGTACTCCTCTAACCAGACCTGCTGCTTCTAACTTTTTAATTTCTTCGGCAATAAACTGTTGCCGCTCCAAAGCTTGCTTCCTAACCTTTTGCTTTACGGGCCGCGCGTGTGGACAGACGGCAAGGTGGTGCTCAATCACCTCCCTGGGAACACCGGGGATATCAGATGGTTGCCATGCAAACACATCAACATTCGCCCGCAGGAAGGCAACGAGCGCGCTTTCCTATTTGCTGTCGAGGGTGGAACTTATGACGAAAGTTCCCCCCGTGCCATCTTCCTTGGCGGGCACCTTCTTGGTCTCTGGCGGAGCAGCCTTGGACTTCTTGCTCTTGCCGGTGGAGCTCTCAGGCACATCCTCAACGGGAGCGCAGCACTCCGAGGAGGTGCGCTTGCCGGAGTGTGTGCGAGAGGCCTTGCCGGTCTTCTTCCCCCCGGGAGCTTCACCGGCAGGAGCAAGTGCCTTGACGGCAGATGCTGCAACTGCATCCCGGTAAAGCTGATCGGTGCAAATGAGCGCGTCCTTCTTGTCGGAATCGACAGTGATAACGCTCATCGGCCCAGGCATCTTCAGCACATTATAGGCGTAGTGTGATGCCGCCATAAACTTGGCCAGCACTGGGCGGCCAAGGATCCCATTATACGGCAATGGAATCTTGGCGACGTCAAACACAATCTTCTCCGTCCTGAAGTTTAAGTCACTGCCAAATGTTACCGGCAGCGTGATCTTTCCCTTGGGTTGGCTCCTTCCTGGATTGGCCCCTTGAAACGAACCTGTCTCCTCGAGATCTCCATCAGGAATTTGCAACCTCTTGATTACCTCGGGTGAGATCAAGTTCAGACCGGCCCCACCGTCAACTAACATCTTTGTCACCTTGAGGTTGCGAATCGTTGGAGAGACCAACAATGGCAAACACCCAACCGCGGTTCCGCGGTCAGGGTGATCCTTAACGTCGAAGATGATAGGCGTGTTGGACCATTTCAAAGGCTTCCGTGTGCCGACAGATGGCTCAGTCGCATTAACCTCACGCGCCCACTGTTTAAGTTGGCGGTGGGAAGAATGCAACGAGGCACCTCCGTCAACGCACATAGCGTCTATAGCTTTCTGGAACTCTTGCTCACTGGATTCATAGTCCTCCTCCATGTCATCATCACCCCCCTCTTACTTGTCGCGGCCTCGAGCGGGCCGGTCCTTCTGTTGCTTGGCCTTGCCGCGGTGACCTCCTCAGCCACCGCGCTTCTTGCCGGACCCTCCAGCACCATCTTGAGCTTTCTCCTTATCTCGCCTCTCGTATTCGGCCTTCTGCTTCTCGACAAGCTACTCAACTTACCGGCAGTCCTGGAGATCATGGCCCTTGGTGCGGTGGATCTTGCAATACTGCTTGCTGGAGCCATCTGGCTTGTCGGCAGCCGACAAGGCCTGGCAGGAGGCACACCCGGCAACATCCTTGCCGGGGTCGTTAACCTTGGCCTTCTTGGCAGTGCCGGGGTTGCCGAACCCCTCGACAGCAAGCACGGCCTTGCCCTTGCGCTTCCTGTTGCGGCGCCGACCCTTCTTTGTCGGGGTGGCAGCGTCTTCATCATCGGAATCGGCCCCTACGCCAGTATCCTCACCGGGGAGCCTCCTCCCTTCTTTAGCGCGCGCACACTTATCTGCCAGAGCATAAAGCTCGGCAACATCCTTGACCTTGTTCATTGCCAGCTCTTCCCGCATCCTGCGGTTGCACACGTTCTGATGAAACGCGCTGATGACAGCGGCAGGATGAACGTCTGGAATGTTGTGATGTATGCGGCTGAATCTCTGGATATACTTCCGCAGGGTTTCGCCCTCCTTCTGGGGGATGAGATGTAGATCACTCTCCTGGCCAGGAGCTTGATGGCCTCCGGTGAAGGCGCCAACAAACTCGTGGCACAGATCTGCCCAGGAAGAAATGGATCCTTCCGGCAAATGCATCAACCATGACCTGACGTTGGGCTTAAGCACCAACGGGATGTAGTTGGCGAGTATCTTGTCGTCACGACCCCCGGCAGCCTGCACCGCAATGGTGTAGACGCTCAGGAACTCTGAAGGGTGAGTCTTGCCGTCGTATTTCTCCGGGACCTCCGGCTTGAACGTGCGGGAATTGGGCCACTGGACTCGCCGTAGCTCACGGGTAAACGCTGGACAACCCACCTCGTAAGGTAGATCGACAAGATACCCCGGCGCTGACTTGTCTACAGTGGGCCCCGCGCGCTTGTCAGATTGATGGCGTGCTTCCCGACGCCGCTCGATAGTGGTTCGAGCGTCTTCCTTGCCTCGCTCCCGAAGAACTTGACGTTGATCGCGGCGAGTACGCGGGTCGGACGACGCCGTGGAATCGTCATCATGGGTGTTGACCCGCCGAGTCAGCGTCCGCTACTGCCGCTGTGGAGGAGAGTGCACCGTAGTCGTACCGCCCACAGTCTTCTCACCGCCGACGCGCGCCGGCTCGATGGACTGCTGCCGCGAGGGTTCCGACTGCTTCGGCTTTTCTTCGTTGGCAAGGCCGACGAGGCTCTGAATGGCAGCTCTCCATTCGTCGAGCTTGTTCGTAGTAGGAAGAAAGTTCAGAAGTAGCTGCGCACGTGCCAGCGCTTCTGCTCGTGTAGGCGGCGGCGACAGGTGCGAGGAACGTGACGTGCTCTGACTCCCAACTATGTTGGAAGGAGCTACATAACGGTCCCGCGACCGTACACCACTTCCGCCAGCACACGGACGTGCATGCTGGTCTCGCGCATCCCGAGGATGATGCTCAGGAGACTTTCCATGGGGACGCCGGGGCCCACCAACATCACGGCGATTTTCATCGCGCGCGCCCTGAGAAGGTCGCGGCACGTGCGCCGGCGTAGGTGTCTTGGAAGGCGCCCTTCCATCTCTGGAGTTCGCTGCACCGCCTGCTGGCAGCACAGCTCCAGCCCTAGATCTAGCGGGGCAAACGACGCCGCTCGCCTGGCTACGATCACCAGAGCGTCGTGGAAGCTCTGGATCTTTACTTCCTCCTCCACCCGTGTCGACGCCGCCGCTCGTGCGCGTAAGCACGGGCGCATCGGACGTGGATGGGCCGACCGCCGTGAAACCCTTCCTCTTGGGGGCCATGGCGATGAAGATGATGAAGAACTGGCGCGCTAATCACCAGATCAGGTCCGCACAACCTCTTCCCCCTACCTGGCGCGCCAAAGATGTCGGATAAACGACACCTATGGGATCACGGGGATCCCTTTACGGTTCGGCAAGGGGGAAGGTTTGCACAGAGAGCAGAACTGACGATCAACACGCGGGGATTTACCCAGGTTCGGGCCGCAAAGATGCGTAAAACCCTACTCCTGCTTGGTTGTATTAGGTGTGTTCTTGCTCAGTTCTAGGAGTGCTACAGTAGCAGCTACTCGTACAGAATGAGCTCCCGAAGATCCGATCCCCCTGTAGCTACGCCTTGGGCCTCCTTTTATACGTTCGAAGCGGTCACCAACAGTGGCGTACAGTGCATACATGAGGTGTAAAGTAACTACAGTGCTATCATACCTAACACTGACGGTTTAGGACAAGAGCATTAAATGCTTCGTTGAGGTGTCCCTAGCTTTCTTGGGGCTGGAAAAAGGGGCCGTCCCATCGGCACCGCTTAAGCCCATTCACCGCTAGCACCTGACATGCACCCAGGAGGACAACAGCTAAACGACAAGCTGGTCGCTGCGCTGGAGCGGTGCCAGGGCATCGAGGGCTTGCCGGGGGCGAACCTTGTCGGGGCTGCAAGCCATCCCGGCAAGGTCTTGTCGGGGCCCCCAGCCACCAGTCTTCTATCTTCTGATCTTCTCGATGCTGCCGTATCTGGTTCCAAGGTTTACAGCAAAGAGGTTTGGTTAAGTCTTGTCGGCCCCAGGAATCCCGCCGCAGTTGCCCGCGCACAAGTCTGGGTAATAGATACCCTGGTTCTTTGTACACTGACATTATCCATACTTAAATATTGCTATGATAATTATGAATACAATTCTGATATTATTGAATTTATTGAGAGAATGTCCGCTGCCTTGGAAGATACTAAAATGTTGCAGGAATCTATGGAAGAGGAAGTTGTTGAAATTGTGAGCTCATTAGATGAAAAAGATGAGGAGGAGAGCGAAGAACAAAAGGAGGAAGAGTGGATTAGCTACCCGTGCCCACCTTCTAATGAGAGTAACTCTTCAACTCATACATTATTTAATTTCCCTTCGTGCCCACCGAAGGACGAATGCTATGATAATTGCTATGATCCCGTGGATTCTTTTGAAATATCCCTTTTTGATGAACTTGATGCTTGCTATGCCTGTGGCCAAGATGCCAATATGAATTATGCTTATGGAGATAAACTTGCTATAGTTCCTTATGTTAAGAATGAAATTGATGCTATTGCACCCACACATGATAGTCCTATTATCTTTTTGAATTCTCCCAACTACACTATATCGGAGAAGTTTGCTGTTATTAAGGATTATATTGATGGGTTGCGTTTTGCTACTACACATGATGATTTTGATGAATATAATATGCATGTGCTTGCTGATCCTACTTGCAATTATTATGAGAGAGGAACTACATCTCCACCTCTTTATGTTTCCAATACGATAAAATTGCAAGAAACTGTTTATACTATGCATTGGCCTTTACTTGATGTGCAAGAATTGTTCTCTTATGACATGCCGATGCATAGAAAGAGAGTTAGAATCCGTCATCGCATGATATAGGTTGCTTTGTTCTCACTACTAAATTACAAATCATTGTTAATTAAAATTGGCTTTGATATACCTTGGGATCCGGGTGGATCCATTACTTGAGCACTTTATGCCTAGCTTAATGGCTTTAAAGAAAGCGCTACCGGGGCGAAAACCCGGAAGTTTTAGAGAGTCATTTTATTCTGTTGAGTGCTTTTATAAAGTTTAAAAACAAAAAACATATAGAGGGGAACCTAAAACTTCACAAAAAGAAAAGTGAAAGTGAGAGAGACGAACATCGTGAAAGTGGGGGAATTCCTTGAACATTGTTCATGCCCATGGAAAGTTTGTGAATCTTGAATCACAGAAACTTTTCAACAAAAATAATTATCCCCTTGTGCTAATCCATTGTATTATAAAAATAATGTGCCAATATTTGCCTTTAGCATGATTAGATTGCTTGTTGGTATGTGCGGTGTAAAAACAGAAACTTTGGCTGTAATGCGTGAATTTACATTATTTACTGGAACGTCAAAAGTTTCTGAAATTTTTACACAGTATTGCTATACAAAATGTTTATTTCGTCCTAATATTTCAGAATTTTGGTAGTTACAGAAGTATGGTCAAAGTTCAGATAACTGCAGACTGTCCTGTTTAAGACAGATTCTGGTTTTGATGCATTGTTTTGCTTGTTTTGATGAAACTATCAATTTTATCGGTGGTATAAGCCATGGAGAAGTTATAATACAGCAGGGATAATGAAAATATAAAATATGAATGGATTTGCAACAGTACTTAAAGTAGTAATTTGCTTTATTATACTAACGGATCTCACCGGTTTTCTGCTAAGTTTTGTGTGGATGAAGTGTTCAAAGATTGAGGAGGTCTCGATATAGGCGAAGGCGGAGAGGCAAGAGTTCAAGCTTGGGGATGCCCAAGGCACCCCAAGTAAATATCCAATGAGACTCAAGCATCTAAGCTTGGGATGCCCCGGAAGGCATCCCATCTTTCTTCGACAAGTATCGGTATGTTTTCGTTTTCGTTTCGTTCATGTGATATGTGTAAATCTTGGAGCGTCTTTTGTGTTTAGTTTTCACTTTTCTTTTATGCACCATGCTGGTATGAGATAGTCCATGGTTGATTTATAGAATGCTCATTGCACCTCACTTATATCTTTTGAGTATGGCTTTATAGAATGCTTCATGTGCTTCACTTATATCATTTGAAGTTTTGATTGCATGTTTCTCTTCACATAGAAAATCGTTACTTGTAGAATGCTCTTTTTGCTTCACTTATATTTATTAGAGCATGGTATTTTGTAGAAAGAATTAAACTCTCTTGCTTCACTTATATCTATTTAGAGAGTCAACATGAATTGGTCATTTGCATGGTTAGTCATAAAATCCTACATAAAACTTATGGATCACTGAATATGATATGTTTGATTCCTTGCAATAGTTTTGAGATATAGAGATGATAATATGTGGGAGGTACTAGTAAACGGTTGTGGTTAGTAAGAATGTTGGTGTTAAGGTTTGTGATTCCCAAAGCATGCACGTATAGTCTCCCGTTATGCCAGGAAGTTGGAGCACAATTTATCATTGATTGTTTATCTTTGTGTGAAGGTCGGGGGCGCGCGATGATTAACTCCTACCAACCTCCCCCCTAGGAGCATGCGTAGTAATACTTTGCTTTGAGGGCTAATAAACTTTTGCAATAAGTATGTGAGTTCTTTATGACTAATGTGAGTCCATGGATTATATGCACTCTTACCTTTCCACAATTTGCTAGCCTCTACGGTACCGTGCATTGCCCTTTCTCACCTCGAGAGTCGGTGCAAACTTCTCCGGTGCATCCAAACTCCATGATATAATACTCTCTATCACACATAAGTCTTATTATATCCTCCTCAAAACAGCCACCATACCTACCTATTATGGCATTTCCATAGTCATTCTGAGATATATTGCCATGCAACTTCCGCCGCTTCCGTTTTGATGACTTGAGCATTCATTGTCATATTGCTTTACATGATCGTAAGATAGCTAGCATGATGTTTCCATGGCTTGTCCGTTTTTTGATATCTTTGCTACGCTAGATCATTGCACATTCTGGTATACTGCCAGAGGAATTCATATAGAGTCATACTTTGTTCTACTATTGAGTTGAAATATTGAGTTGTAAGTAAATAGAAGTGTGATGATCATCATTATTCATTATTAGAGCATGTCCTAGTGAGGGAAGGATGATGGAAACTATGATTCCCCCACAAGTCGGGATGAGACTTCGGACAACAACAAAAAATGAGAGACAAAGAGAGAAGGGGCATGCTAATTCCACACTTGTGCTTCAAAGCAGCACCATGTTTTTCATATAGATAGTCTCCTATGTTGTCACTATCATATACTAGGGGGAATTTCTCATTATAGAGTTAGATGCACACCCACTTAGTTTCAGTTTGAGCTTTCATACACTTATAGCTCTTAGTGCATCCGTTGCATGGCAATCCCTACTCCTCGCATTGATATCAATTGATGGGCATCTCCATAGCCCGTTGATTAGCCGCTTCGATGTGAGACTATCTTTCCTTTTGTCTTATCTATATTAATGTCTACCAACGCATTCTATTCCACCCATAGTGTTATATCCATGGCTTGCACTCATGTATTGCGTGAGAGTTGAAAATGTTGAAGCGCGTTAAAAAGTATGAACCAATTGCTTGGCTGACACCGGCTTAGTACATGATTTATACTTTGTGTTAAGAAGACACAGCATGACAAGGCTATATGATTTTGTAGGGATAGCGTTCTTTAGCCTTGATATTTTGAAAGACATGATTGTTTGTTGGGATGCCTGAGTATTAATGTCTTTATGTCAAATTATAGACTATTGCTTTGAATCACTCATGTCTTAATATTCATGCCATGATTAGATATATGATCAAGATTATGCTAGGTAGCATTCCACATCAAAAATTATTTTTTATCATTTACCTACTCGAGGACAAGCGGGAATTAAGCTTGGGGATGCTGATACGTCTCCATTGTATCTATAATTTTTGATTGTTTCATGCCAATATTATACAACTTTCACATATTTTTGGCAACATTTTATATGATTTATTGGACTAACATATTGATCCACTGCCCAGTGCCAATTCCTGTTTGTTGCATGTTTTTGTTTCGCAGAATATCCTATCAAATGAAGTCCAAACGCGATAAAAATTTATGGAGAATTCTTTTGGAATATATGTGATTTTTGGGAGTTGGAATCAACGCAAAAGGAGGCCCACAGCCCCCATAATACACCAGGGCGTGCCCCAGGGCCCAGGCGCGCCGTGGTGGGTTGTGGTTACCTCGTAAGTCAGTTGGAGCTCTACTTCAGACGCAAGGAAGCTTATATCCGGAAAAAATCGTGTTAAAATCTCAGCGCAATCGGAGTTACGGATCTTCAGGAATATAAGAAACAGTTTTCGGCCAGAAAATAGGAACGCGAAACAGAAGAGAACAGAGAGGGAGATCCAATCTCGGAGGAGCTACTTCCCCTCCGCCGCCATGGAGGCCATGGACCAGGGGGGGAACTCTCCTCCCATCTAGGGGGGGGGCAAGGAAGAAGAATAAGGAGGGGGGCTCTCTCCCCCTCTCTCCTGGTGACGCCGGAACGCCACCGGGCCAATCATCGTGATGGCGATCTACACCAACAACTTCGCCGCCGTCAACACTAACTCTCTCCCCCTCTATGCAGCAGTGTAACACCTCTCTTCACCGCTGTAATCCCTACTTAAACATAGTGCTCAACTCCATATATTCTTTCCCAATGATATGTGGCTACCATATGATGTTTGAGTAGATCCATTTTGTCCTATGGGCTAATTGATGATCGTGGTTGGTATGAGTTGTATGTTTTATTATGGTGATGTCCTATGGTGCCCTCCGTGTCGCGCAAACGTGAGGGATCCCTGCTGTAGGGTGTTGCATAATGTTCATGATTTGCTTATAGTGGGTGGTGATACGTCTCCGTCGTATCTACTTTTCCTCACACTTTTGCCCTTGTTTTGGACTCTAATTTGCATGATTTGAATGAAACTAACCCGGACTGACACTGTTTTCAGCCGAACTACCATGGTGTTGTTTTTGTGCACAAATAAAAGTTCTCGGAACTGGACGAAACTTTTTTGGAGATTTATTTTACAATAAATAAAAAATACCGGAGCCAAGAACCACCGGAGGGGGGGCCCTGGCTGGGCACAAGACACCAGTGCGCGCCAGCCCCCCCCCGCCCGCCCCCCCCCCCCCCCCGGCACGCCCTGGTGGGTTGTGCCCACCTCGTGGCCCCACTGACCCTAATTCCGACGCTATAAAATCCTATTTTTGGAGGAAAAATCAGAGAGAAAGTTTCATCGCGTTTTACGATACGGAGCCGCCGCCACCTCCTATTCTTCATCGGGAGGCAAGATCTGGAGCCCATTTGGGGCTCCGGAGAGGGGAATCTTCGTTCTTCGTCATCATCAACCCTTCTAGATCGCCAACTCCATGATGCTCCCCACTGGGAGTGAGTAATTCCTTCGTAGGCTTGCTGGTCGGTGAGGAGTTGGATGAGATTCATCATGTAATCGAGTTAGTTTTGTTAGGGCTTGATCCCTAGTATCCACTATATTCTGAGATTGATGTTGCTATGACTTTGCCATGGTTAATGCTTGTCACTAGGGCCCGAGTGCAATGATTTCAGATCTAAACCATTTATGTTATCACCATTATATCTATGTTCTTGATCCAATCTTGCTAGTCATATGCACCTATTACGTGTTCTGTTCCGCAAACCCCGGAGTGACAATAGTCGGGATACTTTCCGGTGATGACCGTAGTTTGAGGAGTTCATGTATTCACCATGTGCTAATGCTTTGTTCCGGTTCTCTATTAAAAGGAGGCCTTAATATCCCTTAGTTTCCTTATGGAACACGGTGCCACGGGAGGGTAGGACAAAAGATGTCATGCAAGTTCTTTTCCATAAGCACGTATGACTATTTACGGAATACATGCCTACATTACATTTATGAACTGGAGCTAGTTCTGTGTCGCCCTAGGTTATGACTGTTATACGATGAATATCATCCAACGAGTTAACCGATACAGTGCCTACGAGTTTTCCACTTATTGTTCTTCCTAAGTTACTATTGATGCTGCTAGTGTTCCAACTTCTACAAAACTATTGCTATCCCTGCTACTGTTAATGTTACTGTTACTTTTGCTATCAAACTATCATACTACTATGCTACTGATCACTCTGCTGTAGATATTTAATCTCTACGTGTGGTTGAATTGACAACTCAGCTGCTAATACTCTCAAATATTCTTTGGCTCCCCTTGTGTCGAATCTATAAATTTGGGTTGAATACTCTACCCTCGAAAACTGTTGCGATCCCCTATACTTGTAGGTTACCAAGACCTTTTTCTGGTGCCGTTGCCGGGGAGCATAGCTATATTTGTTGAGTCACTTGGGATTTATATCAATTGATCACTATGAATAATCTGAAGGATCCAAATACCAAGATGAGGGGAGGTAAGGAACTGCCATCTAGCTCTGCACTTGATTCACCTTCTGTTATGAATAAGTTTGCAACACCACCACATGCTAGTAATCCATATATGTCGCAAGTTATTGATGACGCTACCTCTGCTATGAATGATGCTTATGATGATGATGCTAGTACCATGCTTGATGATAATGTGCCACTTGGTGAATTTCTTGATGAACAAATTGCTAGAGCTAAAGAGAATGAAATTATTGAAACTGATGAGATTGCTGAAACTGATGAAGCCTTTGAAACTGATGACTATGAAACACCCATTTGACCTGGCTATCCTAGATTTGAAATGCCTAAGATACCTGAAGGTTATGTTATGGATGAGGAGGTAACTAGAGAAATTCTTTCTTGTAAGGATAGAAACGATCTTAAGAAATTGCTACGCAAGTATAAGGAAAAGACTTTGAATGCTAGAATGAAATGTGATCCTAAGTTTGCTACTTCACATATCTTTGTTACCAATAAGGATTATGAATTCTCTGTCGACCCAGAGTTAATTACTTTCGTTGAATCTGATCCTTTCCATGGCTATGAAACTGAAACTGTAGTGGCACATCTTACTAAGATGAATGATATAGCCACCCTCTTTGCTCATGATGAGAAGATTCGCTACTACTATATTCTTAAGTTATTTCCGTTCTCATTAAAGGGTGACGCTAAGACATGCTACAATACTCTTGCTCCTGGTTGTGTGCATAGTCCCCAGGATATGATTTACTACTTCTCTGAAAAATATTTTCCTGCTCATAAGAAACAAGCTGCCTTACAGGAAATATTTAACTTTCTGCAAATCGAAGAAGAGAGTCTCCCACAAGCTTGGGGGAGGCTTCTCCAATTGATTAATGCTTTGCCTGATCACCCTCTTAAGAAAGATGAAATACTTGATATCTTCTATAATGGACTAACTGATGCTTCTAGGGACTTCCTGGATAGTTGTGCTGGTTGTGTTTTCAGGGAACAAACGGTTGAACAAGCTGAGGAATTATTGAATAATATATTGAAGAATTATGATGATTGGACTCTTCCTGAACCACCACTTAAACCTACTCTGAAGAAGAGGGGTATCTTATTTCTCAATCCTGAAGATATGCAAGAGGCAAAGAAATCTATGAAGGAAAAAGGTATTAAAGCTGAGGATGTTAAGAATTTACCACCTATTGAAGAAATACATGGCCTTGACACACCACCACCTCCACAAGTGGTAGAGATAAATTCTTTATTAAAGTTTGATGAAAGTGATATCCCTCACAATAAACATCCTAGTCAATGCTTATATGAGTTTGATAACTATATTATGAAGCAAGATCATTTCAATGCACATGTCCTGAAACAATTGAAATATAATTCTGATATGATTGCTTGCTTGAGTGACTTGCTATTTAGAATCAGTAATGATGTTAGAGGTGTAGGAAAACAGGCCTCTATGGTTCAAACTCAGATAGAACAAGTTGCTAGATCTCAAAAAGAATTGCTTGATGAAATGAATAATAATATGAATGATTTTGCTGCTAGAGTAGTAACTAGGGGAGGTAGAATGACCCAAGAACCACTTTATCCTGAAGGTCATCCTAAAAGAATTGAACAAGACTCTCAGAGAATTAATACTGATGCACCTAATCCTTCTAAAAAGAAAAAGAAAAAGAAAAATGATAGGACTTTGCATACCTCGAGTGAACCTGAGATACGAAAACCTCCTGATGATAATGATGTCTCTATTTCTGATGCTGAAACTCAATCTGGTAATGAACATTCACCTAGTGATAATGAAAATGATAATGATGATGTTCATGAAGATACTCAATCGAACAATGATAAAGAACCAGATAATGATGTTGAAATAGAGCCTGCTGCTGATCTTGATAACCCACAACCTAAAAACAAACATTATGATAAAAGGGACTTTGTGGCTAGAAAACATGGTGAAGAAAGAGAGCCATGGGTTCAGAAACCCATGCCCTTTCCACCTAAACCATCTAAGAAAAAGGATGATGAAGAATTTGAATGCTTTGCTGAAATGATTAGGGCAGTCTTTTTGCGTACCCGCTTAACTGATATCCTAAAGATGGCCCCATATGCAAAGTACATGAAAGACATCATCACTAATAAAAGAAAGATACCTGAAGCTGAAATCTCCACCATGCTTGCTAATTATTCTTTTAAGGATGGAGTACCTAAAAAACTGGGAGACCCTGGAATACCAACTATACCTTGCTCCATTAAAAGAAATTATGTCAAAACTGCTTTGTGTGATTTGGGAGCCGGTGTTAGTGTTATGCCTTTCTCCTTATATAAAAGACTTGATTTGAATAAACTCACACCTACTGAAATATCATTGCAAATGGCTGACAAATCAACTGCCATACCTATCGGTATTTGTGAGGATGTGCCCGTTGTTGGTGCAAATGTTACTATCTTAACAGACTTTGTTATTCTTGAGATGCCCGAGGACGACAACATGTCGATTATCCTTGGTAGACCCTTTTTGAATACTGCAGGGGCTATTATTGATTGCAATAAAAGCAAAGTCACTTTTCATATCAATGGTAATGAGCACACGATGCACTTTCCGAAGAAACAATTCCAAGTGAATGGTATAAAAGTTATTATAGAATCTCTAACAATCACTATTGGAACTTTTCAATTACCTCTACCTACTACCAAAAAGAAATATGATATACTTATTGTTGGGGATATGCACATCCCCATTGAGGTAACGTAGTGTTTTACGAAAGTTCTTCGGTTTCATGCTAATCGGAAGTGGTTGTTAATAAGACTTGATCAACCTTATTAATGGATCATTGTTCAAAGGTATGAAGTTGATGAATCTAGTAGGCACAACCTTCTGTTCCCACCTTTTATTTTATGTTTTTAGTTAGTCAAATAAAATAAAATGCCTTGTTTATCCTGTTTTCTGTTTTCTCCGTGCAATAAAAAAATGACCCAAAAATAAAAGATCTCAGAATGTCCTGAAAATTTGATACGATTTTTTCTGAATATTTCTGAATTTCTGGTACAAATAACATCAGAGAGGGGTGCACCTGGTGCCCACAAGACACCAGGGCGCGCCAGCAACCCCAGGCGCGCCCTGGTGGGTTGTGGCCCCCACGTGGGCCCCCTCACTTATCCCTTTAGCCCATGACATCCTTTACCTCCAGAAAAAATCACCATAGCCTCCATTCCCGTGTTCTTGCTCTCAAACCCGCGGATTTCGATCTCTTTGCTCGAAGCTCCATTTCTGAAACTGTTTGGAGGAATTGCTACTTGGTATGTGACTCCTCCATTGCTCCAATTAGTTTTTGATTTAGTGGGTTATCTTTAGAGTAATTAGCTACTCTTGGTGATGTTGTAGATGAGCTTGCATGTTGAATTCTTAGAGTTCTAAGTAGTTTGAATGCTTAATATGGCCTCTATCATCCTTAGGAGTAGTTGCTATCAATTTCACGAAGTTTTGTTGACAAAATTTTGTGTCTAAAAAATATTTCAGAAATTTGTTCGCAAATAAAAATGTAATTCTTTAGGAGTTCTTCGAGGAGGAGATCCCTGGAGGCCTCATCAAGTGGAAGCTCGGTTCGACAATCTTATGTTGAGCCAAGCGAAAGCTCGATGCGAGATGCCGCTACCAAATCATGCTTGTGGCCGTGTGACGAGTTCATGGAAGGTGCAGGAATTAAGGGGGGATTTGAACAATATATCCACAATGCAGAACTTGCTCCCTTCATCGCAGATAAGTGCCCTCAACATCTCGAAATCACGAAATCATTCACAAAATTTTTTAAATATTTGCCTCGTGAGTCTAGAGTTTCATTCAACCTCTATGACCGTTCCTTCACCATGCCTTCAGAATTGTTCAGTGAAGCATGCAAAATTCCATATTGGGGTTCCCTTGATGAACCACCAAAATTTGAGTATGAGTCATTTTTGATTAACCTGTGCTATGGTGAAGATAGGGGAGTAACACAAGGAAGAATTAAAAGCATCCATTTCCCATCAATACACTATTTCGCACTCTTTAATGGCAAATGTATCGTAGGCAAACAAGATTGTAGCACACTGTGTCCTCCTGATTTGAGTCTCATACACACTGCCATAACTGGAAATAAATGTTATAATCTTGGAGCAATTGTTGCACGGAGATTGCAGCACAATGCTGCTAGTGGTAATTTTTATGGGGGAATTTATGCCTCCCGTGTAGCAGAGAAGCTAAATGTATCACCTTGGCCTAATGACCCCATTTTACCTACTCAGTACTTAGACTTTGAGGCCATGAAGCATCATAAGTTCCTTAAGGGCACAGTCACTAACTACACCTATAACTTGAGACTTAATAAAAAAATGTTGTGCCTGTCACTTTGCCTGCTCCTGCTGTCTTCGATTTTCACAGTAGGGGAAGATACTATGTTCTTGAGAGCGAGGCCCGTGCATACAATGAGGAGGTTGAAGCTGCCAGGAGGGCTGAGGAGGCTGCACCAAGGATCTCGGTGGGCTATCGCTCAGATTATTATCCATGCCGATGGTGATTACCAAGCTAGTCCAAAAGCCTAAGCTTGGGGGAGTACGTATTTCCACCGACATTACATTCATGTTCACACATTTCATTCCAGTTGTCAGTGTTCATACTTTTTCATTGTAATATCCATGCTAGATTTGTTTCCTCGCTTTCTTCTTGTGTGTTTGAAAACTTTGAGAAAATTCAAAAATATTTCCTACTTCTTTTCAGCTTTTCTTTCTAGCTTAATTTAGTTGTAGTATCAAAAGAAAACCCAAAAATATTTCTCATTTCTTCTTTTACTTGTTGGGAGCTTTCCCGTCTAAATAGTTTTTCTCGTTTTTTGTTTTTCCCTCTTTAATTTGCCTTCTTCAAGAAAAAACAAAAACTCCAAAAACATTTCAGTGTGTTTCTCTGAATTTCTTTTCCCTTTGTTTGAGTCGTACCAAGGAGAAGACCACGATGAAAATGTTGAGTGGCTCTCATATGCACTATTGTTAATCTAACAAAGAGCCCATGTTACCTTGTCTTCTCCTCTTGAATAAAATGTTGCAGATTCCAGCTTAGTCCATGACGTTCTTGCACTATTATTATTTCCTTATCATTCGGTCATGCAAGTGAAAGGCAATAATGACGATATTTGACGAAGTGACTGTGGTAGAGAAAAGTGGGTATGAACTCAACTTGTTTTTGTTTTTGTAAATATGTTTAGCCTAGTATCCTTGATTCAGCATATTATGATCAAACATGTTTGCAATGACAATTAGAGATTATAGTTGCCCATGCCATGCTTAAGTAGCTAGGAGTGGATAATGATTTATCTTGGATGTCAACATGCATTAAAATGGTTGTGATGTGGTATGATGATATGGTATCCTCCTCTGAATGTTTCAAGTGGCTTGACTTGGCACATGTTCACGCATGTAGTTGAATCAAAACCAACATAGCCTTCATGATATTTATGTTCATGGTGTCCATATCCTACTCATGCTAGTATTCAATGTTGATTATTCGTAATGCATGTTCATGACCGTTTTCGCTCACTAGCTGGCTGCTTCTCAATCTATTTGCTAGCCTTCGCCTGTACTAAGCGGGAATATTGCTTGTGCATCAAAATCATTAAACCAAAGTTATTCCAGATGAGTCCACTATATCTACCTATATGCGGTATTACCCTGCCGTTCCAAAGTAAATTTGCATGTGCCATCTCTAAAAATTCAAATGAACATCTGTTTTGTGTGCCTGGACCGCTCATGGAGCGACAGGGGGCGGTCAGTATCTTCCATGTTAAACGGGTTATTCTCATGATGAGTGTTTATTCACTCGTCCTTACACGAGAGGGGCGGTAATAGGGATTCCCAGTCCCGAAATCAAAAATTACAAATAATTAAACAAACCTCCCCCAGGAATGTTGTTGGTATCGACGGTACCCGTGGATTCGGCTAGCCGTGGAGCGTGATTATTGGCGGAGGGAGAGTAAACCTTTACTTTTACCGCTTGGGAACCGCCGCTAATGTGTTTAGCATGGAAGATATTGATAACTCTTGGTCGTAACGTTGACAGGAAGGGTGTACCTCCCAAAAATTATATCTACCTCTGTTTTAAGCTTTGAGCTCCGGCACCTCTGCAAATCCATGCTTCCCTCTACGAAGGGACTATCTATTTACTTTTATGTTGAGTCGTCACCTTCTCAAATAAGCGCTAGACCTGAGAGCACAATTGTCATCGTCGTGCATTGTGTATAGTTAATGTTGGGTGCAGCATGACTAGATCTTTTCTACCATGAATTACAATGTTTAGTCGTTGCTTGAACTTTGGAGGTGCTCTGCATTTATGTTTTGCATCTCAGAAAGGGCAAGCGAGATACCACTATTGTCATATTATATCATGATTGTTTTGACAAAGTGTTGGCGCTTGAGATATGTTATTATTGCTCGCTAGTTGCTTGTGTCATTGATATGAGTTAATATAATTTCTAAGAGTTATTGTTGTCATGGTTAGGCATAATCTTTGTTGAAAACTTGGGTGCTACTTAAGCATATATATGTAAACAAGAACAAAAGAGTTCGTAAACGTTTTTCTTCATCACTTTCAGTTTGTCATCTGAATTGCTTGATGACAAGCAATGGGTTACGCTTGGGGGAGTTGATATGTCTCCGTCGTATCTACTTTTCCGCACACTTTTGCCCTTGTTTTGGACTCTAATTTGCATGATTTGAATGAAACTAACCCGGACTGACGTTGTTTTCAGCAGAACTACCATGGTGTTGTTTTTTGTGCAGAAATAAAAGTTCTCGGAACTGGACGAAACTTTTTGGAGATTTATTTTACAATAAATAAAAAATACTGGAGCCAAGAACCACCGGAGGGGGGCCCTGGCTGGGCACAAGACACCAGGGCGCGCTAGCCAACCCCCCCCCCCCCCAAGGCGCGCCCTGGTGGGTTGTGCCCACATCGTGGCCCCACTGACACTAATTCCGACGCTATAAAATCCTATTTTTGGAGAAAAAATCAGATAGAAATTTTCATCGCGTTTTACGATACGGAGCCGCCGTCACCTCCTGTTCTTTATCGGGAGGCCAGATCTGGAGCCCGTTTGGGGCTCCGGAGAGGGGAATCTTCGGTCTTCGTCATCATCAACCCTTCTCCATCGCCAATTCCATGATGCTCCCCACCGGGAGTGAGTAATTCCTTCGTAGGCTTGCTGGTCGGTGAGGAGTTGGATGAGATTCATCATGTAATCGAGTTAGTTTTGTTAGGGCTTGCTCCCTAGTATCCACTATGTTCTGAGATTGATGTTGCTATGACTTTGCCATGCTTAATGCTTGTCACTAGGGCCCGAGTGCCATGATTTCAGATCTGAACCATTTATGTTATCACCATTATATCTATGTTCTTGATCCGATCTTGCTAGTCATACGCACTATTACGTGTTCTGGTCCGCAAACCCCGGAGTGACAATAGTCGGGATACTTTCCGGTGATGACCGTAGTTTGAGGAGTTCATGTATTCACCGTGTGTTAATGCTTTGATTCGGTTCTCTATTAAAAGGAGGCATTAATATCCCTTAGTTTCCTTATGGAACCCGCTGCCACGAGAGGGTAGGACAAAATATGTCATGCAAGTTTTTTTCCATAACCACGTATGACTATTTACGGAATACATGCCTACATTACATTTATGAACTGGAGCTAGTTCTGTGTCGCACTAGGTTATGACTGTTATATGATGAATATCATCCAACGAGTTCACCGATCCAGTGCCTACGAGTTTTCCACTTATTGTTCTTGCTAAGTTACTATTGCTGTTGCTACTGTTCCAACTGTTACAAAACTATTGGTATCCCTGTTACTGTTACTTCTGCTATCAAACTATCATACTACTGTGCTACTGATCACTCTGCTGCAGATATTTAATCTCCACGTGTGGTTGAATTGACAACTCAGCTGCTAATACTCTCAAATATTCTTTGGCTCCCCTTGTGTCCAATCTATAAATTTGGGTTGAATACTCTACCCTCGAAAACTGTTGCGATCCCCTATACTTGTGGGTTACCAGGTGGCGTGAGTGACAGAAGCACAGACCCGAGTAAGTGGGTTGTTGCGTGTGGGAGTAAAGAGGACTTGATACTTAATTCTATGGTTCGGTTTTACCTTAATGATCTTTGGTAGTTGCGAATGCTTGCTAGAGTTCCAATCATAAGTGCATATGATCCAAGTACGGAAAGTATGTTAGCTCATGCCTCTCCCTCATATAAAATTGCAATAACGATTACCGGTCTAGTTATCAATTGCCTAGGGACAAATAACCTTCTTGTTTGACAAAAGCTTTCTACTAAACAACTAACTTTTATTATCTTGCGATTTACTCGTAGTTTTATTCCCGCAAAGTACTTCTAGTTTTATTCGTGCAAACTATCCTTTCACCTACAAAATAGTTGCATACTTGTTCTAGGTAAAGCAAACGTTAAAGTGTGCGTAGAGTTGTATCGGTGGTCGATAGAACTTGAGGGAATATTTGTTCTACCTTTAGCTCCTCGTTAGGTTCGACACTCTTATTTATCGGAAAAGCCTATAAACGATCCCCTACACTTGTGGGTTATCACACAGCAAGGCCCCGCTGGCCATAAGGTCGTACCCCGAAGGCATAATTTTGTGCTCAAAATAGCATGGGCAGCTATGGGGGCTCGCTAAGTGTTCGGTAATAACCCACAAGTATAGGGGATCACAACAGTTTTCGAGGGTAGAGTATTCAACCCAAATTTATAGATCCGACACAAGGGGAGCCAAAGAATATTTGAGAGTATTATTAGCTGAGTTGTCAATTCAACCACACCTGGAGATTAAATATCTGCAGCAGAGTGATCGGTAGCATAGTAGTATAATAGTTTTGATAGCAGCGGTAACAGTAACAGTAATGGTAGTAGTGATAGCAATAGTTTTGTAGCAAGTGTAACAGTAGCAGTAGAAATAGTAAGTTAGCAAGAACAATATGTGGAAAACTCATAGGCACTGGATCGGTGAACTCGTTGGATGATATTCATCATATAACAGTCATAACCTAGGGCGACACAGAACTAGCTCCAGTTCATAAATGTAATGTAGGCATGTATTCCGTAAATAGTCATATGTGCTTATGGAAAAGAACTTGCATGACATCTTTTGTCCTACCCTCCCGTGGCAGCGGCGTCCATAAGGAAACTAAGGGATATTAAGGCCTCCTTTTAATAGAGAACCGGAACAAAGCATTAACACGTCGTGAATACATGAACTCCTCAAACTACGGTCATCACCGGAAAGTATCCCGACTATTGTCACTCCGGGGTTTGTGATGTCTACTATGCAAATTTATTCTTGTAGACTCTCGTCGGGCCTCCAAGCGCAGAGTTTTGTAAGACAGTAGCAATTTTCCCTCAAGTGGATGACCTAATGTTTATCAATCCGTGGGAGGTGTAGGATGAAGATGGTCTCTCTCAAACAACCCTGCAATCAAATACAAGAAATCTCTTGAGTCCCCAACACACCCAATACAATGGAAAATTGTATAGGTGCACTAGTTCGGCGAAGAGATGGTAATACAAGTGCAATATGGATGATAGATATAGGTTTTTGTAATCTAAAAATATAAAAACAGCAAGGTAGCAAGTAACAAAAGTGAGCACAAACGGTATTGTAATGCTTGAAAACAAGGCCTAGGGTCCGTACTTTCGCTAGTGCGATCTCTCAACAATGCTAATATAATTGGATCACATAACCATCCCTGAACCTGCAACGAAGAATCACTCCAAAGTTCTTATCTAGCGGAGAACATAAGAAGAAATTGTTTGTAGGGTACGAAACCACCTTAAAGTTATCCTTTATGATCGATCTATCCAAGAGTTCATACTAAACTAACACCAAGTTATCCTTTCCGATCAATCTATCTAAGAGTTCGTACTAAAATAACACCATATGATACGCATCAATCAACTCTAATGTCACCTAGATACTCCAATGTCACCACAAGCATCCATGAGTTAATTATACGATACGCATCAAACAATTTCAGATTCATAATACTCAATCCAACACAAAGAACCTCAAAGAGTGCCCCAAGATTTGTATCAGAGAACGTAGGACAAGAACGTGCATCAACCCCTATGCATAGATTACCCCAATGTCACCTCGAGAATCCGCAAGTTGAGTACCAAAACATACATCAAGTGAATCAATAGAACACCCCATTGTCACCACGGGTATCCATATGCAAGACATATATCAAGTGTTCGCAAATCCAATATTCAATCCAACATAATGATATCTCAAAGGTAAATATTCAATTTATCACAACATGATAGCAAGGGAATAACATCATGTGATCTGACTATATTAACAAAGCCCGTGATAAATCAAGATCGTGACATCTCAAGAACACGAGAGAGAGAGAGAGAGAGAGAGATTAAACACATAGCTACTGGTACATACCCTCATCCCCAAGGGTGGACTACTCCCTCCTCATCATGGCCTCCGCCGGGATGATGAAGATGGCCATCGGAGATGGATTCCCCTCTCTGGCAGGGTACTGGAATGTCTCCAGATTGGTTTTTCGTCGATACAGAGAGTTGCGGCGGCGGAGCGGAGAGTCTAGGGTTATTTCTGATGGTTTCTATATTTATAGCAATTTTTGGCGTTGGTTTTATGCGAAGGTGGTCCACGAGGTGAGCACGATAAACCAGGGCGCGCCGGGGGGCTTGCCGCGCCCTGGTGGGTTGTGCCCACCTCGTGGCTCTTCTGGCCCTCCCATGAAGCGTCTAGTGCCTCTTTTGTTCCAAAAAAATCGTCAAAAAGTTTCGGGCGATTCCGAGAACTTTCATTTTCTGCACAAAAACAACACCACGGTAGTTCTGCTGAAAACAGCGTCAGTCCGGGTTAGTTCTAAATAAATTATATAAAGTGCATCAAAACCATATAAAAGTATTGTAAACATAGGTGAATATGGCATGAATACTTCATAAATTATCGATACGTTGGAGACGTATCAGCATCCCCAAGCTTAATTCCTACTCGTCCTCGAGTAGGTAAATGATAAAAGAAATAATTTATGAAGTGTGAATGCTAGTATAGTGCATAAGTTTGATCAATGATAATTTCAACCACTTTTCCTAGCATCATAACAACAACTCTTTCTCATAAAACTCATCATGATAAAGTAGCAACCAATTCACATGTTATGGTTCAAACAATGAATTCTCTTGAAACTTAACAACCTATGTTCTTAGTCACCAAACAATTGCAATTCAACTTATTCTCAACAAAGTCTAAGTAAGAGCTCCACATACTCAATCATCGTATAGTTTTCTATGATTGCTAGTACTCAAAGCATATTTTTAGAACAAACAATATCCATCGAACACATAGAAAGATAGGGGCTTAATGTTTCGCCTCCCAACTCTTTTATCATAGAGATAATTGTCAACAATAATAAGTCATGATCAAATATATTTGATTGGCCATATGTGCCTAGATCTTTCCTCACCATATGATGCTTGCCAACTAATAGAAGTAGGTTGGAATAAGAAGTTGCCTCAACATGAAAATGAAATAACATGAAAGTAAATAGATTGTCCCTTCACAGAGGGAAGCAGGGATTTGCATATGTGCCAGAGCTCATTGTTTAAAACAGAGATAAATATAATTTTGGGAGGTGCACCCTTCCTGTCAACGTTACGACCAAGAGTTATCAATATCTTCCATGTTAAACACATTAGCGGCGGTTCCCAAGTGGTAAGAGTAAAGGTTTACTCCCCCTCCACCAACAAACACACTCCATGGCTAGCCGAATCCACGGGTACCGTCCATACCAACAACATTCCTGGGAAGAGTTTTGTTTAATTATTTGCATTTTTTATTTCAGGACTGGGAATCCCTATTAATGCCCCTCTCGTGCATGGACGAATGAATAAACACTCATCATGAGAATAACCTGCTTAACATGGAAGATACTGACTGCTCCATGTCGCTTCATGAGCGGTCCAGGCACACAAAATAGATGTTCATTTGAAATTTTAGAGGTGGCACATGCAAATTTACTTGGAACGACAGGGTAATACCGCATATAGGTAGATATAGTGGACTCTCATGGCAAGAAATTGGGTTTAAGGGTTTTTTGATGCACAAGTAGTATCTCTACTTAGTACGAATTTTTGGCTAGCAAAAGATCCTAAGCAAACACCACATGTTGGAGGATCCATAACAATATAACTTCTATGCAAATATACACAACTATAACTCATTACGTTGTCTTCCTTGTCCAACTTCAACTAATTTGCTCAAGTTTGAAAATAATTAATGGGTATTCACAATCATAGAAGATGTCCAAGATAATATATTTGTATGTGAAAGTTCTCTTCCTTATACTAATCATTCACGAATTGCTTGTATGGCCAATATTGTGATTGTTAACCTTCAATAGATTTTACTTTCTAAACCAAATGTGAACTTGCTACTAAGAATATGGCACATTGATAATTTCAGGTTTATGATATTTGATTCATTCTCAATTTACTCTTAGGATATAAGTGAAGCACAAGAGTAAACATCAAACTACTCTCAAAAGATATAAGTGAAGATCAATGATTAGGTAAACAATCAAGTAGCTATGTGAGGGCTCTCTCTCAATAAATATTTTCATATCTGAGTATTTTATTAAACAGCAAGCAAAAGAAAAATAGCACTCCAAGAATAGCACGCATCATGTGAACGATTAAAAATTTAGGCTCAACATAGGCTAACCGATAATTGTTGATGAAGAGAGGTGGGATGCGTAGCATCCCCAAGCTTAGATGCTTGAGACTTCTTGAAATATTTACTTGGGGTGCCTTGGGCATCCCCAAGCTTGAGATTTTGTATCTCGTTCAATCCTCTCATATCATGGTTTCACCTATTGTCAAAGACTTCATCCACACAAAACTCGAAAAGAATTCGTGAGATAGGTTAGTACACATAATAATAAATCAACTCTTTATGTGCTGCCAAGACAAGTTGCACAATAATTTCCAAACATCATCTACTGCTTACTATCATTTACACAATTTATATCTACCAATATAGGCTATGGAAACTATATGATAGGTAGATAACGAAACTATGATAGCAATCTGTCCAAACAGAACAGTCTGTAGCAATTTATGCAAACAGTGTACTTCTGTAACTCAAAAAATTATGAAAATTTAGGACATGGTAAATAATTTATATGAAAACACTTTTAGAAATTTCAGAAACTTTCCACGTTCCAGTAAAATATGAAAATTCAAACACTACAGAGAAAGTTTCTGTTTTTACACAGCACACATCAAACATGCAATGCAAGCATCCTAAGGCAATTCGTGGAACTTTTATTGAAAAACAAGATTATAAATAACAGCAAGCAAATACTAACAAAATAAAATGACGCTCCAAGCAAAACACATATTATGTGACGAATAAAAATATAGCTTCAAGTAAGATATACCGATAGTTTTGAAGACGAAAGAGGGGATGCCTTCCGGGGCATCCCCAAGATTAGACGCTTGAGTCTTCCTTGGATATTACCTTGGGGGTGCCTCGAGCATCCCCAAGCTTAGGTTCTTACCACTCCTTATTCTTCTCATATCGGTATCTCACTCAAAACTTGAAAACCTCAATCACACAAAACTTAACGGAACTTCGTGAGATGGGTTAGTATAATAAATAAAGATCATTCGCTTAGGTACTGTCAAGACAAGATTAATAATTGTTCTCACATAATACCTAATGTATTGTACCATTCCCATAATTTATATCACTGAATATAAGCTATGGGAACACTAAAACAAGCAAACTATGCATGCAAAACAGAATCTGTCAAAAACAGAACAGTCTGTGAAGATCTGTAGTATATCCATTCTTCCCTGTCTCTAAAAATTCTGAAAAATTAGGACTACCTTAAGAATTTGTATATGAAGATTGTGTAAAAATTTAATATCATTATCACGCTCCAGTAAAAAAAAAAATTCCTGTACTGGAGTCAAAATTTTCTGTTTTGGTTCAGCATCAATTCTACTCATCTTGTGAGTCATCCCAAAGGCTTTACTTGGCACTTTATTGGAATAAAATACACAAAACATGATTACTACAGTAGATTAATCATGTGAACACACAAAAACAGAAAGTAAAATTGTTGGGTTGTCTCCCAACAAGCGATTTTCTTTAATGCCTTTTAGCTAGGCATGATGATTTCAATGATGCTCACATAAAAAGTAGTAATTGAAATATGCAAGAGAGCATCATGAATCACAAGGCAAGCAAATTTAAGTCTAACCCACTTTCTATGCATAGGGATTTTGTGAGCAAACAATTTATGGGAACAAGAATCAACTAGCATAGGAAGGCAAATCAAGCGTAACTTCAAAACTTTGAACACATAGAGAGGAAACTTGACATTATTGCAATTCCTAAAAGCATATGTTCCTCCCTCATAATAATTTTCAGTTGCATCATGAAGAAATTCCTCAATATAACTATCACATAAAGCATTAGCTTCATGATTTACAAGCATAGAAAATTTATTACTCTCCACATAAGCATATTCCTTTTCATCCAAGGTAGTGGGAGCAAACTCAACAAAATAACTATCATAACACACTTGATTGACATAACCACATTCAATATTAAAATCATGATGAAAAGTTTCAAAGTTGCTATCACTTTTTATATCATACATGTCATCACCATAATCATCATAGATAGGAGGCATGCCATCATCATCATAAATTTGCTCATCAAAACTTAGGGGACTAAAAAATATCTTCTTCATCAAACATAGCAAGAACAATATGTGGAAAACTCATAGACACTGGATCAGTGAACTCGTTGGATGATATTCATCATATAACAGTCATAACCTAGGGCGACACAGAACTAGCTCCAGTTCATAAATGTAATCTACGCATGTATTCCGTAAATAGTCATACGTGCTTATGGAAAAGAACTTGCATGACATCTTTTGTCCTAATCTCCTGTGGCAGCGGGGTCCATAAGGAAACTAAGGGATATTAAGGCCTCCTTTTAGTAGAGAACCGGAACAAAGCATTAACACATCATGAATACATGAACTCCTCAAACTATGGTCATCACCGGAAAGTATCCCAACTATTGTCACTCCAGGGTTTGCGGATCAGAACACGTAATAGGTGCGTATGACTAGCAAGATCGGATCAAGAACATAAATATAATGGTGATAACATAAACGGTTCAGATCTGAAATCATGGCACTCGGGCCCTAGTGACAAGCATTAAACATGGCAAAGTCATAGCAACATCAATCTCCGAACATAGTGGATACTAGGGATCAAGCCCTAACAAAACTAACTCGATTACATGATGAATCTCATCCAACTCCTCACCAACCAGCAAGCCTACGAAGGAATTACTCACTCCCGGTGGGGAGCATCATGGAATTGGCGATGGAGAAGGGTTGATGATGACGAAGACCGAAGATTCCCCTCTCCGGAGCCCCAAACGGGCTCCAGATCTGGTCTCCCGATGAAGAACAGGAGGTGGCGGCGGCTTCGTATCGTAAAACGCGATGAAACTTTCACTCAGATTTTTTTCTCCAAAAATAGGATTTTATAGCATAGGAATTAGGGTCAGTGGGGCCACGAGGTGGGCACAACCCACCAGGGCGCACCGAGGGGGCTGGCGCGCCCTGGTGGCTTGTGCCCAGCCAGGGGGCCCCCTCCGGTGGTTCTTAGCTCCAGTATTTTTTATTTATTGTAAAATAAATCTCCAAAAAGTTTCGTCCAGTTCCGAGAACTTTTATTTCTGCAAAAAAGCAACATCATGGTAGTTCTGCTGAAAACAGCGTCAGTCCGGGTTAGTTTCATTCAAATCATGCAAATTAGAGTCCAAAACAAGGGTAAAAGTGTGAGGAAAAGTAGATACGACGGAGACGTATCAACTCCCCCAAGCTTAACTCATTGCTTGTCCTCAAGCAATTCAGTTGACAAACTGAAAGTTATAAAGAAAAACTTTTACGAACTCTTTTGTTCTTGTTTACATATATATGCTTATGTAGCACCCAAGTTTTCAGCAAAGATTATGACTAACCATGACAACAATAACTCTTAGAAATTATATTAACTCATATCAATAACATAAGCAACTAGCAAGGAATAATAAAATATCTGAAGCGCCAACACTTTGTCAAAACAATCGTGATATAATATGACAATAGTGGTATCTCGCTAGCCCTTTGTGAGACCGTAAAACATAAATGCAGAGCACCTCCAAAGTTCAAGCAGCGACTAAACATTGTAATTCATGGTAGAAAAGATCGAGTCATGCTGCACCCAACATCAACTATACACAATGCATGAGGATGACAATAGTGCTCTCAAGTTTGGCGCTTATTTGAGAAGGGGATGACTCAACATAAAAGTAAATAGATAGTCCCTTCGCAGAGGGAAGCATGGATTTGCAGAGGTGCCAGAGCTCAAAGCTTAAAACAGAGATAGATATTATTTTGGGAGGTACACCCTTCCTGTCAACGTTACGACCAAGAGTTATCAATATCTTCCATGCTAAACACAATAGCGGCGGTTCCCAAGCTGTAAAAGTAAAGGTTTACTCCCCCTCCACCAACAATCACGCTCCACGGCTAGCCGAATCCACGGGTACCGTCCATACCAACAACATTCCTGGGGGAGTTTTTTTAATTATTTGTAATTTTTGATTTCGGGATCGGGAATCCTTATTACTGCCCCTCTCATGTAAGGACGAGTGAATAAACACTCATCATGAGAATAACCCGCTTAACATGGAAGATACTGACCGCCCCCTGTCGCTCCATGAGCGGTCCAGGCACACAAAACAGATGTTCATTTGAATTTTTAGAGGTGGCACATACAAATTTACTTGGAACGGCATGGTAATACTGCATATAGGTAGATATAGTGGACTCATCTGGAATAACTTTGGTTTAAGGTTTTTGATGCACAAGTAGTATTCCCGCTTAGTACAGGCGAAGGCTACCAAATAGATTGAGAAGCGGCCAGCTAGAGAGCGAAAACGGTCATGAACATGTATTACATATAATAAACATTTACTACTAGCATGAGTAGGATATGGACACCATGAACATAAATATCATGAAGGCTATGTTGGTTTTGATTCAACTACATGTGTGAACATGTGCCAAGTCAAGCCACTTGAAACATTCAAAGGAGGATACCATATCATCATACCACATCGCAGCCATTCTAATGCATGTTAACATCCAAGATAAATCATTATCCACTCCTAGCTACTTAAGCATGGCATGAACAACTATAATCTCTAATGGTCATTGCAAACATGTTTAATCATAATGTGCTGAATCAAGGATACTAGGTTAAACATATTTACAAATACAAAAACAAGTTGAGTTCATACTAGCTTTTCTCTGCCACAGTCACTTCATCAAATATCGTCATTATTGCCTTTCACTTGCACAATCGAATGATAAGAGAATAATAATAGTGCAAGAGTGTCGTGGACTAAGCTGGAATCTGAAAACATTTTATTCGAGAGGAGAAGACAAGGTAACATGGGCTCTTTGTTAGATAACAATAGTGCAAATGAGAGCCACTCAACATTTTCATCGTGGTTTTCTCCTTGGTAAGACTCAAGCAGAAAGAAAAGAATTTCAGAGAAACACCCTGAAATATTTTTGGAGTTTTTGGTTTTTCTTGAAGAAGGCAAATTAAAAGGGAAAACAAAAACGAGAAAAACTATTTACACGGGAAAGCTCCCAACAAGCAAAAGAAGAAACGAGAAATCTTTTTGGGTTTTCTTTCAATACTACAATTAAACTAAGCTAGAAAGAAAAACTAAAAAGAAGTAGGAAATATTTTTGGATTTTCTCAAAGTTTTTCAAACACACAAGAAGAAAGCGAGAAAACAAATTTAGCATGGATAATACAATGAAAAAGTATGAACACCGACAACTGGAATGAAATGTGTGAACATGAATGTAATGTCGGTAGAAATACGTACTCCCCCAAGTTTAGGGTTTTGGCCTAGCTTGGTAATCACCATCCGTATGGATAATAATCTGAGCGATAGCTCACCGAGGCCCTTGGTGCAAACTCCTCGGCCCTCCTGGCAGCTTCAACCTCCGCATTGTACGCACGGGCCTCGCTCTACTGTGAAAATCAAAGAGAGCAGGAGCAGGCAAAGTGACGGGCACAACATTTTTTTAATTAAATCTCAAGTTATAGGTGTAGTTAGTGGCTGTGCCAGTAAGGAACTTATGACGCTTCATGGCCTCAAAGTCTAAATACTGAATAGGTAAGATGGGGTCATTAGGCCAAGGTGATACGTTTAGTCTCTCTGCTACACGGGAGGCATAAATTCCTCCATAAAAATTACCACTAGCAGCATTGTGCTGCAATCGCCGTGCAACAATTGCTCCAAGGTTATAACATTTATTTCCAGTTATGGTAGTGTGTATGAGACTTAAATCAAGAGCACACAGTGTGCTGCAATCTTGTTTGCCTATGATACATTTGCCATTAAAGAGCGTGAAATATTGTATTGATGGGAAATGGATACTTTTAATTCTACCTTGTGTCACTCCCCTATCTTCACCAAAGCAAAGGTTAACCAAAAATGACTCATACTCAGATTTTGGTGGTTCATCAAGGGAACCCCAATATGGAATTTTGCATGCTTCACTGAACAATTCTATAGGCATGGTGAAGGAACGGTCATAGAGGTTGAATGAAACTCTAGACTCACGAAGAAAATATTTAAATTTCTTTGTGAATGTTTTCGTGAGTTCGAGATGTTGAGGGCACTTATCTGCGATGAAGGGAGCAAGTTCTGCATTGTGGATATATTGTTCAAATTCCCCCTTAATACCTGCACCTTCCATGAACTCATCACACGGCCACAAGCATGATTTGGTAGCGGCATCTCGCATCGAGCTTTCGCTTGGCTCAACATAAGATTGTCGAACCGAGCTTCCACTTGATGAGGCCACTGAGGATCTCCTCCTCGAAGAACTCCTAAAGAATTGCATTTTTATTTGCGAACAAATTTCTGAAATATTTTTGAGACACAAAATTTTGTCAACAAAACTTCGTGAAATTGATAGCAACTACTCCTAAGGGTGCATAGAGGCCATATTAAGCATTCAAACTACTTAGAACTCTAAGAATTCAACATGCAAGCTCATCTACAGCAGCACCAAGCATAGCTAATTACTCTAAAAATAACCCACTAAATCAAAAACTAATTGGAGCAATGGAGGAGTCACATACCAAGTAGCAATCCCTCCAAACAGTTTCGGAAACAGAGCTTCGAGCAAAGAGATCGAAATCCGCGGGTTTGAGAGCAAGAACATGGGAATGGAGGCTATGGTGATTTTTTTCTAGTGGTACGGGATGACATGGGCTAAAAGAATAAGTGAGGGGGGGCCACAACCCACCAAGGCGCGCCTGGGGTTGCTGGCATGCCCTGGTGTCTTGTGGGCACCAGGTGCACCCAACCTCGGGTATTATTTGCACCAGAAATTCAGAAATATTCAGAAAAAAATCGTATCGAATTTTCAGAACATTCTGAGAACTTTTATTTTTGGGTCATTTTTTTATTATTGCACGGTGAAAACAGAAAACGGGTTAAATATGGCACTTTATTTTATTTGACTAAGTTAGGCAGAAAATAAAAGGTAGGAGTAGAAGATTGTGCCTACTAGATTCATCGGCTTCATACCTCTCAAAAATGATCCATTAATAAGGTTGATCAAGTCTTATTAACAACCACTTCCGATTAGCATGAAACCGAAGAACTTTCGTAAAACACTGGGTTACCTCAATGGGGATGTGCATATCCCCAACAATAAGTATATCATATTTCTTTTTGGCAGTAGGTAAAGGTAATTGAAAACTTCCAATAGTGAGTGTCGGAGAATCTTCAATAACATTTATACCATTCACTTGGAATTGTTTCTTCGGAAAGTGCACCGTGTGCTCATTACCATTGATATGAAAAGTGACTTTGCTTTTATTGCAATCAATAACATCTCCTACAATGTTCAAAAAGGGTCTGCCTAGGATAATCGACATGTTGTCGTCCTCGGGCATCTCAAGAATAACAAAGTCCGTTAAGATAGTAACATTTGCAACAACAACGGGCACATCCTCACGGATACCGATAGGTATGGCAGTTGATTTGTCAGCAATTTGCAATGATATTTTATTAGGTGTGAGTTTATTCAAATCAAGTCTTTTATATAAGGAGAAAGGCATAACGCTAACACCAGCTCCTAAATCACACAAAGCAGTTTTGACATAGTTTCTTTTAATGCAGCAAGGTATAGTTGGTATTCCAGGGTCTCCAAGTTTTTTAGGTACTCCATCCTTAAAAGAATAATTAGCAAGCATGGTGGAGATTTCAGCTTCAGGAATCTTTCTTTTATTAGTGATGATGTCTTTCATGTACTTTGCATAAGGGGCCATCTTTAGGATATCAGTTAAGCGGGTACGCAAAAAGACTGGCCTAATCATTTCAGGAAAGCGTTCAAATTCTTCATCATCCTTTTTCTTAGATGGTTTAGGTGGGAAGGGCATGGGTTTCTGAACCCATGGCTCTCTTTCTTTACCATGTTTTCTAGCCACAAAGTCTCTTTTATCATAACTTTTATTTTTAGGTTGTGGGTTATCAAGATCAACAGCAGGCTCTATTTCAACATCATTATCTGGTTCTTTATCATTGTTAGGTTGAGCATCTTCATGAACATCATCATTATCATTTTCATTATCACTAGGTGAATGTTCATTATGAGACTGAGTTTCAGCATCGGAAATAGAGACATCGTTATTATCAGGAGGTTTTTGTATCTCAGGTTCACTAGAGGTATGCAAAGTCCAATCATTTTTCTTTTTCTTTTTCTTTCTAGGAGGATTAGGTGCATCAGTATTAATTCTCTGAGAGTCTTGTTCAATTCGTTTAGGATGACCTTCAGGATAAAGGGGTTCTTGGGTCATTCTACCTCCTGTAGTTACTACTCTAGCAGCAAAATCATTCATATTATTATCCATTTCATCAAGCAATTCTTTTTGAGACTTAGCAACTTGTTTTAACTGAGTTTGAACCATACAGGCATGCTTTCCTACACCTCTAACATCATTACTAATTCTAAATATCAAGTCACTCAAGCGAGCAATCATATCAGAATTGTATTTTAGTTGTTTCAGAACATGTGCATTGAAATGATCTTGCTTCATAATATAGTTATCAAACTCATATAAGCATTGACTAGGATGTTTATTGTAAGGGATATCACCTTCATCAAATTTTAATAAAGAATTTACCTCTACCACCTGTGGAGGTGGTGGTGTGTCAAGGCCATGTATTTCTTTAATAGGTGGTAAATTGTTAACATCCTTAGCTTTAATACCTTTTTCCTTCATAGATTTCTTTGCCTCTTGCATATCTTTGGGGCTGAGAAATAAGATACCCCTCTTCTTCGGAGTGGGTTTAAGTGGTGGTTCAGGAAGAGTACAATCATCATCATTATTCAATATGTTATTCAATAGTTCCTCAGCTTGTTCAACAGTTCGTTCCCTGAAAACACAACCAGCACAACTATCTAGGAAGTCCCTAGAAGCATCAGTTAGTCCATTATAGAAGATATCAAGTATTTAATTTTTCTTGAGAGGGTGATCAGGCAAAGCATTAAGCAATTGGAGAAGCCTCCCCCAAGCTTGTGGGAGACTCTCTTCTTCAATTTGCACAAAGTTGAAATATTTCCTGTAAGGCAACTTGTTTCTTATGAGCAGGAAAATATTTTTCAGAGAAGTAGTAAATCATATCCTGGGGACTACGCACACAACCAGGAGCAAGAGTATTGTACCATGTCTTAGCATCACCCTTTAATGAGAATGGAAATAGCCTAAGAATATAGTAGTAGTGAATCTTCTCATCATGAACAAAGAGGGTGGCTATATCATTCAGCTTAGTAAGATGTGCCACTACAGTTTCAGTTTCATAGCCATGGAAAGGATCAGATTCAACCAAAGTAATTAACTCTGGGTCGACAGAGAATTCATAATCCTTATCGGTAACAAAGATAGGTGAAGTAGCAAACTTAGGATCACACTTCATTCTAGCATTCAAAGTCTTTTCCTTATACTTGCGTAGCAATTTCTTAAGATCGTTTCTATCCTTGCAAGAAAGAATTTCCCTAGTTACCTCCTCATCCATAATTTAACCTTCAGGTATCTTAGGCATTTCAAATCTAGGAGAGCCAGGTCTAATAGGTGTTTCATAGTCATCAGTTTCATAGGCTTCATCAGTTTCAGTAATTTCATTCTCTTTAGCTCTAGCAATTGGTTCATCAAGAAATTCACCTAGTGGCACATTATCATCAAGCATGGTACTAGCATCATCATAAGCATCATTCATAGCAAAAGTAGCATCATCAATAACTTGCGACATATCAGGATCACTAGCATGTGGTCGTGTTGCAAACTTACTCATAACAGAAGGTGAATCAAGTGTAGAGCTAGATGGCAGTTCCTCCCCTCGTCTTAGACGGGAAAATATTAATCTTTGGATCCTTCAGATTCTTCATAGTGATCAATTAATATAAATCCCAAGTGACTCAACAAATATAGCTATGATCCCTGGCAACGGCGCCAGAAAAAGGTCTTGATAACCCACAAGTATAGGGGATCGCAACAGTTTTCGAGGGTAGAGTATTCAACCCAAATTTATAGATTCGACACAAGGGGAGGCAACGAATATTTTAGAGTATTAGCACCTGAGTTGTCAATTCAACCACACCTGGAGATTAAATATCTGCGGCAGAGTGAGCAGTAGCACAGTAGTATAATAGTTTTGATAGCAGCAGTAACCGTAACAGTAACGGTAGTAGCGATAGCAATAGTTTTGTAGCAAGTGTAACAGTAGCAGTAGTAATAGTAACTTAGCAAGAACAATATGTGGAAAACTCGTAGGCACTAGATCGGTGAACTCGTTAGATGATATTCATCATATAACAGTCATAACCTAGGGCGACACAGAACTAGCTCCAGTTCATAAATGTAATGTAGGCATGTATTCCGTAAATAGTCATACGTGCTTATGGAAAAGAACTTGCATGGCATCTTTTGTCCTACCCTCCCGTGGCAGTGGGGTCCATAAGGAAACTAAGGGATATTAAGACCTCCTTTTAATAGAGAACCGGAACAAAGCATTAACACATCGTGAATTGATGAACTCCTCAAACTACGGTCGTCACCGGAAAGTATCCCGACTATTGTCACTCCGGGGTTTGCGGATTAGAACACGTAATAGGTGCGTATGACTAGCAAGATGGGATCAAGAACATAGATATAATGGTGATAACATAAACGGTTCAGATCTGAAATCATGGCACTCGGGCCCTAGTGACAAGCATTAAACATGGCAAAGTCATAGCAACATCAATCTCAAAACATAGTGGATACTAGGGATCAAGCCCTAACAAAACTAACTCGATTACATGATGAATCTCATAAAACTCCTCACCCACCCGCAAGCCTACGATGGAATTACTCACTCCCGGTGGGGAGCATCATGGAATTGGCGATGGAGAAGGGTTGATGATGACGAAGACCGAAGATTCCCCTCTCTGGAGCCCCAAACGGGCTCCAGATCTGGCCTCCCGATGAAGAACAGGAGGTGGCGGTGGCTCCGTATCATAAAACGCGATGAAACTTTCTCTCTGATTTTTTCTCCAAAAATAGGATTTTATAGCGTCGGAATTAGGGTCAGTGGGGCCACGAGGTGGGCACAACCCACCAGGGCGTGCAGGGGGGGCTGGCGTGCCCTAGTGTCTTGTCTCCAGCCAGGGGCCCCCCTCCGGTGGTTCTTGGCTCCAGTATTTTTTATTTATTGTAAAATAAATCTCCAAAAAGTTCCGTCCAGTTCCGAGAACTTTTATTTCTGCACAAAAAAAAACAACACCATGGTAGTTCTGCTGAAAACAGCGTCAGTCCGGGTTAGTTTCATTCAAATCATGCAAATTAGAGTCCAAAACAAGGGCAAAAGTGTGAGGAAAAGTAGATACGACGGAGATGTATCATTCGGCTAGACCAAGCTATGGCCGAATCCGCCTTCGGGTGACCAGCAGATACCACTACGGACTGATCAAGCATCAAGCTAATGTACCACGGCGACCTCTCAAGATCACAGGTCCGTTCACCGATCACCACCTCCTCTTAAAGGAGCTCCAGAGCAAAGGCACAGACGTGCAACAGGGCGTAGTCAGGATGTCAACCCACTTGTAAAAAGCCCTGTATAAACCTTTCCACTGTAAAAGTTTATTTTATAATAAAGTATCCATAACAGTTGCTTCGGCAATGCGGATTGTACGGTTCGACATCACGAGTGCATTGGAATGCTAAATCCATTTTTGTCAATCTTACCACGATCATTTATGTTGGAGAAGCGTATTTTTCCTCTCTGTCCCTTGATGTCGAAGCAACCTCGTTTGGTACAAATTTGAGATGCAGTCGGTTAATATACCGGGGGCTTGATGTAACACCCAAGATGCGATCCTATCCTTATTTTGGCTCGAGGGCCTCGACAGGGATAGAAGCGCATCTCGTCGTTTTGCAAGAATGGATATCATTACAAGTACATGTAAAGAAGAGATGAGTATATGGAATTGGCTTACACTCGCCACAAGCTACATCAATATCACATCAATACATCAACATATCCAAACATCATACAGAAGAGCAGGGTCCGACTACGAACAAAAACAAATGATAAAATGACATCCATCCTTGCTATCCCAGGCTGCCGCCTGGAACCCATCCTAGATCGATGATGAAGAAGAAGAAGAAGAACTCCAAATCAAACAAGCATCCGCTCACGTCAAATCATCGCATTACCTGCACCTGCAACTGTTGTTGTCGTAATCTGTGAGCCACGGGGACTCAGCAATCTCATTTCCAAGGATATCAAGACTATTAAAGCTTAATGGGTGAGGAATGGTTAAGTGGTGAGGTTGCAGCAAGCACTAAGCATTAATTTGAGTGGCTAACTTACGAGTACAAGAATAAAGGGGGATGATTGTCGCATAAATGGACGTGATCTAGTAATGATCTCTAAGAGATCCTGAACAACTACTTACGTCAAACATAACCCCACCGTGTTCTCTCTCGGATAAGACTCACGAGAAGAGACAGTCACGGTTATGCACACGGTTGGTGTATTTTATTGGAGTTTACTTCAAGTTTGCTATGACCGGGTGTTAAACAAAGTTTCCAAGTTGCCACGTAACCGCGAGCATGGCTTTCCGAAAGATTTAACCCTGCAGGGGTGCTCCAACTCATCCATCACAAACTAACCACACGCCGCGGGAATAACCTCGACCACGAATCCCGTGATTTCCTAGGCAATTCCATTGGAAAACCGCAACCTCGAGATACCCCGAAGTATTCTCGGAATTCCTCGCACAAGACGTTCGAGAAAGGTAAAACAAATCCAAGAAGGCCGCCCGGCGTGTCAACGAACCCGATAGGAGCCGCGTATCTTGTTCTCGGGACACGACCAGATGAGCGCAGCGTACGGTGGCCTGGTAGACATCTCCCGAGTTGCCCCGGGTTGGCCCCTCACACGACTCTAGTTTGGACCAACACTCATGAGGAGCACTGGCCCGGGTTGTTGATTAATTATCCGCGGGTGCCGGCGGGTCCCTATGCAATTTTAGTTGTTATTAGGCAAATGGTAAAACCAATGTTGGGCCTTGCCAGACAAGTTTTATCCTAAAACGAAAATCAAGGGGGTCCCCATAACAACCCCGAGCATGTTAGGAGCGCAAAATATGGAACATAACACCGGTACTCGGAACTAGTGCGGCAAAAGTGGAACAAAACACCGAGCAAAAGGCCAAGCCTTCCACCTTTTACCAAGTATATATGTGCATTAAATTAAATAGCAATAATATTGTGATAGCTCAAAACCTTCCATGTTGGCACATGGAAACAATTGCACCTGCAACTAGCAATGCTATAAGAAGGGCAGAGCAAGCGGTAACATAGCCAAACAATGTTTTGCTGGGATGTGGAGGGGTTAGAGGCTTTTCATGGCATTTTGGGAGGCTTGACAAACAAGTGGTAGGTAGCGAGACAAGCGATAGAAACGAGACATCTAAAATGGCAATGATAGTAATGGTATCCAGGGAAATGATCATCTTGCCTGAGATCCCGCTTGGAAGAAGAACGAATCCGTGAAGAAGACGATCCGTTAAGTAGACGAACGAATCCTCACACTCCGAACGCTTTCGGAACTCTATCGAGAAGAAGTAATCCGGAACAAACAATCAACACACGATAAACACCACAACATATGCATGACATGATGCGCAAACAAATATGATGCAAGTCCGGTTTAAATATGCAAGGCATGGCAATCACATCAAACAACTACTACACATTAAAGTGAAGCTCAATATGCAACGAGTTGCATATTGACGAAACTCCACGGTCAATTTATTGAGTTCACTCTCGTTTAGGTACTCATCAATATTAAATGTTGTTTAACATGGCAAGAGGTGAAGCCTAAACAACTAGAACATCTAGGCATTTTAAATGAGGCCGAAAACAACATATAGCACTTCTGAAACGTCCTCGTGAGTTAATTTCGAAACTGTTCCAGATCTGAACTAATCATGTTTTATATTTATTAAACAGGGAAATAAAGTGCACAATGCGATTCTACTCGTCATTCTAGTCGATTTACATATATAGATCATATAAAACGGAGCTATGGTCTAAAAGATATGACCAACACAAGATGCATATGTCATGAATACAAAATGCATGCAAACAACCACCACAAGCATGTTAAATCATGGATGCAGCAATATATTATGAAACTACATGGAATTCTAGTCAATTTTCATATAGGACATGCTCAAAACGGAGTTACGGTTCAACCACAACAACCAACACAAGTTTTAATTCAAATCTGTCCAAAACAGCAACATGGCATATTGCACACATGAAAACAACAAGCTACAAGATTCTAAAATGCACAAACTAAGCATGGGGCAGTAGCATATAACACACACTTCATTTCATCTTCACATAACATACTCAAAAGAGTCATGGATCACATGGTAGGAAGCTCACAACATGGCAACAAAATATAGCAGATTAGGACTTAGTGAAAATAACAGGTTTTAGCATAGCAGATTTTCATGGAGGCATGTTGGCAGCTGTAAAACCATATGCTACAGGTCATATATTGGCATGAAACTTAACAGCATGCTAGTAGACATGATGCACTACAATTCATACCATGGTGGCAAGGTCTAATTATGCATAGATTCATGGCTAGCATCAACACAACATGGCATATTGAAGAAAACAGATTCCCAGACTTGGTGAAAATTAGAGTAGACATGTGCAGCAGTTTTTATCAGATTGACATGTTGGACAGCATAATTAATTATGATGCTAAACCTATTCATGCAAACTATTGGCACAACATGATAGAGCATAACATGCTTAACAAAAGACTCCTTGGGAGCAACCACAAAAGACTCCTAGATCAATAGCAAATCACATCGCAACATGGCAACAAAATAACAGTTTTCAGACAGAAATATTTTGGACCCTCAAAACAGCAGTATTTTATAGCATGTTGGCAACAAGAAAATAACACCTACACATGGATTTCTATAGCAACCAAAAATTACCAGGGCCTAGCACACATGTCCAAGGGCATATCTCATGTTCAAAATTATTTCATATCATGCATTGATTAAATCACACGAAAATAACAAAAGGGCATCATAGCAAAATAATCATGCACACAAAAATGCTCAAATGACAAAACTAATTGCACAGGTAAATTCTATGGATTTTTCTACCACAAAATCATATATAATATGTGGGTTTTAACTATCCAACAAATGACACAATATTTATGCGAGATTAGGACATAAACCGTTTAGCAAGTTATGTATGCAAAATAAATGCAACCAACACATCAAATATTTTTAGCATGCATGAAAAAGGCATATAAAAATGCTACACATTTCACATACACAAGTTTTGTAACCGATGCACCATTTAATAAATATGTGCAATGCAAAACATGGCTTTTACGCAATATAAATAAAACAGCATGTTAAACAATTTTTACCATGGATGAAAGTGGGACATTGCGAATCTACACGAAATTCTACATGTTTTATATATATAAAATATTTCGATATGATGCACGGTTAGTTACTTATGAGCATTTTAAGATCATGCACTTCCTGTAATTAAAAAAAACGCCAATCGGCCAAATCTGCAGCTTAACAGGCCAAACAGAAATTGAGCGCATGATAATATATGGCGCCCTCGACGCATATTAGAGGAAGGAGGGGTCGGGCCAGCGCTCACCAGAGTGGGCCGAGCCCATGGCGAGGTGCGAGGGGACTGGGCCTTGCGGTGCGCAGGGCTGGAGGAGGGTTGCGGCCCACGGGGCCCACGCGACGGGTCAGCGCCCCTGGGTGTCGTCTCCCTCGATCTCGTTCCCGAGCAGGGGCTGGGCGGCGGTGCCAGGCCAACGGCGATGAACGGCGGCAATGGAAGGCGGGATCCGGCGGGGCTCGACCAGATCCGGGCGGATCTGGGGCGGCGGCCCCCATCCCCGGCGGCGAAGGCGCGGCGGTGTCCGAGCTCGGGGCGCCGATGAGCTCGAGCGGCAGGCGCCATGGCTGCAAGGCAAGGGGGCGGGGTGGCCATGGCAGATGGCGGCGTCTGGCGGCGCCGAGGCGGCGGGGCTCGGCGTCGCCGGCGGGAGGAGGCCGGCTGCCGGCGGCTGGAGGCGACGGCGGCTCAGCGGCGCGGAGCATGAGGCTGCTGGCTCGGGCGGCACAGGGCTCGGCAGGCGGCGGCGTGCGGGCTTCGCTCGGCCCGGATCGGGCCCGGGCGGGCCGGATCTGGGCTGCGGCGGCGGAAGGCGCTGGAGATGCGACGTGGCAGTCGATCATTGGCTGCGGGGTGCGGCTGGCGGCGGCGCACGCGATCCGACGGCGACAAGTGGCGGCGGTGGGAAGGCTGCGCGCGGAAAACGAGGTGGGAGGTAGGGGAAGACCAAATTTGGTAGGGGGCATGTCTATTTATAGCAGGGGATGCTAGGTTAGGGGATTTTTGCCCGATTCGAGCCGTTCGATCTTGATCGGACGGCTCCAGACGCGGGAGTGGTGTAGGTGGGCTGGCGGCGCTGTGGAGAGGGGGTGTGGGCTGAGAAGAGAGGGAGGTTGGTGGCCCGTGACATGATTTTGAAATACTAAAACAACCGACGAATAACCGATGACTGCACTACTACGGTTGACCGTTCGGGTATCATACGACCTCTGATTGCGACGAAATTTGGCAGGCAGTCTAGCTACAATATAAAAAGACCGCACGCCAAGTTTTGATCCAATCCAAGAATATTTTATATGCACTTTGAAAACAAAATCTTGCGGTGCCGCGGGCGCGTGCGTGTGTGGTTGGTCTCGAAACGGTCGACGACACGAACGGAGAGAACCGGCAGCTATGAACGGATGCAAGTTTTCAAAAACGAGAGATGATGCTATGCAGATGATGCGAATGATGCGATGATGAATGCGACAACCAAACGAATCACACGACAAGAATGGAAATAAAACGGGAATCTTCTAGAGCGTCGGTCTCGGGCTGTTACACTTGATCATCGCAATAGCTCCAAAGCATCAGTCTGGCACCTTTTTCACGTTCCCGGAGCTCTCGGATATTGCGTTATATGCATCGGTCCCGAATTATGTCTTGGTTCAATAGTTGGGTTGCCCAGCTCCTGTGTTTGCCCTCCTACGTTCCGCACGTTCGGCTAGGAGAGTAAAAGGAGAACCATTGCGATTGTACTTCCAGCTCGTCCGGTTAAGTACCTCAATGGAGAAACCTGAAAACTGGCTGTCATAATAAGCGAGGATCGATCTCCGATCTGATGACAAGTGTCAAACTAAAAATCGTTGGAGGTTATCCCGTGTCACACGAAGGGTTTGTATTTGCACAAACCAAGTGGTTATGGTCCTAACCTCGGCAATGCTGAACACCACAAACACTGGGGGCTATTCACCAGTCCCTGCAGTCAAGCTCCTACGGCTAAGTGAAAGCAATAAAGCCATATAGTCTGATTGCCTCGTTTTCATTAAGCACTACCGCCTATGGGCACCGAGACGTCGGCTAAGGGTTAAAGTGCGAAGGTCAAAACACCCCGTGTAGCATCTACATGGGGGCTGAAGCCGAACACAGGTGATACGTCTCCAACACATCGATAATTTATGAAGTATTCATGCCAATATTCTACAACTTTTATATACTTTTGGCAACATTTTATATTATTTTTTGGGACTAACTTACTTATCCAGTGCCCAGTGCCAATTCTTGTTTTTGTGTGTTTTTTGTTTCGCATAAATTCCATATCAAACAAAGTCCAAACGTGATAAAAATTTACAGAGATTTTTTTTGGAATATATGTGAATTTTGGGAGTCGGAATCAACGCAAGACGGTGACCGAGGGAGGCACAAGCCAACAGGGCGTGGCCCAGGGGGGCGCTCCCTGATGGCTTGTGCTTCCCCCCTTCAGTCGATTGGGGCTCTCCTTCCGCCGCAAGAAATATATTTTTGCGATAAAAATCCCCTCAAAATTTCAGCCCGATCGGAGTTACGGATCTCCGGATATTTAAGAAACGGTGAAGGACCAGAAACCAGCAGCGAAAACAGGAGAGAAACAGAGAGAGAGAGATCCAATCTCGGAGGGGCTCTCGCCCCTCCGAGAGCCATGGCGGCCAAGGACCAAAGGTAGAACCTCTCCCTAGATGGGGAGAGGCCATGGAGGAGGAAGCCTAAGGGGGGAGACTCTCTCCCCCTCTCTTCCGGCGGCGCCAGAGTGCTGCCGGGGGAGCCATCGCCGCGGTGATCGTCTTCATCAACATCACCGTCTTCATCACCTTCCTCATCTCTTTTCAGTGGTCCACTCTCCCGCACCCCGCTGTAATACCCTACTTGAACATGGTGTTTCATGCCACATATTATTAATCAATGATGTGTTGCCATCCTATGATGCTTGTGTAGATCTATGTTGTCCTTTGGGTTGATTGATGATCTTGATTGGTTTGAGTGTATGTTTTATTTTGGTGCTGTCCTAAGGTGCCTTCTGTGAGGCGCACACGTGAAGGATCCACGCTGGAGGGTGTTGCAATATGTTCATGATTCGCTTATAGTGGGTGGCTAGAGTGACAGAAGCTTACACCCGAGTAAGGGTGTTGTTTACGTATGGGAATAAAGGGGACTTGATGTTTAATGCTATGGTTGGGTTACCTTAATGATTTCTAGTAGTTGCGGATGCTTGCTAGAGATCCAATCATAAGTTCATATGATCCAAGTACGGAAAGTATGTTAGCTCATGTCTCTCCCTCATATAAAATTACAAGAATGATTACCGATCTTGTTGTCAATTGCCTAGGATGATTCCGCACACCATACCATCGTTATTCCACACTCGCTATTTGTAACATATTGTGATATATTCTAACTTTATTTAGGAAGAAACTATTTTCATATTTTAGTTCTCCAATATCATGCAAAGTTATCCTCTTTATACCCACAACGCAGTTTTATTTCTCGTTACTAGATAGAAGCAAACATTTGGTGTATGTAGAGTCGTATCGGTGGCAGATGGGACTTGAGAGAATATTCATCTTACCTTTAGCTCCTTGTGGGTTCGACAGTCCATACTTATCACTTCCATCTTTGGAAAGTGCTACGATGATTCCTTGCACTCGGGGATTATCAACAGGAAACTTTCAGAATAAGATGGCCATATAGGAGTCAAAATACATTAAGCTACGCATGATAAAACGTGAAGGGCACCCGCATTATAGTTTTCAAAAAAGTCTAACTGTTATTGAATACAGGATAGCACTATCACTCTAAAATTACATCTTTGGAGCACTGGGCCTCTATTGCCAAAGCACCAACCATAACAATGGGGAAATATTGCTCAGGGTGCATATGCTCCTTTCCAGGAGGCGGGGGTCCGATGGCCATCTCCGTTGGCTTAATCTTCGGCCAGTGCATCATGGTCTTTGCAAAGGCCATCCGAGCTCCTTCGATGCAGACAGAGCGCTTCAGGACGTCGATCCGGGGCGCAGCGTCGCAAAGCCTCTGCACCAGAGCGAAATAGCTACTCGGCATCGGCTCCGCAGGCCATAACCTGATGAAGAGGTCTTTCATGGCCGGCTCCGTCATCTGGTGCAGCTCCATCAGTTGCTTCATCTGGTCAGTCGGGAGGGGAGGATGCTGCGGAGCATGAAATTGCTCCCAGAACAGCCGCTGCATGACATCCCCGTCCCGAATGGCATAGTGACGGGCCGCATCCGCCACACTCTTCGACAAATCCGTGAAAGTGCCTGCGAAATGCCGTAGATGAGTAAGCAACAAGAAACTGTTGCTACCAAAAGGACATTGCAGTAAGTATGGCTTACCACCCGCAATGAGTTGGGCCTCATAGAGATCCTTTTGGCAGCTTTGCACCTCCATTTGCGCTTCTTGGGCAGCCAACTTAACCGAGGATAGCTCGGAAGCCTGCTCTTTATTTTTCAGCTCAAGGGCCTCACATTTAGTGATGGCATCCTTGAGCTCCTGTTGCACCTGGTCCACCCTGGCCTTGTGTTTCTCCCTGGTTGTCCTCGCTGACGTCAGGTCGACGGTCGCTTGTTCGGAAGCCTTCTTCTGCTCTTCGGCCTTGATAACCAACAAGTATAGGGGATCGCAACAGTTTTCGAGGGTAGAGTATTCAACCAAAATTTATAGATTCGACACAAGGGGAGCCAAAGAATATTTGCAAGTATTAGCAGTTGAGTTATCAATTCAACCACACCTGGAGATTAAATATCTGCAATAGAGTAATCAGTAGCACAGTAATATGATAGTTTTGATAGCAGTACTAACAGTAACAGTAACGGTAACAGTGATAGCAATGATTTTGTAGCAGTTGGAACAGTAGCAATAGCAATAGCAACCTAGCAAGAACAATATGTGGAAAACTCATAGGCATTGGATCTATGAATTCGTTGGATGATATTCATCATATAACAGTCATAACCTAGGGCGACACAGAACTAGCTCCAGTTCATAAATATAATGTAGGCATGTATTCTGTAAATAGTCATACGTGCTTATAGAAAAGAACTTGCATGACATCTTTTGTCCTACCCTCCAGTGGCAGCGGGGTCCACAAGGAAACTAAGGGATATTAAGGCCTCCTTTTAATAGAGAATCGGAACAAAGCATTAACACATAGTGAATACATGAACTCCTCAAACTACGCTCATCACCGGAAAGTATCCCGATTATTGTCATCCCGGGGTTTACAGATCATAACACATAGTAGGTGCATATAACTAGCAAGATCGGATCAAGAACATAGATTTAATAGTGATAACATAAACGGTTCAGATCTGAAATCATGGCACTCGGGCCCTAGTGACAAGCATTAAGCATGGCAAAGTCATAGCAACATCAATCTCAGAACATAGTGGATACTAGGGATCAAGCCCTAACAAAACTAACTCGATTACATGATGAATTTCATCCAACTCCTCACCGACCAGCAAGCCTACAAAGGAATTACTCACTCCCAATGGGGAGCATCATGGAATTGGCGATGAAGGAGGGTTGGTGATGACGAAGACCGAAGATTCCCCTCTCCGGAGCCCCGAACGGACTCCAGATCTGGGCTCCCGATGAAGAACAGGAGGTGGCGGCGTCTCCGTCTCGTGAAACACGATAAAACTTCCTCTCCTATTTTTTTCTCCGAAAATAGGTATTTATGGAGTTGGAATTAGGGTCAGGGGGCCACGAGGTGACCACAACCCACCAGGGCGCGCCTGGAGGGGGTGGCGCGCCCTGGTGTATCGTGCGCAGTCAGGGCACCCCCTCTAGTGGCTCTTGGTTCCAGTATTTTTTCTTTTATTCTAAAATAAATCTCCAAAAAGTTTCGTCCAATTCTGAGAACTTTTATTTCTGCACAAAAACAAAACCATGGTAGTTCTGCTGAAAACAACGTCAATCCGGGTTAGTTTCATTCAAATCATGCAAATTAGAGTCCAAAACAAGAGCAAAAGTGTTAGGAAAAGTAGATATGACGGAGACGTATCAGGCCTCTTGCCTCGCCCTCTGCATCTCAGCCTTGAGACTCTCGACCTCCGTGGTGACAGCTGCAGTAGTAACAGGCATTCCGTGCTTAAGGACAGTAATCCGAACACTTCATATACTGAAGACTCTCAAAATGTAAAAAGGATCAAGCTCAGATTTACCTTGCGCTTCGTCAAACCGCTTGTTGAGGTGGTTGAGTTCTTCATCGGAGCTCTTGAGCTTCCAATTCATCTCAGCCAACTCCATGTCGTTGGCGGCCGCAGCCAAAGATGAGGCTTGTGTAATAGGTTCTATGCGTTAGACTCCCAAGTTATCGGTTTTTCGACCCTCTGCCCGGATTTTACCTCAATCCGGCCAGAGACTCGGGGGCTACGATTCATTTCTTACCATTATCAGTGATCATTACCCTATTTTTGACCCCCGCTCGAGTTTTTCAAACTCAAATAGGGCTCGGGGGCTGCCATATATAAGGATTACACAAAGTAAGCTCTCTTTGTAAAAAGAATAGTACATTATTTACCTTGAAGCCCGTCAAGAGGCCTCCGAAAGCTGCCTTCAGCCCGTTGTCGACGGACTGGAAGCTTTGCAAAACCACACCCAAAAGATTGCGATGTTCTTCAGTAATGAAGGAGCCGTTTAAAGACTCCTCCATCATGGCCGACCACCGGTCTGGGCCTACTCCGCTGCAGACGACGCTTGTAGCGGTATCGCAGCTCCCCCTTCGGTGGAGTCGGGAATGCATGGCCCTAGGGCAGCCGTCGGAGCCTGCTAGGGGGCAGTCACCGGAATGGTCTCCGGAGCCTGCTCTTGAGCAGTCTCCGGAGTGGTCTTCGGGACGGGCTCCGGGGCAATCTTCGGCGCGCCCTGGTGTATCGTGCCCAGCCAGGGCACCCCCTCCGGTGGCTCTTGCTTCCAGTATTTTTCTTTTATTCTGAAATAAATCTCCAAAAGGTTTCGTCTAATTCTGAGAACTTTTATTTCTGCACAAAAACAACACCATGGTATTTCTGGTGAAAACAACGTCAGTCCGGGTTAGTTTCATTCAAATCATGCAAATTGGAGTCCAAAACAAGAGCAAAAGCATTAGGAAAAGTAGATACGACGGAGACATATCAACTCCCCCAAGCTTAACCCATTGCTTGTCCTCAAGCAATTCAGTTGACAAACTGAAAGTGAAAAAGAAAAGCTTTTACGAACTCTTTTGTTCTTGTTTACATAAATATGCTTAAGTAGCACCCATGTTTTCAGCAAAGATCATGACTAACCATGTCAACAATAACTCTTAGAAATTATATTAACTCATATCAATGGCATAATCAACTAGAGAGTAAAAATAAAATATCTCAAGTGCCAACACTTTGTCAAAACGGTCATGATATAATATGACAACAATGGTATCTCGCTAGCCCTTTCTAAGACAGAAAAACATAAATGGAGAGCACCTCCAAAGTTCAAGCAGCGACTAAACATTGTAATTCATGGTAGAAAAGATCCAGTCATGATGCATCCAACATTAACTATACACAATGCATGAGGATGACAATAGTGCTCTTAGATCTGGCACTTATTTGAGAAGGTGATGAGTCAACATAAAAGTAAATAGATAGTCCCTTCGCAGAGGGAAGCAGGGATTTGCAGACGTGCCAGCTTTAATCAGAGATAAATATAATTTTGGGAGGTGCACCCTTCCTGTCAACGTTACAACCAAGAGTTATCAATATCCTCCATGCTAAACACATTAGCGGCGGTCCCCAAGCGGTAAAAGTAAAGGTTTACTCCCCCTCCACCAACAAACACACTCCACGGCGGGCCGCATCCACGGGTACCGTCCAAACCAACAACATTCATGGGGGAGTTTTGTTTTATTATTTTTGATTTCTGATTTCGGGACTAGGAATCCCTATTACCGCCCCTCTCGTGTAAGGACAAGTGAATAAACACTCATCATGAGAATAACCCGCTTAACATGGAAGATACTGACCGCCCCCTGTCGCTCCATGAGCGGTCCAGGCACAAAAAACAGATGTTTATTTGAAATTTTAAAGGTGGCACATGCAAATTTACTTGGAACAGAAGAGTAATACCGCATGTAGGTACATATAGTGGACTCATCTGGAATAACTTTGGTTTAAGGATTTTGACACACAAGCAGTATTCCCGCTTAGTACAGGTGAAGGCTAGCAAATAGGTTGAGAAGCAGCCAGCTAGAGAGCGAAAACGGTCATGAACATGCCTTATGCATAATCAACATTTAATACTAGCATGAGTAGGATATGAACACCATGAACATAAATATCGTAGAGGCTATGTTTGTTTTGATACAACTACATGCGTGAACATGTGCCAAGTCAAGCCACTTGAAACATTCAGAGGAGGATACCATATCATCATACTACATCACAACCATTTTAATACATGTTGACATCCAAGATAAATCATTATCCACTCCTAGCTACTTAAGCATGGCATGAGAAACTATAATATCTAATTGTCATTATAAACATGTTTGATCATAATATGCTGAATCATGGATACTAGGTTAAACACATTTACAAAAACAAAAACAAGTTGAGTTCATACCCGCTTCTCTCTATCACAGTCACTTCATTAAATATCGTCATTATTGCCTTTCACTTGCATGACTGAATGATATAAAAAATAATAACAGTGCAAGAGTGCCGTGGACTAAGATGGAATCTGCAAACATTTTATTCAAAAGGAGAAGACAAAGTAATTTGGGCTCTTTGTTAGATTAACAATAATGCATATGAGAGCAACTCAACATTTTCATCGTGGTCTTCTCCTTGGTATGACTCAAATAAAAGGAAAAGAATTTCAGAGAAACACACTGAAATATTTTTTAGAGTTTTTGGTTTTCTTAAAGAAAGCAAATCAAAGAAGGGAAAACAAAGACGAGAAAAACTATTTACACGGGAAAACTCCCAACAAGTAAAAGAAGAAATGAGAAATATTTTTGGGTTTTCTTTTGCTACTACAATTAATTTAAACTAGAAAGAAAAACTGAAAAGAAGCAAGAAATTTTGGATTTTCTCAAAGTTTTTCAAACACGCAAGAGGAAAGCAAGAAAATAAATCTAGCAAGGATAATACAATGAAAAAGTGTAGACAGTGACAACTGGAATGAAATGTGTAAACATGAATATAATGTCGGTGGAAATACGTACTCCCCTAAGCTTAGGCTTTTGGCCTAGCTTGGTAATCACCATCCATAATAGCCATCCGGTCCTATGTGGAAGTGTTGTGGCGGCGGCACCTGAGCGTCCCACTCCTGGGGCTCCTCCTTAGCCGCTGCCAGGTCGTTCCGGTAGGCAATAATGTCCTCTGGCATGACCAGCTGCGAGGAAGTCGGTTAGCCCAGCATTTGCAACGAATTGGGCAAACTCTTGATGGAAGCCGGCCTCCTCCATGAAGGCATTATGCGGCCATTCGCACGGCCGCACCTCCGCCGTTCTCGGAGTGTTGAGGTCATTGTCCGATGATTCCCCAATGACTCCTTTAGCATTCTTCTTGGAGGAAAACTTCCTAAAGAAACTCATCTTATTCCTATAAATAAATTTCTGAAAAATTTAGTCTACAAAAAATTTGTCAACAAAACTTCGTAAGATTGATAGCAACTACTCCTAAGGATGCCTAGAGGCCATATTAAGCATTCAAACTACTTAGAACTCTAAGAATTCAACATGCAAGCCCGTCTACAGCAGCACCAAGAGTAGCTAATTATTCTAAAAATAAACCACTAAATCAAAAACTAATTGGAACAACGGAGGAGTCACATACCAAGTAGCAATCCCTCAAAACAGTTTTGGAAAATGGAGCTTCGAGCAAAGAGATCGAAATCCGCGAGTTTGAGAGCAAGAACACGAGAGAGAGAGAGAGAGCTATGGTGATTTTTTTCTGGAGGTAGGAGATGGAATGGGCTAAAGAGATAAGTGAGGGGACCCACGTGGGTACCACAACCCACCAGGGCACGCCTGGGGTTGCTGGCATGCCCTCGTGTCTCGTGGACACCAGGTGCACCCCCCCTCTGATGTTATTTGCACCAGAAATTCAAAAATATTCAGAAAAATCATGTTAAATTTTCAGGACATTCTGAGGACTTTTATGTTTTGGGTTATTTTTATTGCACGGAGAAATCAGAAAACAGGATAAACATGGCATTTTATTTTATATGACTAAGAAGAATAGAAAGCAAAAGGTGGGAGCAGAAGGTTGTGCCTATTAGATTCATCAACTTCATACCTTTCAAAAATGATCCATTAATAAGGTTGATCAAGTCTTATTAACAACCTCTTTCGGTTAGCATGAAACCGAATAATTTTCGTAAATCACTAAGTTACCTCAACGGGGATATGCATATCCCCAACAATAAGAATGTCATATTTGTTTTTGGCGGTAGGTAGAGGTAGTTGAAAACTTCCAACAGTGAGTGTCGGAGATTTTTCAATAACATTTATACCATTCACTTGGAATTGTTTCTTCGGAAAGTGCATCGTATGCTCATTACCATTGATATGAAAAGTGACTTTGCTTTTATTGCAATCAATAACAACCCCTACAGTATTCAAAAAGGGTCTACCAAGGATAATCGACATGTTGTCGTCCTCGGGCATCTCAAGAATAACAAAGTCTGTTAAGATAGTAACATTTGAAACAACAACGGGAACATCCTCACAAATACCAATAGGTATGGCAGTTGATTTGTCAGCCATTTGCAATGATATTTCAGTAGGTGTGAGTTTATTCAAATAAAGTCTTTTATATAAAGAGAAAGGCATAACACTAACACCAGCTCCCAAATCACACAAAGCAGTTTTGACATAATTTTTTTTAATGGAGCAAGGTATAGTTGGTATTCCAGGATCTCCAAGTTTTTTAGGTACTCCATCCTTAAAAGAATAATTAGCAAGCATGGTGGAGATTTCAGCTTTAGGTATCTTTCTTTTATTAGTGATGATGTCTTTCTCGTATTTTGCATAAGGGGCCATCTTTAAGATATCAGTTAAATGGGTACGCAAAAAGACGGGCCTAATCATTTCAGCAAAGCGTTCAAATTCTTCATCATCCTTTTTCTTAGATGGTTTAGGTGGAAAAGGCATGGGTTTCTGAACCCATGGCTCTCTTTCTTTACCATGTTTTCTAGCCACAAAGTCTCTTTTATCATATCGTTTATTTTTAGGTTGTGGGTTATCAAGATCAACAGCAGGTTCTATTTCAACATCATTATCTGGTTCTTTATCATTGTTCGGTTGAGTATCTTCATGAACATCATCATTATCATTTTCATTATCACTAGGTGAATGTTCACTACCAAATTGAGTTTCAGCATCAGAAATAGAGGCATCATTATCTTCAGGAGGTTTTTCTATGTCAGGTTCACTAGAGGTATGCAAAGTCCTATCATTTTTCTTTTTCTTTTTCTTTTTCTTTTTCTTTTTAGAAGGACTAGGTGCATCAGTGCTAATTCTTTGAGAGTCTTGTTCAATTATTTTAGGGTGTCCTTCAAGATAAAGTGGTTCCTGAGTCATTTTACCTCCTCTAGTTGCTACTCTAACAGCAAAATCATTCATATTATTATTCATTTCATTAAGCAATTCTCTTTGAGATATAGCAACTTGTTCTAACTGGGTTTGAACCATAGAGGCATGTTTTCCTACACCTCTAACATCATTACTAATTCTAAATAACAAGTCACTCAAGCGATCAATCATATCAGAATTATATTTCAATTGTTTCAGAACATTTGCATTGAAGTGATCTTGTTTCCTAATGTAGTTGTCAAACTCATATAAGCATTGACTAGGATGTTTATTGTAAGGGATATCACCTTCATCAAATTTTAATAAAGAATTTACCTCTACCACCTATGGAGGTGGTGGTGTGTCAAGGCCATGTATTTCTTTAATAGGTGGTAAATTGTTAACATCCTTAGCTTTAATACCTTTTTCCTTCATAGATTTCTTTGCCTCTTGCATATCTTTGGGGCTGAGAAATAAGATACCCCTCTTCTTCGGAGTGGGTTTAAGTGGTGGTTCAGGAAGAGTACAATCATCATAATTCTTCAATATGTTATTCAATAGTTCCTCAGCTTGTTCAACAGTTCGTTCCCTGAAAACACAACTAGCACAACTATCTTGGAAGTCCTAGAAGCATCAGTTAGTCCATTATAGAAGATATCAAGTATTTCATTTTTCTTAAGAGGGTGATCAGGCAAAGCATTAAGCAATTGGAGAAGCCTCCCCCAAGCTTGTGGGAGACTCTCTTCTTCAAAGATAGGTGAAGTAGCAAACTTAGGATCACATTTCATTCTAGCATTCAAAGATTTTTCTTTCAGTTTGCATATTAATTTCTTAAGATCATCCCTATCATTGCAAGCAAGAAAGTCTCTAGCTGTCTCCTCATCCAAAACATAACCCTCAGGTATCTTAGGCAATTCAAATCTAGGAGAGCTAGGTCTAATAGGTGTTTCATAGTTCTCAGTTTCAAGGACTTCATAAGTTTCAGTAATCTCATCAGTTTCAATAATTTCATTCTCTTTAGCTCTAGTAATTTGTTTATCAAGAAATTCACCTAGTGGCACATTATCATCAGGCATGGTACTAGCATCATCATAAGCATCATTCATAGCAAAAGTAGCATCATCAATAACTTGCGACATATCAGGATTAATAGCATGTGGTGGTGTTGCAAGTCTACTCAAAACAGAAGGTGAATCAAGTGCAGAGTGTGATGGCAAATCCTTACCTCCCCTCATCTTAGAGGGAACGGTCTTGCTTTTAGTATCATTCAGATTCTTCAAAGTGAACAATTGATATAAATCCCAAGTGACTCAACAAATATAGCTATGCTCCCCGGCAATGGCGCCAGAAAAAGGTCTTGATAACCCACAAGTATAGAGGATCGCAATAGTTTTCGAGGGTAGAGTATTCAACCCAAATTTATAGATTCGACACAAGGGGGGCCAAAGAATATTTGCAAGTATTAGTAGTTGAGTTGTCAATTCAACCACACCTGAAGATTAAATATCTGCATCAGAGTGACCAGTAGCACAGTAATATGATAGTTTTGATAGCAGTAGTAACAGTAACAGTAATGGTAACAGTGATAGCAATGATTTTGTAGCACTTGGAATAGTAGCGATAGCAATAGCAACCTAGCAAGAACAATATGTGGAAAACTCGTAGGCATTGGATCGGTGAATTCGTTGGATGATATTCATCATATAACAGTCATAACCTAGGGCGACACAGAACTAGCTCCAGTTCATAAATATAATGTAGGCATGTATTCCGTAAATAGTCATACGTGCTTATGGAAAAGAACTTACAAGACATCTTTTGTCCTACCCTCCCGTGGCAGCAGGGTCCATAAGGAAACTAAGGGATATTAAGGCCTCCCTTTAATAGAGAACCGGAACAAAGCATTAACACATAGTGAATACATGAACTCCTCAAACTACGGTCATCACCGGAAAGTATCCCGACTATTGTCACTCCGGGGTTTACGGATCATAACACATAGCAGGTGCATATGACTAGCAAGATCGAATCAAGAACATCGATATAACGGTGATAACATAAACGGTTTAGATCTGAAATCATGGCACTCGGGCCCTAGTAACAAGCATTAAGCATGGCAAAGTCATAGCAACATCAATCTCAGAACATAGTGGATACTAGGGATCAAGCCCTAACAAAACTAACTCGATTACATGATGAATCTCATCCAACTCCTCACCGACCAGCAAGCTTGCGAAGGAATTACTCACTCCCAGTGGGGAGCATCATGGAATTGGCGATGGAGAAGGGTTGATGATGACGAAGACCGAAGATTCCCCTCTCCGGAGCCCCAAACGGGCTCCAGATCTGGCCTCCCGATGAAGAACAGGAGGTGGCGGTGGCTCCGTATCATGAAACGCAATGAAACTTTCTCTCTGATTTTTTTCTCCAAAAATAGGTATTTATGGAGTTGGAATTAGGGTCAAGGCGGCCACGAGGTGACCACAACCCACCAGGGTGCGCCTGGAGGGGGTGGCATGCCCTGGTGTATCATGCGCGGCCAGGGCACCCCCTCCGGTGGCTCTTGCTTCCAGTATTTTTCTTTTATTCTGAAATAAATCTCCAAAAAGTTTCGTCCAATTCCGAGAACTTTTATTTCTGCACAAAAACAACACCATGGTAGTTCTGCTGAAAACAGCGTCAGTCCGGGTTAGTTTTATTCAAATCATGCAAATTAGAGTCCAAAACAAGAGCAACAGCATTAGGAAAAGTAGATATGATGGAGACGTATCGGGCCTCTTGCCTCGCCCTCTGCAGCTCGGCCTTGAGACTCTCGACCTCCGCGGTGACAGCTGCAGTCGTAACAGGCATTCCGTGCTTAAGGACAGTAATCCGAACACTTCATATACTGAAGACTCTCAAAATGTAAAAATGATCCAGCTCGGATTTACCTTGCGCTTCGTCAAACCGCTTGTTGAGGCGGTTGAGTTCTTCATCGGAGCTCTTGAGCTTCCAATTCATCTCAGCCAACTCCATGCCATTGGCGGCCGCAGCCAAAGACGAGGCCTGTGTAATAGGTTATATGCGTTAGACTCCCAAGTTATCGGTTTTTCGACCCTCTGCCCGGATTTTACCTCAATCCGGCCAGAGACTCGGGGGCTACGATTCATTTCTTACCATTATCAGTGATCGTTGCACTATTTTTGACCCACGCTTGAGTTTTTCAAACTCAAACAGGGCTCGGGGGCTGCCATATATAAGGATTACACAGAGTAAGCTTTGTTTGTAAAACGAATAGTACATTATTTACCTTCAAGCCCGTCAAGAGGCCTCTGAAAGCTGCCTTCAGCCCGTTGTTGACGGACTGGAAGCTTTGCAAAACCGCACCCAGAAGAGTGCGATGTTCTTCAGTAATGGAGGAGCCGTTTAAAGCCTCCTCCATCATGGCCGACCAGCCGGTCTGGGCCTACTCTGCTGTAGACGACGCTTGTAGCGGTACCGTGGCTCCCCCTTCGGTGGAGTCGGGAATGGATGGCCCTGGGGCAGCCGTCGATGCCTGCTCGGGGGCAGTCACCAGAATGGTCTCCGGAGCCTGCTCTTGAGCAGTCTCCGTAGTGGTTTTCGGGACAGGCTCCGGGGCAATCTCTGGAGCAGTTTTCGGGGCGAGCTCGGATTGACCGGGCTCCCCATTTTTATTTGCCAGAAGGGAACTTCTCTCCTGGTCTTTGGTGACCGAGGTATTAACCTGAGCCAGGATGTAACAACCACCCCCCGTATTCGACATGGGAGGGGTCCTTCGGGACAACACCTCCACGGCCTCATCGACAGCAGGGGAGGGGTGGTACGCGACACCATCCCACTCTCCGCCAGCTCGGATGGCGGAGACTCTCCCTCTAAAGTGTGCTCGGTGGGGAGATCACATGGTGGGCTATAATATGAGAAACAACCATTTGGTTAAGTGACACACCTCTACGTGAATGCAAGGACTGGTCTTCGGATTAATACCTTGTAGCGGGGGGCTTGACCCTGGGGTTCCTTCGAGGAACCAGCTCATAAGCCGCGGACCCCTTTACGGAGCCCGAGCTATCGTCGTACAAAACCAAGTTAGCCTTGCGAGGTTTCTTCGGGGAAGGAGGAGGGAGTCCCTCATCGGCGCCACCAGACGCCGTCCTACTCCTCTCACGGGAGGAATCACTCTCTTCCTTGTCCTCCTCCTGCTCTTCTTCATGAGCAGAGGAAGCATGGGTTTCCCCGGACCTAGTATCCGGAGGTCCTCGAGGGCTGAGGCCTTCCCGCACCTCCCTTGTCCTTTTTCCTTTTTCTCCGGTGCCACATACGGCGGCTCGACCATCATTGCCGTTAATAAGGGCGACCGGGGGTCTTCGGGCAATGGGGCCGGACCGTCAATCTTCACGACCTTTGCCAGCCATTTCTGCAAAGGCAAAGGAGAAGGGGTCAAAATTCCTTTTCATAAGGAAGAACCTAAATAAAAGAAACAGACTTTATCATACCACATTAGGAGGGGTCTCGGAGTCGAGACCGAGGTTTTCTTCCTTGCTCGGCCAGTCCTTTTGGGGCTTGAACAACACCTTGAACAGCTTCTCATGGGAAGTGCGGTACAAGTGGTGCACGGTGAAGGGGTCATCGGCCTTGAGGGAGGCCCGATGTTGGCAAGGAAGGAGGCGACGCCGGAGCATAACCCGAATTACGTTGGTCAGGGCGATGTTCTGCTCTATTATCTGGGAGATCCCCTTCTGCAACCGCTTCACCTCTGTTGCCTGCCTCCAATCGAGCGCCTTCCTCACCCATGACACCAACCTTTTGGCGGGTCCGGATCTGAATTCGCGAGGAGCCGCCCACTCTGCTTCCCGTGGCTCAGTGATATAAACCACTCTTTCTGCTAGGCCTTCACGGTGTCGATGAAGGTGATGTCCGACCACTCGACATGGGGGAGCTTGTTGATTACCATCCCTCCACAGTCCGTGTGTTGGTTGTTGATGATCTTCGGCTTGACATTGAAGATTTTCAGCCACAAGCCGAAGTGTGGCTGGACCCACAGGAAAGCCTCACATACGAGGATGAAGGCCGAGATGTGCGTGAAGGAATTTGGGGGGAGATCATGGAAATCTAACCCGTAGAAGAACATCAGCCCCCGGACAAAGGTATGGAGCGTGAAGCCGAGCTCTCGTAGGAAATGGGGGATGAATATATACCACCTTCTCGCCCGGCCGCGGCGTGGGAATGACCTGGCCCTCTTCGGGGACGCGGTGGGCGATGTTGGCTGAGAGGTACCCGGCATGTTTCGGCTCGATGATGTCGTCATTGGTGACGCAGGAAGCCTCCCACTTGCCCTATGAGCCTTTGATGGCCATGGGCAAGCTAAGGGTATGACTCGGGGGGGGCGGGGAAGACTGGATCTGAGTGCTGGAGCTCTGAAGATTGGGGAGGCTATGGCTATGAAGGACCTGTGAAGCGTGTGGAGGCTTGGGTGGTTGTTTTTCCTTTTATAGGCGGCCGTAATACCAAGAGTCCCTCTGTTGCGCCACAGACCTCGCCACGTCCCGATAAAATTGTGCCCTTATGGGCGCATGGGATAACCCAAAACATTGATCATATCCCGTAAAGAACAGGGCACGATCTCCTTATTTGATGAGACGTGCCAGTAAAGAGGTGGCCTCGAGCCGCGAATCGAGTTTTTCTGACTGGTCAGGACTCATGACTGGTCGTGACCCTTCGCCGAAACTTGTTAGGCGAAGGCACTATTCGCACCCGAGCTGATAGCCCTTATGACTGGGAGCGCATGGTATTCGGATAATGGGGAATCACCGGCAACCGGACTAACATCAGCCGAACATAAAGGAATGAGAACTCGCCCCGCAAGACGAAGGCTTTTTACAGGACAACTGGTGATCGGGAACATCGGCATTGGAGGCTAGTTCGGGGGATACTGAGGGAGTCCAGGACTAAGGGGTCCTCGGGCCGTAGGCCGGACAGATGGACAGCTCTAGGCCCAATGCATGGAGGCCGAACTACAAGCCAACCTTGTGTTCGGGAAGGAAGGTTTAGGTGTCTTGGTGTGTCCTTCAAGTCAAGATGGCCAGATCGGCAGGTTTACCCCTTGATGATAACCGACCATGTGTAACCCTAGGTACCCCTGGTGTCTATATAAACCAGGGGGTTTAGCTCGTACAGCGAGAACCATGTGTCCGATTCATCTAGGGTTTAGTTCATCAGATCTCGTGGTAGATCGACTCTGTAATCGTCATACACCCATCAATACAATCAAAAGCAGGACGTAGGGTTTTACCTCTTCGAGAGGGCCCGAACCTGGGTAAATACCGTGTCTACGTTCCTTGTTACCCATCGATCCAAGATCTACAGCTCGGGACCCCCTACCCGAGATATGCCGGTTTTGACACCGACACCGACCAACCCCGTCCGCAGCGACGATCTAGGGCAGGGCTGCAGCAAGGACGGCGGCGTGGAGGACGACCCACCGAGCGACGACTACGGCGACGACGGCGACTACATCGTCTTCTACAACCTCCTCACCATGAACTAGGCTCGGGGCGGCGACGGTGGCGTAGTTTTTTTTAGGTTTTTATGTATGTTTTCAAATTTGTATAAATATGAACAAGCCCTCCTATATTTCGTCCAAAATTGAAACTTTTTCGTCGAATTTGGGCCGAACTCGGCGGCTGGGAGGGGGGGGCGAACTTGGGGCGGCGATTGGAAACCCGAGTCCCCCCACGGCGAAAATATCGCCGGTTAGCCCGAGGAGGCGCTATTTTAAGCCCTTGGGGGGGGGGGGGGGGGGGGGACGGCTGGAGATGCTCTGAGTATACCCCAACCGAATAGCACACCTCACCCCTTTTCTCCTTGTAGATATAGAGGTGGGCTCGAGTTCTTTCAAACAAAGTTTAGTTACTTTGTACTAATGCTTCGGTCTAAACCTGAAATACGTGAATTGGGCGCTCACAAATTACATACAAGGTCCCTAAATGAGAAAACCTTGTAGACCACATATTTGGTGTCTAAAAAATGATGAATACAAAACTAGGCATGTGCACCGCATCATTTCCTACAACATAGGGTGATTTTGCGTGCCAGAAAATAAGAAAAACGACCAATACAACACTGCATGGAGTATGTGCCTATATTTGGATAATGACACCAAGTGATTGTTTAAAGAAGCTTAGTCTCTAAGCAATATGTACGTTAGCGGTTGAATTTATTCCCCAACCCTTTTTTTGTTTTATTTACAATCGTAGTGCTTTTACATGTGCTACTTCACTTTTAGTGAAAAGAAAACTGAGATGAGTACTTTTAGAAGTCAGTCACGTGAACTTACATGTTGACCAACAATAGACCCCAACGAATCATCTTGCCGCATAAACTAGAATTTGTGAGAGTGGACATAGCCAAAGCACTTTAGCATCACAAAACCAAGAAAGTCAAACTAAGGAATATTTAATGACGCTCATCACAATATCAACACATTTGCGTCAAAAGTGTTGCAACGTTGTGATCATGTCATGAACAATGGGTTGGCTAATATTAAAACTAGACGATGCCCCGCGCGTTGCTGCGGGAACCTTGTTAAAAAAAATGTAAATGTATAAATAAATGATACTCCATCCATTGCTAAATATTTGTCTTTTTAAAAATTTCACTATGGACTACATACGGATGTATATAGACATAATTTAGAGTGTAGATTCATTCATTTTGCTTCGTATGTAGTCCATGGTTGAATCTCTAAAAAGACAAATATTTAGGAACGGAGGGAGTAGAAGACTAAAATTACATTACTTTATTCCTTGGAAAAAAGTCATGGTATGTTTTGCATGAAGAGATTAATGGAAAAGGTAATTTATAACTCCATGCATGACTTGATGATGTGGCGTTGTTGCATGGAGAGGAAAATTAACTAGTGGGTTGTATCTATTTAAGAATAGGAAAAATTCACTATGGACTACATACGGATGTATATAGACATAATTTAGAGTGTAGATTCATTCATTTTGCTTCGTATGTAGTCCATGGTTGAATCTTTAAAAAGACAAATATTTAGGAACGGAGGGAGTAGAAGACTAAAATTACATTACTTTATTCCTTGGAAAAAAGTCATGCATGAGGTGGTATGTTTTGCATGAAGAGATTAATGAAAAAGGTAACTTATAACTCCATGCATGACTTGATGATGTGGCGTTGTTGCATGGAGAGGAAAATTAACTAGTGGGTTGTATCTATTTAAGAATAGGAGATTGGTCACCCATTAGGTCCTCACAAGAAAAAAATATAGAGTTCGGACAAATAATGAATTTTATTGGCTTAAAATGAAGCATTCACAATGAGCACACACCCAGTCTGCGTAGCTACGATTTATAAAATCAACATCAACACACACGAAAAACACGTCGACAACAAGCAAAGTCATATAAGATCAACGCTATGTGCAGGCGAGGGAAAAAAAACAAAGCGATCAGATACACGATTAGCAAACTACATCAATGACCCTATCCGCACCAACCATCTCATGACACTACACAAGACAACGGGATTCTTCAAAAGCAACGGCTTCGAGAAGGAAGCGACACTCACGTGTCACCATCACCAGGTCCAACCACCAAGGCGAGAATCTAGTTTCACCCTGAAGAATCATTCCAAGCATGTCGGAGCAGTGCCTTCAACAAGCTAAGGGCATCTCCAACGGCAACCCGCAAATTTCCTCCCGTGTCCGTCCGCGGACACGGATGCGGGAGGGCGACATCCAACCGTAGCCGCATACATTTTGACAACAACTCAAACCAACCGGACAAAATTCATATAAATACGACCGAAGTTCATGCAAACATAACGGATTTCATACAAACACGACGGATTTCATTATATCTCGAACATATTTTAACTAAAAAGGTAAGACTATGTGCACGGATGGTCGGGCAGATCTCCACTCCCACGACTCGGATACACTACACTAGTCTACGGTCGGCCGCGGCAGATCCCTTTGTCTTCCTCATGTCCGACAACCCGTTCAACGGATAGCCGGGAGCCCCAGAGGCATATGCTTCAGCGAAAGGACGCCTCGCTTCCCCACCGCTCGTCGGAGTGGACCCCAGGAGGGGAAGCGGGCACCGCCGCTTCCGTGTAGCCCATGTGGGGTCGACGAAGGTCCTCGCAAGAGAAGAACAGGGCAAGACACCGACTGTGTACGCCGGCGTCGCCCGGTGGTGGCCTTCTTGGGACCCGAGCGGTGGTGGCCTCCCGTGTTCTACTTCTCCTTGATGATGGCGGCAGGCACGGACGCGCTGGCCACCGACTCGTTGCTCTTCGTGCAGCCAGCTTCTTTCTCTGCCTGCATGGAATGGCTACGCGTGCGTCGACAGCGGATGGCGCGGTCGCGGGCACGAGAGGTGTGGTTGGCGTCGTGCTCCCCGTCGTGCCAGCATGGAGCAACTCGCCACTCCTCATCGAGCTGGCTTGGAGTGGCGAGTTGCTGAACCACGCACTGGCTTACAGCGGCAACTGCCTCCGTCGGTATAGACGAGGGAGGCAGAGCAGCAAGCTGCCTCGCTCGTGCCCGTATCCGTCAGGCTCGTCGGGCCCACCTAGACGGCTTATATGTCGGAGAACTGCTCTTCGGAAGCCATCGGAAGAGTGGAGAAAATGGTGAAGGAGGAGATTAGGGAGCGGCGGAGGGGTGCGATTCTTGCCCGGCTTCTGGCCTCGTTTAAATAGAGGGCGGATGGGAGGAGCTCGGCTCGCATCGTGTTTAATGCCAGACCGCTCATGAACGGACGTGTGGCCGCAGGGCCGGGCCTATAGGTGTGCCAACTATGCAGCCCGCGGAGGGCCCCAAATTTTTTATATAGGCCTAGTATGTATTGCACAAAACAAATGCTTTCATGGGCACTGGGCCTCACATGGCGCTAGGGCAGGGCCTGCTGGCGTCCGCTTGAGTCAAGGGAGAGACAGGCCGCTGCTCGATGCCTCGATTGATCGGGATCGTTGCACCTCAAAAAGATAAAAAAGGGGATCTGATGAGGACATCCCTACTAATGTTAGACCCACATCCCCACCAGCTACACATATTGGACCAGTTACTAGAGCCCGCGCACGCCAACTAAATTACCAGGTACTTTCGTTTCTTGGAAATCCTTTTAATGTTCATGAACATATGATGCTGTCTAAATTAGATACTTTTGTTTTACTTATGAATGAAGGACCTAGCATGGACAAGAAGGATGACCACTGGAGCGGGATCAAGCATGGAGAAGGAGGTGCGTGCATGGGAAGGAACAATGGACTTTCCAGTGGTGATTTTCGCACTTTGAAGCCACCATAAGGAGTGCTTGGAGGCTTGGACAAAATATACAACATGCCACTTCATAAATTTCGTCCATAGGCTATTATAGGTGTTGCGTCACCTTATTTTTGGGCCAGGCCCATGTAATTTCGAAATACCATATTATAGGTTGTTTTTAGAGTCCGTATGTGTGGGGAAACATAGTTAGGGTTGGTTTCGGACCCCTCCTCCAAGGGGTCACGAAATCCCCCTCTATTCCCCCATATATACAGCCCTTAGGGCATCGTTTTAGACTTGGGTTTTGTTTAGATTGAAAGTTAGCCATAGCTGCAACTTCGCATTCTTCGTTTGTGTTCCACGACTAGACAAAGGCGTCACAGAACCCCACTTTCATCAATAAAGCTTTCCTCTTATATTCGCAATATCCAGATTGCAATCTTAGTTTCTTGCTTGTTCTTCGTTTGCGTGCAGGAAACAGACCTTCGTGGTCAGGTTGATCGTGCTCCGGCGTGGTCAATAACCTCTCAGAGTTGGTTTAGCGATTGCTAAGGCGCGACGTCTTCGCACGTTCGTTGTCGGATCGTCAAAGTCTACTCCACCAAAAACGATAGCCATCATCTCATCGAAAGACAGGGACAACCTCCCCTCTATCAAGTGGTATCAGATTTCCAGGTTGCTCGGTGAGATTTTACCAGTTTTTCGTAGTTAGATCGCATCTGTTTCTCATACCTATAGTCCACGAAATAGCAAACAAAAAAATTAGGGTTAGATCATCATATCCGAACCAATCTGAGCCTTTGCAATTTTCTGTTCGGTGTTTGCTTTGTTGAATTTGCGGTTGCATCGTCGTGTCAAGTTGCTGGTCTTAGCGTCTAGTTCTTTAGAGTTTCGAGTTCTCTTCACAGTTTGTCACGCCGCCACCGCATCACCTTCATCACCGCTGCCATATACCACCGCCACGCTACCATCATCGCCGCTGCCATATATACCACCACATATCCGCCACCAATCTGAGTCCATATACCACCATCATATATCTGCCATCAATCCATATCCATATATACCATCATATATCCACCACCAATCCGAGTCCATCCCATATTCGGATTGATTTCGAGATCCCTTTGATTTTATTTTCGCATTTCCTTACCTGAGTAGGTCTCGAAAAAAGTGTCTGGCATGCTTTTCAGGGCACTTTCTAGGCCAAAATTTCGGCGCGTGAAAATATTTTTTCCCTATCCTATTTTTAGGCTTTCCGGAGCGTTTTGAGACACTCGCCATCATAGTGATTTTTGTCGCATTTTTTGGTCGTCGCAGCCCCGGATCGCTCCTGCAAAAAAAAAAGTAGTCAAAAAAATTTCGTGCCTAACCTGTTTTTAGAGCTTCGGAAGAGTTTTGAGACACTCGCCATTATAGTGATTTTCTGAGCAAAAAAAAGAGCGCAAAAAGAAAAAAGAGGCGCCAAAAAAAAGTTCAGAGTGTGCTCTTCCCTTGATTACGTGTAGCCTCGTGATTTTGTTGGTGTTCTAGGCTCGCGTCTCTAGCACGGTCTAGCCTAGGACCAGCACAGTACTGTCGTTGAGCGTTTATTCAACTTTGCATCTCTGAACTGCTTATTGCTGACCCTTTTTGCTACCATATTATAAGCCTTCCCAGCTCCACATACATCTACGTCGTGTGTTTGACACCACTTAGCAATCGCTCTATCCAAGCTTTGAGAGTTTTTGACTACAACGGCTGCCGATCACCACCTACTGCTGGGTAAGAACTGGTAAGAATTTGAGATTTGCTTGACGGATTTGTGACCCACCACCACCACCACTTCCTAGTAGTCTGTAGGTTCATATTCTTGTGTGTTCCTATTGCTGCTAACCATGACAGGATCACAAGCCGACGAGATCAGCTGGGACGGCATGACGAACAAGGAGCTCCATGATAAATTTCAGCAAATGATGGCTGACCAGGTACAAGACGTCGTGACCAGCCTTGGAGAGGCCATGGAGAAGCTAGCTGGTTTGGAGAAGACATTCGACACCAAGCTGGATGCGAAGTTCAATGAGGTGCTTGCACGTCTACCACCAGATGCACCGGTCATACCTCAGCAACAACAACAACAGCGGCCGAATTATGCGGGGCGCGCACGACGTGTGCCCCTCGAGGAAGGCCAACATTCTGGTGCCATTCCTACTGCTGTGGCTTCCGTGGTTGCTGCTGCTGCTACTGTCGTTGAGCAGAATGACGATTTTGATGGTGATTATGATGATGAGGGAGAGGTTGCTCCCGATCAGCCCAGGGGCAACCACCACCACAAGCACCAGGTTGTCCACATGTTTACAATCGCAATGGTAGGGCTGCACCACCACCTCAGGTACGGGATCATGATCATCTCCCTAAGATAAAATTGAATATTCCGACATTTGAGGGTAGATATGTTCCTGATATATATCTTACTTGGGAGTTAGAAACAGAACAACGTTTTACATGCTTACAATTTCCTGAGGATAGACGTGTTGCTGCTGTTGTTTGTGCTTTTACTAGTTTTGCTTGTGTTTGGTGGTTTGAACATTGTAGAATACATCATGATAATATTCCTACTACTTGGGCTGCTTTGAAAACTGCTATGCGTAATCGTTGGGTTCCACCATATTATCAATGTGAATTACTTCAAAATTTGCAGCGTTTAAGACAAGCAAAAAATTCTGTAGAGGAATATTATCAGGAATTACAAACTAGCATGATTAGATGTGGTATTGTTGAGGAGAATGAAGCTATGCTTGCACGTTTTATGGGTGAATTAAATAGAGATATTCAGACTATATTAGAGTATAAGGAGTATAACACTATCACTCGTTTATTCCATCTTGCTTGCAAAGCTGAACGTGAAGTGCAGGATCGACAGGCATTGGCAAGAACTAATTTTTCTGCAGGTCGCACTTCATCATGGACGCCACGTACCCCATCTACGTCCACACGTCCTGCTGCACACCGCCTACTTCAGCCACCAACTCCAACCGAGATACCAGGAAACAGGCCCCCGCCCCACCCTCCGCGAGGAGCACACCTTCCGGGCCTGCACAGAGCTCTTCTTCTTCCATTGCATCCACGGGGCAAACACATGAGATTATATGTCGTCGTTGCAAGGGTGGAGGTCACTATGCGAGAGAATGCCCTTCCAAGCATGTGATGATTGTTACTGAGGATGGTGGATATGACTCCGCTAGTGATTATGATGAGGAGACCCTGGCTCTTATTGCGAGTGAAGAACAAGGTGTAGAGGAGACTGAACAAGAGACACAGTGCATGGCTGCTGACTACGCTGACAGGTATGAAAGTTTAGTTGCTCAACATGTTCTGACTGTGCAGGTTACACAGGCTGAGCAAAATCAGAGGCACAACTTGTTCCATACAAAAGGAGTTGTGAAGGAGCGTTCCGTTCGCGTCATCATCGATGGAGGGAGTTGCAACAACTTGGCTAGCATGGAGATGGTGGAGAAGCTGTCTCTAACCACCAGACCACATCCTCATCCTTATTACATCCAATGGTTCAACAACAGTGGCAAGGTTAAGGTGACACGTACTGTTCGTGTGCACTTTAGCATTGCTACATATTCTGATTATGTTGATTGTGATGTGGTACCCATGCAAGCATGCTCCGTTTTACTTGGTAGACCATGGCAATTTGATAAAAATTCTGTACACCATGGTAGGACAAATCAGTATACTCTTGTTCATAAGGATAAAAATATAACTTTGCTTCCTATGTCTCCCGAACATATTATGAAAGATGACATTGCTAGAGCTAGTAAAGCAAAACAGAAGCAAAGTGAGAGTGAAAATCAGATTGTGGCAAAGGAATTTGAGTAACATAATAAGCCTAATAAACAATCATCTAGTGTTGCTTCTGAAATAAAACTGAAGAGTGGTTGTTTACTTGCCACTAAATCTGATATTACTGATTTGGATGTCACTACATCTGTTTGCTATGCTTTTGTATGCAAAGAGGTATTATTTTCATTCGAGGACATGCCTCCCTCTTTGCCTCCTGCTGTCGCTAACATTTTCAAGAGTTCGCTGACGTCTTTCCACAAGACGTGCCACCGGGATTACCACCTATTCGAGGGATTGAGCATCAGATTGACTTAATTCCCGGTGCATCGCTGCCCAACCGTGCGCCATACCGTACCAATCCAGAGGAGACGAAGGAGATTATGCGTCAAGTACAGGAGCTGCTCGACAAAGGTTATATACGTGAATCCCTTAGTCCTTGTGTTGTTCCTATTATTCTGTTGCCTAAAAAGGATGGTACATCGTGTATGTGTGTTGATTGTAGAGGCATTAATAATATTACTATTCGTTATCGTCATCCTATTCCTTGATCGGGATCGTTGCACCTCAAAAGGATAAAAAAGGGGATCTGATGAGGACATCCCTACTAATGTTACACCCACATTCCCACCAGCTACACATATTGGACCAGTTACTAGAGCCCGTGCACGACAACTAAATTATCAGGTACTTTCGTTTCTTGGAAATCCTTCTAATGTTCATCAACATATGATGCTGCCTAAATTAGATACTTTTGTTTTACTTATGAATGAAGGACCTAGCATGGACAAGAAGGATGACCACTGGAGCGGGATCAAGCATGGAGAAGGAGGTGCGTGCATGGGAAGGAACAATGGACTTTCCAGTGGTGATTTTCGCACTTTGAAGCCACCATAAGGAGTGCTTGGAGGCTTGGACGAAATATACAACATGCCACTTCATAAATTTCGTCCATAGGCTATTATAGGTGGTGCGTCGCCTTATTTTTGGGCCAGGCCCATGTAATTTCGAAATACCATATTATAGGTTGTTTTTAGAGTCTGTATGTGTGGGGAAACATAGTTAGGGTTGGTTTCGGACCCCTCCTCCAAGGGGCCACGAAATCCCCCTCTATTCCCCCATATATACAGCCCTTAGGGCGTCGTTTTAGACTTGGGTTTTGTTTAGATTAAAAGTTAGCCATAGCTGCAACTTCGCGTTATTCGTTTGTGTTCCACGACCAGACAAAGGCGTCACAGAACCCCACTTTCATCAATAAAGCTTTCCTCTTATATTCGCAATATCCAGATTGCAATCTTAGTTTCTAGCTTGTTCTTCGTTTGCGTGCAGGAAACAGACCATCGTGGTCAGGTTGATCGTGCTCCGGCGTGGTCAATAACCTCTCGGAGTTGGTTTAGCGATTGCTAAGGCGCGACGTCTTCGCACGTTCATAGTCGGATCGTCAAAGTCTACTCCACCAAAAACGATAGCCATCATCTCATCGAAAGACAGGGACAACCTCCCCTCTATCAGGATCGTAGGGAGTTGGATCAATCGCAAGAAGAAATAATCTATCGTGTCGCCGTCGTTAGTCGCTACAGGCCTACAGGCTACAGGAGGATCGATCCGCAATAGTTTGCAGGCCGCCCTGCTCCTCAATTGGAAACGGGGTCGTTCGATCCGATCGATCGGCTACCTTGACAGCCGACATGTTCCATACTCCACAGCGCTGACGACGGGCGACACGGGCACACGATGACATTTCCTGCCTTCCTGGGGAGAACGCTTCACGGTGACATCTCTCATGGCTTCGATCCCTCGGGTGCTTCACGGTTTCAAAACAGGTAGCCTGCCTGCGGCTAGCCAGACCTCTATGTCGATTAACTTCGACTTCTACTCCTAATTCTTAATTTTTCAATTAACTTTTGGCAGGGATCCGTTCTTGCGTCGATTAAAGACCACAATATAACGGTTTAAACGGGTAGGAGACGAGACTAGGTGAGTTAGACGATTCGTCTAATTGTCAAACATTGACGCATAATCTTCAATTAATATCTTTTGTTGTGTCACTTCAATTTTACTTTATTCATCTTTTCTATCTTGTGTTTCAATAGTTCAGATTTGAGTTATGTAAGCCATTACATTACAGTACATTATAAAAATTTCTGCGAGATATATATACATTATAATTACTCGATAGTTCATTTTTTCCTAGTGAGATAGGGCCACATTTGTTAGTTTGGCAAAGGGCCTCGGATTTTGCCGGCACAGTCCTCTGTGGCCAGAGTAGGTTTCTCGGCTTCCACACGGGTTTAATGGAGGCGTTTCAATGCGGCAAGGAGCGTGTTTAGCCGGGCGTGCAGCGGGTGGCGCCCTCGGCCGGCGGGCCGCTTCAGTGGCGGAGGCACCGAGAGATCGCATCTGCCCTAAGTCGCCTTCAATGTAAAGTGGGACGCTCTACAGCGGCATGAATGCGGGCAACTGGCGCCGGAAGGGAAGGGCGCGTGGGAGGGGGAGGGGGTTTTGGTGGGCCAGTGCGGTCAGAATCATGCGAAATAGCGGTTCGGACTCCCGCAAACCTCCCCCGGGTTTGTCTCCGGTTTGCAGGAGAAATCGCGTCCGGACCGCTCCGCGCACCGATACAGGACCACGTTGGATGGCTTCCACGGTCCGGACGATTGCGGGAGGTTTGCGGGTTCGCCTTGGAAATGTCCTAACGAAAAAACATCGCCATTGCCAGGTATAACCAGCTCGAGTTAGACCTAGGCTTTTATGCCGGAGCTCGAGACCACGTGCTCGACTAGCACCATCATCGAAGTCACTCGAGTGTTGTCTCCATCACTTTTCCGCAATCCCAGCAGCTACATGTGATGCGACGGCTGCTGCACAACCATCCCTCTGCGGCAAGTCGTCGTCCATAATTTGCATCTCATTGTCGAAGTCAACCACTGAATCTTGAGAGATGAACACTTTTGATGATCTTTTGGTGACCACCGTCGTCGTGGAGCCGTAGGAGGTCGCAGCAACCCAGTCTACAATCACGGCGACTCGGCTGACCGGATCTGGATCACCACCACTAAACGGTGGACAATAGCGCCGCCTGCCGACCACCACCCACGCGGAATGCCAACAAAACATATGTTAGTTGCTACTAATGTATTTCCTCTGATTCTCTAAAAGTTGTTGTTTATAGCAAAGTTAGGATCAAGCTACTCATAGTTGAATCCTTCATAACAAAATAAATATATATCTAAGTAATTGTCGCAATTATGTGCAATTTCGTTAGCTTTGTTACATTAATGCAAAAATTGGTGGTTAAAGTTGTGTTTTTGGAATCTTGCTTGTGTAGGTCTTGTTTGTACAATACATTTTTTGACCAATCTAAGGACAGCATGTGTAAGTACCGCCTACCCTTTCTAAGAAAAAGAAGGAGAATGTGCTTTTTTCTAATAGGATGAATCTTCAATGTGAGCACCTCCACTCAAACTATTCAGCACCTTTTTCCTCTGCCCTATAGCAATTAGAATTGATTTGGTGTCACCTCCTCCACCCAAAATCCTACAACCCCATCGCCGGTAAAAGCAAAAAAGCTACGAATCCATTGCATCTCGATTCGAAAAAGGAAGAATAAAATAATCCATTGCATCTCAATCCAAATTTCACCGTGACCCGAGGGGCAAAGCTGTGAAAACGACATTTTTGCCCATGGAGCATAGCAAATACCAAAACCCAGCCCCAACCAAAACCTAGTTTTGTCCAAAAACCCAAAGGCCCTCCCTTTCCCCTCCCCCCCTCCCCGCTTTCCGCCATTTCGTCGAACACCTTCTCCGATCGCGCGCCGCCGCCCATGGGGGAGGCCTCCGAGTATGATGGGGTGGATGTGGCGGCTGTATCGGCGAGGTTGCTGGAGCTGGCGGCCGACGACGACGTGTCGGCGCTCGTCGACCTCCTCGCCGCGCACCCGCTCCTCGCAGATGAGCCGGCGCCGTGGTACTCTCCGGCGCGGGGCGCGGAGCCCATGACGCCGCTCATGGTCGCTGCCGCGTACGGGTCCGTGGCTTGCCTCGATGCCCTCCTCTCGCCGCCTCACCTCGCCGACCCCAACCGCGCCTCCGCCTCCTCGCTCTCCACCCCGCTCCACCTCGCCGCCGCGGGCGGCGCTCCATCCGCACCCACCACCGTTTCCCGCCTCCTCGCCGCCGGCGCGGATCCTACCCTCCTTGACCATCTCCACCGCCGGCCGTCAGACCTCGTCGCCCTGCCGCCCAACTCGTTGCCCCTCAAGAACCACATCCTCTCGCTCCTTGGCGCCCGGAAGGAGTGGCCACCGGACCCCTCACTTCCGGACATCAAGAACGGCGCATACGCTTCCGACGACTTCCGCATGTATTCCTTCAAGGTCCGCGCGTGCTCCAGGGCCTACTCCCACGACTGGACCGAGTGCCCCTTCGTCCACCCAGGAGAGAACGCGCGGCGGAGGGATCCCAGGAAGTACCACTACAGCTGCGTGCCGTGCCCGGAGTTCAAGAAGGGCGCCGGCTGCAGGAGAGGGGACATGTGCGAGTATGCGCACGGGGTGTTCGAGAGCTGGCTCCACCCGGCGCAGTACCGGACGCGGCTCTGCAAGGACGGCGTCGGCTGCGCGCGCCGCGTCTGCTTCTTCGCTCACACGCCAGAGGAGCTCCGGCCGCTGTACGTGTCCACAGGCTCGGCCGTGCCGTCGCCCCGCGGGGCGATGGAGATGGCCGCCATGGGGATGGGGCTGTCATCTCCGGGATCTTCGTTCACGCCGCCGCTGTCGCCGTCCGGTGGAGGGAGTGGCATGTCGTGGCCGCAACCTAACTTGCCGGCGCTGTGCCTCCCCGGGAGCGCGGGGAACTTGCACCTGAGCCGGCTGCGCACCTCGCTCAGCGCGAGGGCCATGGCGGTCGATGAGCTTCTCGCCTCGGGGGACTATGACAATCACCTCGGATCGCCTGCCTCTGTGCGGTCGGCGAGGGGGAAGGCGCTTGTGCCGTCAAATCTGGATGAACTGTTCTCGGCGGAGATGGCGGCCTCCCACTCGCCGCGGTACGCCGACCAGGGCGGCGCTGCGTTCTCGCCGACGCACAAGGCCGCCTTCCTGAACCAGTTCCAGCAGCAGCAGAGCTTGCTCTCGCCACGGGCTGCGGCCGCCCCAGAGCCTGTCTCCCCAATGAGCTCCCGGCTGCTGGCCGCATTGGCGCAGCGGGAGAAGATGCAGCAGCAGACACTGCGAAGCATGAGCTCAAGAGACCTGGGATCCAGCGCCCCGCTCCTGGTCGGCTCACCGGTGGTGGGCTCTAGCTGGTCCAAATGGGGCCTCCCCTCGGGCACCCCAGACTGGGGCGCTGACAACGACGAGCTTGGCCGTCTCAAGCGGTCGTCGTCGTTTGATCTCCGGTCTGGGGCCAACACCGATGAGCCTGACCTCTCATGGGTCAATACCTTAGTAAAGGAGCCCACGCCGGAGAAATCATCAACCAACGGGACCATGGCAACAGAGTCTATTGGCATCTTGGGCCGATCAGCAAGCCACCACGAGAGCATTGACGGTGAGGACAGTGCCATTGTGGGTCGATCGGCAAACCGCCGCGAAGGCATCGATGGTGAGGAGGAGGACGCCACCGGTGTAATCGGTGGCTGGCTCGAACAGCTCCAGCTCGATGAGATGGTAGTTTAGGACAAGCAAACACACAGATGAATCAAGAGAGGTGACAATTTTTTGGCTGTGCTTCGACCGGGGCTGCTACTACCTGCTGCTGCTAAGTTGCTAGCCTCATGACATCATGCTAGCAAGCACCGGTGCCACATTCTTTTGGGGTTGTTTGGTGAAGCAAATGGAGGAAATGGAGCCTAATCAACTGTATCAAAGTTGCCAGGTTTGCCTAGGTGAGACATTTCTCCTTGTATTTCTACTTTGGTGCCCCCTTTCCTGTTGATCTTTCTAAAGGTGACTTCCTCACTATGAGGATTGTGAATTATTATGGTACTGCTAGCTAATATCTATTGCCCCCTTATATCCTTTGGTTGTGAACCAAGGGCTAGGAGGGGAGAATGATATTACAATCGAATTGTTGCTCCATGACTCGACTCATGGTTGTTGTAATAACATATTGCTGTTGTACTTGAGATGATTCATGAACCATGATTGATGTAAAGTTCCCACTTGTTGTTCCAAAATTAAGCTCTGGCCTTCAAGATTAAGCTCTGCCACTGCTTGGTTTTTCTTCACAATGAACTGTCTAGGCACTTTAATTTCCGTTGTGTAAATGCACATTACATTGCATAGAATTACATCTGTGTGGAGTAATCGTCGTTCATCTGCGGTTGCTGGTCGCAAACGCGGGAATTGTTTTCTTCAGTCCTGCAGGGAATCAAACTTTTCCGTGCGTTGGGGAAAAAAATGAATCCAAAGGTCGGCAGGGGCATTGACAAAGATTGTGCTTGGAGTTTGGACGGATCCCCTTCCCTTTCCCGTGGAGGCATTGAAAAGGATTGGATGGTTAGCATCAATCATGGTACGCATCGACCACTGCGAGGTTCACTAGAGTACTTCTGATGCGCTATCGATGAGTCCTCGTCTGCCCTCGCCGATGCATCTTTTCTTCTTGTCATAATAAAACAACTGGGACGGACGGTGGCTCGGTATGGTCGCCTCACGTCTTGGCTCACCCGCTGTGCTGACATGTACTGTGTGACCTGGGATACAAAATGAAATTGATATGCATTATCCTGGGATGCATAATTTTATTGCGAAGGTCTTGCACTGGAGACGAGCTGCTGTCTCGGCCTACCAACAAGACCTGCAAAACGTGGCTTCGCCAGTATGAACAATTACTGTGGTTGGAGTATGATAAAAAAAAACATTTATTGTTCTCTTGAAGTTTCAAGTGATTCCAAACTCGCTTTGATCACAAAATGTATGTCGGTTCGTATTTCCTAATATATCAGTTCGTACTTCCTAATGTAGTTATGCAGATTTTTACTACCTTGGGCATAGGGAAAACATGCTCTCATGATCGTATTACTGCGGAACTCTGTTTTTTAAACGGAGGCAAAAGATTTGCCTCATCTCATTAATAAAGGAGTTGAAACATAGTTCTGAGGTCCATTACTCCTCCACAAATGGTTTAGAACACAAAATCCTACTCTCATGGCATGATGGCACTCAATTCCTTAGCCCCGGCAATCGTCCAAATTCTTGCCTCGCCTTTTATCAAGGCCCCGATCATAGATGGCATGGCGAACTTTCCCTGAAAAACCCTAGCGTTTCTCTCCTTCCATATCTCCCATACCATACCACCAACATGAACTCCTTGTTTCATGAACAAAATACAGAGAACACATGAATATATGTAAAATATGAATGTTTAACACTGGTATATGTTGCCGATTATTCACTGCAACTAGCAGGAGATTGGTGCTATGTTTGAAGGGAAGTGTATCGCCAAATTCACACTACATTCGTTTTCTTTAGCAGCTGTGGCACAAAGCACATGGATTAAATTTAATTTCTGTTTTGGAATAGTTTATGTTAATATTCGATCCTTCTGAGAGTTCAATGATGTAAGATCTCTTTTATAATGAGTGGTTGGGTGCATCGATCAAATTTTAGTTAGAACAGTGCTTGCACAATAGGATTAGGCTATTAGGCTACGTACCTCACTCATGCCGACATTCACGTGCATCTACTTAAGCTATATATGTCAAAATGTTTCCTTTTTAAAACCGTAAAATTGTAGTTTCATGAATAAATAATTTTGTGGACAGTATACAGAATTTCCACAAAAATACGCTACACCTGCCAGTACTCTTGGCTTGGCTATTGGGCCACCGAATCTACAAATTTAACTCGAGAATATCAACAGAAGAAGTTGTATAAAATATTTTTCTCAAATAATAGATATACAATTATAAATTATTTTTCAACGCTGAGAAAATATTCCTTGGGTGATATTCGTTGAGCAACCTATTCTGCATCATGCATTGGCATCGACCAAATGCTACTTTGCTTTTCAATTTTATAAATGTGGTTTGGTACGTTTCAAAGTGAAGGCCAGAGATGGTAACCCGATGACACAGATCATGGACCCACCAGAATATTATAGTGAAAAAACAATACAGATAAACCACTCAACCGATGGTTGGTGAGGATCTAACCACAGTTAGCAGAAAGAGAGACATGGTGGTACGCTGCCTAGCAGCGATATGTGTAAAAAATGAACTATACCATATATGTAGGCGAAATTGCTAATCATGATTAATTTTCTGTCTGCGTCATCTAGTGTAGCATTCACATCACCTTGCTGTTTGTCATCTTACTTCCGGCTGACCGGTTTTCTTGGAGAAGAAAAGGACGTGAAGTGTCACTTGTGTCATGGGTTACAAGTCGTCTTTTTTGACACTTGTTAGCTTTGGTGTGGAATGCTTTTTGACGAGTTGGGTCCTTTCGGTTTGGGGTTTTGTGGCTGTGGAATTGTCGGTAACGCGTGGATTTTATATCAATTCTTTGTTTCAGGATCACATGAGCTATATAAGTTTTCTTTAGCAAAAAGCAAACAGTCTAGCGAACCTGCGAACACCACACTAGCAGTGGAGGAGACACCAATGGCAACAATAATACAAAAAACAAAGCTACTAGAGAAAAACCTCGGCTTAGAGACCTGGATGGCTCAAGGAGGTCTTCGGCTTGCATTGTCATCTAATCAAGCATGGTGAGTGCCTTTAGCGTTGGTCGTGAGGGCACCACCCGACAACACCCCTCAAAGATAGGGAACTTTTTTTTTTTGAGGCCTCTCTTGAGTGTACAAGTTGTAGCATCTGATCCGACACATAGGACGCACACCGCACGCACACACACACCACCTATGTGTCTAAACAAGACATACACCCTTATCACCCTTACTACGTCCTGAGAGACTTGGCCGAAGACCAGTGCTTCGGTGACCGACGGGCACGTCGACCTCGCCTGTGGCACATAGACGTCGAGAGGCATTCTGCGAAATTATTACTGTTCCTAATGAACAGTGTCACTACAGTGTTCCTTGCGAACAGTGCAGCCATTGAGCCACCCGAAATTCGTCCGTGCGGGGATCGAACCCGGGCGGGTGGGGTGGCCACTGCCAACCCCAACCACTGCGCTACCGAGCGCGGCTCAAAGACAAGGAACTTTGACACCGAGGTTAGCCCAAACTTTGGGTGACAATAGATGAGAACAATTTATTCCATATATATACCTTTAGATTTCGCCAAAGATTACCCGCCGTCACTTGGAGCCCTTAGGCCAACACGTGAGGCCGACTCCTGCTGCGGTTGGCAGCTCCGCTGCCTAAGGTTATGAGGGGAGGTTCCCTTCCATCCGTTGGTGTCACTAGAGGCCGATGAACACGGCTGGGGGTAGCGAGTGGGTGTCGGGCGGCGGCCCCGGAGCTTCGCTGTCGAAGTTGTGTTCATCATTGGTGGCATGGCAATGCAAGCGAGGTCACGGCGCTGGTTTGAGGTGTTGCGGATTTGGGGATTCAGCGTCCCAATCCTAATGCCGACGGGTGGCTCCAAGGGCGGAGCCATGATTTACACATGAGGGGAGCGGAGCATAATTGTTCGCATAACAAAAGAAAAAAAATCATGTAGGTCTATACCTTCTGTTAGAGGTACAACACGCAATCATTGGCTAACTGCCCTAGGCGGCGTGCTAACTGCCCTAGGCGGCGTGCTGCGCAAGATCATTGGCGACGATACACTTTGAGACTTCCACCATAGCTAACCGTGGGCTTTTCTGATGGGTTTTTTGTGTGTGCGTGGAATTTGGGATGGTGATGCCTATATATTAAAAGGGATATAATAAATACAAATATCCTTACAGAGCATAACAGATTACATGATGCAAGTTAGTCAGGTTCCAGGTCATGGAAGTTCTCCATGTCACTCAGCCAATGAGTGGAAAACATTGGTTGAATGATGTCTTGCTTGATCAGCTGCATGACTCGAGATTCTTGAAGGATCTTGTGCTCGAAAGCACGCCTGCTGCGTTCCTTCCATATGTTTTTTTGAAACTTCTCCTTCCATATGTTCCAACAGGTATGAATGGCAGCATTGGTGTTGTTTTCTTGAAATGGGCAGATGACATCGTTCCATCAGAGGTTGGTGGAGATTGTGTACTGAGCATCGGAGGCAAGTGCCTGGTACCCCACCCAATCAGCGACCAACAGCCACACGGAGGAGTGAGCAAACGGGCAGTGCAGGATGAGGTGCAATGGAGAGTCGTTGTAGGTTGCACTCGGGATTATGAGGCACACCACGCCTCGCAAGGTCGTCGTTCATCAGGATACGACCCCATGGAAGGAGCATGGCTGCAAGAATCTTAGATTAGGCCTTAAGTTATAAGAGTGCATATAGTAACGTATCCTATACGATAAGAACACGGTGAGATCACTGCACAAATCTAAGTTTGTCGCGCTGCTTCTCAAATTGGACATGGTTGGAGCTTTTGACTCTGTTTCCTGGGGGTACATGTTTGAGCTCATGTCCATGTTGAGTATATTAGCAATTTTTCGATTAATCGAATCCAACAGTAAATCATGAACTTGGCATTGACAGTATTAACCTCGTACTGATATCTAACCATAAAGGCACGTACCACGCAAACATTAGATATATCTACACAAACAACAAGTACGACAAACACAGAAATAAACATGAGAGGGATAAACGAATTATACTCTCCAGTCAGACAAGTCATAGCGGCAACGGCGGCGGTCTCCTCGACAACCTTCTTCTCGGCTTCATTGAACATGATGATGTCGAAGGTGACGAGGACATAGACGAAGCAATGAACGAAGACGAACAAGAGCGAGCAGTCGCGTAGGAGACACTCCCCAAAGTCCTAATCGCCCTTCTCCCGTCGCAGGATCACAAAGAGGAGGGGGAGGGGGGGGGAGGGGGGGGAGGGGGGGGTGTTCGGAGGCCTGCTCTCCTGTATAACCATGCACATGGTGGACGGCATGGGATCGCTGGCAGGAGCAGCGAGTGGAACGATGATGGGCAGTGCGCGAGGAGGTAGAGCAGATGAGGTCTGATTTAGTTGGCGGCCAGGGTTGCCGACGCCTCCAATATATATAGTTGGTTGTGGTAGGGAGATGTGGGCTGGACCCATGCCTGAGTCGGCAACGGCCCCCGATCCGGCGCCTCAGATTCGTTCGCGTGTTCGTTAATGACTCATAATTGATTGCGAATTAATTATCCATTCATGATCGGCCAAAATTGAGCGCACGCATGACATAAGTCCGAGCTCGGCTCGATCACGAAATACGACGCGCGCGCGTGCGGGGGCGACACGAGGTAGGCGGAGGGGGAGGAGCGCAGGAACCACTCCTTTTTCTCGAGCTTTAAAACCATGTGAAAGAGAAATTCTTATAAAGGGATTCAACTCTCATCCACTTACGAGGTGGGAATAAACTTCCCACACCATGTCATGACACCTACATGGGCTTTTAGATATTTTTTAAAAATTGTTTCATGGGCCTAAAGCCCACCCTATATTTCAATAGTCTGCATTGGATTTTGGCCCAAGATGGTGTGACTTGGTGGCTATTCTATGGAGATATCTTCTCGGATTATGGTCAATGGTGATCTGGGATTGCCTTTCTCTCGCAGGAGAGTGTTGCGTCAGGGAGACCGTCTCTCTCCGATGACCTTTACCATCGCAATTGCACCCTAAACTGGCTCTTTGGGAAGGCCTGGATTGTTGGTGCCCTTTGTCCTCTTCGTCTGCCACTAGCTCGACTGTGGGTCAGCCTTTTATGCAGCAGCCGCCGCCGCCGCCTGTCCATTGCGCCTGAGGACATTGATGCCACCAAAGAAATTCTGAATCTGTTTGGCTCGGCCTCTGGCCTCAAGGCAAAACGTGCAAAAGAGTATGTTCCTTCCCATTGCCTGCGGAGACTGTAGACTAGAGAGATTTTGAGAATATGAATCGCATGTATTGCAGCCCATGTGGCGCATATATATAGAGGTACAAAAGCAATCCTATACTTGTACTCCAAGATCTAATCCTAGTTAAAAGGAAAGGATAGATGTGGAGATAGAGATAGGAAGGGAAAGAGTACATCACGTATATATGCTAATACATGCAAACTTATTCTTACACCCCCCGCAGTCGAAGCGTCGTCAGAGGAGATGCCAAGACTCGACCGAAAAGCTTCGAATGAAGACGTAGGAAGCCCCTTAGTCATGATGTCTGCAAGTTGATGAGTCGTGGGAACGTGAACAACACGAAACTGTCCCAAAGCCACCTTCTCGCGTACAAAATGAATGTCCAACTCAATGTGCTTCGTCCGACGATGATGAACGGGGTTTGCAGAGAGGTATACTGCAGAGATATTATCACAAAATACCACGGAAGCCTTGTCAACGACGCAATGGAGCTCGACAAGAAGTTGACGCAGCCAGCAACATTCAGCCACGGCGTTGGCAACCGCACGGTATTCGGCTTCAGCACTCGAGCGAGAGACCGTAGGTTGTCGTTTGGAGGACCAAGACACCAAAGTGTCGCCGAGATAGATGCAATATCCTGAAGTAGACCTGCGAGTGTCTGGACAGCCAGCCCAGTCAGCATCTGAATAAGCAGCAATGGCAATAGAGGAACTGCCGGCAATCCTGAGTTCGTGAGAAGTAGTGCCGCGAAGATAGCGAAGTAAGCGCTTGATCAATCCCCAATGAGTGTCACGTGGAGCATGCATATGCAAGCAAATCTGCTGAACAGCATATGCAATGTCAGGTCGTGTCAAGGTGAGGTATTGAAGAGCACCCGCAATACTTCTGTAGAAGGTGGCATCGGACACAAGTTCACCAGCAGCAGCCGAGACCTTCGGTTTTGTGTCAACAGGCGTGGAAACAGGCTTACAATTGGACATAGCAGCACGATCAAGAAGCTCTTCCGCATATCGCTCTTGAGATAGAAAGAAACCAGAGGCCGTGCGACGAACAACAACACCGAGAAAAAAATGAAGAGGCCCGAGATCCTTCATCTTGAATTCAGTGCTGAGGGAACTGATGATCATCCGAAGAAACGGTGTCGAGGAAGCTGTGAGGACAATGTCATCGACATAAAGGAGCAAGTAAGCCATGTCGGAACCACGACGAAGCACAAAGAGCGAGGTGTCCGAAAGAGCCGAAGTAAAACCAAGGCGCCGAAGAAAATCACCAATGCGCGTGTACCAAGCGCGAGGAGCCTGTTTCAACCCATAGAGTGACTTGGACAGCAGACAAACATGCTCAGGATGGTCAGTGTCGATGAAACCCGTCGGCTGAGCACAATAAACACGCTCATGCAAAACACCATGAAGAAAGGCATTAGATACATCCAACTGATTTACCGGCCAATTTCGAGAAGCAGCAAGGTGCAAAACTGTGCGAACTGTGGCGGGTTTAACGACGGGACTGAAAGTCTCACCAAAGTCAATGCCGGCACGCTGTGTGAATCCTCGAACGACCCAACGAGCTTTATAGCGATCCAAAGACCCATCGGGTTTGAGTTTATGGCGAAATACCCATTTACCCGTGACGATGTTGGCACCCTGGGGGCGAGGCACAAGAGTCCATGTGTGATTAGCCTGGAGAGCATCATATTCCTCTTGCATGGCAGAATGCCACGTGGGATCACGAAGCGCCACACGAGCAGACGTGGGAAGCGGCGAGGGCACAATAGTGGCCGTGTGAGCATCCTCAAAACGCCGATGTGGCTGAAAAACACCATGACGTGCACGCGTAGTCATCGTGTGTATGGACACATCAGAGGGGCGGAGCCATGGGGCAGCACGTGGTGGTACCACCGGAGCCGTACCCTGAACCGGCGATGGCGAAGGCGCGGCGAACTCAACGGCAGAGCCGGAGGGCACCACGGATGACGATGACACGCTGGTGGCGGCTGCTGTAGAGTTGCTGGAGACAGCAGCCACATCGCTTAGGAGCGGTGTCGGGGCAGCCGACGAGGGTGTCCCAGGGACATAACGTGGGGAGACTGCTGCCGTGGAGCCACCATTTGTTGCCATGGCAGCCGACGTGGTGGGCGTGGCAACTGAGCTGGGCGGCCCAGAAGAAGAGGCAGCTGCCGTGGCGGCCGCGGAGGGCGATGCAGGGGCAGCCACGGCTGGAGTCCCAGCGGCCGGAGGGCCACGACGTCGAGTGGCCCGAGGTGCAGGAACCACGACGGGATCAGGCGAAGAAGGCCCAACTAGTGGGGATGGAGACTCCGTCAGCATGTTCCTGAAAGGAAAAACGCACTCGTCGAAAACAACATGGCGTGATGTTAGCACACGGCGACTAACCGGATCATAGCAGCGGTATCCATGGTGATCGGGAGGGTATCCGAAGAAAACACAAGCGACGGAGCGAGGTGCGAGTTTATGAGAAGCAGTGGCGGTGGTATTGGGGTAGCATAGACAACCAAAGACGCGAAGATGAGAGTAGTCAGGTGGGGAACCAAAAAGAATTTGATGGGGAGGAAGATTATTTCGCGGACGACAAGGTCGAAAATTGAGAAGATAGGTTGCGGTATTGAGTGCTTCAGCCCAAAACCTAGGAGGCATATGAGCATGAAATAATAGTGTACGAACACTATCATTCAATGTGCGAAGTATGCGTTCGGCCCGACCGTTTTGTTGCGACGTATAGGGGCATGTGAGACGAAGGTGGATGCCGTGTTGTGCAAAAAAGGTGCGAGAAGCATGGTTATCAAATTCACGACCATTGTCGGTTTGAAAGGCTAAGATGTAACGTTGAAATTGGGTGGCGACAAAGGCATGAAAGCGAGAGATAATGGAAAACACATCCGACTTGCGACGCAAAGGAAATGTCCAAACATAGTGCGAGTAGTCATCTAGTAGAACAAGATAATATTGAAACCCCGAAACACTTGTGATAGGAGATGTCCAAACATCGCAATGAACAAGAGCAAAAGGAAAACTAGCATGACTATCAGACTGTTTGAAAGGTAAACGAACGTGCTTCCCCAATCTACAAGCATGACACGTTGTAGGAGGTGATTTATTACAAGTAAAATCAAAAGAAGAAAGTGTCCTAGAGAGAGCAGCATGTCCTGGATGGCCAAGGCGTTGATGCCAAAGGTCGGTGGTGGCGGCGAGAAAGGCTTGAGGTCCGGTGATGGCTGGATAGAGGTCGTCGGGACTGTCACATCGGAGAATCACCGCGCGAGTATGCCGATCCTTAACAGAACAACCAAGTTCATCAAACTCAACATTAACAGGATTGGTGCGAGTTAAAAGACGAACAGAGATTAGATTTTTAAGAAGATTAGGAGTGATAACAACATCACGTAATGAAAGTGGAAAAGAAGAGGTAGGCAGAGAAGCATTGCCGATGTGAGTAATAGGAAGAGATCCACCGTTTCCAAAGATGATGGAAGAAAAAGTGGAGGCAGGGGAGAAAGACGAGAGGATACCGGGATCGCTGGCCATGTGGGCAGTCGCGCCTGTGTCAAAAAACCAGTTGGAACCGCCACCGCCGGCGCCACCCTGCTGCAAGGAGAGATTGTTGAGGGCGGCGTGCAGCTGCGTTTGATCCCAGACAGGGGGTGGTTGCGGTGAAGGTGACGGAGCGTAGTTGTTGTAGACCGGTGGAGCACCATAGGCCGGTGGAGCGCCGTAGCCCGGCTGCCCGAGATGAGCAGTGTAGGCCTGGGGCGTGGAGGCGCCAGGGCGCGCGCCTAGAAGACCAGCGCCAGGAGCACGCCAGTTCGGGGGCCACGCCTGGAACATGCCGGACAGCGGATAGCTGCCGACGGGCCAGAACGGCGCGGCAGGATCCCGCGCAGGGGGGGCACCGATGGCGCTAGCAGGGACGCCGTGGCCCTGCTGTTGTTGTTGCTTCTTGCGGCCCTTGCCGCGACCCTTGCCACCGGACGAGGGTGCAGCAGGCGGGGAAGGCGCGGTGAAGCGAGGAGACGAGGATGCCGGTGGAGCAGGCGCGGGGGAGAAGCGATGGGCGACAAGAGCGGTCGCCTGGACTTGCTGGGCATGGCGCGCAAGACGTCGTTCTTCCTGCAAAAGAGCGCCACGAGCACGGGCGAAGGTCAGTCCAGCAAGGTTGATGGAGAGGGCAGCGATGCAGTGGCCGAACTCGCCGTTCAGCCCGTTGAGGAAGGTCGTGAGCATGTCCTGGTCGGTGACCGGAGTGCCCACGTCGCGAAGTGTGTCGGAGATGCACTTGAGACGGCTCGCGAAGGCGGTGACAGAGAGGTCGCCTTGGACGAGGTTGAGGAAGTCACGCTTGGCGAACATGGACCGTTGGAGGCGATTGTCGCGGAAGAGGTCGGTGATGACGGTCCAAGCGTTGGCGGCAGTGTCGGAGGGCTGGATGATGATCTCGAGGATGTCTTTGGAGACCGTGGTGTACAGCCAAGAGACGATGCACTGATCTATTTGGGTCCACTCGACATCGCCGAGAGCCATGAGGGCGTCGACGGAGCCATCGATATGATCAAGAAGACCGAGCTTGCGGAAGGTCAGATTGAAGAAGGTCTGCCATATGCAAAAGTTAGACTCGTCGAAGTCGAGGACGACGGTGACGTGGTTGCGGATGTTGATGAGCTGGATGGCGGTGGCGCTAGGGGCAGCGGGGTTGGAGGAGCTCGCAGCGAAGGGGTTAGACCCGGAGGAGGCGAGGGAGGAGTTGGGGGTGGAGGCGAAGTCGCCGAAATCCATGGCAGCTGCAGCGTTGAGGAGGAGGCGGCTGTAGCTAGGTTTCGGTGGCTAGGGTGCAGCGGAAGCAAGGCAAAGGAACTACCAAACTGATACCATGTAGACTAGAGAGATTTTGAGAATATGAATCGCATGTATTGCAGCCCATGTGGCGCATATATATAGAGGTACAAAAGCAATCCTATACTTGTACTCCAAGATCTAATCCTAGTTAAAAGGAAAGGATAGATGTGGAGATAGAGATAGGAAGGGAAAGAGTACATCACGTATATATGCTAATACATGCAAACTTATTCTTACAGAGACATTGATCGCAACGCCATGCTCATCAACTTTCCGGTGCCTCTTGGCCAGTTCCCCTGCAAGTACCTTGTCCTACCCTTGCACTTCAAAAAGATTACTCGTGTTGACATGGCTTCGAACTCAGGCAAAAAGGCTAAATCTGCGGCAATCTACACTGCTTGGAAGTTGGAACATGTGGAAGGAACGGAGCCGACGAGTCTTTGATCACAAGGCACTCCATGATACCCCTGTTATGCAGCTCATCAAGCAAGATATTCTTCGGCCGGCTCTCTCTATCCATTGGCTTTATGATGTTGAAAACAATGCTGAATCCACACTGCCAGTTCCTCAAAAGGAGAAATAGTTGAATTGACCATATTTCCACGGTAAACGATCAAAGGTGGCGCAGTACGACTGCTACATTGAAACTAACATCTCGAGAGAACTTTGTCAACCACTTGGAATGAGTGGGTAGCTATCTCAAATCAACAACAAATTATAGCCAACTTTGTCAACCACCTGCTACATTTATTTATTCCTAGAATGTACTAGCTGCACAGCTCACTGGTTACTTAAGCTTTCTTCAATGTACTTACTCCTGATGTCATAAACTCTTACTCTATGGGGAGTTGATATGCTGGCATGTATCATTTTCCAGGAACGCACACCTGGCCTCCGTTGGATCCACCACCCACCGTTTGCCATCGACATGTTCTTCCTCCCTCCTGTCCTGTGCATTGAGTGGAGGTGGGCAGCGACGCCTCCAGGATTTTAGCTGGAGACAGCAGCCTCTGCTTTTTGCGACGACTTGTGTGTGGCCTGTTCGCAGATTGCAAGTGCTCCTTTCAGTGGATGTGGTTCAAAAGCAAATGGATTTATCGTTCCATCTGCTGTTGTTTGTATGTTGGGGAATATATCATATTATGTTCTACTCCCTCCGTCCCCCGTAACGTAAGACGTTTTTTGACACTATAGAAAGGAGTAGTACAAAACAGGCATTATTTACTAGTACATGTGTAGCGAACCAACCTGTGGTTGGATGGTTAGAGGGACTGTGGTATCCCCAGCCCACCAGGGTTCAAATCCTGGTGCTCGCATTTATTCCTGGATTTATTTCAAGATTTCCGGCGATGCGCATTCAGTGGGAGGAGACGTTCCCGTCGATGATGAGGTGCCTACGGTGACTTCGTAAATTTCAAGATGATATGCCGGCTCAGTCTTTCGGAGGTGCTTATAGGGGTAGGGTGTGCGTGCGTGCGTTCATAGGGGTGAGTGTATGCGCGTGTATATGAGCGCTTGCGCCTGTACTGTGTTCAAAAAAAAGAAGGGGCAAAAAAAATACTAGTACATGTGTACAACAGGTCATAGTTTCCACAAGGCAAGTTCTGAAACTCCTCATGATAACCAATACAGGTTTTGCATATTAGGATTTATAAAGCAACAAGAATGCATTTGCCGCAATTGGACTAACACATTTATAACATCACCTGATTTCTTCATTCGCGCAGACAAACAAAATATGGTTCGGATAGGCCCTCGTCATATGTTCCACTGAACAAATATAAGGTACACAAACCCGCAACAATAAGAGGTACAATCCCTCGGCATGACTTCACCACATTCTGGTACAAAGAACAAACGAAGCGCCTCTGCGGCGAACAAATGATAAATGGAAATAAATCCCACTTATGTTTTCCTTTTTCTCTAACTAATATGTTTCTGAAGCTGTTATATCTCACTAATTCATCCAAAATCCACCAGTCAACACTTCTGCGAAATCGTCTGTAAGAATGTTTTGGGTTATCTAATGCCCTTCAGACCGTTGTCGATTGAGTTAACTGAGTGTGCCTTAAGACCTCTTGTTCGTCCAGGAGCGCCCCCTGTGAGAGAGGATAAGTCGAGCGCTAGCCTGTTGAAAATTCAACATGCACGAGTAAGAATCATATCATTAGTTAACAGCAGTTGGAAAATTCAAACATGCACGAGTAAGAATCATATCATTAGTTAACAGCAGTTGCACGAGTAAGAATCATATCATTAGTTAACAGCAGTTGGAAAATTCAAACATGCACGAGTAAGAATCATATCATTAGTTAACAGCATGCAATACATAGAAAAGGGGCAAGGTGGCTTACAAGCTTGCAGCTCCTTTTACTGCTTCACCAGTTTCAGATTGCAAAAAAACTTCTGACTCTGTTTTGGACAGGATAGAATAACATGCAGTTGCTTTCCCATCCTCGATGACTGAAGAGCAGCAAGATTTAACATTAAATTGGACACAACGAAGCATTAATAATACATTGAAAATAGGAAGTTTCATGTAACTTACAACAACCATCTGAATCTTTGTGGTCATCATCCAACGAAAGCAACTTCTGCAGGTTGCAACAATTTAATACAAAGAAGGGCGCATGACAGGTATTCAAATAATCAGGCAAGGAAAGCTTATGTAACCAGTGAGCTGTGTAACTACCTTCAAATTCTCATAGCATGCTTCAAGGTCATCATTTACTAAAAGATGATCGAAAAGACCTGGTGAATTGGACTGGTCAAGCTCAGCACGAGCATTTCTCAGTCGCTTTTGGATTTGTTCTTCTGTTTCTGTGCCCCTGCATAACAAAATGACCAGAGTGTAAATGAAGCATGTCTTCGCTTTATAATGTTGTAACTGAATTATAAAACAAAGAAGCTTAGGCTAGCAATGCATAAATACTATAATCTACAAATATACCGTGCCCGAAGGCGCTGCTCTAGTTCCTCGAATGACGGAGGGCATACAAAGATGAATATTGCTTCAAGAGAAGAAGCCCTCACAGATCGTGCTCCTTGGACATCAATGTCGAGAATGCACCTCTTCAATGAAAAGCAAAGGAAAGATGAATAACTCACCTTTCAGAAACTAGTATAGAAGTGGAAGTGATTTTACCTTCCCCTCATCAGTAACAGATTCAACTGCTTCAATACTCGTCCCATAGAGATTTCCATGAACATGAGCAAACTCAAGGAATTCCCCCTCACTTATATCCTGTTCCATCTTGCTTCTTCCAGCGAAATGGTAGTGAACACCATCTATTTCCTTCACCCTTGGAGATCTTGTAGTGTGGCTAACAGAGAACCCAAATTTTGATGGGTACTCTTTCATCAACTTTGCTATTAGTGTCCCTTTACCAACACCAGATGGCCCACTAATCACAACTGGCTTTTGGGCGACGCCAAGTACTCCCTTGCTCCAGGAAACAACTTCTGAACCCTTGATTTTCCGCTGTTGTTTAACAAAGGGGGTATCTATCTGAGATGTCAAGAAAAAGACGGTGAGCTCAAACAGATCAATTAGTAAAAAAGAAAATTAATAATCATAACATATTGCCACACAAAAATATACTATACCATGCGCTACACACACACTCACTCAGAGAGAGAGAGAGAGATCTACATTTACTGAACAATAGATGGGCTGAAGGCACAACATCAGTAACCATCATGCCATTTATACAGTTCTGGCTTGCCAGTAAGACGAACTGACGAAGTACATCACATTATTACAAAACAAACAACACAGCATCGTGAGTAGCACAAATCAAAAAGACTGACTTCTTCAGTTTGTAACTCTTGAGTTTATGTAGGCAACCTAAGAGTATCAAGTTTACTTGAAACTCACCAGGCCCACCATTAAAAAGGCGAACAAATCATTCCTCTGTATTTTTGTAAAGTAAGAACACTATGCAGGCGAAGAAGGATAGCAATCTTTGTCAATCTAGTAATGTTTACCTCAAGGAACCAGATGGAATCATTCAAGGAAACACCCTTCTCAACAATCAATATCTTCTCATCATTTACAAGAATTGCTGAGTGTGACTTGGATGGAGGCTGTGCTCCAAGTACTGTCGGCACAATCCTGGGACAAATCAAATAGTTGAGTGACCATCCAGTAAAAACCAAGGAAATTATATGCACGCCAAGAACAAAAATGGGAAGTACAATACCAAGTCTGAGTTAGTTTGTCCAGAATTTTAATGCCAAAGGATGACTTTAAGTCATCACCTGTTCTGCCAATTACATACTGCAAAAAAAAGGTGTTGTTACAATCTATCTAGCTTTATAATTTAGAAAGCTCCTCAGTATGATAAACACTACAGGTACATGGGAAAATATCATTTTACTGAAGATATGGAAAACAGTAGGTGCAGCCAGTGAGCCAGATAAGTATAAGAAGGTCATTCGGTGCCATATATTATACCTACAGAAACTTTATACGAATTATTAATGAAGCAAATAGCTCAGCTCTCCTTTTGATCTCAAAAAAACAAAGGATGCCATATCCTGTCTGATATTCCAATACTAGCACAACACATTCTTGCAACATCTCTACCAAAACCAACATGATATCGCCACAAAGATGCAAAAATGTTGCCAGCTTTCTAAGCTCAATCTTATTAATTTGCAAGCAACATAATAGAGGTGATGGCTTCAATAACTATGAACAAGAAATAGTGGCAGACAAACATATCTAAAACCAAATTGAAAGCATATGTAAATAAGTTGACTTATTCAAGGGACTCACTGTCTTATCGCCAACATCTATGGCATTCTGTTGGCAATCCTTGGACCCCAAGGTGATGCTGTCAACGCGAAACTCAGGAGCCTCTTCCCCCTGTTTATTATCATATCAAAGCAAAAATAATTTGGACTCTGTTAGGCACGATACCTAATACAATCTCCGTCCAATCTTCCTTGACATGGTAACAAACTAGAACATGAAAAGAAGTGAGAAAAAGGAGCGGCTACTGATGAACTCACCATAAAATAAGCCGTGATCGGGAGCAGATGCGACGAGCCTGGCGTCCTATTCATAAAAAGTGAGCACACACAAATGATCAGGGAAAAAGTTACAGGTAAACATTAGATCGATTTACTAAGAGAATAAGACCCCGAGTGGATGGATTCGTCCCGGCATCCACTGCCAAATGAAGAAGCGAACCTTTCATTCGATCTCACACATTTCAGGAAGCGAGCTTTCCGCAACGAGAAGGACAGTCTACGCGACCAAGCTACACTAATCACGCGCCATTACCATTCCAAGGCTAGATCCAACGAAACGCGGCCACTAATAGGTGTTGCCGTCTTCCAAGAACCAGGCACCAACTACCGTCGCGACCATTGCAGGAACAATCAGGGAAACCCTAAATCGAGCCGTGCGGGACCGAAGACCAGACAACGGCGGGACACAAACCTCGGTTCCCCGACGAGATCCCGCGATCCTGGCGCCGCCCGGAGGTGGAGGCCGAGAAACGAACGAGCGCGGTTACGAATGTCGCCGCGGCGGCGGCTGGTGCGACGGAGCGGTCAGCGCGGGGGAGGGAGGGGGGCGAGGCGGCGGCGCTGGGATGGGGGGCGGGGGGAGGGAGGGAGGGATCAAATGGGGGCAGGAGCCCTCGCGGGTTGGAATTTGGCAGGGAAGAAGCGACGGCGAGGCCGCGGCGTTTTTATACAACTTTTTCTCCTCCCCTTTTCGCTTTTCATTTCTCTCTCGCTCTCGCTCGCCTTTAATGTGGTTTTATATCAACAGAACTGCATTATTTTTGGTCGGATTCGGTGGATCTGGTCTTGTGTCTTGACCCGAACCCCCAGGCCCAGAGCATCGTTTCTTTCCCTGGCTACTAGCTTGGTTTGGACCTTTTCTACGGCAGCCTAGCCCCTTTTTTTGCCCTTTCTTCGCACGTTAGACCGACCTGAGGTCGATTCAATATGGGGCAAAGGGAAAGTCTGAGCTCCATCTCAAGCATTGGGGAACCATAGCTCCAGTTTGACGCTTACATTCTATTCACACCATTTTTCTTATAATGTTTCGGATAGCCTGTAAACCAAGAGCGGAACGGAGAGCTAAAACGTCACCTTTACCCTTGTTAATCCTATTTCTTTCTTACTTGTAAATCAGATCGCGTTATTCCTTTTTTCTTTCTTTGGTAAGGAAGGGATGGCTATTCCCACATGTTGATCTTGATAAAATGTGCAGCGGTAAGCAACTAATAATCTCGATGCAGGACTGCCGTTTCCATAGGTTCCTCCTCCGAAACCTATTTTCTAAAGCATGCGGACCCTCAAATCGCCCGCAACCATTCGGACTACGCGGTCCGAACGAGTTTAGTCATTCAGCGCGGGACTGTATCGTTCCGTCGAGAGGTCCGGACGTATTTTTTTTGGCAAACCCGAGGCAAACTGGGGACTTTACAAGAGTCCAGACAGCCACGGCATCCGTAGGACTCCGACACCCCCGGCCCACCCAAAAACCATTCCGGACACCACGCCTCCATCCTCCTATTTTCTCTCGTTCAGTTTTTCTCTCTTTCATTCGTTGTCGCTCCATCACGCCAGTCGCCACGGCACACCCTTGCCGGAACTCGACGAGTCCGTCACTTCCGACGGTACACCCGGGCTCCAAGCGCTTCTCCTCGGTCTCCACTTCACACCTCACCTTCGATCGCCCCGTGCAGGTACCATCCGCTCCTATGATACTCAACATGCTCGGCAACTGTTCGATGAACTGCCCGAGTTAAAAATGTCGTCCCTTCTTCTTTTAAGCAATGGATTCGGATATGGAGTACATATACGAGCATTATGTTGAGTCGTCTGATGAGGATGACTACACGCATGAGATGGTGATGATGCATGCGGTGCTTGCAGACTCTGACGGGGGGATCACCCCGGGATAGCCTCAAGCGGACCGGTGCCTTCCTTTTTTGAAAACAACCACGGGGCAGCCTGCCCCCCCCCCCCCCCCGTGGGCCCGCTCCCCAAGGTCGGCTACGCGGCGTGGTCCGGCTCGATACGGAGCACCCAGCCATCCGGCGGGTCAGCGCCTTTCACATCAACACGACGAGGCTACAGCGACTCTGGTACCGCTGACCAGGGTCCGTACAGCCACAGTGCCACCAGCCATGCCACCGGTCAGCACGCGCATGGCTACAATGGAGGCGGCCGTACCGATGAGCGCAACCGACTGCGACTAGGCGAGGCGGCACAGTGACGGCACGCCTCCAACCACTCCATTACCTGCCCCCGCGTGGCTACAGTATGGCCGGCCGTACCGGAGATTGTGGTCGGCTGCCGCAAGACAACGCCGCTCGACGCCGCCCGTACCGCTGCGTGACAAGCACGCACCAATGGTAGCAGCTGGTCGGCGGGTCCCAGCCCACGATGGGACCCCGCAGCCGGCGGGCCCTACAGACGACAGTTGGTGTGACGCCCCCATTCTCAACCGTACGCTAATCAAACACGCAATGCGTACGACCAAGATTAGGGACTCGCTGATCGATATCACAACACAACACTAGACACAAATTAAAGTCATACAGCTTCATATTACAAGCCAGGGGCCTCGAGGGCTCGAATACAAAGCTCGACAAGCACGAGTCAGCGGAAGCAAATAATATCTGAGTACAGACATAAGTTAGACAAGTTTTGCCTTAAGAAGGCTAGCACAAACATAAGCAGCGGATCGAAAGAGGCGAGGCCTCCTGCCTGGGAACCTCCTAACTACTCCTGAGTGTCGGCGTTCTCCACGTAGTAGTAGGCTCCAGCGGTGGTGTAGTAGTCGTCTCCGGCGTACTCCATCTCCTGGGCTCCATCGTCTGAACGCGGAAATCGTATCGAGGGGGAAAGAGAATGCAAAGCAGCGGTGAGTACTCATCCAAAGTACTCGCAAGACTGACATCAGAACTATGCTAATTATGCATCAGTATCAATGAAGGGGTTATATCTGGGCTGACTGTAGAAAGCAAGAATAGGGAGAAGGCCTAGTCCTATCGAAGACTAGCATCTTCAGCATCTTGCGGCATTAGAAGAGAGTAGACCTGTATCTCATATATAGTCATATTATTGTAGCAATTTTATTAAGTAACAACGCCCAGAGATCCTTCCTCGACTCCCTGCGAGGAGGCAATCTCGGAGCCATAATTCATTTCAATTTAAAGTCACAAATATAGTTGTATAAGGTCAAGGTACAACTCCAAGTCGTCCTGTTACCATGGACACGGCTATTCGAATAGATTATTCATCCCTGCAGGGGTGCACCGCATCTCCAACACGCCTGATCACCTCCGGCCGGACACACTTTCCTGGGTCATGCCCGGCCTCGGGATAGCAGCACGTCGTCGCCCCACCTAGGCTCAACGAAGAGGCCAGCCCGCCGGTCTAAATCCTATGCGCGCAGGGTTCATGGGCCCAATCACCCTTTGCACACCTGCACGATGCGAGGGCGGTCGAGGTCAGTCCTAGCACCCCTTATTAACAAGCGCGGAGCCGTCGCGGACCACTCAGGCGCGCGCCGCTCCATTGCTAACGTCCGAAGAGCTTCGGCTGATACAACGACGCTGAGTGCCCATAACTTTCCCACGTGATGGTTTGGTGCGCAATAAGGCCAACGACCAACTCAGATCAAATACCCAACCCATTAGCATTTTATTAATGCGGGGAAAGCGCGACCCATAAAGTGCGGTCCGTCGCCCCGTCTCGAGGATGTGTGGCAAAGGCCTCTCTCGCCAGTCCACGCCTCATCATCATCAAACCGTGGGTACCCCTCAGGACCGACCCATCACCAACATGTTTCAGTAACCCGGTCATAGTAACTGTGTGTATAAAACATCAAGACGGAACCTGAGGAATCACCCTCAAGGGGGCCCCGCTCGATGAAACCGTCAAGGTGGACTTAGAGGAATCACCCTCGAGGGTCCCACACTTGAGGGGTTGCACGACAGAGTCATCGTTGGGAGTGGTGAAGGAGGAATCACCCTCGATAACCACGACCGACTAGCTACACTACAGAACTAGCATCATGAGTACTTCACGAGGTGTCACCCTCGGTACTCGATAGTAGCGCTGCAGAGTCGTACAACTAAGGGGTGTGCGGTGATGTGAGGGGCCTGGCTTGTCGGTCGGTTGACCGAGTCTTCGAGTCTCCGGGTCGTCGAGTCGTCGATGAAGGAGCAGGGGCAACTGGGACTAAGGGGTCACTGGGGGTTCACTGATCAACCTATACTAAGCAGTTGGTATGATTGCAGGTAAAGTAACAGTTTATCAAAAACAGGCTATGCATCAGAATAGGAGCTAGCTAATACAGTAGCAAAATCTAATGCAAGAATAAGAGGGAAAGGAATAGGCGATATCGGAATGCTCAAGGGGGGGTTTGCTTGCCTTGCTGCTCTGCGGCAAGGGCCTGATCGACAGGGGCGTAGTCGTACTCGGCAGCAGCGTTAGTCTCGGAGGCTACCGGAGAGAAGAGGGGGAAGAAACAATAAATACAAGCAAACAGATGCAACACGATGCATGACATGGCAATATGCAGGGCTAGGCATGCACTAACGCAGTACTATGCGTTGCGGACAAAGCGGGAGAATATCTGACGATATTTCCCGGGTCTTTGGATTTATCGGACAGGCGATCCGGAGGGGAAAATTCCATGTTCATCATGCTAGGAGCATGTGACAGATGAATGGAGGGCATATTCGGATTCGTGGGATTTTTCTGATCAACTTTCATGTATAAAGTTTTTTGATCTGAGCTACAGATTATTTTCTATGATTTTTCAAAGATTTAATCATTTTCTGGAATTAACAGAATTAAATTAATTCGAAAAATCCTATTATGACATCATACTGACATCAGCATTGCATCAGCAGTCAACAGCACAATGGCCAGGTCAAACCTGACCTGTGGGACCCACCTGTCATTGACACAGCTCCATTTCAGGTTTTTAATTAAACTAAACATAGTTAATTAGTGAGTGGGGCCCATCTAACAGTGAGGGATTAGTGCTAATTAATTATTTTCAATTAACCTAATTACTAATTAGTTAGCTGACAGGGGGTGGCTCACCTGTCATAGACACAGGGGTTTGGGGCCCCACATGTCAGTGACTGGACCAGGTCCAGTCAGCAGTTGACCAGGTCAACGGGTCAACGGTGACCGTGGGGCCCAGCTGCCAGTGACCCTGGCAGTGGCCCCGACAGGGCCACGTCGGCGGCGGCGCCGTCCGGCCACCGGAGGAGCTCCGGCGAGCTCCCGAATCACCAGCAGGGCTCGGGTTTCGTCTACGGTGGCCCAAATCGAACGTTCTTTGGCGCGTTCGAAAGCTGGAGACGTCGCCTATCCATTTCGGCCATCGGGGCAAGCTGCGGTGGACGGTGGTGAGCGGCAGGTCGACGGCGGCGGAGGCGAGCTTCGGGCGAACTCCGGCGCGTGCGTACAGGGGGCAAAACGAGCGGAACTAGCGCTGGATCGGTCCTACGCGACGCGGCAAGCACGATGGTGGCACGCCCGGGACCCTTTGGTCACCGGAGGCTCGTCGGCGACGAGCTCCGCGGCGGTTGTGTTTGGGCGCGCGTCGGGGACGGCGCTAGGAGGCACGAGCGGGCGCGTGCGTGTGCGCGTCGTGCTCCTGGAAGCACCAGGAGCTCGACGGTGAGCTCAGGCGAGCGTGACGGTGGCTGTGGCGACGACCACAAGCTCGTCGGCGGCAGCGCGCTTCGGGCTCCGGCGAAATCGAGTGACAGAGCTAGCAATCGATGGGGCTAAGCGAGGGGAAAGATGCGTGGGCTCACAGGGATCCTGCAGATGTGCAAAGCGTGCTCGGGGGAGGCTCGAGGTGGCCGGAATCGACGATGGCGATCTTCGGGTCCCGAGGAGGAAGACGACGGCGTGGGGGTGATGCAGGGCTCCTGGGGCTCGGGCTCGTGGTCGAGGAGGACGGGGTCCTCGCGGCGGTCCTTCCTGGCTAGCTGGCAGCGCGCGGGAGTGGCTGGGGCCGCGGCTAGCCGGCGGCCATGGCGACGGTGCGGTCGGGCGCGGCAGATCTGGAGGAGGAAGAGAGGGAGGAGAGCGAGCGAGGGAGGAGAGGGCGGCGAATGGAGGAGGCATCCAGGGAGAAGGCCCAGGGCGCCCTTATCCCCTCGCCCCACCTGCTCCGGTGCCGTGGCGGCCAACGGCCGGAGCCGCGCTCGTCTAGCCACGCCGGCGACGACAGCGAGGCGGGAGCAGGTGGACGAACCGGTAAGTGGGCTGGGCCGGCTCGGGCTGCGACAGGTAAGTGGGCTTCTGCCCTTTTTCTTTTGTTTCTTTTCTGTTTTCTTTTAAAATCTTTCTGTTTTGAAATAGTTTTAGGACTAAATGACTTTTGAAAAATATGGGATAGGGCCCAATATTTGCCATGCAATATTTGGTACTGCCACCAAAAATTTGGGGCCCTTTTGAAAAGTTTGGAAATTTTTATAATTCAAAAGTCAATTAAATAATTGTTTTGGCCTCTGTTATAAAAGCTTTAGAGGCACCAAACCAATTGATAAAATGGTGGTAACAATTTTGGAATAGTTTAGGGAATATTTGCAACCCAAGCATGATTTTTAATTTGAAGCTTGCAAAACTTCCAAAACCACCTTTCAAATGAATTTGAATTGGATAAGAATTTAAATCATGGTTGATTCCAACAGTGATCATCATTGGATTAGCAAAAATAATTAAGCTTGATCAAGGTCATTACTGTAGCTTAATTACAATCATTACTGTAGCAAAACCCAGGGTGTCACAATTCTCCCCTACTAAAAAGAATTCTCGTCCCGAGAATTAAGAAGTAGCAGGAAAGAGCCGGGGGTATTCTACACGAAGATGATCTTCGCGTTCCCAAGTGGCTTCATCTTCAGAATGATTTGCCCACTGCACTTTGAAGAACTTGGTAACCTTCTGACGAGTCCGACGTTCAGTTTCATCGAGAATGCGGACTGGTTACTCCTTGTAAGAAAGGTCTTGCTGTAGCTCAAGCATATCATGATCCACTGCTCGGATAGGATCCTTGAAGCAGCGACGAAGTTGCGACACATGGAACACATCGTGAACCTGAGAAAGGTTTGGCGGTAGTTCCAATTGATATGCCACTTTACCACGCCTTTCGAGAACAGTGAAAGGACCAATATAACGAGGAGCCAGCTTGCCCTTGATTCCAAAACGGTGTGTACCCCTCATTGGCGTGACTCGAAGATAAGCCTTCTCGCCAGGTTGATAGACCATATCTTTGTGATGACGGTCATACTGACTCTTCTGACGAGACTGAGCAGCCTTCAGGTTTGCATGAATAATGCGGACTTGATCTTCGGCATGTTTGATAATATCCGGACCGATAAGTGTACGTTCCCCAGTTTCTGACCAATTCAGAGGAGTCTGACACTTACGTCCATATAACACTTCAAAAGGAGCCATCTTCAGACTAGCTTGATAGCTATTGTTGTAGGAGAACTCAGCATACGGGAGAGATTCCTCCCATTTCTTGCCGAAAGAAATGACACAAGCTCGAAGCATGTCTTCGAGAATCTGGTTGACTCTTTCAACTTGTCCCTGGGATTGAGGGTGAAAAGCGGTGCTGAAGGACAAACGAGTCCCCATCGCTTCCTGGAAACTTGTCCAGAATCTTGGAGTGAATAAACTACCACGGTCTGAACTAATCACCAATGGAATACCGTGGAGTGAAACAACTCTGGACATGTATAGATCTGCCAGCTGACTAGCAGTAATAGTTTCCTTGACAGCCAGAAAATGTGCAACTTTGGACAACCGGTCAATGACGACAAGAATAGCATCATTACCTTTCTGCGATATGGGAAAACCAGTAATGAAGCCCATTTTAACATGATCCCATTTCCATTCAGGAATAGAAATAGGTTGTAGAGTTCCAGCAGGCCTTTGATGTTCTGCTTTGATCCGACAGCAAATGTCACATTCTGAAACATAGCGTGCAATGTCTTGCTTCATGTTAGACCACCAGAATCTTCGACGAATGTCTTGGTACATCTTGGTACTACCAGGATGAATAGACAGCGGAGTGTCATGTGCTTCCTTCATGACTTCCTGAGTCATATCATGATTTTTCTCCTTACTCGGTACCACTAGGCGGTCTTTGAAGTACAAAGCACCATCCTCAGCAATAGTGAAGGGTGAGAGCTTTCCTTCTGCGAGATCGCGTTTAATCCTCTCGACTTCATTGTCACACTTCTGGATCCACTTGATGACGTCCACCAGATCTGGTTTAGCAACCAGGGTATTAAGAGAACCCTGGGGTACAACGTGGAGGTTCATTTTGTAGGACCCTTCAGGAGGGGGAGCGAGATATCCCTGAGGAACAATATGGAGGTTCAGCTTGCGAAATTCTTCTTGAAGAAGGGGGTGAACCTTGTGAACCTGAAGGTGGTTGCAGTAGGACTTGCGGCTCAAAGCATCAGCCATTACATTAGCTTTGCCTGGGGTATAAGAAATACCCACATTGTAATCTGCTATGCGCTCCATCCATCTCTATTGACGGAGATTTAGATCTGGCTCAGTAAACAAGTACTTCAGACTTTGATGATCGGTGTAGATTTCGCAACGATTTCCAACAAGGTATCGCCGCCACTCTTTCAGTGCATGAATTACTGCAGCAAGTTCAAGGTCATGAACTGGGTAGTTCTCTTCATGAGGACGCAATTGACGAGATGCATAAGCAACCACTCTGCGTTCTTGCATTAGGACACAGCCCATTCCTTGACGTGAAGCGTCACAATAAATGACAAAGTCCTTACGAGTATCCGGAGGAGCAAGCACTGGAGCAGAGGTCAGCTTGTCCTTAAGTGCCTGAAAGCTCTCCTGACATTTTTTTGTCCACTCATATTTAACACCTTTGTGAAGCAAATTGGTTAAGGGCTTTGCAATCTTGGAGAAGTTCTCGACGAATCGACGGTAATAGCTGGCGAGACCGAGAAAACTTCTGACTTGCTTGACATTCTTCGGGGGAGTCCAGTCAAGAATAGCCTGAACTCGTTCAGGGTTGACCGCAATACCATCCTTGGAGATCACATGACCAAGGTAGGTTACTTCGTCCATCCAGAACTCACACTTTGAATACTTAGCATAGAGTTGATGTTCTCGAAGCCTCTCCAGTATAAGACGAAGATGTTCAGCATGCTCTTCTTTATTCTTGGAGAATACCAGAATATCATCCAGATAAACCACGACGAATTTATCGAGGTAATCCATAAAAATATAATTCATCAAGCGAGAGAAGGTTGCTGGAGCATTTGTTAAGCCGAAGGACATGACGGTGTACTCGTATGAACCATAGCGAGTAACAAATGCAGTTTTGGGAATATCTTCTTCACGAACTCGGATTTGATGGTAACCCAACCTCAAGTCGAGTTTAGAAAATACTGATGAACCAGCAAGTTGATCATACAGATCGTTGATCCGTGGAAGCGGATATTTGTTTTGAATCGTTGCTTGGTTGATGGGACGGTAATCTTGGACCAATCGGTTCGTACCATCCTTCTTCTTAACAAAGAGAGAAGGTGCTCCCCAAGAGAGGAACTTGGACGAATGAACCCTTGACGAAGCGAGTTGTCAATTTCTTGCTTAAGTTCTAGGAGTTCATGTGGTGGCATCTTATACGGACGCTTGGCAATAGGAGTGGTACCCGGTACCAAGTCGATGACAAACTCGACAGCTCTGGCAGGGGGAATCCCTGGAAGTTCTTCCGGAAAAACATCTTGGAAATCCCGGACCACTGGAATGTTTTCAATTCCTTCAAGGGGTGATTCATTTAATGCATTCAAAGCATATAGTCGGGCTTCAGCATCTCGAACAAGATGAGCATGGTAGCTGACTATCTCATTCGAAGGATGCAGAAGGTGGACGGTTTTGGTGGCACAAACGACGGAAGCGGTGTGTGCTTTCAACCAATCCATCCCCAGAATAAGGTCGGTCTTGGAAGACTTCAATATAATGGGGGAAGCATGGAATTCCATTCCTTCTATTTCAATGGGGACATCTTGACAAACCATTGAGGTTCGACATTGGCCAGCGGGGGTGTTTACCACTATTGGAATGTTCATCTCCTCCTACTTAATGCCATGCATGTATGCAAAATCTTCAGACATGAAAGAATGCGATGCTCCTGTATCAAACAATACAGAAGCTAGTACAGAGTTAACGAGAAGAGTACCCATCATGGTAGCAGGCTGGTCTTGAGCTTCATTCAGTTCCGCATTGTTAGCTTGAGCACGGCCCTGAGCGGGCCTGGCATTGCTGTGGCGGGGCTGGTTGGAAGGCAGTGCAAGTTGATTCTGATTCTGCCTGCAGTCTCTAGCACGGTGTCCTGGGCGGCCACACTTGAAGCACAGCCCATCCTCAGGGCGAGAAGGGGGAACAAGAGCTCGTGGTGGCGGAGCTGGGAGCCTCGGCTGCCTAGGTGGGGGTGGAGGCAGACGAGGTGCAGCATAGGACGGCCTCGGAGCAGGAGGCGGTGCATGGTACATGTTGTGGGGGATCCAGATCTTGCGCTTCTGAGCAGATGGACCCGAAGATGAACCCATGTCGCGGTTGCGCTTGCTGCTGTCCTTGTAGTCCTGCAGACCTGTCTCCACTATAATAGACTTGTTCACCAAGGTGGCAAAGTTACCGAAGTCTTGAGCAAGGAGTGCCAGCTTGATATCCGGGTGGAGGCCTTCACGGAACTTCTCCTGCCTGCGAGCATCAGTTGCAACATCTTCTTCAGCATAGCAAGACAAATCCAGAAATTCCCGCTGATAAGCATCCACAGTCTTGTTGCCCTGGACTAGATTGCGGAACTCACGCTTCTTCTTGTCCATCATTCCCTGAGGAATGTGACGAGCATGGAATGCGGCTTGGAATTCCGGCCAGGTGATAATCCAACAGGCTGTGAACGCCTGTGACTATCCCACCATTGAGCAGTGGGGCCCTTCAGAAAGTAAGAGGCAAAGGTGACATAGCTAGCCTCTGGGGCGCCTGAAGACTCCAGCTCATATGTGATGTCACGGAGCCAGTCATCTGCGTCAAGCGGCTGAGTAGAGCTGCGGTAGATCGCAGGGTTGAGGCGCATGAAGTCTTGCAGAGTCATTGGGGCTGGCTGCTGATTCATATTCGGCCTTGGGAACTGGTCCATAAGCCCTTGCATAAACTGGCGATTCAGTTCAAACTGTTGCGTCATACCAGCCATGTAGTCCGGTGGTGGTGGTGGTTCAGGCGCACCACGACCACGACCAGCTGGCCTAACCATTCTGTTAAAATTTTAACAGTGGTAGTTTAGTATTGGGTAGTTGCAAAAACAACGAATCATTCATGAAGTAAATTGCACAAAGAAGGCAGTGCAATAGATACGACATAGTAGTTCAAATTTCAACATACAGGTCCATACATAGGTCTATTACAAACCATAAGTCTGTTACAAATTAGACGATAGGTCCGTCATGAAAACAACCTAGACAACTAGGCAGCACGCAGGCACGCGGTGGAGGGATACAACAACGGGACATAGCGATAAGCTACATCAACGTCGGGGACAACGAAAGTAACCACGGAACTGCAGATGACCCTGGTTGTGAAACCCGGTGGCAGGGTCCTGCATCCCGTGCACACTCCGATGCAGAACCTGCATACTAAGCAGGAGCGCAGGTCCACGTGGCGGAGTACGACCTCCAACCTCAGGCCATCCAATACCTGGGGGAAACTCAGTCCGAGGCGGGTAAAGGACGTGCTCCGGATGTATCCTCGCATGAACTGCTGGCAACAAGTGCTCATAGCCTGATACAGACGAGCACGGGTGGCGTACAGCTCGACGTTAAGAGCCCTGACAGTGCGATCCAGAGCCTCAGTGTACTGGACCAGAAACTGTGGGTCGTAACGACGACTCACGTAGGGGGTGCAGACAGCAGTGTAGGACCAGTCGGTACGCTGCCGTGCATAAGGGGTCAAGACCTCAGCGTCGGCCGCAGTATCAACTCTAGCGGGGACATACGGGATGTATCTGTATGCCGTCTCCTCCAAACAAGGGTTCGCTGCACGGAGACGAACAATAGCAGCATAGGCAGCATCCTGTACTGCCGTCTCAACAGTCACTCCAACGCCACGGAAGGTGTGCAGCTCAGTGATGGAGCGGTCCTGTCGATCCCAGATAACCATCTCAGCCTCATACTGTTCCTGGTTGAACTTGCGGTAGTCCTCGTAAACAGTGTACTCGGGGTACCAGCGATATCACAGCTTCTTCAAAAGGCCGACCAGAATGGCCGGGAACCCAGTCGTATCGTGTGCGTAGGTCAGACGAACGATCTGCCTACCGGGACGCATCTGTAACAAGGAGATTCAAGATGTCAAATGACAGTGTGTGCATCATAACTTCAAAGAAGACAATTTTCGACGAAACAATTCTTCGGTGGATGTGATCACGAGAACCTAATGTAAGATTTAGCAAAATCTTTAACCCAAAAGAGAAGAGAGATTAGAACCCAGAGTATAGACGAGGAATAAAAGATCCTAATACCACCCGGTTGAGATGTGGGCCCGTAACCCACACAACTATGTTAGTACAAGTTTTCTAATGACTAGACTCAACTTCGGCCAAGGAGTTGGAAAGGGGGCTACCTACAGGCAGTGGGCTCTGATACCAACTTGTGACTCCCCCATTCTCAACCGTACGCTAATCAAACACGCAATGCGTATGACCAAGATTAGGGACTCACTGATCGATTTCACAACACAACACTAGACACAAATTAAAGTCATACAGTTTCATATTACAAGCCAGGGGACTTGAGGGCTCGAATACAAAGCTCGACAAGCACGAGTCAGTGGAAGCAAATAATATCTGAGTACAGACATAAGTTAGACAAGTTTTGCCTTAAGAAGGCTAGCACAAACATAAGCAGCGGATCGAAAGAGGCGAGGCCTCCTGCCTGGGAACCTCCTAACTACTCCTGAGCGTCGGCGTTCTCCACATAGTAGTAGGCTCCAGCGGTGGTGTAGTAGTCGTCTCCGGCGTACTCCATCTCCTGGGCTCCATCGTCTGAACGCGGAAATCGTATCGAGGGGGAAAGAGAATGCAAAGCAGCGGTGAGTACTCATCCAAAGTACTCGCAAGACTGACATCAAAACTATGCTAATTATGCATCAGTATCAATGAAGGGGTTATATCTGGGTTGACTGCAGAAAGCAAGAATAGGGAGAAGGCCTGGTCCTATCGAAGACTAGCATCTTCAGCATCTTGCAGCATTAGAAGAGAGTAGACCTGTATCTGATATATAGTCATATTATTGTAGCAATTTTATTAAGTAACCACGCCCAGAGATCCTTCCTCCACTCCCTGCGAGGAGGCAATCTCGGAGCCACTATTCATTTCAATTTAAAGTCACAATTATAGTTGTATAAGGTCAAGGTACAACTCCAAGTCGTCCTGTTACCGTGGACACGGCTATTCGAATAGATTATTCAACCCTGCAGGGGTGCACCGCATCTCCAACACGCCTGATCACCTCCGGACGGACACACTTTCCTGGGTCATGCCTGGCCTCGGGATAGCAGCACGTCGTCGCCCCACCTAGGCTCAACGAAGAGGCCAGCCCGCCGGTCTAAATCCTATGCGCGCAGGGTTCATGGGCCCAATCACCCTTTGCACACCTGCACGATGCGAGGGCGGCCGAGGTCAGTCCTAGCACCCCTTATTAACAAGCGCGGTGCCGTCGCGGACCACTCGGGCGCGCTCCGCTCCATTGCTGACGTCCGAAGAGCTTCGGCTGATACAACGACGCTGAGTGCCCATAACTTTCCCACGTGATGGTTTGGTGCGCAATAAGGCCAACGACCAACTCAGATCAAATACCCAACCCATTAGCATTTTATTAATGCGGGGAAAGCGCGACCCATAAAGTGCGGTCCGTCGCCCCGTCTCGAGGATGTGTGGCAAAGGCCTCTCTCGCCAGTCCACGCCTCATCATCATCAAACCGTGGGTACCCCTCAGGACCGACCCATCACCAACATGTTTCAGTAACCCGGTCATAGTAACTGTGTGTATAAAACATCAAGACGGAACCTGAGGAATCACCCTCAAGGGGGCCCCGCTCGATGAAACCGTCAAGGTGGACTTAGAGGAATCACCCTCGAGGGTCCCACACTTGAGGGGTTGCACGACAGAGTCATCGTCGGGAGTGGTGAAGGAGGAATCACCCTCGATAACCATGACCGACTAGCTACACTACAGAACTAGCATCATGAGTACTTCACGAGGTGTCACCCTCGGTACTCGATAGTAGCGCTGCAGAGTCGTACAACTAAGGGGTGCGCGGTGATGTGAGGGGCCTGGCTTGTCGGTCGGTTGACCGAGTCTTCGAGTCTCCGGGTCGTCGAGTCGTCGATGAAGGAGCAGGGGCAACTGGGACTAAGGGGTCACTGGGGGTTCACTCATCAACCTATACTAAGCAGTTGGTATGATTGCAGGTAAAGTAACAGTTTATCAAAAACAGGCTATGCATCAGAATAGGAGCTAGCTAATACAGTAGCAAAATCTAATGCAAGAATAAGAGGGAAAGGAATAGGCGATATCGGAATGCTCAAGGGGGGGTTTGCTTGCCTTGCTGCTCTGCGGCAAGGGCCTGATCGACAGGGGCGTAGTCGTACTCGGCAGCAGCGTTAGTCTCGGAGGCTACCGGAGAGAAGAGGGGGAAGAAACAATAAATACAAGCAAACAGATGCAACACGATGCATGACATGGCAATATGCAGGGCTAGGCATGCACTAACGCAGTACTATGCGTTGCGGACAAAGCGGGAGAATATCTGACGATATTTCCCGGGTCTTTGGATTTATCGGACAGGCGATCCGGAGGGGAAAATTCCATGTTCATCATGCTAGGATCGTGTGACAGATGAATGGAGGGCATATTCGGATTCGTGGGATTTTTCTGATCAACTTTCATGTATAAAGTTTTTTGATCTGAGCTACAGATTATTTTCTATGATTTTTCAAAGATTTAATCATTTTCTGGAATTAACATAATTAAATTAATTCGAAAAATCCTATTATGACATCATGCTGACATCAGCATTGCATCAGCAGTCAACAGCACAGTGGCCAGGTCAAACCTGCCCTGTGGGACCCACTTGTCATTGACACAACTCCATTTCAAGTTTTTAATTAAAACTAAACATAGTTAATTACTGAGTGGGGCCCATCTGTCAGTGAGGGATTAGTGCTAATTAATTATTTTCAATTAACCTAATTACTAATTAGTTAGCTGACAGGGGGTGGCCCACCTGTCATAGACACAGGGGCTTGGGGCCCCACATGTCAGTGACTGGACCAGGTCCAGTCAGCAGTTGACCAGGTCAACGGGTCAACGGCGACCACGGGGCCCAGCTGCCAGTGACCCTGGCAGTGGCCCCGACCTGGCCACGACGGCGGCGGCGCCGTCCGGCCATCGAAGGAGCTCCGGTGAGCTCCCGAATCGCCGGCAGGGCTCGGGTTTCGTCTATGGTGGCCCAAATTGGGCGTTCTTTGGCGCGTTCGAAAGTTGGAGACGTCGCCTATCCATTTCGGCCATCGGGGCAAGCTCTGGTGGACGGTGGCGAGCGGTAGGTCGACGGCGGCGGAGGCGAGCTTCGGGCGAACTCTGGCGCGTGCGTACAGGGGGCAAAACGAGTGGAACTAGCGCTGGATCGGTCCTACGCGACGCGGCAAGCACGATGGTGGCACGCCCGGGACCCTTTGGTCACCGGAGGCTCATCGGCGACGAGCTCCGTGGCGGTTGTGTTCGGGCGCGCGTCGGGGACGGCGCTAGGAGGCACGAGCGGGCACGTGCGTGTGCGCGTCGTGCTCCTGGAAGCACCAGGAGCTCGACGGTGAGCTCAGGTGAGCGTGACGGTGGCTGTGGCGACGACCACAAGCTCGTCGGCGGCAGCGCGCTTCGGGCTCCGGCGAAATCGAGCGACAGAGCTAGCAATCGACGAGGCTAAGCGAGGGGAAAGATGCGTGGGCTCACAGGGATCCTGCAGATATGCAAAGCGTGCTTGGGGGAGGCTCGAGGTGGCCGGAATCGACGACGGCGATCTTCGGGTCCCGAGGAGGAAGACGATGGCGTTAGGGCGATGCAAGGCTCCTGGGGCTCGGGTTCGTGGTCGAGGAGGACGGGGTCATCGCGGCGGTCCTTCCTGGCTAGCTGGCAGCGCGCGGGAGTGGCTGGGGCCGCGGCTAGCCGGCGGCCATGGCGACGGTGCGGTCGGGCACGGCGGATCTGGAGGAGGAAGAGAGGGAGGGGAGCGAGCGAGGGAGGAGAGGGCGGCGAATGGAGGAGGCGTCTAGGGGAGAAGGCCCAGGGCGCCCTTATCCCCTTGCCCCACCTGCTCCGGTGCCGTGGCGGCCAACGGCCGGAGCCGCGCGCGTCTAGCCACGCCGGCGACGACAGCGAGGCGGGAGCAGGTGGACGAACCGGTAAGTGGGCTGGGCCATCTCGGGCTGCGACAGGTAAGTGGGCTTCTGCCCTTTTTCTTTTGTTTCTTTTCTGTTTTCTTTTTAAATCTTTCTGTTTTGAAATAGTTTTAGGACTAAATGACTTTTGAAAAATATGGGATAGGGCCCAATATTTGCCATGCAATATTTGGTACTGCCACAAAAAAATTTGGGGCCCTTTTGAAAAGTTTGGAAATTTTTATAATTCAAAAGTCAATTAAATAATTGTTTTGGCCTCTATTATAAAAGCTTTAGAGGCACCAAACCAATTGATAAAATGGTGGTAACAATTTTGGAATAGTTTAGGGAATATTTGCAACCCAAGCATGATTTTTAATTTGAAGCTTGCAAAACTTCCAAAACCACCTTTCAAATGAATTTGAATTGGATAAGAATTTAAATCAGGGTTGATTCCAACAGTGATCATCATTGGATTAGCAAAAATAATTAAGCTTGATCAAGGTCATTACTGTAGCTTAATTACAATCATTACTGTAGCAAAACCCAGGGTGTCACAGTTGGGGACCCCCGGGCCGGCTAGGGAGACTGCCAGCCGAGCCCCCCCAGCATTATCTGTGCATATTGTAAGCGAGGGGTTGGCCTATAAAAACCCCTGGAACCCCCTCATACAAGGGGCGGACTCTCTTCCTAACACTCACACACTCATACACACACACACACACACACACACCGGAGAGGTAGAGGGAGGAAGCTAGCTCCTCCTTCCTCCTCCGCCGAATAGCTCAAGGAGCACCATTGTAGCCCTCTCGGTTCATCAACCAAACCAGCAGGACTAGGGGTGTTACCTCTCCTAGAGGGCCCCGAACCTGGGTACATCGTGTGTCACGCACTGCCTGTCCCCAATACCGTTTCCGGAGCCCGCCGGCGTCCCTTCGGCCCCACCCACTCTCGATAAGCCACCCCATCGCATCTGCCATGAGAAAACGACGACAGTTGGCGCCCACCGTGGGGCGGTCCGTGGCGCCGGCCGGAGTCATGCTCCGGGCGGGACCCTTCGCCAACTCCGCCAGGTGCTTCGCGTCCGGATCGACCAACAAGCCCGTGGAGCCCGCCTCCGCGGAAGCCTCCGCGGCACCAAGCCTCGGTTCCGCCTACTCTGCAAGCATCGCCATCGAGCCGTGCCACGACGACGTCCCGCTCGGCGTTGACGGCCTCTGCACGCTCCTTGGCGGGCTGCGCCTCGGCGACACGCCAGCCTCCGACGAGTACCCCAGCGAGGTGCTCGACTGCAGCGACCCACCACCGTTTGCAAGTATGGCCGCCTCGAGCGGCGCCGACGGCCTTCGCGTCCTCGCGGAGGTAATGGCCACCGGCTCCTTGACGAGCTCCGGTCACGCTAGAGTTGAGGCGAGCGCAAACGCCGTTATGGCTCGCGCTAGGGCGGGAGCAGGCACAGCTGCCGCTGTGGCTCGTTCTGGCACCTCTGACCCCCTCCGCTCCACTCTTCGGGGCCTGAGCACTCCCATCGCGCCAACGACCGACCCGGCTGCCTCTACAGAGTCCACCTCCCTCGCGACCGCCCGGCGCCGGATGGAGTCCGCGCAGAAGTATAACTCCGCTTACGGCCTCACCCCGGCCGGTGACGAGCCCAGTCGGCGTCGGGACGTCCGCAACCGCGGCCGCATGGTCGCAGAAACCCTTGGTGGTAGGCTGCCCACCTACGACACTCCTGTGGCCAACATGAGGGCCGCCCAGGTGACCTACAATGATATGGCCACCATGGAGGGCGAGGAGCGCGCGCAGCAGGAGCAGCACATCCAGGACCCCATCGCCGCTGCCAACTCGCAGCGGCCTGTGCCGGTTCCGAGCTCCCCCACATCGAGGGTGAGGGCCAGCGGGCTGCTAGCGACCGCCTGCAGGCCCAGCACTCTTCCACCCCTCGCGGCTCCGGCAGGCAAGCCAGAGGAAGCCGCAGCCGGCGTTCCCAGCACGGGAACGAACAGCCGGCAGTCACCAGCCAGCGCAACGACGCCTCGGAGGGCGGTTGCCGACGCGATCGCGCTCACACCCCGCCTCCACGGCAGGAACGTGCGCGCTCGCCCGCTCCGGTCGTCCACGCCGAGCTCGCGGCCCGGCTAGGGCCACGCATTCCGCACAGCGAGAACGACACCCGCCTCCGCATCAACCGGCTGGCGTAGTCTGCCCTCCTGGAGGAGGAGGGCCCGATCGGGCCGGCATGTTTTGGCCCCCGGATCCACAACGAGTCATTCCCCGTCGTCTTCACGCTCCCCCACGACACTCCAAAATACAATGGCACGGCCAAGCCGAAAGACTAGCTAATAGACTACACCACCCCAGTCGGCATCGCCAGAGGAAACAAGCGCGTGGCTGTGCGCTACGTCCCCCTCATGTTGGTCGGCTTGGCCCGGACATGGCTAAACAGCCTGCCGGTCGGCAGCATCAACACCTGGGTGGATTTCAAAGAGGCGTTCGTCCACAACTTCACCGACACCTACAAGCGCCCTGGCTACCCCCGCGAGCTCGCCATGTGCGTCCAGGGGCCGGAAGAATCCCTCCGCGACTACCTCACGCGCTGGACCGAGTTGCGCAACTCCTGCGAAGGGGTGCACGAGGTGCGGGCCATCCAGTACTTCTCCGAGGGCTGCCGAGACGGCACCCTCCTCAAGCACAAGCTCATGTGCTCAGAGCCAGCCACCTTGACGGACCTCATGGCCAAGGCGGATAAGTACGCCATGGCCGACTCCGCGATGCGGATCAAGGTCAGCGCAACCGGCAAAGCCGTTCAGCCGCCCGCTGCCTCATGACCGGCCGACGACAACCGGCAACAGCAGAACAACAAGCGGAAGGCCGACCAGCAAACCCCCGTTATGGGAGCAAGCAAGTCGCCACCGTCGAGGAGGGGCAGCCGGCTGCCCAGGCCTCCAGCCAGCACCAGCGGACCGGCAAGGCCACCTGGCAGCCTAAGCTCACCTTCGAGCAGATGCTCGATGCTCCCTGCAAGATGCACTCCGGGGCAAAGCCAGCCACGCACACGCTCCGACAGTGCAGCTTCTCCCAGCGGCTAGCCCGGGGTGAGGGCCTTCCGGCTCCTCCGCCTCCGGCTCCCCGCGCTCCGGCGCCCGCGCCGGCTCCAGCTCCCAACGACGGCCGTCTCCACGATCAGTTCCCCGACCAGGACGGGGCCTACATCGTCTTCACCAGCGAGGGCACCGACAAGCATAGCCAATGTCAGCGCCGGCACGAGGTGAACGCCACCATGCCCTCGGTCCCCCAGTACATGCACTGGTCCGAGAAGCCGATCATCTGGAGCCGGGCAGACCACCCGGTCGTGATGCCGAACCCGGCCAGCTACGCCCTCGTTCTTGATCCCACCATCGCCTCGGAGAGGCTCACCTGTCGTTTCTCGCAGGTGCTGATCGACGGAGGCAGTAACATCAACATCCTCTACCGCGACACGCTGCTCAAGCTGGGGCTCAAGGAGAAAGACCTACAGCCGAGCCGGACGACGTTCCACGGCATCGTGCCGGGACAATCCTGCTCCCCCATCGACAAGATCCGGCTCGACGTCCTCTTCGGCAACAAGAGCCACTTTCGCCGCGAGCCGGTGTGGTTCGAGGTGGTGGACCTCAACAGTCCCTACCACGCATTGCTGGGCATGCCAGCGCTCGTCAAGTTCATGGCGGTTCCCCACTACGCCTACCTCAAGATGAAGATGTCGTGTCCCAAGGGCATCATCACCACAGATGGCGACTACAAGAAGTCGATCGAGTGCGCACGCGACAACAGCCAGCTGGCCGAGGCACTGGTGATCGCGGAGGAGAAGCGCCAGCTCGACCGGCTCGTGGCCCACGCCACCGAGCAGCCGGCCGTACCAACTCCCCCATCCCAACCGGCCAGCGAGGCGACGTTCCAGCCGTCCAAGGACACCAAGCAGGTGCCACTCGACCCGGCCAACCCCAAGCAGTGCGTCACCATCGGCGCCAACCTCAGCAGCAAATAGGATGGCGATCTCGTTGACTTCCTCGATGAGAATCGGGACATCTTTGCATGGTCTCCCAAAGACTTGTCGGGTGTTCCGAGGACGTACGCCGAGCACAAACTTCACGTACGGCCGGATGCGAAGCCGGTCAAGCAACCCCTGCACCGTTTCTCCGAGGAGAAGCGGCGCACCATAGGAGAAGAGATCGCCCGGCTCCTCGCAGCCGGCTTCATAATGGAAGTTTTCCACCCGTACTGGTTGGCCAACCCAGTCCTGGTGCTGAAGAAAAACAAGACTTGGCGCATGTGCATCGACTACACCAGCTTGAACAAGGCGTGTCCCAAGGACCCTTTCGCCCTGCTCCGGATCGATCAAGTGATCGACTCCACGGCCGGCTGCGATCTGCTATCCTTCCTGGATGCCTACTTCGGCTACCACCAGATCAAGCCGGACCCGGCCGATCGGCTGAAGACCTCCTTCATCACCCCCTTTGGGGCCTACTGCTACATTACCATGTCGTTCGGCTTAAAGAATGCAGGCGCCACCTTTCAGCGCTGCATGTAGAAATGCCTTCTGCCCCAGATCGGCAGAAACGTCCATGTCTATGTGGACGACATCATCATCAAGACCAAGAAGCACTTCAGCCTCCTCGACAACCTCCGAGAAACCTTCTCCAACCTACGTGAGTACAAGATCCAGCTCAACCCGGAGAAGTGCGTCTTCGGTGTGCCAGCCGGCCAACTCCTGGGTTTCTTCGTGTCCGCGCGCGGCATCGAGGCTAACCCGGAGAAGATCAAGGCCATCGAGCGCATGCACAAGCCGGCCAGGCTCCGCGACGTCCAGAAATTCGTCGGCCGCTTGGCCTCGCTCAGCCGGCTCGTCAGCCGGCTGGGCAAGAAGGCGCTACCCCTCTACCAGCTCATGAAGAAGGCGACCAAGCTCGAGCCGGGCCATGACCCTATGAAGAAGCTGGCCAAGTTCGAGTGGACCGACCAGGCGGACGAAGCGTTTCGCGACCTCAAACGCGCCCTCTCCAGCGCGCCCGTCTTGGCCGCGCCGGCTGAAAAGGAGCCTATGCTCGCATACATAGCGGCAACCATGCGCGTGGTCAGCGTCGTCTTGGTGGTGGAGCGGCCCGAGGAAGGCAAGGCGCTGCCGGTACAACGCCCCGCCTACTACCTGAGTGAGGTCCTCTCCGCGTCCAAGCAGAACTACCCCCACTACCAGAAGATGTGCTACGGTGTATACTTCGCCGCAAAGAAGGTGAAGCAGTACTTCCAGGAGCACACCATCACCGTGGTGAGCACGGCCCCGCTCGGCGAGATCATGAGCGGCCGGGACGCCACCGGCCGGATCGCCAAATGGGCCATCGCGCTGGCCGACCACGACATCAGGTACGAGTCACACACGGCCATCAAATCGCAGGCGGTGGCCGACTTCCTTGTCGATTGGGCTGAGACCCAGTTTGTGCCGCCGCCTCCAGACTCCACGCACTGGCGCATGCATTTCGATGGCTCGAAGATGCGGACCGGCTTGGGAGCCGGCATCGTCTTGTCGTCCCCGAAAGGGGACCAACTCAAGTACGCGCTCCAGATCTATTTCGCCGCCTCCAACAATGTGGCCGAGTACGAGGCGCTCGTCCACGGCCTCCGACTCGCCAAAGAAATCGGCATCCGTTGAATCCTTTGCTTCGGTGACTCGGACCTTGTGGTGCAACAGGTCTCTGGCGAGTGGGACGCCAGGATCGCCAATATGGCCAGCTACCGCTTCCTCGTCCAACAGCTCACCGGCTCCTTCGAGGGTTGTGAGTTCCACCACATCCCCCGAGCGGACAACGAGGCGGAGGACGCTGGCAAAAATCGACTCCACCCGCCAAGCCATCCCGGCCGGTGTCTCCCTCGAGAAACTACGCAAGCCGTCGATCAAGCCATCCGCCGAGTCAGAATCCATCTTCGTACCTGCGGACCCCGCCGGCTCATCCTCAAGCCCGGGGGCTCCACCGGCTCCTCCCGTCCCGCCGTCCTCCCCGACTCCGGCCGTTCCCGCCTCCACACCGGCCGACTCCGATCCCGCATCCATCATGATGGCAGTAGACGCGCCCTCCGCCGACCCAGTCCCGGGGACTGGCAAGCCGGGCCTGGGGGCTCTGGCTGCCCCAGACCCCCAGCCCGAGATGGAGCCGGCTCCCGTGTCGGCACCAACATGGGCCCAACCCATCCTGGCCTTCCTCCTGCGCGGTGAGCTCCCTCTGGACAAGGCCATGGCCCGGAAAATCCAGCGCCGGTCCCCCGCCTATGCCATCATCAACCATGAGCTGGTTCGGCGCAGCGCAACCGGCGTCTTCCAGCGCTGCGTCGAGTTGGAGAAAGGGCAAGAGATCCTCCGAGACATCCACCAGGGCGAGTGCGGCCACCACGCCACCTCGAGGGCCCTGGTGGCCAAGGCGTTCCGCCACGGTTTTTACTGGCCAACTGCCCTGGAAGAGGCAACGCGGCTAGTCAACAAGTGTGAGGGCTGCCAGCACTTCAGCATGCAGAGCCACCTGCCGGCTTCAGCCCTCAAAACCACCCCCTCTCATGGCCTTTCGTTGTCTGGGGGTTCGACATGGTGGGACCATTCACGACCGCTTGAGGCGGCATGACGCACCTGCTGGTAGCCGTCGACAAGTTCACCAAGTGGATCGAGGCCAGACCCATCAAGAAGCTGGACAGCCCCACGGCCGTCCGGTTCGTCAAAGATATCACGGTCCGCTACGGAGTCCCCCACAGCATCATCACCGACAACGGTACCAACTTCGCCAAGGGCGCAATGGCGATCTTCTGCTCCAAGGAGGGCATCCGGCTCAACCTCGCGTCAGTGGCCCACCCATAGTCGAACGGCCAGGCGGAGAGGGCAAACGGCCTGATCCTGGCCGGCATCAAGCCCCGACTCGTGGCGCCGCTTGTGCGTTCAGCCGGCTGCTGGATCGAAGAGCTACCGGTCATCCTGTGTAGCCTCAGAACCACGCCCAACCGCTCAACCGGCTTCACCCCTTTCTTCCTCGTGTATGGGTCCAAGGCGGTCATCCCCACGGACATTGAGTTCGACTCGCCTCGCGTCACTCTGTACACGGAGGCAGACGCAAGAGAAGCAAGAGAAGACGGTGTCGACCTACTCGAAGAGGCACGCGAACTGGCCCTGAGTCGGACGGCCATCTACGAGCAGAAGCTTCGGCACTACCACAGCAAGCGGATCCGGCCCCTTTCCTTCTGCGAAGGAGACCTGGTGCTCAGGCGGATCCAGCGAACCGTCGGCCAGCACAAGCTGTCCTCCCCATTGGAGGGCCCGTTCATCGTCAGTAAGGCGCTGCACAACAACGTGTACTATCTGATAGATGCCCAGAAGTCACAGAAGCGCAAGAGAGACGCCTCCGGCGAGGAGACGGAGCGCCCGTGGAACGCGGCGCTCCTTCGCCCATTTTACTGCTAAAACAACCAGTGTATGTATGTACCCCCACCCTTTTGGGCCTAATGAATGTAGCAGGTGTCCCAAGCCAGCACTTGGGGCCTGCCTTTTCAATTCCTTCAAAGCATATCGCTCCTCGAGCAGGCTCCCAGGTCCGGCTCCCCGGACCCGGGGGCTCGCCGGCTAGCCTGACCGCCCCTCCCGAAGCCGGTCAAGTAATGTGGGATAAGCCAACCCCTCCCTCCCCGCCCAAGCTACAGACCGGCTCCCGGCTGTCCAGCTAGTGGGATCCTAGGACGGGAAACTTACCACACACGAACGCTGTCTGCAAGGGGATGGCCGGCTGGATCTAGCTGGATCATTTACCACTTCTAGCCGGCCTCTACCGTACTCACCCTAGCTAAGCGTCCCCACAACCCTAAACCCCATGACCGACTCCCCTAAGGCAGATGCCCCGTCCCAGCCACAGACCGGCTCCTGGCTGTCTGGCTAGCGGGGTCGAAGCCAAAGGGGACGAAGTTTTGGCAGCACAAGGGTCAAAGGGACGAAGAGCCATGAACGAGTCGGCACACACACTTTTTCGTTTCAGCAAGTTGCATGATGACCCACAAGTATAGGGGGTCAATCATAGTCCTTTCGATAAGTAAGAGTGTCGAACCCAACGAGGAGCAGAAGGAAATGACAAGCGGTTTTCAGCAAGGTAATTTCTGCAAGCACTGAAATTGTAGGTAATAGATAGTTTGATAGCAAGGTAATTTGTAACGAGCAAGTAACGGTAACGGTAAACAAGGTGCAGCAAGGTAGCCCAATCCTTTTGAGGCAAAGGACAGGCCAGAACAATCACTAGTAATAGGCAAAGTGTTCTTGAGGGTACATGAGAATTTCGTCTAGTCACTTTTATCATGTTGGTTTGATTCGTGTTCGCTACTTTGATAATTTGATATGTGGGTGGACCGGTGCTAAGGTGCTGTTCTTACTTGAACTAACAACCCACTTATGATTAACCCCCTCGCAAGCATCCGCAACTACGAGAAAAGTATTAAGACAAAGTCTAACCATAGCATTAAACATGTGGATCCAAATCAGCCCCTTACGAAGTAGCGCATAAACTAGGGTTTAAGCTTCTGTCACTCTAGCAACCCATCATCTAATAATTACTCCACAATGCATTCCCTTAGGCCCATGAATGGTGAAGTGTCATGTAGTCGACGTGCACATGACACCACTAAGGTAATCACATCATACATATCATCAAAATATCGAACACATATCAAATTCACATGATTACTCGCAACATGACTTCTCCCGTGACCTCAAGAACAAAGGTAACTACTCACAAATAATAATGATGCTGAAGATCAGAGGAGTAATGAATAGCATAATGGATCTGAACATATAATCTTCCACCAAATAAACTATATAGTAATCAACTACGCAAGGTAATCAACACTACTAGTCACCCACAGGTACCAATCTGAGGTTCCGGTACAAAGATTGAACACAAGAGATGAACTAGGGTTTGACAGGAGATGGTGCTGTTGAAGATGTTGATGAAGATTGGCCTCCCAAAGATGAGAGGGGTGTTGGTGATGACGATGGCTTCGATTTCCCCCTCCGGGAGGGAAGTTCCCCCGGCGGAATCGCTCCGCCGGAGGGCAAAAGTGCTCCTACCCAAGTTCCGCCTCGAGGCGGCGGGGCTTTGTCCCGAAAGTCCTCCTCCCAAATTTTTTAGGTTTTTTGGGAATATATACCAGAAGATGGGCTCCGGAGGTGGGCCAGGGTGAGCTTCACCCACCAGGCCGCGCCAGGGGGTGCCTGGCGCGCCCTGGTAGGTGATACTCACCAGGTGGCCCCCCTCCGATAGATTTTTGCTCCAGTATTTTTTATTAGTTCCAAAAATATTCTCCGTAAAGTTTCAACTTCATTGGAGTTGTGCAGAATAGGTATATCTGACGTGCTTTTCTTGGGTCCAGAATTCCAGCTGCCGGTATTCTCCCTCTTTGTGTAAACCTTGCAAATTATGAGAGAAAAGGCATTAGAATCACTCCCCAAAGCATTATTATTCAAAAAAACAAAGTAAATAACAGTAGGAAATCATGATGCAAAATGGACGTATCAATGCAAAGCATGAATTTATACACAAAAGCATAAAGGCCCACGGCCACTTGTTCATTACATTACACCCAAGTGGGTGGAACTGCAAACTAACCAAAAGAGAAGCAGGAAAGCAAAAGCAAGCCCTAGCCAGTGGAGGCCCCATCTCGGGCATCCACACGCCCCCCAGCGGCCGAAGTGGAGGCTCCGTCCTTGGCGCCGGCCCATCCCGCTTCGGCCTTCGCGTCCGTGTCTTCCTCTGGCCTAAGGTCGACGTAGGCGTCCGTGCTGGAGGCGGCATCCTCGTCATCCGTCTCGCCGGCGCTGCCGTCCGGGTCGTCAAAAGCCAGTGCGTAATGGCCCTCCGGGACCACCTCGCCGTCTATCGTCCGCACCAGAAAGTATTGGTCCCACAGAGCGAAGGACGCTAGGTCGCTGGCCCGAACGGCCAGCGCATCGGCGATGGCCTCCAGCTCCGCATCCGTGCCGGCTCGCTGGGTCGCAAGCAGCCGCAGGTCCAGCCCAGAGTACCAAGACTTCGCGACACGGAGCGCCATGGCTGTGCCGGCCCGCGCCACGGAGGCCCTCCAGGCATTCACCCGCGCGGTCCCGGCCTCCAGCCACCGTGAAAGCCGGCTCATGGAGCCCGGCTCCACTACGCCCGGCCAGAGGGTGCGAACCAGCGCGAGGCCGGCCTTCTGAAGCCGCTCCATGGCTCGGACCACCTCGTTCAGGCGAACCTTGGCGGCGATCCCCACCTCGTCCATGGTCCAGGCGGCAAGCATCCCGATATGGACGCCCAACACCCGCTGCTCCTCGTGGTGGGCCTCCACGGCTGCAACCGCGCCCTCTTGCGTATCGGGGAAGAGCTCTGAGAAAGAGGAAAAGAGCGCACAACGTAAGACGAAAGAAAAGGCGGCCCCAAGATGGCACAAGAAGAAAAGCAAGGCGAATAAAACTTACCGACTAGGAGCCGGTCCACCGCATGCGCCTCCTCCTGCAGCTCCGACTCCCTTGCCGACCAGGCCTGGATCCGGCGGTCGTGTTCGTCCTGCGCCCTCCGCGCCGCCTCCGCCGCCTTCTCCAGCAAGTCGTCCTTAGCCTTCAATGCCTCGCGGTGGCTTGCCACCCGCTGCTCCAGCTCCGCACGGTGGGCCGCCTTGCGCTCCTCCGTTCCCGCCCTAAGGCGGTCCGCCTCCCGGCGTAGTCGGGCGCACTCTGCCTCCAGAAAATCCCGCTACTGGCCGGCTCGCGCCAGCCGGCGTCGGACGTCGACCGACTCGACTACGGAGGCTGCGAGGTCCGGAAGCGGCGTCATCAGAAGAATGGAAAACAAGGAAGCAAAAGCAAAAGGATTCGACCCGCCTGCGGCACAGTCGGCTCGAATCCCGGGGGCTACACCCAGTGGGTGCGCTCGCACGCCCCCACTGGAAAGAGCACAACGGCACCATACCTTGTAGATCCGCTCCAATGCTGGTCAGCCGGCTTTCGGCTTCCCGGAACCGGCCCAGCGGTGCGTTGAACGCGGCCGCCCGACGATCATGGTGGGCCTACAAAAAGACAAGTTAAGGGCCGTCGCAATTAGACTCGACCCGGATGCCTCCCAGACGGCCCGACTCTCGGGGGCTACACCCAGTGGGTGCGCTCGCGCGCCCCCACTGGAAGAGTTCAGAAGAAAAAAGGGGAAAGTTCGGGAGCCTATCGCAACGGACTGCTCCAGGTGGATCAGCCGACCCCGGGCCGCCTGCGCCGCCTGCTGCTCCTTGTCGCGGCAGTCGGCGAATTCCGCGATGAGGGCGTTGACGCCGGCTCCCAGAGAGCTAGAGGCCCCCCTGATATGGGGCACGCCCGTGTGCGTCGATCTTTCACGAATTGAAGGGGGATTTCACGAAGAACACGAGAGGAAATCACAAACTCAAGGACAATCTTCGATTACACATCCACTAGAAACACACGAGTACACGAGACACAAGATCCACAATCAACAAAAGGATACACGTAACTAGTAGTCTCCTCGCTCCAAAGGAGGAGGTCTTGAATCGCTTAGGATCTTCCCTTAGAGGGGCCTTGGCATCACTTGGATCTTCTCTCAATGGAGGACAATCTCCGTGGGAGAAGGAAGTAATGAAGCTATGCTCAACAAAAAGGTATTTGCTAAAACAAAGCTAACCCTAGAGAGAGGGGGAGAGGAGTTTATATAGTGCTAGCCCACAAAGGGGAGAGAGAGAGGGAGATACATGGGCCTCGGGACCGTCCATGCGCGTAGGCAGGCGTCAGATGTACGGCCAGGGGCTAGATGTCCAGCCAGTCGCGGGGGTGCCGGATGTCCGGGACACGGGCCGGATGTCCGGGGCTTCGGGAGTCGTCGGATGTCCGGGCTTGGGCCGGATGTCCAGGCTGGAGGCGCCGTGTTTCGCTCGGTTCTGGCCTTGGGTCGTCAGATTTCCGGGGGTGGTGGTCGGATATCCGGGGCGGTGCCGAATGTCCGGGCTGGGGCCAGATGTCCAGCGCTTGTAGCTTCTGCTGCTGGCCCCGATTGCTGGTGCAGCCTCCAGGGGCCGGATGTCCGGGGCCTAGGCCAGATGTCCAGGGCTTGGAGGGTGTTCTTGCCTCCTTTTGTTGCTCTTGTCCGTCCCTCTCCATGTCCGTTCCCATGGGGACTTGTCCTTCACCATCAGCATCTCCTAGGCCTTCTTCATGGTACGTGAGCATGCATAGGGTCTCCGTCTGAGGTAGCATCCACGTTCCATGAACATCAAAAGGAGAGTAGAGTAGGAGAGAGGTCACATCATCTTGGATTGCATGTGCACGAGCTCTTGTCATAGGACCCTTTGGGGCTTGAGGTGTAGGTGATGAGTCCATAGGGATGATGGGATGCTCCGCATCATCTTCCCCCTTGGGTGAGATCCGTCCTTGGATCAAGATCTTCATCACCATGGAATGGAGAGAGGTCCGTGACGTTGAATGTGTTGCTCACAGTGTACTTGTCACGTGGGATGTCGATCTTGTAGGCACTGTTGTTGTAGCGTGCCAACACCTTGAAGGGGTCGTCGGCTCGTGGTAGTAGCTTGGACTTGCGTTCGTTGGGGAAGCGGTCCTTGCGAAGGTGTAGCCACATAAGATCACCGGGCTTGAACACCATGGGGTGCTTGTTGAGATTGCGCTTGTTGGTGACGCGTTCCACTTGGCGTTCAATCGTGCGCCTTGTATCTTCATGCATTTTCTTGATGTAGCTTGCCCTTGCACTTGCGTCCATGTTGACGCGCTCTTGTAGTGGAAGAGGTAGGATGTCCAACAGGGACAAAGGATTGAAACCGTAGACCACTTCGAACAGAGACTTGCCGGTGGTGGAGTGACTTGCACGATTGTAGGCGTACTCGGCGATGGGGAGGCATTCTTCCCATTCCTTGATGTTCTTCTTGATCAACACGCGGAGTAGAGTAGATAGCGTCCGGTTCGTCACCTCCATTTGTCCATCTGTTTGAGGGTGATATGCCGAAGAGAATAGAAGCTTGATTCCGAGCTTGGCGCATAGGGTCTTCCAAAAGTAGCTCAAGAACTTGACGTCGCGATCCGAGACAATGGTCTTGGGAACGCCATGTAGTCGCAAGATGTCCCTACAAAAGAGATTTGTAATATGTGAAGCATCGTCTATCTTGTGACATGGTATGAAATGAGCCATCTTGGAAAAGCGGTCCACAACGACAAAAACAGAATCATGGCCATTTTTAGTTCGTGGCAAACCAAGCACAAAATCCATACTAATGTCTTCCCATGGTTGGAAAGGTATAGGGAGAGGCATGTAAAGACCATGGGATTGAGCTTTTGACTTAGCTTTGCGGCATGTCGAGCATTGGTTGGTGAAGCGTGCAACATCACAAAACATCTTGGGCCAAAAATACTTGTTGGATAGTGTGGCATACGTCTTGTCGTGTCTAAAGTGACCCATAAGTCCTCCACCGTGAGCCTCTTGCAAAAGCAACAAACGAAGAGAAGACTCGGGTATACAAAGTTTGTTAGCACGCATAAGATAGCCATCTTTCATATAGTAGTTCTCCCAACAAGATTTCACTTGACATTTAGCATATGGAGTAGCAAAAGAAACATCAAGCTCATACAAATCTTTGATATGCTCAAAACCAATAACATTCAATTAAAGTTGAGTAACTAGCATGCATTTGCGGGAAAGGGCATCCGCCACAACGTTTTCCTTACCCTTAATGTATTTGATGACATAAGGGAAGGACTCAATAAATTCGTGATACGTCTCCAACGTATCTACTTTTCCTCACTCTTTTGCCCTTGTTTTGGACTCTAATTTGCATGATTTGAATGGAACTAACCCAGACTGACGCTGTTTTCAGCAGAATTGCCATGGTGTTGTTTTTTGTTTAGAAATAAAAGTTCTCGGAATGGAACGAAACTTTTTGGAGATTTATTTTGGAAAATATAAAAAATACTGGAGCGAGAAACTACCGGAGAGGGGGCCCAGGGTGCACATCACCCACCAGGGCACGCCAGCCCCCTCCCGGCGCGCCCTGGTGGGTGGTGGGCACCTCGGGGCCCCACTTGACCTATCTCCGCCACTATAAATTCCTATTTTTCCAGAAAAAATAGGAGAGAAATAATTATCGCGTTTCACGAGATGGAGCCGCCGCCACCTCCTGTTCTTCATCGGGAGGCCAGATCCGGAGCCCGTTTGGGGCTCCGGAGAGGGGAATCTTCGGTCTTTGTCATCATCAACCTTTCTCCATCGTCAATTCCATGATGCTCCCAACCGGGAGTGAGTAATTCCTTCGTAGGCTTGCTGGTCGGTGAGGAGTTGGATGAGATTCATCATGTAATCGAGTTAGTTTTGTTAGGGATTGATCCCTAGTATCCATTATGTTCTGAGATTGATGTTGCTATGACTTTGCTATGCCTAATGCTTGTCACTAGGGCCCGAGTGCCATGATTTCAGATATGAACCGTTTATGTTATCACCTCTATATCAATGTTCTTGATCCGATCTTGCCTAGTCATATGCACCTATTACGTGTTATGATTCGTCAACCCCATAGTGACAATATTTGGGATACTTCGCGGTGATGACCGTAATTTGAGGAGTTCATGTATTCACTATGTGTTAATGCTTTGTTTCGGTTCTCTATTAAAAGGAGGCCTTAATATCCCTTAGTTTCCTTATGGACCCCGCTACCACGGGAGGGTAGGACAAAAGATGTCATGCAAGTTCTTTTCCATAAGGACGTATGACTATTTACGGAATACATGCCTACATTACATTGATGAACTGGAGCTAGTTCTGTATCGCCCTAGGTTATGACTGTTATATGATGAATATCATCCAACGAGTTACCGATCCAGTGCGTACGACCCTTTCCACTTATTGTTCTTGCTAAGTTACTACTGCTGTTGCTGCTTTTCCTACTGCTACAAAACTATTGCCACTACTGTTACCGCTACTGTTACTATTGCTTCTGCTATCAAAACTATCATATTACTGTGCTACTGATCACTTTGCTGCAGATATTTATCTCCAGGTGTGGTTGAATTGACAACTCAACTGCTAATACTCTCAAGTATTCTTTGGCTCCCCTTGTGTCGAATCTATAAATTTGGGTTGATTAATCTACCCTCGAAAACTGTTGCGATCCCCTATACTTGTGGGTTATCAAGACCTTTTTCTGGCGCCGTTGCCGGGGAGCATAGCAATACTTGTTGAGTCACTTGGGATTTATATTAATCTATCACTATGAAGAATCTGAAGGATCCAAGGACCTAGATTTTTCCCTCTACTACGAGGGGAGGTAAGGAACAGCCATCTAGCTCCGCACTTGATTCACCTTCTGTTATGAGTAAGCTTGAAACATCACCACATGCTAGTAATCCTGATATGTCGCAAGTTATTGATGATGCTACTTCTGCTATGAATGATGCTTATGATGATGCTAGTACCATGCTTGATGATAATGTGCCGCTAGGAGAATTTCTTGATGAACAAATTGCTAGAGCTAAAGAAAATGAAATTGCTGAAACTGATGAAGCTTATGAAACTGATTATGATTATGAAACTCCTATTAGTCCTAGTTCTCCTATGTTTGAAATGTCTAAGATACTTGAAGGTTATGTTATGGACGAGGAGATATCTAGAGAAATTCTTTCTTGCAAGGATAAAGACGATCTTAAGAAATTGCTATGCAAGTATAAGGAAAAAACTTTGAATGCTAGAATGAAATGTGATCCTAAGTTTGCTACTTCACCTATTTGTGCTACCGATAAGGATTATGAGTTCTCTATCGACCCAGAGTTAATTACTTTGGTTGAATCTGATCCTTTCCATGGCTATGAAACTGAAACTGTAGTGGCACACCTTACTAAGCTAAATGATATAGCCACCCTCTTTGCTCATGATGAGAAGATTCGCTACTATTACATCCTTAAGTTGTTTCCGTTCTCATTAAAGGGTGATGCTAAGACATGGTACAATACTCTTGCTCCTGGTTGTGTGCGTAGTCCCCAGGATATGATTTACTACTTCTCTGAAAAATATTTTCCTGCCCATAAGAAACAAGCTGCCTTACAGGAAATATGTAACTTTGTGCAAATTGAAGAAGAGAGTCTCCCACAAGCTTGGGGGAGGCTTCTCCAGTTTCTTAATGCTTTGCCAGATCATCCTCTCAAGAAAAATGAAATACTTGATATATTTTATAATGGACTAACCGATGCTTCTAGGGACTTCCTAGATAGTTGTGTTGGTTGTGTTTTCAGGGAACGGACCGTTGAACAAGTTGAGGAGTTATTGAATAATGTATTGAAGAATTATGATGATTGGACTCTTCCTGAACCACCGCCTAAACCCACTCCGAAGAAGAGGGGTATCTTATTTCTCAGTCCTGAAGATATGCAAGAGGCAAAGAAATCTATGAAGGAAAAAGGTATTAAAGCTGAGGATGTTAAGAATTTGCCACCTATTGAAGAAATACATGGCCTTGACACACCACCACCTCCACAGGTGGTAGAGGTAAATTCTTTATTAAAGTTCAATGAAAGTGACATCCCTCACAATAAACCTCCTAGTCAATGCTTATATGAGTTTGATAACTATATTATGAAGCAAGATCATTTCAATGCCCATGTTCTGAAACAATTGAAATATAATTGTGATAAGATTGCTCGCTTGAGTGACTTGCTATTTAGAATCAGTAATGATGTCAGAGGTGTAGGAAAGCATGCCTCTATGGTTCAAACTCAGTTAGAACAAGTAGCTAAGTCTCAAAAAGAATTGCTTGATGAAATGAATAGTAACATGCATGACTTTGTTGCTAGAGTAGTAACTAGAGAAGGTAGAATGACCCAAGAACCACTCTATCCTGAGGGTCATCCTAAAAGAATTGAACAAGACTCTCAGAGAATTAATACTGATGCACCTAGTCCTTCTAAGAAGAAAAAGAAAAAGAAAAATGATAGGACTTTGCATACCTCTAGTGAACCTGAGACACAAAAACCTCCTGATAATAATGATGTCTCTATTTCCGATGTTGAAACTCAGTCTGGTAGTGAACATCAACCTAGTGATAATGAAAATGATAATGATGATGTTCACGATGATGCTCAACCTAGTAATGATAGAGAACCAGATAATGATGTTGAAATAGAGCCTGCTCCTGATCTTGATAATCCACAACCTAAAAATAAACATTATGATAAGAAAGACTTTGTGGCTAGGAACATGGTAAAGAAAGAGAGCCATGGGTTCAGAAACCCATGCCATTTCCACCTAAGCCAACTAAGAAAAAGGATGATGAAGAATTTGAGCGCTTTGATGAAATGATTAGGCCAGTCTTTTTGCGTACCCGTTTGACTGATATTTTGAAGATGGCCCCTTATGCAAAGTATATGAAAGACATCATCACTAATAAAAGGAAAATACCTGAATCTGAAATCTCCACCATGCTTGCTAATTATTCCTTTAAGGATGGAGTACCTAAAAAACTTGGAGATCCTGGAATACCAACTATACCTTGCTCCATCAAAAGAAATTATGTTAAAACTGCTTTATGTGATTTAGGAGCCGGTGTTAGTGTTATGCCTTTCTCCTTATATAAAAGACTTGATTTGAATAAACTCTCACCCACCGAGATATCATTGCAAATGGCTGACAAATCAACAGCCATACCTATTGGCATTTGTGAGGATGTGCCCGTTGTTGTTGCAAATGTTACTATCTTAACGGACTTTGTTATTCTTGAGATGCCGGAGGACGACAACATGTCGATTATCCTTGGTAGACCCTTTTTGAATACTGCAGGGGCTGTTATCGATTGCAATAAAAGCAAAGTCAGTTTTCATATTAATGGTAATGAGCGCACGGTGCACTTTCCGAAGAAACAATTTCAAGTGAATGGTATAAATGTTATTGAAGAATCTCCTACCATCACTATTGGAAGTTTTAAATTACCTCTACCTACTGCCATGAAGAAATATGATATACTTATTGTAGGGGATATGCACATCCCCATTGAGGTAACTTAGTGTTTTTATGAAAGTTCTTCGGTTTCATGCTAATCGGAAGTGGTTGTTAATAAGACTTGATCAACCTTATTAATGAATCATTTTTGAGAGGTATGATGTCGAGGAATCTAGTAAGCACAATTCTCCGTCCCCACCTTTTATTTTCTGTTTTAGTTAGTCAAATAAAATAAAATGCCATGTTTATCCTGTTTTCTGTTTTCTCCGTGCAATAAAAAATGACCCAAAAATAAAAATTCTCAGAATGCCCTGAAAATTTAACACGAATTTTTCCTGAATATTTAAGAATTTCTAGTGCAAATAACACTTGAGGGGAGTGCCCAGGGTGCACAACACCCACCAGGGCACGCCAGCACCCCCAGGCGCGCCCTGGTGGGTGGTGGCCCCCACGTAGGCCCCCTCACTTATGTCCTTAGCCCACCTTGTCACCTACCTCCAGCAAAAAAATCACCACAACCACCATTTTCGTGTTCTTGCTCTCAAACCCGCGGATTTCGATCTCTTTGCTCGAAGCTCCATTTCCGAAACTGTTTGGAGGGATTGCTACTTGGTATGTGACTCCTCCATTGCTCCAATTAGTTTTTGTTTTAGTGGGTTATTTTCAGAGTAATTAGCTACTCTTGGTGCTGTTTTAGATGAGCTTGCATGTTGAATTCTTAGAGTTCTAAGTAGTTTGAATGCTCAATATGGCCTCTATGCATGCTTGGGAGTAGTTGCTAACAATCTTACAAAATTTTGTTGATAAAAAATTTGTGAACTAAATTTTTTTAGAATTTTTATAGGAATAAAATGAACATCTTTAGGAAGTTCTCCTCTAAGAAGAATGCCAAGGGAGTCATTGGGGAATCATCGGACAATGACCTTCACACTCCAAGAAAGGTGGAGGTGCGGCCGTGCGAATGGCCGCATGATGCCTTCCTGGAGGAGGCCGGGATCCACCAAGAGTTCGCTCAGTTTGTCGCAAACGCTGGGTTGAACGAGTTCCTCGCAGATAAGTGTGACCAATATCACATCCTTACAAATTCCTTTGTGCAAAGTTTTAATTATTTAGGGAGAAACAATCCTCCTGAAGTAGAGTTTAACCTTTATGCTGAACCTCACATAATGTCACTAGCTGACTTCTGTAACATATGCTTGATCCCTTCTGATGGGGACTTGAGAGAACCTAGGCCAGCTAAGTTTGAGGATTTTCTCCTCGCATTAACCGTGGGTGAGGATAGAGGCATGTCGAAGGCCACTGCTATTAGCTTACAGTTTCCCTCAGTACATTATTTTGCCTTAGTCATCACTAAGTGTTTAACCGCTAGGGAGAAGGTCAGCTCACTCAGTGCTCCTGACCTCGCTATTTTACGTCGTGCACTTTATGATGATCACACCTTCAGTATGGGGGCTATTATTGCTCGGCGCTTACAGCTCAATAAAACTAAGGGAAAGATACATGGTGGTATTTATGCTACTCGATTAGCGAACCACTTTAAAATCCCCTTTCGCCCACATGATTACCTCCTACCCCGAGTTTACCTCGATCATAAGACACTGCAGGCTCACCATTTTCTTGATGTAACTGACTCTCCACGTGATATTCACTATAACTTAGTATTTAGCAAGGTAACACGTGATGTTATCCCTTTGCCTGCACCTGCTTTGTTTGACCCTATTGCCGAGAACGGATACATGATTATGCCAGATGACATTACAGCTTACCGGAACAACCTAGCAGCTGCTGAGGAGGAGCACCAGGGGTGGGATGCTCAGGTGCCGCCTCAGCCTCACTACGACTTGGGACCGGACGGCTACTACGGATGGTGATTACCAAGCTAGGCCAAAAGCCTAAGCTTGGGGGAGTACGTATTTCCACCGACATTACATTCATGTTTGCACATTTCCTTCCAGTTGTCGGTGTTCATACTTTTCATTGTAATATCCATGTTAGATTTGTTTTATCGCTTTCTTTTTGTGTGTTTGAAAAACTTTGAGAAAACCCAAAAATATTTCCTACTTCTTTTTAGTTTTTCTTTCTAGCTTAGTTTAATTGTTGCATTAAAAGAAAACCCAAAAAGATTTCTCACTTCTTCTTTTGTTTGTTGGGAGCTTTCCCGTGTAAATAGTTTTTCTCGTTTTAGTTTTTCTTCTTTGTTTTGCTTCCTTCAAAAAAAAACTCCAAAAAATATTTCAGCGTGTTTCTCTGAAATTCTTTTCTTTTTTACTTGAGTTGTACCGAGGAGAAGACCACGATGAAATTGTTGAGTGGTTCTCATCTGTGTTATCGTCCACCTAACAAAGAACCCATATTACCTTGTCTTCTCCTCTTGAATAAAATGTTTGCAGATTCCAGTTTAGTCCGCGACATTCTTGCACTATTACTATTCTCTTATCATTCGGTCGTGCAAGTGAAAGGCAATAATGACGAGATTTGATGAATTGACTGTGGCAGAGAAAGGCGGGTATGAACTCAAGTTGTTTTTGTTTTTGTAAATATGTTTAACATAGTATCCCTTGATTTAGCTCATTATGATCAAACATGTTTGCAATGACCATTAGAGATTATAGTTGTTCATGCCATGCTTAAGTAGCTAGGAGTGGATAATGATTTATCTTGGGTGTCAACATGCATTAAAATGGTTGTGATACGGTATGATGATATGGTATCCTCCTTTGAATATTTCAAGTGGCTTGACTTGGCACATCTTCACGCATGTAGTTGAATCAAAACCAACATAGCCTTCATGATATTTATGTTCATGGTGTCCATATCCTACTCATGCTAGTATTCAATGTTGATTATATGTAATGCATGTTCATGACCGTCTTTGCTCTCTAGCTGGCCGCTTCTCAATCTAATTGCTAGCCTTCGCCTGTACTAAGAGGGAATACTGCTTGTGCATCAAAACCCTTAAACCAAGTTATGCCAGATGAGTCCACCATACCTACCTATATGCGTTATTACCCTGCCGTTTCAAAGTAAATTTGCATGTGCCACCTCTAAAATTTCAAATAAACATATGTTTTATGTGCCTGGACCGCTCATGGAGCGACAAGGGGCGGTCAGTATCTTCCATGCTAAGCGGGTTATTCTCATGACGAGTGTTTATTCACTTGTCCTTACACGAGAGGGGCGGTAGTAGGGATTCCCAGTCCCGAAATCAAAAATCTAAAAATAATTAAACAAAACTCCCCCAGGAATGTTGTTGGTTTGGACGGTACCCGTGGATGCGGCTCGCCGTGGAGTGTGATTGTTGGTGGAGGGGGAGTAAACCTTTACTTTTACCGCTTGGGAACCGCCGCTAATTTGTTTAGCATGGAAGATATTGATAACCCTTGGTCGTGACGTTGACAGGAAGGGTGTAACTCCCAAAATTATATCTATCTCTGTTTTAAACTTTGAGCTCTGGCACCGCTGCAAATCCATGCTTCCCTCTGCGAAGGGACTATCTATTTACTTTTATGTTGAGTCATCACCTTCTCAAATAAGCGCCAGACCTGAGAGCACTATCGTCATCCTCATGCATTGTGTATAGTTGATGTTGGGTTCAGTATGACTGGATCTTTTCTACCATGAATTACAATGTTTAGTCGCTGCTTGAACTTTGGAGGTGCTCTGCATTTATGTTCTGCGGTCTCAGAAAGGGCTAGCGAGATACCACTATCGTCATATTGTATCATGATTGTTTTGACAAAATGTTGGCGCTTGAGATATCTTATTATTACTCGCTAGTTGCTTATGTTATTGATATGGGTAAATATAATTCCTAAGAGTTATTGTTGACATGGTTAGTCATAATCTTTGTTGAAAACCTGGGTGCTACTTAAGTATATATATGTAAACAAGAACAAAAGAGTTCATAAAAGTTTTTCTTTATCACTTTCAGTTTATCAACTGAATTGCTTGAGGACAAGCAAAGGATTAAGCTTGGGGGAGTTGATACGTCTCCAACGTATCTACTTTTCCTCACTCTTTTGCCCTTGTTTTGGACTCTAATTTGCATGATTTGAATGGAACTAACCCGGACTGACGCTGTTTTCAGCAGAATTGCCATGGTGTTTTTTTTTGTGTAGAAATAAAAGTTCTCGGAATGAAACGAAACTTTTCGTAGATTTATTTTGGAAAATATAAAAAATACTGGAGCCAGAAACTACCGGAGAGGGGGGCCAGGGTGCACAGCACCCACCAGGGCGAGCTAGCCCCCTCCCGGCGCGCGCTGGTGGGTGGTGGGCACCTAGAGGCCCCACTTGACTTATCTCCGCCACTATAAATTCCTATTTTTCCAGAAAAAAATAGGAGAGAAAGAATTATCGCGTTCCACGAGATGGAGCCGCCGCCACCTCCTGTTCTTCATCGGGAGGCCAGATCTGGAGCCCGTTTGGGGCTCCGGAGAGGGGAATCTTCGGTCTTCGTCATCATCAACCTTTCTCCATCGCCAATTCCATGATGCTCCCCACCGGGAGTGAGTAATTCCTTCGTAGGCTTGCTGGTCGGTGAGGAGTTGGATGAGATTCATCATGTAATTGAGTTAGTTTTTCTAGGGCTTGATCCCTAGTATCCATTATGTTCTGAGATTGATGTTGCTATGACTTTGCTATGCCTAATGCTTGTCACTAGGGCCCGAGTGCCATGATTTCAGATCTGAACCGTTTATGTTATCACCTCTATATCAATGTTCTTGATCCGATCTTGCCTAGTCATATGCACCTATTACGTGTTATGATCCGTCAACCCCATAGTGATAATATTTGGGATACTTCGTGGTGATGACCTAATTTGAGGAGTTCATGTATTCACTATGTGTTAATGCTTTGTTCCGGTTCTCTATTAAAAGGAGGCCTTAATATCCCTTAGTTTCCTTATGGACCCCGCTGCCACGGGAGGGTAGGACAAAAGATGTCATGCAAGTTCTTTTCCATAAGCATGTATGACTATTTACGGAATACATGCCTACATTACATTGATGAACTAGAGCTAGTTCTGTATCGCCCTAGGTTATGACTGTTATATGATGAATATCATCCAACAAGTTACCGATCCAGTGCCTACGACCCTTTCCACTTATTGTTCTTGCTAAGTTACTACTGCTGTTGCTACTTTTCCTACTGCTACAAAACTATTGCCACTACTATTACCGCTATTGTTACTATTGCTACTGCTATCAAAACTATCATATTACTGTGCTACTGATCACTTTGTTGCAGATATTTATCTCCAGGTGTGGTTGAATTGACAACTCAACTGCTAATACTCTCAAGTATTCTTTGGCTCCCCTTGTGTCGAATCTATAAATTTGGGTTGAATACTCTACCCTCGAAAACTGTTGCGATCCCCTATACTTGTGGGTTATCAATTCGCTACATTTAGCATGCCGTTTGTTCAACTTGGTTTGACCCTTTAAGTATTTGAGCGTTTCATGGTCGGTATGGATAACAAACTCATGAGGTCGCAAATAGTGTTCCCACACATGTAAAACTCTCACCAAAGCATACAATTCTTTGTCATATATGGGGTAGTTAAGTTGACCGCCGAATAGTTTCTCGCTAAAGTACGTGATAGGACGCTTCTCTTGCATAAGCACACCACCTATCCCATTACCACTAGCATCACAATGCACTTCAAATGTTTTATCAAAGTTGGGTAAAGCAAGCAAAGGTGCATGAGTGAGTAAATTTTTAAGTTCATGGAAAGCCATGTCTTGTGTAGGACCCCAAATGAATGGTGCATTCTTCTTGCTCAAAGCATGAAGAGGAGATGCAATAGTGCTAAAGTCTTTGACAAAACGGCGATAGAAACCGGCTAGTCCTAGGAAACTACGTACTTGTTGCAAATTCGTTGGTGTGGGCCAAGTTTTAATAGCATCAATCTTAGTTTCATCTACATGAACGCCCTTAGAAGATACTACAAAACCTAGGAAAACTACCTTCTCAACACCAAAGGTGCATTTCTCCATGTTTGCATAAAGTTGTTCTTTCCTAAGGATTTGCAAAACATCACGAACATGGGTAGCATGCTCCTCAAGAGACTTGCTAAAGACAAGAATGTCATCAAAATATACCACAACACAATATCCTATGAGGGGTCGCAAAACATAGTGCATGACACGCATGAAAGTACCTGCTGCTTCGGATAAGCCCATGGGCATAACCAACCATTCATAGAGACCAAATTTAGTCTTAAAAGCAGTTTTCCACTTGTCACCATCTTGTATGCGAATTTGGTAGTAACCACTTTTTAAGTCAATCTTAGAAAATATAGTGGCACCACTAAGTTCATCTAACATATCATCTAAGCGAGGAATGGGATGACGGTATAGAATGGTGATAGCATTGATAGGACGACAATCGGAACACATGCGCATACTACCATCTTGCTTAGGCACAAGTATTACCGAAACCGCACAAGGACTCAAACTCTCACGTACATGCCCTTTATCTAGGAGCTTTTGGACTTGCCTTTGTATTTCCTTTGTTTCGTCGCGGTTGACGCGGTAGGGAGCCTTGTTAGGAAGCGGTACTCCGGGGATGAGGTCTATGCGGTGTTCGATCCCTCGTTTTGGTGGTAGTCCCAGAGGTAGCTCATCGGGAAAAACATCTTGGAATTCCTGCAACAACTTAGATAAGACAAGAGGAAGATGTGGTGAAGGGTTAGTACGAACGACGTCATCTTTGCACACAAGTACATAGTGAAGAACGGTCGATGGGCTCTCACTCACATCCCTCAAATCTCTTTTGGTGGCTGAAAGAACTATATCTCTCATGTCCCTCATCGTGGAGTTGCTCATTTTTGGCTTGTGGCACTCACTCTCTTTGAGGTGGATCACTCTCTCACTTTTATCTCCAAGATGGGATGTAGCTTGTTTGTCGGCGATGACTTGACTTGGAAACATCGGTCGGAGTACATATTGCTTGCCCTTCATCTTGAAGCTATATTGATTTGTCCGCCCATTGTGTGTGACGCCACGGTCGAATTGCCAAGGTCTACCAAGTAGGAGGTGGCAAACAAACATTGGAACCACATCACACTCCAAAGTGTCCTCATAAGCGCCTATTTTGAAGGAAACTTCAACGGTATGGTCCACTTGGAGGGTGCCGGAATCACCTAGCCATTGGACCTTTTATGGGCGAGGGTGCTTTTTCTTGACCAATTGTAGCTTGGAACAAAGGTCTTCACTTGCCAAGTTGTGGCAACTCCCGCCGTCGATGATGACCTTGACGAATTTTCCTTGGATGCCCTCCTTGGTGTGGAAGATGTGGCAACGTTGGTCCTCGTCTTCCTGTTGCTGGAGCATCAAAACTTTGGAGACAACGAGCGCGGGGCTCGAATCATTGTCGCAAAAGATTTGCGAATCTTCATCTTCATTCACTTGGCGGTGTATGGCCACTTGCTCCAAAGCTTGCATCTCGTCGTCACTCATAGAGTCATAGGTGCCGTCGTCGAGGAGAACCATATTGCGTTTGGTTGGACATTCGAAGGTCTTGTGGCCTCCGCCTTGGCACGTGAACCACTTGATGGAGCTTGTCTTGGCGGTAGCATCCGGTGTTGTAATAGAGGATGACGCTCTCGACTTGTAGGTGCTTGAGGTTTGTCAGCTTGATGAAGTTGTCTTGTCCTTGTAGCTTGACTTGTCGCCGGTAGGTGTTGTAGATTTCGTAGTCGAAGGTGTTGTTGTCGTAGTAGCTTGAGCACTTGAGCCGTGGGTCTTGGAGGAGAACTTGGAGTACTTGTAGTCATCTTGCACTTTCCGTTCCCCCTTGGTTGCTTGATGCACAAGTTCGAGAAGGTTGGAGTATGGTTGAAAGTCGGCTATCTTCTTGACTTGGTAGTTGAGGCCATTCAAGAAGCGTGCCATTGTTTGCTCGTCATCTTCCTTGACATTGGCTCGGATCATAGCGATTTCCATCTCTTGGTAGTACTCTTCTACCGAATTGGTGCTTTGCTTGAGTTGTTGTAGTTTCTTGAAGAGATCCCGGTTGTAGTGTGTAGGCACAAAACGAGCTCGCATGAGATCCTTCATTTGGGCCCAAGTGTTGATAGGTGGTTCGCCTCTTTCTCGTCTCCGCTCAATCACTTGTTCCCATCAAATAAGGACATAGTCTTGGAACTCGAGTGAAGCCATGGCTATCTTCTTCTCTTCATCATAGTTGTGGAGGCGAAAGATCTTGTCAACCTTGAGGGCCCATGATAAGTAGTCTTCGGGATCATTGCTTCCGGAAAACTTTGGCATTGTGAACTTGAGCTTGCCGAAGCGTTGTTCATCATTGTGGTGGTGATGCCGAAATCCTTTTCTTGGATTTGGGTCCTCATTGTCATTGCCTTGAGCGTGTTGACGTTGATGTTGTCCTGGCTTGTCTTCATGGTCGGGTTCGTCGCAATGATCTTGAGGACGGCGACGAGGTGGACGCACTCAGTTTCGCCTTTCTTGGTGCTCTTCTTGGCGATTTGCTTCTTCTTGTCATTGTCGACGAAGTTCTTCTTGTTGTTCTTGGCGAATGGCTTCTTGCTCTTGGTGAGCTTGGCGGTTACGCTCCTCCAAAGTGCGAGTAGCTTCTTGTAAAGCACGATGTGCTTCAAGCGCTCGTTCATGATGGCGATGTTGTTCTTCTTCTCAGCGTTGTTGTTCTTGCTCCAACGCATCTTGATCTTGTTGGCGGCGACGGTCTCGAGCGCGAACGCGATCTTGCAATCCATTGCCATGAAATGGATTGTCTTGACGGTGAAGACCTTGTGGAGAACTTGGGCCGGAGTGTTCATCGTGATGGTGATGACGCGCTTGTGGACTTGCGTCGGAAGAGTACGTCGTTGAGTTGCGACTTGTGTGACGACTCCTTGTCGATGTAGATGTGGAAGGCGCGTGGTTGACCATCAAGGACCGGATCTCCTCCATTTGGCTTGATAGCTTGGTGTCAAGGTATTCCCTTGTGCGCATTTCGGATTCACGCAAGTTGGAGGCGAGTTGGTCGATGCGGTCATGCAAGTCATCTTGAGCTTGAGTAATTGCCTTGTGTGCGCCGAAGAAGTGCAACTTGGTGACGTGGTTGTTCGCGTCGTCGTCATGCTCCTCGAAGGCCGGGTTCGACATGATGTTCCTATCCATAGCACTCAAAGAGATATAAGTGGAAGAGTGAGAAGACAATACCAATTACCGTTCCAAAAGTTGAAAGTGGATCAAGATCACTCAATGTGCAAGTATGGAAATAGTAGAATTGGTACCGAAGATCGTCCTTCTCACACTACACAAATAAGGCTTATGGAGTAGCTTGGTTAGGATAGTGGCACAAATTTCAAGCAATCCGAAAGATAAGATCAATAAAGTTGAAAGTGACTCGTAAACTTCGCAAATGAGACAATGTAGATCAATAGCAATGGGTATACATGGAAACACACACACGGAAGAAAATTGGGGTCATGCAACCAAGGATGAGCCAAAATGTGGAATCCACGGAAAATGCTCTCATTGCACAACACTAGAGAGACGCTAGAACGATTGCACCAATGGGCATGATACGCACTTGTGAATACCCGAAAATGAACCAAACGTGTTGTCTTCCTATGCCCAACTTGCTAGGTGTGTATGTGGCACATGTCACTCGCTCAAGTGATCCAAGATGATCGAATATACAATGCGAAGCTTGCGATGCTATTGCTCTTTTGCTCTTGCTTAAAAGCTCTGCTTCTCTTTTCTTTTGCAATGATGCTTTGTATGGACACAATGCGGGACGTGCACACTAAGATAGCAATTATGTATGCGGGTACTATTCGTAACACAAAAGATGATACTATGAGATGCACACAATTAAAGCTATGCGGAGTATGTATCACTAACGTGCACAAGTAGCATGACCCGGCAATACTCAATGGCTAGTCTCGATAGGCAAGTAACGCAAAGAGGCTTGGGGTAACAATGCAATGGCAAGGGTAAATGGTCAAGAGTGTCGTCGCGGTTACCGTCCTTGCTTATGGTGAGGTGTCAATGTAGAGTTGGGTGGCGACGATCCGGAGCGATGATGAGCGGCGATGTCGATGAAGAACCACTCCTAATTAGCCGAAACACCTTAGGAAGTGGCGATGCTCGCGACTCAAAATCTCAAATGCAAATGGGTTGCGGAAGAAATGGTGGAGGGTTGCGGAAGAAATGGTGGAAAAGAACAAAATCTGTCAAAATTGTGGGCAAAACAGCTTTGCTGTTCTCCAGGGGCCGGATGTCCGGGCTGCCTCGGCCGGATGTCCGGGGTACGGGCTGGATGTCCGGGCCTCCCGAATCCAGATCCAATCTCAGGATCCCTATGAACTAGAGGATGAACACAATTTTTTTTGGCAAAATTGGGGCGATTTGGCGGAGGAAAATGATAGGGAAAGAGGGGAAAAGCTAGATCTACCCGTCCACAACGAAATCCACGGATCAAAATCAACAAAATCTCCTCAAATCAAACGAATCCAAGAAGTTTGGTATGGATATTTTTGTGGGGATTTTCGAAATTAGGTCAAAACAAAAAAATGGCTAGAAAACGAAGGGGGAGACTCCAAATTCATGAGAAAACTTGGCTCTGATACCAATATGATACGGGGCACGCCCGTGTGCGTCGATCTTTCACGAATTGGAGGGGGATTTCACGAAGAACACGAGAGGAAATCATAAACTCAAGGACAATCTTCGATTACACATCCACTAGAAACACACGAGTACACGAGACACAAGATCCACAGTCAACAAAAGGATACACGTAACCGGTAGTCTCCTCGCTCCAAAGGAGGAGGTCTTGAATCCCTTAGGATCTTTCCTTAGAGGGGCCTTGGCATCACTTGGATCTTCTCTCAATGGAGGGCAATCTCCGTAGGAGAAGGAAGTAATGGACCTATGCTCAACAAAAAGGTATTTGCTAAAAAAAAGCTAACCCTAGAGAGAGGGGGGAGAGGAGTTTATATAGTGCTAGCCCACGAAGGGGAAAGAGAGAGGGAGATACATGGGCCTCGGGCCCGTCCATGCGCGCAGGCAGGCGCTGGATGTCCGGCCAGGGGCCGGATGTCCGGCCAGTCGCGGGAGTGCCGGATGTCTGGGACACGGGCCAGATGTCTGGCCTGGAGCTGGTCAGAGGGCTGTGGACGCGGGAGCCTCGCGTCGGATGTCTGGGGTAGGGGCCGGATGTCTGGGGCTTCGGGAGTCGCCGGATGTCCGGGCTGGAGGCGTCGTGTTTCGCTCGGTTCTGGTCTTGGGTCGCCGGATTTCTGGGTGTGGTGGCCGGATATCCGGGGCGATCCCGGATGTCCGGGCTGGGGCCGGATGTCCGGCGCCTGTAGTTTTGCTGCTGGCCCCTAGTGCTGGTGCAGCCTCCAGGGGCCGGATGTCCGGGGCCTAGGCCGGATGTCCGGGGCCTGGAGGGTGTTCTTGCCTCCTTTTGTCGCTCTTGTCCGTCCCTCTCTGTGTACGTTCCCATGGGGACTTGTCCTTCACCATGAGCATCTCCTAGGACTTCTTCATGGTACCTGAGCATGCATAGGGTCTCCGTCTGAGGTAGCATCCACGTTCCATGAACATCAAAAGGAGAGTCGAGTAGGAGAGAGGTCACCTCATATTGGAATGATCGTGCACGGGCTCTTGAGGTGTAGGTGATGAGTCCATGGGGATGATGGGATGCTCCGCATCACCCCCGCTGGGGGCTTCGCCGGCCACGACCCGGCTCTCTTGCGGACAGGTCCTGGAGCTGGAGCCGGTCCTAGTCGGCAGGGCCCCGTGCTGGCACGACGATAGCGTCGGCTCCCCCCAACGGCGCGCTCCCAGGCGGCGTGGCGGCAGTCCTAGCCAGCTCCTTCGATGAGTCGGCCCCGAGAGGGCCCTTCGGGGCAGGGACCTCAATCTCCGGCGCCCGGCCACCTACTGCCGCGTCCATGCCGGACCTCCCGTCAGCCGGACTGCCGGCGTTCCCCTCCTTGCCCTCCGGGGCCGTCGACTCCGGCGGCGGGCCGTGGACCTCACGCGGCGCGACGTCGGTCCCCATCAGCACGTCGTCACCCTCCGCGTCGTCTCCTTCGCCGCCGCCGCCGTGCTCGCGGCTGCGCGCTCCTCCTCCGCGGCCCGGGCGTCCGCATTCGCCAGCCGCGCGGGGTCATGCACCCCCTTGGACCTCTTCTCCTGGACCGGCTGGTCCGGAGTCGAGCCGTCCCCCCTGGGTGTCTGGCTCGATGCCCCCGCGCGGGCTTCTTCCGACGGCTGCCTCTTAGCGGCCTTCTCCCATGGGCGGCGCTCCTGCTCGTCCAGCGCCCTCTGCGCCGCCTCCAGCTCACTCCACCCGGCGCGCTCCTTCTCAACGCTCCCGCTTACCTCCGGAGCCGTCCTCCCCAGGGCGCGTGGGGCCCTACTCGGCGCAACCGCAAAAACACGATTAAGAGCAAAGAGAGCAAAGAAAAAAGGAAAGCGATCATGAGACTTACCCGACGCTGGTGGGAACCGCCCGCCTGACGGGGAATACCGGGGAAACCCGCGGTTTTTTCTCGCCGCCTCCACGGCCGCCGCCCGGCTGCCCTCTAGCCGCTCGCTTGGGAGACGGTCGAGAGCTGGCCGGCTGTTTCCCCCGATCCGCCACGTCTGCCTCGTCCTGCGTCGGGCCACGACCGGCCTTGCGGAGGCGTCTCCGGGCGTCGTCGCGTCGTCCCCCGAGGCCTCGAGGTCTTCCATGACCACTACATCATGCGCCCCTTTCGGCTCAGCATCGTCATCGGTCCAGTCCCGCAGCAGGGATTTGGAAGGAAACTCACCGGCCGATTCGGACCCCTCCGCCTCCGTGCCGCCGGCTCCAGATCCCCCGACTCGAGCCTCATCCGCCGGCTCCACGTCATCGACGTCCTCGACCTCCTCGGCGTCCGACTCCTCCAGGTCGGCTGTTGGCGGGCCGTAAGCCTACAACAAAGGAAACAGCTACAGCCAGGAGAGGCCGCGGGTCAGCAAGGGCAGGAGAGGAGTCTGCACAGTGAACGAGAGGAGGGCAATTAATCACGTACTAGTGGAGCCGGATGCTCTCGGTCATAGGGGGCCTTGCCCCACTGCCTGTCTCCTTCATCGAGTTTGGCGGTGGAGATCAGGTTCACCCACCTCGCCACATGCACTGCCTTCAGCTTCTTCATGGACAGCCGGCATTGGTCATGCCGTCCGCCCATCTGACAGATCAGATGTGGGCGGCGCTGCAATGGCTGCACTCGGCGCGCCACCATGGTCGTCAGCAGGTCGGCGGCCATGAGGCCCTCCGATCCGGTCAGCACGGCCAGCCGGGCGCAGAGCCGGTCCGCCATCTCAGCCGGCTGCGGCAGAGCCGTCCACCAGTTCAGCATGGCATTCGGCGGCTGGTTGACGAAGCCGGGCAGGTTGATGCAGTCGCAGTCTGCCTCCACGTTCCTCACGTAGAAGAAGCCCTTCTGCCAGCTCTTCTCCGAGTCCTGCAACGGGAGCTTTGGGAAGCCGGCTCCCGTGCGATGGTAGACAAGGGCGGCTCCGCATGCGGTCATCTCCTTCTGGCCGGTGACCTTGTTCAGTGTCGTCTGCTGCTTGAGGAAGAAGAGCCGGCACCATAAGTCCAGGCGCGGCTCAACCCCCAAGTATCCCTCGCACAGGGAGACGAAGGCGGCAAGCTGGAGGACGGCGTTGGCACTAAGGTGGTGAGGTTGAAGGCCAAAGTGCGTCAGGAACCGCCGGAAGAACGTGCTGGCCGGCAGCCCGAACCCACGAGCAAAGTGCTCGACAAAAACCACCACCTCGCCGTCTCGCGGGGCCGGAGCGTTCTCCGCCCCGCGATGCGTGCTTCAACGAGCCTCGCCGGTGGAAGCTTGCGGCGATGGCGGAGATGCTCGATGTAATCTTCGTCCACATCGCTGCCGTCCCAGGCGCCCTTGATCCCCATCTGGCTCAAGGCTGGCTCGGGTGCGGGAGCGGGGCGGACGGGCATCGGCGGAGCACGGCCAACGACGACGGCGAGCGGCGGCGCAGCGAATGCACATCACACGCCTTTTCTCTCTCCTTCTCTCTCTCTCTGCAGGGGAGGGGAAATGGCGAGGATGGCAATGGGCGAAGGGAGGGGGCGTTTGGCTCTCTCCGCCCCTCCCTCTCCCCATTTAAACCCCGCGTGGGGTAGTGAGGAGGGGATCGGGCGGGCACGATCCACACGACCCCGCCCTGTGCGGGAGATGTTACTACCCATGGGGAACCCCAACCGACGGCCTCTGGCCACAGAGGATCTACGCACATGGGCCGAGGCCACGGCCTCGCGGGCCTTGCCTCGAGGCCCGGTCTTGTCACCTGCGTGGCTTGTCAGACACAACCTGCCGCACGTCGCGCGGGGCGGCCCTTGTGTCCGGCGCAGAGCCGCCTGGGGGTTGCCCTCCGATCGCATTGACTGGCCGCCTCCGGCGGCCCATCGACTCGACTCCACCCGTGGGGACCCTGACGCAAGATTTAAGCCGGTGTGTCCCACCGCGGCGAACCGGCAGGTCAACCCCGGCTTCGGGGACTACTGACAGGGGGATCACCCCGGGGTAGCCTCAAGCGGACCGGTGCCTTCCTTTTTTGAAAACAACCACGGGGCAGCCTGCGCCCCCCCCATGGGCCGGCTCCCCAAGGCCGGCTACGCGGCGTGGTCTGGCTCGATACGGAGCACCCAACCATCCGGATCCTAGGAGATCCGCCAGCCAGCGGGTCAACGCCTTTCACATCAACACGACGAGGCTACAACGACTCTGGTACCACTGACCAGGGTCCGTACAGCCACAGTGCCACCAGCCATGCCGCCGGTCAGCATGCGCATGGCTACAGTGGAGGCGGCCGTACCGATGACCGCAACTAACTGCGACTAGGCGAGGCGGCACAGTGACGGCACGCCTCCAACCACTCCATTACCTTCCCTCGCGTGGCTACAGTATGGTCGGCCGTACCGATGACTGTGGCCGGCTGCCGCAAGACGACGCCGCTCGGCGCCGCTCGTACCACTGCGTGACGAGCACGCACCAATGGCAGCAACTGGTCGGCGGGTCCCAGCCCACGATGGGACCCGATAGCCGGCGGGCCCTACATGCGATGGTTCATGCAGCCGGCGGGCCGTACAGATGATAGTTGGGGACCCCTGGGCCGGCTAGGGAGACTGCCTGTTGGGTCCCCCCAGCATTATCTGTGCATATTGTAAGCCAGGGGGTTGGCCTATAAAACCCCCTGGACCCCCCTCATGCAAGGGGCAGACTCCCTTCCTAACACCCTCACACCCTCACACACTCATACACACACACCAGAGAGGTAGAGAGAGGAAGCTAGCTCCTCCTTCCTCCTCCACCGAACAGCTCAAGGAGCACCATTGTAGCCCTCTCGGTTCATCAACCAAACCAGCAGGACTAGGGCTGTTACCTCTCCCGGAGGGCCCCGAACCTGGGTACATCATGTGTCGTGCACTGCCTGTGCCCAATCCCGTTTCCGGAGCCCGCCGGCGTCCCTTCGGCCCCAACCACTCTCGATAAGCCACCCCATGGCATCTGCCATGAGAAAACGACGACAGACGCGGAGCATGCGGAGGAGCATTCTCAATTTCAAGGGATCGATCAACATCATCGAGTGCTCAAACGCAACAGTGTGCACGTCCATTTGACGCTGATGGACGACAACTTTGCCCCTGATGCCATCTTCCCGGACAACTTTCGTCGGTGCTTTCAGATGTGCAAAAATGTCATCGATCGTCTCAACCATGGCGCCCGGTCCTTTGATGATTACTTCATTTTGAAGAAGGACGCCATGGGAAGGATTGGATTATCTGGTTACAGATGTGCACGACCGCACTGCGAATGCTTGCATATGGCACAATCGCTGATTCATGGGGCGAGTACCTACGGATGTCTAAGAGCATATGCGGAGATGTCATGGCCAGGTTCGCAATTGGCGTGGTCGAGGTGTTTGGACCTCAGTACCTAAAAGAATCAATTGTGGCAGACACCAAGAGGATCTTGGCATTCTCAGAAGTAAGAGGGTGTCCAGATTTGCTCGAATCTCTTGACTGCATGCATTGGGAATGGAAGAACTACCTGAAAGGTTTACAAGGGCAATATCAGGGTCATGTTAAGAAGCCCACCATCATTCTTTAAGCAGATACATCACATGATCTTTGGATTTGGCAGGCTTTCTTTGGCAATACCCGGGTCTCACAATGACATCAATGTGCTGCAACGATCACCATTGTTTGCTAGGCTGATTGAAGGAAATGTTCCTCCTCGCCACTATATTGTAAATGGACATGAGTACAACATGGTCTACTATCTGGTTGGCGGTATCTATCCTCCGTGGGCTACCTTTGCCAACACCATCTCTAACCCAATTGGCCAGAAAAAGTCTCACTTTGCACAAAGACAAGAAGCAACTAGAAAGGATGTTGAGAGGGAATTTGGAGTTCTGCGGGCAGATTTTGCAGTTGTTCGTGCACCTGCTAAATAATGGGATCCGGAGACCTTGTGGGAGGTGATAGCCTGTTGTGAGATCATGCACAACATGATCATGGAGCATGAAGGTGAGGATGTTGCTGCAAATCTGGAATTTGAGAACATGGGTGATCCTATCGAACTTCCTGACTAGAATCCGGACACATTTGAAGAGTATGTTTGCATCAACAAATTCACCATCGAGCAACTCACGAGCAACTGAAGGGAGATTTGATTGAGCGGTTAAGAGGGACAACAATATTGGAGTGTAATATTATAACATTTTTAAATTACAACTACTGCTACATTTGAACATTTTAACTATTTTAGACTATATATGCGGCTATTTGGATGTGAAGACTTAAAAAAATTGGGGTCAGATGTATGCGGGTAGAGTTGAATGGCCGGCTCCCGCATTACTGTCCGCGAACTGGTCCTCCCTGTCCACGGACGGAGGCATGTCCAAGGGCATTTCCAACACAAAGCCTCAAACCTCTCGTATCAATCTAGAATGAGTTGTCTAGACCCCGCAATCCATCCAACGATGCTTTGCATCAGTCCGTAGAGGGGTCTGGATGTCCGTTTTCCAACAAACCATGTGATTGTTAATGTGATTATGCAGATATGTATGACCCTTATGGAAGGGACCTAAAATCGTCTACAACCAAACTTAGCAAATTCGGCTCGCGCGGGCGCTGACCGGTCACACCTCAAAATTTCCTTCTCAAAACCGGACACCTCAATTAACATACCCCAAATCCATATAAAGTCATGCAACGTAAACGTAAATGATGCAACACACATCGTCTGGCCACTACATCAGGACATGCCATCGGACTATCAAAATTTGGCATGTTCTACGTACATATTAGCTATTGAGAAGATCATCCATGGCTTCCCTTGCCCTTCCCGACTCCCTTGCCGTCCTTTTCACGAAAGTTGCAGTCGAATACATGGTAGGGATCAAGCCGAATCTGCTCTTTGCCACAGCTGTTCGACCCGTCGCTCCACTCCTTCTCCTCCTTGGTGGGCAATACGACCATGGTAGCTCTAGGGTGAGGGCTCGCGTGGTCCTTTGTTGCATCTTCTTTAAGATGCGGACGCAAATGGCTTCCTCCTCGATGGAAGCACAAGCCGCCGCATTCATCTCCTCTGCTGCTGCCATGACGGCAACGAGGCGGTCCTCAGCCACCCTCATCCTCTCCTTCCCATGGCAAGCACACCGATCCCAGTAGCACTCATACTCCAGCAAACAAGTGATGGGTAAAGGGAGATCGGAAGGCTCTCGGGAGGACCACGATGATCCAGCCCGGAGGATCCGAGTGCCTGATGCGCCGATGCAACAGACTCACGTTGGACTGATCCCGCCGTCAGTTCGGCGCAGTCCTCCCGGGAGCCGCAAAGGGCAATGCGGTTGACCATTGTCTCCTCCAACCGGCACAGGCACATAACAACATTTCATTGACGGATCCGGACTAGTCGGAGCTAGATTCGGTCCCCGCCATGCCGAGGAAGGCCAAAGGTCGTCGGAAGGGAGCTTGGGGTGGAGTGGAGTGGACTGAAGTGGAGTGGCTAGGGTTTGGTCCGGGAAGCGAAAGGGAACGAATATATGTGGGGTTGGATGGGTCAGGTCCGACGTGGCTGATGTGCCCAGGACACCCCATATCCGCCCTAGATTTGGGCTGGATATAAGGGGTGTCGGTCAGTCTGACGTTTGAGGCCGGTTCGAGGCGCCCATCTGGGTCACTTTTTTTACCGGTCGTTTGATGGTTGTCTGAGCCGCTCGGTTGCAGATGCTCTAAGACGTCATTTGTGTATGGTGTCAGGATGGGAATGGACCGACCCAGACCTAGCCTTGGACCTTGCCCCTTTGGACCCAAGGCCAATTAGAGAGGCCACGGATCGACTATAAAGAGTAGACAGTGGCCTCATTGACTAGATGGGTATTTTGGGTCGGCCAAAATTCTCACTTTTACATTCCTTGTGGACAAACGAGATGTTTAAATTAGGCACGGTTTAATGGAATCTGACTAGTGTAAGAATTAATGGTGTGCTAGAAGTCACCCATCGAGATGTGCTTGTTGCGAACCGAAGTGGGGGATGTGTCCAAATTGCATCTTGACCGGCACGCCTCCTGCATCAAGGATCAGTTGTCCAGCCGAAAGCCATATCCGTCTCGCGGGGTTGCCCCGTTAATTAAGTTTTGGGTGTTTAATGACTACACCTTTTGAATTGCTAGAGATAGGATCTGCATTACCATACTAAACCTTTCTGTCACTGGTGTTCAGAATAACACTTCACGGTCTTCTGGTCCTTAGTGTGGGATCAAGAAGGGACATCTAGAGGGGGGGGGGTGAATAGACTACTTGACAAATTAAAAACCTAGCCTTTTCCCAATTTTAATGGTTGGCAGATTTTAGCAATTCTAACAAGTCTAGTGCATCCTACACATGCTAGTCAACAAGTATAGCAGCGGAAAGTAAAGACAAGCATATGTAAGAAGGAGTAGAGATAGGAAGATCAAACACAATATATGACACGAAGATTTTTCCCGTGGTTCCGATAGGTGGTGCTATCGTACGTCCACGCTGATGGAGACTTCAACCCACGGAGGGCATTGATCGCGAGAGTCCACGGAGGGCTCCACCCGTTAGGGTCCACAAAGTAGCAACCTCGTCTATTCCATCACAGCTTCCTTCCACGAAGCACTAGCTTCACTATGGGTAGATCTTCACGAAGTAGGCGATCTCCTTGCCCGTACAAACTTCTTGTCTCAACTCCACAACATGAAGAAGGAGGCTCCCAAGCGACACCTAACCAATCTAGGAGGCACCACCCTCCAAAAGGTAATAGATGTGGTAACAATGATGAACTCCTTGCTCTTGTGCTTCAAAAGATAGTCTCCTCAATACACAATCACTCTCTCACAGATTTGGCTTGGTATAAGAGGTTGATTGGATGGAAAGCAACTTGGGGAGGCTAGAAATCAGGATTCATATGGTTGGAGTGGAAGGTCTTGATCTCAACACATGAGTAGGTGGTTCTCTCTCAAAAAAATGGATAAGGCAAGTGTAAGTGTGTTCTCAGTGCTTCTCTTATGAGTGAGAGGTGGTGGAGGGGTATATATAGGCATCTCCAAAAATCCAACCGTTACAACATTATTGCCCAATTCGGTGAAACCGGAGTAAAAACTCGGTTGTACCGACTAGTGCAAAATGTGGCAACTTTAGGCTTTTCGGTGGAACCAATATATAAATCTCGATGGTACCGATATGGTGGACCTAGGCAGTTTCCAATTTTCGGGGGTACCGATTTCCAAAACTCGGAAATTCCGATTCTTGAAAATGAGATACCATCAAGGTGGTCATTGTTTTCGGTGGCACCGAATTTGAAACTTGGTGGTACCGAGACTCTAAGGTTTGGCATGGGAATCTGTCTAAGTGAAAATCGGTAGGGCCGAATGGAAATTGTTGGTGCACCGATTTTTGATATTTGGTTTTGGACAGAGTATTTGTGGGAGAATTTCATGTATATTTTTGGTGGCTAATCTCTAAGCAATTGAGCAACCAGATCATCATAGACACCTCATCCCCTTTTAATAGTATTGGCTTTCCTATGGACTCAAGGTGTGATTTCTCACAAAAAGTAAAATGTAGAGTCTTCGAGCTTGTTGATTTTGCCAATCCTATTCCTTTTCTTCTTCTTCTCTCCTTGGGGATTCTCCACACATTCCATGGCCAATCTTCTCTATGGACTTTATCTAAAACAAACTAGGTGAAACTATTAGTCCAATAGACAATGTATGTTGTCATGAATTATCAAAACCTCCAAGGGAGCATATGTGCTTTCACTTAGCCTCTCCGTAGCTCGCTCTCCATGATACTGGATACATGCAGGGTTGAAAAACGTGAATGAGACAAGAGACATCTACGAAACAATTTTATTTCACACATACGGGACGTTAATTCAAAGCCCTTCAATTGATCCCCGCAACAAAAACTGAGGGTTGCAAGGCTCTCGCCTTAACCCATACCTTACCGAACTACTCACACATGGAGATCAGATCACATGAAGAACAAATCATAGAACACATCACGAAAGTGGACTGATGATAATATGTCTTACAGCGGATGTCGTGTGTGATACACGATTACAAGTATGATCTAGTGGCGAAAGAACTATGGTGGTGATGGCGGCTTTGGAGATGGAAATGGTGGTGACTAGGGTTGATGGAGATGGATGAGGATGACTATGTTCTAGTTCTTCTCGCGGATGTTCTATTGATACTTTGTCCTCAGCCCCTTCATAGAAGTTTTTTAGGTGGACGAGAGGCCTCGGTTTCCACTTTATATGACTGCTCATGCAAGTGGACACGAGGTTTAGGCTACTGCCACTGTCCATCAAGACTTTGTTCATATGATAGCCATCAATAATTGGGTCAATGATGAGGGCTGATACTCCTTGGTCGTGAGTTCCCATCGGTTGATCCTCCTAATCAAAGGTGATCGGCGCGTTCGACCATCTGTTTTCCGAGGCCGCTACATGGTTGACGGGGCAGATCTCTCGAATATCTCTTTTCTGCTGATTTCTTGAGGAGTGAGTTTCGTATATCATTAGGACTTCCTCATCTTCGGATGATTGCTCATTACGATGAGGTGTGATTCCTCGGTTTGTTAATGAACCGAGGTTGTCGTGGAGTTCTACCCCTCCCTTTGCCACCTGCCAGACGATCCAACATGCTCAAATCATGCGCGCTAACGGTCTGCCCGAGGAGAAGGAGTGAATTGCACATCGTCCATCCAGTATCGCGTCTAGCGTTGTTTTGGTTCCCTTGCTAAATTGTCTTCTCTTCTGCGTTGGCTGATCATCTGGTCTATCAGTACTAGAGCACCTTAGGTGTCGGTTACCACGCGGGCATATGCCCATCTCACGTGCCTCGTGTCGGTTCTGAATTGACCTATGGTGCCTTTGACTGACTAACCCAGCATCGTCCATGATGCAGTACCTCGTTATTATATTTGACAGCTCAGCAGATGTTTTATGGCTTTTCCATGCCATGGTTTCCATAATTCCATTGTTGTGACAAATTCTATCGGAATGCCGCTAAGGCCTCCCCGTTTGAGTAATCTGGGATTATTATTTTACGAACAAAAATCACATACAGAACTGTCAGATTGTTTCTTTTGGTTTTGCACAACGTATGCTAGATCCCAGATACCGGTTGACCCTAGTTTATCACGACAATATTCACCATGGGGGTAGGAGAGGAAATTTTATTCTCAATCGATATGACGTCGACCTCCCTAACGAGTTTCCGGTGGTAGATCAAGTGTAAACCTTGGGATCAACATGTATGGCATGATTGTTTTGACTGTTGCTGCAAGTTATCAGATCTGAACTCCAGGCTTGGTCCGGGGAACATAATATTCGCCTTGCGGCTGGTATGAAATTTGTGCTCGGGCGATGGTCATCTATGGTTCCTCAACCTGGTCTAGTGCCATGGCCGAGAAAGCGTCTACATGGTTTCTGTCTTCGGGATCAATGTCCCATCATGGGTTTGGAGCTTCAATTTTCTCTAGTGATTCGGTTGAACCGAGGTTTGGATGTTCTGGCATGGCAGCTACATCGGAACAGATCTGGTCATCGAACGATGATGCCATCAAACTGCTTTGATCACACATCAGGACCTGTATGGGCCACCAATGACTGAACTAAATCCGGCGGATCTCGGGTAGGGGGTCTCCGAGATGGAGATCTTAGCTTGATGGTAATAGGATGAACGAGAGACACGATGTTCACCCAGGTTCAGACCCTCTCGAAGAGGTAAAACCCTACATCCATGTTTTTGTTATATTGATTGTGTTGGAGTACTAAGTACATGATGAACCTTGAGATCGTATGTATGAATATAACTTAGCCTGACCCTATGGTCTAACTCCCTCGACTTATATAGGGACCGGGGGTACCTAGGGTTACATGTATGTCAGTTACATCTAGGAATAAGCTTGCCGATGAATTGAACATGTCTTGAAGTGTGCATCAAGTCTTTGGAGTATTCCATCTTGACTACGCGGGGACCATGATAGGCATGGTGATACGGGGCCAACCCGTGAGTGTCGATCTTTTCACACTTTGTGGGAAAAGGGAGAAAAACCAAGAGAAATACGAACTCTCAAGAACGATCTCCAAATCACACATCCACTAGATCCATAGAAACATACGAGAGATACAACGAACCGAATTCAACGAATGGATACAAGTAACGGTAGTCTTCCCACTCCGAAGGAGGGGCTGATGTCCCACAAGTATAGGGGATCAATCGTAGTCCTTTTAATAAGTAAGAGTGTCAAACCCAACGAGGAGCAGAAGGAAATGATAAGCAGTTTTCAGCAAGGTATTCTCTGCAAGTGTTGTAAGTAACGATAGCAGATAGTTTTGTAGCAAGATAAATCGTAACAAGTGACAAGTAACAATAGTAGTAAAGGTGCAGCAAGATAGCCCAATCCTTTTTGTATCAAAGGACAAGCCTGATAGTACTCTTATATTAAGCAAGCGCTCCCGAGGACACATGGGAATTATGTCTAGTCATGTTCATCATGTTGAGTTGATTCGCGTTCGCTACTTTGATAATTTGATATGTGGGTGGACCGGTGCTAAGGTGTTGTTCTTACTTGAACTAACAACCTACTTATGATTACCCCATCTTGCAAGCATCCACAACTACGAAAGAAGAATTAAGATAAATCTAACCATAGCATGAAACATATGGATCCAAATCAGCCCCTTATGAAGCAACGCATAAACTGGGGTTTAAGCTTCCGTCACTCTAGCAACCCATCATCTACTTGTTACTCCACAATGACTTCCCTTAGGCCCATAGCATGGTGAAGTGTCATGTAGTCAACGTTTAGATGACACCACTAAGAGAAGTAACAACATACATATCATCAAAATATCAAATGAATACCAACTTTACATGATAACTTATAACAAGACTTCTCCCATGTCCTCAGGAACAATAGTAACTACTCACACCTCATCAACATGTTCAAGATTAGAGGTGCAATAATAATATATAAGGATCTAAACATAATTTCTTCCACCAAGTAATCCAACAAGCATCAACTACAAGATGTAATCAACACAACTAGTAACCCACAGGTACCAATCTGAGGTTTTGGGACAAAGATTGAATACAAGAGATGAACTAGGGTTGGAGATGAGATGGTTCTGGTGAAGATGTTGATGAAGATTGGTCCTCCCACGAAGGAGGAAGCGTTGGTGATGACGATGGCTTCGATCTCTCCCTCCCGGAGAGGGATTTCACCGACAGAATCTAACTGCCGGAGTGCAAAAGGGCCTCTGCCCAGGTTTCCGCCTCGAGACGGCGGCGCTTCATCCCGAAAGGTTGCTTATTATTTTTTCTAGGGTAAAACACAACATATAGGAGAAGATGGGCGTCGGGAGGCCAGCCAGGGCCCCACCACACATCAGGGCATGGCCCTGATGGCTTGTGCCTGGCTGGTGGCCCCCCTGGTATATTTTTGGCCCATAAATTCACATATATTCAATAAAAATTCCTCGTGAAGTTCGGGGTCTGGTGATTTTTCTGCCTTTTTCTCGGTTTTCCGGTCCAGAATTCCAGTTCCAGATAATTCCCTCTTTGTGATGTACCTTGCATATGCAGAGAGAAAGGGCATAAGAATTGTATGATAATAGGGAATAATAGACAAGAATAATGTAAATATGAATAGGAAATCATGATGCAATAATGGACGTATCAACTCCCCCAAGCTTAGACCTCGCTTGTCCTCAAGCGAAAGCCGAACTCGAGAGTAATGGCCACATAATTAGAGAGAGAGGTGTCGATAAAAACAGAATATGGACATGAGAGTATCATGCATATCTTTATAGCAGCAAGCATTTCATCATATAGCTTCTCATAATCAAGTAAAGATGTATTCACAATTATCGAAGTATGAAGCATAAACCTTATTGACAACCAACAAACTATGCTTTTAGTCATGGAGATAATCCTAGTTCATCATATTCAAGAGAAGAGTCTATATAAGAGCTTTCATTGTAGCAAACCCACATACTCAACTATCATTTAGTCATCTATGATTGTTGACACTCATTGCATATTTTTGGAGCTAATGTTTTTGCCGGACACATAGGAAGATAGGGGCTTCATTTGCCACCCAACTCATTTACCTCAAGGATAATGTCCACAATAATGAATCATGGTTTCTTATATTCAACTGGATATATATATACCTGGATCTTACCTCAACATGTGATGCTTACCACTAAGAGAGTTTATAACTTAGAAGATGAAGAGACATTGATGACTCTTGAATAAAGGTAAGAACTTTATGAGAGTGAAAGATAGGCCCTTCGCAGAGGGAAGCAGAGGTTATCATGCGCTTTTATTTGGTTAGATGTGCAATCTCTTAATGCAAAGGAACTTCACTTTGTATTGCCCCTTGTGATAGCGAACTTTATTATGCACTCTGTCGCTTTTATTTCTTCACCATCACAAGATCATACAAAGCTTATTTTCCTTTTCAATAAAAGATCATACATGATTAGAGGCAAATTTTATTGCTTATGCACCGATGACAACTTACTTGAAGGATCTTATTCAATCCCTAGGTAGGTAAGGTGGACTCTAACAAAAAGAAACTGGGTTCAAGGGGTTATGGATGCACAAGTAGTATCTCTACTTGGTGCGGAAATTTTGGCTAGCAAAAGTTCTAAAGGAAGCATCACATGTTAAAGGATCCGTGTCTATATAACTTCTATGCAAATGTAAGCAATCATGACCATTAGGATGTCTTCCATGTCCAACTTCAACACTTGATCATTATTTAATATTTTGTGAGGGTTCGTAATCATAGATGATGTCCAAGATAGTATATTTGTATGTGAATCTTCTCCTCTCTATCATGATCTTGCATAGATTATAACAATGACTAAGGCTATGCTTGTTCTATTCCCAACAATTTTCATAGTTCATACTTTTTTTTTATGTGAAGTCATTACTTCCCATGGGATAAGCATATGATCTTTACAATTCTTTTTATTGTCTTGCTATTATCATTGGTGCAAGAGAGTAAAGCGCATGAACTCAACTAATCTTTATTATATAAATCTCACACTCGATTACAAGGATAGGTAGAACTCAAAGCAAAATTCTAAGCAAAGCAAATCTGAAACTTTATTTCTCTAAACCACTAAATAGCTAAAGATCAAACTAAAACAAAAGATGGCGGTGAAAAAGTGATGGTGCTACGATACCGGGGAACCTCCCCCAAGCTTGGAACAAGCTAGGGGTTGTTCCCATACCCATGTACTCAAGTGTTCTTCGGTGATGGTGGTGGTGTTGGAGTAGTGGTGCCCTTCTTCTCCAGCTTGCGCTTGAGGATGAAGTTTTCCTCCCTTAAATCATCGTTTTCTTGTTCGAGCTTCAAAACCCTTTTGCATAAATTTGCTTTGCTTTCCTGCAGAAAACGAGATGGGATAAATTGGATCTTAGAATTATCTACTCCATTGGGGAGGCTTGACTTCTTGAACTCCACATGCATATCTCCAGGTTGAGGAAGCGGATCTTCCTCTTCATCCGAACTAGCGTCGGGACCAGCGTCTTCCGTCTCCTCCAGATCGGAATCTCCCTCCTCTTCTCTGGACCATAAGTAGGGGTAGATGTCCCCAAAGATCTTTGGGTCCGCCACATAGTTAGATACATAGCTCTCTCCATCCGAATCTTGAGACGACATATTCTTCGTTCTGCCAGAAAAACATCTCGAAACAAGAACAGAGGATAAACTTGCGATGCGGTGGTAAAAACATTGGGGAGTATATATAATGATTTTTTCTAGGTCGGAATACGTGTTCGAAAAGAAATCGGAGTCGGGAAGGCACACGAGGACCGCACAAGCCATCAGGGCGCGCCCCAGGGGGGGCACGCCCTGTTGGCTTGTGCCTCCCTCGTGGGTCCCCCTAACTCCGTTTTATTTTTGAAATTTTTCTAAAATACTAAAACCAACACAAATTATTTTTTTGGAATTTCTGGAGTCGGTTTATTTACCGTATCACATACCTACCTCTTTTTTAGGTTTCTGGAGTGCTCCGGAAGGTCTCTGGTATGTGTTCTTCCGGTGTTATCACTTGAATTACATTAGTTTCTTCATTAATGGGTGTACCTGAAATGTAATGCTTGATTCTTTTTCCATTCACCACTCTCGGATTCTTGCCTTCGAAGGTTTTAATTTTTATGGCACCGGAGCGGTAGACCTCTTCGACAACGTATGGACCTTCCCATTCGGATAGGAGTTTTCCTGCAAAAAATTTGAAACGAGAATTATACAAAAGCACAAGATCTCCTACATTGAATTCCTGTTTTTGGATCCTTTTGTCAAGCCATCTCTTAACCTTTCTTTAAACAACTTAGCATTCTCATAAGCTTGTGTCCTCCATTCATCTAGTGAGCTAATATCAAATATTCTCTTTTCACCGGCAAGTTTAAAATCATAATTCAATTCCTTAGTTGCCCAATAAGCCTTATGTTCTAGTTCAAGAGGCAAATGACAAGCTTTTCCATATACCATTTTATATGGGGACATCCCCATGGGGTTTTTATAAGCAGTTTTGTAAGCCCATAGTGCATCATCTAGTTTCTTAGACCAATTCTTCCTGGATCTATTGACAGTCTTTTGCAAGATTAATTTTAGTTCGCGATTACTCAATTCAACTTGGCCACTAGACTGAGGATGATATGGCGATGCAATTCTATGGTTAACATCATATTTAGCTAGAAGTTTACGGAAAGCACCATGAATAAAATGTGAACCACCATCAGTCATTAAGTATCTATCGACTCCAAACCTCGGAAATATAATTTCCTTAAGCATTTTAATAGAGGTGTTATGATCAGCGCTACTAGTTGGAATAGCCTCTACCCACTTAATAACGTAATCAACATCAACTAAAATATGACTATATCCATTTGAGGAAGGAAAAGGTCCCATAAAGTCAAAACCCCAAACATCGAATGGTTCAATGGCAAGTGAATAATTCATAGGCATTTCCTGACGTTTACCAATGTTACCAACTCTTTGACATTCATTGCATGAAAGGACATACTTACGAGAATCTCTGAAAAGAGTAGGCCAATAAAAACTAGATTGTAATACCTTGTGTGTAGTTCTGTCTCCAGCATGATGTCCTCCATAAGGTTCAGAATGACACTTCCTTAAGATTTGTTCCTGTTCATGCTCTGGTATACAACATCTAATAATACCATCTACTCCCTCTTTATAAAGATGTGGGTCATCCCAAAAGTAATGTCGTAAATTGATAACCCACAAGTGTAGGGGATCGTTTGTAGCCTTTTTCGATAAGCAAGAGTGTCGAACCCAACGAGGAGCTAAAGGTAGAACAAATATCCCCTCAAGTTCTATCGACCACCGATACAACTCTACGCACGCTAATGCTTGCTTTCCCTAGAACAAATATGAAACTACTTTGCGGGAATAAAACTAGAAGTACTTTTCAAGATAATAAAGAACATGGAAATAAAAGTTAGGTGCTGTTTTAATAAAAGAACAATAAAAGTAAATAGACTAGTAGAAAGCTTTTTGTGTAACGCAAGAGAAAGATTGTCCCTGGGCAATTGAATATAATATGATAGATACTTGTCATATGCAATGAGGGAGAGGCATACGCTAACACACTTTTCGTACTTGGATCATATGCACTTATGATTGGAACTCTAGCAAGCATCCGCAACTACCAAAGTTCATTAAGGTAAAACCCAACCATAGCTTTAAGTATCAAGTCCCCTTTACTCCCATACGCAACAACCCACCTACTTGGGTTTATGCTTCTGTCACTCAAGCAACCCACCATAGGCAAATTATGAACATATTGCAACACCCTACACCGGGGATCCCTCACGTTTGCGCGACACGGAGGGCACCATAGGACAACACCATATCAACATACAACTCACATCCATAACATCATACCACAATTAACCCATAGGACAAACGAGATCTACTCAAACATCATAGGATAGCCAAATATCATTGGGAAATAATATATGGAGTTGAGCGCCATGTTTAAGTAGAGATTACAGCGGGGAAGAGAGGTGTTACACCGCTGCATAGAGGGGGAGAGAGTTGGTGTTGACGGCGGCGAAGTTGTTGGTGTAGATTGTCGTCACGATGATTGCCCCGGCGGCGTTCCGGCGCCACCGGGAGAGAGGGGGAGAGATCCCCCCTCCTTCTTCTTATTCCTTGGCCTCCCCCCTAGATGGGAGGAGATTTACCCCTCTGGTCCATGGCCTCCATGGCGGCGGAGGGGCAGGAGCCCCTCCTAGATTGGATCTCCCTCTATGTTCTCTTCTGTTTCGCGTTCCTGTTTTCTGGCTGAAAACCGTTTCTTATATTCCCGGAGATCCGTAACTCCGATCGGGCTGAAATTTTGAGGGGATTTTTATCCAAAACTTAGCTTCCTTGCGCCCTAAGGAGATCTCCAACCGACTTACGAGGTGGGCACAACCCACCAGGGCGCGTCTAGGCCCCCCTGGCGCACCCTGGTGTCTTGTGGGGGCTGTGGGCCTCCGTTTGCGTTGATTCCACTTCTCAAAATTCATAAATATTCCAAAAAAATCTCCGTAAATTTTTATCACGTTTGGACTTCGTTTGATATGGTAATTCTGCGAAACAAAAAACATGCAACAAACAGGAACTGGCACTGGGCACTAGATCAATAGCTTAGTCCAATAAATCATATAAAATGTTGCCAAACATATGTGAAAGTTGTATAATATTGGCATGAAACAATCAAAAATTATAGATACGACGGAGACGTATTAGCATCCCCAAGCTTAATTCCTGCTCGTCCTTGAGTAGGTAAATGATAAAAAAGATAAATTTTGATGTGGAATGCTACCTAGCATAATCTTGATCATATATCTAATCATGGCATGAATATTAAGACACAAGTGATTCAAAGCAATAGTCTAGTTTTGACATAAAGACATTAATACTCAGGCATCCCAACAAACAATCATGTCTTTCAAAATATCAAGGCTAAAGAACGCTATCCCTACAAAATCATATAGCCTTGTCATGCTCTGTCAGCCAAGCAATTAATTCATAATTTTTAACGTGCTTCAGCATTTTCAACTCTCACGCAATATATGAGCGCAAGCCATGGATATAGCACTATGGGTGGAATAGAATATGGTGGTAGGTTTCAAAGGGGTAAAAGTGGAGAAGAAAGTCTCGCATCAACTCAGCGTATCAACGGGCTATGGAGATGCCCATCAATAGATATCAATGCGAGGAGTAGGGGTTGCCATGCAACGGATGCACTAAGAGCTGTAAGTGTATGAGAGCTCAATATAAAACTAAGTGGGTATGCATCTAACTCTATAATAAAAAATTCCCACTAGTATATGGCAGTGACAACACAGGAAACTCTCTATATGAAAAACATGGTGCTACTTTGAAGCACAAGTGTGGAATTAGCATGCCCCTATTCCTTCTTCTTTCATTTTTTTCTTTCTTTTTTTATTTTTTTATTTTTCTTTTTTTTTTCTTTTTTTTCTTTTTCTTTTTTTCCCTTTGTCTGGAGCCTCATCCCGACTTGTGGGGGAATCATAGTTTCCATCATCCTTTCATGCTGGGCATGCTCTAATAATGAATAATGATGATCATCACACTTCTATTTACTTACAACTCAATATTACAACGATAGTAGAACAAAGTATGACTCTATATGAATGCAATGATCTAGCGTAGCAAAGATATCAAAAAACGAACAATCCATGGAAACATCATGCTAGCTATCTTACGATCATGTAATGCAATACGACAATGAATGCTCAAGTCATCAAAACGGAAGCGGTGGAAGTTGCATGGCAATATATCTCGAAATGGCTATGGAAATGCCATAATAGGTAGGTATGGTGGCTGTTTTGAGGAAGATATAATAAGGCTTATGTGTGATAGAGCGTATCATATCACGGGGTTTGGATGCACTGGCGAAGTTTGCACCGATTCTCGAGGTGAGAAAGGGCAATGCACGGTACCGTAGAGGCTAGCAAATTGCGGAAAGGTAAGAGTGCGTATAATCCATGGACTCACATTAGTCATAAAGAACTCACATACTTATTGCAAAAGTTTATTAGCCCTCGAAGCAAAGTATTACTACGCATGCTCCTAGGGGGGAGGTTGGTAGGAGTTAACCATCGCGCGCCCCCGACCTTCACACAAAGATAGACAATCAAGGATAAATTGTGCTCCAACTTCCTAGCATAACGGGAGACTATGCGTGCATGCTTCAGGAATCACAAACCTTAACACCAATATCTTACTAAACATGATCATCCACTAGTACCTCCCACATATTATCATCTCTATATCGCAAAAGTATTGCAAGGAATCAAACTTATCATATTCAGTGATCCCTAAGTTTTATGTAGGATTTTATGACTAACCATGTAAATGACCAATTCCTGTTGACTCTCTAAATAGATATAAGTGAAGCAAGAGAGTTTAATTCTTTCTACAAAAGACCATGCTCTAATAAATATAAGTGAAGCAAAAGAGCATTCTATGAATAACGGTATTCTATGTGAAGAGAAACAAGCAATCCAAACTTCAAATGATATAAGTGAAGCACATGAAGTATTCTATAAAGCCATACTCAAAAGATATAAGTGAAGTGCAATGAGCATTCTATAAATCAACCATGGACTATCTCATACCAGCATGGTGCATAAAATAAAATTGAAAACTAAACACAAAAGACGCTCCAAGATTTACACATATCACATGAACAAAACGAAAACGAAAACATACCGATACTTGTTGAAGAAAGATGGGATGCCTTCCGGGGTATCCCCAAGCTTAGACGCTTGAGTCTCCTTGGATATTTATTTGGGGTGACTTGGTCATACCCAAGCTTGAACTCTTTCCTCTCCTCCTTCTCCTCATATCGACACCTCCTCGATGTTCGAACACTTCATCCACACAAAACATAACAGAAGACTGGTGAGATCCGTTAGTATAATAAAGCAAATTCCTACTTTAAGTACTGTTGCAAACCCATTCATATTTTATATTTGCATTATCCCTGCTGTATTATAACTTTTTCATGGCTTATACCACCGATAAAATCAATAGTTTCATCAAAACAAGCAAAACAATGCATCAAAAACAGAATCTGTCTTAAACAGGACAATCTGTAGTAATATGAACTTTGACCATACTTCTGTAACTCCAAAAATTCTGAAACATTAGGAAGACATAAAAAAATTGTATAGAAGTACTGTGTAAAAATTTCAGAAACTTTTGACGTTCCAGTAAAAAATGAAAATTCACACACTACAGCCACAGTTTCTGTTTTTACACCGCACATACCAACAAGCAATCTAATCATCCGAAAGGCAAATCTTGGCACATTATTTTTATAATACAATGGATTTGTACAAGGGTATAATTATTTTTGTTGGAAAAGTTTCCGTGATTCAAGACTCACAAAGTTTCCATGGGCATGAACCAAGTTCAAGGATATCCCCCACTTCAACGATGCTCATCATCTCTCTCACTTTCACCTTTCCTTTTGTGAAGTTTTAGGTTCCCCTATATTTTTTTAGTTTTTAAACTTTGTAAAAGCACACAACAGAATAAAATGACTCTCTAAAACTTCCGGGTTGTCTCCCTGGCAGCGCTTTCTTTAAAGCCATTAAGCTAGGCATAAAGTGCACAAGTAATGGATCCACCTGGATCCCAAGGTATATCAAAGCCAATTTTAATTAACAATGATTTGTAATTTAGTAGTGAGCACAAAGTGATATATATCATGTGACAACAAAGTCTAACCCTCTTCCTATGCATCGGCGTGTCATACAAGAACAATTCATGCACATTAAGTAAAGGCCAATGCGTAGTATAAACAGTTTCTTGCAATTTCATAGTATTGGAAACATAGAGAGGTGAAGATTTGGTTCCTATCTCATAATAATTGCAAGTAGGAGCAGCAAGCACATGCATATTATATTCATTAAAATCATCATGTGTAGTAGCAAAACACAACCCATCAATGTAATCCTTAATAAGAGCAAACTTCTCCGATATAGTGTAGTTGGGAGAATTCAAAAAGATAATAGGACTATCATGTGTGGGTGCAATAACAACAATTTCATGCTTAACATAAGGAACTATAGCAAGTTCATCTTCATAAGCATAATTCGTATTGGCATCATGGCCACAAGCATAGCAAGCATCAAGTTCATCAAAAAGGGATATTTCAAACGAACCCAAGGGATCATAGCAATCATCATAGCATTTATCCTTCGGTAAGCACGAAGGGTAATTAAACAATGTATGAGTTGAAGAGTTACTCTCATTAGAAGGTGGGCACGGGTGATCAATCCGCTCTTCCTCCTTTTGTTCTTCGCTCTCCTCATCTTTTTCATCTAATGAGCTCACAATTTTAGCAACTTCTTCTTCCATAGATTCCTGCAAAATATTAATCTCTTCCAAGGCAGCGGTCATTCTTTCAATAAATTCTTTAACATAAGCATTACAAGCATAGTTTTCATAGCAATATTTAAGTATGGCAAAATTTTCAGATTTGTAAAGAGTAGCATTATACTTTTCAATCAAAGAAGCAATTTCATAAGCACCCTTAAAAGCAACAAATTCTTCAATTTGTTCAACATCAAAATAACAATAGATTTCCTTGGCATAAGAAGATAGTATTTCATTATCATTAAACACACATTGGTAGGGAAGGTGTTTTTTTAGTTTCTTCAGAACAACAAGTAAAATCATGCAATTCACATAAATTCCAAGCATAGCAACACAAAGTATTAATTTGATGCCACAAGAGTTTCCCTTTTTGAGATATGCGGTGTCGCACATAATAAGCATGCTCATTTAATGATTTTCCCTCAACTAAGCTAGTTGGGTTTTCAGCATGAGCACAAATGGATCGAAGATGATCCAAGTAATATTCTTCGGTAGTACGGAACACTAGTGGTTCTTGTTGGATTTCGGGCTCCACAAAACCCCAAGAAGTTCGAACACAGGGGCGTGTGCGAAGATCCCTTGCAGCCTCGCCCTACCTAGCTCACTACACGATGATTACTACGATGAACTCGCGCGATGACGAGGAAGAAGATGCACATGGTGATTTACCCAGGTTTGGGCCGCTGCGAAGCTAATACCCTACTCCTGCTTTGCTGGATTGCCTCTTGAGGAGGTCTGATGGATGAACTAGTACAGTGGTGAGGAGCCTCGCGAGGGCGCTAGAGTGGTGTTCTTGGCTCTCTGCCCTGTTGGGTGTTCTCTTCTCTATCGCTTCTATTCGTCCCCCCTCTACGGTGCAGCCTACCCGCTATATATATCAGCGGCCCCGGTCCTCTCCCCTTATCACAATGGCGGGAAGGGATCCCACAACAGCCAAATTCGAAGGGGGACAGGAGTACATCCCCGCCCTGTCCAAAGGTGGTCTTCGCCTGCAAAGTAGCTGCCGATGATGCAGAGGTGGGCTCGGCGATGACATCCGCCCTGCGTGGCTCGTGGTCGTGGTCTTGTTGCACCGGAATGGAAACCTTTGGATGGCGCTTTGGGAACCCGCGTACGTCCTTGCTCCCTTTGCACCAAAGGGGAAACTGCCCCTCCTGGCGCGCTGGCGCCCGCCTGTCCTTCCTTGCGTCATCCTTGACTCCTGAGGCCGGGTTCTGCATAGAGATCTCCGCCGCTCCGGAGGGGGCCTGAGGAGGCCGATCCTTCACCGGTCTTGGTGTTGTTCTTCCTCGCGAGCTCAGGGCCCTCGCGAGGGCCTTGTCTTGGGTGCGGTCTCGCCAAGCCGCGCCTGGCTGACGAGGTGGGCCATGCCCTGGGCTGCAGGCAGGCAGGTCTGGGTACCCCCATTCCCAGAACGCTGACAGTAGCCCCCGGGCCCAAGGCGCGCTCGAGCTGGCTTCCGGGCGAAGCCCTTGAGGACAGCCCGAGGCGTCGCGGGCCCCAAACGCCTGCGGGCCAGGCCCAACACGTGCCGCGCGCCCAGGGGACGACGCCTCCCCTCCCGAGGACGTCGAGGACCCCCGGTCAAACTGAGTTGACGCCTGCGCGCCGCACCGGTCATTATTACCTTTCTTTGAATGCGGATGTTCCCTTGGCCTTCTCCCCTCGGGCCACACGGATGTGACCCTTCAGAGGCTGACGAACCGACGCGGGGCAGGGCCGCACGCCGCCCAGGATGCGACGGGGCGCCGGTTAGCCATTGGTTGTATATAAGAGGGCGAGGGCGAGAAAGCCCTCAACACATCTTCATCCGCTTTGCCTCCCAATCTTCAAGCCGCCGCTCTCCCAGCCATGGCATCCGTGAGGAAGTTCTCTGCCGCCAAGAAAGGGAAGGCCTCCGAGGAGAGCCCTGCCTCACCGCCGCCCAGGAGGGGCCGCGGTCGTCCCCGGAAGTATGCCACGACGCCGGTGGTGGTTCCCGGTGGGCGCGGGTGTGCATCCACGCGGCCCGGGGTTTCCATCGGCAGCCGCAGGGGGGCTCCGTCCAGCGCGGGCGGCCGCAGTAGTCGTGGTGGTGGCGCCCGTGGTGGGAGGCTGGCGGTGGCCACCCGGCCGCCGCGCCCGCGGCTCCATTCAGCCGACACGGCCTAGAAGTTTGTGGTGTGGGCGGAGAGGCCGGAGGCCGCTTGGTTTCAGCTCCCGAGCTTCTTCACGGAGGCGCTGCCGGCCGCGGGGCCTGCTGGCCTATGGCTGTAGGCCGACGGCTGCTGCAGCGCGGCCTCGTGGGTGGAGATTGAGGTCACCCCCGGGGGTTACGTGTACCTGAACCGCGGGTGGCAGACGTTTGCCTGCGCCCGTGGCTTGAAGGGGAGGCGCACCCTTCACTTCAAGTATGACGGGGTGGCAACGCTCTTCGTCAAGATCTTTGGAGGAGAGGGCGAGCGCCTGGGGTGCTGCCCGGAAGACGATGGCTGCGGCGATCTTGGAGATGAGCTTGCCCTTCACGACGGGCGCCGCGTCTCCAGCAGCGGCGACACCCCTTCCGAGGAGAGCCCGAGCGACAGTAGCGACAGCAGCTACGGCGCACCACCGCGCCGGCGCGCCCAGACCTCGGGGGGCAGCCAGCCGCCGCGGCGCCGCTCCTTCGCTCCTGAAGTGACCATGCCGGCGTGTCTCCACGGGCCCGTGAAGGAAGAGGAGGACTCCGAGTGAGTGCTGGTGCGCCGGCGCCAGGGCTTCCGAAGCTGCAGCCCCCGAGGGGGCTCCTTTACTTTCTTTCTCCTCCTCTTCTTCCTTTCCTGTAATCAAAGAACCAAGGGGGCCCTATGGGCGTGTAGTGAGCTTCAGCGCTTGCGCCCTTGTCAGTACCCTTATTGCGCGTCATGGTTCTTGTGTCATTGCTAATTGAAACATTCTGCTGATCGCGGCTGGGGTACTTAGCTCGACATGCTCGCGGTAGGCTTTTCATCGGGGAGGTTTGGCTATGGCGTTTGGGGAGTCCAGTCGTCCTGGGGGCTTCTTCTTCTTATGAGTGAGGCAGGTTGGGAGCCCTTTCGGCACTCTGTGTCTGCAGGCCCTAGTCCCGCACATTCCTCGACCACCGTAAAGTACGACCGGATCACCAGGACGCAACTACGAGGTGAGGCCTCGACACCCTTGATGCCGACCGGATCGCCAGGACGACATCAAGGGGCGAGTGGCTATGTGACTGGTAAGGCTCCTGAGGCACGCTGCTCAGGAGCCCCCTTTGACGCTCAAGCAGCTCTACGTCGGCAGGTCCCAGTCCCGCACATTTCCCGACCACCGTAATGTACGTCCGGATCACCAGCACGCAACTACGAGGTGAGGCCTCGACACCCTTGATGCCGACCGGATCACCAGGACGACATCAAGGGGCGAGTGGCTATATGACCGGTAAGGCTCCCGAGGCGCGTTGCTCAGGAGCCCCCCTTGATGCTCAAGCGGCTCCCCCAAAAAAAATTTGTTTCCTGCCCCGGGAGGCGCGGGCCTCCCGAGGCTCCGAGATGGCGCGTCGGGCCGTGGGTGGAGCCCCCGAGCGAGTATGAAGCGACACGCGCCTGCTGACTCACCCGGGAGCGCCACGCGAGGATCCGGGCGCCAAGGCCTTGGCGAGGTGCGAGCACCGTGCCCCCCAGCCCCCGCTCGCGGGGTGCGAGGGGGTGGGAAGCAGGCGAGTGCTCGACTCGAAGAGAGAGAATCCAGGATAGGAAATGGCAATGAAAATAAACCCTTGCTCCTTTTTTCTTTAAAACATGGTTGAAGAAAACCCCAAGTTTTGTTCTAGAAAAGTTGGCAAATTCAAACTTCAGAAGAGCAAATAACAGCCGCGTCCGGCGCCTAAACTAGTCTTCATCTTCGTCTTCCCCCAGCGCTGAGCGTAGGGCATCCACGTTGCATGGGCATAGCCATTGGAGGGCAGTGTTGTCCGCCAGCGTGGAGCATGGGGCTTCCACATTGCGTCAGAAGGAACCCCTCCGCGTCCTCGGGGGGCTCCGGGCGTATACAGCCCACTCATTATTAAGTGAGAGTGTCACGGCCGTAGATAGCTGGGCAAGCCCAAAGGCGCACGGCCCGGTTGCTCCCAACTCCGTCAAGAGCCATCCCGTGCATTTCTGCTCGGTTGCGCGCCTCTATGACCAAAACCCGAATGCATTGTTCGCCGCGTAGCCACAGGATTGCGCTCCCGCGGCCCAAACATGAGCCCAATGCATCCGGCGTAGCCATAAAGGTGTTTTGTCGATGAAGCCGCCTCGTGAAGCGTCGGGGCGCCGGCCGGACAATGTCTTGAGGGCCTCGTGAGGCCCAGCCTCCTGAGGCTGCGCCGGCACTCCGGTTGCCGCGGGTGGCCCACGCTACTTGTGTCTTGCTTCTCCCCCCCAGGCCGTTTCTCCGGAGGCCTCGGGGCTTGGCTTGGTGTTGCTTGCTCACGAGGGCGACGGCTTGCGCCGTTCCCGCGGGCCCGGGGGCGTCCTCCCTCTTTCTCCCGCTCGCGTTGTCCAGGCCAGGTGCTCCGTCGGTGGGAGCCCCCAGGCCTGGCTCGGGGAGGACGCCCAGGGTACCCCCTACTCTTGGGGGGTGTTGGCGCCTGCGGCAGGCGCCTGATCCATCCCACCATCCAGAGGTATGACGTAGCTTGGTACATAGGGCTCTACATAAGGGCCCAGTTCTCCTCCAGAGCCGTCCGGCGGGGCGTCGGGGACGGCCCCTTCGGGCGGCGGCGGCGGCAGGGCTCCGCCCTGTGTGCGCAGCCCGCAGACCCTCCTGCGACGAGCCTCGGCTCGAAGTTGCTTACCTCTGCCACCACCGCTGGGTGGGCCGCGTGCTTCCTGACGGGGGTTGTTACCTTGGTGATCCGATGCGCCCTCGCCATGGTTGCTTGCTTGTCCGGACGCCTGCGCCGCCTGCTCCCTGCGCAGGATAGCGTGCTCCCGCCTGGTCAACCCAGGCTGCTGACGGTCCGCAGTGGTACGAGGGCGCGGGTCGGTGCGCGCGCGGGGCGCCCCGTTGTTTCCTCCGTGCGCTCCATCTTGGGGGCCGGGCGGCGCCCCGAAACCGGTCACTGGAATTCGGAGGAGAAGGAGCACGACGTGCGGCGGGCCCCGTTCGGGCTCGTCCGGGGACTGAGAGGGGACGCCGCCGGCAGGCTGGGCGACAGGCGCGGCAAACGAGCCCCCGGTGCCTGACGCCTGCGGCCGCGAAGGAGGATTGGTGGCCATGGCCCACCGCGTGACGGCGACCAGCTCAGCGATGTGGTCGGCCCATGCGTCGAAGCCCCCGTGCGTCGGACGGTGGCCAAGCATCTCGCTTGCCATCAGCAACGCATCGTGCACATCGAGGTCTCCCACATAGGTGTAGCGCGATGTCGGTGCCGGGGGCGCCGCCCGTCCGCCGTGCGCTTGGGTGGCGCGAGGGGCGATGATGGTGGAGACGACACTGGCAGCTTGATACTGACCGCCCAGCGTTGTGCCGCTGGGGCGTGGGTCTCGGTCTGCAGCGGTGGGGTTGGTGAAGACGGATCCGCCATGGTCGGAGGAAGCTTGTCGGGCGCTGGCCATCGGAGCAGTGCGGCGAGGGACGAGCGAGGCTTCGAGGAAGATTTCGACACGCCCCCTACCTGGCGCACCAAATGTCGAATTTCGGGCTCCGCAAAACCCCAAGAAGTTCGAACACAGGGGCGTGTGCGAAGATCCCTTGCAGCCTCGCCCTACCTAGCTCACTACACGATGATTACTACGACGAACTCGCGCGATGACGAGGAAGAAGATGCACACGGTGATTTACCCAGGTTTGGGCCGCTTCGAAGCGTAATACCCTACTCCTGCTTTGGTGGATTGCCTCTCGAGGAGGTGTGATGGATGAACTAGTACAGTGGTGAGGAGCCTCGCGAGGGCGCTCGAGTGGTGTTCTTGGCTCTCTGCCCTGTTGGGTGTTGTCTTCTCTCTCGCTTCTGTTCGTCCTCCCTCTACGGTGCAGCCTACCCCCTATATATATCAGCGGCCCGGGTCCTCTTCCCTTATCGCAATGGCGGGAAGGGATCCCACAATGGCCAAATTCGAAGGGGGACAGGAGTACATCCCCGCCCTGTCCAAAGGTGGTCTTCTCCTGCAAAGTAGCTGTTGATGATGCAGAGGTGGGCTCGGCGATGACATCCGCCCTGCGGGGCTCGTGGTCGTGGTCTTGTTGCACCGGAATGGAAACCTTTGGATGGCACTTTGGGAACCCGCGTACGTCCTTGCTCCCTTTGCACCAAAGGGGAAACTGCCCCGCCGGGCGCCCGCCTGTCCTTCCTTGCATCATCCTTGACTCCTGAGGCCGGGTTCTGCATAGAGATCTCCGCCGCTCCGGAGGGGGCCTGAGGAGGCCGATCCTTCACCGGTCTTGATGTTGTTCTTCCTCGCGAGCTCAGGGCCCTCGCGAGGGCCTTGTCTTGGGTGCGGTCTCGCCAGGCCGCGTCTGGCTGACGAGGTGGGCCATGCCCTGGGCCGCAGGCAGGTAGGTCTGGGTACCCCCGTTCCCAGAACGCCGACAGTTCCACAACTTTTGGAGCAGCAAGTACATCTATTTTTTTGGTATTTTGCGTTTCCTACCCATATCTAAAGATAGAAAACAACTAATAACAGGAAATAAAAATTACTTAGTGATAAACCAAACAAGCACACACGAGAATATTCACCCCACGCTATTGCTCCCCGGCAACGGCGCCAGAAAAAGGTCTTGATAACCCACAAGTGTAGGCGATCGTTTGTAGCCTTTTTCGATAAGTAAGAGTGTCGAACCCAACAAGGAGCTAAAGGTAGAACAAATATTCCCTCAAGTTCTATAGACCACCGATACAACTCTACGCACGCTAATGCTTGCTTTACCTAGAACAAGTATGAAACTACTTTGCGGGAATAAAACTAGAAGTATTTTGCAAGATAATAAAGAACCTGGAAATAAAAGTTAGGTGGTGTTTTAATAAAAGAACAATAAAAGTAAATAGACTAGTAGAAAGCTTTTTGTGTAACGCAAGAGAAAGATTGTCCCTAGGCAATTGAATATAATATGATAGATACTTGTCATATGCAATGAGGGAGAGGCATACACTAACACACTTTCCGTACTTGGATCATATGCACTTATGATTGGAACTCTAGCAAGCATCCGCAACTACCAAAGTTCATTAAGGTAAAACCCAACCATAGCTTTAAGTATCAAGTCCCCTTTACTCCCATACGCAACAAACCACCTACTCGGGTTTATGCTTCTCTCACTCAAGCAACCCACCATAGGAAAATCATGAACATATTACAACACCCTACATCGGGGATCCCTCACGTTTGCGCGACACGGAGGGCACCATAGGACAACACCATATCAACATACAACTCACATCCATAACATCATACCACAATTAACGCATAGGACAAAAGAGATCTACTCAAACATCATAGGATAGCCAAATATCATTGGGAAATAATATATGGAGTTGAGCACCATGTTTAAGTAGAGAATACAGCAGGGAAGAGAGGTGTTACACCGCTGCATAGAGAGGGAGAGAGTTGGTGTTGACGGCGGCGAAGTTGTTGGTGTAGATCGCCGTCACGATGATTGCCCCGACGGCGTTCTGGCACCACCGGGAGAGAGGGGGAGAGAGCCCCCCTCCTCCTTCTTCTTCCTTGGCCTCCCCCCTAGGTGGGAGGAGAGTTCCCCCTCTGGTCCATGGCCTCCATGGTGGCGGAGGGGCAGGAGCCCCTCCTAGATTGGATCTCCCTCTCTGTTCTCTTCTGTTTCGCGGTCCTGTTTTCTGGCCGAAAACCGTTCTTATATTTCCGGAGATCTGTAACTCCGATCGGGTTGAAATTTTGAGGGGATTTTTATCCAAAAATTATCTTCCTTGCGCCCGAAGGAGAGCACCAATCGACTTACGAGGTGAGCACAACCCACCAGGGCGTGCCTGGGCCCCCCTAGCGCGCTCTGGTGTCTCGTGGGGGCTGTGGGCCTCTGTTTGCGTTGATTCCACTTCTCAAAATTAATCAATATTCCAAAAAAAATCTCTGTAAATTTATATCACGCTTGGACTTCGTTTGATATGGTAATTCTGCGAAACAAAAAACATGCAACAAACAGGAACTGACACTGGGCACTGGATCAATAGGTTAGTCCAATAAATCATATAAAATGTTGCCAAAAATATGTAAAAATTGTATAATATTGGCATGAAACAATCAAAAATTATAGATACGACGGAGCCATATCAGTGGGATAAGTTCATTTTTATCATTAGGGACAACAATTATACCTCCTTTCTTAGGAACACAATGAACAAGACTTACCCATCTACTATCAACAATTGGATAAATTATACGTGACTCCAGAAGCTTTAATATTTCAGTTCTTACCACTTCCTTCATCTTAGGGTTTTAGCGGCATTGATTATCAACAACAGGTTTAGCTTCGGTTCCATATTAATCTTGTGCTGACATAGAGTGGGACTAATGCCCTTAAGATCATCGAGAGTATATCCAATAGCAGCCTGGTGCTTCTTCAGAGTGTTAAGTAATCTCTTTTCTTCATTCTCTGAAAGGTTAGCACTAATAATAACATGATATATTTTCTTTTCATCAAGATAAGCATATTTCAAAGTATCGGGTAAGGTCTTTAGCTCAAACACGGGATCTCCCTTGGGTGGACGGGGATCCCCTAAAATATCAACCGGTAAGTTGTGTTTAAGAACAGGCGTTTGTTTCAAAAATATGTCATCTATCTCATTTCTCTCATTCATATGCATATCATTTTCATGGTCTGGTAAATATTGTTCTAACGGGTCGGTAGGAGGTACGACAATGGAAGCTAGACCAATAATCTCATCTTTGCTTGATAATTCTTTCTCATGAGGTTGTTTACTAAACTTGGAGAAATTAAATTCATGAGACACATCGTCAAAGATTACTTTAACCTTATCAGTAACACAATTAATTTCAGCATTAACAGTATTCAAGAAAGGTCTACCAAATATAATGGGGCAAAAGTTATCTTGTTCTGAACCAAGTACTAGAAAATAAGTGGGGTACTTGACCTTTCCACACAATACCTCAACATCTCTAACAATCCCAACTGGTGTAATAGTATCTCTGTTTGCAAGTTTAATAGTAACATCAATGTCCTCTAGTTCAGATCGTGCTATGTCATTCATAATATCTTGATATAAGGTAAAAGGTATAGCACTGACACTAGCACCAAGGTCACACAAACTATGATAACAATGATCTCCAATTTTAACGGAAACCACATGCATGCTGGTATGTCTCCAACATATCTATAATTTTTGATTGTTCCATGCTGATATATTATCATTCTAGAATACTTTTTGGGTATTTATTTACCAATTTATAATATTTTTGAGCACTAACCTATTGACCCAGTGCCAGTTCCTATTTTTTGCGTGTTTTTGCCTTTTCAGAGTTACAATACCAAACGGAGTCCAATTGCCACGAAACTTTTTGGTAATTTTTTCTGGACCAATACAAGACCTAGAAGCTTTGGAGGAGGGCCAGGAGATGCACCAGGGGCCCACAACATATCCAGCCGCGCCCCCTAGGGGGCAGATATGTGGTGCCCCCTGGAGCGTCCCCCGACGTTGTTCTCTAGCCTATAAATTCACATCTACCCTAAAAACACCAGAAGCGCTCCTGAAACACTTTTTCCGCTGCCGCAAGTCTCTGTTCCGACGGGAGGCCATCTACACCTCCCTTTCGGCACCCTGTCGGAGGGGAGATCGATCACGGAGGGCCTCTTCATCAACCTTGCTGCCCTCACCATGATGTGTGAGTAGTTCACCATAGACCTACGGGTCCATAGGTAGTACCTAGATGGCAATCTCTCTCTCTCTCTCTCGATCTTCAATAGAATGTTTATCGCATCTTTGCCTTGATCTATCCGATGTAATCCCTTTGTATGGTGTGTTTGTTGGGATCCGATGAATTGTGAGTTTATGTTCAGATTATTCATGAAAAGTATTTGAGTCAAACCTGATTACTATGATTCTTATTTGCATGATCATCATAGCTTCATAATGCTCTCCGATCTATTGAGATAGTTTGGCCAACTAGATTGATATTTCTTCGGTGGGAGTGGTGCATTGTAGTAGGTTCAACCTGACGAGTTTCTATATCCCAGTGACAGGAGGGGACAAGTTGCGTCTTTGTGTTGTTGCTACTAAGGATAAAACGATGGGGTTTATTCATATTAGTTGAGTTTACTTTGTCTACATCATGTCATCGTTCTCCAAGCATTACTCCATTTGTCATGAACTTAATACGTGGAGAGGCAGGCATAGAAGCGCTCTTGAAGTGGAGTAATAGTAGTAGGTGTAGGCAGGAGTTGGCGTATTTGCTTATGGACGTGATGCCTATATACACATGATCATTGCCGTGAACATCACATAATTATTCGCTTTTCGATCAATTGCCCAACAGTAATTTGTTTACCCACCGTATGCTTTCCTTATGAGAGATGCCACTAGGGAACTCTACGGCCCCCGGGTCTATTCACTTATAAATTCAAAAACGCTATCATTACCTTGCTATTATTTATTACCTCTTATTTTATTTTGCACTTTACTATTATCTACAATTATCTACACAACTCACTTGCTTGCAAATAACGAGATCAAGGGGATTGACGACCCTCTTGCCGGCGTTGGGTGCAAGTTGTTTGTTCTTTTGTGTGCAGCCACTGAAGACGGTTGAGGATTGGTATTCCTATTGGTTCGATAAACCTTGGTTTCATAACTGAGGGAAATACTGACCCACTTTGTGCTGCGATTACCCGTTCCTCTTCACGGAAAACCCAATGCAGATCACGAGTATCAGGAAGGATTTCTGGCGCCGTTGCCGGGGAATACCATCACCAACTATCAAGTAAGTTCGCAAAAACTTTCATTCACTTGTTCTTCTTTTTATTTTCTGTTACATTTAGTTTGTCTCATAAAAATCAAAAATACAAAATATTTACCTTTGCTAGTTACTAGTTTGCTTCTAGTTTGCTTTACTTGCTAGTTTACTTGTCTTGCTTGTTTTGCTTGTGTGGTCACCATGTCTCAAGATACTACTAAGTTGTGTGATTTCTCAAATACTAATAATAATGATTTTATTAGTACTCCTATACCACCCGCCACTAGTGCAGAGGCATTTGATATTAATGCTGCATTGCTCAATCTTGTCATGAAAGATCAATTTTCGGGAAGTCCTAATGAGGATACCGCATCACATCTTAATACCTTTGTTGAATTATGTGATATGCAAAAGAAAAAGGATATGGATAAGGATATTGTGAAATTAAAATTATTTCCTTTTTCACTAAGAGACAAAGCTAAAGCTTGGTTTTCATCTTTACCTTGTAATAATATTGGAACGTGGGATAAGTGTAAAGATGCTTTTATTGCCAAGTATTTTACTCCTGCTAAGATTATCTCCCTTAGAAATCAAATAATGAATTTTAAACAGTAAGATCAAGAACATGTTTCTCAAGCCTGGGAGAGAATGAAATTGATGATAAGAAATTGTCCAACTCATGGCTTAAACTTGTGGATGATTATCCAAAATTTCTATGCTGGACTAAACTTTGTGTCTAGAAATCTTCTAGATTCTGCCACAGTTGGTACCTTCATGGATGTGACCTTAGGAGAGGCCACAAAACTTCTGGACAACATTATGACAAATTATTCTCAATGGCATACCAAAAGAGCTCCAACTGGTAAGAAGGTAAATTCTGTTAAAGAAATCGCTACTTTGAGTGAAAAAGTCGATGCTCTTATGAATATGGTTGCTAATAAAAAATGCTAATGTTGATCCCAATGATATGCCTTTGTCTACTTTGATTGAGCAAAATAATGATGCTATTGATGTGAACTTCGTCTCGCGGAATAATTTCAACAACAAAGCTTATAGAGGAAATTTCAATGCTAGACCGTATCCCGGTAATTCCTCTAACAACTATGGTAATTCCTATGGCAATGCTTATACAAATTCTAATAGGATACCTTATGATCTTGAGAACACAATTAAATAATTTATTAATTCTCAAAAGGTTTTCAACACTACGGTAGAAGAAAAGTTGCATATAATTGATACTTTGGCTAAAAACATGGATAGAATTGCTCTTGATGTTGAAACTCTTAAAAATAATTCTTTGCCACCCAAGCATGATTTTAATGAGACTATTAAATCTATACAATTATCTATTAATGAAAGTAAGTAGAGGACCGCTAAGTTGAGAGCTAAGCGAGAATTCTTAGAAAAAGCTCTTCCACCCGATTTTTACCGGAATCATGATGAAGATCTTAAAATGATTGTTGTTTCTCCTAGTGAATATTTGTTTACATATATGAATATAAATGATAAAGGGACTATATATGAGTCAACTTTAGTTAAGGAGCGTCCCGTTTGCTTGGAGGGTGATAATTCTAATGCTAAAACTGAAAAACATGGGTTTGGAGAGGTCAAAACTTTAACTAGTGATGTGCCCACTATCTTGGATTACAAGGACTTTAATTATGATAAATGATCTTTAGTAGAATGTATTTCCTTGCTGCAATCCATTATTAGCTCACCCAATTCTTATGAACAAAACAAAGCTTTTACCGAACATATAGTAGAAGCTATGATAATAGCTTATGATGAGAAACTTGAGCTTGAAATTTCTATTCCTAGAAAATTGCATGATGACTGGGAACCTACTATCAAAATAAAGATAAATAAATATGAATTCAATGCTTTGTGTGACCTTGGTGCTAGTGTTTCAACTATACCCAAAACTTTATTTGATGTGCTTGGCCTCACTAATATTGAAGAGTGTTCCCTAAACTTGCATCTTGCGGATTCTACCATCAAGAAACCTTTAGGTAGAATTAATGATGTGTTTATTATTGCAAACAAAAATTATGTGCCTGTAGATTTCATTGTGCTTGATATTGATTGCAATCCTTCTTGTCCCATAATACTTGGAAGGCCATTTTTACGAACTATAGGTGCAATTATTGATATGAAAGAGGGAAACATAAGATTCCAATTCCCATTAAAGAAAGGGATGGAACACTTCCCTAGGAAGACAATTAAACCACCTTATGAATCAATCATGAGAGCTACCTATGGGTTGAGTGTCAAAGATGACAACACTTGAAACTATGCATTATGCCTAGCTAGGGGCATAAAACAATAGCGCTTGTTGGGAGGCAACCCAATATGTATCTTTATTTTTGTTTTTTACTTTCTGTTTTTGTGTGATAACATGATTTTTGCCTCTTTAATGATTGTGTTTTTATGTTTAATTAGTGTTTGTTCCAAGTAAAGCCTTTGGGATGACTCACAAGATGAGTAGAAACGATGCTGAATCTGAAACAGAAACTTTGACTCCAGTGCAGAAATTTTCATTTTTTGCTGGAGCGTGATAATGATCTGAAATTTAAAAACAGTATTGCTATACAAATACTTTACGTTTTCATAATTTTTCAGAATTTTTAGAGTTACATAAGTATGGGCTCTTTACAGATTGCTACAGACTGTTCTGTTTTAAACAAATTCTGTTTTGCTTGCATAGTTTGCTTGTTTTGATTATGCCATGGACTATATCAGGGGGGTGTAAGCCATGGGGAATTTAGAATACAGTACCTATTATGCAAAAATGAATTTGAATCAATTTATCACAGTACCTCAAGTAGGCAATATGTTTCTTATACTAACGGATCTCACGAAGTTTTGTTGAGTTTTGTGTGATTGAAGTTTTCAAGTTTTGGGTGTGATCACGATGGACTACGGAATAAGGAGTAGCAAGAGCCCAAGCTTGGGGATTCCCAAGGCACCCCAAGTATAATTCTAAGGAGACTCAAGCGTCTAAGCTTGGGGATGCCCCGGAAGACATCCCCTCTTTCGTCTCAATCCATCGGTATGTCACTTGGAGCAATATTTTTATTCATTACATGATATGTGTTTTGCTTGGAGCGTCGTTTGCTTTTGTTTGATTTTACTTTCAGTTTGTCACAATCATCATTTGCTGGACACACCTATTTGAGAGAGACACGCCTTCATGATAATTTTCAAAGATACTCTATGTGCTTCACTTATATCTTTTGAGCTAGGCAGTTGCTCTAGTACTTCATTTATATCTTTTTAAGCACGGTGGCGTGTAGATTTTATAGAAATAATATGCTCTCATTCTTCACTTATATTTGTTTGAGAGCTGAGTAATAGTGACGGTAATTTGCATGGGTCATAAGACTAGTCAAAGAATATTAGGTATTCAATGAATGATAATTAAAACCATCGTGTAGCACATGTAGAGAATTTGTGGATTAATGACCTTGATGTGGTAATATGGAAAAGGTGTGAGTCCAAAATTGTAGAAGTGTCGATATTAAGAGGTGTTAACTTTTTATTCATCTAAAAATTAAAGAGGCATGGTGATGATGTGTGAGCATTTATATTCCTCGTTGAAATCCTAGTGTTGTTTTGAGTCGGGGGCGCGCGATGGTTAACTCCTACCAACCTCCTCCCTCGGGGCATGCGAGGAGTACTTTGATTTGTGATAAAACTAATAAAACTTTGCAATAAGTATGTGAGTTCTTTATAACTAATGTGACACCATGGACATATGCATCTTCACCTTCTCATATTTGCTAGCCTCTTCGGTATCGTGCATAGCCCATTCTCACCTCAAGGATCGGTGTAAATATTCGTCGGTGCATCCAAACCCCGTGACATGATACGCTCTGTTGCACATAAGCCTCATTATATCTTCCTCAAAACAGCCACCATACCTACCTATTATGGCATTTCCATAGCCATTCCGAGATATATTGTCATGCAAATTCCATCGTCACTTCACATGACTAGTTCGTTCATCATCATAATGCTTTGCATGATCGTATAGAGCTGACATAGTATTTGTGGCAAAGCCACCGTTCTTCCTATTTTTGATACATGTCACGCTAGATCATTGCACATCCTGGTACACTACCAGAGGCATTCATACAGAGTCATATCTTCCTATCATTTCTTCATGTTGAGTTGTAAGTAAATAAAAGTGTGATGATCATTATTGTTAGAGCATTGTCCCAGTGAGGAAAGGATGATGGAGACTATGATTCCCCCACAAGTCAGGATGAGACTCCGGATGAAAAATGAAATAAAAGGGGGGGGGAGAGGCAAATGAGCCCACCATATAAAAAAAGAGAAAATGTGGGAGGCAAAAAAAAAGAAAAAAAAGGAGAAAAGCCCACCATAAAAAAATATAAAATGAGAGAAAAGAGAGAAGGGACTTTGCGACTATCCTTTACCACACTTGTGCCTCGGAGTGGGACCATGTTCTTCATATAGAGAGTCTCGTATGTTGATACTTTCATATGCTAGTGGGAATTACCTTTTCATATAATAAACTTGCCTTGTATATTCCTATGACGGGCTTCCTCAAATGCCCAAGGTCTTCATGAGCAAGCAAGTTTGAGGCACACCCCACTTAGCTTCAGTTGAGCTTTCATACACTTATAGCTCTAGTGCATCATTTGCATGGCAATACCTACTCCTCGCATTGATATCTATCGATGAGCATCTCCATAGCTCGTTGGTACACCTAGTTGATGTGAGACTATCTTCTCCACTTTTTACCCCTTCGATACCTACCACCATATTCTATTCCACCTATATGCTATGTCCAATGGTTCATGCTCACGTATTGCGTGAAGAATAAAAAGTTGATGCATATTGAAAAAGTATGATCCAATTGCCTGACTTGGACACCGTGGTGCTTAACATTTGTATCTATGTGGTGAAGACGGAGTCATGCCTTGCTAATATAATAAGATGAGTAGGGGTAAACATTCTTTTAGGATCGTATACTTTGAAAATTAATGATTTTTTTTCTTATACTTATAAATATCACTATGTTGTTGTTTGTTAATTCATCATTTCTCAATGAACATACATACCAAAGATTACATAATGGCTAGCATGTCAAATCAAAAATTTGTTTTTATCATTTACCTACTCGAGGACGAGCATGAATTAAGCTTGGGGATGTTGATACGTCTCCAACGTATCTATAATTTTTTATTGTTCCATGCTGATATATTATCATTCTAGGATACTTTTTGGGTATTTATTTACCAATTTATAATATTTTTGAGCACTAACCTATTGACCCAGTGCCTAGTGCCAGTTCCTGTTTTTTGCGTGTTTTTGCTTTTTCAGAGTTACAATACCAAACGGAGTCCAATTGCCACAAATTTTTTTGGTGATTTTTTCTGGACCAATACAAGACCTAGAAGCTTCGGAGGAGGGCTAGGAGATGCACCATGGGCCCACAACATATCGAGCCGCGCCCTCTAGGGGGCACAGTCAGATATGTGGTGTCCCCCTGGAGCGTCCCCCGACATCGTTCTCTGGCCTATAAATTCACATCTACCCTAAAAACACCAGAAGCACTCCCGAACACTTTTTCCACCGCCGCAAGTCTCTGTTCCGATGGGAGGCCATCTACACCTCCGTTCTGGCACCCTGCCGAAGGGGAGATCGATCACGGAGGATCTCTTCATCAACCTTGCTGCCCTCACCATGATGTGTGAGTAGTTCACCACAGACCTACGGGTCCATAGGTAGTACCTTGATGGCAATCTCTCTCTCTCTCTCGATCTTCAATACAATGTTCATCGCATCTTTGCCTTGATCTATATGATGTAATCCCTTTGTATGGTGTGTTTGTTGGGATCCGATGAATTGTGAGTTTATGTTCAGATTATTCATGAAAAGTATTTGAGTCAAACCTGATTACTATGATTCTTATTTGCATGATCATCATAGCTTCGTAATGTTCTCCGATCTATTGAGATAGTTTGGCCAACTAGATTGACATTTCTTCGGTGGGAGTGGTGCGTTGTAGTAGGTTCAAGCTGACGAGTTTCTATATCCCAGTGACAGAAGGGGACAAGTTGCGTCTTTGTGTTGTTGCTAGTAAGGATAAAACGATGGGGTTTATTCATATTAGTTGAGTTTACTTTGTCTACATCATGTCATCGTTCTCCAAGCATTACTCCGTTTGTCATGAACTTAATACATAGAGAGGCAAGCATAGAAGCGCTCTTGAACTGGAGTAATAGTAGTAGGTGCAGGCAGGAGTCGGCCTATTTGCTTATGGATGTGATGCCTATATACACATGATCATTGCCGTGAACATCGCATAATTATTCGCTTTTCTATCAATTGCCCAACAGTAATTTGTTTACCCACCGTATGCTTTGCTTATGAGAGATGCCACTAGAGAACTCTACAGCCCCCGGGTCTATTCACTTATAAATTCACAAACGCTATCATTACCTTGCTGTTATTTATTACCTTTTATTTTATTTCGCACTTTACTATTATCTACAATTATATACACAACTCACTTGCTTGCAAATAATGAGATCATGGGGATTGACGACCCTCTTGCCGGCGTTGGGTGCAAGTTGTTTGTTCTTTTGTGTGCAGCCGCTGAAGACAGTTGAGGATTGGTATTCCTATTAGTTCGATAAACCTTGGTTTCATAACTGAGGGAAATACTTACCCACTTTGTGCTGCGATTACCCATTCCTCTTCACGGAAAACCCAACGCAGATCACGAGTATCACATGCGAACAACTGGTTTATTTTTATCTAGTTCGTCTCACGCGTTTCTAGAAGGTTTTGGAATTCTAGCAGCTTCACCACAGAAGTAAATGACTTGACCATTAATGTTGTCAACTAGCAGATCTTTAACCATAGCAACTTTAGGCTCAACATTTATTTGTTCAGGAGGTATAGGTGTCCTAGCATGACTTTTATTAACCACAATTGTAGCTTTAGTGTGTTCCTTAATTCTAACAGGGAAGGGTGGTTTCTCTATGTAAGCAGTAGGAACATTTGGATCAACATGGCTAACAATTATTTCTTCCTTCTCAAGTTTAATAGGTTTCTCTAATTGTTCTTAAATGTGTGGATGGTACTTAAACCACTTCTCCTTAGGGAGATCAACATGAGTAGCAAATGATTCACATAAAGAAGCTACTATCTCAGAGTCAAAAGCCATATTTATTACTCAACTTATAGCAGGCATCAGTTCCATAAAAGATTTTACACAATCAAACTTGAGCTTTATACCTGACTCTTTACCTTTGTCGAGTTCCCAATCTTCAGAGTTGCGCTTAATTCTTTCCAGGAGATCCCATTTGAATTCATTAGTTCTATTCATGAAGGAACTAGTAGAGGAAGAATCGAGTAGGTTTTGATCATCATGAGAAAGTCGAGCATATTTTTTTTGAATAATAGTATCTCTTGAGATATCATGGTTGGGACAAGTGTGCATCATAGATTTAAGCCTCCCCCAAGCTTGAGCAATACTTTCTCGTTTTCGAGGCCAACAATTATAAATAAAATTCCGATCACGATGAACTAGATGCATAGGATAAAACTTCTGATGAAATTCCAACTTCAAACGATTCCAGTCCCACGATCCAATATCGCCCAATAACCTGTACCACATTAATGCCTTTACCTCCAAAGATAAAGGGAAAACTTTCTTCTTAACTTTGTCTCCGGACAACCCTACAAGCTGAAATAATCCACAAACTTCATCGACAAATATCAAATGATAATCTGGATGGGTCGTTCCATCATATGGGTGTGATAAGAGTTTTTCAAGCATACTAGAAGGAATCTCATAATAAACATTTTTAGTAGGTTCAGTAGGTTGAGGAGAAATTTCCTCATCTTCAGTACGGGGCGATGCCCCAAACAAGCCACTCAAAGGGTGACCGTTCATAGTGACAAGCAACAGTAAAATTAAGAACGTATAGAAAATGTTACCTTACCAATTTCCACTTACCAAAGGCGCTTCACTCCCTGGCAACGGCGCCAGAAAAGAGTCTTGATGACCCACAAGTATAGGGGATCAATCGTAGTCCTTTCGATAAGTAAGAGTGTCGAACCCAACGAGGAGCAGAAGGAAATGATAAACAGTTTTCAGCAAGGTATTCTCTGCAAGTGTTGTAGGTAATGATAGAAGGTAGTTTTGTAGCAAGATAAATTGTAACAAGTGACAAGTAATAATAGTAGCAAAGGTGCAGCAAGATAGCCCAATCCTTTTCGTAGCAAAGGACATGCCTGAAAGTACTCTTATATTAAGCAAGTGCTCCCGAGGATACATGGGAATTATGTCTAGTCATGTTCATCATGTTGAGTTGATTCACGTTCGCTACTTTGATAATTTGATATGTGGGTGGACCGGTGCTAAGGTGCTGTTCTTACTTGAACTAACAAACTACTTATGATTACCCCCTCTCGCAAGCATCCGCAACTACGAAAGAAGAATTAAGATAAATCTAACCATTGCATGAAACATGTGGATCCAAATCAGCCCCTTATGAAGCAACGCATAAACTAGGGTTTAAGCTTCTGTCACTCTAGCAACCCATCATCTACTTGTTACTCCACAATGACTTCCCTTAGGCCCATAGCATGGTGAAGTGTCATGTAGCCGACGTTCACATGACACTACTAAGAGAAGTAACAACATACATATCATCAAAATATCAAACGAATACTAACTTCACATGATAACTTATAACAAGACTTCTCCCATGTCCCCAGGAACAATAGTAACTACTCACACCTCATCAACATGTTCAAGATCAGAGGAGCAATAATAATAATTAAGGATCTAAACATAATTTCTTCCACCAAGTAATCAAACAAGCATCAACTACAAGATGTAATCAACACAACTAGTAACCCACATGTACCAATCCGAGGTTTTGGGACAAAGATTGAATATAAGAGATGAACTAGGGTTGGAGATGAGATGGTGTTGGTGAAGATGTTGATAAAGATTGGTCCTCCCATGAAGGAGGAAGCGTTGGTGACGACGATGGCTTCGATCTCCCCCTCCCGGAGAGGGATTTCCCTGGCAGAATCTGACTGCCGCAGTGCAAAAGGGCCTCTGCCCAGGTTTCCGCCTCGATACGGCGGCGCTTTGTCCCGAAAGGTTGCGTATTATTTTTTCTAGGGTAAAACACACCATATAGGAGAAGATGGGCGTCGGGAGGCCAGCCAGGGCCCCACCACACATCAGGGCGCAACCTAGGGGGGTCGCACCCTGATGGCTTGTGCCTGGCTTGTGGCCCCTCTGGTATATTTTTGGCCCATAAATTCACATATATTCAATAAAAATTCCTCATGAAATTTTAGGTCATTTGGAGTCTGGTGATTTTTCTGCATTTTTCTCGGTTTTTTGGTCCAAAATTCCAGTTTCCAGATAATTCCCTCTTTCTGATGTACCTTGCATATTCAGAAAGAAAGGGCATAAGAATTGTATGATAATAGGGAATAATGGACAGGAATAACGTAAATATGAATAGGAAATCATGATGCAAAATGGACGTATAAGGGGCCTTGATATCCCGGAGGATCTTCCCTACGAGAGGGGCCTTGACATCCACTTGGATCATCTCACATAGAGGTCATCTCCATGGGAGGAGGAAAGTGGAAGGAGCTATGCTCAACAATCTCAAATGCTAAACATAAGCTAACACTAAAAGGAGGAGGAGGGGTCCTTTATATAGTACTAGACAGGATAGGGGAAAGAGAGGAGGGATACATGGCCTTTGGCCCTTGTCTGCCCACACAGGGGCCGGATGTCTGAGGCTTCACGCAGGGGCCAGACGTCTAGGCCGGGGGCCGGATGTCCGGGGCTTCAGGTGGGTCCAGATGTCCGGGCTTTGGCCGGATTTCCAGGCTCGGCCTGGTCAGGGAGCGTCAGCTTCTGGCATCTCTGGGCTAGATTTCCGAGGTGATGGACGGATTTCCGTCCAGGGGCCAGATGTCCGGGCCGAGTCCAGATGTCCGGTCGCTATAGGTCGGCCGGTTCTGCCTTGGTGCTGGCAGGAGCTCCAGGGGCCGGATGTTCGGGTCAAGGACCGGATGTCCGGGCCCTAGAAGGTTTTGCAGCCTTCCTTTGGCGATCTTCTTCATCGGTCTTCGTGCCCATCTTCATGGTTGCTCGGTCTTCATTCCAAGTGTCTCTGAGGTCGTCTTCATTGTACCTAAGCATGCATAGAGTCTCCGCTTGAGGTAGCATCCAAGTTCCAAGAGTATCGAATAGAGAATCACTAAGGAGAGATGTCACCTCGGTTTCAATGGCACGTGTGAGGGAGTCCGGGATTAAGGGGTCCTCGGACTGCTGGACTATTTCTCATGGGCCGGACTCATGGGCCACTCGCTGAGGATGGGATTGATCGAAGGTCTCGTCGCTATAGAGGAGACCTCAGGGGTCGTGGCATGTTTGTCAAGTTTGAGATAGTAGATTAGGCATGTTTTTCCCCTCCGGTGGGCAACCGACTATGTGTAACCCTAATATCTCCTGGCGTCTATATAAGCCAGAGGGTTTTAGATTGTAGGATAGAGAAACTCATCTAGGGTTTTAGCTAGTCGATCTGGAGGTAGATCAACTCTGTAACCTTCATACCATCAATATAATCGAGCAGGACGTAGGGTTTTACCTCCATAGGAGGGCCCGAACCTGGGTAAACATCGTCTCCTTCATCCCCTTGTTACCATCGATCCTAGACTCACAGCTCGGGACCCCCTACCCGAGATCCGCCGGTTTTGACACCGACATTGGTGCTTTCATTGAGAGTTCCGTTGTGATCACCAAAAGAATCGATGGCTCACCTTCTCATAAGCCATGGAGTCTCCAGCCAGGATGCCTCCGTCTCTGGACAGACCCCCGCAGGCGGCAGCGCCCTGTCGCATGCCGATCCGACTGGCCATCTTGGCCAGATCGGAAGTTTCTTCCCCGATCAAGAAATCAGATTTGGGAACCTAGAGTTCGCCGCTGATTCACGGGGAGAACTCGTTTGGATGAGGCCCTCAACTCCCATGGAGGAGCCCGCAGAATCCGACGCCTCGACGCCGGAAGCATCGGGCATTGCCTCTGAGGTGGCCTCTACCCTCGAGCCGTCTAGAACGCCCAACCCCGTCGATATGCCCGGATCCGCTGCGGTCGAACACGACCTGGATTCGCCTTCGAGCGATCCTGGGACCACGGCGCTGCGGATCGACCCCGTGCGCTTCGGCGACACGTACTCCGCCGACGTCTCGTCCCTGAATGATCTACTGGATCGGATTCGAACCATGGGCCTGGTCGACGACCACCAGACCCCGGTCTATGACCGGATCGGGCTTAAATCCGATGACAGGGAGATTCGCACCCCCTCGGTCACTCACTTAGTCGCCACCGTCAAGTGTTCGGCTGGAGGCTCGTCCCCCCAACAACCGAAACTAAAAATGGTTTACATCCCAATCTACGATCATCAAGATCTCTCTGGTAACACAGACTCGGGAGTTCGCTCCAGAAATAGATCGGGATCGATCCCCGATCTAGCGCGCAACTCGAACCCCGCGCCGAATGGTCCTGCGGACAAGGCGGACTCCAATTCCCCCGCGCCAAACCCCGTGATTCCGGACTCACATCGCGGCGCGGAACTAATTTTTTTCCCACCCACCACCCAAGTCGAGCACTCAAGCATCGCAGGAGAGTCCAAGTCTTCGGACTTACGGGATGTCAAACAATTATCAGGGGAGTCGGTTCACCACTTTTGGGCTAGACTCCTCCTCGTTAGAGACAGAGTACCAGGCTCTAGTGACCAGGAGATAATGGCAACTTTCAGTCACAATTGTCATGATGAAGGGATCCTCAACGCCCTATCCCGTCGACACGTTCGCGGCTTCACCGAGCTATCGAACCTGGTACAAAAATACTGTGCCATGGAGAGCACCTGGCAAGCCGAACGGCTACTTGCGGAACCAGACTTTACCGAACACCCTAGAGGAGATCGGAAAAAGCGGATACCTACGAAGTGGCTAGCCGAACACGAACCCGCCGAAAAGAGAAATAGACCCCCTACGGGGGCCAGAACTGTCCTTGACGGACTATTGGACAAGCCATGCCCTATACATTCTGTATTGCTGAACACAAGCCCGACTCACAGCCTCAGAGCTTGCTGGGTCGTCAGGCAGGTCGCAAAAAGTGGAGAGGCCATCCTCGAGGCACTACCGCCGAACAGGTGCTCCACAACGCCACCAGAATACAATGCGGAAGTCCTGACGATCTATGAAACGTTCCCCTCTAGGAACAGGAGGAAAAGAGCTCTTAGAGAACTCGAACAGGTCTACCATGTGGCGGCAACAAGTTCATGGGAAGAAACACCAATCACCTTCGGAGACACTGACCAACCAACCATCCGTCCCGGTCAAACACCAGCTGCACTAGTCCTAAACCCCATCGTTGATGGTTTCAGGCTACAGAAGGTGCTAATGGATGGTGGCAGTGGTTTAAACCTCATCTACGAAGACACCCTGGAAAAAATGCAGTTCGACCAATCTCGGATCGAGCAAAGCAACACAACCTTCTGGGGGATCATCCCTGGGAAAGAGGCGCGTTGTTCAGGACGTATCTCCCTGGACGTAGTGTTCGGCATGCCCGAAAACTACCGATCCGAAGAACTTCTCTTCCATATCGTGCCCTTCCCCAGTGGCTACCACGCCCTGTTGGGGCATGACGCCTTCACAAAATTCCAGGCTATACCGCATTATGGGTATATGAAGCTCAAGATGCCAGGCCCAAATGGGGTAATCACAATCGCCAGTGATCCGAATACAGCCCTTCGAGACGAAAACAAAATAGCAGCGCTCACCCTCGAGGCACTAGCTGAGACCTTTGCTACAGAGGAATTGACCGCACTCCGGTCAACAGTGGACAAGGACGATGTGATCCTTAGCAAAAGGCCCAAACCCACGTCCTTTAAACCTGCAAAAGAAATTGTTAAATTTCAGGTACACCCAACGGACCCTAGTAAGACAGCGTCCATCGAAGCTCAGCTGGACCCCATGGTGGATGAGGCGCTGTGAGCATTCTTACGAGAAAACTGGGACATCTTTGCCTGGCATCCTTCCAATATGCCAGGAATCCCACGGCAGCTGGCAGAACATAGTCTAAATATAATCCCAGGCTTCAAGCCCGTCAAACAGACTCTACGCCGCTTTTCCGAGCCTAAACAACTAGCTATGGGTGAAGAACTAGCCAAATTGCTAGAGGCCGGATTCATACGGGAGATCAACCACCCCGAATGGTTGGCAAACCTGGTGATGGTACCGAAGAAAGACAAATCCTGGCGGCTGTGCGTCGACTTCAAAGACCTTAACAAGACCTGCCCTAAGGACCCTTTCCCCCTACCACGCATAGACCAGATTATTGACGCCACAACCGGACACGATTCACTGTGCTTCCTTGACGCTTACTCCGGATACCATCAGATCAAAATGATGGAATCCGATCAAGCTGCAACCACATTCATCACCCCCTACGGGCCATTTTGCTTCAACACAATTCCTTTCGGGCTAAAAAACGTTGGGGCTACATACCAGTGCATGATCCAGACCTGTCTCGAAAGACAGGTTGGTAAAACAGTCGAGTCATACGGGCACGACATGGTCATTAAAACCAAACACGTCAACCAGTTGATCAACGACCTAAAGCAAACCTTTGCCAGCTTACGCGAGTACGATATACGACTCAATCCAGAGAAATGTGTCTTCGGAGTCCCAGCTGGTAAATTGCTCGGATTCATTGTTTCCCATAGACGAATAGAAGCGAATCCGGCTAAGATCCGCGCCCTATCGGAACTTGCAATTCCCACAGAACTAAAGCATGTCCAAAAGTTGGTGGGTTGCGTGGCGGCGTTAAGCCGCTTTATTTCCCGTCTCGGTGAAAAGGCTTTACCGCTCTACAGGTTGCTGAAACGGACCAACAATTTCGAATGAACCGATGAAGCAGCTGCTGCGTTAGAGAAAATTAAAACACTGATGGCAAGCAACCCCATACTCATAGCACCAGGCGCCGGTGAACCAATGTTATTGTACATATCGGCCACCAACCAAGTGGTTAGCGTAGTGCTCGTCGTCGAACGAGAGGAGGAGGGTCACAAATTCTAGATATAGAAGCCGGTCTACTATGTGTCAGAAGTACTAACGCAATGCAAGTCCAGATACCCGCATTACCAGAAGATAGCCTATACAGTATTTATGGCATCACGGAAACTAAGACACTACTTTCAAGAGTGTTCGGTCACGGTGGCATCCGAAGTACCCCTGAATGATATAAGCAATAACAGGGACGCCACCGGCCGCATAGCCAAATGGGCCATTGAACTCCTTCCTTTCAAAATCGCCTATAAGCCACGACGAGCTATTAAATCTCAGGTGTTGGCAGATTTCCTCGCTGAATGGACGGAGGCCGAGCTCCCCAGGGAATATAGTACATACTCCCATTGGACGATGTACTTCGACAGATCCAAAACACTGGCCGGACTGGGGGCTGGAGTTATTCTCACATCTCCCACAGGCGACAACGTCCGATACGTGTTACAAATCATGTATGCCGATTCCAACAATGCAGCCGAGTACGAAGCACTTTTGTACGGTCTTCGGATGGCAGCTTCAATGGGTATACAACGGCTGGAGGTACGGGGAGACTCCAACTTGGCCATCTCGCAAATCAATGGCGAATTCGATGCCAAAAACCCGAAGATGGCGGCATATAGAAATGTCGTCCTTAAAATATCCGCACGGTTCGAGGGATTGGAATTCCATCATGTCGGTAGAGACAACAACCAGGCCGCTGACATACTGGCCCGCATGGGGGCCAAACGCGACCCTGTCCCAAAAAACACTTTCCTTGAACGGCTCTTCAAGCCATCGGTGGTTTGGCAGGACGACAATCAGGGCGCCGGATCCATCAGCGTGGAAGAGGTTGTCCCCCTATAAATGAACCAGACGACCAAATCATCGGCGGCTTCGTAATGGACGAAACGCCTTCAGCTCATGAGGTCATGGCAGTAATTGCACCATGGACCGAGCCCTTCCTCGCTTACCTTCTTCGCCAAGAACACCCCGACGATCAGACAGAGGCGAGACGCATAATTCGGCGATCCAAGGCCTACAAAGTCCATGAGGGTGAATTATACAAGAAAAGCACCACCGAAGTACTCCAGCGGTGCATATCTGAGGAAGAAGGAAGGCAGCTCTTGGCCGAAATCCACGCAGGAATGGGCGGCCATCACGCTGCGGCAAGGGCATTAGTAAGCAAGGCCTTTCGGGCTGGTTTCTTCTGGCCCACCGCCCGAGCGGACGCCCAGTCACTTGTCCAGCATTGCGTGGGATGCCAACTCTTTGCAAATCAAAGTCACATGCCCCCAACAGCTCTTCGGACTATTCCGATTACCTGGCCTTTTGCGGTCTGGGGGCTGGATATGGTCGGACTACTTAAAGGGGGGACCAAAAAGAATAAATATCTACTGGTCATGGTTGACAAGTTCACCAAATGGATCGAAGCAAAACCTGTCAAATCAGCCAAGTCCAGACCGGTAATCGACTTTATATCCGGCGTGGTACACCGTTACGGCGTCCCGCACAGTATAATAACGGACAATGGATCCAACTTCACCGCCCAGGACGTAAAGGACTGGTGCGCAAAAATGGGCATCAAGCTCGATTACGCATCGGTGTATCACCCGCAGACCAATGGACAAGTCGAACGGGCCAACGACCTCATCATGAGTGGTATTAAACCACGTCTGGTCCGATCTCTTCATGAGTCCGACTGCCATTGGGTAGAGGAGCTTGACTCCGTTCTGTGGGTCCTGCGTACCACCCCGAATCGATCAACGGGATACACACCGTTCTTCATGGTCTATGGGGCAGAAGCAGTCCTTCCTTGTGATATTATTCACGACGCACCAAGGGTGCGCATGTACGAAGAAAAGGAGGCCGAGTTAGATCGGCAGGACGACTTGGACGCCTTAGAAGGAGAGCGCGACATAGCTCGGGCTCGCTCTACTTTTTATCAACAACAGGCCCGACGTTACCAGAGCAGGGAGGTCAGGGCAAAAGCATATAATGTGGGTGAACTCGTCCTACGGATCCCGGAGAAGCAGAAGCATAAACTCAATCCCAAATGGGAGGGCCCCTTCATAATTGACGAAGTACTCGCAGGAGGGGCTTACCGTCTTCGAAACCCGCCGGATAACCGCCTCGAACCAAACCCATGGAACGCAGCTCGTCTTTGGCGCTTCTACGGCTAGACCGGTGTCATCTTACTTTTTACCCTCCTTTTTCTTTTCTTTCTTTTCATTTCCCTTCCCTCCCACCTTGATTTTTGGCAGGTTCGGATGTTCTCTTCCCAAGTCTACGTTCGGCTAAACCGAACTCGTGTTAAGATTTTCGGCATACATCTTCAAATGTTAAATCCGAACAAAACACCTGGGGGCTTCTTCCCGAAGCCGATGATTATATATTTTTAAGCATCTATTCAAATTTATTGTGTATGCATGTTTCCCTTGTCGATTTTTAAGCCATTATATGCATCAATTCGAACTAAGATTTTTGCCAAGCTGGGTTGCCTCGCTCCTGTGTTTACCCTCTACGTTCCCGATTGTTCGGCTAGAAGGTAAAGGGAGCACCTCTGCGATTGTTACGACCGGGTCATCCGGATGCGTACCTCAGACGGGTGAAGCCAAAAGCTAGCTGTCTTCAGTAGAAAATTGGTCGGCTACGACGGAAGCAACAAATATAATTATGGTTGTTCTCACCATTACTCGGGCTTCTTTTTCTCACAAAAGCCATTAGTCGCATACTAGCAGTATACGGCTTATTGTCTACGATTTACGTAGTAGCCTAAAGGAAGGTACCGATAGAGGTACTATTTTCTTTGAAGATGTTTCTTACGCTAAGTAGTAATATAACATATCACCCTGTGCACTTTTTTGTCTGTTCGTACCAAATGGCCGGATTGCCTGGTTCCTCGCAAGAATTCCCTCTCATCGAGGGATATGTTATAAGGAACACTCCCAAGCTCTTAGCGCGGGAGGTCAAAGCCGATGGCTGGTTAAGACAAAGTCTGCGACACAGACGGAGCAATTTTTTGGTTTAAAAGTACATAGTTACATAAAATCACACATCTGGCTGCTGGTCAAGATTGTCTATTAAGGCATCCAGGGCGCAATCTTCCTACGAGAGACGAGCGGCAGGCATCACTTGGTCGTACACCAAGTGAAGTGGCACTTCTTGCCCATCAGGCCCTGCGGGCCCAACCCGAGCCATATGCTCAGGGTTAAGGCCGGTATAACGGGTCTTGATCATCGCCCACGCCTCTCGTGCTCCCTCCCGGCAGGCCGATGTCTTCCATAGCTCGAACCGACTCCGGGCTTCCTTGAACCGATCAGCTAGTTCGGTCATCCCCTCTGGAGGCTTCTCGGCAGGCCATAGCGCCTTTATCATGCTCCTCATAGCCTTCCGAGCCTGCTCATGCACGATGGATAGTTCCTTCAGAAGGCTCCCCCGGAAGGATCCGATCTCTTTGTCGGATTTCAGGCTCCGCAAAACCCTCAAGATTCAAACACAGGGGCGTGTGTGAAGATCCCCTGCAGCCTCGCCCTACCTAGCTCGCTACTCGATGGACAAGACGATGAACTCGCGCGATGACGAGGAAGAAGATGAACACGGTGGTTTACCCAGGTTCGGGCCGCTGCGAAGCGTAATACCCTACTCCTGCTTTGGTGGATTGCCTCTCGAGGAGGTGTGGTGGATGAACTAGTACAGTGTTTTGGAGTCTCGTGAGGGCGCTCCTGAGGTGTTCTTGGCCCTTTGTCGGCTTGGTGATGGATGAGTGGATCGACCGATCCCCCATCCCCTCTACGGTACAGCCTAGCCTCTATATATAGCGGTGGCCCGGGTCCTCTTCCCTTATCGTAATGGCGGGAAGGGATCCCACAACGGCCAAATTTGAAGGGGGACAGGAGTACATCCCCGCCCTGTCCAAAGGCGGTCTTCGCCCGCAAAGTAGCCGTCGACGACGCAGAGGTGGGCTCGGCGATGACATCCGTCCTGCAGGGCTCGTGGTCGTGGTCTTGTTGCACCGGAATGGAAACCTTTGGGGTGCTTTGGGAACCCGCGTACGTCCTTGCTCCCTTTGCACCAAAGGGGAAACTGCGCCGCCTAGCGCGTTGGCGCCCGCCTGTCCTTCCTTGCGTCATCTTTGACTCCTGAGGCCAGGCTCTGCATAGAGATCTCTGCCGCTCCGGAGGGGGCCTGGGGAGGCCCATCCCTTGCCGGTCTTGACGCCGCTCCTCGTCGCGAGCCTTGGGTCCTCGCGAGGGCCTTGTCTTGAGTGGGGCCGCGCCTAGCTGTGATTGGCTGGCAAAGTGGGCCATGCCCTGGGCTGCAGGCAGGCAGGTCTGGGTACCCCCATTCCCAGAACGCTGACAGTAGCCCCCGGGCCCAAGGCGTGCTTGAGCTGGCTTCTGGGCGAAGCCTTGAGGGTGGCCCGAAACGCCGCGGGCCCCAAACGCCTGCGGGCCAGGCTTCACGTGCGGTAGTCTGAGGGGCCGTTGCCCCTTCTCCTCCACGCTGGACCGACCATTGCCAGGTTTGTTGAGTCATCCGGCACACGCCACCAAGCCACCTTTGTTCCCCGTCGATCTCGCCGTCTGTTCTCCCCTCTTCCGCGGCTCTCGCCCTTTTTGCCGAACCCCTGCGCGCATGCCGCCTCACCTCCCTTGTCATGGCTCCGAAGAAGGGAGAAGGCGAAGGCTTGAGGGTGCCGATGACTGCGTCGACACTTAAGCCCGTGCTGGGCCGATCATCGGTGGTGAACTTGGAGCGGTTGGAGAAGGTTCAGCTGGTGGTCGCCGCCGGCTCCAATGAGTGGGGGCCACCAAGATCTGGCCAGGCTCGCGGCCACGGAGCGAGCTGGAGGCCCCCGCTGTCCCCCTTCATATCCACGCCCTTCTCTCGGGCGTACTGGCGCCATTCTCAAGCTTCCTCTCCGCCGTGCTTTCGCATTACCGGATCCACGTGCTCCACCTTGACCCTGGTTCCCTTGTCCTCCTCTCGGCCTTTGCGTTCCTATGCGAGGCCTTTGTTGGTGTCTTCCCCTCTGTGGCCTTGTTGCGCCACTTCTTCTCTCTTGAATTGGTCTCGGGGGATCAGTTCTCTGGGTGCGTGTCCTTGAGAGCAGCGGACGCATCGGCCGGGGGGGCCCTCGACGCCAGACTCTCTTCGGAAGCAGAAGGGTTCCGGCGGCAGTGGGTGTACGTCAACGCCGCTGAGGCCGACCCTCTGTTCCAACTCCCGCTAGCCCCCGCAGTGCCGGATCGCGGGTGGAGGCACGAGGAGCTTGCCGACCGTAGGCTTGCGCCGGTCCTAGCCAGGCTGGCGAGGCTGAAGAAGGCGGGCGTGACGATGGCGATGGTGGTGCGGGAGTTCATACGCCGGCGAATTGCTCCTCTTCAGCGCCATTCCCGTCCGATGTGGGCCTTCACAGGCCCCCACGATCCCATGAGGATCTAGGTCCTGCCTCTTTCCCCCGACGTGCTGCGCGAGTTGCTCCGCCGCTTGACCGGCGGTGAACCTGACGAGCTTCCCCAGGGCGGCCTTCCCTTGTACAATTACAAGGACCGGGAAGCCCTCGTCTTGAAGATGCCGCGTTTCGATGAGTGGGGGCTCCTTCCTCCGGAGGGGGCGCGCCCTCAGGATGCCCCTTTCTTGGGGGCCCTGACCCATGGGAGCTCGGAGGGCGCCGCCCCTCCCGTGGCCGGGGTGGAGCGCCCTTCGCTGCCCGCTTCTCCAGTTCCCGCTTCGAGTCAGCCTGGGGTCGGGGGAGATGCCCCATCGATGGTGAAGGTCGCCGTCTCCGCCACTGAGTGTCAGGTGCCGGTCGCCGGTTCATCGTCCCCCGGTCCCCGCGCCGGCCGGAAGAGGAAGGTGCCCAGGGGCGGCCGCTCCTCGGCGCCGTGGGTGCCAGTGAAGAGGAAGTGGATCGTCGTGGATGAGTAAGTGCCCGCGCCCCCTCGATTTTCCCTTTGGCGCCCTCCTTATGAGCTTCTGTTTGGCAGGCTCCCCACCGGTGAAGGGAGAGACGGGTCGGTGCCGCCCATTCCTGCGGCCGCCGAGCTTCTTGCAGTTTCGTCTCCCGTCGGCCGCGGGGTTCGGGCCGCCAATGTGCCCACACCTGAGCCCGCTTGGCCGTCGGGAGGCCCCAAGCGCGAGCCCCCTGTGGTCTTCTTCGCCCGTGGCCTCCAGCTCCCTAGGATGGGACCGCTTCCCCCGCCAGTGGCCCTTCCTGGGGGTGTGCCGCGCTGTGCCCTAGGGGCCCCTTTGCTTGGTGACGCGAGGCCTCTGGTGGCGCGTCCTTCTCTCGGAGTGGTTATGCGGGAGCCCCCAGCCCCTGGGCACGCGTCCGGGTTGGGTGGTTCCTCGGATGCCTCCCCCGTCCATCCTGGGGGAGGCGGGGACCCTGGTTGGGCTCTTGAGCTCGCGGGTGACCGGAGCGCCGCGCGGTGGGGCCTGCTCCAAACCGCAGCGGAAGCGCTAGGACGCCTAGGGGTGGAGCTCGCCAACAATGATGCCTGCTTGGAGGTGGAGCGACATCGCCTTGCGCAGGGATGGCATCGGCTTGAGGTCACCGTGAACTTCGGCCGCCTGCAGTGCGAGCGCGCCTGCACAAAGGCCGAGGAGTCCCTTTCCGCGGCAGTGAAGGCCCGCGAGCGCGCCTTTGCCGAGGCTCAGGAAGCCGACTGCCAGCGCAGGGCCTCCGAGGAGCGCCTCAAGGAGCTTCAAGTCCTCAACGCCGCCCTTGAAAGGCAGATCCAGACGCGGAGGGCCACACTTGATGGCCCGGCGGCCGAGTTCCTCCCCGCCGGCGCGAGCCCCTGCGTGCCAATTGACGCGTTGGCGATGGAGGCGCTGGAGCAGAGCCTGGAGCAGGAGAGGCTGGAGGTGAGGGAGCGCCAGGTGTCGCTTGCCGAGGAGTCCCTTGCTTCTCACGAGGCGTGGTTCCAAGAGGAGGTCGATAACAGGGTGGCAGAGGCTTGGCGTTCCCTTCTCCAGGACTTTCGCACGAAGCTGAAGCTCCAGGAGTCCCGTTTCTGCAAGCGACGTGATCACCTGAAAGGCGAGGTGAATGCCCTCAAGAAAAGGTTAGACCAGGAGGAGGGACGCCGGCGAGCCGCGATGGACGCCCAGGCCGCCGCCGAGGCCGAGCTAGCCTTTCTCTATAAACAAGTAAAGGGCGTTGCTTCCCTGGTGGAGAAGGCTTCGGATGAGGCGGACCGCGCTCGCGGCATCCAGTACGTGCGTTCCCAGATGTTCCGGTCTCTCGAGGTGAGGGCTTCCCGGGCCTTGAGCGACATCTGTGGTGCGAGCGTCTCGAGCCCCTTGGTTCCAGACGATGCTAGGTACCTGGGCTTCTTCTCCAGGGTCGTGGAGTGCCTTGAGGAGGGCGCAGAGAATATCCGCGTGCTTGTGGAGGAGAAGCGCCGCGACCTCCTCGCGCGGGCGGCCTCGAACATCTGCAGCCACGTCCTTCGTCTCGACCCGCACTTCGAATTCGGGGCAGTGCTTGGTCCTGTGCCCGAAGTGACTCACGCTGCCCTCGCCGAGTGGGTCAAGGACCACGTGGAGGACCTAATAACGGAGCTTTCTTCTGACGAAGCTGAGGGCCATGCCTGAACCGGGAAGCGCGAGTCCGTCGCCGGGCGGTGACGACGAGAGTGGCGGCGACTGCTTGTTCCCTTAAGTAGCCTTCTTGTTCTCCTGGCAGGGTTATGCACGTGGCCTAGTGGAAAATCTTATGTATTTTGGAAAATACCCTTGAATGTGCTTCCGGATGACGAGGTGTGTTGCGCCGCGCTTCCTCTTGCCCGGGGTTACTGCCAACCCGGTTGTCGTGTTCGCGGTAGCCTTTTGCGTCAGGGAGGTTTAGCTGTGGCGCTTGGGGAGGGGTCCGGATGTCCCGGAGGTTTCCCCTTCACGTGAATGAGGCAAGTTGGGAGCCCTTTCGGCACTCTGCGTCGGCAGGTCCCAGTCCCGCACATTTCCCTACCACAGTAATATACGACCGGATCACCAAGGACGCAATTACGAGGCAAGGCTCCGACACCCTTGATGCCGACCGGATCACCAAGGACGACATCAAGGGGCGAGTGGCTTTATGACCGGTAAGGCTCCCGAGGCGCGTTGCTCAAGAGCCCCCCTTGATGCTCAAGCGGCTCTACGTCGGCAGGTCCCAGTCCCGCACATTTCCCCACCACCGTTAGGTACGACCGGATCACCTGGACGCACTTCACGAGGCGAGGCCCCGACACCCTTGATGCCGACCGGATCACCAAGGACGACATCAAGGGGCGAGTGGCTATACGACCGGAAAGGCTCCTGAGGCTCGATGCTCAGGAGCCCCCTTTGACGCTCGAGCAATCCCCATTCTGTCCTGCCGGATACTGCCTTAGGAGGCCCTGGGGCCTCCCGAGACTCCATGCTGCGGTACCGCACCGCGGTCAGAGCCCCCGAGCGGGGGTCGACGTCTAAAAGACGCGAGCCCCTGAGGCGACAGGGCCCTGCTATCTAGCCCCGCGACGCCTCGGGGAGGGCCGGAGCATACGGCCCCTTGCGAAACACCAATCCAGAAAGAGAGAAACTCAAGATCGGTAAAACAAGAGAGCAAAGAGAGAAAAAGTCCCCCCTTTTTTTCTTTAAAACATAGAGTTGCGAAATCCTCGAACTTCCGGCAGGTTCGAGCACAAAAAAGACTCTCGAAGGTCGCAACTTGGAATACAAAAAAGAGCGAGAAAACGGCCGCGTCCGGCTTTTTAGGGTAGTCTTCATCTTTGTCTTCCCCCAGCGCTGAGCATGGGGCATCCATGTTGCATGGGCATAGCCATTAGGGGGCAGTGTTGTCTTCTCCGCCAGCGCGGAGCTGTGGCTTCCACATTGCGTGGGAGGAACCCCTCCGTGTCCTCGGGGGGCTCCGGGCGTATACAGCCCACTCATTATTACGTGAGAGTGTCACGGTTGGTCCCGGGGGTGTATAGGGAGCTCCATGCCTCGCGGACATGAAACCCACTCCCAGCCCCCAGGTTTGGCGTGGCGAAGTACGGCCGGCTCCGGGCGGGCCCCCGAGCGTAGGGGGAGCCCCTTGCGCTTTCCGACGGGAAGTCCCGCCCCGGAAGAAGGCTTTGGGCTCCCCGGGCGATGCCCCAGCGCGCCTCGCTGGGGTACCTGGGGTTCCCATACTGGTACTCGGGGCCCTGCCCCCAGGTCAGGCGAGCCGGGCCTGGGGACATGGGCGAGTACATGATCGCCCGCTGGCGATCGAACGAAGCCCGTCCCGGAGACATGGGCGTATGTTCCACCCTCCGTCTCCAAGCGGGCGTCGCGCGCCCTGGAGACACGGGCGTATGTTCCACCCTCCGTCTCCAGGTTGGGATCGTCTGGCCTGGAGACATGGGCGTGTGTTCCACCCTCCGTCTCCAAGCTGGGGCCATCCAGCCCGGGGACGTGGGCGCATGTTCCACCCCCCGTTCCCAGGCAAGTGACCCCCGGTCCCCAGACCCAGACGCCTGCTCAAGGCAGCTCCCTACCAGCGGGCGTGCCTCGCGAAGGTGCCCACGCCGGGCATCCTCACGTGGCCAGTCCCGCAAGCCACCCCCGCGAGGCTGCACATACCAGCCCGCGCGGGGGCTGCCCGCGGAGTCGCGTGTGCGCCTCCTGTCGCCGTGGTAGCCGGTGCCGCTTGGCCCGGGCGCGCGTCAACATGGTCGTTGTAGAGTTGCACGAGCTCCCGGGCACCGGCTTACTTGAGCCTCCGGTCCTCCTCCCTGGTCCCGGTGGGCGTGCCGAGAGGCGTAAGGCGACGCCTCTCTCGTGTGGCCCGCACCTCCCACCGGTCTCTGCCAGCGCCTGCGGCCGGCTCCTGCGACTCCGGCGGCTCGCGCCAGGTCCCCGGTGAGCGCGGGCCGCCACGGACGTCCCAAGCACGCCCATGCGGCCCAGGAGCCGTGCCCGCCGGTCGAGCGAGTTCACAGGTGCGAGCCTCGCTGAGATACACCAGGGTCTCGTCGGCGGCGGTGTTGCGCCCGGGGGCGCGCCTGGCCTCGTCGATGCGGCGGTCGCGGGCAGCGCGTTGGCGATGTAGCTCGTGCACTACGAGGAGCGCGACATGTCTGTGTGTTGGGTCTTGGCAGACTCGGAAGAGTGGCGGCGCGGCCTGAACGCGGGGAAGGGCCGGAGTGACGGGGGTGTGCCGTGTGGTTGGTGAAGGCGGCAGCCCCCAGCGCCTGTTGAGGGCCCGGCCGGTGACGGCGCCCGCTGACGGGGAGGCAGAACGACGCGAGGTGCCTGGGCCCACCGGTGCCGGCCGCGCCACGCGGGCAGCCCGTCGCTCAGCGCGGGCTCGGCGTCCTTTCGCCATGAGTGCGGCGAGCGGAGGCGAGGCGAGGCCTGAGGAAGATTTCGACACGCCCCCTACCTGGCGCGCCAAATGTCGGATTTCGGGCTCTGCAAAACCCTCAAGATTCGAACATAGGGGCATGTGCAAAGATACCCTGTAGCCTCGCCCTACCTAGCTCGCTACTCGATGGACAAGACGATGAACTCGCGCGATGACGAGGAAGAAGATGAACACGGTGGTTTACCCAGGTTCGGGCCGCTACGAAGAGTAATACCCTACTCCTGCTTTGGTGGATTGCCTCTCGAGGAGGTGTGGTGGATGAACTAGTACAGTGTTTTGGAGCCTCGTGAGGGCGCTCCTGAGGTGTTCTTGGCCCTCTGTCGGCTTGGTGATGGATGAGTGGATCGACCGATCCCCCATCCCCTCTACGGTACAGCCTAGCCTCTATATTTAGCGGTGGCCCGGGTCCTCTTCCCTTATCGTAATGGCGGGAAGGGATCCCACAACGGCCAAATTTGAAGGGGGACAGGAGTACATCCCCGCCCTGTCCAAAGGCGGTCTTCGCCTGCAAAGTAGCTTTCGACGACGCGGAGGTGGGCTCGGCGATGACATCCGTCCTGCGGGGCTCGTGGTCGTGGTCTTGTTGCACCGGAATGGAAACCTTTGGGGGGTGCTTTGTGAACCCGCGTACGTCCTTGCTCCCTTTGCACCAAAGGGGAAACTGCGCCGCCTGGCGCGCTGGCGCCCGCCTGTCCTTCCTTGTGTCATATTTGACTCCTGAGGCTAGGCTCTACATAGAGATCTCCGCCGCTCCGGAGGGGGCCTGGGGAGGCCCATCCCTTGCCGGTCTTGACGCCGCTCCTCCTCGCGAGCCTAGGGTCCTCGCGAGGGCCTTGTCTTGAGTGGGGCCGCGCCTGGCTGTGATTGGCTGGCGAAGTGGGCCATGCCCTAGGCCGCAGGCAGTCAGGTCTGGGTACCCCCATTTCTAGAACGCCGACACTCTTCTTCATGTCGCCCGGTTAGGAGACCTATACATGAGACAAGGCTTGTCCATTAGACTTCATGTAGGAGAGATACCCTTCGACGTTATAATCACACTTACCTAACATGCCCCTCTGTAATTTCTGGTTCTCTTCTTGGGTCTGGGCCAATTGAGTCTTTAAACTCTGAATTTCTTCGGCCTGCTGCTTGTTTTCCACCTGGAGGCGTTTCTTCTCCTCCTGGTTTCGTTGCAACGAAAGGCAGCCGGCCTCATACTGGGACTCGGCGTACCTCTGAGATTCTCGGGCTGCATCTAAATCTTTTTGCAACTGCCCTATAGATTCAGCTGCTAAAAAGTACCCTCGGGTTAGCATGGGATTATATACTAAGATCAGCAGAATAGATATACTCACCATGCGCTTCCCGGGTAAAACTCTTCACTTCTTCAAGTTCGGCCTTCACCGCTTCCACCTATGTTCGGCTCGCTTCCAATTCGTTGGCCAATTGCTCGTTCTCCTGCCTTGAGGCCTGCATCATCCATCAAACAATATGCGGACCCTTAACTCGGTCGTCCCGACCAATTCAAGGCTCGGGGGCTACTGGGTTTACATATGTGTCCGGATTCTAAAAATCAATCACTCACCTTCAGGCTGGATGATATCAGTTTCACGGCTTCCCCAAGCCCAGCTCGGGCAGCTCCGATGTGCGCATCTACCGAGCATAGAGCATTGATCTCTTGTTCGAAAAACGCCGGGTGGCGCAGGGCTTCTCGTTGCTGCCGGTGGTTCATCGCGCTCTCTACTTCGGATTTAGTGACTGAAACCGCGTCCCCGGAATCTTCAGGGGCCGGATTTACCACAGGGGCCTCCGCGGCAGGTTCAGCATGAGCAGAAGATCTTGATTCATGAGTGTTGCCAGGCATCCCGGCAACGTCCTCGGCAGAAGATGGTTGTACTCGTTTCCTGAGTATTTCGACATGAGATCTTATGTGACATCGTATCGATCATAATAACAATAGATTAAGCGGCCGAACGAAGTACCTTTTGGTTGAACGAATGGTCGACGTCGTCTCCACGGCCGGCTCACATGAAGGACTCCTGTTGATTCTCGGTCCGGGCATTGCTGCTTTAGCCGACGTTCGTCGCGAGGACCGACGACGCTTGGAAGCAGAAACCGACACATTTGGGTCGACGGAGGACGTTTGCATTTTACGGGAAGAATTTTTCTTCCTGCCTGTAGTGGAGGAAGGGAGTGATCCGGGGTGATCGGCTATAATAGCCACCTTGGATCGATCAAGGCTCTCTTGGTAAAAGACCCTGTCTTCATTCTCAATTGACAGCTCCGGATCGTCATGGAATCCTGGATCGTCATCACGAGAGTAGTTCTCTGGTTGGGGGGCCAGACAGTTGACTGTTTCAACAAAGCTCCTCCATTCCTGTTTACGCAGATTTAAAGCTTTGGTCAAAAAGGGCAAACAAAAAGCCCAAACTCAGGTCGCAAAGTCGAAAGGCTTACCCATTCGATGGGGTTGTAACTCGAGTAGCCCTCCTTAACCGGTAGCCGAACAAAGTCTTTTTTTTCTCCTTTGTATAGGTCGACAAGTGCGGCTGCCAATGCCGCTTGATTGGCAGGGCCCAGCCGTCGGGAGCGAGTGGTGTCATTTGTTCCGTTGTAACGCCACAAAGGATGTATCCTTTGCTGAAGAGGTTGAACGCATCAGGTGATGGCGGCAGCCATCACGTCAATCAGGGTCAGCTTGTGATGAGCCAGTATCCTTACGCGGGCAGCCAAGCGTTGTACTTCGGCATCGTCCTCTTGGGATGAACTCTTCAGTCGCCAATTGTACCTTTTCTTCAAAGGGGCGTCAGAGTATTCGGGCAAACCCCTTCGAGCTGGATCGAATAGGGGAACGTCCTCAATATAGAACCATTCCGAAGACCATTCTTCGGACTCTTTCTTCGGTGTCCCCATTGTCTACCCTATCCCGGCTATACGACATACTTCGGCTCCTCCAACTTCCTGAATTGTCTCACCCCGAGTGCGGGGGACGAGGCAGAAGTACTTCCTCCATAATCCAAAGTGTGCTTCGCAGCCCAGGAATATTTCGCAAAGGGCAACAAAGCCCGAGATATGCAGAATAGATCTGGGGGTAAGATGATGGACCTGGATCCCATAGAACTCCAGTAATCCCCTCAGGAAAGGATGAATGGGGAACCCTAGGCCCCGCAAGAGGAAAGGCACGAAGCATACCCGCTCTCCCTTGTGGGGATTAGGGAAGTTCTCCGCGAAGGCTTCGTTGTTTAAAGAAGTCAAACCGGCGCGGGTAGCCGCCAGGTCCGAGGAAGGAAGATACCCTTGGGTCTCGAGGTCACGCAGCCGAAGGAGGGATACAGAGCAACTTGCCCAATCCCGGGGACGAGAGTCGTAAGGACGCGAGGAAGAACTGGGGGCGCTCGCCATGTTTTTGTGGTGATCTCTCGATTGAAGTTTTTTCTGATGGGGAAGAAGGGGAAGATGTGGCCTAGACCACGATTCAACTTGTTTAAATGGGTGGTGCCTCCTTTGGAGGAAGGGCAGTCTTGTAAAAAGCTGTCGGGCCACTCGTCTCCTCTCGGCGCACAAGGATCAAGAAGCGTTGAGAGTTACTGCAATGGGTCCCGCAAGTTCTCAACGTTTGAGAATTCACCGGTGACGGGATGGTTGCCGAGCAAGAAGGGATAGAGGGACTCACCTCGCAAGCTGAAGACTTCGACGCGCAAGATTGTCCGGATAATATACCTCGGCATTGGAGGCTAGTCCGGGGGCTACTGAGGGAGTCCGGGATTAAGGGGTCCTCAGACTGCCGACCTATTTCTCATGGGCCGCTCGCTGAGGATGGGATTGATCGAAGGTCTCGTCGCTATAGAGGAGACCTCAGGGGCCGTGGCGTGTTTGTCAAGTTTGAGATAGTAGATTAGGCATGTTTTTCCCTCCGGTGGGCAACCAACTATGTGTAACCCTAATGACCCCTGGCGTCTATATAAGCCAGAGGGTTTTAGATTGTAGGACAGAGAAACTCATCTAGGGTTTTAGCTAGTCAATCTCGAGGTAGATCAACTTTGTAACCTTCATACCATCAATATAATCGAGCAAGACGTAGGGTTTTACCTCCATAGGAGGGCCTGAACCTGGGTAAACATCGTCTCCTTCGTCCCCTTGTTACCATCGATCCTAGACTCACAGCTCAGGACACCCTACCCGAGATCCGCCGGTTTTGACACCGACAACGTGCACGGCCTCTTGTCATAGGACCACTTGGAGCTTTAGGTGTTGGTGGTGGATCCATGGGGATGACCATGGGATGCTCCGCATTATCCCCCCCCCCCCTTGGGAAAGATCCGTCCTCGGATCGAGATCCTCATCACCATGGAAAGGGGATAGGTCCTTAACGTTGAAAATGTCACTCACATTGTACTTGTCGCATGGAATGTCGATCTTGTAGGCATTCTCATTGTAGCATGCCAATGCCTTGAAAGGTCCATCGGATCGAGGAAGTAACTTGGACTTGCGCTCGGCGGGGAAGCAATCCTTGCGAAGGTGTAGCCACACAAGATCACCGGTCTTGAACACCATGGGATGCTTTATTGTGTTGCGCTTGGCGGTGACTAATTCCACTCGACGTTCGCTCATGCGCCTTGTACCGTCATGCATCTTCTTGATATACCTTGCCCTTGTGCTTGTGTCCATGTTCACACGCTCTTGGAGAGGTAGCGAAAGGATGTCCAATGGCGACAAAGGGTTGAAGCCGTAGACCACCTTGAATGGAGACTTGCCGGTGGTGAAGTGACGCGCGCGGTTGTAGGCGTAGTTGGCGATGGGGAGACATTCTTCCCGTTCCTTGATGTTCTTCTTGATCAACACGCGTAGTAGTGTTTAGAGTGTCCGGCTAGTGACCTCCGTTTGGCCATCGGTTTGTGGGTCATAGGCCGAAGAGAAAAGTAGCTTGATCCTGAGCTTGGCGCATAGTGTCTTCCAAAAGTATCTAAGGAACTTGACGTCGCGGTCCGACACAATGGTCTTGGGAACTCCATGTAGTTTCAAGATGTCCCTACAAAAGAGATATGCAACATGTGAAGCATCATCGATCTTGTGACATGGAATGAAATGAGCCATTTTGGAAAAGCGTTCCATGACAACAAAAACGGAATCATGGTCATTTTTTGTTCATGGCTAACACAGCACAAAATCAATGCTAATATCTTCCCAAGGTTGAAATGGTATGGGAAGTGGCATGTATAAACCGTGGGATTGAGCTTTGGACTTAGCTTTGCAACATGTTGAGCATCGGTTGGTGAAGTGTACAACATCACGAAACATCTTTGGCCAAAAATTTGTTGGAGAGTGTGGCATATGTCTTGTCGTGTCCAAAGTGACCCATGAGTCCTCCACCGTGAGCCTCTTGCAAAAGCAACAAACGAAGAGAAGACTCGGGTATGCAAAGTTTGTTAGCACGCATAAGATAGCCATCTTGCATGTAATATTTCTCCCAACAAGGTTTAGCTTGGCACTTAGCATAAGGAGTAGCAAATGAAACATCATGCTCACACAAATCTTTGATATGCTCAAAACCAATGACATTCAATTCAGGTTGAGTAACTAGCATGCATTTGCGGGAAAGGGCATCCGCCACAACATTTTATTTACCCTTAATGTATTTGATGGCATAAGGAAAAGATTCAATGAATTCACTCCATTTAGCATGTCGCTTGTTCAACTTGGTTTGACCCTCAAGATACTTGAGAGTTTTATGATTGGTATGAATGACAAATTCATGTGGGCGGAGATTATGATCCCCAAACATGTAAGACTCTCATAAAGGCATATAATTCTTTATCATATATGGGGTAACTGATTTGAGCTACGGAAAGTTTCTCACTAAAGTACGCAATTGGGCGTTTCTCTTGCATTAACACGCCACCTATGCCATTACCACTAGCATCACCATGTTGCACTTCCTCGGTGCACAAAAAGCAATGCGCCAATCACAAGATGTCTTGAACAATCGCATCAAGCAACTCGCCACCAACTTGCGCGAATCCAAGGAGCGTACGCGGGACTACCTCGACACCAAGATCTCAAGCCAAATGGATGAGTTTCGTTCCTTGATGGTCAACCGCGCTCCTTCGACATCTACACCGTCAAGGCGGCGCCACTCAAGTCGCCACTCATCGGAGTACTCTTTCGGCACAAGTCCACCTCGAGCACGCTCCCATCTTTGAGATGATTGCTCCGGTCCAAGTTCTCTTCCAAGATGGCTCAAGTGCACAAGCTTCTCCGGCTACGACGCCTTCGACTACGAAAACTCCAATGACTACCGGCGACAAGTCAAGTTACAAGGACAAGACGACTTCGTCAAGCCGCCCTCCTACAAGCAACTACAAGTCGAGAGCTTCATCCTCTACATCACCGACCAATGTACCCGCCAAGACAAGTTCGATACAATGTTTCATTTGCAAGGGCCGCAACCACAAGACTTTTGAGTGTGTAACAAGATGCACTATGATCCTTCTTGATGACGACACTTATGATTCCATGAGCGAAGACGAGATGGAAGCACTAGAGCACGTGGCCATGCACCGCCAAGTGAATGAAGATGAAGATGCGGAAATCTTTTGCGATAATGATCCAAGCCCCGCTCTCGTTGTTTCCAAGGTTTTGACTCTTCAACAACAACAAGACGAGGACCAATGTTGCAACATCTTCCACACAAAAGCAGGCATCCAAGGAAAATATGTCAAGGTCATCATCGACGGTGGAAGTTGCCATAATTTGGCAAGCGAAAACCTTTGTTCCAGGCTACAATTGGTCAAGAAAAAGCATCCACGCCCCTACAAGGTCTAATGGTTTAGTGATTCCGGCACCCTCCAAGTCGACCACACCGTGCAAGTATCTTTCAAGATTGGTGCATATGAAGACACTTTGGAGTGTGATCTGGTGCCCATGTCCATGTGCCACCTTCTTCTTGGTCGACCTTGGCAATTCGACCGCGGCGTCATCCACAATGGTCGGACCAATCAATATAGCTTCAATATGAAGGGCAAGGAATACGTGCTTCGACCAATGTCTCCAAGTCAAGTGACCGCCGACAAGAAAGCTTCATCCCATCATGTTGATAAAAGTGAGCGAGCAATCTACCTAAAAGAGAGTGAGCGCCACAAGCCAAATTTGAATGACTCCACGATGAGGGACAAGAAAGATTAGTTCTTTTAGCCACCAAAAGAGATTTGAGGGATGTGAGTGAGAGCCCATCAAGTGTACTTCACTTTGTACTTGTGTGCAAAGATGAGGTCATGAGGACTAATGCTTCACAACATCTACGTTTGGTTTTGTCTCGTTTGTTGCAGGAATTCTAAGTTGTTTTTCCCGATGAGCTACCTCTGGGACTACGACCAAAATGAGGGATCGAACACTACATCGACCTCATACCCAGCGCACCACTTCCTAACAAGGCACCCTACCGTGTCAACCCCGACGAGACTAAGGATATACAAAGGCAAGTTCAAAATCTCCTAGATAAAGGGCATGTACGCGAGAGCTTAAGTCCTTGTGCGGTTCCGGTGATACTAGTGCCTAAGAAAGATGGTAGTATGCGCATGTGTTTGGATTGTCACCCTGTCAATGCTATAACCGTTACATATTGCCATCCAATTCCTCGCCTTGATGACATGCTTGATGAACTTAGTGGTCCACCTATATTCTCTAAAATTGATTTAAAAAGTGGTTACTATCAAATACGCATGCAAGACGGCGGTGAGTAGAAAACAGCCTTCAAGACTAAATTTGCCCTCTATGAATGGTTAGTTATACCGATGGGTCTATCGCAAGCACCGGGTACATTATGCGCGTCATGCATTATGTCTTACGTCATCTCATTGGATATTGCGTTGTGGTATACTTTACGGGGCCAACCCGTGAGTGTCCATCTTTTCACACTTGGAGTACTTGTAGTCATCTTCCACTTGGCATTCCGCCTTTGATGCTTGATGAACTAGCTCGAGTAAGTTGGAGTAGGGTTGAAAGTCCACAATTTTCTTGACTTGGTAGTTGAGGCTATTCAAGAAGCATGTCATTGTTTGCTCATCATCTTCCTTGACATTGGCTCGGATCATAGCCATTTCCATTTCTTGGTAGTATTCTTCTACCGACTTGGTGCCTTGCTTGAGTAGTTGTAGCTTCTTGAAGATATCACGATTGTAGTGGGTCGGCACAAAGCGAGCTCTCATGAGGTCCTTCATTTGGGCCCAAGTGGTGATAGGAGGTTCACCCTTTTCCCTTCTTCGCTCAGTCATTTGTTCCCACCAAATGAGAACGTAGTTTTAGAACTCAAGGGAAGCCATGGCGATCTTCTTTTCTTCATCATAGTTGTGGAGACGGAAGATCTTGTCAACCTTAAGTGCCCATGAGATGTAGTCTTCGGGATCATTGCTTCCGAAAAACTTAGGCATGGTGAACTTGAGCTCGACGAAGTTCATCATTTGGGTGGTGATGACGATGCCCTTGTCTTGGAGGTTCTTCATCGTCGGGCTCATCGTGGTGAAGTTGAGGGCATTGACGAGGCACACACACTCGGTTCCTTTGTTCTTGGCGCTCCTCTTGGTGAGCGGCTTCTTCTTGTGGTGCACGCCGGAGGGCTTCTTGTTCTTCGCGCGCTTGGCAGTTGCGCTCTTCCAAGGCACGTGTTGCATCATGTAGAGCGTGTTGTGCTTGAAGGGCTAGTTCATGACGATGACGTTCATCTTCTTCATGGCGTTGTTGTTCTTGTTCTTGGTCTTGTTGACGACGTCGTTCACACTCCCGAAGGCGATCTTGTAACCCATTTCCATGGAATGAATTATCCTAAGCTTGACGTGGTCGATCTTGTGGTGAACTTGGACCGGAGCGATCGTCTCGAAGATGGGAGCGTGCTCGAGGTGGACTTGCGCCGGAAGAGTACTCCGATGAGTGGCGACTTGAGTGGCGCCGCCTTGACGATGTAGATGTCGAAGGAGCGCGCTTGATCATCAAGGAACGAAACTCGTCCATTTAGAGCTTGGTATCGAGGTAGTCCCGTGTATGCTCCTCGAATTCACACAAGTCGGTGGCGAGTTGCTCGATGCGATCATTCAAGACATCTTGTGATTGGCGCATTGCCTTTTGTGCGTCGAAGTAGTGCAACTTGGTGACGTATTCGTTCTTTTCATTGTCGTGTTCCTCAAAATTCGGGTTGGGTATGCTTGACCTATCCATAGCACTCAAGTAGATATAAGTGGAAGAATGAGAAGACAATACCAATTACCGTTCCGTAAGCTGAAAATTGATCAAAGATCACTCACTGTGTAAATATGGAAATAGTAGAATTGGTACCGGAGATCGTCCTTCTCACACCTACACAAATAAGGCCTATGGAGTAGCTTGGTTAGGATAGTGGCACAAAATTCAAGCAATCCGAAGACAAGACTCAATAATGTTGAAAGAGATTCACAAATTCACAAGTAAGACAAAATAGATCAATAGCAATGAGTATACACGGAAACACACACATGAATAGATAAATGAGGTCGTGCAACCAAGGAATGAGCACAAAATAGGAATCCACGGAAAAAGCTCGTGTTGCACATTTGTAGAGAGACGCTAGCATGATTGCTCAAATGGGCGTGATACGAACATGTGCACAACCTATAAGAAACAAAACGTGTTGTCTTCCTATCGCCGACTTTCCCATGTATGTATGGGGTATAGTGTCACTTGCTCAAGTGATCCAACATGATCAAGTATGATATGAAAAATTGCGATGCTATTGCTTCTCTTTCTTTTGGCGATGATATTATGTATGGTCACAATGCGGGGCATGCACACCAAGATAGGAATTATGTATGCGGGTACTGTTGGAAATATGCCCTAGAGGCAATAATAAAGTGGTTATTATTATATTTCCTTGTTCATGATTATCGTTTATTGTCCATACTATAATTGTATTGATTGGAAACTCAATTGCATGTGTGGATACATAGACAACACTGTGTCCCTGGTATGCCTCTAGTAGACTAGCTCGTTGATCAAAGATGGTCAAGGTTTCCTAGCCATAGACATGAGATGTCATTTGATAACGGGATCACATCATTAGGAGAACCATGCCTCATGGCCAAGATGACTAAAACCCCGTTCTCTGGAACAATGGAACGGGCAAGTGACTTGTTGGAAATCATACATACTGATGTGTGCGGTCCGATGAGCATTGAGGCGCGCAGTGGATATCGTTATTTTCTCACCTTCACTGATGACTTAAGTAGATATGGGTATATTTACTTAATGAAACACAAGTCTGAAACGTTTGAAAAGTTCAAGCAATTTCAGAGTGAAGTTGAGAATCATCGTAACAAGAAGATTAAATTCATGCGATCTGATCGAGGAGGAGAATATCTAAGTTATGAGTTTGGCAGTCACTTAAGACAGTGTGGAATAGTTGCACAGTTGACACCGCCTGAAACACCACAACGTAATGGTGTGTCCGAACGTCGTAATCGAACCTTATTGGATATGGTGCGATCTATGATGTCTCTTGCCGATTTGCCACTATCGTTTTGGGGTTATGCATTAGAGACAGCTGCATTCACTTTAAATAGGGCACCATCGAAATCCGTTGAGACGACGCCATATGAACTGTGGTTTGGCAAGAAGCCAAAGTTATCGTTTCTTAAAGTTTGGGGATGTGATGCTTATGTCAAAAAGCTTCAGCCTGAAAAGCTGGAACCCAAAGCGGAGAAATGCGTCTTCATAGGATACCCAAAAGCGACAGTTGGATATACCTTCTATCTCAGATCCGAAGGCAAAGTGTTTGTCACTAAAAACGGAACATTTCTTGAGAAAGAGTTTCTCTCGAAAGAATTGAGTGGGAGGAAAATAGAATTTGATGAGGTTGTTGAACCTTTACTTCAACCTGAGAGTAGCGCAGCACAGAAAGATGTTTCTGTAAAGCCTACATCGGTTGAAGAGGAAGTTAATGATGATGATCATGAAGCTTCGGATCAAGTTGCTATCGAACCTCGTAGGTCGACAAGGACGCGTACTGCTCCTGAGTGGTATGGCAAACCTGTCTTAGAGGTCATGTTGTTGGACAATGATGAACCTACCAGCTATGGAGAAGCGATGATGGGCTCGGATTCCGAGAAATGGTTAGAGGCCATGAAATCCGAGATGGGATCCATGTATGAAAACAAAGTATGGGCTTTGGAAGTATTACCTGAAGGGCGAAAGACCATTCAGAACAAATGGATCTTTAAGAGGAAGACGGATGCGGACGGTAATGTCACCGTCTATAAAGCTTGACTTGTGGCAAAGGGTTTTTCACAAGTTCAAGGAGTTGACTACGATGAGACCTTCTCACCCGTAGCGATGCTTAAGTCCGTCAGAATCATGTTAGCAATAGCTGCCTTTTTCGATTATGAAATTTGGCAGATGGATGTCAAAACAGTGTTCCTTAACGGTTTCCTTAAGGAAGAGTTGTATATGATGCAACCAAAAGGTTTTGTCGATCCAGAGAATGCTGACAAAGTTTGCAAACTCCAGTGATTCATTTATGGACTGGTGCAAGCATCTCGGAGTTGGAATCTTCGCTTTGATGATGTGATCAAAGCGTTCGGGTTTATACAAGTTTACGGAGAAGCTTGTATTTACAAGAAAGTGAGTGGGAGCTCTATAGCGTTTCTAATATTATATGTGGATGACATATTGCTGATTGGAAACAATATATAAATGTTGGAAAGCGTGAAGGAATATTTGAACAAGAGTTTTTCAATGAAAGACCTAGGAGAAGCTACTTTCATATTAGGCATCAAGATCTATAGAGATAGATCGAGACGCTTAATAGGACTTTCACAGAGCACATACCTTGACAAAGTTTTGAAGAAGTTCAAAATGGATCAGTCCAAGAAGGGGTTCTTGCCTGTATTGCAAGGTGTGAAGTTGAGTAAGACTCAATGCCCAGTGACTGCAGAAGATAGAGAAAAGATGAGTGTCGTCCCCTATGCTTCAGCCATAGGCTCTATCATGTATGCAATGCTGTGCACAAGACCCGATGTCAGCCTTGCCATAAGTATGACCGGAAGGTTTCAAAGTGATCCAGGAATGGAACACTGGACGGCGGTCAAGAATATCCTTAAGTACCTGAAAAGGACTAAGGACATGTTTCTCGTTTATGGAGGTGATCAAGAGCTCGTCGTAAAGGGTTACGTCGATGCAAGCGTTGACACTGATCCGGATGACTCTAAGTCTCAAACCGGATACGTATTTATTCTCAATGGGGGTGCGGTAAGCTGGTGCAGTTCCAAGCAGAGCGTGGTAGCTGATTCTACATGCGAAGCGGAGTACGTCGCTGCCTCGGAGGCGGCGAAGGAAGGTGTCTGGATGAAGGAGTTCATGACAGATCTTGGAGTAGTGCCTAGTGCACTAAACCCAATGACTCTGTTCTGTGACAACACTGGTGCCATTGCTCTAGCCAAGGAACCAAGGTTTCACAAGAGGACCAGACACATAAAGCAACGTTTCAATTCCATCCGCGATTACATCAAGGAGGAGGACATAAATATTTGCAAAGTACACACGGATCTGAATGTTGCAGACCCGATGACTAAACCTCTTCCAAGGGCTAAACATGATCAACACCAGAACTGTATGGGTGTTAGATTCATTACAATGTAAATCACATAGTGATGTGAGCTAGATTATCGACTCTAGTGCAAGTGGGAGACTATTGGAAATATGCCCTAGAGGCAATAATAAAGTGGTTATTATTATATTTCCTTGTTCATGATTATCGTTTATTGTCCATACTATAATTGTATTGATTGGAAACTCAATTGCATGTGTGGATACATAGACAACACTGTGTCCCTGGTATGCCTCTAGTAGACTAGCTCGTTGATCAAAGATGGTCAAGGTTTCCTAGGCATAGACATGAGATGTCATTTGATAACGGGATCACATCATTAGGAGAATGATGTGATGGACAAGACCCAAACTATGAACGTAGCATATGATCGTGTCAGTTTATTGCTATTGTTTTCTGCATGTCAAGTATCTGTTCCTATGACCATGAGATCATGAAACTCACTGACACCGGAGGAATACCTTGTGTGTATCAAATGTCACAACGTAACTGGGTGACTATAAAGATGCTCTACAGGTATCTCCGAAGGTGTCTGATGAGCTGGCATGGATCGAGACTGGGATTTGTTACTCCGTATGACGGAGAGGTATCTCAGGGCCCACTCGGTAATACAACATCACAATAAGCCTTGCAAGCAATGTGACTAAAGTTTTAGCCACGGGATCTTGTATTACGGAACGAGTAAAGAGACTTGCCGGTAACGAGATTGAACTAGGTATAGAGATACCGACGATCGAATCTCGGGCAAGTAACATAACGAAGAACAAAGGGAACATTATACGGGATTAACTGAATCCTTGACATAGAGGTTCAACCGATGAAGATCTTCATAGAATATGTAGGAACCAATATGGGCATCCAGGTCCCGCTATTGGTTATTGACCGTAGAGGTGTCTCGGTCATGTCTGCATAGTTCTCGAACCCGCAGGGTCTGCACACTTAACGTTCGGTGACGTTTCGGTAGTATTGAGTTATGTATGGTGGTGACCGAAGGTTGTTCGGAGTCCCGGATGAGATCCCGGACGTCACGAGGAGCTCCGGAATGGTCCGGAGGTAAAGATTGATATATAGGAAGTCCCGTTTTGGTCTCCGGAAAAGTTTCGGGCATTTCCGGTAGTGTACCGGGAGTGACGAATGGGTTCCGGGGGGTCCACCAAGTGGGGCCCACCCACCCCAAGGGTCACATGGGCTTAGGAGGTGGCGCACCAGCCCCTTGTGGGGTGGCCGGCCAGCCCCTAGAGGCCCTTGCGCAAGGGGTGGGAGAGGAGGCCAAGTGGGGAGGAGTCCTACTAGGATTCCACCTCCCTTGTGGGAGGCGGACTCCTCCCCCTTGGTGGAGGTTTGGCCGAACCCCTAGGGGATCCTAGGGCTGCCTCCTCCTCCCTCCCTCCTATATATACTAGAGGTTTTAGAGGGCGGACCTCACCCCAAAAAGCCACGGCTGCCTCTCTTCCCTCTAGATCGTTTTCTCCTCTAGATTAGTTCGGCGGAGCTCGGCGAAGCCCTGTCGGATTAGTTCACCACCACCGCCACCACGCCGTCGTGCTGCCGGGGAACTCATCTACCTCTCCGCTCCCTCTTGCTGGATCAAGAAGGCGGAGATCGTCATCGAGCTGTACGTGTGCTGAACGCGGAGGTGCCGTCCGTTCGGCGCTAGATCGTGATTGGATCGCGGGACGGCTGGCGATTTGGATCGCGAAGACGTTCGACTACATCAACCGCGTTTCTTAATGCTTCCCGCTTAGCGATCTACAAGGGTATGTAGATCCACTCTCCCTTTCGTAGATGCTCATCACCATGGATAGATCTTGCGTGTGCGTAGGAAATTTTTTGTTTCCCATGCAGCGTTCCCCAACAGGTACTACTGTGACACAAAAGATGATACTATGATATATGCATGAAATTGAAGTTATGCAGAGTATGTATCACTAAAGTGCATAAGTAGCATTGCCGACAATACTTAATGGCTGGTCTCGATAGGTAAGTAACGCAAATAGGCTCGGGGTAACAATGCAATGGCAAGGGTATAAACAAGAGTGTCGTTGCGGTTACCGTCCTTGCTTACAGTGAGGTGTCAACGATGAATTGGTTGGCGACGATTCGGTGCGATGATGAGCGACGATGTCGGTGTAGAACCATTCCTAATTAGCCGAAACACCTTAGGAAGTGGCAAAGCTCGCGACTCAAAATCTCAAGTGCAAAAGGTTGCAGAATAATTGGCGGATGTAGCGGTAGTAAATGATGTAAATCGACGAAAATCGGAGAAAATCAAGGCAAAATGCCTAGCTGTCCTGTGTCAGGTCGGATGTCCGGGCCTCCCGATCCAGATCTGATCTAGAGATCTCCACGAACTTGAGGATGAACATGATTTTTTTGGTGAAATCGGGGCAATTTTGCGGATGAAATTGATGGGGATGATGGGGAAAAGCTAGATCCACTTGTCCACAACGAAATCCACGGATCAAAATTAGCAAAATCTCCTCAAATCCAACGAATTCAAGAAATTTTGGTATGGCTATTTTTTGTGGGGATTTTCGAAACTAGGTCAAATCAAAACTAAAATTGGCTAGAAAGTGGGGGATGAGACTCCAAGATGTGAATCAACGTGGCTCATGATACCAAGATGATACGGGGCCAACCCGTGTGTCGATCTTTTCACACTTAGAGGAGAAAAGGGGAGAAAAACCAAGAGAAACATGAACTCTCAAGAACGATCTCCAAATCCCACATCCACTAGATCCATAGAAACATACGAGAGATACAACAAACCAAGTTCTACGAATGGATACAAGTGACGGTAGTCTTCCCACTCCGAAGTAGGGGCCTTGATATCCCGGAGGATCTTCCCTACGAGAGGGGCCTTGACATCCACTTGGATCTTCTCACATAGAGGTCATCTCCATGGGAGGAGGAAAGTGGAAGGAGCTATGCTCAACAATCTCAAATGCTAATCATAAGATAACCCCAAAAGGAGGAGGATGGGTTCTTTATATAGTGCTAGATGGGATAGGGGAAAGAGAGGAGGGATACATGGCCTTTGGCCCGCGTTTGCCCACACAGGGGGCGGATGTCCAGGCCAAGGGCCGCATGCCCGAGGCTTCACGCAGGGGCCGGACGTCCGGGCCGGAGGCCGGATGTCCGGGGCTTTAGGTGGGTCCGGATGTTCGGGTTTGGCCTGGTCAGGGAGCATCAGCTTCTGGCATCTCTGGGCGGGATTTCCAGGGTGATGGCCGGATTTCCGGCCAGGGGCCGGATGTCCGGCCGCTGTAGGTCGACCGGTTCTGCCTTGGCGCTGGCAGGAGCTCCAGGTGATGGATGTTCGGGCCCTGGAAGGTTTTGCAGCCTTCCTTTGGCGATCTTGTTCATCTGTCTTCACGCCCATCTTCATGGTTGCTCGGTCTTCATTCCGAGTGTCTCCGAGGTCGTCTTCATGGTACCTAAGCATGCATAGAGTCTTCGCTTGAGGTAGCATCCAAGTTCCAAGAGTATCGAGTGGAGAATCACTAAGGAGAGATGTCACCTCGGTTTCAATGGCACGTGCACGGGCTCTTGTCATCGGACCACTTGGGGCTTGAGGTGTTGGGGGTGGATCCATGGGGATGACCATGTTATGCTCCGCATCACATGGCCCATTCTTCGGTGGTCTAGGGATCCTCGGCCCGACCCATGACTAGTGGGCCGACGTGGCTAGCACCCCTAGTCCAGGACACCGTCAGTGGGCATGCTGTCGCAGAGCATAAGAAAGTCTTCTGGTGAGTACGCCCTAATGGACATCTAGAGCAGCCCAATACCGAACTCCTGGTGGATGGCCGCCGCGGCGTCCACAAGATCCACATGAGGTCGGGTGACGGTCACCGCGACAAGCATCACCCTTCCCAGGTCTGCATCCATGCGCACGATCTCCTCTGAGGGTTCTAGAAAGCATCAAGAGACCTCCTCCACATCCACGAAATCCAAGCTCGACGTTGCGTAGGACGAGGTCACAGATCCAAGAGGCACACTGAGACTAAGGGCACACGAGCAGGTGAACATCATGAGCAGGTGACATGTGAGGTAGGGTGGTGTCGGCCTCCGAGGGAGCGACCGAAGGGGAAGGCGAATGCCTAGCCAGCTGCCGAAGGGCAGGGGGCGGCCGCATCGGGAGCACTGTCGAGGGGCTGCGAGGGTTCTTACCAGTGGCGGAGCTAGAGAAGAAATGTTGGAGGGGCGAAAGGCAAATAAAACAATCTTGAGGGGGCCAAAGACTATAATTTTTCTAATTAAGCACTTCCAAAAAAAAAATCTTCAGACATTTTGTTAAGGTTGGGGGGGCCATGGCACCTGCAGGAACACATGTAGCTCCGCCAGTGGTTCTTACACTTCCAGGAGTGGTGCCCCATGAGACCACACTGGACGCATAGGGTGGGGGTGGTGCAAGCCCGAGAGATGTGGTCCTCCATCCCACAATTGTAGCAGCATCCAACCAGGATCGCCGAAATGGGGGCAACCGGGGTCCTGAGGTGGGGAGGAAGGCGACACGCTAGATCTCACAACGAGGAGGCCGTTGATCCTTCCTGTTCCTCTGAGAGTGCCACTCGCGGAGTGTAGAAGCACGAGGGGCGAGCACATGCCTGGACTGCTGCAGCGGCCCGAGGGCATTGCCAAGGATAATGGAACACAACTACGGTCTGGAGGGTGGCAACGACGATGCAGACCAAAAAGATGACGTTGAGTCGGAAAGGAGGAGATGGGAAGCCATGACGATGAGGCGGTGGAGAGCGGGTGGCCGTCGGATCCAGAGTGGGGGCGGCTGGAGAGGGTGGCCGCCGGAACCGGAGTGGCTGTTGGCGCAAGAGCTGGAAACGTCGCTTCATTTGCATTAAATTACAATTAATAAAGATGGTTGCGTATGGCCGGGGTATCGACCTTGCTTTTGACAAAACAGAAAATATTTTATATGCACCGCCTGCTCTACTTTAAAGCAGGGCAAGCCCTAACCCTAGCACGACTCGGCCGTTGATCCATCTCGAGGCATGTGCAGTAAGCTCATGATCTACAAACAGCTCAAAGCACATAAATCCAAGCTCCAGTAAGCACCGTCAGTGGGGCGGCTACAAGTGGTCAATTGGCCCCGTCTCGTACGTTCCTCGCCCTTTCCGCGCAAGTGCGCGTGCAACTTGCAGGCCCCTTCCCGCCTGAAACCTGCCTCCCTTCATTCTGGCCTGCTGCGACAGTGACAACCCCTCCTCATGGAAGCCGACAAGCGGCGCGCCACCAACCTTTGACAAAATCATTAGATCGCTAATCAGATTTGATCCTGATTCCTGAACGAAAGCCATGTGTTTAATAGTAGCCTTGAGAAGGACACACGGTGACATCGCAACCAATCTGCATATGCCCCTCTTTGACAGATTCCGGCAAGTTACCCGTAGATACGGGCTCCTGGGTAAGAAAAACCGCATGAATACACACGTATACACCTGCCAGTTCGGTACTAACAAGCAAGCTTTGTAGTGCATACGTGCTACATTATTGTTGGTATATTCTGATGACAATCAAATGGAACATATTCTATCAATCCATCGACGACCAGGCCCGTCCGTGAGAAGAGTCGTCTTGCATCTACAATCTGATCTGATGTAGTGATGTGGGAATTTGACTCAATATCAAGACCAGTTCAACCACTCGTATTACGCTGCAAGTTCCAGTCGATTGCAGAGAACGTGTCTGTTTGGTCGCCGTTACTTTGTCAGATTCTTTGTCCAAGGGGCTTGTCCCCTAGTTTTGATCTCGGCACTTAGGGAATCTCCTGTACCTCTAAGAGCAACTCTAACCGGCCGACTCAAATAAACGCACGATTTGTCGTCTTTTATCCGTTTGGATCGGTTTGTCCGTCTTTTTTGCAAATGGGTTGGTTGTGCGTTCAACGGGACGATTCATTTTTCTTCTGCACATAATAGTTTTTTTTCACGATGACACGAAAAACCGCTCCTGCACCTCCCGGGTCGCCTCCGCTCGGGCGACTCCGGAGGCTCCTCCTACCCTAGCCAACCTTCCCTCCCCCAGCCCGACTCCCCTGGCCGCTGCCGCCGCCGGCCGGCGGCGGTGGCGGCGCCCGTCTCGCCGAAGATGGAGGGCAGTGGAGGCACGCGGTTGTGATGCATCTGGGCGGGGATGCATGGCGACGGACGCGCGTGCGAGGTGGCCTGTGGAGACGAAGATGTGGGGCGGCGGCTCTCGACGATGGCGGATCGGCGGCGTGATGTGAGGATGCTGCTGTGGTACGGCACCGTCAGCGAGCCTGTTCAGGGCCCGATCTGGGCCTACGGGCCACAACCGCTGGGTGCTTCTGGATTGTTGGCTGTCGATGCATCCGAGCGCTGCTGAAGGCGATGCGGCGCAGCTGCGCTTGGGAGGCGGCGGTGCGGCCTTGTTTGGGTCTGATCAGAGTCCAACGGGCGGTGGCTGCCACTCGCGCAGCGGTGATTGACCAGCGTGGTCGGCGTGCGTTCATCTTCTCTTCTGCAGCCGACCAGTGGAGTGGGGGCTGCTGGGTCGGCCTGAATAAAGGTGGATTGGCCCTGCTGATCTTCAAGTGCCAAGTCTTCGATCTGCTGCATGCTGGCCTTCTCGATCTGTATGTCGACGAGTTTCGGTGTTCCTCTCAAAGATTTCCGCTCATTGACGCATGGCGTCGCTGGATATCTAGATCGGAATCGATCCGGTCGTGTGCTCCCTTATCTACGACCAGAGTGGCTTCATGAGGGCGTGCCGCGAAGCTTTGCTATCTTGCCGGTGCTATGGGACATGTCTTAGGTATAGATTTCCATGCATTGCGAGTGGTGAAGAAATTAATGGCAACTGCAATCGGAGACCCGTAATGACGGAGAGAAGCTTTGGTTATGATGAAGACTTGGGGCACAGGTTTTTCCTGTGTGTCGGGTGTTGAGTACTTGCAGCAACGACCTTGGCAGGAGGGGGCGTCAACACAAGTGGAATGCATTTCTGGTGATACTCTCGAGTACCGAGCCGCGATTTCCAGGGTGAAAGCCTAAGGTCTGACCTTCATTGGTTGTACCTAGCAATGGCCTTGATGAAGGCATTGTTTTGGGATCTCGGCCTTTTTTCAGGGTGAAAACTCAAGATCCTTGATCGGGCGACGACAATGCTTCTGCATTGTGTCCTTCTTGGTGGCGTCCCGTTTGAAGAACCTCTTTTGCAATCCGAGTGTTGTGTTCGGTGGTGATTAGAATGTTGTTGTTGCGAGTATTTCATCACTGCGACAGGGTCTTTGTTTTTTTATATTTCTCTCTTTTTTATTTGGTTTTTGGCTGTGTGCATCCTGTATGTCTTTTGATATCTTGTTGGTGCAGAGGCCGGGTGTAATTGGTATCTTCGCAATATTAATATATTCCCCTTTTCGAAAAAATAGTTTTTTTCATAAAGAAAAGGTCCTGTGGCCATGGCAGCCAAGAGTTCATGCCAGCGACTTGCCAGCGGCCGGCATACATATGCCAGCCTTCAAAAAAAGTACGCAGTTCATGCTAGGAGCACTTGCCAACGGACAGCAGACATGCGAGCACACAAGATGAGACTGTAGGTCGACCACGCCTTCTCGGTCGTGGTCATGCCCGCACACTTGCGGGCATACAAAAAATGTGGCGCTCTCGGCCATGGATCACTCCTCATCGAGGTTGAGCATGTCGGCCTGCATCTTCTCGAACCAAGACCGCTTTCTCGAAAAGACCGTGCTCAAGTCCACCTTCATGATCTCGACCCCCTTCGTCGTGCAAGCGAGCCGGACTTCTCTTGCTCTGGTGGCAGCTTTGGTGGCCTCGATCTCGAGCATCTTCGCTTGCTTCTCCGCCTCCAGCGCGAGCTTCTTCTTTTGGATCTGCATGAAGGCCTTGATTTGCTCACTCACGCTTGCTCTCAAAGCTCTCAAATTAGTACGGCTAAAACTTCTTGCGTCCTTGTAACTCGCGATGCACTCTTAGCCAAAATGCCGAATGTTTGCGCGGCACTTCCTCCTGGACGACTCGATGGCGCGCTCCTCGTCTGTCAGCTCCTTCTTCTTCCTGGGTTTCGCCAGCGCTTTGCGGGCGCCGCCGCGGGGCTTGCCTCCTTTCGCAGCGACGAGGCCGACGGTGGCGAGGCCGGCGGCGGCGTTGAGGGTCGGCGCATCGTCGTTCATGGCGCGCGCGCGAGTTGGCGGGAGGTTTTTGGGAAACTAGGGGAAATGATGGCGAAATGGTGGCGGTGTGCCACCGACTGGTGGGCCAGGGGGAGGAGAAAGACGAGCGTCGCGCGCGTCCGTCCCTTGTCCGCGCCGACGTAAATCCGGCCCAAATTTGAGCCTGGAATGGGTCGCGGGCGGACAAAAAACGGACGTGCGTTCGTTTGGGTCGCCACGTTGGACCGAGTTTTGTGTCCGCGGCGACCCAAATGAACACGTGCGGATGAAATGGGTTGCCCGGTTAAAGTTGGTCTAAGTGCCCGTAAATGTTCAAACTTCAAATCACCGGTCCGAACTTTTGTCATCCAATGTGGCCTCTAAAGTCTGCGGCCCAATTTACATGTCCGTTTTTTCACAAATCGGAAGCAAATTTGAAGAAGCTTTGCGAGAGTGCGGACATCATATGAGAGTCCGCTCAGTCCACTGTCAATCGCACCACATGTCTCCTTTGTCCATGTGTTTTTTCCAATAGGTTCGCCTGACCCACATTTGTTGCTCGGATTTGATGCCTACTTAAGAGATAGGGTTGAATGGCCGGTTTCCATACTTTTTTTAATTCTTCATTTTCTCAGTTATTCAAGGAGAACATACCAAGAAAAAAAATGCTTTAATATCATGATAATATCAAACTTCAGTTTGATTTGATGACACGTGTCTAATTTATTGCTCCTTTGACAGTTAACTGAAGAATTACTTGCTGCTCTTTCTATGAGAAAACAGGCAGATGAAGGAAGTGTATACATACACAAACCAACATACTGATTATATATTTTCCTTTCTGAACACTCAGCCACTGAAGAAGCAGACTATGCACAGAAACATCCTGACTTTGTGAGTATCTTGACCATGCTGCATGTCAACAAAGTTGAACGTAGAGAACTATATGTTCAGCGACGAGACATCCTCTTACGGACATGTCAATAAATTATGGACACAAGAGGAACACGTAGGGTTTTTTGGCTGATCGTGTTGTTCAGCCAGGATGGTGACAAAACATTTTTGTTCTCATGGAACCATCTAAATAATGCATCGTAAAAAGATACGCAATGCTTATTTTTCTTCTTAGTACTCCCTTCATTCCACAATGTAGTGCGCCTGCGCTTTTCGAGATCTAAATTTAACCAACGAGATCGACTGCGGCGGCAACAGAAATTATATCACTGGATTCGTATTTTCGATACGAATTCAGTGGTATAATTTTTGCTTCCGCCACAATCGGTCTCGTTGGTCAAATTCATGGTCAAACTTCAAGCTCGAAAACCGAAGATGTACTATATTATGAAACGGAGTGAGTAGCAACTACAACAATAGATAGATGAACCATGGTTTGGAACAGATCAACGAACATGTTGGGATTGCTTCTATGTTATTTGCATTGACAATACATAACAGAATCAGAAAAGGTTGGGATAGCCGCGACAACTCCTACGCTCGCGACAAAGTGCGACACAGCGCTCGCCTTGCTGGAAAAGAGGCAATGTCATACAGCAACATGACCTTAAAGGCAGTCAAGGCCAAGGCGGCATGGTTCTGTGCCGCTGGCGAAGCTCTAGCCTTGGGAGAAGCCATTGCTGCTGCCGGTCTTGACGACGAAGACGCACCACCCGCCTCTACGGAGGACCTGGTGGCCATCGCGCTCCTCTGCGGTGCGGACGACGGACAGGCTGCTGCCATCCTTTCGTCTGACGACTCAGCTTCGGGTGCTGACGCTGCACCGTGATCCTACACCCCCCTTGCCATGGCCTGACAGTGCACGGGCCTCCCCAACGGCACTGCTGCTCTGCACTACCCTCTGCATGTTCCTTGCGTAGTTGGGGCTCGTCCCTAGGCTACTTCTGGCTTCACAAATGGAACTGCAAGCCCCTTCTATTTCTCACTTTAGTAGTTCTTCAAATTGGTTCCAACGCCTGTAGGTGTCGTACTAGTTTCCTATGAATCCCGCTGTCATCTCTATCTGCTCATGGAATGTAGGAGGACTTGGCGATGTGAACAAATGCTCTGACGTTCTGGCTGAGCTAATCTCTATTAACCCTCACCTTGCACCGCTACAAGAATATAAATTGCAAGACATCTCAGACCAAAAATTACGATCCTTAATATCACGCGCTCTTAATCACTCTGTCTCGCTGCCCGCCATTGGATCTGCAGGTGGAACAATTTCGGCGGCCGCCTCCTCCTACCTCAACATTGTCTCGCTCCTACTCTTCTACGCTCATAATAAAAACTCTAGCCCTCGGCCAGAACATCACCGTAAAAAATGTCTATGCTCCCTCGGCCAGAAAAACAATCCTTCCTCGAAGAACTAAAATCTATCAAAGAAGACGACTCGACACCGTGGCTAATCATGGGCGACTTTAATCTCGTGAGGTTCTCATCAAATAAAAACAAGGCCAACTTTCGTCAAAACGAAGCAAGTGTCTTCAATGAAGCACTCAACGACCTAGCCCTGCTAGAATTACCGTTGCTTGACCGCTGTTTCACTTAGTCAAACAACAGGTCTTCGCCTACCCTAGAGAGGATTGACCGTTCCTTCTTTAATCTAGCCTGGAACGATTGCTTCCCAAACACCATGCTTTCTTCCCTTGCGCTCTTCACATCGGATCACGTCCCACTGTTTAGTCCACATAAACACCGAACTCCCGCGCTCCAACTTCTTCAAATTCGAATCTGGTTGGGCCATCTGCAAGTGATGACCCACAAATATAGAGGATCAATCGTAGTACTTTCGATAAGTAAGAGTGTCGAACCCAACGAGGAGCAGAAGGAAATGACAAGTGATTTTCAACAAGGTAATTTCTACAAGCACTGAAATTGTAGATAACAAGTAGTTTGATAGCAAGATAATTGGTAATGGAATAAAATGCAGAAAGATAGCCCAATCCTTTTGTGGCAAAGGACAGGCCAAAACGGTCTCTTATAATAAGCAAGCATTCTTGAGGGTACACGGGAATTTCATCTAGTCACTTTCGTCATTTTGGTTTGATTTGCGTTCGCTACTTTGATAATTTGATATGTGAGTGGACCGGTGCTTGGGTGCTGTTCTTACTTGAACAAACCTCCCACTTATGACTAACCCCCTTGTAAGCATCCGCAACTACGAGAAAAGTATTAAGATAAAATTTAACCATACCATTAAACATTTGGATCCAAATCAGCCCCTTACAAAATAGCGCATAAACTAGGGTTTAAGCTTCTGTCACTCTAGCAACCCATCATCTAATAACTACTCCACAATGCATTCCCTTAGGCCCAAAAATAGTGAAGTGCCATATAGTCGACGTTCACATGACACCACTAAGAAAATCACAACATTCATATCATCAAAATATCGAACACATATCAAATTCACATGATTAATTGTGACACGACTTCTCCCGTGACCTCAAGAACAAAGGTAACTACTCACAAATGATATCCATGCTCAAGATCAGAGAGGTATTAAATAGCATAATGGATATGAACATATAATCTTTCACCAAATAAACCATATAATAATCAACTACGAGATGTAATCAACACTACTAGTCACCCACAGGTACCAATCTGAGGTTCCGGTACAAAGATTGAACACAAGAGATGAACTAGGGTTTGAGAGGAAATGGTGCCGTTGAAGATGTTAATGAAGATTGGCCTCCCAAAGATGAGAGGGTTCTTGGTGATGACGATGGCTTCGATTTCCCCCTCCGGGAGGGAAGTTCCCCCGACGGAATCGCTCCGCCGGAGGGCAAAAGTGCTCCTGCCCAAGGTCCGCCTCGAGACGGCGGCGTTCCGTCCCGAAAGTCCCCTCCTTATTTTTTCTAGGTCAAAAGACCTTAAGTACCATAAGATGGGCACCGGAGGTGGGCCGGGCTGGCCACAACCCATCAGGGCGCACCTAGGGGGCCTGACGCTCCCTGGTGTCTTGTGGTCACCAGGTGGCCCCTCTCCGGTAGTTATTTCCTCCAGTATTTTTTTATATTCCAAAATAATTCTCCGTGAAGTTTCAGCTTATTTGGAGATGTGCAGAATAGGTGTCTCTGGTATGCTTTTTTTCAGGTCCAGAATTCCAGCTACCGGCATTCTCCCTCTTTGTGTAAACCTTGCATATTATGAGAGAAAATGCATTAGAATTACTCCATAAAGCATTATTATGCATAAAAACATTATAAATAACAGTAGGAAATCATGATGCAAAATGGACGTATCAACTCCCCCAAGCTTAGACCTTGCTTGTCCTCAAGTGAAAGCCGATATCGAAAAACATGTCCACATGGTTTGAGAGAGAGGTGTCGATAAAAACAAAATACGAACATAGTAGCATCATGCTTATTATCATAGCAGCAACAAACTTTGTCATAGGACCTTTTCATATAATTTTTATTATATAACTTCATCATATAACTTCTCATGAACAAGTAACAATTCATCACAACATAGAAGTATAAAGCATAAACCTTATTGAAAACCAACAAACTATGTTCTCAGTCAACTTTGCAACTACAATTCATCATACTTTCAGGAAGGGTCTCGTGTCGGAGCCTTTTGGCAAGTCCACATACTCAACCATCACTTAATCTTCTATGATTGCTAACACTCACAGCATACCCATGAGCAAAAAGTTTCAACCGGACACATAGAAAGATAGGGACTTATAGTTTTGCCTCCCAACGTATTCACCTCAAGGGTGATGTCAACAATAATAACTCATGCTCACTCATATCCAACTGGATATATGTGTGTAGATCTTTCCTCGCCACATGATGCTTGCAAAAAAAGAAGTGAAAAGGAATAGGGAAGAATACTTTGACTCTTGCATAAAAGTAAATACATAAAAGTAAAATATAAGCCCTTCGCAGAGGGAAGCAGAGGTTGTCATGCGCTTTTTGGTTTGTATGCCAAATCCCTTAATGCAAAAGAACGTCACGTTATATTGCCCCTCATGATAGCAATCTTTATTATGCAGTCCATCGCTTTTATTACTTTGCCATCACAAGTTCGTACAACGCTCAATTTTCTCTTACACTAATTGATCAAACACATTTAGAAGCAATTTTTATTGCCTTAGTGTACCAATGACAACTTACTTGAAGGATATTACTCAATCCATAGGTAGGTATGGTGGACTCTCAAAACATGAGTTTGGGTTTAGGGTTTTGGGATGCACAAGTAGTATCTCTACTTAGTGCATAATTTTTGGCTAGCAAAGATATTGAGCAAGCACCACATGTTGAAGGATCTATGACAATATAACTTCTATGTGAATATGAACTAACATAAATCATTACGGTGTCTTCCTTGTCCAACGTCAACAATTTTGGCATATAATATTTAATGGGGGCTCACAATCATAAAAGATGTCCAAGATAGTGTATTTGCATGTGAATCTTCTCTTCCCTTATTAATTATTTCATGAATTGCATCATTGACCAATGCTATGTTTGGCAATCTCCAATAAGTTTTATCACTTATACTTTTCCTTATGTGATGTCATTACTTACCATAAGATTAGCATATGATCCTTTTCATTTATTTCCTTTTTATTTTGATTGCAACAAGAAAGTAAAGAAGCAAAAGCTCAAACTAGACTTTATTATATAACTCTCACTCGATTACATAGATAGATAGATCACGAAACTAGCACTCAAAAATAGATTATACTAAACTTTTATTCAACTAGATCACGAAAGAGCTAAGGATCGAACTAAAAAAGGTAAAGGTAAATAAAAATGATGGTGATATGATACCGGGGCATCTCCCCCAAGCTTGGCACAAGCCAAGGGGAGTGCCCATACCCGTGTACTCAAGTCTCCTTTGGTGGTGAAGATGATAAGGTGGTGGTGATGAAGTAGCCTTCTTCTTCAGCTTATATTTGAGCATAAAATTTTCCTCCCTTAGATCCTCATTCTCTAACTCGAGCTTTAATATCTTTTTGCATAATGCCGCCTTGCTCTCCTGCTGAAAACGAGATGGAATAAATTGAACCTTAGGTTTGTATCCTTTAGGGAGGCTTGATTTCTTGAGTTCCACATGCATGTCTCCAGGCTGAGGTAGTGGTTCATCCTCTTCCTCAGAGCTATCATCCTTTGTTCCCTTCATGTTGACGTCTTCCTCCTTGTCCGTGGTCCATCCATAAAGATCCACCTCTCCATAAACCTTAGGGTTTGCAATATGGTCAGCAACATAGCTCTCCCCCTCTGAATCTCGAGACAACATATTTTCAGACCTGCCAGGAAAACAGCACGAAACAAGAACAAGGGATTTTTCTGCGATGCGGTGGTCAAAACAATCGAGGTATATATAAGGATTTTTTTATCTTGGGAAGCAAGAATATGGAAGGAAAACGGAGTCGAGAAGGTGCCCGAGGGGGGCACAACCCACCAGGGCACGCCAGGCAGGGCAGGCGCGCCCTGGTGTATCGTGCTCACCTCGGTTGCTTTCCTGTTTATTTCTTATTTTTCTAATTTTTGTAAAATTCCTAAACTAATAGAAAATATTTTTGCGGATTTTTCGGAGTCCGTTTACTACCGTATCACCTACCTCCTCTTTTTCAGGATTCTGGAGTGTTCCGGAAGGTTTCTTTTATGTGTTCCTCCGGTGTCATGGTTTGGATAATATTGCTTTCAACATTAATAGGCTTATGTGAGATATGGTGTTTAATTCATTGTCCATTAACCACCTTCGGGTTAGTACCTTCGGCATTATTAATCTTGATAGCTCCAGAACGGTAAACCTCTTCGATAATATATGGTCCTTCCCATTTGGAACGAAGCTTTCCTGCAAAAAATCTAAAACGAGAGTTGTACAAATGAACATATTCTCCAACTTTGAATTCTCACTTTTGGATTCTTTTGTCATGCCATCTTTTAACTTTTTCTTTGAATAGTTTGGCATTTTTATAAGCTTGGGTTCTCCATTCATCTAGTGAGCTAATATCAAATAACCTCTTTTCACCGGCAAGTTTGAAATCATAATTGAGTTCTTTAATTGCCCGAAATGCTTTATGTTCTAACTCTAGAGGCAAATGACAAGCTTTTCCATATACCATTTTGTATGGAGACATACCCATAGGATTTTTATAAGTTGTTCTATAGGCCCAAAGTGCATCATCTAGTTTCTTAGACCAATTATTTCGGGACCTATTGACAGTTTTTTGTAATATTAATTTTATTTCTCTATTGCTAAGTTTAACTTGACCACTAGATTGAGGATGATAGGGTGATGCAATTCTATGGTTAACATCATATTTAGCAAGCATTTTACGGAAAGCACCATGAATAAAGTGTGAACCACCACCAGTCATTAAATATCTAGGGACTCCAAACCTTGGGAAAATAACTTCTTTAAGCATTTTAATGGAGGTGTTATGATCAACACTACTAGTTGGAATAGCTTCTACCCACTTAGTAACACAATCAACAGCAACCAAAATATGAGTATACCCATTAGAGGAAGGAAAATGTCCCATATAGTCAAAACCCCAAACAGCAAACGGTTCAACAACAAGTGAATAATTCATAGGCATTTTCTCACGCTTATCGATATTACCAATTCTTTGCATTCATCACAAGACAAAACAAACTTACGGGCATCCTTGAAGAGAGTAGGCCAATAAAAACCAGATTGCAATACCTTGTGAGCAGTTCTATCTCCCACATGATGTCCTCCATAGGCTTCAGAATCACATTTCCATAGGATTTGTTCCTGTTCATGCTTAGGTACACAACGTCTAATAGTACCATCAACCCCTTCTTTATAAAGATGTGGGCCATCCCAAAAGTAATGTCTTAAATCATAGAAGATTTTTTTCTTTTATTGGTATGTGAAACTAGGTGGTATATATTTAGCAACAATGTAGTTAGCATAATCAGCATACCAAGGAGTGTTTTGAGAAACATTTATTACAGCTAACGGTTCATCAGGAAAACTATCATCAATAGGTAGTGGGTCATCAAGAATATTTTCTAACCTAGACAAGTTATCAGCTACGGGGTTCTCAGCTCCTTTCCTATCTAATTCTTGAAGCAAGAGAACCCACCTAATGATTCTAGGTTTAACATCTTTCTTTTCCATAAGATACTTTATAGCAGCATGATCAGTGTGAACAATAACTTTGGAATCAACAATGTAAGATCTAAATTTATCATAAGCAAACACAACTGCTAAAAATTCTTTTTCAGTAGTAGCATAATTTCTTTGGGCACTGTCTAGAGTTTTGCTAGCATAATGGATAACATTTAATTTCTTATCAACTCTTTATCCTAGAACAACACCAACAGCATAATCACTAGCATCACACATAATTTCAAAAGGCAAGTTCCAATCAGGTGGTTGAACAATAGGTGCAGAAGTTAAGGCTTTCTTGAGTGTTTCAAAGACTTCTACACAATCATCATAAAAAACAAATGGAATATCCTTTTGTAAAAGATTAGTAAGAGGCCTAGAAATTTTAGAGAAGTCTTCAATAAACCTCCTATAGAAACCAGCATGACCAAGGAAACTCCGAATACCTTTAATTTCTTTAGGACATGTCATTCTCTCAATTGCATCAACTTTAGCCTTATCCACCTCAATACCTCGTTCAGATATTTTATGCTCCAGGACAATACCTTCATTAACCATAAAGCGGCACTTCTCCCAATTCAAGACGAGATTAGTTTGTTCACATCTCTGCAAAACTCGATCAAGGTTGCTTAAACAATCATCAAAAGAAGTTCCGTAAATGAAAAAATCATCCATGAAAACCTCCACAATCTTTTCACAAAAATCAGAGAATATAGCAGTCATACATCTTTGAAAGGTAGCAGGTGCATTGCATAAACCAAAAGGCATACGTCTATAAGCATAGGTTCCAGAAGGACAAGTAAAGATGGTTTTCTCTTGATCAGGTTGTGATACAGGTATTTGAGAGAAACCATAATATCCATCCAGAAAACAAAAGTGTGTGTGCTTAGATAATCTTTCTAGCATTTGATCAATGAAAGGCAGAGGGTAATGATCTTTTCTAGTAGCTTTATTTAATTTTCTAAAATCAATTACCATTCTATAGCCAGTGACAATTCTTTGTGGGATAAGTTCATTTTTATCATTAGGAACAACAGTAATACCTCCTTTCTTAGGGACACAATGAACGGGACTTACCCATCTACTATCAGCTATGGTATAAATTATACCTGCTTCCACAATCTTTAATATTCCAGTTCTTACCACTTCTTTCATCTTAGGATTCAATCATCGTTGGTGATCAACAACGGATTTAGCATCAGGTTCCATATTGATCTTGTGCTGACATAGAGTGGGACTAATGCCCTTAAGATCATCAAGAGTATAGTGCTTCCTCAGAATTTTTAATAATCTTTATTCTTCATGTTTTGAAAGGTTAGCACTAATAATAACAGTATATATCTTTTTCTCATCAAGATAAGCATACTTTAAAGTGTCAGGCAATTGCTTTAATTCAAACACAAGATCACCTTTAGGTGGAGGAGGACCTCCTAGAGTTTCAATAGGCAAATTGTGTTTTAGGAGAGGTTGTTGTTCAAAGAAATTTTTATCTATTTCATTTCTTTCATGCAAGTGCATATCATTTTCATGGTCTAGCAAATATTGTTCTAGTGGATTAGCAGGAGCAACGGCAATAGAAGCAAGACCAATTATTTCATCCTTACTAGATAATTCTTTATTATGGGGTTGTCTACTAAGCTTGGAAAAGTTAAACTCATGAGACACATCACCAAAACTAACACCGACAATTTGTTTTTCACAATCTATCTTAGCATTAACATTGTTCAAGAAAGGTCTACCAAAGATAATGGGACAAAAGTCATCTTGTGGGGAACCAAGAACTAGAAAATCAGTAGGATATTTTATTTTCCCACAAAAGACTTCAACATCTCTAACAATCCCAAGTGGTGTGATGATGTCTCTATTAGCAAGTTTAATAGTAACATCAATGCCTTCTATTTCGGTGGGTGCTATATCATTCATAATTTCTTGGTATAAGGTAAAAGGAATAGCACTCACACTAGCACCCATATCACATAAACCATGATAGCAATGATCTCCTATTTTAACTGAGACAACAAACATGCCAACTATGGGTCTATGTTTATCTTTTTCATCGGGTTTGGCAATTCTAGCAGCTTCATCACAGAAGTAAATAACATGCCCATCAATATTTTCTACCAAGAGATCTTTAACCATAGCAACACTAGGTTCTACTTTAATTTGTTCAGAGGGCTTAGGTGCTTTAATATTACTTTTTTGAACCAGAGTTGATACCTTAGCATGTTCCTTTATCCTAACAGGGAAAGGTGGTTTTTCAATATAAGCAGTAGGCACAACTGGATCAATTGTAAATGATGGTTTCATTTTTAGCTTTTACCGGTTCTTTAATTTCTTCTTTAATAGGGGGATGATATTTAAACCACTTATCCTTAGGGAAATCAACATGAGTAGCAAATGATTCACAAAAATAGGCTACTATCTCAGAGTCAAGTCCATATTTAGTGCTAGACTTGTGAGAAGCATCAGTATTCATAAAAGATTTAACACAATCAAACTTAAGCTTAATACCTGACTCATTACCTTTGTCGAGTTCCTAATCTTCAGAGTTGCGTTTAATTCTTTCTAAGAGATCCCACTTGAATTCAATAGTCTTGTTCATAAAAAACCCAGTACAAGAAGTATCGAGCATGGATCGATCATTATGAGAAAGCCGAGCATAAAAATTCTGAATAATAATTTCTCTCGAGAGCTCATGATTGGGGCATGAATATAACATTGACTTAAGATTCCCCCAAGCTAGAGCGATGCTTTCTCCTTTACGAGGCCAAAAATTATATATATAACTCCGATCACGATGAACTTGATGCATAGGATAAAACTTTTGGTGGAATTCTAATTTCAATCGATTCGAGTTCCATGATCCAATATCATCACATAGCCTATACCATGTCAATGCTTTTCCCTTCAAAGATAAAGGGAAAACCTTCTTATTAACCTCATCTCCGGGTAAACCTGCAAGCTTAAATAACCCACAAATTTCATCCACATGTATTAGATGCATATCAGGATGTTCAGTTCCGTCTCCTGCATAAGGATTAGCTAGCAATTGTTCTACCATACCTGAAGGAATTTCATAACCAATATTTTCATTAGGTGCAGTAGGTTGAGGGGCAACTAATTGCGGTTCCGGTCGAGGTGAAGATACCCCGAACAAACCCCTCAAAGGATTGTTTTCCATAGTAGCAAATGACAATAAATTTCAGCACGTAGTATAAAGTTTTCCTTACCGATTTCCACTTACCAAGAGCGCTTCACTCCCCGGCAACGGCTCCAGAAAAGAGCCTTGATGACCCACAGGTATAGGGGGTCAATCGTTTCGATAAGTAAGAGTGTCGAACCCAACGAGGAGCAGAAGGAAATGACAAGCGGTTTTCAGCAAGGTAATTTCTGCAACACTGAAATTGTAGATAACAGGTAGTTTGATAGCAAGATAATTGGTAATGGTAAATAAAGTGCAGCAAGATAGCCCAATCCTTTTGTGGCAAAGGACAGGCCAAAACGGTCTCTTATAATAAGCAAGCGTTCTTGAGGGTACACGGGAATTTCATCTAGTAATTTTCATTATGTTGGTTTGATTTGCTTTCGCTAATTTGATAATTTGATATGTGCGTGGACCGGTGCTTGGGTGCTGTTCTTACTTGAACAAACCTCCCACTTATGATTAACCCCCTCGCAAGCATCCGCAACTACGAGAAAAGTTTTAAGATAAAATCTAACCATAGCATTAAACATTTGGATCCAAATCAGCCCCTTATGAAATAGCGCATAAACTAGGGTTTAAGCTTCTGTCACTCTAGCAACCCATCATCTAATAACTACTCCACAATGCATTCCCTTAGGCCCAAAGATGGTGAAGTGCCATGTAGTCGACGTTCACATGACACTACTAAGGGAATCATAACATTCATATAATCAAAATATCGAACACATATCAAATTCACATGATTACTTGCGACATGACTTCTCCCGTGACCTCAAGAACAAAGGTAACTACTCACAAATGATATTCATGCTCAAGATCAGAGGGGTATTAAATAGCATAATGGATCTGAACATATAATCTTCCACCAAATAAACCATATAGTAATCAACTACGAGATGTAATCAACACTACTAGTCACCCACAGGTACCAATCTGAGGTTCTGGTACAAAGATTGAACACAAGAGATGAACTAGAGTTTGAGAGGAGATGGTGTTGTTGAAGACGTTGATGAAGATTGGCCTCCCAAAGATGAGAGGGTTATTGGTGATGACGATGGCTTTGATTTCCCCCTCCGGGAGGGAAATTCCCTCGGCGGAATCGCTCCGCCGGAGGGCAAAAGTGCTCCTGCCCAAGTTCCGCCTCGAGACGGTGGCGTTCCGTCCTGAAAGTCCCCTACTTATTTTTTCTAGGTCAAAAGACCTTAACTACCAGAAGATTTGCACCGGAGGTGGGCCGGGCTGGCCACAACCCACCAGGGCGTGCCTGGGGGGCCTGGCGCGCCCTGGTGGCTTGTGGTCACCAGGTGGCCCCCCTCCGGTAGTTATTTGCTCCAGTATTTTTATATATTCCAAAATAATTCTCTGTGAAGTTTTAGCTTATTTGGAGATGTGCAGAATAGGTGTCTCTGATATGCTTTTTTCAGGTCCAGAATTCCAGTTGCCGGCATTCTCCCTCTTTGTGTAAACCTTGCATATTATGAGAGAAAGGGCATTAGAATTAGTCCATAAAGCATTATTATGCATAAAAACATTATAAATAACAGTAGGAAATCATGATGCAAAATGGACGTATCAGCGAGCAAATTACCCAGTGTTGCTGGGCCAAATTCGGCTCTCATGGGAATTTTGCCGCTGCCCTCGCGGCCTCACTCAAAAAAACTAGGGGCACACTAAAACGCTGGGCTTGCTCTAGGATCTTGACTCCTTCCCGCGAAAATAGATGCAAAAAGATTATTGGCCTACTCGACAAATTAGAAGAGCTCAGGCCCTATCCCCTCCGGAAAGTCTTACCAGAAAAACTATCATCTCTGTCCTGCAACTTACAACCTAGGGAAAAAATCGCCTTGTGGCGCTGGAGGGAAAAAGTAAAAAATGCGGTCGATGGTGGGGGGGGGGGAAATACAAGATACTTTCATGTATCTGCCTCCGAGCGGATTCGAAAAAATAAAATACATTCTCTCGCACAACTTGGTGTCGAATATACTGCCCACGACCAGAAAGCCTTAATCCTAAACGAGTTTTTCTCTAACCTAATTGGTGTGGTACCGCAGACTTCCTGGACCTTTGACCTAGCAGAAATCTACCAAACTACACTTCCCTCTCTCCTTAGTTTAGACGCCCCCTTCTCCGAGGAGGAAATTAAGGACGCTTTCTTTCACATGAGCCCGACAGCAAGCCCCGGTCCAGATGGATTAGGTCATTTCTTCTATAGGAAGTATTGGCATCTGCTGAAGTCGCATATCCTCAACCTTTTCAGTGACTTCCAAAATGGCACAGCCGACATAGAAAGAATAAACTGGGCTCACATCGTACTCATACCCAAAAAATAAACAATCATATCCCCGGATGCCTTCAGACCAATCCCCCTACAAAACTGCCCTATCAAGGCAGTGGCAAATGTCTTGACAAATCGCTTAAAGCCTCTCATCACTCAGCTCATCCACAACAATCAGGCTGGCTTCATATCTGGACGAAACATTGCGGAAAATTTTGTTTTTGCTGCAGACCTAATCCACTCTTGCCACTCACGAAAAAGGCCCACAATGGTCATCAAATTAGACTTTCGAAAAGCCTTCCACTCAGCCTCCTGGTCTTCTCCTGACAAAATATTACACTACAGGGTTTTCACGTCCAAATTCAGGGGTTGGATCCAAAATATTCTCTCTACCGGTAAAACCGCCATACTCCTAAATGGATCACTTGGTAGCTGGATTCAATGCAAAAATGGCCTCAGGCAAGGCGACCCAATCTCCCCTACCACTTCATCATCATCGCAGACCCTCTAAAACAACTAGTCATCCAAAACAAAGACATCAAACATCTTCATCAACCTATTTTTACGAACCTACCACCAACTATTTTACAATATGCAGACGACACCCTAATTGTCGCCGCAACTTCCCCTTCTACCGCATCCGCTCTCAAAAACATTCTTAACGCCGTCGCGCTCGCTACCGGGCTCACAATCAACTTTTTGAAAACAACCCTTGTAACCCTCCACACCCAACAACATGTGACATACGCTATTGCCTCCATTCTAGATTGTAACACTTCCTGTTTCCCCCAAACATATCTTGGACTACCGCTATCACCTACTCGGGCGCCCCCAAATACATTCCTTCCCATCCTTGAACGTTGCAAAAAATTCCTCTCTGGCTGGCGAGCCAAACTGCTTTCTAAAGGAGACATGCTCATTCTTATCACGTCTGTCTTAGACTCACTCCTAACATATTACATGTCGGTTTTCCTTATCCCTAAGAAAGTTCTAATAACAATTGACGCACTTCAACGCACCTTCTTTTGGATGGCAGAGGACACCTGTTCTAGGGCTTAGTGCCTGATCACTTGGAAAAATGTTTGTAAACCGAAAAAGTGTGGTGGTTTAGGCATTAAAAACTTGTATATCCAGAATACTTGCTTGCTATTGAAATTTGCTGTTAAATCTCTACTACCTCATAATACCCCCTGGTCAGATTGTCTTAGCTTGCAACATCCAAATGCTTTTGTAGCCCCAGCTTCCCACTCATCCCTCCTTTGCAAAACCATAAACCAGCATATGCCTACACTACAACAAATCACATAGAAAGAATAAACCGGACTCACCCCAAAACCATTGGAAGTTACTTTCCCAAACCTATTTTCCCACTCAGAGGTACCTATGATTAGGGTGGCAAATATCATACGCTTCGGTTTAGATTCTAACCATCTCCAACTGCCCGCGGCGCCTCTCCTCCGCAGAGGACGCCGCCCACCTCTTCATCGGCTGCTCCTTCGCCGACCGTATCTGGCAGCGGCTGGGAATCACCCCGATATCCGGCTCCATTGATGACCTCTGGAATGCTTCACTTCCCTAGACTGTTCCTGCTCGCGGCTGGATGTTCGTGCTATTAATGATCCTCTGGAAGATTTGGGTTGCCAGGAATGATATGGCATTTAGGGCCATAGATAGACGCTCATCTACCTTTGTTAGATTAATCACCTCATACTTGGACATTTGGTCACATAGGCTGTCCAAACCTTATGACAAGGTGGCCGTCTCCTCTTGGTGGCTATTCCTCTCTGCACGTTGTAATGAGAAAAGGTTGGGATATAGCAAAGCAGGAGCACAATTATCTGCTTGTATTTCTGCTTTTTCTATCAAGGATATAATCCAATGGGAGATAATTTATTATGAGTTGTTGCCCTTTTTATTTGTGCTTCATCCAAGTTCAAGGTGCATGGCAACTTAATTTGTTGCACGGGAGGAGGGTTGGCCAGAAGTAGGTGAGGTAAAATGGTAGGCTCCACCTCTGTTACATCTGTTCAGGCTACTAAATTTGGCCCCCTTATCCATCTCAGTTTCACTTGGTGTATGTGAAAAATACCTGGCCAAAACCCAGGCCGGGTCGTGCTTCGGGCCGGGCCTAAAAAATTTCAAGGTACAAAACTCAGGCCCAAGCCCGGCCCGGCCCAAAAACTTTACTTCCACTACTGCCATCTTGCTTGCCATGAGCTAATTCTACAGAAGCAATCGGTCATTTACAGTAACAAGTCGACGATGGCGCGATAGAGCGTTTTCTATAATGCATGGTTAACTAGCTTTGTGTCATAATCCGAGGTGGTCACCTTCATCTAATAACTGCAAGTTTTCTACATACAGTTCATCCTATGCTCACTGAAACTAAAGATTGAGTTTTTATAATTATGCAATAAATCATTCAGCGGCCTCTGTTGTATCACGCAATGTTTAAGGGCATTCCCATCAGATTGAGCCATGACCAAACAAAAAGCGCATATCACCAGCTTGCCCTCTAATCAACTCACCCACCTCCTTTCACCAACATAAAAAAGCAATGGGCGCGGTGTGGCACCGCGCCTTCTTCCTACTAGTCCTTTTTTACGGTGAAATTGAGGGTTTGCAACCAAGAACCCGCTCAGAACCAGACAAGGAGAAGTAACCCGATCCCTCCCTCGGTATGGAAAATAGATACTAAAACATCTATCTAGTACGACGTGAATGTCGATGCTCCTGGCCGCAAAACCCCACACCGACCGACAAGAAACAAGAAACGATTCATGCACATGCATCTCAGACGAAGAACGATATTGTGCCCACTCGTTGGAGTAGTAAGCGTCGTCGTGGATCCGGGCGGGTTCTTGGTGAACCTACTTGAAGAATAACACGAGTTCCGCACCATGGACGAGCTGCTTGGCAATGACGGTCGACGGGGCATGGTCCATGACTGGGCCAGTGCAGGTCTCGTGAGAGAGTAGATCGTTGCCTTCCATTGTGTCTGACGAAAGCGCAGACCATGCCACGTCGACTATCATCACCGAGCAGCTCGTCCCTGGTGCGAACCTCATTATTCTTCAAGTAGGTCTACTAAGAACGCTCCTCGATCCAGACAAGGAGAATTAAATGCGATGAATCATACTCCTTCATTAGTTGCTCCGATTTAACTACATACAACTAGGACATAAGTTAATTGCGATTTAAAAAAACATTACTCATTCGTTAGTGAATATGGTGCTCACTTCTTCACTGTTGTAGTTATCACCCTTTCCCACCCAGGAGGGCTTAAGGAATGCATGGCTTATCAATCGCCTAGAGCTTGTCATCAACTTGAGATAAATTTTGTGGATCATTGCATTTAATTCCAAGCTTCCACCCATGGACATGTTCACAAATAAAGTAAGTTCTATAATTTTCTCATGAATTTCTTTGTATTTAAATTAGGTAGGAATGAGCCTCCAGTTAGGCAAATTACCACATTGCACAACATATGTGCAATAGTGATCTTTTGGACACATACTATGTGCATGTGGTAATTGGCCAAAATAGAGACTTATTGCAACCAAATTAAATATGAAGAAATTTGGGACAAAATAGAAAATGTTACTTTGCAAATATGTCTGGTTGGTAGTCTAGAGTTACATGTGACGATCGGGCGGATATATCTCAAGATGATGGCAAGTTCTTGGCAGTTGATAAACCATCCGTTGCTCACTCCTCTCTTTGGTGGAGAAGGAAGATAACTTTTAGGAGTGAAGGGAGCACAAGATTCGGCAAGGTGTGACTAATACTTTTGTTTATAGTACCGTCATTAACTTGTTTCCAACTTTGTGTAGTTGTTTCTAAGCAACTAATATTGCCATTGCTTTCTTACCCGCGGATCATATCTCTTGAGAACTCAGATGCATACTTGCTCTGTGTTTTCTAATATGGTTGGTAGGCTAAATACCATGGATTTTAAATTTCTAGACCTTATAAGTGTGTACATAACTTACAATTTAGTATATATCATTTCTTGTTCATGGTATATCACTCACTATAGAAGATTTTTAGAGTAGTTAAATCCTCATCCAACTCAATTTTGTTGGCACAGTCAATTATGTTTAGCGGCGTGATGCTATAAATCTAGTTGATGGTTAATAATTCAAACTTGTGGTTTGCTACACACCTATATAGAATATACTTGCTATTCCATGTATATAATGCTCGGTAACATTCTATATACATGCTTTCGGGGCATTACATCTATACTATGGGTAGAAAATTAATATCAATAACCGTGATCGGAAATGCCTATTTTATTTTAGTCTACTTCTCTTTACTGTCTTGGATAATACTTTCGAAATTTGCTAGGTTTCAATCATGCTCAAAACAACATGATCTTCCCTACAAAAGTCCCATCGCCTCGCCTCGCATGTTCATTTCTATCCACTCGAAGCGTTCATAATATTAGACAACATCTGCCTACTAGCCAGCTTTGGAGTGAATAGACATATAGGTGGATATTCTCTACTATTAGAAATCCTGAGTGAATACAAATGGACATTTTAGGCCTCCGGATGAGATTTTTGTTGGGAAGATCACGATTGGCTGAGCATGTTCAGCATGTAGGAAACCTAACTTTTGGATCCCCACAATCAAGCTAGGTTGATGAGTAACTAGAAATCAAATGCATGAAGATGGGCGATAAATTCAAGTTGAAGTTATCTTGGATAACATGTGTGTAAGCACATTTGCTCCCTTGGTGGTTTTGGTAATTAATAACAACATATATGTCATTGAACTAATGTTTCCACTAAGCATATTTCAGGAAAAGTTCAATGATAGGGATGGCAAAAGGATTGTGGAGAAACCCCAAGATGCAAGGAAACGGATTGGCAAAGCTTCAAGCAAGAGGACTCTACATTTTACTTTGTGAGAAATCACTTTGAGTCCATAGGAAAGCCAATACTATTAAAAGGGGGTAAGGTACTGTTGGTGAACAAGATGCTCCACGTGCACAAGTGATAGTCACCAAAAACACCCACAAACTCCTCCACAAAAGTCTGTCCAAGCCAATCATGAAAAATTGGTGCTACCAACAATTCCCACTCGGTCCCACCGATTCCCAAACTCAGACAGACCCATGCCAAGCCCTAGCCATTCGGTGCAACCGATTATGCATCGGTGCCACCGAGTTCAGTTGCCAACTTTCTGTTTAGCTATCTTCAAGCTTCGGTACCACCGAGTTTTGCCAGTCGGTCTCACCGAGACTTGGACCAACTTCCTGGTTAGCTATTCACAAGCTTCGGTACCACCGAGTTTTGTGAATCGGTCTCACCGAGTTTTTGGACCAACTCTCTGGTTAGCCATGGTCAAGAATTGGTACCACCGAGACTTGAGAATCGGCATCACTGAGTTGTGCAATCTGACCGTTGGTCACCTAATCGGTACCACCGAGAGTTATATATCGGTCTCACCGAGATTCAAAAGTTACTGCCTTTTGGTCACTTCGGTACCACCGAGTTTTACACTTCGGTGTCACGGAGTTGGTCACTTTAGGTGTAACGGTTGGATTTTTGGGGATGCCTATATATACCCCTTCACCACCACCTACTTGAAAGAGAAGCACTCAGAACTATTCCATACTTGTCCCGTCTAATTTTCTGAGAGAGAGCCACCTACTCATGTCTTGAGATCAAGCCATTCCACTCTATCCATATGAATCTTGATCTCTAGCCTCCCCAAGTTGCTTTCCACCAAATCAATCTCTTCCACCATAGCCAAATCTGTGAGAGAGTGATTGTGTGTTGAGGAGTCTATCATCTTGAAGCACAAGAGCAAGGAGTTCATCGACATTGCCGAGCCTATTACCTTTTGGAGGGTGGTGCCTCCTAGATTGGTTAGGTGTCGCTTGGGAGCCTCCTACTTCGTGTTGTGGAGTTGAACCAAGAAGTTTGTACGGGCAAGGAGATCGCCTACTTCGTGAAGATCTACCCATAGTGAGGCTAGTCCTTCGTGGACGGAAGCCGTTATGGAATAGTCAAGGTTGCTACTTCGTGGACCCTTATGGGTGGAGCCCTCCGTGGACTCTCGTGACCGTTACCCTCCGTGGATTGAAGACTCCATAAACGTGGACGTACGATAGCACCACCTATCGGAACCACTGGAAAAATCTTCGTGTCTACAAATTGCGTTTGATCTTCCTTCCTACCCTCTACTATACATGCTTGTTGTTACTTTCCGCTGCTATACTCTTAGACATGCATGTGTAGGGTGTACTTGACTTGCTATCATTGCTAAAATCTGCCAACACTTAAAATTGGGAAAAGGTAGAATTTTTATTTGGTCAAGTAGTATAATCACCCCCCCTCTAGACATACTTTCGATCCTACAATGTGGTGTGCGCCTCTGAGAAGCATGTGGTTATATATGATTACATGTCTTGAAAACATTAAGGATTTGAGATCTTAACACATAGGATAACTGGGTCATGAGGAGAAATATGAACGGGGATATTAATACAATGACACGAATATGACTATATGAAGTATCACACCACAGAATAAGCATCGCAGTCCATCGAATGTTTAATGCATATGGGTGTAAATATAGGGGATAGTGGCAGTCTTACCTCCTTGTCCTTGCCGAGGGGGGGGGGCTGGAGATGGTGTGCTCACAACAACAAGAAGGAAGACCATGATGCACTCGGCATGTCCATGGAGTGGCGGATCACTGAGGCCCGTTGTGGAGGTGCCTCCACACATTCAAGGTTGTGTAAAGCTAGTGACACAAGGGTCACACACAAAGACGTCGGCCATCGAGGCCATGCGAACCCTAGGGCGCATTAGTGATGCAATACATGATATTGGTGGGAGACAATGGTCAAAGTCTTCATGATTTGAGACTATGGTGGCCGTGCTGGACCTGGATGGAGAGGAACACATGAGAGGGAGTGAGTCGCCGCCATCCATATCGAAGGAGAGAAGAGGGTTTGGGAGAGATAAATATAAAATAACCGTGACAGGGTTAGAATGGTCTAAGGCCATCGTCTTGGGCTTGGTATTTTTATTCTAGACGTCTTTTGTTAAGCGGTTGAATAAGTTTGTAGTCAGTTTTATTTTATTAATGACCACGTGTAATGTAGGTTTAAATTTTTTTTCCTCGGGAAAACCTACTCCATAGATCGACTCTAATGCTAAGATTTCTACTAGGACAAATCTTATAACTTCATGAAAATATCCTAGTGCTCCTGATTTATGGGAGATTGTATAGTTTTAATGCCAACTATGTCCTAATATCCATCTAATAATTGAAGATTTTCTTTATTAGGTTGTCATCTTGTTCACGGTCTTATCCCTTCCTCATTAGTTTTATGTTCTCCTATGTTTCATTTTTCTATCAAGCATTTTTCCCTTTCAGTGTGTAAAACTTTCGGGATCACCTCCAACAGGACTTGAGAGCTATGAAATATTCAAAAGTCAATCCTATTATCAACCATGGTGAGAATTCAATATCTCATCACTATAAAATGTGTGCTATTATGTGATGTAAAACCCTCGTGGCGCAAAATTAACCGTCGCCTAAGATCATTTTTTGTGATGGAAACCGTCATGAGCTAATTCCTTCCCTGGGCAGCACCCTGGGCAACTTTGGAGACGTTTGGCTTGATTTTAGGTGACACATTTGGCCGCCACTAGCTATATGTATATTCTGCGATGATTTTTAGTGTCAAAGAAAATGTTTGGTGTGTTAGAAAAAGAATTAAAAAATGGTGTGGTGGGTTTCACAACATAATGCCTTGTTTTTCTGCCATGGTAGAGTTTTGAACATATTATAATAAAAAAAATTAGGGGCTATGAGTTGACATGCTCATATTGAAATGCATTATTTTTATTTCCGTACGTGCTCTCGTTGTAATGAATTATAAAATGACATATTAATTCTATAATAATGCATGAACATGAAAATATGACCGCAGAGAATAATATAACATTTAAAATTTTAAACTTCACATAAAATAGTGTACCCCAACAGCAAAAGGACCGCCAAGTCAGATGATAGTACTACAAAAGTTCATAATTTCTTAACACTACTTAATAGGTTTGATCATAGAACATACATGTAAATCATCAACACATTAGTACCAACACTAGTATAAAACATGACCTGCAGAGGTGGATGATCATGAGGCAACATGATAGAAAAATAAATCTATTGATCATCGGGTTAAGTGGCAATGAAACTTAGGAAAAAGGAAATTCCCTGCACGTCCATGGTGGAACACTCAAAGGACGTGTGCTACGTCTCCAACGTATCTATAATTTTTGCTTGTTCCATGATGTTATATTATCATTCTTGGATGTTTTACAATCATTTTATAGCAACTTTATATCATTTTTTGGGACTAACCTATTGACATAGTGCCAAAGTGCCAGTTGCTGTTTTTGCTTGTTTTTTACTTCGCAGAATATCAAACCAAACGGAGTCCAATCGCGACAAAACTTTTTGGAGATTTTTTTGGGCCAGAAGACATCCAGTGGGCCAAAGAAATGCCAGAGGGGAGGGCCGAGGAGACCACAACCCACCAGGGCGCGCCAGGGACCCAGGGCACGCCCTGATGGGTTGTGCCCTCCTCGGGACCCCTCTCCACCGCCTATGACGCCTATAAATTCCCAAATATTCCAGAAACCCTAGAGGAGTCGACGAAAAACACATCCAGCCGCCGCAAGTTCTAGAGCCTCGAGATCCAATCTAACACCATCACGGAGGGGTTCATCATCCTCATTGGTGCCTCTCCGATGATGCGTGAGTAGTCCACCATAGACCTACGGGTCCGTAGGCAGTAGCTAGATGGCTTCCTCTCTCTCTTTTGATTCTCAATACAATGGTCTCTTGGAGATCTATTTGATGTAAACTTTTGCGGTGTGTTTGTTGGGATCCGATGAAATTTGAGTTCATGATCAGTTTCTATCCATGAATATTATTTGAGTCTTCTTTGATCTCTTATATGCATGATTACTTATAGCTTCGTATTTCTTCTTCGAATCTTTGGTTTAGTTAGGCAAACTAGTAACAAAGGCAAGAAAGGTTCTTCATCTAGTAGCAACAATAAAAATGCTAAATCTAATGATGTTGCTTCTAGTAGTTCTATTGATTTCACTAATGATGATTCTCTTAGCCAAGTTACACTTGAGCAAGAAAACAATTTATTGAAAGGGATTATAGAGAAAGGTATCTACAAGAGTCTTGCCGGGTGTAAGCAATTTGAGGAAATTGTACGCAAGCACGGAGGATACCGGAAGAACCATGGCATTGGCTACTTCAACGCTAATGGAGTTGAATGGGAAGAAGGTCAATACCCCAAGCCCAAGTTTGTTCCTCAAAGGGAGAAGTATGAACATACTCTTCCCAAGGGAACAAACACTCAAGATGACCTTCCACCACAAGACCACAAGCTCAAGGGCAAGGACAAGCTTCAAGAGGACATTGACTCATATGAAGATGAATCCCAAGCTTTGGTGGAGTGGGTTCCCAAGGCTACTTCAAGCTTAACTTCTACAAGTGCCACTTCAATACCAAGGATCCCCATCAAGTTGATGTGGGTCCCTAAGAAGAAGAACTAGAGAAGTTCTTGAGGGGTGACTCCGCCAATGAAATTCACTCCTATTCATTATTGGCAAGAACTAGTTGCAATCAACGTCAACATCATGCAATAGTTCAAGGAGTCACATATTCCCTCAAAGGTAAGCAAGGGACAAGGTAATCAACAAATCCATGGACATCATCATGTATGCTTTGCACTCCATGTCCATAGATATCCTTGTATTTGTCTCTTGTGTGTTGGGACTAACCCATGTAGGTGAGAAGGGTAAGGAAACAACAAGGATGCTCCCAACTCTTGGTGATCTTCATCAACCTTGAGCATCCATCACTACCTCACCAACATGAAGTCTTCATCGACAAAACCCAAGGTTAGTTTATCCCTCCTATGGGGGAATGTCACATCAAGGGGGAGCTTTACTCTAAGACTTGAGTTAAAGCATCTCATAGTATGTGACAACATTAAATGCTTTATGTAAAAGTGGTAACCCCACTTGTGCTTAAACGATGAGTATGACCTATGATCAAGTATTCTTACTTGGCTCCTAAGTCAATATACTCATATATAGATGACTCCGTCATCGCCAAAATGCTTGATAGATGCTAGTATGTATGTGCATGTTTGCCATGATTTCATTTGACATCTTATTGTGTGAGCATGTTGGTCTGCATTTATTTATCCATTCGAGGACATCCAATTGTTGCTATTTGTCTTTTGATTTTTCTTTTGCCAATTGGATGGACATGAATGCCTAGGACCACTCTCTAGCTATCTATGCTTTCTTGTCTCATATTCTATTCTTGCTGCATCGCAAAATTTGAACAAGTACTTTTCGATCCCTCTGTGTGAGGAGCACTCGGAGTTCCGTATCGACAAAGGACTGACCATTAAAACCTCCCAAGTGCATCTCGGTGGAACCAACACCAAAATCTCGGTCTCACCGAATGCCTAGGGTTGATCTGGATTTCCATCTCGGTAACACCGATTCCTTATTCTTGGTTACACCGAGTTTCCCTGTCAGCTGACGGTTGAGAAACTCGGTGGCACCGATAATTTCGAACCGGTGTCACCGACAGCAAAGGGTATATAACCTGGCGGACCCGACTTTTGAAATTCAACCGCAAAAGTCCGTTTTCCTCCAACCCTAAGCTGCCGCTCCGGACCCCCTGGTCGTCGCTCTTGCCTCCCCGTGCGTCTTCGTCGTTGGGAATCGCCGCCGCCGACGGAATCTTCACCGCCGTCGTCGCCTTAGCAGGTCCTTCACCGAATTAGGGTATGGATCCGACCCTCCTTGCGCTCCCCGTCCGATTCACGCGCATTGGAGTTACTTTTATCGATAAATCATCGATTGCAATCCTCCCAATCCCCTAGAAATCTCAATAGCTTAGCGAATGAATTTTTTTAGGTCTAGTCGTCCGCAAAATCGAATCTCGGTGATACCGAGTCAGAAAAATCGGCTCTACCGATTTTGTTTTGTACTGCTGAGGACAGTCTCGGTGAAACTGAGTGGTAATTTTTGGTGTGACCGAAGTTGCTGCCAAGTTTCTGTAAAGAGTTCTGTGTGTCTCGGTGGTACCGAAACTTTTGACTCGGTGACACCGAAATCCATTTTTGCTGAAAACTATATCTAAGGATTTCTTTGTTCAAACCTTTAAAAACTTCTGCATTTTGTGACGACTCAATCCCTTCCACTCTTCTATACTCTAATTCACAGGGTCAGAGATGTCAGATGCTGAAGACAGCCAGAATGATCTCAGAGAGCAAAGTGTTGACATGAGCTCAGGCACTAGTCCCGAGGGGAGCTATGATGATATTCCTAGCTTTCCTGATCTTCCCAAAGCTGCAACCAGGACAAGAAGGAAGCTCAACTCAGATGAGGAGGATGAAGATTTCATACCTGAGGAGCTGTCCAAGAAGGATGATACTGCAAAGAACACCACTGCTGCTACCTCTTCATCCAAGAAGAAGAAGGCCATCAGGAAAGAGTATGCTACCTCAGGGACAGTGAGAGCACCAGAGAGATCTAGGGCAACAATGACTATTGAGCCCTTCAAGAAGTCTATGCCTAAGAAGGCAGGAGAGAAGAAGAGATCCAGGAAGAGGATCATTCATGTTGTGGGCAGGCCTACCTCAATGTATGAGGACCTAGCAGAGGCTGCTGATGAGGAAGAGGAGGAGGAAGAGCCAGTTGCCAAGGCTCCTCCTAAGAAGAAGAAGAAGCTCATGGCAGATGCTATGCCTAAGACTGCCACATCCAAGTGCACCAAGACTGCCCCCAAGAAAGCTGCTGCAAACAAACCCAAGAGGTTCTCCAGAGAGATACCAGCTTCTAGCAAGAACAAGACCTCCACCTTTAGGGAAGCTGAGGATGATGCTATGCCAGCCTTGATGAAGCTGAGACCACACCTTCCAGAGCACAATGCCAGCCACTTGCTTGCTGAGGACATGAAGAAGAGGAAGGACTCTAGTTTGAGAGAATGGAGAGCCATTGATCCATATTCTCAGAGAAGGAAAACAGTTGTGGACTACAGATTCTATACAAAGGAACAACAAGATTTCTATGAAACAATCTTGCTTGATAAGAGCCCTGCTGTGAGTGACATGAGGTATGTGGACTGGAAGTACATCAAGGAGAATGAAGATTACTTCCCAAGTGTGCAAGACAACTTTCATTGCATTGGACTTGATGAATTTGTTGGCAAGGAATTTACTGCATGGAACGATGAGATGATCATGCAATTCTACTCCACTGCTCATTTCTATGGAGATGGTAGAATTGTATGGATGACTGAAGGAGCAAGATATGAATCAACTGTTGAGGAGTGGGCTACCATCTTAGGAGTCCCACAGGTGGAAGATGGTGACATCGATGTCTACAATGAGCCCAAGGCTAGCCACAATGCTATGATGAACATGTACAATGAGGTCCCTGCTGCACATGTGAAGTCTCACAAGCTAGGATCCATTTACTTCCTCCAGGCTGGTCTACGGACTATCAACACCATCTTGAGGCATACATTGATGCCAAAGTCTGGAGATGAGAAGATGATCAGAGGCTATTCCATCAACATGCTGCTCCACCTAGATCAACATTCAAGATTTAGAGTGATGGATCTGATAGTGGAGACTGTGAAGAGGGTTGCTGCTGATCAGAAGCGCTCTTGCTGCTATGCACCCTACATCCAGATGCTTATCAATTCCAAGCTGGAAAGCACATCTTTGCTCTTGACAGACCACATTTGCCACTATTGCCAGATCTAGAAGATAATGTTGTGGTGATGGACCCAGATCATCCCACATCAGCTACAGCACAGGCACATGCAGAGGCTGCCAGAGACTCTAGTTCTCAGATGCCCAGGTCTAGGAGTGAGCAGATGGATCTCCTACTCAGTACTATGCTCAGCATGCAGAAGGACATCAGCAAGATATTGAAGAACCAGGAAAGTCTCTCGAGGATTGTTGACAACAAGTTTCACACTCTCAACAACAAGGTGGATGGGCCGACTAAGACAGTTGATGAGCTCAAGAAGGAAGTTGATGCAGTGCCTAGCCCTCATTCCACTGATGATGATGAGGAGGATCGTGCACCTCTCAGGCCTAGCACTCAGTTCACTACTCAGGCAAGATCAGCTACAGTGCCAGCTCCAGAGTTGCGACCTTCTTCATCAGCACCTGCTACAGCTTCTTCAGCTCCACCAGCTCCTCCAGCTCCTCCAGTTGCTACACCAACCCCGTCCATGACGTCTGCCGATATCTTCGCTGACGCCGTTCTCTCGACTCCTTCATCGACCATCGGAGGAGATCAACCCCAGAAGAACGATTAGCTATATACCTTTGAACTTTTTGGTAACTTGTTGCCAAAGGGGGAGAAGATGTATATAGATCTTTAGGCTTCGAGAGAGAGCGTTGGTTTTATTGCTTTTCAAAAACATTTGATATCTTTTGGTTTGCTTGTGTTAAACTTTGTTGGTGTTTGATCATACACTTGATGTGTATTGCTACTATTTCCTATCCTTGTGATGCTTATGAGATGATCATTCACCTTTACTTGATTGTGTTGTGCTATGATATTCATTCTTATTATTCTCGCACGCCACCAAGTTGTATGTGACATGAAAGAGTGCCCCATGTACCTAATCGATTGTGCATTTGCATTCAAATGCAAATTTAAAATAATGCACAAATTTAGGGGGAGCTCTTGCTTATCACATACTTCTCTAAGTGACGATTATATTCATTGATTATATCATATGTCGAAGCTTTGATCTATATGTTGTCATCAATTACCAAAAAGGGGGAGATTGTAAGCACATTTGCTCCCTTGGTGGTTTTGGTAATTAATAACAACATATATGTCATTGAACTAATGTTTCCACTAAGCATATTTCAGGAAAAGTTCAATGATAGGGATGGCAAAAGGATTGTGGAGAAACCCCAAGATGCAAGGAAATGGATTGGCAAAGCTTCAAGCAAGAGGACTCTACATTTTACTTTATGAGAAATCACTTTGAGTCCATACGAAAGCCAATACTATTAAAAGAGGGTAAGGTACCGTTGGTGAACAAGATGCTCCACGTGCACAAGTGATAGTCACCAAAAACACCCACAAACTCCTCCACAAAAGTCTGTCCAAGCCAATCATGAAAAATTGGTTCTACCAACAATTCCCACTCGGTTCCACCGATTCCCAAACTCAGACGGACCCATGCCAAACCCTAGCCATTTGGTGCAACCGATTCTGCATCGGTGCCACCGAATTCAGTTGCCAACTTTCTGTTTAGCTATCTTCAAGCTTCGGTACCATCGAGTTTTGCCAGTTGGTCTCACCGAGACTTGGACCAACTTCCTGGTTAGCTATTCACAAGCTTCGGTACCACCGAGTTTTGTGAATCGATCTCACCGAGTTTTTGGACCAACTCTCTGGTTAGCCATGGTCAAGAATTGGTACCACCGAGACTTGAGAATCGGCGTCACCGAGTTGTGCAATCTGACCGTTGGTCACCTAATCGGTACCACCGAGAGTTATATATCGATCTCACCGAGATTCAAAAGTTACTGTCTTTTGGTCACTTCGGTACCACCGAGTTTTACACTTCGGTGTCACCGAGTTGGTCACTTTAGGTGTAACGGTTGGATTTTTGGGGATGCCTATGTATACCCCTTCACCACCACCTACTCGAAAGAGAAGCACTCAGAACTATCACTACTGGAATCAAGTAATTTGCCGTCTGCCAGTTCTTTCCCGTCTGCTGGCAGATGGCAAAGAGGGTCTTTGCCGTCAGCTGCCAGAAAACAGACGGCAAAGAGTTGGCAGATGGCACAGAGGGTCTTTGCGATCAGTCAGCTCTTTTCCGTCTGCTCGCAGACGGCAAAGAGCCGCACAGCAGACGGCAAAGCGACAGCTGGGCCCCACTTGACCGCGGGGTGGTTTGGTTAAATTTGGCCCCTTCTTTGCCGTCTGCTAGCGGACGGCAAAGAGTCCTAAAGCAGACGGCAAAGAGGCTATCCTCTTTGCCGTCCGCCAGCAGACGGTAATGCCCTAACGCTACTAACGGCCGTCCCGCCCCCACCCCCTTCTCTCTCACTCTCACCCACTCCCACTCCCACTCCCCTCTCTCCCCGATGCCCACCGCCGCCACCGCCGCGGCCACCGCCGTCGTCACCCCACCGGCCCTGTCGCCCCGCCGCCACACCGACCCCGTCGCGCCGCCGCCCCACCGCCCTCGTCGCGCCCGTCCTCCCCGCCGCCCCTAACGCCCCACCGCCCCCATCGCGCCCACCGCCCCGGTCACGCCGCCGCCCCCGTCGCACCGCCGCCCCACCGCCCCCGTCGCGCCCGTCCTCCCAGCCGCCCCGGCGCCCCTTCGCCCCCAACGCCCCGCCGCCCCGTCGTCCCCGCCACCAGCCGCCCCGGCGCCCCGCCACCCACGACGCCCCAGCCGCCCCCGCCGCCCGCCTCTTTTTTTATTTTATTTTTTCTGTTTTTTTATTTCTGTTAAATTAGTTAGGTTAGTTTTTCAGTTTATTAGGTTAGTTAGGTTAGTTAGTTAGCTTGGTTTATTAGGTTAGTTAGTTAGGTTAGAAGAGAAAAAAGAAGAAAGGAAGAAGGGAAAAAATGAAAAAGGAAAAAGGAAAATAAGAAAAGAAGGAAAAGAAGAAGAAGGAAAAGAAGAAGGAGAAGAAGAAAAAGAAGAAGGAGAAGAAGAGGAGGAGGAGAAGAAGAAAGAAGAAGAAGAAGAAGAATAAGAAGAAGAAGAAGAAGAAGAAGAAGAAGAAGAAGAAGAAGAAGAAGAAGAAAAAGAGGAGAGAGGAGGAGAGGAAGAAAAGGAAAAAGGAAAAGAAGAAGAAGAAAAAGAGGAGAGAGGAGGAGGAGAAGAAGAAGAGGAGAGAGAAGTTTTGTAAATTATATTTGTGTTGATCCGGTGGATTTCAATGTGCATTTGTATCGTCGCTGTGTGGGTCTGCTGTTCTACGACCTCCCTGTGCGTTTGACGAGCTCCCCTGCGTTCGTGGGTGAGCACAAATGACATCTCCTTCCCCCCTTAATTTGCTCTGTTCCGGTCTTCGTGTCGATGAAACTTTTTAGCTATAGGTGTCTTCAATCATCAGTATGCGTGACCAGTATGCGTCTCCCGTTCGAAAGGGCGGCATCTATAAATATGCATGTCTTTGCATATTTATAACCGCCATCCTTTCGAATTGTCCAACGTTATCCATGGACAGCCCGAGTATATGTAGATTGGGTTCGTTTTCCCTTATGCTCTGCTCCGGATCCGATGCGGAATTTCGTCAGTGCCTCCCTGTTGTTCTCCGGGTACACATCCTCTCTGCTTATTGCCGAGACGTGTATCACGAGAACAACGGGGAGGTGCTGCCGAAATTATGCGTCGGATCCGGAGCAGAGCATGGGAAAACGAACCCAATCTACACATACTCGGGTGGGATTAGGACCTATCTTTACCTATTAGCGTGTCCGTAATAAAATTGACAAACTTGATTAACTGATGAATATAGATGATGAATTATATATATATTTCTTGTGTGTTTAGTAGGTAGGCAAGATGAGTGATCGTGCGTGGATGTACACCGGTCACCCTAGTCAGAAAGACATGACCATTGAATGGTTAACAAAAACCAAGGGGTTTCTGAGAGCCGCATTTGCAAATGGCCAGGAAATAACATGGTGCCCCTGTGTCCGGTGCGACAACCATAAAAAGTGGACACGGGATGAAATGGGTAAACACTTGCAGAAGTGGGGTTTTACGCCTGATTATACGGTGTGGAGATTTCATGGTGAGTCTTCCCAACGTGCCAGAGCTGAGGTGGTTCGTCGTCGCACCGACGAGCATGGTACCGGGATCGAAGACATGGTGCAAGACTTTGATGATGCTCGGGATTCGGACGATGAGATGGAGGAATCTGCAAAGGCCTTCTATGAAATCTTGGAGTCTTCAAAACATCCTCTCCACGAGCACACTGAGCTTTGTCAGCTGGATGCCATCACGCAAGTAATGGCTCTGAAGGCTCAGTTCAACCTGGGCAAAGAATGCTACGACACGATGATGACAATATTTGGACGCTTTCTACCCAAAGGCCATGTATTGCCTGCAAACCTATACCAGTCGGACAAAATCCTACGTGCGCTCAAGATGCCCTATGAGAAGATAGATGCCTGTGAGAATGGATGTGCCTTATTTAGGCTTGAGTATGCGGGCTTGAACTATTGTCCCATTTGCAAGTCTTCCAGGTATGTTGTGGTAGACAACGGTATGGGTGAGAAGAGTCAGACCAAAATCCCAGTTAATGTTCTTCGGTATATGCCAATCATACCAAGACTTCAACCTCTTTTCATGGTCGAAGAGACGGCCAAACAGATGACGTGGCACAAATTAGGCAAAAGAACCGAACTAGATGCAGATGGGAATCCGATGTTGGGACACACTTCAGACGCTTTTGCGTGGAAGCACTTCGATGCATTACATAACGATAAAGCGGTAGATCCAAGGCATCCTCGAGTCGCCATCAGCACGGATGTGTTTAATGTGTTTGGTATGACGGCAACCCAATACAGTTGTTGGCCTGTATTTGTCATTCCACTCAATCTCCCCCCGGAGTGGTTATGAAAAGAAAGAACATTTTCTTGACGTTGATAATTCCAGGGCCCAACTATCCGGGTAAGAATATGAATGTGTAAATGCAGCCGCTTAAGGATGAATTGCAAGAAGCTTGGGATAATGGGATCAAGACATATGACGCCGCTACAAAACAAAACATCAAAATGCATGTGTGGTACATGTACTTGACGCATGACTTGCCGGCGTATGTGACACCCTGGCTTTTGGCTACAGTGATCATTGTAATTAAGCTACAGTGATGACCATGAACAGTGCCTAATCATTTTTGCTAAGTGGGGCATGATCAAGTTTGGGTTCAAATTCAAAGTCAAATTTCTTTTCAAATGCCCAAGGAATTTATGTGGTAAATTTAAATCCTCAAACAGCAGGAGTAAAATGTTGCATAATTGTGACAAATCATAAAACAAATATTGTTGAGAAAAACAACATCACCAAACATGTGATATGGACCCCACCAACCAAAACAGAAGCTAAAAGTATTTTAAAATGCATTTAAATTCAATTTGAAATTGCAGCCAGATTCCAAAAATGCTCAAACCTTTTGTGGACCTTTGGAATATTGCAAGATAATATTTGGGCTAGGTGGCACATTTTTGCTGCAAAGGAAATGGTCTAAAAGAAATAAAACAGAAAGGTTGAAAAGAAAAACAGAAACAAAAAGAAGAAAGAAAAAGAAAAGGGCCCGTGCCACTGGGCCAAAGTGGCCACAGTGCGGCCCAGCCCACTCCCACCTGCTCCCCCCTCGCTGTCGCCCCCGCCATGGCCGAGCGCGCCTCGTTCCGGCCACTGGCCGCCACGGCATCGGAGCAGGTGGGCGGGAGGATAAGGGCGAGGCCGTCCCTCCCCCCTGGACGCCGCCCTCGTCATTCCCCCCTCGCCTGGCTCTCCTCCCTCTCTCCCCTCCAAATCTCGCTCGCGCCCGCGCCGCAGTCGCCATGGCCGCCGACTAGGCGCGGCCACCGCCTCCCGTTCGCCTCCCCGTCGCGTCCACGAGCTCTGCCACGACGAGCCCGTCCTCCTTGACCGCACGCGCGAGCCCCTGGAGCCCTGCATTGCCCGAATGCCGTCATCTCCCACCTTCAGCCACCGGATCGCCGTCGCCAAATTCGCCGCCGTCGAGCCCTCCCCGAGCCCACTTTGAACGGCAACGCCTCACTGTGAGCCTCCCGCTTCCTCCTCTCTCGCTCCCGTCGCCGTTAGCTGCCTCTAGGGCCATCCCCGACGTGCGCCCGAACGCGCCGCCGCCTGAGCTCGTCACCGGCGCCTCTCCGGTGACCATTTGGTCCTTCCACCGCCGCCAATCGACTCAGTGCAACACGTAGGGCCGCCACGCACGTTTAGTTCGCTCGTTTGCCCGCCGCATCGCCATTTGCCATCGCCGGCCGAAGCTTGCTCCGCCGCCGGCGACGTAGCGCTCGCTACGGCCCGCCGTTGCTCGCCCCGATGGCTGGAATGGATCGGCGACACCTCCAGCTGGCGAACGCGCCAAACGGCGCTCGATTTGATGCCCTGTGCACGAAACCTGAAGCTGGCCCGTGCCCTCCACCCCGTTTTGGCGTCGCCGGCGTCGAGCCGCCGGCCGCCGCCGACGTGGCTAGGTCGGGGCCACCCCCCCAGTGTCGCTGCCAGCGGGCCCCACGGGCCCCGTTGACTGGGTTGACCCAGTCAACGTGCTGACTGGGCACCCGTGTGCCACTGACATGTGGGGCCCCTCCCCCAGTGTCTATGACATATGGGCCCCCACTGTCAGTTGCCTAATTACTAATTAGGATAATTAAAATAATTAATTTAAACTAATCTGTCACTGACATGTGGACCCCACTGTTAATTAACTCTGTTTAGTTTAAACTAATAAACTGAAATAGACCGGTGTCTATGACAGGTGGGGCCCACTGGTCAGGTTTGACCTGGTCATCCCCCTGTTGACTGCTGACGCAATGCTGACCTCATGCTGACGTCACATTACACTGTTCTGGATAATGTTGATTTAATAAATAGAATTAATTCCAGAAATTGATTAAAACTTTGAAAAATCATAGAAAATAATCTGTAGCTCAAATGAAAATAATTTATATATGAAAGTTGATCAGAAAAATCCCACGAATCCAAATATGCCATCTGTTCATCTGTCACATGCCCCTAGCATGATGAACATGGAACTTTCCCCTCCGGATTGTCTGTCCGATAAATCCAAAGACCCGGGAAATATCGTCAGATATTCTCCCGCTTCGTCTGCAACGCGTAGTACTGCGTTAGTGCATTCCTAGCCCTGCGTATTGCCATGTCATGCATCATGTTGCATCTGTGTGCTTTATATTTATTGTTTCTTCCCCCTCTTCTCTCCGGTAGACCCCGAGGCTGACGCTGCTGCCGGATACGACTACCCCGTCGACGATCAGCCTTTTGCCGCAGAGCAGCAAGGCAAGCAAAACCCCCTTGAGCATTCCGATATCGCCTATTCTTCTCCCTCTTATGCTTGCATTAGATTTTGCTACTGTATTAGTTAGCTCCTATTCTGATGCATAGCCTGTTTTTGATGAACTGCTACTACACCTGTTATCATATCAACTGCCTAGAATAGGTTGATCATTGAACCCCTGAGACCCCCCCCCTTAGTCCCAGTTGCCCCTGCTTTCATCGACGACACCGAGGACTTGAAGACAGAAGACTCAGTCGTCATGACTGACAAGCCAGGCCCCTCACATCACCGCACTCCCCCTTAGTTGTACGACTCTGCAGCGCTACTATCGAGTACCGAGGGTGACACCTCGTGAAGTACTCCTGATGCTAGTTCTGTAGTGTAGCTAGTCGGTCGTGGTTATCGAGGGTGATTCCTCCTTCCCCACTCTCGACGATGACTCTGTCGTGCATCCCCTCAAGTGTCGGACCCTCGAGGGTGATTCCTCTAGTTCCACCTTGACGGTTTCATTGAGCGGGACCCCATGAGGGTGATTCCTCAGGTTCCGTCTCGATGTTTTATACACACAGTTACTATGACCAGGTTACATGAAACATGTTGAAGACGGGTCGGCCCCAAGGGTACCCGCGAGAGTGATATTGGTGGGGTGCGCCGGAAAGGCACCCGAGTGTTATTGGCGGGGCGACGGACTGCATTTCTTGGTTCGAGCTTGCCCCGCACAAATAAATTGCTAATGGGTTGGGTAGTTGATCTGAGTTAGGTCGTTGGCCTTAATACGCACTAAACCTTCACGTGGGGAAGTTATGGGCACTCAGCGTCGTTGTATCAGCCGAAGCTCTTCGGACATCAGCAATGGAGTGGCGCGCGCCGGATTGGTCTGGAACGCATCGTGCTTGTTACTAAGGGGTGCTAGGACTGCTTCCGGCCGCGTTCGCATCGTGCAGGAGTGCAAGGGCAAGTGGGCCCACGAACCTGCGCGCTTAGGATTTAGACCGGCGAGCTGGCCTCTTCGTTGAGTCTAGGTGGGGCGACGATGTGCTGTATCCCGAGGCCGGGCATTACCCAGAAAAGTATGTCCGGCCGGAGGTGACCAGGCGTGTTGGAAATGAGGTGCACCCCTGCAGGGATGATTAGTCTATTCGAATAGCCGTGTCCACGGTAACAGGACAACTTGGAGTTGTGCCTTGACCTTATACAACTATAATTGTAATTTAAATTTGATATGAATTGTGGCTCCGGGATTGCTTCCTCGCAGGGAGTCGAGGAAGGATCTCTGGGCGTGGTTACTTAATTAAAATTGCTACAACAATATGGCTATATGTGAGATACCAATCTACACTCTTCTAATGCTGCAAGATGTTGAAGATGCTAGTCTTCGATAGGACTAGGTCTTCCCCCTATTCTTGCCTTCTGCAGTCAGTCCAGTTATTACCCTTTCATTGAGAATGATGCATACTAGTATAGTTTTGATGTCAGTCTTGTGAGTACTTTGGATGAGTACTCACAGCTGCTTTGCTCCCTTTTCCCCTTCGATACGTTGCTGCGTTCAGACGGTGGAGCCCCGGAGATGGAGTACGCCAGAGACGACTACTACACCACCGCTGGAGCCTACTACTATGTGGAGGCTGCCCCCGACGTCCAGGAGTAGTTAGGAGGTTCCCAGGCAGGAGGCCTCGCCTCTTTCGATTCGCTGCTTATGTTTGTGCTAGCCTTCTTAAGGCAAAACTTGTCTAACTTATGTCTGTACTCAGATATATTTGCTTCCGCTGACTCGTGTTTATGTCGAGCTTTGTATTCGAGCCCTCGAGGCCCCTGGCTTGTAATATGAAGCTCTATGACTTTTATTTGTGTCTTTTGTTGTGTTGTGGTATCAATCAGCGAGTCCCTAATCTTGGTCGTACGCATTGTGTGCATGATTAGCGTACGGACAAGAATGGGGGCGTCACAGCGTATGCGCTATTCGTTGGCTGGTGTGTGCATGGAAGGTTCCCATGCCCCACATGCAAGGCAGCTCTTCAGTTCCGTTGGCTGCAGGCGGGTCGCAAGTATTCTTGCTTCGACTTGCATAGACAGTTCCTGGATCCTCGCCATAAGTTCAGAAAAGACAAGAAGAATTTCATCAAAGCTAGAGTTGTCAAAAACTCTGCACCACCTGCATTGACAGGCCAACAGACCCTGGATCAGTTAAACGCTCTCGAGCCTGATCTAGCGCGTCCAGGGTATTTCAAAGGGTATAATTCGGAACACGCCTGGACTCACAAGATATGCTTGTGGGATCTGCCTTACTTTAAAGACCTCCTTTGCCCACACAACATCGACGTGATGCACATTGAAAAGAATATCGCCGAGGCCCTTTTTGGTACATTGTTCGGCATAGAGGGGAAGTCAAAGGATAATCCTAAGGCTAGAGTCGATCAGGAGGCTCTATGTGATAAACCGTTACAAAACAAGCGACAACCGAAAGGAAAGAAGAACTAGAGGAAGCCAAAGGCATGGTTCAATCTTGGAAGGCCAGCTATGAGGGAAATGATCTTGTGGGTGAAAATGCAGTTGATGTTCCCCGATGGGTATGCAACGAATCTAAAGAGGGGAGCGAGTCTTGACAAATTGAAAATATTTGGTCTCAAGAGTCATGATTGGCACATATGGCTTCAGCGGGTAATGCCGGTGATGTTGCGTGGCTTTATCCCTGAGGATGAATGGCTAGTACTGGCAGAGTTGAGCTATTTCTTCTGTGCTCTTTGTGCGAAAGAACTATCGCCTGACGTGCTAGATGAACTGGAAGAGTTGGCGCCGGAGTTGATCTGCAGGTTAGAAAAGATCTTTCCACCGGGCTTCTTTAATCCAATGCAACATTTGATTTTACATCTCCCGACTGAGGCAAGATTGGGGGGGGGGCGTGCAAAATCGTTGGTGCTTCGCAACTGAGAGGATGCAGAAGACGCTTCGAGCAAAATGTAAAAATAAATGTAGAATTGAAACATCGATGGCCGAGGCATTCATTACTGAGGAGGCGGCAAACTTCGTGACAGCACACTACGAAGCCAAGAATCGTCATTTGCATAATCCGAAGCCTCGGTACAATGATGGCGACCGTGAAAAAGGTCGATCCAACCTCAGCCTATTCAAAGGGAAGCTCGCACCAGCCGGTGCTTCGAAAGCAATACCGTTGGATATCGAAGAATGGCGGACCATTTCGTTGTATATCTTCAACAACCTAACAGAAGTGCGGCCGTACATCGAGTAAGTTCTCGGTACATTGTTTCGCAACTTCTAATTCCTTTGAACTGCTCTTATTCCCGGATATGTGATACAGTCGATACGTCGCCAAATTCTCGGATGGAGCGGTGATCCAAAAGGATTCCATCGAAGAGTACGAGCTTCTGGCAAAGCATGGAGGCGGCTATCCCGGTTTCATCTCTTGGTTCAAACAAACGGTAATTTCCATTAGACCATTTCATTTCTTCGTCTAGTTTGCGGCTAATGCAACAATCCTTTCATATTAAACTTGTAGGCTAATTCAGAGTCTATGGACGCCGAATTGAGACAAGTCGCTAATGGTTTTGACTATAAGGTCCGTTCATTTGACAAATACGACATCAACGGGTATCGCTTTCGTACTTTTGGCAAAGAGCTATCTATGGCCGACCGAAAGTCTACAAATTGTTGTGTCTTTGCTATCGGCGAAGGAGGTGTCGAGTATTATGGAAGAGTTGAAGCAATTTATGAACTTATATTCTTTGGTGAAAACCCACCGAACATCGTAGGCTTCAAATGTTATTGGTTCCAGCCGAAGGAGACTAGAAGGACTCATGAACATATAGGGCTAGTCGAAATGAAACAAGGCAACCATTTAGATGTTCTCGATGTCTATATTACGGCTCAACAGGTGTCCCAAGTTTTCTATCTACCGTGGGCCTGCCAAACTGATCCAAATCTGAATGGTTGGGATGTCGTTTATGATGTGCCGCCACGTTTTAGACCACCTCCCCTCAATGAAGATGATTATGAACCTCACATTAACCCAGACACATATGAAGGAGAATTCTTCCAACAAACACGTCTTTCCACAAAACGTTTCAAGAACATCTCTACTTCACCCCAGAACATTGAAGTAGACAGCGACAGTGAATCCGACTTCACCCCTGAGCCGGAACAAGAAGAGACGGAAGAAGAAGAGGTTACTGCTGCGGAGGACCTCTCAATGCTTGACCGATTACATAAAGGAGGCCTTCCACATGTTGTTCCCGATAGTGATAATGATGATGCACTTATTGATGATAGTGATGATGATGATGCATTTATTGATCCCGGAGCATATATAGACGATGAAGATTATTATTAGTTCATGTCAGGTATTATTCAATTTTTATTATATACATGATGATGATACACTCAAATTATATATATACATATTATTATTCATGTCGGTATTCAATTTTTTATGTTGTACTAATTTCGTTTACTCTTTGTCATGGCAGGTGTTGTAAGATGGTGGGTGCGGGTCGAGAGAGATCCGAGGCTCCTTCTTCGTCGGCGCGTGTTGGGAGGGGTACTTCCATTCCACCCCAAACTCTCCGGAGAGCGTTGTACGACAGTATTGGGACACCCGAGGGCGCTTCTTCATCGGCAAAGTTGCCCACCGGGAGAGGAGGTCGGGGGAAGAAGAGAGCTCCAAAAGGTACACGTGGTTGCCGCGGGAGAGGTACGAAGGCTGCTACGCCTTCCTCGCCGCCACCCCCAGCTGATTCACCCGAGCACAGGACTGCTACGGTGGACCGTCTGAGGTTGAGGCTACAAGGACTCCTGTCCACGAGCTTTGGGTCGACGATCCTTCTGTCACAGACGCTTCGACCCGCGAGACCCCTGTGCCAGATGCTTCGTCCTACGAGACTCCACACGCTTCGACCGGATGGGATACCTGGCCGGATCTGCATCAGCCGAAGCCAAGTGGCCATGCTGATGGTGGCGGGGATCAGTTTTCTGATAGCGGGGACGAGGTGGTTGAGGGGGCCACCATCTACCAGCGTGGGTGTACATGGCTCCCGCCCGTGCCGGCGACCCGCGAGCAGAGGTGGCCGATTAGGCCTGAGTCGCAGAAGTAAGTGTATTTACTCTTTTTAAACCTTTTGCCTTCACGTTTCTTCACATATCTAATGTGTTGGCTTTGTCATACTGCAGGGGTTGGATTCACGCCAAGGATGTCCGCAAGCCCAACTCCATCCTTGGTGTGATTTTACGGCATAACTTCCCGGCGTTTGTCACGTTGCCTGGCGAGGGTCAGCTTCCAGAGTTAGGATTGAACTGGGAGCACTACTTGGCTGCCCCGGCCCCACCGGAGGAGATGATCGACGGTGTGTTGTGCCACCCGAGGGCCGACATGGTGATCAGAAAGTTCTGGGTAATTTCTCCTTTACACAATTAAAAATCAATAATAGCTAGTTATTGTACTAATCAGTGTTGTCTCGTTTGATTGCAGACCTTCTACAGGTGTGAGGAGGGATACGAGGAGGCCGCGGCAAAGGTTATCGATTACGAGTGCAGGCGCCTACTATAGAACTTACGGCACGAGGCTCGGGTACAGGTTGTTCGAGACTACTACGCCTCGTGGCATATTAAGAAGGACAAGTCGTCGTCCCGCCGAAAGTTTCTGGACAAGGAGTAGTACATGAAGGTAATTACCTATTCTTAAGGCCTTGTACTTAGTTTCCTTGTTTTGATTCGTAGGCGTAGCTCTCAAATTTCTCTTACTAACTTAGGTGCCCCCAAGATGGTGTGCGGATAAGATGGATTGTTGGGAGGCGTTGGTGAATGAGTGGTGCTCTGACGAATGGCGAGTCGTCCACGACGATGCCAAGGAACGGCGTGCCCAAATGGAAGGTGTGCCACACCATCAAGGCAGCGCCAACTTATTTCAGTTCGGGCGGAACTGGGTATGTGGTTTGCTTCATGATTCCTGCAATTCATTCTTGATACTAGCTTGACCCCTTTATTAATACTTTGTTCCTCTCTTGTAGGCACATTACAATAAGACGGAGGTGCCACAGGTGTACGACCTCTATGCCATGGCCCATACTGCCTCATACAAGAAGGCCAATGCATTCTCTGAGTCTGACCTCGATAATCCCCAGAACTTCACCAACATCTCCTCCCACAACAAGCTCGTGAGGTACAGAGATGTGGGGAAGGCGGTGAATGGGGAGGACTTCAACCCGAGCCAGCATCCTATTGATCCAGAGCTACTGATGATAGCTGGCGGCGGGAGGCCCCATGGCTCGATAGCCATTGGAGATGGACTTATACGGTCTTCGCGCACTCTCCGGCAGATCAAGGTGCGCCAAACGTGCTCCTGTCCTGAGATAATGCCTCGTCCACGGCCAGTCCAGCTCGCCATCGAGTTTAGTCATACGGACTCAGATAGCTTTCCTCGTCTATACTCTGGGTTCTGATCTCTCTTCTATTTCGGGTTAAAGATTTTGCAAAAATCTAACATTAGGTTCTCGTGATCACATCCACCGGAGAATTGTTTCGTCGACAATTGTTTTATCTTGAAGTATGATGCACACACTGTCATTTGACATCTTGAATCTCCTTGTTGCAGATGCGTCCCGATAGGCAGATCGTTCGTCTGACCTATGCGCACAATACGACTGGGTTCCCGGCCATTCTGATCGGCCTCTTGAAGAAGCTGGGATATCGCTGGTACCCCGAGTACACTGTTTACGAGGACTACCGTGAGTTCAACCAGGAACAGTATGAGGCTGTGATGGTTATCTGGGATCGACAGGATCGCTCCATCACTGAGCTGCACACCTTCCGTGGCATTGGAGTGACTGTTGAGATGGCAGTACAGGTTGCTACCTATGCTGCTATTGTTCGTCCCCGTGCAGCGAACCCCTATTTGGAGGAGATAGCATACAGATACATCCCGTATGTCCCTGCTGGAGTTGATACGGCAGCCGACGCTGAGGTCTTGACCCCTTTTGCTCGGCAGCGTACCGACCGATCCTACACTGCTATCTGCGCCCCCTACGTGAGTCGTCGTTTAGACCCACAGGTTCTGGTTCAGTACACTGAGGCACTGGATCGCACTGTCAGGGCTCTTAACTTTGAGCTGTATACCACCCGTGCTCGCCTTTACCGGGCCTTGGAGCAGTTGAGGCCAGCAGTCGTTGCGGGAATGCATACGGAGTTTGTTCTTCACCCGCGTCCGACTGAGTTTCCTCCAGGTCTTGAGTGGCCTGTTGTTGGAGGTCGTGCTCCCGCACTTGGACCTAGGCTCCCGGTTGATATGCAGATTCTGCATCAGGGTGTGCACGGGATGCAGTACTCCTTCACCAGATTTCAGAGTCACCTGCAGTTCCCCGGCTACTTTCGTTGTCCCCGACGCTGATGCATTGTTGTATCCCTCCACCGCGTGCCTGCGTGCCGCCTAGTTGTCTAGGTTAATTTCATGCCGGATCTATCGTCTATTTTGTAACGAACTTATGGCTTGTAATAGACTTATGTATGGATCTGTATGTTGAAATTTGAACTACTATGTCGTAATTATTGCACTTCCTTCTTTGTGCAATTTACTTCATGAATGATTCCTTGATTTTGCAATTACCAAATGCTAAACTACCACTGTTAAATTTGACAGAATGGTTAGGCCAGCTGGTCGTGGTCGTGGTACGCCTGAGCCACCACCACCACCTGACTACATGGCTGGTATGATGCAGCAGTTTGAACTGAATCGTCAGTTTATGCAAGGGCTTATGGACCGTTTCCCGAGGCCGAATATGAATCAGCAGCCAGCCCCAATGACTCTGCAAGACTTCATGCGCCTCAACCCTACGAACTACCGCAGCTCAACTCAGCCGCTTGACGCAGATGACTGGCTCCGTGACATCACTTATGAGCTGGAATCTTCAGGCGCCCCAGAGGCTAGCTATGTCACTTTTGCCTCGTACTTTCTGAAGGGTCCTGCTGCTCGATGGTGGGACAGCCACAGACGCTCTCAGCCTGTTGGAACAATCATCACCTGGCTAGAGTTCCAAGCTGCGTTCCGTGCTCGTCACCTTCCTCAGGGAACGATGGATATAAGAAGCGTGAATTCCGCAACCTAGTCCAGGGCAACAAGACTGTGGATGCTTATCAGCGGGAATTTGTGGACTTATCTCGCTATGCTGAGGAAGACATTGCAACTGATGCTCGCAGGCAGGAGAAATTCCGTGAAGGACTTCACCCAGATATTCACCTTGCTCTTCTAGCTCACGACTTCCCTGATTTTGCCACCTTGGTGAATAAGGCTATCCAGATTGAGACAGGTCTGCAGATGTACAAGGATCACACTAAGCGCAAAATTGACGTGGGTTCATCTTCGGGCCCACGTCCTCAGAAGCAAAGGATATGGATCCCCAACAACTACCGTCCACCTGCACATGTCCCGAGGCCATCCTATGTGGCGCCTCGTCTGCCCCCTCCACCGCCAAGACAACCAAGAGCTATACCGCCAAGAGCACCTCAGCCTCCACCTTCCCGTCCTGAGGATGGACTGTGCTTTAAGTGTGGTCGCCCAGGACACCGTGCTAGAGACTGCAGGCAGGGTCAGAATCAACTTGCACTGCCTACCAACCAGCCCCGCAACAACAATGCCAGGCCTGCTCAGGGTCGTGCTCAGGCTAACAATGCTGAACTGAATGAAGCTCAAGACCAGCCTGCTACTGTGATGGGTACACTTCTTGTTAACTCAGTACCAGCTTCTGTATTGTTTGATACAGGAGCATCGCATTCTTTCATGTCTGAAGAATTTGCATACATGCATGGCATTAAGTACGAAGAGATGAACGTTCCAATAGTGGTAAACACCCCCGCTGGCCAATGTCAAACCTCTATGGGTTGTCTAGATGTCCCCATTGAAATAGAAGGCCTGGAATTCCATGCCTCGCCCATAATACTAAAGTCTTCCAAGATCGACCTTATTCTGGGAATGGATTGGTTGAAAGCACATACTGCTTCCGTCGTCTGTGCCACCAAAACTGTCCACCTTCTGCATCCTTCGAATGAGATAGTCAGCTACCATGCTCATCTTGTTCGAGATGCTGAAGCCCGACTGTATGCCTTGAATGCGTTAAATGAATCACCTCTTGAAGGAATTGAAAACATTCCAGTTGTCCGGGATTTCCAAGATGTTTTTCTGGAAGAACTCCCAGGGATCCCCGCTGCTAGAGCTGTCGAGTTTGTCATCGACTTGGTACCTGGTACCACTCCTATAGCCAAGCGTCCATACAAGATGCCTCCACATGAACTCCTTGAACTTAAGCAAGAACTTGACAATTCGCTTCGTCTGGGTTTCATTCGTCCAAGTTCCTCTGCTTGGGGAGCACCTTTTCTCTTTGTCAAGAAGAAAGATGGTACGAATCGGTTAGTTCAGGATTACTGTCCCATCAACCAAGCAACGATTCAAAACAAATATCCGCTTCCACGAATCAACGATCTGTATGATCAGCTTGCTGGTTTAGCAGTGTTTTCAAAACTCGACTTGAGGTTGGGTTACCATCAGATCTGGGTTCGTGAAGAGGATATTCCCAAGACTACATTTGTTACTCGCTATGGTTCATACGAGTACACCGTCATGTCCTTCGGCTTAACCAATGCTCCAGCAACTTTCTCTCGGTTGATGAATTATATATTCATGGATTACCTCGATAAATTCGTCGTGGTTTATCTGGATGATATTCTGGTATTCTCTAAGAACAAAGAAGAGCATGTTGAACATCTTCGTCTTATACTGGAGAGACTTCGAGAACATCAACTTTATGCGAAGTATTCAAAGTGTGAGTTTTGGATGGACGAAGTAACCTACCTTGGTCATGTGATCTCCAAGGATGGTATTGCGGTCAACCCTGAACGAGTTTAGGCTATTCTTGACTGGACTCCCCCGAAGAATGTCAAGCAAGTCAGAAGTTTTCTCGGTCTCGCCAGCTATTGCCGTCGATTCGTCGAGAACTTCTCCAAGATTGCAAAGCCCTTAACCAATTTGCTTCACAAAGGTGTTAAATATGAGTGGATAGGAAAATGTCAGGAGAGCTTTCAGGCACTTAAGGACAAGCTGACCTCTGCCCCAGTGCTTGCTCCTCCGGATACTCGTAAGGACTTTACCATTTATTGTGACGCTTCTCGTCAGGGATTGGGCTGTGTCCTAATGCAAGAGCGCAGAGTGGTTGCGTATGCATCCCGTCAATTGCGTCCTCATGAAGAGAACTACCCAGTTCATGACCTTGAACTTGCTGCAGTAATTCATGCACTGAAAGAGTGGCGGCAATACCTTGTTGGGAACCGTTGCGAGATCTACACCGACCACCAAAGTCTGAAGTACTTGTTTACTCAGCCAGATCTGAATCTCCGTCAACAAAGATGGATGGAGCGCATAGCAGATTACAATGTGGGTATTTCTTATACCCCAGGCAAGGCTAATGTAATGGCTGACACTTTGAGCCGCAAGTTATACTGCAACTACCTTGAGGTTCATAAGGTTCACCCCCTGCTCCAAGAAGAATTTCGCAAGCTGAACCTCCATATTGTTCCTCAGGGATATCTCGTTCTCCCTCCACCGGAGTTTCGCAAGATGAACCTTCGTGTTGTTAACCAGGGTTCTTTGTGTAACCCGGTTGTTGAACCAGATCTCGTGGGCAGCATTAAAACTATGCAAAACTATTGCAGTGAAGTCGAAAGGATTAAACGCTATCTGGCGGAAGGTAAACCCTCATGCTTCACCGTGGCTGATGATGGCGCCTTGTACTTCAAGGGTCGCTTATTCGTTCCCACAAAGAAGGAAAATCTGGATGTAACTAAGAAAATGATGAAGGAAGCTCATGATACCCCTCTGTCTATTCATCCGGGTAGTACCAAGATGTACCAGGACATCCGTCAAAGGTTCTGGTGGCCAAATATGAAACAAGACATTGCACGCTATGTTTCAGAATGCGACATTTGCCGTCGGATCAAAGCAGAACATCAAAAGCCTGCTGGAACTCTGCAACCTATTTCTATTCCTGAGTGGAAATGGGATCATGTTGAAATGGACTTCATTACTGGTTTTCCCAGATCGCAGAAAGGTAATGATGCTATTCTGGTCGTCATTGACCGGTTATCCAAAGTCACACATTTTCTGGCTGTCAAGGAAACTATTACTGCTAGTCAGCTGGCAGATCTATATATGTCCAGAATTGTTTCGCTCCACGGTATTCCACTGGTTATCAGTTCAGACCGTGGCAGTTTATTCACTTCAAGATTCTAGGCAAGTTTCCAGGAAGCTATGGGAACTCACTTGTCATTCAGCACCGCTTTTCACCCTCAGTCTCAGGGACAAGTTGAAAGAGTCAATCAGATCCTCGAAGACATGCTTCAAGCTTGTGTCATTTCTTTCGGCAAGAAATGGGAGGAATCTCTCCCGTATGCTGAGTTCTCCTACAACAATAGCTATCAAGCTAGTCTGAAGATGGCCCCATTCGAAGTATTATATGGACGTAAGTGTCGGACTCCTCTGAATTGGTCAGAAACTGGGGAACGTACACTTATCGGTCCGGATATAATCCAACATGCCGAAGATCAAGTCCGCATTATACACGCGAATCTGAAGGCTGCTTAGTCTCGTCAGAAGAGTCAGTATGACCGTCATCACAAGGATATGGTCTATCAACCTGGCGAAAAGGCTTATCTTCGAGTCACGCCAATGAGGGGAACACACCGATTTGGAATCAAGGGCAAGCTGGCTCCTCGTTATATTGGTCCTTTCACTGTTCTCGAAAGGCTTGGTAAAGTGGCATATCAATTGGAACTACCACCAAACCTTTCTCAGGTTCACAATGTGTTCCATGTGTCACAGCTTCGTCGCTGCTTCAAGGATCCTATCCGTGCAGTGGATCATGATATGCTTGAGCTGCAACAAGACCTCTCTTACAAGGAGTAACCAGTCCACATTCTCGATGAAACTGAACGTCGGACTCGTCAGAAGGTTACCAAGTTCTTCAAAGTGCAGTGGGCAAATCATTCTGAAGATGAAGCCACTTGGGAACGCGAAGATCATCTTCGTGCAGAATACCCCGGGCTCTTCCCTTCTACTTCTTAATTCTCGGGTCGAGAATTCTTGTTAGTAGGGGAGAATTGTGACACCCTGGCTTTTGGCTACAGTGATCATTGTAATTAAGCTACAGTGATGACCATGAACAGTGCCTAATCATTTTTGCTAAGTGGGGCATGATCAAGTTTGGGTTCAAATTCAAAGTCAAATTTCTTTTCAAATGCCCTAGGAATTTATGTGGTAAATTTAAATCCTCAAACAGCAAGATTAAAATGTTGCATAATTGTGACAAATCCTAAAACAAATATTGTTGAGAAAAACAATATCACCAAACATGTGATATGGACCCCACCAACCAAAACAGAAGCTAAAAGTATTTTAAAATGCATTTAAATTCAATTTGAAATTGCAGCCAGATTCCAAAAATGCTCAAACCTTTTGTGGACCTTTGGAATATTGCAAGATAATATTTGGGCTAGGTGGCACATTTTTGCTGCAAAGGAAATGGTCTAAAAGAAATAAAACAGAAAGGTTGAAAAGAAAAACAGAAACAAAAAGAAGAAAGAAAAAGAAAAGGGCCCGTGCCACTGGGCCAAAGTGGCCACAGTGCGGCCCAGCCCACTCCCACCTGCTCCCCCCCTCGCTGTCGCCCCCGCCATGGCCGAGCGCGCCTCGCTCCGGCCACTGGCCGCCACGGCGCCGGAGCAGGTGGGCGGGAGGATAAGGGCAAGGCCGTCCCTCCCCCCTGGACGCCGCCCTCGTCATTCCCCCCTCGCCTGGCTCTCCTCCCTCTCTCCCCTCCAAATCTCGCTCGTGCCCGCGCCGCCGTCGCCATGGCCGCCGGCTAGGCGTGGCCACCGCCTCCCGTTCGCCTCCCCGTCGCGTCCACGAGCTCCGCCGCGACGAGCCCGTCCTCCTCGACCGCACGCGTGAGCCCCTGGAGCCCTGCATCGCCCGAACGCCGCCGTCTCCCACCTTCGGCCACCGGATCGCCATCGCCAAATTCACCGCCGTCGAGCCCTCCCCGAGCCCACTTTGAACGGCAACGCCTCACTGTGAGCCTCCCGCTTCCTCCCCTCTCGCTCCCGTCGCCGTTAGCTGCCTCTAGGGCCATCCCCGACGTGCGCCCGAACGCGCCGCCACCTGAGCTCGTCGCCGGCGCCTCTCTGGTGACCATTTGGTCCTGCCGCCGCCGCCAATCGACTCAGTGCAACACGTAGGGCCGCCCCGCACGTTTAGTTCGCTCGTTTGCCCGCGGCATCGCCGTTTGCCATCGCCGGCCGAAGCTTGCTCCGCCGCCGGCGACGTAGCGCTCGCTACGGCCCGCCGTTGCTCGCCCCGATGGCTGGAATGGATCGGCGGCTCCTCCAGCTCGCGAACGCGCCAAACGGCACTCGATTTGATGCCCTGTGGACGAAACCCGAAGCTGGCCTGTGCCCTCCGCCGCGTTTTGGCGTCGCCGGCGTCGAGCCGCCGGCCGCCGCCGACGTGGCTGGGTCGGGGCCACCGCCCCAGTGTCGCTGCCAACGGGCCCCACGGGCCCCGTTGACTGGGTTGACCCAGTCAACGTGCTGACTGGGCACCCGTGTGCCACTGACATGTGGGGCCCCTCCCCTAGTGTCTATGACATATGGGCCCGCACTGTCAGTTGCCTAATTACTAATTAGGATAATTAAAATAATTAATTTAAACTAATCTATCACTGACATGTGGACCCCACTGTTAATTAACTCTGTTTAGTTTAAACTAATAAACTGAAATAGACCTGTGTCTATGACAGGTGGGGCCCACTGGTCAGGTTTGACCTGGTCATCCCCCTGTTGACTGCTGACGCAATGCTGACCTCATGCTGACGTCACATTACACTGTTCTGGATAATGTTGATTTAATAAATAGAATTAATTCCAGAAATTGATTAAAACTTTGAAAAATCATAGAAAATAATCTGTAGCTCAAATGAAAATAATTTATATATGAAAGTTGACCAGAAAAATCCCACGAATCCAAATATGCCATCCGTTCATCTGTCACATGCCCCTAGCATGATGAACATGGAACTTTCCCCTCCGAATCGTCTGTCCGATAAATCCAAAGACCCGGGAAATATCATCAGATATTCTCCCGCTTCGTCTGCAACGCGTAGTACTGCGTTAGTGCAAGCCTAGCCCTGCGTATTGCCATGTCATGCATCATGTTGCATCTGTGTGCGTTATATTTATTGTTTCTTCCCCCTCTTCTCTCCGGTAGACCCCGAGGCTGACGCTGCTGCCGGATACGACTACCCCGTCGACGATCAACCTTTTGCCGCATAGCAGCAAGGCAAGCAAAACCCCCTTGAGCATTCCGATATCGCCTATTCTTCTCCCTCTTATGCTTGCATTAGATTTTGCTACTGTATTAGTTAGCTCCTATTCTGATGCATAGCCTGTTTTTGATGAACTGCTACTACACCTGTTATCATATCAACTGCCTAGAATAGGTTGATCATTGAACCCCTAAGACCCCCCCTTAGTCCCAGTTGCCCCTGCTTTCATCGACGACACAGAGGACTTGAAGACAGAAGACTCAGTCGTCATGACTGACAAGCCAGGCCCCTCACATCACCGCACTCCCCCTTAGTTGTACGACTCTACAGTGCTACTATCGAGTACCGAGGGTGACACCTCATGAAGTACTCCTGATGCTAGTTCTGTAGTGTAGCTAGTCGGTCGTGGTTATCGAGGGTGATTCCTCCTTCCCCACTCTCGACGATGACTCTGTCGTGCAACCCCTCAAGTGTGGGACCCTCGAGGGTGATTCCTCTAGTTCCACCTTGACGGTTTCATTGAGCGGGACCCCATGAGGGTGATTCCTCAGGTTCCGTCTCGATGTTTTATACACACAGTTACTATGACCAGGTTACATGAAACATGTTGAAGACGGGTCGGCCCCAAGGGTACCCGCGAGAGTGATATTGGTGGGGTGCGCCGGAAAGGCACCCGAGTGTTATTGGCGGGGCGACGGACTGCATTTCTTGGTTCGAGCTTGCCCCGCACAAATAAATTGCTAATGGGTGGGGTACTTGATCTGAGTTAGGTCGTTGGCCTTAATACGCACTAAACCTTCACGTGGGGAAGTTATGGGCACTCAGCGTCGTTGTATCAGCCGAAGCTCTTCGGACGTCAGCAATGGAGTGGCGCGCGCCGGATTGGTCTGGAACGCATCGCGCTTGTTACTAAGGGGTGCAGCGAATCAAAGGGTATAATTCGGAACACGCCTGGACTCACAAGATATGCTTGTGGGATCTGCCTTACTTTAAAGACCTCCTTTGCCCACACAACATCGACGTGATGCACATTGAAAAGAATATCGCCGAGGCCCTTTTTGGTACATTGTTCGGCATAGAGGGGAAGTCAAAGGATAATCCTAAGGCTAGAGTCGATCAGGAGGCTCTATGTGATAGACCGTTACAAAACATGCGACAACCGAAAGGAAAGAAGAACTGGAGGAAGCCAAAGGCATGGTTCAATCTTGGAAGGCCAGCTATGAGGGAAATGATCTTGTGGGTGAGAATGCAGTTGATGTTCCCCGATGGGTATGCAGCGAATCTAAAGAGGGGAGCGAGTCTTGACAAATTGAAAATATTTGGTCTCAAGAGTCATGATTGGCACATATGCCTTCAGCGGGTAATGCCAGTGATGTTGCGTGGCTTTATCCCTGAGGATGAATGGCTAGTACTGGCAGAGTTGAGCTATTTCTTCCGTGCTCTTTGTGCGAAAGAACTATCGCCTGACGTGCTAGATGAACTGGAAGAGTTGGCGCCGGAGTTGATCTGCAGGTTAGAAAAGATCTTTCCACCGGGCTTCTTTAATCCAATGCAACATTTGATTTTACATCTCCCGACCGAGGCAAGATTGGGGGGGCCGTGCAAAATCGTTGGTGCTTCGCAACTGAGAGGATGCAGAAGACGCTTCGAGCAAAATGTAAAAATAAACGTAGAATTGAAGCATCGATGGCCGAGGCATTCATTTCTGAGGAGGCGGCAAACTTCGTGACAGCACACTACGAAGCCAAGAATCGTCATTTGCATAATCCGAAGCCTCGGTACAATGATGGCAACCGTGAAAAAGGTCGATCCAACCTCAGCCTATTCAAAGGGAAGCTCGCACCAGCCGGTGCTTCGAAAGCAATAGCGTTGGATGTCGAAGAATGGCAGACCATTTCGTTGTATATCTTCAACCACCTAACAGAAGTGCGGCCGTACATCGAGTAAGTTCTCGGTACATTGTTTCGCAACTTCTAATTCCTTTGAACTGCTCTTATTCCCGGATATGTGATACAGTCGATACGTCGCCAAATTCTCGGATGGAGCGGTGATCCAAAAGGATTCCATCGAAGAGTATGAGCTTCTGGCAAAGCATGGAGGCGGCTATCCTGGTTTCATCTCTTGGTTCAAACAAACGGTAATTTCCATTAGACCATTTCATTTCTTCGTCTAGTTTGCGGCTAATGCAACAATCCTTTCGTATTAAACTTGTAGGCTAATTCAGAGTCTATGGACGCCGAATTGAGACAAGTCGCTAATGGTTTTGACTATAAGGTCCGTTCATTTGACAAATACGACATCAACGGGCGCTTTCGTACTTTTGGCAAAGAGCTATCTATGGCCGACCGAAAGTCTACAAATTGTTGTGTCTTTGCTATCGGCGAAGGAGGTGTCGAGTATTATGGAAGAGTTGAAGCAATTTATGAACTTATATTCTTTGGTGAAAACCCACCGAACATCGTAGGCTTCAAATGTTATTGGTTCCAGCTGAAGGAGACTAGAAGGACTCATGAACATATAGGGCTAGTCGAAATGAAACAAAGCACCCATTTAGATGTTCTCGATGTCTATATTACGGCTCAACAGGTGTCCCAAGTTTTCTATCTACCGTGGGCCTGCCAAACTGATCCAAATCTGAATGGTTGGGATGTCGTTTATGATGTGTCGCCACGTTTTAGACCACCTCCCCTCAATGAAGATGATTATGAACCTCACATTAACCCAGACACATATGAAGGAGAATTCTTCCAACAAACACGTCTTTCCACAAAACGTTTCAAGAACAGCTCTACTTCACCCCAGAACATTGAAGTAGACAGCGACAGTGAATCCGACTTCACCCCTGAGCCGGAACAAGAAGAGACGGGAGAAGAAGAGGTTACTGCTGCGGATGACCTCTCAATGCTTGACCGATTACATAAAGGAGGCCTTCCACATGTTGTTCCCGATAGTGATGATGATGATGCACTTATTGATGATAGTGATGATGATGATGCATTTATTGATCCCGGAGCATATATAGACGATGAAGATTATTATTAGTTCATGTCAGGTATTATTCAATTTTTATTATATACATGATGATGATACACTCAAATTATATATATATACATATTATTATTCATGTCGGTATTCAATTTTTTATGTTGTACTAATTTCGTTTACTCTTTGTCATGGCAGGTGTTGTAAGATGGTGGGTGCGGGTCGAGAGAGATCCGAGGCTCCTTCTTCATCGGCGCGTGTTGGGAGGGGTACTTACATTCCACCCCAAACTCTCCGGAGAGCGTTGTACGACAGTATTGGGACACCCGAGGGCGCTTCTTCGTCGGCGAAGTTGCCCACCGGGAGAGGAGGTCGGGGGAAGAAGAGAGCTCCAAAAGGTACACGTGGTTGCCGCGGGAGAGGTACGAAGGCTGCTACGCCTTCCTCGCCGCCACCCCCAGCTGATTCACCGGAGCACAGGACTGCTACGGTGGACCGTCTGAGGTGGAGGCTACAAGGACTCCTGTCCACGAGCCTTGGGTCGACGATCCTTCTGTCCCAGACGCTTCGACCCGCGAGACTCCTGTGCCAGATGCTTCGTCCTACGAGACTCCACATGCTTCGACCGGATGGGATACCTGGCCGGATCTGCATCAGCCGGAGCCAAGTGGCCATGCTGATGGTGGCGGGGATCAGTTTTCTGATAGCGGGGACGAGGTGGTTGAGGGGGCCACCATCTACCAGCGTGGGTGTACATGGCTCCCGCCCGTGCCGGCGACCCGCGAGCAGAGGTGGCCGATTAGGCCTGAGTCGCAGAAGTAAGTGCATTTACTCTTTTTAAACCTTTTGCCTTCACGTTTCTTCACATATCTAATGTGTTGGCTTTGTCATACTGCAGGGGTTGGATTCACGCCAAGGATGTCCACAGGCCCAACTCCATCCTTGGTGTGATTTTACGGCATAACTTCCCGGGGTTTGTCACGTTGCCTGGCGAGGGTCAGCTTCCAGAGTTAGGATTGAACTGGGAGCACTACTTGGCTGCCCCGGCCCCGCCGGAGGAGATGATCGACGGTGTGTTGTGCAACACGAGGGCCGACATGGTGATCAGAAAGTTCTGGGTAATTTCTCCTTTACACAATTAAAAATCAATAATAGCTAGTTATTGTACTAATCAGTGTTGTCTCGTTTGATTGCAGACCTTCTACAGGTGTGAGGAGGGATACGAGGAGGCCGCGGCAAAGGTTATCGATTACGAGTGCAGGCGCCTACTACAGAACTTACGGCACGAGGCTCGGGTACAGGCTGTTCGAGACTACTACGCCTCGCGGCGTATTAAGAAGGACAAGTCGTCGTCCCGCCGAAAGTTTCTGGACAAGGAGCAGTACATGAAGGTAATTACCTATTCTTAAGGCCTTGTACTTAGTTTCCTTGCTTTGATTCGTAGGCGTAGCTCTCAAATTTCTCTTACTAACTTAGGTGCCCCCGAGATGGTGTGCGGATAAGATGGATTGTTGGGAGGCGTTGGTGAATGAGTGGTGCTCTGACAAATGGCGAGTCGTCCACGACGATGCCAAGGAACGGCGTGCCCAAATGGAAGGTGTGCCACACCATCAAGGCAGCGCCAACTTATTTCAGTTCGGGCGGAACTGGGTATGTGGTTTGCTTCATGATTCCTGCAATTCATTCTTGATGCTAGCTTGACCCCTTTATTAATACTTTGTTCCTCTCTTGTAGGCGCATTTCAATAAGACGGAGGTGCCACAGGTGTACGACCTCTATGCCATGGCCCATACTGCCTCATACAAGAAGGCCAAGGCATTCTCTGAGTCTGACCTCGATAATCCCCAGAACTTCACCAACATCTCCTCCCACTACAAGCTCGTGAGGTACAGAGATGTGGGGAAGGCAGTGAATGGGGAGGACTTCAACCCGAGCCAGCATCCTATTGATCCAGAGCTACTGATGATAGCTGGCGGCGGGAGGCCCCATGGCTCGATAGCCATTGGAGATGGACTTATACGGTCTTCGCGCATTCTCCGGCAGATCAAGGCGCGCCAAACGATCTCCTGTCCTGAGATAACGCCTTGTCCACGGCCAGTCCAGCTCGCCATCGAGTTTAGTCATACAGACTCAGATAGCTTTCCTCCATTACATTGTGTGTGTGAACAAAGATGATTACAATGCTAACGAGGAGTTGTGTTGCAGGCTGCTCTGCAGAAAGAGAGAGAGGCAACCCAGGCACTTCTGGCGGAACAGGCCCGGCAGGAGGCGGAGGAGAAGAGGGATTTGGAGGAGAGGGCGGCTAGGTTGTTGGAGGAAGAGTGGGCACGGAACGATGCGTCTAACCGGGCCATGTAGGAGCTCATCGTGGTAAGTTTCTTCTTCATATTAGCCATTAGACCATGCACTACATGTTCGTTTCAGTAATAACCAATATGATTGACTTGTCAAAACCAAATGTGCAGTCTTTGTGCGAGAAGACCGGCCAGACCCCTCCGCCGATTCCAGTCATTACCACGGCTGGAACGGTGAGTTTCATTTCAATGTTCATTAGTTACTAGTCTTAACATTTCAGCGTCATCATGCTAACGCAAATGATCTTTGGTGCAGCATAACTCCCGAGCCGCATCGCACGATCCTTCTCCAGGGCCAAGTAGTGCTCCAGGGGACACCGGCCCGAGCAACCCCGGTGCTTCACCTCTGTGATGACGAGGACGGTAAGCCCTAATATGCCACTTACTTGGCTCATTTTCTCAAACAAAGACAAACTTAGCACTCAGACAAACTTAGCACAAAGACAAACTTAGCACTTAGACAAATGTCATATTTTACCTAAGTTAGCTTTGTTTCCTCTAAAATGACATAGTAAGCTTACTTACCTCCAAAATGACATATTGTACCTAAGTTAGCTCTAAAATGACCTATTGTACCTAAGTTAGCTCTAAAATGACCTATACTTAGCATTGTTTCCTCCACAATGACATAATAAGCTTAGTTAACTCAAAAATGGCATAATAGACTTGGTAACCTCATAGATGCCATAGACTTAGCTTATTTTCTTGCAAAATGACACAATAAGCTTAGTTAGGTCAAAAATGTGATAATTACCTAGGTTAGCTCTAAAATGACACAAATAAGCAATAAGAAGAAGAAAAACAAGAGGAGAAAGAGAGAGAAGAAAAACGCTTCTTCATCTTCTTCTTCTTCTAGATCTTCTTCTACTTCTAGATCTTCTTCTACTTCTAGATCTTCTTCTACTTCTTCTAGTATTCTTTTTCTAACTTTCTTATTTCCAATTTTGTAGATTTGGTTGAGTTCACGGCAGCTTGCTTTGATGTAGTGCTAGTGTTTACTTTCTGTTTTCATTTTGTATCGATGAACTTACGTGAAACTTTCTACCTATGTATGAGACTATGTATGTATGGATGAAACTATTGTAATATGGTGAACAATGTGACATTTGATACTTTTAATTTGGTATAATTGTTGGTTGATCATAACCATATAGCAGGGATATTGTTTCTGTGACATATATATATACATATCATATATTTGCCTGTGAAAATTGTTGAATATAACAAAAACAGGCAAAAAAGAGGCAATACAGCCTCTTTGCCGTCTGCCCCGGATGGCAAAGACCTCTTTGCCGACGGCCACCGTCGGCAAAGTGGGCACATGGCAGCCACCTGTTAAACCTGGGAGCACTAGGCCTTGGGACCATTTGGACTCTTTGCCGTCCGGGGCAGACGGCAAAGGGCTGGGCGGGGAGGCCGTCAGGGGCAGTCGGCAAAGGGCTGGGCGGGGGGGCCGTCAGGGGCAGACGACAAAGGGCTGGCGGGGCCGTCGGGGGGCAGACGGCAAAGGGCTGGGCGGGGGGCAATGGGCTGGGTGGGGGCCATCAGGGGCAGACGGCAAAGGACAGTGTGGGGCCGTCAGGGGCCGTTAGCCACCTAACGGTGCTAACGTTGGTACTACGCCGTCCGGGGGCGTTGCCGTCTGCAGGTTGATGGCAAAAATACTTTGCCGTCCGCTGTGCCAAGGCATACGGCAAAGAACCCCTTTGCCGGAGTTTATTCGGCCCAAACTTTTGCCATCCGCTGGCTGACGGCAAAGGCCTTTGCCGTCCGTGGTTGTGCCCTTTGCCAGATGGCAAAGACCCTGATTCCTGTTGTGTATTCCATACTTGCCCCATCCAATTTTCTGAGAGAGAGCCACCTACTCATGTGTTGAGATAAAGCCATTCCACTCTATCCATATGAATCTTGATCTCTAGCCTCCCCAAGTTGCTTTCCACCAAATCAATCTCTTCCACCATAGCCAAATCTGTGAGAGAGTGATTGTGTGTTGAGGAGTCTATCATCTTGAAGCACAAGAGCAAGGAGTTCATCGACATTGCCGAGCCTATTACCTTTTGGAGGGTGGTGTCTCCTAGATTGGTTATGTGTCTCTTGGGAGCCTCCTACTTCGTGTTGTGGAGTTGAACCAAGAAGTTTGTACGGGCAAGGAGATCGCCTACTTCGTGAAGATCTACCCATAGTGAGGCTAGTCCTTCGTGGACGGAAGCCGTTATGGAATAGTCAAGGTTGCTACTTCGTGGACCCTTATGGGTGGAGTCCTCCGTGGACTCTCGCGACCGTTACCCACCGTGGGTTGAAGACTCCATAAACGTGGACGTACGATAGCACCACCTATCTGAACCATGGGAAAAATCTTCGTGTCTACAAATTGCGTTTGATCTTCCTTCCTACCCTCTACTATACATGCTTGTTGTTACTTTCCGCTGCTATACTCTTAGACATACATGTGTAGGGTGCACTTGACTTGCTATCATTGCTAAAATCTGCCAACACTTAAAATTGGGAAAAGGTAGAATTTTTATTTGGTCAAGTAGTATAATCACCCCCCCCCCCCCTCTAGACATACTTTCGATCCTACAATGTGGTGTGCGCCTCTGAGAAGCATGTGGTTATATATGATTACATGTCTTGAAAACATTAAGGATTTGAGATCTTAACACATAGTATAACTGAGTCGTGAGGAGAAATATGAATGGGGATATTAATACAATGACACGAATATGACTATATGAAGTATCACACCACAGAATAAGCATCGCATTCCATCGAATGTTTAATGCATATGTGTGTAAATATAGGGGATAGTGGCAGTCTTACCTCCTTGTCCTTACCGAGGGGGGAGCTGGAGATGGTGTGCTCACAACAACAAGAAGGAAGACCATGATGCACTCGGCATGTCCATGGAGTGGCGGATCACTGAGGCCCGTTGTGGAGGTGCCTCCACACATTCAAGGTTGTGTAAAGCTAGTGACACAAGGGTCACACACAGAGACGTCGGCCATCGAGGCCATGCGAACCCTAGGGCGCATTAGTGATGCAATACATGATATTGGTGGGAGACAATGGTCAAAGTCTTCATGATTTGAGACTATGAGTATACCGTGTGCTATACTCATGAGAGAAGCCACTAGTGAACCCTACAGCCCCCGGGTCTACTTTTCCAACATATTGCTTTCCGATCTACCTTTTTGCAATCTTTGTTTTCAGATCTACAAAACCAAGAACCCAAAAACATATTGCTGCATATTTACTCTTTTTATTTGTGTTCTTGAGAGATCTATCTCTCCTATCTATCACTACCTAATCTATCTTATTACCGTAGAGAGATTGACAACATCTCTTTCGCGTCGGGTTGCAAGTATTTGTTGTTTGTGTGCAGGTGCTGCTTATTGGGTGGCGGTGATCCTCCTACTGGTTCGATAACCTTGGTTTCATAAATGAGGGAAATACTTACCGTCGCTGTGTTGCATCATCCATTCCTCTTTGGGGAAATACTGACGCAGTCTCAAGCCACGTCAAGAGGCTAGATGCTATTGAAAAGAAAATGATTACCAAAGAACATCTTGAAAATTTGGATAAGAAAATGCATAATCTTGCTAATAAAATTGGGTCAAAAGCGGGAGACGCCTTTAAATTGTTAAAGGAAAAAGAGACCGTAGTTAACGAAAGGATAGAAGAGAGTCCTTACCGGATTGATAAACTAGAAAAAAAAAATAGTAACTTGGGTTCGGCTTTTTCTTCCTTCAAAACTATTGAAAAAACTCCTGTAAAAATTTGCAAAACCACGCAACTCACTAAGAACAAAGTTGCTACACCTAGTGGCCACAAGGGAGATCTCAAAATGATTAGTATTCCCCGACTTTGTTGAAATAGTAACAGACCCTATTTACAAAAGTGATTTTTTTTGTGTTTTTCCTAGAAGTGTTGTCATTGAGAATATGCATGCTAAATTCTTGAAGAAATCTAGTTGTGTGATTGAAGATTTGAAAACTAAAGATGACAATACTTGAATCTATGCGTTATGCCTAGCTAGGGGCGCAAAATGATAGCGGTTGTTAGGCAACCCAATGAATAAATTTATTTTCGTCTTTTTCTTTCTGTTTTTGAGTGTTGACACAATTATGCCTCTGCTATGATTGTGTTTTTATGTTTTATTTAGTGGTTGTGCCAAGTAGAGCCTTTAGGATGATTCATAAGATGAGTACAAACAATGCTGAATCTGAAACAGAAACTTTGCCTCCAGTGTTCGAATTTTCATTTTTTACTGAAACGTGTTATTGAGATGAAATTGTAACACAGTATTGCTATAAAAATTTTTTACGTTATCCTAATTTTTCAGAATATTTAGAGTTACAGAAGTATGGTTAGAGTACAGATTACTACAGACTGTTCTGTTTAAGACAGATTCTGTTTTCGTTGCATTGTGTGCTTGTTTTGATGAATCTATGGGTTATATTGAAGGGTATGAGCCATGGTAAAGTTAAAATACAGTAGTTATAATGCAATAATAAAATATGAACGAGTTTGCAACAGTACTTAAAGTAGTGATTTGCTTTATTATACTAACGGATCTCATGAAGATTTTGTTGAGTTTTGTGTGATTGAAGTTTTCAAGTTTTGGGTGAGATCACGATGCATGAAGGAATAAGGAGTGAAAAGAGCCTATGCTTGGGGATGCTACAACACCCCCAAGATATATCCAAAGAGAAACAAGCAACTAAGCTTGGGGATGCCCCGGGTGGCATCCCCTCTTTCTTCTAACGACCATCAGTATTTTACTTGGAGCTATATTTTTATTCGTCACATATCATGAGTTTTGCTTGGAGCGTCTTGTATCATTTGAGTCTTTGCTTGCTTTGCATTTTAGTTTGTCACTTGTATCCTTGCTGGACACACCTATTTGAGAGAGCCAAAATTATGCTATGATTTGTTAGAATTTCTCTATATGCTTCACTTAAACTTTTTGAGCTATAGAATTGCTCTAGTGCTTCACTTATATCTTTTTGAGCACGGTGTGCTTGGAAATTTTTGAAAAACACTCTCATGCTTCACTTAGATAAATTTGAGAGTTAGTATTTTTTTTGAAGAAATCCTCTCATGCTTCACTTATACTATTTTGAGAGATGAAACTTTTATGCTCATGTGCTTCACTTAAATTTGTGTGAGCTTGTCAAAAGCAATGGCAATTTATGAAACTAGTCCCAAAGTGATAGATATCCAGGGCGGATATAATAAAAACTTTGGTGAAGATCATTGGACAAATTAAACCTGATTCCTTGTAATAGTTTTGAGACATGATGATAGTAATATGTGAGTCATGTTAGTGAGTAATTATGCTTTAGTAGGAATATTGGTGTTAAGTTTTGTGATTCCCTATGCAAGTACGAAAGTCAATAGTTATGTAATGAAATTACATCCTACTTATGGTGCATTATTCGGTGTTAGTTATGCTCAATGCTCGCTTATGTGAATTTTCGTTTCTTGGTTAGATGCTTCTCAATCTATTTGCTAGCCTCCATTTGTACTAAGTAGAAATACTACTTGTGCATCCAAAATCCTTAAACCCAGTTTTGCCTTATGAGTCTACCATACCTACCTATATGCGGTATTTCCATGCCGTTCTAAGCAAATTTGTATGTGCCATCTCTACTTTTCAAAATAAATTTCCTTTTGTTGTGCTCGTACCGCTCATGAAACGGTAGGGGTGTCCAATATTTTTCCATGCTAGATGTGTTATTCTCATGATGAGTGTTTATTCACTTGTCATTGCATGAGAGTGCGGCGGTAATAGGGATACCCAGTCCCGAAATGAAAAATATTTTTTTTACTTTATTTTGTCAAATAATAAATTCATTGGAAAGTGTTGTTATGGAAGGCAACCGTGGATACGGCCTACCATGGATTGTGAAAGAATGGTGGAAAAAGGAATAAACTTTATTTTCTGTTTGGGAACCGCCTATGATATATCTAGCATGGAAAGTATTGTGAACTACTTTGTCGTTTTCGTTGACAGGTGTCGGGGCACGGATGCTCACGATCACCTATGGGACCAGAGGCCCCTTATGGTTCGGCAGGGGGGGTCACGTTGCACGAAGAGCGGAGAGCATGAGACGGCGCGACGATCAGGACACGAGCATTTTACCCAGGTTCGGGCCGCTGCTAAGCGTAAAACCCTACTCCTGCTTTTGGTGGATTTGTTCGGAAGAACACAGGTGGTGCCTTGCGCTCTACCGCGGCAAGGGTTGCCTTCGGGGAAAGAGCTGCTAGGTGAGTACAAATGTTCGGGGTTCCGAATCGCTAACCCTGAGCTAGGTAGCCTTGGGCCTCCTTTTATAGTGCAAGGGGTTACCACAATGGCAAAATAGTCATTATCTATCGATTAGATAGCTTAGCAGAGCTATCATACCTAACTCTGGCATTAGAGACAAAATACCATCATTGCTAGTCTAGGTGGCGCGCTGGGGTGCATCCCCGGCAAGCTTATACCACCGCTCTAGCTAACCGTTGTACCCTGCCTCGACACGTCAAAGGACGGGTGTCCAGGAGGGGTAATCTTCCTTCCAGCGTGTAGCCACGTGTTTAGCGAGAGCCACTTAGCCACTTGGGGGCTCGACACCGCATTGACAAGTGACTGGCCTTGCAATGCAGTGGAGCGGTGGCCGAACAGCTCGCGCCTGCCGGGAGGTGGCTTGCAGGGTCTTCATGAAGAGGCGCGCGCATGCCCTGGACCCCCGGCAAGCGTCGGGGACGCGCCTGGCATGCTGCAGCCCGGGCTTGGGCTGCCGCATTGAGCTTGTTGAAGTCTTGTCTTGATTGTTGCTGGGTTGGCTTGGTGTGTGGAAGGTTTTTACCGTCGTCGCCTGTGCACAAGTCAAGGGCACTGGGTACCCCTGTCCCAGTACACCGACAGGAGCCCCCGGGTCTGGCCCACACGTGCTCGCCAAGTGTCGTTGGGTCAGGTCCAAGTTTCATGCACAGACGCGCAATGTGAGGGAGTAACTGCCAATTTATTGGTCAGCACTGACCCACCACCTCAGGCCGTTTCCGCCACGCGCGCCGCATGCATAGCGGGGAGTTAGCGACGGGCGCACGTGACTTAAAGCCTGGTCGTGGTAGAAACCGCAGCGCCATGGATTGGAGCAATGGGGCGGTTACCTGTTCGCCCGTGATCGTGGGCGATGGAATTGGTGGAGACGGGCGGCGAACCTTGGAGCGGAGGAGAGCCAGCCCCCGCGTCCTCCCCTATAAATTGGGGATCGCGAGGGGCGATGCTCATCCATCCTTTCTTCCTCCTCGAGTCCGAATCCACAGAGCTCTCCCTTCTGCTTCCTTGTCTTGAGCCGCGCTTGCTACTAGCATGCCCAGGGGACGAGGGCATCCTCTGGCCTCTGCCTCAACGGCGAGGGGTTCCCGCCGGGATCATGCCATCGCTTGAGCCGCGGAGGCGGGGGGTGGTTCGAGTGCGTGTGGTTGAGGAGCCGGAAGGGGCCGAAGTCGACACGGGGCCCGTGGCCGGGGAAGACGGAGTGCTGCTTCTCTTCCTCCTCCGCCATCAGACCCTCCCCTTGAGGAGGCCCATGCCGAGGGAACGGCGCTGGAGTTCGTCATCAAGCTGCGTGGTCCTCCCCGAAGCCGCCTGCGCCTTCCTCACCCTTTTGCCAGGGTGATGGAGGTTGACAAGCCGCACGCCCTGTGGTTGCGGGCGCATGGTTGCTGCAATGGTGCCGTGCGAGTGGACGTCGAGTACCCAGAGCGTCGCGTCATGCTTTTCAGGCGCGGGTGGAAAACCTTCGCTCGCGCCCACATCCTCATGGGTGGGCACGTCCTCCACTTCAAGTTGATGGAGGCCGACCTGCTATCCGTCAAGATTTATGGGCGTTCGAGCACTCGTCTTGGCTGCTGCGAGGAGAGCTCGAGTGATGTCGAAAGCTCCTCCTCGAGCGATAGCGATGAGGAGGACAGTGTCGGTGAAGACGACGACGACGATGAGTCCCAGGCCGTCAAGTCAGAGTACGACAACCTGGGCTCCAGCCGATCGTCGGCTGCACCATCACCGTCATCGCGCTCCTCCTCCTCCCCCCGGCAGAGCGATTTGCCGGGGGTCCTCGACTCGGGCGCCGCCTCTTCTTCTCAGTTGGACCCCGGTAGGCTCGTGGACTTCGGCTTCGTCTTCCTTTCCGGTGGGCCTGCCGTCCGTGCAATGCTGGTCCTGACGGGGTCAGGCTGGGCTTCTGTTGAGGTCCTCCCTCTGCTCTTTTTCTCCTGTAATCTACCCCTAGGGGAGAAAGTCAAATAAAGAGTTATTAAAAAAGGGGCGCCCTCTTATGTAATCTTTATCCCGCTTGTATCGAAAATGAATGAGAAGAAAGTGCCCTTTTCTTCCTGCAAGTACTATCCTTTTCTTTCCCTGTTTATGTTGTTTTTGGGATGTTTGGTCCCTGCTACACAGAGCCACTTGTCGGATCACAACTTAACCACGAGTGCCAAGGGGAAACGAGCCCCCGGCAACAGGTTGGCGTTGTTCCCCGACAGAGCTCCTTGCCGGTGTCGGCGCAGCTCCCCACAGTTGTTGAACAGAAAACAAGGGGCACTACTGGAATTCAGTTATTTGCCGTCTGCCACATCTTTGCCGTCTGCTGGCGGATGGCAAAGAAGGTCTTTGCCGTCTGCTGCCATAAAGCAGATGGCAAAGATATGGCTGACGGCAACGGTTCTGTTTGCCATCTGCTGGTCCTTTGCCGTCTGCCAGCAGACGGCAAAGACCGTAAAGGCAGACGGCAAAGAGGCTAGGTAGGTCCCACTGGACCTTGGTCCACTGACAAAGAGGTATGCCGTCCTCATTGTCTTTGTCGTCTGCCCTGCTTGTCTTTGCCGTCCGCTAGCGGACGGCAAAGAAGACGCCTGGCTAATGGTAAGGTACCAGCCCCCACCCACTCCTCTCTCTCGATCTCTCACTCCCTCGACTCCCTCTCCCTCTCCCCCCGTTGCCCCCTCCCGCCCCGGCCGCCGCCGCCCCCTCCCGCCCCGGCCCCACCGTCGCCGCCCCGTAGCAGAGCCCCGCCGACGCCCCCTCCCGCCCCCTCCGGTCGCCACCCCCTCCCGCCCCCTCCGGTCGCCGCCTCCTCCCCGCCCCCTCCCATCGCCTCCTCCCCCTCCCGCCGCCCCCTCCCCGCACCTCCGCCCCCTCCCACCGCCTCCTCCCCGCACCGCCGCCCCCTCCCCGCCACCCCCTCCGCGCACCACCGCCCCCGCCCGTCACGACCACCGCCCTGCCGCCCCACCTCCCCCGCCCGTCGCTACCACCGCCCCGCCGCCCCACCTCCCGCCGCCCCGCCATCGCCCCGCGGCTACACTGCCCCGCCGCCGCCCCGCGGACACGCCGCCGCCCCGGCGCCCCGCCTCCTCGCCGCCCCGTCGCCCGACCGCCCCGCCGCCCTCACCGCCCGGCAACCTCCCTCCCTCCGGTGAGCTTTTTTTCCCTTTTCTCTGTATTTTCTTTTGTTTTCATTTAATTTTTGCTGTTAGAGATGAATAGGCTGGGTTAATTAGGTTAGTTCAATTAGGTTAGCACAGAGCACTAGATGCAACAATCTTTTAGTACGTATGGACAACCTAATAGTGGTGCAGGCGCTACATAATAATGAAGTACACTCAATGGTGGCGGCTCCTATTTTGCAAGATTGTCGAGTGATGTTGAGAGAATTCGGGAAGGCTGTGGTAGAACATTGTATTGGAGAGTCTAATATGGTTGCGCATGAGCTAGCTTAGTGGGGCGGTGCCAATATTCCTACTTTTTGGGTGGAGGCTCCGCCAGATTTCCTATTTAAATTTTTAGCTGATGATGTAAGTGCCATTTGATTTTTAATAAAGCTAGCCATGATAGCCTTCCCCCGACCCCCGATGCCACCGACCCCCGACCCCCGACGCCATCGACCCCCGACCACCGACGCCACCGACCCCCGACCCCCGACACCACCGACCACCGACCCCCGACCGCCGACGCCACTGACCCCCGACGCCACTGACTCCCGACGCCACTAACCCCCGACCCTCGACACCTATTCTGCCTCCTGTTGACCGAAAAGGTGCTATTCGGGCTTCCAGAGGCCGAGGAGGTCATAGTTTTGTAAATTATGAGTTAGGTTAGATATTTTCTGATTCTATTATAAAAAATATCATATTTGTGTTGATCGGGTGAATTTCAATGTGCAGTTGTTCGACGACCTCCCCGTGCGTTGGACGAGCTCCCCTGCTGCGTTTGTGGGTGAGCACAAATGACATCTCCTCCCCCGGCCCCCTTAATTTGCTCGGTTCCAGTCTTCGTGCCGATGAAACTTGCTAGCTATAGGTGTCTTCAATCATCAGTATGCGTGACCAGTATGCGTCTCCCGTTCGAAAGGGCGGCATCTATAAATATGCATGTCTTTGCATATTTATAACCGCCATCCTTTCGAATTGTCCAACGTTATCCATGGACAGCCCGAGTATGTGTAGATTGGGTTCGTTTTCCCGTATGCTCTGCTCCGGATCCGATGCGGAATTTCGTCAATGCCTCCCTGTTGTTCTCCGGGTACACATCCTCTCTGCTTATTGCCGAGACGTGTATCAGGAGAACAGCGGGGAGGTGCTGCCGAAATTCTACGTCGGATCCGGAGCAGAGCATGGTAAAACGAACCCAATCTACACATACTCGGGTGGGATTAGGACCTATCTCTACCTATTAGCGTGTAGGTTGCATGGACATAATAAAACTGACAAACTTGATTAACGGATGAATATAGATGATGAATTATATATATATTTCTTGTGTGTTTAGTAGGTAGGAAAGATGAGTGATCGTGCTTGGATGTACACCGGTCACCCTAGTCAGAAAGAAATGACCATTGAATGGTTAACAAAAACCAAGGGGTTTCTGAGCGCCGCATTTGCAAATGGCCAGGAAATAACCTGGTGCCCCTGTGTCCGGTGCGACAACCATAAAAAGTGGACACGGGATGAAATGGGTAAACACTTGCAGAAGTGGGGTTTTACGACTGATTATACGGTGTGGAGATTTCATGGTGAGTCTGCCCAACGTGCCAGAGCTGAAGTGGTTCGTCATCGCACCGACGAGCATGGTACCGGGATCGAAGACATGGTGCAAGACTTTGATGATGCTCGGGATTCAGACGATGAGATGGAGGAATCTGCAAAGGCCTTCTATGAAATGTTGGAGTCTTCAAAACGTCCTCTCCACGAGCACACTGAGCTTTGTCAGCTGGATGCCATCACGCAAGTAATGGCTCTGGAGGCTCAGTTCAACCTGGGCAGAGAATGCTACGACGCGATGATGACGATATTTGGACGCTTTCTACCCAAAGGCCATGTATTGCCAGCAAACCTGTACCAGTCGGACAAAATCCTACGTGCGCTTAAGATGCCCTATGAGAAGATAGATGCCTGTGAGAATGGATGTGCCTTATTTAGGCTTGAGTATGCGAGCTTCAACTATTGTCCCATTTGCAAGTCTTCCAGGTATGTTGTGGTAGACAACGGTATGGGTGAGAAGAGTCAGACCAAAATCCCAGTTAATGTTCTTTGGTATATGCCAATCATACCAAGACTTCAACGTCTTTTCATGGTCGAAGAGACGGCCAGACAGATGACGTGGCATAAATTGGGCAAAAGAACCAAACTAGATGTAGATGGGAATCCGACGTTGGGACACACTTTAGACGCTTTTGCGTGGAAGCACTTCGATGCATTACATAAGGATAAAGCGGCAGATCCAAGGCATCCTCGAGTCGCCATCAGCACGGATGGGTTCAATGTGTTTGGTATGACGGCAACCCAATACAGTTGCTGGCCTGTATTTGTCATTCCACTCAATCTTCCCCCCGGAGAGATTATGAAAAGAAAGAACATTTTCTTGACGTTGATAATTCCAGGGCCCAACTATCCGGGGAAGAATATGAATGTGTACATGCAGCCACTTAAGGATGAATTGCAAGAAGCTTGGGATAATGGGATCAAGACATATGACGCCTCTACAAAAAAAACTTCAAAATGCATGTGTGGTACATGTACTCGCCGCATGACTTGCCGGCGTATGCGCTATTCATTGGCTGGTGTGTGCATGGAAGGTTCCTGTCGTGGTTTTATCACGGCAGATGTCCGAAGACTTAGGTTCGAGGCCATCGCCAAAGGGGAGGACTCAAAGGGGTTGATCGAGATGAAGGACACGAGTTTACCCAGGTTCGGCCCCTCCGGAAGAGGTAAAAGCCTACGTCCTGCTTGTGTGGTATTGATTGAAGTATCGATTATAAGGTAGCGGATTCGCTTGACCTAGTTCTCGACTCGTTGGTTTCCTGTCTAAGCCGCCCCAAGGACTTGCCTTTATATAGGAGGTCAAGCCCCTGGGTTACACGAGTCATAACCGACTCATACTACGTGGTCTATTCTGTCTCTAAGCCGCCTTGCCGTCGTGGGTAAGCCGCCTCCGGGCGGCTTAGCCACCCGGGTCTTCAAGCCATCCTCTGTCTCTGGGCTTCCGCCTTGGCCCATCTGGCAAGCCGCCACGCGGCCTGGCCTTCATCTTCCAGCCCACCTTAGAGGTCTTCCGTTATGAGCCGCCACGTATGACCCGGCCCCTCCTGGGCGGGTCTTACCACGGGGTTATATCCCCAACATTAGGCCCCAGGTTGATTTGAGTCAACTCATGTCAATCTTCAACTCATTTCGCGGCGAGTCTTCCTATTTCTGTCATCTGAAAAGACAAGTTGTAGCCCGCCATGACGTCATATCGAATATTCTGAAAAGATTCCATGACGTATGTAACGGATCTTTTTCATCGAAAGGCCATCCCAAAAATCGAGGCGCCACGTTCGGTCAATCATCACTGTGCCTCCCCAATTTTCGCGCGCACTGTTGCCCTTCCAACTCATAAATAGGGACACGTGGTGCTCTTTTCCTTTCTTCTGCTGTCACTATCGCCTTCTTCCTCGCTCAAAGCCCTTCGCCTCCAGAGCTCCGCCGCCCGCAACTGGACCTCGCCGTTGCCCCCATCGCCGGCCGCTGCATCAACCTGAGTTAAACCAGACACTTTGCCGGCACGTCCGCATCCAGAAGGTAATCTCCTCCGGCCCTTGTTAAATATAGATCTATCTCCATTAGGGTTTCCGAGTTCCTCTGTTGTTCATAGCAGTTCATCAGTGTTCATCATGGCACGGACCACTGAGCACCACTTTGCATCCCGTGGTGCTATCTATTTGTTGCGGTTATGCCCTTAATAACAATGCCCTGCTTGCTTTGAATCCGTATAGCAGTTTCCGCCACATACTGTCCGCCTGTTCTTCATCTGCTTTTTAGGTATTTGAATATTTTCCATTTATCCTTTACCCGTAGATCTTGCAGCTGTATTGATAATATGTGAAACTTGTTCGTCCGCACTTAGCCATATTTCTCAGCGCTGCCAGGTCCACTTAACCCGCCATTGCACTGGCGGATCTGATAAAATGCCTGGGCGGCTTAACTCCTCATGTTATGCTGACCACTGCTTCCTTGTTCGGCTAATATTTTTTCTAACCCGCCATACCTTGCATCTTCTCACAACTTAAACCGCCATCATGTCAAGAGCACCATCATCTTGCAATTGGGTCCGCTCCGGAGTCACCGAAGAACTTTTGCTTAACTTTGTCGAGCCGGGCATGCTGCCGGCTAAAGATGTTATACACTGGCGAGTTCCAGGACCTAAAAGAAGGCCTGAGCCCAAGGAAGGAGAAATCGTCTTGTTCACTGATCACCTCCTCCGCGGTTTTAGCCCGCCGGGTCAAAGTTTTTCCGGGACATTCTTCACTCCTTCAAAATTCATCCTCAAGATATAGGTCCAAACTCCGTGACCAATATTTGTCAGTTTCAAGTTTTGTGTGAAGTTTATTTGCAAGTAGAGCCGTCTGTGGACTTCTTCAGTGAATACCACTACGTCAACCGCCAGACTGAAGTAGCGGCTATACCGTGTTTAGAGCTTGGTGGTGTTACAATCCAGAGATGGAGAGATTTGCCATATCCCATAGCTACCTTGCCAAGTCATCCCAAAGACTGGAACAAGACCTGGTTTTACTGTAAAGACACTTCTCCAGAGGGAGAAAATCCATTGCCGGGTTATCGCCCTACCCGGCTTCCCAATTCCGGAGAACTCCCAGGCCGGATGTCAGCCGCAGAACGAGCAAAATACGGTCCAACTTTCGCAAAGGTCAGAGCCTTAATGGCCCACGGCTTGACAGGCGTCGATCTAACCCGCTGCTGGGTTAGCTGGAAGATTCTGCCACTGAGCCGGGGTGATCGGCCTATGCACGAATATACGGGTGAGCCCAATGACCCCCTCTGCTTCAATGCCACCCCTCTGACCGATGAAGATATCAATTCCACCGTCAAAGGGCTTCTAGGCGAAAAGCAAGCGGTTTGCAACAAAACCAGGCTTAAACCCTTTTATGCCAAGAACCCAGCTCCAGATGTAAGACTCTTTTCCCTCAATTGGTCACATTTGTCTTGCACCTTTTAACCTTTGTTGGCGGCTTATGTACAGGCCGACTCCCCTTTCTGGAAAAAGAAGTATAACCCGCCAGTGAGGAAGCCAAAGGTGAAAACCCCCGCTCAGAAGAAGAAGAAAGCCGCCACTCCAGAGCCGCTTGAATCTGATGACTCGGAGGTAAAACTTGACTCCCTTGGCTGTCTCTTTATGCAACTTATTGACAATAATTATTCACAGGATGAAACGGAGACGAGCCACGGAGACGCCCCTGAGGTAATTGAAATTTCTGACTCAGAGAACTTTCCACAAGACAGAATACGGCGGGTCGTCCGGAAAGTCCCCTTCTCTCATCCTCTTGCTCATTTAGACCCCAATTTTCTTTTGAAAAAGCAACAGCACACCTCCCGACGTCAGACCCAGAGCGCCGGCTCTGAAGATCTCGTGGCCAGGTTATCACATGCTCCGGCTCCACGGAAACGGCCAGCTGAGGTATTCTTTAACTGAGGTGCAACTTTAATCAAACTTGCATTGTAACCTTACTCTGCTTTGTATTATCTTAACTGCCTTCAGGATTCTCCTCCTTCATCTGACGACTCAACTGCCTCCAAGCTGCCTCCAATGAAGATCAACCCAGAGTGCGTATCTTTACCTTTGCAACATATATTTTAATACTCTTGTCCTCTATGTAACAATCTTTCATGTCTTCCAGGGCTCAAGCAAAACGAAGGAAAACTGGCGGGTCTAAAGCCCCCCCAACTGCCCAAGAGCCGGAGATGACTAAGCCGGCCTCTCCTTCAACTCACGCTGAGCCAGCTGATATTATGAAGGACGCACCTGAAGACACTCACCAGCCATCTGAGCCGGCAGATCATGACACAGCCACTGAAGATCCTCCAAGGGATAATCCTAAGTCGCCCAAGCCTTCAACAGTCGCCGAAGACACAGTTCTTCCAGACGTTATCATTGCTAAGACGGGTCATCAATCCCCTGAACACCATGTACTGTCAAGACATTCCGGCAAAGCTGAAGCTTCGCCTGAAAGGCTCGACTTTGAACTCCCTGTGCTGGAGAAACTAACTGCTGATGAGCTTCACGCTGGGTTACTGAACCGCCTGACTTCAAGCCGGAACATGGAGCTCAAGCTTGTTAACCTGATGAAGACGAAATATGAGGTAATCTTCTTACCAGCTTTTCCCTTGTACCCTTACGTAGCCGCCAAGAGCTGGTTTAGTATTGTAAATAGTAGACCGGGTCTTCCAATCCATATCATACTCCAAATAACATGGATTGTAGCCCCCAAGTATCGGGTTAGGATAGATAGTAAGCCGATACTCAATTTGAAGAGTTGATCAATGGTAGCCCCCAAGTCCGGGTTAACATAAAATGATGAACCGGAATTTCACTGGAAACTGAACTGATTGTACTGATTGTAGCCCCCAAGTGCCGGCTGATTTTCATGAAGATGAGCAGGGACTGTATTGCAGATCTGTAGAGCGCCGATTGTAGCCCCCAAGTGCCGGCTTTTCTTTGCGGAGATGAGCCGGAACTTGATGAAAGACTTGAGAGCATCGTCTGTAGCCCCCAAGTGCCGGCTTATCTTTGCGGAGATGAGCTGGAACTGCAGTATAGCCTTGAAGAGCAAACAGACATTAGCCCCCAAGTGTCGAGTATATTGCTTGCAATCTGCTTGAGACTTGTAGCGTAATTGCTTCATCAATTATCCTTCAATAACTCATCCTGGCGACTTCAACCTGTTTTGTACTTGTATGATACAGGATGCTTTAGAGACGGATGAGTCTGAGCTGATCAGCCTAAAAGGAAATCTTGCTTCACAACAAACTGCCCGGTCCGAGGCGGAAAATAAATGGCGGGTTGCCATCGAAGATCTTGAGAAGACGCAAGTTGAGTTTGCTCTTTTCAAGAAAACTGCCGAAACTGAACAAGCCGCCCTGACTAAGCGCGCAGATGACGCTGAGGGGCGGCTTACAGTTGTATCAGAAGAACCGCAAAGCCTCAAGCGCCATATCTCCAGGATGACCTCTGCCATCTTTGGTGAGTTTCAAAGACTTAGCCAATTTCCTTGCTTTGAAAATCTTGTGGGGGCGGCTTATAACGCCAAACACGTCTTGCAGGTCAGAGAAGCCGCCAGTTGTCATCTGATAGCTTGTTGAAATTGAAGGCAGTGTACTCCTTAGCGGAACAACTGTACTGCGGGACTCTTTGCACTATCAAAGCAATGCTGACTGAGAAGAGCATCCCCAAGTATATGAAGGGAGTGATTGAACTCTTATCCACGCTGCCCAAGCAGATTGAAGAACTTAAACGATCAGCCGCCCGGCAGGGAGCAATGGCTGCGCTAAGCCGGTCTCTGGCATTTGCTCTGAAGCTAACTGCTGAAGAGATGAAGGACGGGTTCCCATCCAGAAAAGATGACGGCTCAGAATTCACAGCAGAAGACTATGCCCGATGCAGGAAAGCCTCCAGGGTGCTTGCATCAACGCTGGTGGATGAACTTGATCTGTCAACATACCAGGCGGCTTACAGCGAGCCCAGCAAGAGAGTGCGCGGTCCGACTTTTGAAGCCAAAAACTTGACTCCTGCACGCCGTAAGCACCTTTTCGCCCCTAAGATTGACCCATCTGCCCTCTTCGAAGAGGCTCAGTTTGAAGCTCTAACAAACTGCAACTGGGATGTGGACAATCTTCAGATAGAAGAGGTCGAAGACCCGGCGCAGGATGACCCGCCATCGAGCTGAACACTGTAAATTTGATAACTCGGCCGCCTGAGCCGCCAAACTAAGTTGTACAAAACTTAAGTATGTTGCCTTTTGGGCTCTCGTGGAGAGCTTTGTAATAGACTGAGAAAAAACTTTAACTGTCTGAGCCGTGCCATCGTGCACGTATGAACCTTTTGCCTAGCTTGACATATGCCTTGTTTGTCTTTGTCCGGCTTATGATACTAGCTTGCACGGCGGCTCATCTGAGAAGATAAACCCTGCAAAAAATAGACAAGACAGAATATGCTCTGTTTTGCTGTAAGGGCGGCTTGAAAAAGCACAACCCGGAGACGTTAAATCTCATGATCTTTCCTCATTTCCAAAAACTCATAAACCGGTTCTTCTGGGTAGCCTCACTACTTGAACTCTTAACAGTACAGGGTCTCTAGCGAGAGTGACCGTCAATTCTTTGACCGGCTCAGGGTCTCTAGACGAGATTAACTAATAAGAGCGTAGCGAACCAGAAAGAGACGCAGCAGGGGGTGAATACCCTTAGAGCCCATAAGCTACTTCTCACGTGACGTAAATCCATCGTTTGAACCTCAAGGGTACGACGGGCCACTTGGCCGAGAGTACACAGCAGATGGGAGAGTTTGCCTCGCCGCTGTAAGAGGCCCTTGCAGGGGGTAAGTTTACAACTCGCTGCACCCCTGGCAAAGCGGCAGCAACTTACAGGCAGGTATAACCCGGCCTTGCAGATCGAAAAGGGGGTAAGCTCACAACTCACTGCACCCCTAGTGATCCTTGTTGACGGAGTCAACGTTTGGGTCCACGACCCGCCTTACAGTGGCTGAGAAGCCTGATCGAAAGGGTTGAAGCTTAACCCGGTGGGTTGAAAGCCCCCAAACGACCTTGTTGACGGATTCAACTTTTTGGGTCCACGACCCGCCTTACAGTGGCTGAGAAGCCTGATCGAAAGGGTTGAAGCTTAACCCGGTGGGTTGAAAGCCCCCAAACGACCTTGTCGATGATATCAACTTGCACACCATCTTGTAAGCCGCCGTCTTGTAAGCCGCCATATGATGGTGCTATTTTGGCTGAAGAGCCGATCAAGAGGGTTGAAGCTTAACCCGGCGGGTTAGAAGCCCCCAAGTGATCGTATGATTATATCCATCTTTGAGCTATGTGAGATACGTTAAATGGCAGAGGCCCCGGCTTGCAGGGATGCCAACTTTATTATATATATATATATATATATATGATATATACAATGATGATATACAATGGGGGGAGTCGATGACTCAAGTATAGTAGGGCCGCAGATGAGCGATGTTCCACGGCCGGTGGGTCTCCTGCCCAGAAGTGCGTGATTCGTCTCGTACGTCAATGAGATAGTATGACCCATTGTTGAGGTTTCTGCTAACCACAAAAGGCCCTTCCCATGGAGGAGACAACTTGTGCGCGTCCGTCTGATCTTGAATCAGGCGCAACACTAAGTCGCCTTCTTGAAACGTCCGGGTCTTGACTCTGCGGCTGTGATAGCGACGCAGGTCTTGTTGATAAATCGCCGATCGAGCCGCCGCCAGATCACGCTCTTCATCCAAAGCATCTAACGCGTCCTGACGCGCTGCCTCATTGTCTGCCTCAACGTAAGCCGCCACTCTTGGCGAGTCATGACGTATATCACTTGGTAACACGGCTTCTGCGCCGTAAACCATGAAGAAAGGCGTATAGCCTGTAGACCTGTTGGGAGTTGTATTAATGCTCCATAGAACTGATGGTAACTCCTCAACCCAACAACCCAGCGTTCTCTGTAGAGGAACCATAAGCCGGGGCTTGATACCTCTCAGGATCTCCTGGTTAGCACGCTCCGCCTGACCGTTGGACTGTGGATGAGCCACAGCAGAGACGTCAAGCCGGATGTGTTCACTTTCACAGAATGATTGCATAGCCCCCTTGGATAGGTTTGTGCCATTATCTGTGATGATACTATGAGGGTAACCAAAACGATATATCAGTTTTTTAACAAACTGAACCGCCGTAGCCGCGTCACACTTGCCGACTGGCTCAGCCTCCACCCACTTGGTAAACTTATCCACCGCCACCAAAAGATGGGTCTTCTTATCTTTGGATCTCTTGAAGGGGCCGACCATATCAAGCCCCCAGACCGCGAACGGCCAAGTAATTGGGATCATGCGCAATTCCTGAGCCGGTACGTGAGCACGCCGCCCGAACTTTTGACAGCCATCACATTTGAGAACCAAGTTTTCTGCGTCCTTATGAGCCGTCAGCCAGAAGAAACCATGTCGAAAAGCCTTGGCCACCAGAGATTTTGTGCCGGCGTGATGACCACAGTCGCCAGCATGAATTTCATTTAAGATCTCCTTACCCTCTTCTGGAGAAACACATCGCTGGAAGACGCCAGTGACGTTGCGCTTATGTAACTCGCCATTGATGATTGTCATGGACTTTGATTCCCTGATGATTTGCCTTGCCAAGGTCTCATCCTCTGGTAACTCGCCGCGAGTTAAATACGCCAGGTAAGGTAACGTCCAGTCGGGAATAGCATGCAGAGCCGCCACCAGCTGCCCCTCCGGGTCAGGCACGGCCAGATCCTCCTCCGAAGGTAGCTTCATGGACGGGTGGTATAACACGTCCAAGAATACATTAGGCGGCACCGGCTTACGCTGAGAGCCTAGTCTAGACAACGCATCAGCCGCCTCGTTCTTGCAACGGTTAATATGATCCACCTGATAACCCTTGAAGTGACCTGCAATTATATCCACCGCTTGACGATAAGCCGCCATCCGTGGGTCTTTGGAATCCCACGTGCCGGAAACTTGCTGAGCCACGAGGTCTGAGTCGCCGAGGCATCTAACTCGGCTCAGACTCATCTCCTTAGCCACCCGGAGGCCATGTAGCAAAGCCTCATAGTCAGCTGCATTGTTAGTACACGGAAACATCAACCTTAGCACATAACAAAACTTATCACCTTTAGGGGAAGTTAAGACAACTCCAGCCCCCGAGCCTTCCAACTGCCTAGACCCGTCGAAGTGAATCGTCCAGTACGTGTTATCCGGCTTCTCCTCGGGCGACTGACACTCCGTCCAGTCATTTATAAAGTCCACCAAGGCTTGAGACTTAACAGCCGTGCGAGGCACATACCTCAGATTAAGAGGTCCAAGCTCCAATGCCCACTTAGCAATTCTGCCAGTGGCTTCTCTGTTTTGAATTATGTCTCCCAACGGGGCAGAGCAAACCACCGTGATCTGGTGTCCCAGGAAATAATGCTTCAGCTTACGATTCGCCATGAACACCCCATATATTAGCTTCTGCCAATGCGGGTATCCTTGCTTGGACTCAATCAAGACTTCGCTGACGTAGTAAACCGGCCTCTGAACCGGATATTCCTTTCCTGCCTCCTTGCGTTCTACAACAATCGCAGCGCTGACTGCTCTGTTGTTAGCCGCCACATAGAGGAGTAAGGGTTCCTTCTCAGCCGGAGCGGCCAAGATTGGCGGCTCAGTCAGCTGCTTCTTGAGCGCCTCAAACGCCTCACCCGCCGCTTTGCTCCAGACAAAATCGTCTGTTTTCTTCATCATCTGATATAAAGGGATTGCCTTCTCACCTAGGCGGCTTATGAATCGGCTTAACGCGGCGATCTGACCCGCCAGGCGCTGAACGTCATTGATGCACACCGGCTCAGCCAGGGAAGTGATAGCCTGAATCTTGTCCGGGTTAGCCTCAATACCACACTCAGAGACTAGAAACCCCAAGAGCTTGCCTGCAGGGACTCCGAAAACACACTTGGCCGGGTTAAGCATCATCTTGTAAACCCGCAAGTTGTCAAAAGTTTCCTTCAGATCGTCCAGCAAAGTTTCCTTCTTCCTTGACTTGACCACAATATCATCCACATAAGCATGAACATTGCGCCCGATTTGACTGTGAAGACAGTTCTGCACACAACGCTGGTGAGTCGCCTGGGCACTCTTGAGCCCGAAAGGCATAGATACATAGCAGAAAGCACCAAAAGGCGTGATGAAAGCCGTCTTCTCCTGGTCTTTGACTGCCATCTTGATCTGGTGATAACCTGAATAAGCGTCCAGGAAGCATAAGCTCTCGCAACCCGCCGTTGCATCAATGATCTGGTCAATACGGGGGAGAGCAAACGGGTCAACTGGACAGGCTTTGTTAAGGTCCGTATAATCCACACACATACGCCAAGTGTCATTCTTCTTAAGCACTAGCACTGGGTTAGCTAACCACTCCGGGTGAAAAACCTCCACGATGAACCCTGCTGCCAAGAGCCGGGCCACCTCTTCTCCAATTGCCTTGCGCCTCTCTTCATTGAAACGACGAAGGAACTGCTTGATCGGCTTGAACTTAGGATCCACATTAAGGTGGTGCTCAGCAAATTCTCTCGGTACACCCGGCATGTCAGACGGCTTCCATGGAAAGATGTCCCGATTCTCACGGATGAATTTGATGAGCGCGCTTTCCTATGCGGGATCCATGTTAGCCCCAATAGTGAACTGTTGCGATGAGTCGCCCTCAGTGAAATCCACCAGCTTGGTATCATCTGCCGCAAACTTGAGGGGCGGCTCAGATTCCGTGTTAGGCTTCTTGAGTGGAGTCATATCTTCCGGGTCGACATTCTCCTTGTAAAACTTGAGTTCTGCCTCCGCACAGCTTGACTCTGCATAAGCTGCATCACCTTCCTCACACTCAATAGCCGTCTTCCGATCACCATGCACAGTAATCGTTCCTCTTAACCCGGGCATCTTGAGCTGTAAGTAGACATAGCAAGGCCTAGCCATGAACTTGGCATAAGCCGGCCGTCCAAACAGAGCATGATATGGACTTTTGATTTTGACCACCTCAAACCACAAGGACTCCACCCTGTAGTTGTATTCATCACCAAAGGCGACTTCCAGAGAAATCCTGCCCACTGGATAAGCTGACTTGCCAGGCACCACACCATGAAACACTGTGGAAGAGGGTTTAAGATCCTTGTCAAGCAAACCAGAAAGTGTCATAGTATAGGATGTTAATGCTGCTGCCACCGTCCATGAGCACTTTGGTGAACACATATCCTCCAACTTGGGGGGCAACTACCAAAGCCAGCTGCCCCGGGTTATCAACACGCGGCGGGTGATCCTCCCGGCTCCAAGTTATGTCATACTCAGACCACTTCAGATACTGCGGGAGAGCCGGTATGACTGCATTAACCGCCCGCTTGCGCACCTTCTGGTCTCGCTTGTCATGGCAGGTTGTAAAGACATGGTACTGACCCCCACTGAGCTGCTTCGGGTTATTCTGGAATCCCGACTGGTTATGCTGCTGCTGGCCTCCACCGCTAGACTGTTGATGTCCTCCTTGATTGCCTTGACCCTGGTAACCGGACCCTGAGCCGCCAGCGCCAAAGCCGTCCCCTGACCCGCCTGGTCCTGAGCCGCCAGACGGACCATTGCCGTTATTGCGGTGCTGTTGAAGGCTGTAATCTCGAAACTGTCGCATAATGCTGCAATTCCTCCATGTATGGCCTGCCGGCCTATCAGGCTGACAATGCTCCGGACAAGGTTTATTGAGCAGCTCTTCCAGGTTAAAAGGAGCCTTACCCTTGTTAAAGGGTGGCCTGAAATTCCCGTTGCCCTTAGCACGATTGTTTCCAATGCTAGTGTTCGCCACCAGTTCTGACCTACCGTCCGGGTTCTTCCGCTTGCCAGGATTGCTGTTCCCGGCTGCGTTCTGCTGCTGACCCTTTCCATTGTTACTCTTCTTCCCCTGACCCGATTTTTCATCATCAGAGTCCGGGTCCTTCGTGTTGTCAGAGTCTGCATATTTGGTGAGAGCCGCCATGAGCTCCCCCATGTCTTGACACGAGCACTTGAGCCGGCCAAGCTTCTGCTTCAAAGGCGTAAAGTGGCAATTCTTCTCCAGAATCAAAACCGCTTGAGCCGCCGTAATCTGTTCTGAAGAGTGGATGATGGTTGAGACCCGCCGGACCCAGTGATGAGCCGACTCATCCGTCTGTTGCACACAATGATCCAAATCCACGATCGTCATGGGCTTCTTGCACGTTCCTTTGAAATTTTTGATAAATTTTGCCTTCAACTCGGCCCAGGAAGTAATGGTGTTGGGTGGCAATCCCTTCAACCATGTGCGAGCCGGCCCTTCAAGCATCATGATAAAGTATTTGGCGCATACTGCATCACTAACATCCAACATCTCCATGGCCAGCTCATAACTTTCGAACCAAGCCTCTGGAGGTAAGTCAGCTGTGTAGTTAGGCACCTTGCGAGGGCCCTTGAAGTCCTTCAGCAGACGCTCATTTCGCAGAGCTGGCGTTAAGCACGGCACTCCCACGGCCCTGGAAGTTAAGCCTGCTCCCACTGAGACGGAGGGTTCTTGGTGAGCCGCCGCAGCCGCCAGAGCCGCCGCTTCTCGCTGTGCTCTCGCCCGGTCCACCAGCGCCAGAGCATCCAGAGCCGCCCGATCGACTCGCGGCGGGTTCCGATGTCGTTCACTGCTGGAAACCGCTGCCGACTCATAATGCCGGTTGTAACTGCGACTGGGAATGGGGGTTGAGTGCACACGACTCCGGCTGTAAGTATACTTCTCCTGCTGGGCCACCGCCGTCTGCAGGTATCCAACAGCGTTCCGCACCTCTTCTGCGAAAGGCGATTCGTTGGGGATGGGGATCACAGCAAGCCGGGTTGCCGCCACCACCATGTTCTCCGCCGGGTTAGAATAATGACCCGCCGGTGTTGGGAAAGAAGGTGGGGTCTGGTTCTGCCGGGGCGGGTTAATCCGCTGATGCTGATCCGCCGCCCGGCTTCCAGGCACTTCCGCCGTCCGGGTTACGGTCAAAGGCACGTTCCGTCCCGTCCCTGGCGTGTTGAAGAGATTTCTTGCTTCATACTGATCCGGCAAGCGGGATTGATGCCTCATCCGCTGAACCGCCGCTGCCGACTGTTGTTCCAGCTCAAGACGGAAAGCGTCCGCCCTAAGACGCTCCGCCTCAGCATCCATCTGAGCCTTCAGCTCATTAATCTCCTACTGGACTTCGGTCATCTGGTTCTTCAACCTTGCGATCTCCGTATTACGGGCCGCTTGGTTTTCAGCAGTGACCCCAGTTGCCATCAGGGTTGTAAGCTCGTTCATCAGATCCAGAAGAACCTGAGCCGGTGGCCTGCCAGCCCCAGATCCAGTCGCACCGGCGGCTGAACTGCCAGGAGCTGCCGCTGAACCGGCCGTGAAGACGGCAGCGCGGTTCGGCGGCTCATACTCCTCTGGCTCATGGAACTTCGACTCGGGGTAAGGCCCGACGTAGCCCCCGAGCCCGCCATTGTGGAGCTGGTAGATTGATTCCGTCTCACCGCTCGAGGATCCATCCTCGGAGCCGATGAGAGTTTCCTCCTGTGACATAGATCCTTCGAGATCCATGCCCTGAGTGAAGCCGACGAAGACATGCTTCCTGCCCAGCTTAGCTCAGGCGGGTTGCACGCGTCGGGCGGGTTGCTCGCGCCGGGCCGGCTCGACGATGTCGGTGCAGGCGTCCGGCCCGGGTTCAGATCTGCCGATCTTGCCGATGAAGACGTGGATTCCGCCGAAGGGGACCCGGAAACCGTACTCAACGGAGTCAGCTTCGGGGCCCCAGCCGGCATCGTCGATGTAGAGCCGGCCACGGCGACTCTTGGTCATCCTGCCTACGGCGTATCCCTCGATCTCTGGGAGAGAGCCATTTGAGAACTCAACACCACCGAGCGCTAGCCCCACGGTGGGCGCCAACTGTCGTGGTTTTATCATGGCAGATGTCCGAAGACTTAGGTTCGAGGCCATCGCCAAAGGGGAGGACTCAAAGGGGTTGATCGAGATGAAGGACACGAGTTTACCCAGGTTCGGCCCCTCCGGAAGAGGTAAAAGCCTACGTCCTGCTTGTGTGGTATTGATTGAAGTATCGATTACAAGGTAGCGGATTCGCTTGACCTAGTTCTCGACTCGTTGGTTTCCTGTCTAAGCCGCCCCAGGGACTTGCCTTTATATAGGAGGTCAAGGCCCTGGGTTACACGAGTCATAACCGACTCATACTACGTGGTCTATTCTGTCTCTAAGCCGCCTTGCCGTCGTGGGTAAGCCGCCTCCGGGCGGCTTAGCCACCCGGGTCTTCAAGCCATCCTCTGTCTCTGGGCCTTCGCCTTGGCCCATCTGGCAAGTCGCCATGTGGCCTGGCCTTCATCTTCCAGCCCACCTTAGAGGTCTTCCGTTATGAGCCGCCACGTATGAACCGGCCCCTCCTGGGCGGGTCTTACCACGGGGTTATATCCCCAACAGTTCCCGTGCCCCACATGCAAGGCAGCTCTTGAGTTCTGTTGGCTGCAGGCGGGTCGCAAGTATTCTTGCTTCGACTTGCATAGACAGTTCCTGGATCCTCGCCATAAGTTCAGAAAAGACAAGAAGAATTTCATGAAAGGTAGAGTTGTCAAAAACTCTACACCACCTGCATTGACAGGCCAACAGACCCTGGATCAGATAAATGCTCTCGAGCCGGATCCAAATCATGCAGGGTATTTCAAAGGGTATAATTCGAAACACGCCTGGACTCACAAGATATGCTTGTGGGATCTGCCATACTTTAAAAACCTCCTTTGCCCACACAACATCGACGTGATGCACACTGAAAAGAATATCGCCGAGGCCCTTTTTGGTAAATTGTTCGGCATAGAGGGGAAGTCGAAGGATAATCCTCAGGCTAGAGTCGATCAGGAGGCTCTATGTGATAGACCGTTACAAAACATGCGACAACCGAAAGGAAAGAAGAACTGGAGGAAGCCAAAGGCATGGTTCAATCTTGGAAGGCCAGCTATGAGGGAAATGATCTTGTGGGTGAAAATGCAGTTGATGTTCCCCGATGGGTATGCAGCGAATCTAAAGAGGGGAGCGAGTCTTGACAAATTGAAAATATTTGGTCTCAAGAGTCATGATTGGCACGTATGGCTTGAGCGGGTAATGCCGGTGATGTTGCGTGGCTTTATCCCTGAGGATGAATGGCTAGTACTGGCAGAGCTGAGCTATTTCTTCCGTGCTCTTTGTGCGAAAGAACTATCGCCTGACGTGCTAGATGAACTGGAAGAGTTGGCACCGGAGTTGATCTGCAAGTTAGAAAAGATCTTTCCACCGGGATTCTTTAATCCAATGTAGCATTTGATTTTGCATCTCCCGACCGAGGCAAGATTGGGGGGGCCCGTGCAAAATCGTTGGTGCTTCGCAACTGAGAGGATGCAGAAGACGCTTCGAGCAAAATGTAAAAATAAACGTAGAATTGAAGCATCGATGGCCGAGGCATTCATTACTGAGGAGGCAGCAAACTTCTTGACAGCACACTACAAAGCCAAGAATCGTCATTTGCATAATCCGAAGCCTCGGTACAATGATGGCGACTGTGAAAAAGGTCGATCCAACCTCAGCCTATTCAAAGGGAAGCTCGCACCAGTTGGTGCTTCGAAAGCAATAGCGTTGGATGTCGAAGAATGGCGGACCATTTCGTTGTATATCTTCAACAACCTAACAGAAGTGCGGCCGTACATCGAGTAAGTTCTCGGTACATTGTTTCGCAACTTCTAATTCCTTTGAAATGCTCTTATTCCCGGATATGTGATACAGTCGATACGTCGCCAAATTCTCGGATGGATCGGTGATCCAAAAGGATTCCATCGAAGAGTATGAGCTTCTGGCAAAGCATGGAGGCGGCTATCCCGGTTTCATCTCTTGGTTCAAACAAACGGTAATTTCCATTAGACCATTTCATTTCTTCGTCTAGTTTGCGGCTAATGCAACAATCCTTTCGTATTAAACTTGTAGGCTAATGCAGAGTCTATGGACTCCGAACTGAGACAAGTCGCTAATGGTTTTGACTATAAGGTCCGTTCATTTGACAAATACGACATCAACGGGTATCGCTTTCGTACTTTTGTCAAAGAGCTATCTATGGCCGACCGAAAGTCTACGAATTGTTGTGTCTCCGCTGTCGGCGAAGGAGGTGTCGAGTATTATGGAAGAGTTGAAGCAATTTATGAACTTAGATTCTTTGGTGAAAACCCACCAAACGTCGTAGTCTTCAAATGTTATTGGTTCCAGCCGAAGGAGACTAGAAGGACTCATGAACATATAGGGCTAGTCAAAATCAAACAAAGCACCCATTTAGATGTTCCCGATGTCTATATTACGGCTCAACAGGCGACCCAAGTTTTCTATCTACCGTGGGCCTGCCAAACTGAACCAAATCTGAATGGTTGGGATGTCGTTTATGATGTGCCGCCACATTTTAGACCACCTCCCCTCAATGAAGATGATTATGAACCTCACATTAACCCAGACACATATGAAGGAGAATTCTTCCAACAAACACGTCTTTCCAAAAAACGTTTCAAGAACCGCTCTACTTCACCCCAGAACATTGAGGTAGACAGCGACAGTGAATCCGACTTCACCCCTGAGCCGGAACAAGAAGAGACGGAAGAAGAAGAGGTTACTGCTGCGGATGACCTCTCAATGCTTGACCGATTACATAAAGGAGGCCTTCCACATGTTGCTCCCGATAGTGATGATGATGCATTTATTAATGATAGTGATGATGATGATGCATTTATTGATCCCGAAGCATATATAGACGATGAAGATTATTATTAGTTCATGTCAGGTATACATGATGATGATACACTCAAATTATATATATACATATTATTATTCATGTCGGTGTTCATTTTTTTTATGTTGTACTAATTTCGTTTACTCTTTGTCATGGCAGGTGTTGAAATATGGTGGGCGCGGGTCGAGAGCGATCCGAGGATCCTTCCTCGGCGCGTGGTGGGAGGGGTACTTCCATTCCACGTGGGCGCTTCTTCGTCGGCGAAGTTGCCGACCGGGAGAGAAGGTCGGGGGAGAGATAGGAATGCTCCTAAAGTTACACGTGGTGGCCGCGGGAGAGGTAGGAAGGCTGCTACACCTTCCTCGCCGCCGCCCCCAGCTGATTCACCCGAGCACAGGACTGCTACGGTGGACCCGTCTGAGGTGGAGGCTACAAGGACTCCTATCCACGAGCCTCGGGTCGACGATCCTTCTGTCTCAGACGCGGCCACCCGCGAGACTCCAGTGCTAGACGCTTCGTCCCGCGAGACTCTTGTGCCAGACGCTTCGTCCTACGAGACTCCACAGGCTTCCACCGGATGGGATACCTGGCCGGATCTGCATCAGCCGGAGCCGAGTGGCCATGCTGATGGTGGCGGGGATCGGCTTTCTGATAGCGGGGACAAGGTGGTTGAGGGCACCGTCTACCAGCGTGGGTGTACACGGCTCCCGCCCGTGCCAGCGACCCGCGAGCAGAGGTGGCTGATTAAGCCTGAGTCGCTGAAGTAAGTGCATTTACTCTTTTTAAACCTTTTGCCTTCATGTTTCTTCACATATCTAATGCGTTGGCTTTGTCATACTACAGGGGTTGGATTCACGCTAAGGATGTCCGCAGGCCCAACTCCATCCTTGGTGTGATTTTACGGCATAACTTCCCGGGGTTTGTCACGTTGCCCGGCGAGGGTCAGCAAGAAGAGGTAGGATTGAAATGGGAGCACTACTTGGCTGCCCCTGCACCGCCGGAGGAGATGATCGACGGTGTGTTGTGCCACACGAGGGCCGACATGGTCATCAGGAAGTTCTGGGTAATTTCTCCTTTACACAATTAAAAATCAATAATAGCTAGTTATTGTACTAATCAGTGTTGTCTCTTTTGATTGCAGACCTTCTACAGGTGTGAGGAGGGATACGAGGAGGCCGCGGCAAAGCTTATTGATTACGAGTGCAGGCGCCTACTACAGAACTTACGGCACGAGGCTCGGGTACAGGCTGTTCGAGACTACTACGCCTCGCAGCGTATTAAGAAGGCCAAGTCGTCGTCCCGCCGAAAGTTTCTGGACAAGGAGCAGTACATGAAGGTAATTACCTATTCTTAAGGCCTTGTACTTAGTTTCCTTTGCTTTGATTCATAGGCGTAGCTCTCAAATTTCTCTTTATTAACTTAGGTGCCCCCTAGATGGTGTGCGGATAAGATGGATTGTTGGGAGGCGTTGGTCAATGAATGGTGCTCTGACCAATGGCGAGTCGTCCACGACGATGCCAAGGCACGGCGTGCCCAAATGGAACGTGTGCCACACCATCAAGGCACCGCCAACATTTATCAGTTCGGGCGGAACTGGGTATGTGGTTTGCTTCATGATTCCTGCAATTCATTCTTGTAGTGCTAGGTTTACCCATTATTAATACTTTGTTCCTCTCTTGTAGGCTCATCACAATAAGACGGAGGTGCCAGCGGTGTACGACCTCTATGCCATGGCCCATACTGCCTCATACAAGAAGGTCAAGGCATTCTCTGAGTCTGACCTCAATGATCCCGAGAACTTCAGCAATATCTCCTCCCACCACAAGCTCGTGAGGTACAGAGATGTGGGGAAGGCGGTGAATGGGGAGGACTTCAACCCGAGCCAGCATCCACTTGATCCAGACCTGGTGATGATAGCTGGCCACGGGAGGCCCCATGGCTCGATAGCCATTGGAGATGGACATATACGGTCTTCGAGCACTCTCCGGCAGATCAAGGCGCGCCAAACGAGCTCCTGTCCTGAGATGCCGCCTCGTCCACGGCCAGTCCAGCTCGCCATCGAGGTTAGTCATACGGACTCAGATAGGTTTCCTCCATTACATTGTGTGTGCGAACAAAGATGATTACAATGCTAACGAGGAGTTGTGTTGCAGGCTGCTCTGCAGAAAGAGAGAGAGACAACCCAGGCGCTTCTGGCGGAACAGCCCCGGCAGGCGGCGGAGGAGAAGAGGGATCTGGAGGAGAGGACGGCTAGGTTGTTGGAGGAGGAGAGGGCACGGAACGATGCGTCTAACCGGGCCATGTACGAGCTCATCGTGGTAAGTTTCTTCTTCATATTACCCAAATCATGCACTACATGTTCTTTTCATTAATAACCAATATGATTGACTTGGCAAAACCAAATGTGCAGACTTTGTGCGAGAAGAACGGCCAGACCCCTCCGCCGATGCGAGTCATTACCACGGCTGGAACGGTGAGTTTCATTTCAATGTTCATTAGTTACTAGTCTTAACATTTCAGCGTCATCATGCTAATGCAAATGATCTTTGGTACAGCATAACTCCCGAGCCGCATCGTATGACCCGAGCAACCCCAGTGCTTCACCTCCATGATGACGAGGACGATAAGCCCTAATATGCCACTTACTTGGCTCATTTTCTCAAACAAATACAAACATAGCACTTAGACAAACTTAGCACTTAGACAAATGTCATATTTTACCTAAGTTAGCTTTGTTTCCTATAAACTGACATAGTAAGCTTACTTACCTCCAAAATGACATATTGTACCTAAGTTAGCTCTAAAATGACCTATACTGAGCATTGTTTCCTCCACACTGACATAATAAGCTTAGTTAACTCAAAAATGACATAATAGACTTGGTAACCTCATAGATGCCATAGACTTAGCTTATTTTCTTGCAAAATGACACAATAAGCTTAGTTAGGTAAATAATGTGATAATTACCTAGTATAGCTCTAAAATGACACAAATAAGCAATAAGAAGAAGAAAAACAAGAGGAGACAGAGAAAGAATCTTGCCACACTTTGGCTTGCCACACTTTGGCTTTAGGTGCTCAAATAGTTAGCCACAATTTGGCTTGTCGCAATTTTATCACACTTTGGCTTGCCACAATTTTACCACACTTGCCTTACTTGAGGTGCTCAAATAGTTACCACACTTTGGCTTGCCTAAGGGAATCTTGCCACACTTTTTCTATCTATGACATGTGGGTCTTACTGCTAATAAAAAAAATTCTTGCCTTAGTTGTGGCAAGAACCAAACACACACCTAACATGGTCAAACTTGCCTAAGTTGAGTTGTGGCAAAGTGTGGCTAGTTGTGTCTTGAAACCAAACAGCCCCTTCATCTTCTTCTAATTCTAGATCTTCTTCTACTTCTTAATTCTAGTATTATTTTTCTAACTTTCTTATTTCCAATTTTGCAGATTTGAGACGAGTTCACGGCAGCTTGCTTTGATGTAGTGCTAGGTTTACTTTCTGTTTTCATGTATTGAGTCATTTGTATCGATGAGACTATATGTATGTATGGATGAACCTATTGTAATATGGCGAACAATGTGGCATTTGATACTTTTAATTTGGTATAATTGTTGGTTGATCATATATGGCTGTTGCACATTGTTTTTGTGAATTATTTATGTATATATCATATATTGTTTGTTTGAAAATTGTTGAATGTAACAAAAAAAAAGAGGCAATACAGCCTCTTTGCCTTTTGCCCCGGACGGCAAAGGCAGCTATGCCGACGGCCGCCGTCGGCAAAGTTGCCACGTGGCGGCCGCCTGTGAAACCTGGGAAAACAAGGCTGGCCCATTTTGCCTCTTTGCCATCCACGGCAGATGGCAAAGGGGGAGGAGGCAGACGGCAAAGGGGGGGGAGGCAGACGGCAAAGGGGGGCGGGAGGCAGACGACAAAGAGAGGCGCTATGCCGACGGCCACCGTCGGCAAAGCTGCCACATGGCAGACGGCAAAGGGGGGCGCGAGGCAGACGGCAACGGGGGGCGGGAGGCAGACGGCAAAGGGTGGGGGGTCCGTTAGCCACCTGACGGTGGCGCCGTCAGTACTACGCCGTCCAGGTCCTTTGCCGTCTGCAAGCTGACGGCAAAGAATCTTTGCCGTCCGTTGGGCCGAAGCAGACGGCAAAGAACCCCTTTGCCGGAGCTCGTTGGGCCCGAAATTGTGTCGTCCGCTAGCGGACGGCAAAGGCCTTTGCCGTCCGCCTTTTGCCCTTTGCCATCTGCCATGGCAGACGGCAAATCTCCTGATTCCAGTAGTGGGGGTGGCTCGTCCCGGCAAGGGTTTTCACCACGTGGAGGACTCCACTACCCACAGCGAGGGAGATACTACGGATTTCCTTAGGCATCGGAAAAATACTGATCTTGGGATGTGTAATTGTACTTATCTTTTCCAACTTGTATCCCTCTTGAGGGCTTGATGGGCCGTCGTCTTCGTTCTTTCGCTTCTCTTCCCTATCTCCCGGACCGTCCGTCGCGTAGGGAGAGAAAAGTAACAAAGATTACAGGTTCATCAAGTACTCTAGCAAATCTTATATCTTAAAAGCAATAACACTGCAATCATGAAAATGCGTAATGAGCATGTAAGATGTTGATATGATGCAGTGCCTAGTTTTATTATTGTCGCACAGGGTCTGCGCCTGGCTTTGTACAAACGGTTACATGCAACATCGGCAATGCTTGTACAAAAGGTGGCTGCCGGGGGTAGAACTTATGAAGATGCTCAATATTCCATGAGTTAAGCACCTTGGTGCCATCTTCGGTCTCCAGACGGACAGCGCCGGGTCTGGTGACTCGTGCTACCCGGTAAGGGCCTTCCCACTTCGGTGTCAACTTGTTGGTACCCCTGGCGGACTGAACACGCCGAAGGACAAGGTCGCCTTCCTCAAGGCTCCGGGCGTGAATCCTGCGGCTATGGTAGTGGCGCAGAGCTTGCTGGTAGCGTGCAGCACGCACAGCCCGGAGACGGTCTTCCTCGAGGAGCGTGGCATCGTCTTGCCGCAGCTGTTGTTGCTCTACTTCATCGTAGGCAAGCACTCAAGGTGACCCGTATATGAGTTCTGTGGGGAGCACTGCTTCCGCCCCGTACACTAGGGAGAAGGGCGTCTGGCCAGTAGCTCGATTTGGTGTCATTCTGAGTGACCAAAGAACAACTGGCAGCTCATCTATCCAGCGCTTGCCGCTCTTCCACAGCCTATTAAAAGTTCTTGTCTTGAGTCCTCGCAACACTTCAGCATTCATCCTCTCGACTTGCCCGTTGCTCCTAGGATGGGCAACAAAGGAGAAGGAGACCTAGCTTCCAAGGCTCTGGATGTATTGCATGAAGGCGCGGCTCATGAACTGGGTGTCGTTGTCAGTGATCACCCTGTTGGGTACTCCAAAACGGCACACCAGTCCTTTCATGAACTTGATAGCTGATTGTGCGGTCACCTTCCTCACTGGTTCCACCTCAGGCCACTTTGTGAACTTGTCGGTTGCCACGAACAAGAACTCAAAGCCCCCGACAGCGCGGGGAAAAGGGTCGAGGATATCGAGCCCCCAGACCGAGAATGGCCAGGATAAGGGAATTGTTTGCAGAGCTTGTGCTGGTTGATGGATGTTCTTGGAGTAAAACTGGCAGGCTTCACACTTGGTGACCAGCTCAGTGGCGACTTGGAGGGAAGTGAGCCAATAGAAACCTTGCCGGAAAGCTTTACCGGCAAGGGCTCTTCATCCTATGTGAGAGCCACATACTCCTCCGTGAATCTCCGCCAACAGTTTCAGTCCGTCCTCCCGGCAGATGCACCTCAATTTCACACCGTTTGGTCGTCTTCTGTACAAGGTGTCATCGACAAACAAGTACATACTTGACTGGCAGGTTACTCTTTCGGCTTCCTCTTGCCCTTCGGGGAGTTCTCCTGTCTGAAGGAAGTGAACTATAGGCCGTGCCCAGGTTGGAGCCTATGGCTCGACGACAAGGACTAGAGGCGTCTCCTCGTCCGTGGGAGCGCTTGCCCCAACCGCGAGGACCTGGGGTCCTGCGGGAGGGAGCTGCTCATCAATCGTGGCGGGATCTTTTCCGGCAGCATTTCTATCGGCGGCTCCGGGGAGCTCTGCCGGGAAATGCTTGTCGGAGTTCAGCTTCCTTCTCTTCCTGGACATCACTGATGGGGACACCGAAGATTGGGCGAGGCGAAGAACAAAAGTCCCTGGTTCCACAGGAAGCTTCTGTGCAGCGCACTTCGATAGATGGTCAGCAATGTTGTTTTCCGCTCGCGGCACATGCTCTGTTTGCAGTCCATCGAAGTGCTCCTCCAATTTCCTCACCTCTTACACGTAGGCTTCCATCAGCGGGCTCTGGTAATCCTTGTTGGCTTGCTTTACCACAAGCTGAGAGTCTCCTCGGACCACCAGTCTCTTGATCCCCAACTCTACCGCAATTCTGAGTCCGGCAAGGAGCCCCTCGTACTCAGCGGTATTGTTGGTAGCTTCCTCCCGGGGAAAGTGCATTTGGACAACATACTTGAGGTGCTCTCCGGTGGGGTCAATGAGGAGCATGCCTGCTCTGGCACCCTGAAGTGAAAAGGCACCATCAAAGTACATGATCCAGTCTCTGGGCGCTTCCTTGCCGGGGAGGATTGTCTCTGGAACTTCTCCATCGGGCGTGGGCGTCCATTCTGCGATAAACTCCGCCAAGGCCCTGCTTTGAATGGTGGAAGTGCTCTCATACTTTAATACGAAACTTGACAACTCCAGTGCCCATTCAACTATCCTGCTAGTGGCCTCGGGGTTCCTCAGTATGCATTGCAACGGGAAACGGGTAACGACCGTCATCTCATGGGCTTGGAAGTAGTGTCGCAGCTTCCTCGAGGCCATGATGACGCCGAAGATCAGCTTTTGTACTCCAGAGTACCTCGATCTAGCTCCCTGTAATAAGGAATTGACGAAGTACATAGGTCGCTGCACCATCTTCTTCTTCGCCACCTCTTTGGATCTGTTGTCGTGCATTGGCTGAGGTGCCCCTTGATCCGTGTTGGGTCCTGCCGCGGATATTTCTGTATCGTCCCCGATAGCACTAGCAACGACCGCTGAATCCTCATCTGCTTCCCGCTGTGCCACCAGCGCTGCACTAACCACTTGATTCGTCGCTGCCAAATATAGCAGCAACGGCTCTTGTGGTTTAGGAGCGACCAAGGTGGGAATAGAGGAGAGGTAGGTCTTTAGGTCTTGCAGTGCTGCTTCTGCTTCCGGGGTCCACTTTACCGGGCTAGCCTTCTTCAAGATCTTGAAGAACGGCAAAGCGCGTTCTGCGGACTTGGAGATGAATTTACTCAGCGTGGCAACACATCCAGTCAAACGCCTGATATCCTTGATGGTTTTGGGTGCTTGTATCTGCTCGATCGCCTTGATCTTGTTGGGGTTAGCTTCTATCCCTTGCTGAGACACAAAGAACCCGAGTAACTTGCCGGATGGGACACCAAACACACACTTCTCAGGGTTGAGCTTCAAGTTGATCTTGCATAGGTTTGCGAAAGTTTCCTCTAGATCCTGTATGAGAGTTGCTTCGTCTCTGGTCTTGACTACAATGTCATCCATGTAAGCTTCCACATTTTTGTGCAGTTGGGGCTCGAAACCAATCTGAACCGCCCTGGCAAAGGTTGAACCAGCACTCTTTAACCCAAAGGGCATACGCACAAAATAGTACGTGCCGCAAGGAGTTATGAATGCAGTCTTCTCCTCATCTTCTTTGGCCATGAATATCTAGTGGTATCCGGAGTAGGCATCCAAAAAGGAAAGCAAATCACATCCGGAGGTGGAATTGACAATCTGGTCTATGCGCGACAAGGGGAAAGGGTCCTTCGGGCAAGCCTTGTTCAAGTCAGTGAAGTCTATGCAAAGCCTCCATTTCCCATTCGCCTTGCGTACCACCACCGGATTTGCTAGACAAGTAGGATGCAGTACTCCTCTGACCAAACCAGCTGCTTCAAGTTTATTGATTTCCTTGGCAATGAACTATTGCCGCTCCAAGGCTTGCTTCCTAACCTTTTGTTTGACGGGTCGGGCATGAGGGCAGACAGCAAGGTGGTGCTCAATTACCTCCCTGGGAACTCCGGGGATGTCAGATGGTTGCCAGGCAAACACATCGACATTCGCCCGCAGGAAGGCAGAGCGCGCTTTCCTATTTGTCAGTAAGGGTAGCACTGATGGTGAAGGTACCACCAGTGCCGTCCTCCCTTGCCGGGACTTTCTTCATCTCAGGATAGGTGACCTTGGTCTTTTTGCTAGTGGAGCCCTCCGGCAGGTCATCATCAGGTGCAGCACACTCCGGAGAGGCGCGCTTCCCGAAGTCCTTGCCAGGGCTCCTGCTAGCCTTCTTTGATCTCATCGACTCTTTGGCGGGAGCTGGGGCGTCTGTGGCCTTAGCTGCTACCGCGTCGCAGTACATCTTGTCTACGCAGATAACTGCATTCTTCTTGTCAGAGGGGATGGAAATGATCCCAATGGGCCCTGGCATCTTCAAAGTGTTGTAAGCATAGTGAGATGCCGCCATGAATTTTGCCAAGGCTGGGCGACCGAGGATTCTGTTGTAAGGCAAAGGGATCTCAGCCACGTCGAACACTATCCTCTGTGTCCGAAAATTCAGCTCTTCACCGAATGTTACCGGCAGAGTGATCTTTCACTTGGGCCGGCTCCTGCCGGGGTTGACTCCCTGAAAGGTGCCCGAAGTCTCGAGCTCATCATCATGTATCTGTAGTTTCTCAGCCACTCTAGGGGAGATCAAGTTCAATCTGGCCCCGCCGTCAACTAACATCTTAGACACCTTGAGGTTGCAGATTGTCGGGGAAACCAACAACGGCAAACATCCGACCGTAGTGGTACAGTCAGGATGATCCTCTTCGTCAAAGATGATAGGCGTGCGGGACCATTTGAGCGGCTTTCTGGATTCTGCAGTCGGCTCCACGGCATTGACCTCTCGCGCCCACTGTTTGAGTTGGCGGTGAGAGGAGTGCAAGGAGGCACCCCCGTCAATGCACATGACTTCGGTCGCTTTCTGGAACTCCCTGTCACTGGAATCCTCATCGTCATCCCCATCCTCACTCATGTCATCTGTTTCCCTCTTCTCACGGCCTCTGGCGGGTTTTTCCTTTTGCTGTGGGGTTTTGCCGCGACGGCCTCCTCTGCCACCACGTCCCTTCCCGGCAGCACTGTCTTGACCTTTCTCTTTGTCGCGCTTCTCATATTCGGCTCTCTGTTTCTCAACAAGTTGCTCGACCTGCCGGCATTCTTGGAGATCGTGGCCTTTTGTGCGGTGAATTTTGCAGTATGGCCAGTCGGACTTCCCGGTCTTCTCAGCGGCAGCAGCCTCCCGGCAATCAGCGCACGCGGTAGCTCCCTTGCCGGGGGTTTCGGCTTTCGCCTTCTTGCTGGCACTGAGGTCTCCGGAGCTCTCAACGGCCATTACTGCCTTTCCTTTGCGTTTCTTGTTGCACTTCCTGTTTCTTCCCTTCGGGCCAGGGGTGTCGTCGTCGTCCTCAGAGTCGACTTCGATGCTCGCCTCCTCTCCGGGAAGTCGCCTTCCTTCTTCAGCTCGAGCACATTTATCCGCCAAGGTATAGAGCTCATTGACAGTCTTGGGGAGCTTGACATTCATCTTGGCTCGCATCCTCCTGTTGCGCACGTTCGAATGGAACGCGGCGATGACAGCTGCGGAATGAATTTCTGGGATGTTGCGATGTAATCGGCTGAATCTCTGGATGTATTTCCTCAAAGTCTCTCCCCCTTCTGCGGGAGGACTTGGAGGTCATTGGGCTGGCCCGGTTCCTGGTGACCACCTGTGAAGGCGCCAACAAACTCGTTGCACAGATCAGCCCATGATGAAATGGAATTCTCTGGTAGGTGCATCAGCCATGATCTCACGTTTGGCTTAAGTGCCAAAGGGAAATAGTTGGCGAGCACCTTTTCATCTCTTCCTCCTGCGGCCTAGATAGCTATTGTGTATATGCCCAGGAACTCTGCCGTGTTTAGCTTCCCGTCGTATTTCTCTGGTAGCTCAGGCTTGAATGCTCGGGTCGATGGCCAGCGGACCCGTTGCAGCTCGCTAGTGAAGGCGGGGCAACCAACCTCGTAAGGAAGGTACCCGCCAGCACTGGGCGCGGGGTTGCTGACGTCTGGACTGTTGCGCTTATCGGATTGACGGTGAGCCTCCCGGCGCCGCTCGATGGTGATACGCGCGTCTTCTTTCCGCCGGTCTTCAAGGACGCGCCGCTGATCCCGGCCGTCGTGCGGGCCAGACGAGACCATGGATGCTTCGTCGAGCTCGTCGACATGTGAAGCTTGCCGCGGATGCCTCTGGACCTGTTGTCATGGAGGGGACTGCACCATCGGTGTGGCCCCCTCGACGCGCTCGTCGGCCCGGGCTGCCGCTGCTCACGTACGTCGCGATGGCTCCACATGCTGGGTCTTGTTAGCTTCAATGAAGGAAATCAAGCTCTGGATGGTGGCTCTCCATTCATCCATCTTATCGGCTGCCGACATAAAGTTGAGCAGCATCTGGACTCGCGCCATGGCTTCCTCGGTCGTGCCTGGCATGGCGAGAGAGGCGGACCGCGACGTTGCTCGACTCTTGGTAGGACCAAAAGAAGCGTCGCCGCGTTCTCGATGCCGTGCGCCGCTTGCCAGGGGCGTCTGTTGCGCAGTAGGCCGAGCTTGTGAATTTGCGGTCCGGCTCGGCGCTCCATCTTGTTCTGCGTGGGGTGCACGACCAATACCCCTGCCAGCAGTGGGGGTCGCCGTTGGGTCATGGCTTGAGCCGGACCGGGCGCCCCCGCGATGGTCGCGGCCATCTGACCGGTGGGGAAGTGAAGAACGTCCATTCCCCCCGCCCGCAGCATCAGGGCTTGGCTCGCCAAGTTGTTGCTATAGTTGCTCCTCTCCGGCGCCTTCTGCTCTACATCCGACCATGGGGGAATGGACGGGGGCGCCACCTGCGCCGGCCACGTCACCCACGAGGCCCACCTCACTCGCGACCACTGCGGCGTCGATGGCGCCCGCGGCCGCGTGAGAGGGATCCTTCGAAGTCGAGGGATGCGTGGCTGCACCGGATTTCTTCTTGGGAGCCATTGCTGGAGAAGATGATGACGAAGATCGATTCGCCGTTCACGAACTCGGGTTCACGCAAATGATGCACGCCCCCTACCTGGCGTGCCAAAGATGTCGGGGCACGGATGCTCACGATCACCTATGGGACCCGAGGCCCCTTGTGGTTCGGCAGGGGGGTCACGTTGCACGAAGAGCGGAGAGCATGAGACGGCGCGACGATCAGGACACGAGCATTTTACCCAGGTTCGGGCCGCTGCTAAGCGTAAAACCCTACTCCTGCTTTTGGTGGATTTGATCGGAAGAACACAGGTGGTGCCTCGCACTCTACCCCGGCAAGGGTTGCCTTCGGGGAAAGAGCTGCTAGGTGAGTACAAATGTTCGGGGTTCCGAATCGCTAACCCTGAGCTAGGTAGCCTTGGGCCTCCTTTTATAGTGCAAGGGTTTACCACAATGGCAAAACAGTCATTATCTATCGATTAGATAGCTTAGCAGAGCTATCATACCTAACTCTGGCATTAGAGACAAAATACCATCATTGCTAGTCTAGGTGGCGCGCTGGGATGCATCCCCGGCAAGCTTATACCACCGCTCTAGCTAACCGTTGCACCCTGCCTCGACACATCAAAGGACAGGTGTCAAGGAGGGCTAATCTTCCTTCCAGCGTGTAGCCACGTGCTTAGCGAGAGCCACTTAGCCACTTGGGGGCTAGACACCGCATTGACAAGTGACTGGCCTTGCAATGCGGTGGAGCGGTGGCCGAACAGCTCGCGCCTGCCGGGAGGTGGCTTGCCGGGTCTTCATGAAGAGGCGCGCACGCGCCCTGGACCCCCGGTAAGCGCCGGGGACGCGCCTGGCGTGATGCAGCCCGGGCTTGGGCTGCCGCGTTGAGCTTGTTGAAGTCTTGTCTTGATTGTTGCCGGGTTGGCTTGGTGTGTGGAAGGTTTTTACCATCGTCGCCTGTGCACAAGTCAGGGGCACTGGGTACCCCTGTCCCAGTGCACCGACAACAGGAAAGGCATGCCACTCAAAATATTTTTCTCTCTCAATTTAATATTTGAGCTCTGGCACCTCTACAAATCCCTACTTCCCTCTATGAAGGTCCTATCTATTTACTTTATGCACTTTTTATTTTTATTTGAGTCTCCATCTTCTCTTATAAAGCACCAACTAGGGGGCACTATGATCGTACTTGAGCATTGGGTGTAGCTAATATTTGAGTGTGTTTCATGAATGGATCAATGATTGAGCATGATGGGCTGGGGATAACTTTCTTCAGTGTTGATATTTTGAAAGACATGGTTGCTTGTTGGCATGCTTGAGTATTGAAGTCATTATGTTAAAACTAGACTATTGCTTTGAATCATCTAAAGTCCAAATGTCCATGCTACAAAGAAAAGATTATGTGATGAACATGTTAGGCAGCATTCCACATCAAAAATTATGTTTTTATCATTTACCTACTCGAGGACGAGTAGGAATTAAGCTTGGGGATGCTGATACGTCTCCAACGTATCTGTAATTTGTGCTTGTTCCATGCTGTTATATTATCATTCTTGGATGTTTTACAATCATTTTATAGCAACTTTATATCATTTTTGGGACTAACCTATTGACATAGTGCCAAAGCGCTAGTTGCTGTTTTTGCTTGTTTTTTACTTCGTAGAATATCAGTACCAAACGGAGTCCAATCACGACGAAACTTTTTGGAGATTTTTTTGGGGCCAGAAGACATCCAGTGGGCCAAAGAAGTGCCAGAGGGGAGGGTCGAGGAGACCACAACCCACCAGGGCGCGCCAGGGGCCCAGGGCGTGCCCTGATGGGTTGTGCCCTCCTCGGGGCCCCTCTCCACTGCCTCTGACGCCTATAAATTCCCAAATATTCCAGAAACCCTTGAGGAGTCGGCAAAAAACACATCCAGCCGCCGCAAGTTCCAGAGCCTCGAGATCCAATCTAACACCATCACGGAGGGGTTCATCATCCTCATTGGTGCCTCTCCGATGATGCGTGAGTAGTCCACCATAGACCTATGGGTCCGTAGGTAGTAGCTAGATGGCTTCCTCTCTCTCTTTTGATTCTCAATACAATGGTCTCTTGGAGATCTATTTGATGTAAACTTTTGCGGTGTGTTTGTTGGGATCCGATGAATTTTGAGTTCATGATCAGTTTCTATCCATGAATATTATTTGAGTCTTCTTTGATCTCTTATATGCATGATTACTTATAGCCTCGTATTTCTTCTTCGAATCTTTGGTTTAGTTAGGCCAACTAGATCGATTTTTCTTGCCATGGGAAGAGGTGCTTTATGATGGGTTTGATCTTGCGGTGTCCTCTCCCAGTGACAGAAGTGGCAGCGAGGCACGCATGTATCGTTGCTATTAAGGATAACAAGATGGGGTCTATTCCTACATGAATAGATCTTGTCTACATCATGTCACCGTTCTTATTGCATTACTCTATTTTTCCATGAACTTAATACACTAGATGCATGCTGGATAGCGGTCGATGTGTGGAGTAATAGTAGTAGATGCAAGCAGGAGTCGGTCTACTTATCTTGGACGTGATGCCTATATAATGATCATCGCCTTGGATATCGTCATGATTATTTGATCTTCTATCAATTGCCCAACAGTAATTTGTTCACCCACCGCGTGCTGTACTCATGAGAGAAGCCACTAGTGAAACCTACGGCCCCCGGGTCTACTTTTCCAACATATTGCTTTCCGATCTATCTTTTTGCCGATTTTGTTTTCAGATCTATTATTCCAAAAAACCAAAAATACCTTGATGCACTTTTTATTTGCCCTTTTTATTTTGTGTTCTTGAGAGATCTATCTCTCTAATCTATCATATCCTAATCTATCTTTTTACCGTAGAGAGATTGAGAACCTCTCTTTATCGTCGGGTTGCAAGTATTTGTTCTTTGTGTGCAGATGCTGTTTATTAGGTGGTGGTGATCCTCCTACTGGTTCGATACCTTGGTTTCATAGCTGAGGAAAATACTTACTGTCGCTGTGCTGCATCATCCCTTCCTCTTTGGGGAAATCTCGACGCAGTCTCAAGCCACGTCAACGTGGATGTCGCCTAGAGGGGGAGAAGGTGAATAGGCGTGTTAAAACAATTACGATTTACGCCTGAACAAATGGGAAATAAAAATAGCATTTAATTTACCAAGCACAAAATCTAAATATACTAGGCTCAACTACGTGCACCAACAACTTATGATAAGCAAGATAAACAACAATGTGATAGCAAGATATATAACTTGAAACACGATGGCTATCACAAAGTAAGTGAAAAGTAATGGGCTCGGGTAAGAGATAACCGAGGCACACAGAGGCGATGATGTATCCCAAAGTTCATACCCTTGCGGATGATAATCTCTGTTAGAGCGGTGTGGAGACACAATGCTCCCCAAGCGCCACAATGGCTCATCGTATTCTCCTCATGCCCTCGCATAATGGAAGGTGCAGTGTCTTCACTAAGGGACCCTTGAGGACGGTCACCGAACTTTTACAATTGGCGACCCTTGAGGGCGATCATTCAACTCGTAAAAATTTCCCAGGTCAATCTCCACAACTTAATTGGAGGCTCCCGAGGCGTCCCGAAGCTTTACACCATAATGATTGAGCTCCGCAGCAACACCAACCGTCTAGTGCACCCAAGCACCTAAGAGGAATAAGCTCTATGGCACCAAGCACCCAAGAGTAATAAGCTACTCAACTTTTCACTTTCACGTATCACCATGGAAAACTCAAACCTATGCACCAAATGCAATGGTAAGAGCACACGAAGTGCTCAAGTCCCTCACTGCCAAATCGACCATGCAACTAATACTATGGAGGAATAAGAGATAAAGAACAAGGAAGAGAACAGAAAAGAATTCCAGGATCTAGATCCAAAGGGTTCCCCTCGGTAAGAGGAGAGATGGATTGGTGGAAATATAGACCTAGATCTCCTCTCTCTCTTGTCCCTCTAGATCTAGATGACAAACCACATCTCTTCCCAACTTACTCTGCTGCCGTCAGTAACCTCCAGGTCGTCTATAAAATGTTTTGTTATAATATCCAATTCATAATAATCTATCAAATTATTTATAAACAAAATTAGTTAAATATAGCGCCAGATGTAATGTGATTACTTAAATCTAGCTGTAAATGTTGTTACTAAAATTGATGGGTTTGTGCTAAATACCTACACGGATGGGCTATGAGATCATTGCTTAAACTCTTAGATTTTTCACGTAGTCGTTTAAATGATAACTAAAGCTTTTCATAAGATGAATATTAACTTATCATTGCGGCACCAACTAGTCTGTGCTTCATTTCGTTGTGTAGAGAGGGGATCAAGCAAATTTAATGTCCCAACGACAAAAAGAAAAAAATTTAGGAGAGGATTGATAGGTTTAAGCATTCAGGGCTGGTCGTTCTTATGGGTACCTGTGAGCTAGAGTCGGGAATCAAAAAGTCCCAAGCTACAACAAAAATAGAAGAAAGCAACAAGTTCTTCGAGTTTGCGGTAGTTCAAATCTGGAATTGGCACAATATCGCGAAGTGGCCAAGAACGAAATGGAGTGAGAGGCCCGGGGGCAGGGAAAAGAGTAAGAACAAGATCCCCCTCTACCTATCCTTGGGGCTAGAAGAGAAAACAGATGGTTTGGGCAAGCATGGCTTCAACCTCTAGTTGATGGGTTTGATAGGTGAACGCAAGGATAATTCGTCTACGCAGCTAGTTGGTTATGGTGGGCGAGCTTTCTTCACTGTCATCAAAACCAACGCTCAAACCGAAGCTTTCCGAGAGTCTTGCTGGATGATGCAGAAGGGCTAACATCAGAGGATCAATTGAATAACCAACTCTCCCGCCCCGCCGTCGATTCCTGCCGGATGCACTGCCTCTTAAAGACAAAAACAAAGGAGGGAAAGAAGGTAGTATAGGGAACTTGCTTTTGGATTATGCTGTGAGGGAGCCCTATCTAAAAAATGCAAGGCCAGATCCCACTTTCTTCATCCGGGACCCTATGTTTCTCTCTTTCGTCGATCGAGTAGTTTGGATACACAATCCAGTAGTTTGGATAGAAAACCATACACTTTATGTTCGGAACAGAATCCGCATTCTTGAAACGCGGAAGAGGTGTGAAAGTGCTAGTTTCCCCCTCCCAGATAATGGGATAGTGGCGATAATACCCCTCACCGGTCAAAATAGAAAAAACACCTAAGTCAAGCTCCTTCAGGATTTCGGTGCCGTTAGCATGGGTCCGGCTATAGATCACAAGGGTTTAGATACGGGTCTCGAACGGAAAAGTATGCTACATATTTCTCTGCTCCAGTTGCCTCTGCTTACACCTCGTCAATTCGTTGATCGCCCCTTTTATTTCTGATTTTCAAAAGGGCCCCGCTCCCATCTCTGCCGACGGAGCCTTTATATATGTCTCTGTTATCCTCGTACCTGCTGATCTCTTTGACTGATAAAGTCTATGTTATTGGTGAAGCTGGTTCTACCTCAACAACAGGAAAAATCCAAAACTAACCATTGGAACCTCATGGGCTACCGAGTTAGGAGATTCATTTTATTTGTTACTTTGACATTTTTACTAAGTTATTCTAAAAGATAAGAGCTAACCGACGATCCTGATTGAATGTTTGAGTACTCGGAGCTGCTTATGAAAGTGTTCAAGAAAGAGTCGTTTCATTTCCTTACTTCTTCGTTCTTTCAAATTCATTCACTTCGATGGGTGGCGCTACGCTAGCCCTTCCTGTCTATCTCCTTCGGTCAGGTAGTTCTGCTTCCAATGCCGGATGGAACATCTCTTCAAAGCAAGAATTAGCGTATAGAAAGAAGTCAACGTTTCCTTTTAGCTGCTTTTAAAAGGTCCTCGGGGATATAGCCCACTTCTCATTTCTCAACACCAGACCTGCTCTATGAAGTTATGGAAGTAGTGAAGGTTTAGGCTTCGGATCTATGACGTTCAGGTTTTGGAGTAGAGGTCAGAGGCTAGTGCGGGTAGCCCTGTCGGTTGGGCTAAAGAACGAGAGTCAGCTTCCTTAAGTCCATTCTTCCTCAGTAGCTCAGTGGTAGAGCGGTCGGCTGTTAACTGACTGGTCGACCCCAATAGGAACACGGAAGACCTAATTATTGAAGACAATAGTACAATTAACAACTAAACCTAAAGGGATCCATTTGTCTGGTTTCATTATCTAAAATGAAGAACATTTCCAACCAAAAGATCAGTCCAATAATACCACTCACTGGTAAATAGCACAATACTTCTTCCTTTTTCAAATTCTGTTATGGAGCAAAAAGAGATCATGTCATACCATTTATTCTGCCAGGAAGCATTCGTCTATGACACTTAGAACGCCTCGACACATTTGTACTCACGCCTAGGACGGTCTTTCACATGGAAGTAAGATTCGAGAGTTTGATCATAGTTTGACCGCCAAGAAGTAGAAGTTGATAAAGATGGCACAAACAAAAGAAGAAAGGAACTTTGTTGGTGATCTTACATACGTTAGGCCTTCTATAGAGTGAGACAAATAGCAATTTTTCTATAGATACTGGGATCCATTAGCCCTTCATAAGGGAATACCTGACTCAGTCAATTCTTTAGTTGACATCGAGACCAAGTCCCATTGACTCTCTTGGAGGAAGATCCGCCAAGGGGCGCAGATACCTTTGCTTTGAAACCAATGACTAGTAGAGGATTTCGAGGAACAATAGCAAAGGGAAGTAGGGATGGGCTTTCCTCGGATTAGTATTCGGATTTCGCTGGTCTTGCTAGTGTTTATGAATCTGATTGGAAGGGGATTTAGACCCGGATATATAAGCTTCTTCTTCCAACTGGATTGAGTCATAGTGCAACATTACTTCTTGCTGAGACTTTCATTGATACTTGAAATATTGACCTGTCTAGTGTTGACCGTCTATCTTCTTCCCAGTTCCCAGATACAAGATTCTTTACTACTGGGTGGGTAAAATCTTTTGTCGGACATATCTTGAAATTTTAGGCCAAATCCATTTTTGGGCTAGACTTCCTACTTTTGGGGTTTTTAAGGTGACCGATGCCTTTCAAAAGTGTGCTTTGGGCCCATCCTTAGTACTTGAGAATGAAAAGTTCTCTCTTTACAATAAAACGTGAACCGCGCGGAGCCCACCCTTTTTCGTTTTCTGCCGCCATTGGGTGGCCGCAGGGGAAACACAGCGTGACTAATGTGGCCTCTACCAGCTCACAAAATGACAGACAAGGTTGAAAATAATCAAACGCGAGACCATAGCCGTACTGGTTGTGCCGGCCATTTAGGTGGCGCACCAGGCCGATCCACACTATAGAGTTATATCTGCTTATAGCGAGATATATGCTCCCCTCGCCTGAAGTTCTTTTCCCTTCGCGTAAGTAATGGGCTCGACCATTTCACTTTTTACCTTCATTCGCTAGCTTCTCGCTCGGGTTCCCATCCAAGACGCTTCTCCGCTGTATGCCGTAGCATTTCCTTGTTTTGTTTCTTTGATTTTTTTTTACTTTTTTTCTTCAGTTTCTTTGATTTTATTTGCTCCTTTCTCAGTTTTCTTAGCTTTTTTTATTTCTTTGTTTCCCTCATGAAACTATTTTTCACTCTTTTGCATTTGATTTTTTGGGGTTTTTTTCATTGTTTTCTTTGGGTTTTTTTTCTTTCCGGGTTTTCTCATTGTCTTTTGATTTTCTTTGTTTCTTTTCCTATTTTTCGTGTTTATTCGATTTTCTTTGTTTCTTTCTTGGTCCCCACTATCCACTCGTTTTGTTGTTCCTTTTTTCTTTTTTCTTTTGTTTGGTTTTCCGATTTCTTCTCTGGTTTTAATTAGTTTTCTTTTTTTTATACTTCATTTTTTCTTGACTTATATTTTGTTTCTTTCGTGGTTTTCTATGTTTTTATTTTATTTCTCATTTTACTTCTTTTTTTTTCTTCTGTTTTGTGTTTCTTTCTTGGTTTACAACCGTTTTTTTCTTTGTTTCTTTATCGATTTTCACTGTTTTTCATTCTTTTGCAATTGTTTCTTTCATTTTCTGTTTCTTTGGTTTCTGTCGTTTGTTTCTTGGTTTCCATTATTTTTTTACTTTTCTTTGTTTCTTTTTGTTTTCATTGTTCATTTTTCGTATACATCAAAATCATATGTAATACACATTTAACATTTTTAAAATACAAGATTAACATTTTTCTGAATACGTGGTCTGCATTTTTTTCATACACATTTTGAAAATGCTTAATTAATATTTTTCAAATACAAGTATAATATTTTCTGAATGCATTGTCAATATGTTTTTGATACACATTTTAACATTTTCAAATGCTTGATTAACATTTTTTAAATACAAGTTTGACATTTTTAAATTACATGTTTAACATTTATCTACACACATTTAACATTTTTCAAATACTTATTTCAGTTTTTTCAAGTGCTTGATTAACAATTTTTAAAAGACATGATCAACGTTTTTTACACCTGTTGTATATTGTTCTTATACACATTTCGTATTTTTTTTTCTTTAAACACATTTAACTCTTTTCAAATGTTTTCTAATATTTGTTCCAATGTTTTATGTAAAGTTTTTTTCCTATAATATATTTTCTAGAATATTTGGAAGTATAAATGAAAGTTAATGAATAAAAAAAACTTAAATATATGTTTTGAGGGATTGAAAAATAAATAAATAAACGAGGCCGTGGCCTTCGGCGTGCTTGGGCTAGCCCATTTAGTGAGGCACCTGAAGCAGTGGCACGTTAGATCTCGCTATAAGCGAGACATAAGGAAGCTTCTATTGGACGTTCTTTGTGTCAAACTGGCGTCGGCACACACAGGGAGGCAGCCTGACTGGGCCGGCCCATCGCATCGTACCGCTGGAAGGAAAAGAAAGAAAAAGAGGCAGGCACGATGGAAGGAATCAAACCGAAGACCAACAGCTTGCAAATGCGTGCAACCAGCCACTCCAGCTGACTAGCATTGCTTGTAGCAGAACAACGCGCATCTATAATAACTTAGCACAACCGTACAACTGGACTTGTCTACTGTATCGAACCAGAATTAGTTACTCTTGTGAACATCTTTAATAAAATATACATTTTTTTCTAAAAAGCGTATATTTTGAAAAGGTGTGAACATTTTTTGAATTTATGAACAAATTTTCGTAGACAGGAACATTTTTTGCATATGCAAAAAAATTGAAACTGTAGATTTTTTTTTTGAAGAACGTGAACCATTTTTTGAAGTTGTGAACAAATTATGAAATTCTGAAAAAAAATAAAACGCGAACTTTTTGGAATTTCTGAACAAATTTCCATAGACAGGAACATTTTTCCGCATATGCGAACAAAAAAATTGAAACTGTAGATTTTTTTTTGAAGAACGTGATTTTTTTGAAGTTGTGAACAAATTATGAAATCTAAACAAAATTTAAACCTAGAATATTTTTTGAATTTCTGAACAAATATTTGAAAAATGGAACATTTCATGAAATTACAAAAAAATGAAACCACTTTGACGCAACGTACGTCCAATAAGAAATTCCGAGACATAGCGCTGCCCCGGCTCACACGCGTAAGCCTTCGGGCCAGCACGGCAGGGGCCGTGTGCCAGGCCTTTTTATGGTTTGCTCTGCGCTGACGGCCATCGCTAAACTCATTCGATCGTTCCCCCGAGATTAGAGCGGAGCTCTCCTCTTGCCCTACTCCTTCTCAGCCGCCGCCGCCCAAATCACGACCGCGACCGACCCGCTGTCATCTCGTCCCCTTCCTCGCTCCCGACCAGGCTGAAGGCGCCACCTTTTTACTAGTATTTTGTAAGCTACTTAGGGCCCCCAAAATTTTGATCTCAGCAGACGAGCGCTATACTATCTTGTAAGCTTGCAATAATTCTAGTCCTGTTGTTCGTGAAGGCGTTTTCTCTTGCATTGTTCCATCAATCCAGATGCCTAGGGTTGTGATTTTGTTTGATCATGTTGCTTTTAGGTTGCTTGTACTATTTGCTTTACAGAGGCCGGAATTAATGTTCATTTTTCTTTGCAAGACATGCCAGATGCTTTAATTAGTGTTTTTTCTGAAGCTAGACACCGGCATTTCCAAAGTGTACAGTAAAATATGTTCGAAGTTCATGAAATAAGTTCTCGCTACTGTCTGATTATCCTAATATGCTTCAAAAATTCGATCTTTTTTTCCCCTTGCTTCTGTAAATGTCACGAAGCAACCTAGAAATCTCAGAGCATGCATGATACAGCTAATAGCTTCGGTTCTATTGATGCGTGCAACGTTCCCAGGTCTAAGTAGCACTGACTCCTCAGTCCTCATTACCTGTTGTAGTTTTCACAGTGCTCAGTTAAACGCTTCCTATTATGTCTGTTCAACAGATAAGTGTTATCTTGCGGACGCATATTTGCTTTTCTTTATGTATGTGTGTCAACAGGGAAAGGTTCACATTTGTTGGTATACATATGCTTCTTGATGTCCTTTGGTACTGTAACCTAATAGTCTTCATATGCTTCGTTCTAATGTCTCTAATTTCTGTGCAGTATTCTGTATACCTTCTGAACATTAAGATTACCCAATCAGCACAGCTGCTTTTCTCGATGGAGGATCTCCCAGAGCCAATTCTAGCAGAGATTGTCAAGAAGATTGCCAAGAGAAGTGATCTGAATTCGTTTTCCCTTGTGTCGAAGCAGCTCTACTCCATTGAGGCATTCCAAAGGGGTGCTATCCGTGTCGGCTGTGGCCTTCGCCCTGCTAGAAAAGCATTGGCATCACTGTGTTCCCGGTTCCCCAATTTGTGGAAAGTGGAAATTGATTACTCTGCTTGGACCAGTGACCACGGGAATCAGTTGGGCAATAAAGGCCTCCTTGTGATCTCGTCATGCTGCCCCTCGCTAACTGATCTAACCTTAAGCTTCTGTTCGCGCATCAATGATTCTGGTCTTGGATATCTCGTTAATTGCAAGAAATTGATGTCTCTGAGGCTGAACTCCATCCAAAAAATAACTTCAGTTGGGATCCTCTCGGTGGTAGTTGGTTGCACGACTTTATCTGCTCTCCACCTTATTGACTGTGAGAGAATAAGGAGCGAAGGTTGGCTGGAGCACCTCGGTTGTGAGGGATCATTGGAAGAGCTTGTTGTGGAGAACTGCAAAGGAATCAGCCAGTATGACCTCCTAAAGTTTGGACCAGGATGGATGAAGCTCCTGAGGTTTAAATTTGACCCTGACCCCATGAGTTGTTCCTGGAATATATATGGTAGTGATGATCTCTCGTATGTGGTCACTACCCATATAAATATGATTTTTGTTGCGAGAGTTTGATGGATTTGTCATTGGCACACATTGCAACTAAGCCAGGAATAGGACTTCGTTTTCTCTTGGGGAAATGCAAAGCATTGGAGAAACTGCGGCTGGAGTATATCAATGGCCTAAATGACAGTGACATGATTACGCTATCCAAGTGCTGCAAAAACCTTAGAAGCATCTCACTTTGTCTCCGGCCACAATTCTATGGTGGCAATTTCAGGACGGCATTCACTGATGACAGCCTGAAATCTCTAGCTGTCAGCTGTCCTATGCTTGAGTCTATTGAACTCACATTTGATGGTTGTGAGCCCTTATATCCATCAGAAATAGGCTTCACACAGGATGGCCTTATCATGCTCATTCAGTCTTGTCCGATTCGTGTTCTTGTGCTAAGGGGTGCCAACTTTTTTGCAGACAAGGGGATGAAGGCCCTCTCATCTGCCCCATTACTAGAGACACTCGAGCTTGTGCGCTGCAGAGCGATAACAGATGCTGGGATGCGTTTCATTGCACGTGCCCCATGCTTGATCAATCTCACACTCCGGATCTGTCGACAAGTGACTGATGCTGGAGTGGCCGTGCTGGTACATACACAGAAGTTAGAGTCTCTGATCATTGAAGGTTGTGAGCGGGTCTCTAAGAAGGCTGTGAAGGCGGTTGGTGGATCAGCTCAGTGCCACACTTCCAAAAAAAGATCAGTTCAGTACTCCGCCGAGTCTGCAAGCCCCAGTGAATTAAAAAGAATTCGCTACTAATGCTGTTGAGTTTAAAACCATCTGCTATTCTGCTGGGTTCATGCTGGACTTCAGACGACTTCGGACGGTGCACCACTAGTGTGTGCTCTACGTAGCTACTCCTTCTGTCCTGTAATAGAAGATATTATTACAACCAATATACCTGTAGTAACATCTTATATTATGGAACGGAGGGAGTACTACTTTGTGTATTTTTCTGCGTTTGCACTAGACAAAATTCACGTATTCTGCCCAAGATTCAGTATTTCAGGTTGTGAACATGCAGATCGTAAGTTCGTAACAGTGCAGTTGATTCTGCATGCGACGGTCAACATAATTATTTGGCTGTTTGCATTGGCTATACTTCTGCAACATGTAATATTGTGGAAACAGTTTTTTTCCTGACATGCATATGTATGGTACTCCAGCGTGTGGTCGCCGCCGCCACTCGTCTCTTTCTTCCCGTAGCCTCCTGCAGGACGACTCCTTCCCATTCTCCATCAGCCGTCGCTGTGCACCGTGGTTCTGGACCGGTCGCAGATCGTTGCCAAGGAGCACAGGAGGACGCCATGGGAGAGGAGCAGAGGGGCGTCATCGTTCTTCTCACTCGACTCATGGGTCAGACACGAACGAGGAGGCCGAGCAGTCCGTTGTGTCGTTGGTGCCATCCTCACCTGCAAGGTATGGATCATCCTCCCTCTCCCCTTCCCTTCCTTTGCTTCTCACCTATTCCTAACTTGTTTTATAGTCCCCATGTTCGTAGGCACGCTGGCCACCTCCTTGCCCTGTCGTTGTGCCCCACACATCCGACCCCGCTACTGCCCTGTGTTGTAGGTCAGCAGGTGGCGCATGGCGCTCCGGCAGACGCACATCTTCCCCATCTGGCCCTGGAACATGACGAGGAGTGGTTGTACAAAACCCAAAATACTACTACAAGATTAGTTAAATTCATTTGAAATGAGGAACCTGTAGTGCTGCCTTTGTTCTTCAGTTAAATTCTGTTTAGAATGAGGAACTTGTATGGCGAGTATAGTAACTTTTAATATGTTCCAAATGTGTATTAAAACCTCATCCTTAGCTAGTATTTTAGGCTTTTGTATTTGTTGTATGGAGTTGCAAAATAAAGCAATCGATTTGGTATCCTTATGACTAACATTTAGTCATAATACCCAAGAATTACAACATGGGTTGGCAAGGAATTCATCTATAACATGCATGACAGTCATAACTAAGCTGCAGTTTCTAGACTTTTCTCTTCTGCTAAATACTTCTTGTAGTTTCTTTTCCAATGTCCTTCCTACTTACAGAAGAAACACCCAACTTCAAGAGTGACGTTATCCTTGGACTTCCTAGGTGCGTAAGTCTCACTGACACCCTCAGACTTTCCCTTCCTTCTAAATTTACCAATTTATTCACCATCATTACATGACTAGTGTTCTTCTGGATCCCACTCTTATTAGTATAAAACATTTCAGACCCTTCTAGAAGCTTCCAAGCCTTCCAAGACCTTACGGGACATTCCTGGGTACTTCCGAGACACTCTCGGGACCACGTGGAACACTTTTGGGACCATCCGGAACACTTCCGGTTCCCTTCTCTCATTCTCTTGTGATTACCAGCTCTCCCCAAAACCAATAGTCGTTAGACGTGTAACCCTACATGTTCGGTGACATCTGAACATGACCCGGAACACCTTCCGGTAAATAACTAACAGCGGGATCTAGACACCCTTGACACTGGTGCAGCGACGTGCTATACAAACGGGTTTTAACCCCTTTCCGCGATGTAGTTTTAAACCGTCGCCTTGCATGTGTGGGCGATAGGGGGGTCCATCCCACACGGCACGGAAAACCCGTCGGCGATGGTGGCCAACGAACGCAAACATTTTGCAAAGCTAAGCGTATGGAATGTCCGCATCTATCAGAAACGAGAGTCACCGGTCAACCGTTTGAGATATGGCATCCTACCCATACGGCCCATCCTTGGAACTCGTGTGAGATCACAGTAACATCGCATGCGCTATTCTGTAGCGCACCATTTACGATGTGTGCCGAATCACAAACAATTCATAATTGCAAAGCGTGTATGATAAGGAGATAATCACACCCATTTTATCCTACCGCGTCGTTTGCGATATACCAAAATTCCCAAACGCTTCAACAGTCATACTCGTGTCGGATGCATACGACATAACAAACAGTTAAACATTATAAATCGTGTATGATAAGGAGACTGTCACAAAACATTTAGGCCTGCTTAACCGTTTCTGATATTGTCTAACATCAAACATGGTTTGCAGACGGCAATTGTGTGCATTGTCGCACACGGGTTCTCTCTCTGAAACGTGTCGAATCATAAGGTATATCACACACGTTCTGCTTTACAAACCGTGTGTGGTGTAATGACCTGCAGAGCTTATTTTTCCGCTATTTTAATCGCCACAATTTAAAATTCTATAGGATTTGAATTTGATAGTAGGCTATAACATTTTTCATATCCATCCTATATAGACATAGATTCAACAACCAATGCATTATTCCATTCACAGTTACATATGTTCAAGAATTACATCAACAAATAATAATTACATTAGGACCAGATAAATAATGATGAACCACGGTTGCATACTTGTATTAAATACGGTAAAGGAAGAGGCGAAAGACACTCTGGTAGTTGTACAAGGTGAAGCGGAATGCCCATATTATGTCCTCCTCCATGCAGAATGCACGGACGATTCTGGGCCAGCCCCTTGTGATGGCGGACCGCCCATCCTTCTCTGTGTTGATGAGGACATCTAGGTAGTCATCGTGGCCTGGTAGATATACTTTAACGTTTGCACGTCCACCAATCATGTAGTTTGAGAGGTAATCCTGAGTAAACTGCTTTGAGAACCACTACAAACAAAATAGATTCAGACATTGTAAATTTGTAAGCTAACAACTCATTATGGACGGTAAAAAGAAGGGTACAGAGTTCGTAGTTACCATCATGGAGTTCACTGTTGTCTTGGATAAGGTGTAAAGAAATAGTTTAATTGCCATATTTTGTCCCATTTTATTAACAACCTTTATAAGTTTCCTCACTTGATGCGGGTTTATGAATATCTCACTGCCCCATACGCAAAAAAGAGTCGACACATGGATCTTTACCAGTGACATATGTACCTACAAGCAACAAGTTAGTATTAGAAGGTAAACTGAAATTGTACAATGACGTAGTTCAGTATTCCCTGTCCAATTATATAAGATCTTATTACATCCAAAATACTCACATATTTGATGTATTAACATCTTATACTTTGGGATGGATGGAATATATATATATAAGCCATGTGATGAAACTAACCTCGATGAAAAACAACAGTTGTTTCCGATATTGTCCTGGGTAAGTACATCGAAAGGCATGTTAAGTACTGGCAGGCTAAACATCAACCAAATATATGCATGGTAAACAACATGATCACAAAATGATAGCTTCAGTGTGCAGATTTAAGCACGCTAGCTAAGCTAATAATAAGTGGAGATGTGTGTTAACTGCAATAGGCTTAGCATTTAACAACAGCAAAATATAGTCATTCAAACTGGTATTGTGCACGTTTAAGCACACTAGTTATTGTTACATAAAAATGAAAAGGCTTGTGCTCACTACAACAAGCTTAACAACAATCAAATATAGTCATTCATAGTGGTAATGTTGAAATTGCATAGAATGTAGCTGGTGCTTACACATCAAATTGTATAACTGAACATCACATTGTGAAAAAACAGAAATAAACAGTGGGCGTGTTAACTGGTATGATGAAATTGAACTGGAAAGTACATACTTGCAGATATAGAACTTCACAATGTGAATAACTGAAATAAACAAGACATACTATATAGCAATTGAATCATGACATATGCCCACTACAGACAACCGAGCTAGGAAAAACAGATAAACAAGGCATATGCTCACTACAACAGGCTTGATAGCAACCAAAAATAGTCATTCGTACAGTACTGTTGAAATTGCATAGAACGTAGCCGGTGCTTAAACATGAAATTTTATAACTGAACATCACATGCGAAAGAACTGAAATAAACAGTTCACGTGTTAACTGCACCAGGTTTAACAGGAACCATATATGGCTCTTGAAACAGGTATTGATGAAATTCAACTGCAGAGTCCATACATTTAGCATGAGTGAAGTAATTTAACATGGGATGGGTTTCCTCACCTGTCGCAGATGGGCTGTGACGCCCCCATTCTCGACCGTACGCTAAACATACACGCAATGCGTACGATCAAGATTAGGGACTCACTGATTGATATCACAACACAACACTAGACACAAATTAAAGTCATACAGCTTCATATTACAAGCCAGGGGCCTCGAGGGCTCGAATACAAAGCTCGACAAGCACGAGTCAGCGGAAGCAAATAATATCTGAGTACAGACATAAGTTAGACAAGTTTTGCCTTAAGAAGGCTAGCACAAACATAAGCAGCGGATCGAAAGAGGCGAGGCCTCCTGCCTGGGAACCTCCTAACTACTCCTGAGCGTCGGCGTTCTCCACGTAGTAGTAGGCTCCAGCGGTGGTGTAGTAGTCGTCTCCGACGTACTCCATCTCCTGGGCTCCGCCGTATGAACGCGGCATCGTATCGACGGGGAAAGAGAAAGCAAAGCAGCGGTGAGTACTCATCCAAAGTACTCGCAAGACTGACATCATAACTATGCTAAGTATGCATCATTATCAAGGGAATGGGGTATATCTGGGCTGACTGCAGAAAGCAAGAATAGGGGGGAAGGTCTAGTCCTATCGAAGACTAGCATCTTCAGCATCTTGCAGCAATAGAAGAGAGTAGACTGGTAACTCATATATAGTCATATTATTGTAACAATTTTATTAAGTAACCACGCCCAGAGATTCTTCCTCGACTCCTTGCAAGGAAGCAATCTCGGAGCCACAATTCATTTCAAGTTTAAATCACAATTATAGTTGTATAAGGTCAAGGCATAACTCCAAGTCGTCCTGTTACCGTGGACACGGCTATTCGAATAGATTATTCATCCCTGCAGGGGTGCACCGCATTTCCAACACGCCTGATCACCTCCGGTCGGACACACTTTTCTGGGTCATGCCCGGCCTCGGGATAGCAGCACGTCGTCGCCCCACCTAGGCTCAACGAAGAGGCCAGCCCGCCGGTCTAAATCCTAAGCGCGCAGGTTCGTGGGCCCACTTGCCCTTGCGCTCCTGCACGATGTGTGGGCGGCCGGAAGCAGACCTAGTACACTCCAGTCCAAGAGCTGCACCGTCCAGTCCAATCCGGCGCGCGCCGCTCCATTGCTGACGTCCGAAGAGCTTCGGCTGATACAACGACGCTGAGTACCCATAACTTCTCCCACGCGATGGTTTGGTGCGTAAAAAGGCCAACGACCCAACTCAGATCAAATACCCAACCCGTTAGCATTTTATTAATGCGGGGCAAGCGCGACCCTCAAAGTGCGGTCCCGTCACCCCGACTCGAGGATGTGTGGCAAGGGCCTCTCCTGCCCGTCCACGCCTCAACATAACCCAGATGCCTTACCGGCGCATCCCACCACATCTCACACACGGGTACCCTTGGGGCCGACCCGTCTCAAGACTGTCGGGAACTCAGGTCCACCTCAACCAGGGTGGTACCGCCTGTCCCTCCAGTCCCGTCCTTCCCATGTAAACAAAGTCAAGTAGAAGTAACTGCGTGTTTATACACCAAGTGGATATCCGAGGAATCACCCTCGATGGATCCCACTCGAGGTATGTGTATGACAAGAGTCGCTATCGATAAATGGGAAGGAGGAATCACCCTCGATACCCACGATCGATTAGCTACGCTACAGAATTAACATCGGAAGTGCTAAGTGAGGTATCACCCTCGGCACGTGATAGTAGCTCTGCAGTGCCATACTTAAGGGGTGTGCGGTGATGTGAGGGGTCTGGCTCGTCGGTCGGTTGGCCGAGTCTTCGGGTCTTCGAGTCGTCGATGAAGAAGCAGGGGCAACTGGGACTAAGGGGGTCACGGGGCATTCACTGATCAACCTATACTAAGCAGTTGGTATGATTGCAGGTAAAGTAACAGTTTATCAAAAACAGGCTATGCATCAGAATAGGAGCTAACTAATACAGTAGCAAAATCTAATGCAAGAATAAGAGGGAAAGGAATGGGCGATATCGGAATGCTCAAGGTGGGTTGCTTGCCTTGCTGCTCAGCGGCAAAGGCCTGATCGTCGGTCGCGTAGTCGTACCCGGCAGCAGCGTCAGCCTCGGGGTCTACCGGTAAGAAGAGGGGGGGAGAAACAATAAATATAAAGCAAACAATGCTACACAAAGTATGACATGACAATAGGCCGTGCCGGGTGTGTTCTAACGTTGGGTTGCACGTTACCGATGAAGGGGGAACCCATCCGGGAAAGTTTTCCCGGTTCCGGACATCTGTCAGACAGATGACCGGAGGGGGCAATCTTCCAGGTTCGGATACTTAGAGGTATCCGGCGGGCATGTGGGTAGCGTAACCAGGTTTGTCTCGTCGTTCTTAGTAACTTTCATGTACAAAACTTTTTAATCCGGGCTACGGTTTATTTTATATGATTTAATAAAGATTTAGGAATATTCTGAAATTAATTTAATTATTAAATACGAATTATCCTAAACAGTAATTACTGTTTAATTTAATCAATTAACAGATTACTTAACTGTTTAATTAATTAATTTATTTAATCTTAATCATCTAATTAATTAATTAATTACCTAATTAATTAATTCACTAATTAATTTAACTAATTATTTATTATTAATATATTTTTATTTATTAAATAGGACGTGGGCCCCGTCTGTCATAGATACATACATACATCCACATGCACGTACACGTACACGTACGCATACACACGCACACACGCACACGCACACACAAATGCACGCACGCGCGCGCACCCAGCTGCACGCCGGCGCGGCGGCCGCCGTTGGCGGGGGGGGGGGGGAGGAGCTCACAGGGGGGGCGGCGGGCCGAGGCTGCGGCGGGCGGCGGTGCGGCGACGAGCGCCGGCGCGAGGCGGCGGCGGCGGCGGGCGGCGCGGGCGCGGGGATGAGGCGGCGGCGGCGCGGTCCGGGCGACGGCGGAGGCATACAGCGAGGCGAGCGACGGGCGGCGTCGAGGCGACGGGGCCCGCGGGGCGGACGGGCGCGGCGCGGGTCGGGCCGGCCGTCGTCCGCGGGGGGGGGGGGGGGGGGGGGGGTTGCGAACGGAGCGGGGCGCCGGGGCTGGCGCGGTCGCCGCGCGCGGGGGGGGGGGGATCGGCGGGCGGGCGCTGGCACGCTGGCGCCGTCGGGGGAGGGGGGGTGACGAGCGCCGTCGGCGGGGGGGGGGGGGGTCGGTCGGGTGCGTGCTAGGGTTCGTGCCTGGCTCTATTGCCGCCGGCTGGGCCGTTTGGGCCGGCCAGCTGGGCCGGGGCCCAGTTGGACCGGCCCGGGGGGGCTTTGTTTTTATTTTTATTTTATTTTATTTTTTAATTATTTTTCTTTTCAGTTTTTATTTTAGTTTCTAATTAATTTAGTTTTATTAAAATACATAAATAGCACCTAAATTAGTGTTCTAATTTAGCCTACTGCCATAACCAATTTTGACGCATAATTAATTTGTTTGCAATTTTCTATAATTTAAAAGCTTTAAAATAATTGTTTAAGCCACTGTTTTTAAAAAATTTTATGACTCCAAGCACTTCAGAAAAATGTGGTTTCTCCACCATAATTAGCTATGAATTATTTGTCACAATTTGAACATTTTAGTTTTGATATTTGAAAACTTTTATCGTTTGACTTTATTTTAAATTTGAATTTGAGCGGGATTGAATCATCGCGAGATTAACAACAGTAATCGTGGTGACGTGGCATCATTAGCATGGGATTACTGTAGCCTAATTACAATCATTACTGTAGCACAAATCCAGGGCGTCACAATTCTCCTCCACTACAAGAAATCTCGTCCCGAGATTAAGCGGTGGAGTAAGGGGAGAAGTTCTGGTTACGAAATTCTAACGGGTCTTCTCGGTCTTGGTTGCCCTTATCGAAGAGGTCGATTCCTTTCGTTGATGTCTTCATTTCTCTGCTTCAGGTCATCCTAATGAAATTGTCATCGTTTCTTCGGTATCTCCATCGTCCTACGAATGCGATAAGAGGAAAAACTTTGGAAGAACGTATCCTTACAAGGTTGGGCATCAGATGGTGAACTCAGGAAGATTACAAGAATTATTCCCCGATTTGTAACTCAGGGAATTCATTGAGAGCAATAAGCGATGGTACAGAAGTTTCAAACGGGTAGGCAATCATTTGATGCCTGATCAGAAGGCGAAAAGTGGGGTTCAGAGCAACGAGAATAAATATCGCGTCTGATAAAAGGATAGATCATCCCTTGGGCGGTGGCTCGGGAATTACAAATGAAGCCATGTGCAAAGGATACTTTGGAGTCAAGGATGTACAGGAGAGTCAGGTTTCGGTCCTGTGGAACTGAGGGTTATGGGCCGACCATGTGGTTAAGAGCAGGAAGAGCGGTGACATCTTACACGGTCATGGTAGCATGAAAAGTCAGAGGATAGCTTGTCAGTTATGCTGGCAACAACGTCGGTACCAAGGGTGGGGGACGAATAGAACCATTTTCCTGCTTGTTGAAACGGGGCGGACCAATAGGCAAGGTTCCCGTCCACCGGCGGTTACCGGAATGTTACCAACAATAGTAACGAGGTCTTACTGACAGAGTTGTACACCGAGGTGGTTTCATAAGCAGAGAATTATTACTGCTTAGGTCATATAGATCAAGAAGGTTGAACAGAACAACGGAAAGGAAAATGTGAATTAGCACAAGTAGTAGGAGTATATCCTTCCCATGGACAAGCAGAACATGACATACAGGGTAGGAGAGCAAGTATCTAGCCATTTAGACAAATATGAATGATCGTGACGTTACCCATACCACGGTGTTTGGATAACTGACCAAGAAACATTTAGCATTTATGCTTCCAATGTTCTTGTTGATGAGCGGGGTATCACAGTCATGCTTCGAGGTAGCAATGATATGGTGTTTCAAGCAAGGGCCAGACCTTGGATACCCAAATGATCCATCAGGAGCAACATATAAATAATGTCTTACAATTTCCTCCTGGAAGAATGGCTAACCTTGCACAAAAAGGAAACTATAATAATAGGTCCTCCAGCCAGGTGTGTTAGGCATGGCATCACTTTACTGGGTCATCAAAGGACAAATATTATAACTCCTGGAAATATGTCCCAACCATCATGTCTGACCGAGATTCAGATCTGATCGGTGTCAGGATACCTCAGACTCCGAATGCCCGAGAAGAAAAGGTGCAACTCAAATCGTCGAGATGACATAGTAAGATTCTCGGAAAATGAACTATGAAAGCGGGTTCCCGAAACAATAGTTCATCATTAAACCAAGGAGAGGATGAGGAGGTGGCTGATGGACTCGGCGACAATTTATCGAGAATTCCAAACGGATGGATTTCCACAATTATGTGAACAAGGAGATGACATTTGTCAGCTCAAATGATATAATGTTGTATGATCGAGGAAAACATACATCATTAATCATTGGTTGAAAAGTGCGTCCGAAATATGACCTTAGACAGCAAGATTAATGTTAGAGTGACGATTCAATAACCAACAGCCTAAGAACGAACTGTTGATCGTTAACTTCAAAGCAATAGGGTTGCTAGAAGTTAGAATCAAAGCAGCATCGTTTGCTCGTTGGTATCCCTGTTAGAATCAACACGGGGACCAAGAAAGAATGGTGATGGTGAGAAGTATCACTATGCCAAGAATTTCTAAGAGGTGGAGCAATCCTCACAACATTCTCGACACAAAAGACAGTAATACTTCAGGGTAGAACATAACACAAGCTGGATAGCAAGTTGCATCCATATCATGGACAATTTTGCGATGAAAGGAATTCAAGGAGGTTGTCGATGATAACAAAAATCATCGAGGGCAAGGAAGGTATTTCTCATCAAGAACTCAGTTGACGTCTCAGAAGAAGTCAAATTGTGGACGATGATCACGACACCTTTTGTCGAGAGTTTTCAAGAGAATGCAACCGAACAGCGGTGGCGTCAAGTAGGGGAATGACACCGTGTAAGGTTATAGGAACAACAGATAAGATGCAAGCTCAATATCGGGGTTGCTTTTCAAGACAAACAACATGATGTTGAAAGCTCGATGTAAGCAATGCTCACACTCTGAAGAAATTGCGCACCAGAGAAGGACGAGGCAGCACAGTCGAAGATAGCAAGACAAGGATGTAGCCGACAGTCTAGGAATGACCAGATTGACTTTGATATTCCGAGTAACAATTACAAGGGGTATTGAATTGAAGTGGGGAATAAATTTTCCAATCGGTGTTCTCGGTTGACAACAATCCCAGAACCCGTGGAGTGATTAAGACAAGGAAAATTATTACCTCATCAAAGTTAATAAGATGTATTGCAAAGGCGTGATATCCTCGAGATACCAGAGGGTAAAACTCGAAGGTATAACATGATAGAAGTAGAACTGGGCCATTGACCTGCGACAGCAGATACTTTAACCTTGTCAAAAATTGACGAGGCATCGGAATGAATTACTTTCGGATAAATCAATAAGGATAGCATGGTCGGAACCATAACTGCAATCGATCAAATTAAGGATACCGAAAGAATTACACAAATGGATAATCGTTTTGCAAGAAGCTTCCGAGACGGCCTACATCGTTTCCATGGGCATGAACACAAGTTCAAGGTCGACTCCCACTTCTCCAATGCATAACATTTCATTCATTTCTCGCTTTTGATAAAGTTGTAGTATTGAAACTTTACCTGGTAAAACTCCATAAGAGTATGACCCGTGAAAACTCCCGGGTTCTCACGGATTAGGGAGGGCATAGGTTCAACCCATCGGGGTATCTTAGGAACATATACAACAAACTTCAAGAGTACTTAACACAAGCTCGAAGGTAGAGCACGGTTGGCCAAACAGAGGATACAATTTACCAAAGGCATTATGTATCAGGGGAAGAACTCACAAGGTGATCGAAAATGAAGGACACTGTCGGATAATAGTCCAACAATGGATCGGGCGATCCACAACGGAGCTGATGTGAGTATCGGTACCCAATCAGAGGAAGAAAGAATGCAAGGCATCAGTTTATAGAACATCTGAATAATTTTGATGCTTAATTACCAAAGGAATTAAGATTTCCAAATTGGTGCATCGGAAACAGATGTTCCGATCAAATACAAGTAAGATGAAAGGACTTAGATGGGCAATCAATCAAGGTTGATTTGTCGGGAACCAACTCATGTTTGGAAAGACGTCTGAGTCGGAAAGATAATTTATGAGAAACAACTGACGACTTCGTGCATTCACACACAGGTTGAATCAATAAAATCAAATGAAAACCACAAATGATTTACTTAATATTGCTAGACATATGGAATTAACCATAATGCAAGCAGATGAGAAAGGTCAAGAGTCAAAGGCTATTGAGGATTACGGAAGATCGAATAGCGTTTCAAAGAATTCTGAGAAACACATGATCAACCGAGGAAGAACGAATCTCTGATAAGATAATTCGATGTACCTTGTAATAACAAGAGCAACTGGATATGAAAGTATGAGCGACAATTGCATGTAGTCATCCATAGGGGTTGACGGAGGAAGGAAATCGCAAAGGCGATGAGCACAAGTTCTCGAGAGAACTTCGGAGAGTATCTTCGGAGTCTTCTGATGAATCGAGTCATCGTCTGAAATGAGGGGCTCTCCGGGAGGAAGTAGTTACGAGAACCTAGAGTTAGAGTTAATAAAATATTTAACCCGAAAGAGAAGAGAGATCAGAACCCAGAGTATAGACGAGGAATAAAAGATCCTAATACCACCCGATTGAGATGTGCGCCCATAAGCCACACAACAATGTTAGTAAAAGTTTTTCAAGTACTAGACTCAACTTCGGCCAAGGAGTTGGAAAGGGGGCTACCTACAGGCAGTTCGCTCTGATACCAACTTGTGACGCCCCCATTCTCGACCGTACGCTAAACATACACGCAATGCGTACGATCAAGATTAGGGACTCACTGATTGATATCACAACACAACACTAGACACAAATTAAAGTCATACAGCTTCATATTACAAGCCAGGGGCCTCGAGGGCTCGAATACAAAGCTCGAGAAGCATGAGTCAATGGAAGCAAATAATATCCGAGTACAGACATAAGTTAGACAAGTTTTGCCTTAAGAAGGCTAGCACAAACATAAACAGCGGATCGAAAGAGGCGAGGCCTCCTGCCTGGGAACCTCCTAACTACACCTGAGCGTCGGTGTTCTCCACGTAGTAGTAGGCTCCAGCGGTGGTGTAGTAGTCGTCTCCGGCGTACTCCATCTCCTGGGCTCCGCCGTCTGAACGTGGCATCGTATCGAGGGGGAAAGAGAAAGCAAAGCAGCGGTGAGTACTCATCCATAGTACTTGCAAGACTGACATCAGAACTATGCTAAGTATGCATCATTATCAAGGGAATGGGGTATATCTGGGCTGACTGTAGAAAGCAAGAATAGGGGGGAAGGCCTAGTCCTATCGAAGACTAGCATCTTCAGCATCTTGCAGCAATAGAAGAGAGTAGACTGGTAACTCATATATAGTCATATTATTGTAGCAATTTTATTAAGTAACCACGCCCAGAGATTCTTCCTCGACTCCCTGCGAGGAAGCAATCTCGGAGCCACAATTCATTTCAAGTTTAAATCAAAATTATAGTTGTATAAGGTCAAGGCACAACTCCAAGTCGTCCTGTTACCGTGGACACGACTATTCGAATAGATTATTCATCCCTGCGGTGGTGCACCGCATTTCCAACACGCCTGATCACCTCCGGCCGGACACACTTTCCTGGGTCATGCCCGGCCTCGGGATAGCAGCACGTCGTCGCCCCACCTAGGCCCAACGAAGAGGCCAGCCCGCCGGTCTAAATCCTAAGCGCGCAGGTTCGTGGGCCCACTTGCCCTTGCGCTCCTGCACGATACGTGGGCGGCCGGAAGCAGACCTAGTACACTCCAGTCCAAGAGCCGCACCGTCCAGTCCAATCCGGCGCGCGCCGCTCCATTGCTGACGTCCGAAGAGCTTTCGGCTGATACAATGACGCTGAGTACCCATAACTTCTCCCACGCGATGGTTTGGTGCGTAAAAAGGCCAACGACCCAACTCAGATCAAATACCCAACCCGTTAGCATTTTATTAATGCGGGGCAAGCGCGACCCTCAAAGTGCGGTCCCGTCACCCCGACTCGAGGATGTGTGGCAAGGGCCTCTCCTGCCCGTCCACGCCTCAACATAACCCGGATGCCTTACCGGCGCATCCCACCACATCTCACACATGGGTACCCTTGGGGCCGACCCGTCTCAAGACTATCAGGAACTCAGGTCCACCTCAACCAGGGTGGTACCGCCTGTCCCTCCAGTCCCATCCTTCCCATGTAAACAAAGTCAAGTAGAAGTAACTGTGTGTTTATACACCAAGTGGATATCCGAGGAATCACCCTCAATGGATCCCACTCGAGGTATGTGTATGACAAGAGTCGCTATCGATAAATGGGAAGGAGGAATCACCCTCGATACCCACGATCGATTAGCTACGCTACAGAATTAACATCGGAAGTGCTAAGTGAGGTATCACCCTCGGCACGTGATAGTAGCTCTGCAGTGCCATACTTAAGGGGTGTGCGGTGATGTGAGGGGTCTGGCTCGTCGGTCGGTTGGCCGAGTCTTCGGGTCTTCGAGTCGTCGATGAAGAAGCAGGGGCAACTGGGACTAAGGGGGTCACGGGGCATTCACTGATCAACCTATACTAAGCAGTTGGTATGATTGCAGGTAAAGTAACAGTTTATCAAAAACAGGCTATGCATCAGAATAGGAGCTAACTAATACAGTAGCAAAATCTAATGCAAGAATAAGTGGGAAAGGAATGGGCGATATCGGAATGCTCAAGGGGGGGTACTTGCCTTGCTGCTCTGCGGCAAAGGCCTGATCGTCGGTCGCGTAGTCGTACTCGGTAGCAGCGTAAGCCTCGGGGTCTACCGGTAAGAAGAGGGGGGGAGAAACAATAAATATAAAGCAAACAATGCTACACAAAGTATGACATGACAATAGGCCGTGCCGGGTGTGTTCTAACGTAGGGTTGCACGTTACCGATGAAGGGAGAACCCATCCGGGAAAGTTTTCCCGATTCCGGACATCTGTCAGACACATGACCGGAGGGGGCAATGTTCCAGGTTCGGATAGTTAGAGGTATCCGGCGGGCATGTGGGTAGCGTAACCGGGTTTGTCTCGTCGTTCTGAGTAACTTTCATGTACAAAACTTTTTAATCTGGGCTACGGTTTATTTTATATGATTTAATAAAGATTTAGCAATATTCTGAAATTAATTTAATTATTAAATTCGAATTATCCTAAACAGTAATTTTTGTTTAATTTAATCAATTAACAGATTACTTAACTGTTTAATTAAATAATTTATTTAATCTTAATCATCTAATGAATTAATTAATTACCTAATTAATTAATTCACTAATTAATTAACTAATTATTTATTATTATTAATATATTTTTATTTATTAAATAGGACGTGGGCCCCGTCTGTCATAGATACCTACATACATACATCCACATGCACGTACACGTACACGTACACGTACGCATACACACGCACATGCATGCACAAATGCACGCACGCGCGCAGGCAGCTGCACGCCGGCGCGGCGGCCGCCGTCGGCGGGGGGGGAGGGGGGGGGAGGAGCTCACAGGGAGGGGCGGCGGTGCGGCGACGAGCGCCGGCGCGAGGCGGCGGTGGCGTCGGGCGGCGCAGGCGCAGGGACGAGGCGGCGGCGGCGCGGTCCGGGCGACGGCGGAGGCAGACGGCGAGGCGAGCGACGGCGAGGCGAGTGACGGCGAGCGGCGACGACGGGCGGTGGCGTCGGGCGGCGCGGGCGCGGGGACGAGGCGGCGGCGGCGCGGTCCGGGCGACGGCGGAGGCAGACGGCGTGGCGAGCGAGTGCGAGCGGCGACGACGGGTGGCGGCGAGGCGACGGGACCCGCGGGGCGGACGGGCGCGGCGCGGGTCGGGCCCGCCGTCGTCCGCGGGGGGGGGGGGGGGGGAGTGCGAACGGAGCGGGGCGCCGGGGCTGGCGCGGTCGCCGCGCGGGGGGGGGGGGGGGGGATCGGCGGGCGGGGCGGGGGGGGGGGGATCGGTCGGGTGCGTGCTAGGGTTCGCCCCTGGCTCTATAGCCGCCGGCCGGGCCGGTTTGGCCGGCCAGTTGGGCCGGGGCCCAGTTGGACCGGCCCGGGGGGCTTTGTTTTTATTTTATTTTATTTTATTTTTTAATTATTTTTCTTTTCAGTTTTTATTTTAGTTTCTAATTAATTTAGTTTTATTAAAATACATAAATAGCACCTAAATTAGTGTTCTAATTTAGCCTACTGCCATAACCAATTTTGACGCATAATTAATTTGTTTGCAATTTTCTATAATTTAAAAGCTTTAAAATAATTGTTTAAGCCACTGTTTTTAAATATTTTTATGACTCCAAGCACTTCAGAAAAATGTGGTTTCTCCACCATAATTACCTATGAATTATTTTTCACAATTTGAACATTTTAGTTTTGATATTTGAAAACTTTTATCGTTTGACTTTGTTTTAAATTTGAATTTGAGCGGGATTGAATCATCGCGAGATTAACAACAGTAATCGTGGTGACGTGGCATCATTAGCGTGGGATTACTGTAGCCTAATTACAATCATTTCTGTAGCACAAATCGAGGGCGTCACATGGGCTCATTACCATTAGAAGAGTACGGATTATGGGTGTGCTCCCTGTTGTCACAGATGGGCTCCTTTCCCTTGGAAGAGCAGGGACGCAGGGTGCCCTCCCTGATGTCACTGATGGGCTCTTTCCCCTTGGAAGAGACGGATAGGGTGCCGTTGTCGGCGTCGGCGTCATTGATGAGGTGTGACTTGGCAGCTGACGATGCCAAGCGACCGCCATAGAACGTGTCCTTCAGAAATGACAAAAGAGGCTCCATGGAGATGAAGGAAGGCAAATTCTTGAGGGCGAACCAGAGTAGATCAGCGGCTGGGCCCTGCATGAGGTCGACGGGGGTTGAACCCGAGGGGTCGGGGTTAGGCCACTTAACCTGTGACATAGCCCACGACAAGCTGTCACCGTCGACGAGCTCGATGTCATAGCCGGCCGCGTTGATATGCATCCAAACGGGAACCCGCTGTCTTACAACCTCGTTGTCGTCAGCTTCCCCGGCGGCCTCGGAGGCCACCTCGTCATCGTAGTCAGCTTTCCTGGCGGCCTCGGCGGCCACCTCGTCATCGTAGACAGCTTCCCCGGCGGCCTCGGCGGCCACCTCGTCATCGTAGACAGCTTCCCCGGCGGCCTCGGCGGCCTCGACGGCCACCTCGTCATCGTAGACAGCTTCCCCGGCGGCCTCGGTGGCCTCGACGGCCACCTCGTCATCATAGTCAGCTTCCCCGATGATCCCGGCGGGTACCTCATCACCGTAGTCAGCTTCCCCGGCAGCCTCGGCGGCCACCTCAGCACCGTCCAGCGAAAAGGCTGCGATATACCTCCTTTTGGCCATTCGCTCCTCGATCTCTTCTGAGAGTGTAGCTGGGATTAGGCTGCGACGGTCTGCAGTGGGGGTTAGTGCGGATCTATGAGGAAAGGGGTGTTTAGCAGGCGCCATCTAAGAAATTCAGGGCGGCGAGGGTACAGAGATGGGTTCGTAACCTGGACGGGGAGAGCAGGAGAGGTTGACTGTGGAACGCGGAGCGGGATCGGGGGCGGCGGCGGCGAGGTAGCTAGGGTTCGAGCAAGGGAGTTGTGTAGGGGTGGGGGTGGGAGGGGTCTAGGTGGTGTTTGAGGAAATGCCGCGGCTACTTTAAATTTTACTTGGAGGGAATGAAAAGCCGGGACAAACTGAAATTTTTATGAAGGGTTTGAAGTGGCGCCGGAGGAACAAACATCGCACACGGCCCGAACATAATACCCTTGTGCAATTCAAAGAGATAAACCCACGCAACCATCAATTTTTAAATTGATCAAGGCGGGTAGCTATTTTTAAGACACGGTTACCATGCGGGAACCGTGTCTACTGCGTACACGATCGCACACAGTTTTCTCCTTCGACTCGTCTACTATTTATGTTTCAAAAAAAGACTACCCTGCCATTTATCTAACAACATTGGAATATAATCATGATAAATCTAGGGGCATATCATAAAGAGACCTGCTTGTGGACCAAATGTATGTATGGAAAGGTTGTTGTGGTGTTCAAATACAGAATGCACAACTTTCATGTGACACACAATGTCTTGCAGAACACACGGTAATGTTGGCTTATGGCCCCCTCCCCCCCCCCCCACACACCTTCGAGTCGGTGGGGGTATGGTAGCTACAGTATATATATGAACGTATGAACTTATACTACGACTGCAAATTCACCCAACCGTAACACAAAACCAATAGAAATCCATCATGATCACCCCCTCCCCCGTGTTTTAGTTCTGAGGGTAGACTGTGTGGGCCCACTGATGGGCGCGTCTCGGAAACTTCATAAGATGGGTGAGACTGCAACCACATGTGTGTGGCTCAACTAATTAATTAAGGTGGTGTGATATTTCGTGCATGCATAACTTTTTGAAGTGGCTCAAAAGTCAAACGGTATGTAGTACCTGACCTCATAAATAGGTTTCGTGTATACGTACTATTGTGTTGCCCTTCCCCTGCCGCCACTCCGCCCCACGCACACACATGCTTCGAACAGACACCACGACCTATATATATATATGTATGCGCTCAAACTTGTGTCTCGTATCTCACCGTGAACTATATCGTAACAAATAATGAGAAGACTATATATATATATATATATATATATTCCTTGGTCAAATTAACCTGTTGTATATATGGGCTGGTTTAAGTGATAGACCACACGGGTCCACAAATTTGGCATGTCGTCCATAACCACGCGAGGGAGTGTCTGTAGACAACAGCAACGCACATGCATGGCCCCAGGCACAATGTATGAAAGCGTTGTGCGATGTTTTCAAATACCAAACGCACAAATTTCGCTGCCACATGTGTGTCTCCCGGACCAGAATGGCCCCGTACTGAGGTTAACGACCCATGCATATATAGCCTCACGCGCGCCCACTGTTCGAGCCGATATGAGTGATTCAGTGTGTACGATGCGTTTGATTTTTTCTTAGAATTGAAATGTCGATGCATATATGAACTACGTATAATATATATGTATATATATATATACTCCCTCCGTTCCTAAATATTTGTCTTTTTAGAGTTTTCACTATGGACTACATACGGATGTATATAGACATAATTTAGAGTGTAAATTCATTCATTTTGTTTTGTATGTAGTCCATAGTTGAATCTCTAAAAAGGCAAATATTTAGGAACGGAGGGAGTATAACATACATATACCAACAAGAAGAATCCACCTTGGTCAAATTAACATCTCTACAGCCGCCTGTCAAAGTGACGACCCACATGGACATGGTTGTGCCGGTGTATGCCGATGACCACGTGATAGAGTGTTTGACAAAACAAACGACCACACCATTAGGCCCACACATATATGTATATATGTAATTAAGTGTTTGTTTAGTTAATTAGTACCCAATGGAACTTTAATGTCAATTGCCTTAGAACCGCAAGTTGACTTACGAAGAGGATCAATCACAACGCATATAGGCCCTGTTTGGATCCATGGGTTAGAGTTAGTTTGAGCTAGCTGGGGCTCAAATATCCCTAAAGTATTCAAACATGAGGGTTAGATTGGAGCTAGTTGCATCTAATTAACCCACCAAAAAAAACTATCCCACCCTAGAGGTGCTAATTGGAGCTAGTTCTCACGGGGCCCTCTCTATCCCACCAGCCAAGAGGTCCTAATTGGAGCTAGTTCTCGTGGGGCCCACTAAAAAAACACTTTTCTCTCTCCATCAAGTGCATCTATTGTCAATCTAACCCTGTCATCCAAACACCTCTTTGGCTATAGTTAGTTTAGGGTTAGTCATGAGCTATAAACTAACTCCAACCTCTAGCTATATAAGTTAGAGTATCCAAACAGGGCCATAGTATATCTATGCCTCCCCACCCGGCCCAACCCCCCATTTCGAGATGGTGGTGGGATGGGTTCATGGGTATATATATATATATATGCATGCGCCCAAAAAACATTTGTCTTGATGTCTGACCATGACATATGGTAATTAACACGCATACCGAAAAGGATGCACATTGGTCAAAATGATATATAATATAGATGACCACACATGGGCCCCATAGATTGACGCGTCACCGATTTCCATGTGAGGGAGCCACTTAGGGCCACCATCAATTATATGTGACACAAGCATATGAATGGGTTTGTTTTTTGATGTCAAAATGCCAACTACACGACTTTGATCCAGTGTGTGCTTCACAATTTGGAAAGTCCCCACGCTAAAGAAAATTGCGCGCAATATGTATGTCTGCTCCCACCCACCCCTCAACTTTGAGCGGTAGGAGGTACTCATGTGTACGTCACGCCAATCTTTGGTGTGGAATCTCACCATGATCTACCGCAACACAGAGCAGATTAACTGAACCCACCTTTGTCAAACCCCTTCCGGTGCGGCTCAAAAGTGATAGACCACGTGGACCCACGAATGTGCACGTCACTAATAGCACACGAAGGATTATTGTCCGAGGGACCACCACCACCGTGTGCATGTGTCCTAAACACATGCATGATGTTAGAGGTGTGCCTTGTTTTAAACATTTCAATGCACAATTTTGATAATTTGGGGTGGCAAGTGCCTCACAAAACGGACAATCCCACACATAGAGGCTTGTGCAACAAGTGAAACGGAAAGAGCCCCCTCCCCCCCCCCCCTGCGGCCACCACCGAAAACACCATGTCGAGACGCGTCAAACTATTTTTCTACAGAAAACACGTGACACATTAGTTCGTGTTATAATTATAAAATGTTCATATATCATTCGAAAAATATGCAACAATGAGTTTCCAGGAATTAATTGGGGGAAATCATATGTCCCCTTGGTTTCATGTTTAGTAGCCATGCAATAAATGGTAAGGAACCTCAAACATCTTGGCGTCGTGGAAAACATTAAAATATTGGGTTTTAGACAGATCGGCCTCAAACATCGAAAACATCATTTTAAATTGAAGTAAATCCAAAAATCAACTGAAAATCCTGAAACTTGGGATTCCGTTTCATGATATAAACAGGAGCTTATTAAAGGTTGGTACTTGGTACACACACTTGTCACGTTACCATCTCAAACGATTACAGTATTCAACCGTGTGCGTTGGTCCCAACAAAATATTACGTACCATAACGAGCCCCGTGTGCCGTCCGAGCGGACGTGAGTTGACGAGACGCATGCGAGCAGTCCGCTGCTCAGGCTGACCATGGGGCGTGCGAGCAGGTGTGTAAATTGACGGGGCGCGTGCGAGTAGGCCGCTCTGGCCCACTGGGAGACATGCGAGCTGGTGTGTGAATTGACGGGACGCTTGCGAGCAGTCCTCTGCGCAGGCTAACCAGGAGACATGCGAGCAGTCCTCTGGGCAGGCTAACCGGGAAACGTGCGAGCAGGGGTGAGGCATGCGAGAAGACCACTGCACAGGTTCACCGGGAGGCGAGCCGTTTAACCGCCTCCCGCCTAGCTCCCAACCACTCAATATTAATCGCGCCTGTGCCGTTGGTTATAGCAGGCGGCCGCACTCCCCTCTCTCCACACGCACCGTGCCTGCATCCTCGCCGCCGTTCCCAGTAGTAAGTGTATCAGATGGTGACCAAGCGCACCATCGGAGGGAGTGGTGACGCGGGGTTCGAAGCCGGGGCCGGCGAAGCAACTAAGCATCTCTTGATGCTGGGCGATGAGGTTGCCCTCCCCGCCGATGAGGTCTCGCGCGCAGAGAAGCACCGCCATGACGTCGTAAGCCCCGTCATGCCTCCCCAGCAGGAGGCGGTGCTGCACAGAGACTACTACGACCTCTCCGATGACCACTCCACCGACGAAGACTCCGACGACTCCGACGGCGACAACTCCGACGACGATGAAGAACAGGTTAGACCCCCCCTCTATTTTGGTAACTAGTATATCATAGGGTATCTCTGATTAGTTCTGTTTCCGCTTTTTTTGGAATTCGCCCGGGGTTCATGTGATTTCAATCCATGTAATCAGAGTAAGATTCGATAGATCCGTGTTAGTGTGTACGTATTGATTGTTTGTTAGATAAATGATAAGTGACTTGGATAAGTGACATCCGTACATACGATTATGCTATTATCATGTCTAAGGTTTTACAGTGATTTAATGGTTGACCTGTACAAATGATTATTTTGCTAATAATCCGTCTACATAGATAATTGTACATGTACCCATTTGTAAATAAACACTGTATAAGAGCATGTAGATCACTATTTTAGTGATAATGGGGAGTAGTACTTACTTCAAAGTTCCTTGTTTGTTTGACAATAATCGGTCCATGCATTTAAAGTCATTAGTTAATTATTTTGTTGCCCTAAGTTGTTTGTGGCATCATTTTATGAATTTTATTCACCAATGTCATGATTTTTTATTATATGTATAGGTACTATCGGACGACGTTGGCAGCAATAAATACGACCAGAGAAGGTACAAGAAACAAAAGCTCAGGGAGCTCTATGCGGGAACGCATAATCATCATATCAGGACCCGGAATGGGGGCTTCGGATGCCCGTTCTGCGCCCAAAGGCTTAACCCCGCATTTGCAAGTGTTCTGGCGCATGCTAGAGGTCGATCCGTTGGCTCCTTCAGGCAGAAGTATTCTCGGAGGGTGGCGCACGCCGCGTACGCAGAGTACCTGGAGAAAGTTTACGTTGTTGGTGGGTACGATTAGGATTGAGTTATATATACATGTCCTGATGCCAGCACTACCCTACCTATCTATAGTTTGTGCGCCATATATCACTGCTTGAGTTATGTTTATTATATGTTGATCTAGATGTCGGTGAGACTCTGTTTTATGAACTAATACGTAGAGCAATGTAATTGCAGACTTGAGCTGCAATCAGTTTGGTAGATGGAATATTTATGCTTATCTTAGAGTCCCCACACAATTTACTACTAGCAACTGTTTGCCCACAGCACGCACAACTACGTTTGAGTGTTGGCAGTTTTTTACACTATGCATATTACGGTAAAAATGCTTGACTTACCTGCAAACTTGTTGAATGCGGTAAAAAATTCAGGTGTCACACGTAAGATGAAATTTGGAACCCATAACTTGGTTATTTTCCCGGATTGAAACCGGGTGCGAGGACTAACATTGTGCCGCGACACGGGTGTGTCCTGATTGTCCAGAACGCATTCCCACGGACCACGCCAGTCCACTTGCACCGTGGTGACACTTATCACAAATGGCTATGTCTACTGAACCATTGCCTCCGAAGCACATTATTATTCTAGCCGAGAAAACCCTCACCATCGTCCCCGCTTAACAAAAGTTACAAAACCCTCACCGTCCTTCCCAGTTGCACCCGCATTGCATATGTCACACCGCTGCTTAGTGTTGAACGTGTACGCTGCTTGAAGTCATTGCACACGCATCGGTTTTGCTAACCGTTTGCCATTTAACGCCCCCAATAATGGGAGCTTCTTCCAGCCGACGCGTGGCCAACCGAGCCGGGCGGGAGGCTGTGCGCGGTTGCGCGCGGGAATGGGCTCACCAACGATACGTTGGTGGCACTTCGAGCCGCCGGGAACGCTTGTTCGTGCGCTGGTCAAGCTTGCACAGCAATCCTCCGCCGGGAACGCGGTGACAAGACGTGCCAATTACAGCTAGTCCAGCCCCCATTTACTCCACCGCTCTTTTAACCTACTGTCTCTCTTCAACCTTTCCCCACAACTCAAGAAGCACACCCACACTCCAAATGGAGAGAGCATATCCTGCTAGGCTCCAATGGTGGAGCTCCCAGTGGCTGCCGTCGACGAGCGGCAGTTCACCATTCGTGCCTACGTGGATACCCACGTAAGGTTCAAGAACCTCACGGTGGTGTACACGAACGACCCGATCTGGGAGGAGAACTCCATCCACACCATGGATCAGTTACTTCCCTATGACAAGTACAAAGTAATCGGCTTCGACCTCGAGTACACCGGCGGTCGTGCCGGGCATGATCAGATGGTTGCCGTCGCCTAGCTGTGCATGGGCCATTACGTCCTGGTCTATCACTACTGCCTGGCCATAAGGCATTGCGATCGATTCTCCAGGTTTGTCAACAGCCCCGACTACATATTCGGTATGGTGGACACCACCAATGATGAAAAGGTGCTCAAGGCCACGGGCTTGGCCTGCCGGAATCTTGTGGACATCCAATGCATGTACAAGATCTTGGGCAGCGAGGAGAAGCACAAGGACTCCCTGGTTGACCTCGCCATGTCCATCATCGATCCCTACTATAGAGGCATGAAGGATGTCTGCAAGAAGAAGAAGGTTGCCTGGCACCGTGCCTGAGTCCGAAGACTGGATGAAGATCACGTCAAGTACATGGCCAAGGAAGCGTATGTAAGCTACGAGATGTGCAGGCGGATCGTTGACATGAGGAAGTGCCTCCGTCCTGCGCCACAAGAAGAATAGATGAATGATTTGATGATCGTTACTACTAGTTTAGTATGCCTGTACTTGTTAATTGATGTGTGCAAATGTTATGTGTAGTCAGTAATGTAATTGGATGTTTATTTAGGTTATGCAATCATGATATTGTTCTGTAGTACCATCTTTTCCTTAGTATGCATTATGCAATGTACGATTAATATCTGGACATTAATATGCAATTGACGATTAATATCCGGACCTTAAGAAGCAGAACCACGACCGAGGGTATCCTGCACGACTCCAATGGCGCTCCCAGCGGCTGCCGACGATGAGCGCCAGTTCACCATGCATGCCGTAGTGGACACGCACAAAGTGGTCTGGTTCGACCTTGCGCCCACCTCGTGCTCTGCTCTCGCGTCCCTCCGCATGCTCTGCTCTTGCCCCCCCCCCCCGCATGCGCTCTGCCAGCGGTTGGGGCCGGCCCACGATCATGTTCGGGGCTCCATATGCATGCAGTTGCGCCACGCGCGTCGCCCCATGCAGTTACGTGCTTCCTCGACTGAATCACGCGTTGCAAAAACTGCCATCCGGAAGTGTCGGTTTTACAGGACGTCCGGCCCCATTTATACACACGGCCATTAACCATAGTCTCTTCACGCTTTCGATCACGCCCACAACACAATAAGCACACCCTCGACGACGCATACAGAGAGGATGTCCAGCGGCGCTGCAATGGAGTACGACGAGCATCGTATGGAGACCCACATGAGGAAGACGGACCTCACGGTGGTGTACACCAACAAACCGGGCATGGTGGAAGACTCCATCGGCACTATGGAGCGGTTGCTTGATGCGGATGACAAGTACAAAGTGGTCGGCTTCGACCTCGCTTACACCGGTGGTCGTGCTGGGCATGATCAGAAGGTTGCCGTCGCCTAGTTGTGCGTCGGCCATCACGTCCTCCTCTACCACTACTGCCTGGCCACAGTGCCTTGCGAGAGTTTCACCAGGTTTGTCAACAGCCCCAACTACAGCTTCGCTACGGTGGACACCACCGACGATCCAAAGGTGCTCAAGACTTCGGGCTTGGCCTGCCAGAAGCTTCTCGACATCCACGGCCACTACAAGGTCTGGGGAAGCAAGAAGAACATGGACGCCCATGTGGACCTGGCCGAGGCCATCATCGACCCCTACTACAGAGACATGAAGGCTGAGTGCGACAAGAACAAGCCTGTCTGGCACAGGGGCTGGGTGAAGAAACTGGATGAATATCACCTCCAGACCGCGACCAAGCAAGCGTACACTTGCTATGAGATGTTCAGGCGGATCGTTGACATGAGGAAGTGCCTCCTACCTAAAGACGACGCGGGATCGAGCCACAAGCAGAGCGGTGGCGGCAAGCGTCACAGGAAGTAGATGATTTGATGATCGTTGCTCATACTCCCTCTATGCCGAAATATTTGTAGTTTTAGAGGGATAAGTTTATTATACATGTAATAGTTTATTGAGGTGTGTGCGCCAATGTTATGTGTGTAGTCACTTATGTATTTGGATGCTTAATTAGGTTATGGCAATCATGTTGTTATGTGTGTAATTGTTTATTGAGGTGTGCCAATGTTATGTGTGTAGTCACTTATGTATTTGGATGTTTAATTTTGTTCTGCAATCATGTTGTTCTAAACAGAAGCATAGATGTTTGTGGGCAGATTGAGCAAATCACATCGCATGCGGAATAAACAACCATATCCGTCGGTGATGATTTCATCAGTCCCTGACAGTTCTTTATCCGAAACCGTTTGCCAACAACACATCCGAATGGCCTGTGTATGTTGTACATCACACACATCTTAATCTGAGCAACCGTTTGTGTTATTTTTGCTTATCGCACACAGTTCATCCCAGTGGACTGTATGCTGTCTATCACACGCATCTTGATCTATGTAACCGTCTATGTTATCTTATCTCATCACAAACAGTTCATCCGAATGACCGGTATGCCATCTATCGCACACGTAATCATCTGCACAATCTTTTGTGTTCTGCTGGATCAGCGCAAACAGTTTGTCAGGGTGAACTGTATGCCGTACATCGCACACACTTGCACTTTTCTAACCGTTTGCGCTATATTATCCAATCGCAAACAATTTATATGGGTCAACTATTTGCCACAGATCGCACACGCAACTACTTTCTGAATCATATTTGATGGATCCGCCTTCGCACACAGTTCGTGCCATTAGCGACGGAGCTTGAACTATACCGTTTGCGATTCATGCATCGCACACAGTTTCGTCGAAGGGTCTCTGATTGATGTGTCGCGTTAGCAGCATCCCGCAGTAGTGTGATAACCCCACATATTCATGAATATCTTTTTGAGCGAACCTTTTTTCCGCATACAATTCCCTATGCTTCGCGATATGTTACAAAACCGAGGTAAGACTTTTATCAGTGTCCTTGTGAAGCCAACTTTTGATCACTATATCAAGTTATCCTCGTTGTCGGTTTCATCCTCTTTTCTCATTTTTGTATTCTGGTATCCCCATGATCCCTATCACGCTTGTGTCTACCCATACGATGATGGATACCATAATACTGAGTGGGCCCGAAGAGTATCTCTCCATCGTTGGAGGGGCAAATCTCAGTCTTGAACTATCTAGCACCTTGACATACATTTTTAGTATACCCATAAGTTACCTTTACGATCACCTAGTTACGGTTAACGTTTGACAACCCTAACCTTTCAGCATGAAGGCTTATGATATTCTCATGGTCTAAGGACGCGAGTAAAGATTAACACATATTATGATAATACCGACAACATAGTGATGATGGGATATCATTAGTTGGGTCAATCCAACATCATCGTTCTGCCAAAAATATGTTATCATTATTGGTGGCATCCTCGTTACTTTAACAATGCCCTATGATCAGAAAAATAGGATCATCTACAATACATGAGTGTAGGATCTAAAGTATGTCTAGAGAGGGGGGGTGATTAAACTACTTGACCAAATAAAATCCTAACGTTTTCCCAATTTAATTGGTTGGCAAGTTTTAGCAATTCTATCAAGTATAGCACGCCCTACACATTCAAATCTAAGAGTATAGCAGCGGAAAGTAAATACATGCAAGTGTATGTAAAGGGAAGGGATAGGGAGATCAAACGCAATGGGGACTCGAAGATTTTTCCCGTGGTTCCGATAGGTTGTGCTATCACACGTCCACGTTGATGGAGATTCAACCCACGACGGGTAGCGGTTGTGCGAGTCCACGGAGGGCTCCACCCATGAAGGGTCCACGAAGTAGCAACCTCGTCTATTCCATCACGGCTTACGCCCACGAAGGACTAGCCTCACTCGGGGTGGATCTTCATGAAGTAGGCGATCTCCTTGCCCTTACAAACTTCTGGTCAACGCCACACGAATTGGAAACTCCCAAGCGACACCTAACCAATCTAGGAGACACCACTCTCCAAAAGGTAATAGATTTGGTATGGATGATGAACTCCTTTCTCTTGTGCTTCAAAATACAGTCTCCTCAACACCCAATCACTCTCTCACAGATTTGGCTTGGTAGAAGAAATTGAATGGATGGAAACCAACTTGGGGAGGCTAGAAATCAAGATTCATATGGTTGGAGTGGAAGATCTCGATCTCAACACATGAGTAGGTGGTTCTCTCTCAGAAAATGAACAGTGGAAGTGTTTGCTTGTTCTGAGTGCTCTCTCTACGAATGAGAGGGAGGTGGATGGGTATATATAGCCATCTCCAAAAATCCAACCGTTATAACATTATTGCCCAACTCGGTGGAACCGAAGTAAAAACTCGGTTACACCGACTAGTGCACAATGCTCTAACTTTAGGGTGTTTGATGAGACCGATATACAACTTCTCAGTGAGTCCGATTCGGTTGGCCTGGGCAGTTCCTCACTTCGGTGACACCGATTTGTAAAACTCTGAAATTCCGATTTTTAGCAAAGAGATACCAGAAGGCTGGTCACTGCTTTTCGGTTGTACCGAGATGGAACTTGGTTACACCAAGTTGCTAGGGTTTGGCTCTGGGTTCTGTCTAAGGAAAACTCGGTAGGCCAGATTCTGGAAAGTAGGTGGCACCGAATTTGACTTATAATTTTGACAGAATATTTTGTGGGAAAATTCTTGAGGGTTTTTGGTGGCTAATCTGTAAGCACTTGAGCAACCAGATCATCATAGATACTTCATCCCCTTTTAATAGTATTGGCTTTCCTATGGACTCAAGTGTGATTTCTCACATAAATGCAAAATGTAGAGTCTTGAAGCTTTTGTCAATTGATGTTCCAAGCATCTAGGGAATCTCCTCACAATCCTAGCCAATCCATTCATTGAACTTTTCCTAAAATATACTTGATAAAATCATTAGTCCAATGAAATATATGTTGTTATTAACTACCAAAACCAGCTAGGGAGAAGTTGTGCTTTCAATGAGCTAGTCTTATATGCAAGACTATGGATGTGTCTAGTGTTTATTTTTCACGCATGCAACTGAGTTTCCTTCCGAACACATACTCAAGAACGATTGCAATTATACCATATAAATACATACTTAATTATGCACACAATAATAATAATAATAACAAAATTTTATTATTTCCTCTAAGGCATATTTCCAACATGGCATTCCTTAGAGCGTTGCGGCAGCGTGCACATGTGTAGCAGCCTTGTCCATTGGGTTGCTCATGCATTGATGTGGAGGCGCCCTGGCATGTGGGGACACATAAGGCGAGTGGGTACCTAGGAGCCCTTGCCAGCGCCGGCAGGGCAGATGTCGACGACCAGCACCAGAAGTGTCACCAGAACCAAAGCCACACCCTCCATTATCGCATCTGGAGGAACGAGGGGGGCCCACTCATCATCACATCCAGCTCTGAGTGTGGGCGGTGGAGGTGGTGGTGCGGGAGCAGTAGTCCCCAGACATGGTCACATGGATGGAGATGAGATACTAGACAATGGAAAGGGTGAACCGAGACACTCTGTCGCGGTCAGCATCCATGGGTACCCCTTGTAGCTCGGAGAGGAAGATCTCGACGCTGATGCTCTTTGAGATGTGGTTTGGATAGCACAAGGTCCTCATACTTTTTTATCAAGGAGTAACTCTCAATATCGAATCCATGGGAGGATGTGCGATATGACAAAGAGTCAAACAAGGTGTTGTTGAATTAAATTATAGTTTTTTAACCGAATATTTAACAACCTTTTGGGATGTAAACACTAGTATGAAAATATGCATGGGTACGAGGTCTTACTCTCACAAGCTTATATTTGTTCTTGTGATCTCATCTTAATAATAAACATAGCTCTGGAAGACAATCGTTATGATGTGCTTACAACACGATGAAGTGGCGGATGTGTCCAAAGTACGTCACGACCGGTTCCCGATCAACATGGAGAGTCTATTGTCCAACAGATGGTCCTCACCATCACGCGGGGTTTCCTCAGTTATCATGAATTATTCCACACATGAGCATTGGGCGTTTAATAACTACACCTCATTATCCCCAAGGAATTGCTTTCCATTACCGTACTGGCCCTTTCTCTCATTGCTATTTAGAATAGTGTTTCACGCATCCTCGCTTCTTACCTACTCCTTAATCAATCTATGGGGTCCTCGGGACATGCATGGCATAGAACGATAAAAGGACAAAAGACAACTCGTGTTGCAATCACACACATACAAATAATGTAGATTACGCAAAGTCATACCAATGATAGCGTGCACAAATACATAGGGTTGCAAGGCCTTGCCTTACTAAATTACTCACACATGGTGATCAGTGACGGATTCCTGGATTAGGGGGTGCTCGGCATGATGATTACCGGTCCTTTGGGCTCGACTGAGGACCCCCCTAAGCATGTCAACTGGCGGGTGATACGTCTCCAACGTATCGATAATTTATGAAGTATTCATGCCATATTTACCTATGTTTACAGTATTTTTATATGGTTTTGATGCACTTTATATGATTTAATTGGAACTAACCCGGATCGACGTTGTTTTTAGCAGAATTACCGTATTGTTGTTTTTGTGCAGAAAATAAAAGTTTTCAGAATCGCCGAAACTTTTTGATTTTTTTTTGGAACATATGAGAAATACTTGAGCGAAGAACTACCGAAGGGGGGCCACCAGGTGCCCCCAAGGCAAGAGGGCGCGCCCAAGGGGGTGTCCTGTTACCTTGGGACCACCCTATGGCTCTGTTTGACCTGATTCCAACGCTAAAAAATCCTATAAATACAGAAACCCCCGAAAGTTAACCTAGAACTTCTGCTCCGCCACTGCAACTCTCTATATCAAAGAAATCTCATCTGAATCCCTTTCCGGTACCCTACTGGAGGGGTAACTCATCACCGGAGGCCATCTTCATCATCCCGGCGGTCTCCATGATGAGGAGGGGTAGTTCACCCTTGGGGATGAGGGTATGTACCAGTAGGTATGTGTTTTTTTCTCTCTCTCTCTCTCGTGTTCTTGAGATGGCATGATCTTGATGTATCACAAGCTTTGTTAATATAGTTGGACCATATGGTGTTCTTCCCTTGCTATCTTGATGTGATGAATTGAGTCTTTCCCTTTGAGATCTTGTTATGTTGGATTGAATACTTTGGATTTGAGAGCTCTTGATATATGTCTTGCATGTGGATACTTGTGGTGACAATGGTGTATTCTATTGATTCACTTGATATATGTTTTGGTAATCAACTTGCGTATTCCCGTGGTGCTATTGGGGTAATCTATGCATATGGGTTGATACACGTTCTTGTCCTACTTTCTCCGACATAAATCTCGGGGTCCTCTTTGAAGTTCTTTGAGTTGGATTGAATATGATGAATTGGAAATTGTTTGATGCATGTCGAGTAATTTACCCATGAATACTTGTGGTGACATTGGAGTATCCAGGTGGCATTAGGGTTGATTGATGCGTATCATGGGTGTTATTCTAGTACCAACTCTAGGGCTGTTTGTGACACTTATAGGGACGACTCAATAGATTGATCGGAAAGAATAACTTTGAGGCCGTCTTGCTACCTACAACAATTTCTTCTTATGTTCTCCGCAAGATAGGAACTTTGAGTGATTCTTTGTCGCACGTTGAGGGATGGTTATATGATTCAATTATGTTAGCACTGTTGAGAGATTGCACTAGTGAAAGTATGAACCCTAGGCCTTATTTCCAAGCATTTATATAACATTTTGCTCGTTGTTTGTCACTTGCTACCTTGCTGTTTTTTATATCTTCAGATTGCAAAAACCTATATCTACTATCCATATTGCACTTGTATCACCATCTCTTCGCCGTGCACATATACAATTTGCTATTGTATTGGCTGTGTTGGGGACACAAGAGATTTCTTGTATTTAATTGTAGGGTTGTTTGAGAGAGACCATCTCGATCTTACACCTCCCACGGATTGATAAACCTTAGGTCACCCACTTGAGGGAAAATTGCTACTGTCCTACAAAACTCTACGCTTGGAGGCCCAACACGAGTCTACAAGAATAAGTTGTGTAGTAGACATCAAGCTCTTTTCTGGCGTCGTTGCTGGGGAGGTGAGTGCTTGAAGGTATATCTTTAGATCTTGCAATTGAATCTTTTAGTTTCTTGTTTTTCAGTAGTTTAGTTTATAAAATAAAACTACAAAAAATGGAATTGAGGTGGCCTCAAATGCTTTGTCTTTATAATGCCTTTCGTGAAAATGATGGATCGAAAAGTTTTGCCAAAGTGTTGGAAGAAGAGTTCAATAAAATGTTTGGCATTAAATCCTTGAATGATGAAAATATTTCCAATGTTAATGTGTCTTCTCTGAATTTCCATGATGCTAATGATATGCAAAGCCACAAGCTTGGGGATGCTATGTTTGATGAAGATGATATTTTTTGTCCGCCAAGTTTTGATGAGCAATTTTTTTATGATGATTTCATGTCTCCTATTTATGATGATTATGGTGATGACATGTATGATATAATGAGTAATGATAATCACGAAACTTGTCATCATGATTTTAATTTTCAATTTGGTTATGACAATCAAGTGTCACATGATAGTTATTTTTTTGAGTTTGCTCCCACTACCATGAATGAAAAAGAATTTGCTCATGTGTGGAGAGTAATAAATTGTCGATGCTTGTGGATCATGAAAATAATGCTTTATGTGATAGTTATATTGTGTAATTCCTTCATGATGCTATTGAAAATCATTATGAGGGAGGAATATATGCTTGTAGGAATATCAAGTTTCCTCTCTATGTGTTGACAATCTTGAAGTTATGCTTGTTTTGCCTTCCTATGCTAGTTGATTCTTGCTCCCATAAATTCTTTGCTCACAAAATATCTATGCATAGGAAGTGGGTTAGGCTTAAATTTGTTTTTCATATGCTTCATGATGCTCCCTTGTGTTTCAATTTTTTACTTTTATGTGAGCATCATTGAAATCATCATGCCTAGCTAAAAGGGAGACAACCCAATATTTATCCTTTCTATTTTTGTGTGTTCACATTATTAAGCAACTGTAGTAATCATGTTGTGTGCCTTTTATTTCAATAATTTGCCAAGTAAAGCCTTTGGGATAGTGTGGATACTTGTTGATTTGATTCTGTGCAAAAATAGAAACTTTTGCCTCTAGTATATAATTTCTCTGATTTTACTGGAGAGTCAAAATATTCTGAAATTTTTACACAGATTTTTTTTGCAAATTCTCTGCATTTTAATAATTGTTCAGAATTTTTAGAGTCACGAAAGTATAGATTTCATTCAGATCTTCACAGACTGTTCTGTTTTTCACAGATTCTATTTTGCATGCATAATTTTCTTGTTTTAGTGTTTCCATAGCTTATATTTAGTGATATAACTATGGGAATGATAGAATACAGTAGGTATTATGTGAGAACAATTATGAATCTTGTCTTAACAGTACCTAAGTGAATGATCTATATTTATTGTACTAACCCATCTCACAAACTTCCGTTGAGTTTTGTGTGATTGAAGTTTTCAAGTTTTGGGTGAGATACCGATATAAGGAGAATAAGGAGTGACAAGGCCCTAAGCTTTGGGATGCCCAAGGCACTTCCAAGGTAATATTCAAGGAAGACTCAAGCGTCTAAGCTTGGGGATGCCCCGGAAGGCATTCCCTCTTTCATCTTCAACACTATCGGTATATCTTACTTGGAGCTATATTTTTATTCACCACATAATATGTGTTTTGCTTGGAGCATCATTTTATTTTGTTAGTATTTCTTTCTGTTATTTATAATCATGTTTTTAAATAAAAAGTACCAAGAATTGCCTTTTAGGATGCTTGAATTGCATGTTTGATGTGTGTTGTGTAAAAGTAGAAATTCTTGATGTAGTGTTTTAATTTTCATATTTTACTGGAACATGGAAAGTTTCTGAAATTTTTACAAAGTATTGTCATATTTTTTTTTCGTGTCCTAAGTTTCAGAATTTATTGAGTTACATAAGTACACCTTTTGAATTAATTGCTAGAGACTTTCCTGTTTAGACAGATTGTTGTCATAGTTTTGTTATCTACTTTTCCTATAGTTTCCATAGTTTATATTGATATATATAAATTGTGGAAATGATAGTAAAAAGTAGATAATGTTTGAAAATTATTATGCAACTTGTCTTGGCATTACATAAAGTGTTGATTTATTCTTATGTGCACTAACCTATCTCATGAGTTCTTGTCAAGTTTTATGTGGATGAAGCTTCTAATATTTAGGAAACCATGATATGAGAGGATTTAACGAGACACAAAAGCTTAAGCTTGGGGATGCCCAAGGCTCCCCAAGTCAATATTCCAAGAAGTATCAAGCATCTAAGCTTGGGGGTGCTATGCATCCAACCTCTCTTCGTCAACAACTATCGGTTAGCTTATTTTGAGCCTAAGTTTTTATTCGTTCACATGATATGTGCTATTCTTGGAGTGTATTTTTCCTTTCTTTGCTGTTTGAAATAAATCTCAGATCTAAAAGTCTTTATTGAGAGATAGTCCTAACATAGCTACTTATTGTTTAACTACTCATTTGATCTTCACTTATATTTTTTTGAGAGTAGTTTGATGTTCACTCTTGTGCTTTACTTTTATGCTAAGAGAAAATGTTGAATGAATTGAATGTCATAAATAAGAAATTATGTATGCTTCATATGCTTGTCCCATGGGGAGTAATGAATTCACATACAAGAAGTATAAGTGGTAAAATTTATTGGAAGTTAACAAACATAGAAGTGGCCACTTGAACAATTCATGAAAGAATATTGAAGGAAGAGAGATTTCACATATAAATATACTTTCCTGTACATCTTCTATGATTGTGAGCCCCCATTAATTTTTTTCAAACTTGAGCAAGTAGTTGATGTTGGACAAGGAAGACAACGTAATGGTTATGTTTGTTTACATTCACATAGAAGTTATATTGTCATGGATCCTCTAACATGTGGTGCTTGCTTAGGAACTTTTGCTAGACAAAAACTCATACTAAGTAGAGATACTACTTGTGCATCCAAAAACCCTTAAACCCAGTCTCTTGCCATGAGAGTCCACCATGTCTACCTATGGATTGAATAAGATCCTTCAAGTAAGTTGTCATCGGTGCAAAAAGCAATACAAATTTCTCTTAAATATGTATGATCTTTTATTGGAAGGGAAAATAACCTTTGTACGAACTTGTGATGGTGAAGAAATAAAAGCGACAGACCGCATACATCACAAGGGGCAATATAAAGTGACGTTCCTTTTCATTAAGAGATTGCACATCCAAAAATAAAAAGCACATGACAACCAATTCTTCCCTCTACGAAGGGCCTATCTTTTACTTTTCCGTATTTACTTTTCTATATTTACGTTTATGCAAGAGTCAATAATGTTCATCCCTATTCCAATATATTAATTCTTTAGTTGGCAAGCATCATGTGGTGGGGAAAGATCCAGGCACATATATCCAGTTGAATATAGGTGCTCATGATTCATTATTGTTGACATTATCCCTGGGATAAATAAGTTGGGAGGCAGAACATTAAGACCCTATCTTCCTATGTGTTTGACTAAAATTGTTTGTTCTAAAAATATGCTTTGAGTGTCAGCAATCATGGAAGACTAAATGATAGTTGAGTATGTGGAATTTGCTAAATCAAAGCTCTTACATAGACCCTTCCTGAAAATAAGATGAATTGTAATTGTTTGATAGCTGAAAACATAGTTTGCTAGTTTTCAAGAAAGTTTATCTATACTTTAACATGTGAATATCTTGCTACTTGATCATGAAAGTTATATGAGAAAAGAGTTGTTGTTTATGATGCTAGAAAAAGTGATTGTCATTATCATTGATCAAACCTATATACTATGCTAGCATTCACACTTCATAAATTATTTCTTTTATCATTTACCTACTCGAGGACAAGTAGGAATTAAGCTTGGGGATGCTGATATGTCTCCAACGTCTTGATAATTTATGAAGTATTCATGCCATATTTACCTATGTTTACAACATTTTTATATGGTTTTGATGCACTTTATATGATTTAATTGGAACTAACCCGGACTGACGCTGTTTTCAACAGAATTACCGTGGTGTTGTTTTTGTGCAGAAAATAAAAGTTCTGGGAATCGCCCGAAACTTTTTGACGATTTTTTTGGAACATATGAGAAATACTTGAGCGAAGAACCACCGAAGGGGGGCCACCAGGTGCCCCCAAGGCAAGAGGGCATGCCTAGGGGGCCTATTACCTTGGGACCACCCTATGGCTCCATTTGACGTGATTCCAACGCTAAAAAATCCTATAAATACAGAAACCCCTGAAAGTTAACCTAGAACTTTCGCTCCACTGCCGCAACTATCGGTATCAAAGAAATCTCATCTGAAGCCCTTTCTAGTACCCTGCCAGAGGGGGAAATCATCAGGGGAGGCCAACTTCATCATCCCGGCGGTCTCCATGATGAGAGGGAGTAGTTCACCCTCGGGGCTGAGTGTTTGATCTCTCTCTCTCACTCTATCTCTCTCTCTCTCTCACTCTCATGTTCTTGAGATGGCATGATCTTGATGTATCACAGGCTTTGTTAGTATAGTTGGTGTTCTTCCCTTGCTATCTTGATGTGATGAATTGAGTCTATCCCTTTGAGATCTCGTTATGTTGGATTGAATACTTTGGATTTGAGAGCACTTGATATATGTCTTGCATGTGGATATCTGTGTGACAATGAAGTATTCTATTGATTCACTTGATATATGTTTTGGTAATCAACTTGCGGATTCCCGTGGTGATATTGGGGTAATCTATGCATATGGGTTGATACACGTTCTTGTCCTAGTTTCTCCGATAGAAATCTTGGGGTACTCTTTGAAGTTCTTTGAGTTGGATTGAATATGATGAATCTGAAATTGTTTGATGCATGTTGAGTAATTAACCCACGGATACTTGTGGTGACATTGGAGTATCTAGGTGACATTAGGGTTGATTGATGCGTATCATAGGTGTTATTCTAGTATGAACTCTAGGGTTGTTTGTGACACTTGTAGGGATGGCTCAATAGATTGATCGGAAAGGACAACTTTGAGGTGGTCTTGCTACCCACAACAATTTCTTCTTATGTTCTTCGCTAGATAGGAAGTTTGGAGTGATTCTTTGTCACACGTTGAGGGACGGTTATATGATTCAATTATGTTGGCACTATTGAGAGATTGCACTGGCGAAAGTATCAACCCTAGGCCTTATTTCCAAGCATTTATATAACGTTTTGCTCATTGTTTGTCACTTGCTACCTTGCTATTTGTATATTTTTCATATTACAAAAACCTATATCTACTATCCATATTGCACTTGTATCACCATCTCTTCACCGAACTAATGCAACTATACAATTTGCCATTGTATTGGGTGTGTTGGGGACACACGATATTTCCTGTATTTGATTGCAGGGTGGTTTGAGAGAGACCATCTTCATCCTACACCTCCGACGGATTGATGAACCTTAGGTCATCCACTTGAGGGAAAATTGCTACTGTCCTACAAAACTCGACACTTGGAGGCCCAACATGAGTCTACAAGAATAAAAGTTGTGTAGTAGACATCAGCGGGCCTCGTTCTTCTTGTCCCAGAACACCAAGAACGAATGACCCGAAGACTTGTCGCATACTCCGAGGTTTAGAGGTAGTCCCCGACACGTTTGCCCCTAGATGCAACCGACTTATGTGTAACCCTAGGCACCCCTGGTGTCTATATAAACCAAGGTGCTAGGACCGTAGAAGCACACATTCCTTAGCGTGTGATATCATGGTAGATCACCTGTACTTTGTGCCCCATCGCATCAATATAATCAAAAGCAGGATGTAGGGTTTTACCTTTTCAAGGGGGCCCGAACCTAGGTAAACACCGTGTCCCCTGTTACCATCGTGCCAAGGCTACCAGATCGGGACCCCCTACCTGAGATCCATCGGATTTAGCTCCGACATTGGTGGCCCATGCAGGTCCCTCTTGGTAGTCTAAGTGGTTCGATGGAATCAATAGCTGAGGAACAGATCAGCACCGGCGCAACTTCTGCACCATACCTCGGCTTACCTGAGCCATTATAGAAGACCGAAACTCCAATCCCCTATCAAGACATCAGATCGACAAGTCAAATCCTACTGTGATTCCTCCCCCATGACATTAGATATGGCCGAGGAGCACCAGGCGACTTCCACCCAAGCACCACTCTATTCCTCTAGGGACGAAAGCTACACCTTGTCGAACCAAGATTGGAGCTCAGATACGATGATGCGGAACAACGACTAGGCAAGCCAGGGCCCGCAAAAAGGACCAGGGTCGACATTAGATCAACCTTGTGAAAGCTCATCTAAGTTATATCAGATTAGATCGGAAACAATGTTAGATCAGTTTGAAATAAAAAAAATTGCTCCCACCCCCCATGTCGAGTAGTGCTACTTGGTGTAGGTATTGGGTTTTCCCAGAAGAGGAAAGGATGAAGCAATCTAGTAGCAGATAGTATTTCTGAAAGCACAAATGCTCCCTTGGTGGTTTTGATCATTAATGACAACATACATTGTCTCTTGTACTGATAGTTTTATCAAGTATATTTCAGGAAAAGTCCAATGATTGGAATGGCTAGGAGATATGGCGAGAAACCCCTTGGATGCAAAGGAATCCTATTGGCAAAAGCTTCAAGACTCTAAATTTTGTTTAAGTTTAAGTGAGTTAATCATATTTAGTCCATAGGAAAGCCAATACTATTAAGAGGGGATGCGGTACTGATGATGATGTGGTTGCTCAAGTGCTTAGAAATATGCCACCAAAAGCCTCAAACATTTTTTCACAAAATATTCGGTCGAAAACCCTAAACTCCAAATTAGGTGTCACCAAGAATTCCACTTTGGTCTCACCGAGAGAGAACCTATGCCAAACCCTAGCACCTTGGTAGAACCGAGATTGCATTCAGTGGAACCGAAAAGCAGTGACCAACCTTCTGTGATCGAAATATTTAAATTCAGAACTTCCGAGATTAATGTTTCGGAGCCACAGAAGTATTGGATCTGCCTAGGTTGAACCGCAATCGGTCTCACCTATATGTCTCATTAGGTCTCACCGAAAAGCCAATGTTACGGCATTTCTCACTAGTCGGTAGCGCCGAGTTTTAACTTCAGTGCCACCGAGTTGGGCAATAATGTTGTAACATTTGGATTTTTGGAGAAGGCTATAAATACCCCTCCACCTCCTCTCACTCATTAAGAGAGCCATCAGAACGAACCAACACTTCCACCATTCATTTTCTAAGAGAGAACCACCTACTCATGTGTTGAGATCAAGGGATTCCACTCCAACCAATAGATCCTAGAGAGAGTGATTGAGTGTTGAGGAGACTATCTTTTGAAGCACAAGAGAAAGGATTTCATCATCAACACAACATCTATTACTCTTGGAGAGTGGTGTCTCCTAGATTGGTTTGGTGTCGCTTGGGAGCCTCCAAATCTTGTGGAGTTGAACCAAGAAGTTTGTAAGGGCAAGGAGATGGCCTACTTCGTGAAGATCTACCCCGAGTGAGGCTAGTCCTTCATGGACATAAGCCATGGTAGGTTGCTTTTTCGTGGACCCGTCGTGGACTCGCGCAGCCGTTACCCTCCGTGGGTTGATGTCTCCATCAATGTGGACGTACGATAGCACCACCTATCGGAACCACACCAAAAATCTTTGTGTCTTCATTGCGTTTGATCTTCCAACTCTACCATCCTTTATGTTTATTCCAAATGCATGATATTTACACTCTGCTGCTCGATCTCTAGATATGCATGTGTAGGACTCATTGGATGCAACTTAACTTGTGCTAAAATCTGCCTAAATCTCAAGCAAATTAAAAACTACACATTTGTCTTCTTAAGTGTCTATTCACCCCCCTTTAGACACCACTTCTCGGTCCCACAATTGGTATTAGAGCTTTGGTCTCCTTTGCTTTGGTTTTATCACCATTGGAGGAAGATGGATATGTCTACTTTTGGGAGTATTAGATGTAGAGTGTCTATTCTTGATGGGGAGTACTACAGTCATTGGAGAGATGAAATGCTTCATATATTTGATGAATTTAACTTGAGCAAGTATATTCACACTCCATATGCGCCTCATGTTGATCCCTTACATTCTACTCATGAGGAAGAAACTGACATGCTTCGTAATCTAAGAACTATCAATCTTATCATTAGAGGATTACCTAACATTGTGCCTAGTTCCATGCAAAACTTTACATGTGCTTACACCTTGTGGAAAGATTTGGAAAAGAGATACCCAAATTTATCTTTAAAGAATCTCGATGTTATTCTTCATAAAACTATTGCATTTCACAAGATGAAGCCTTGATCCCAAGTTTGATGAATGTATTTTTGAGCTTCGTGACCTCATGCGTGCTAAAGGAGATGTTAGAACCATCAATAATACCATTCTAGAAGCCATTCACATTCATTATCTTGAATATTGTCATGATCACAAATCTAACGACTCACCTTATCTTTGTGACAAGGACATCCCATTTGATGATGACGATGTGGAACATGGCTACTATGATGAGGATGAGGAGTTCGACATCGAATTTCAGAAGACTATGAAGAATCTTAGTCTCATGGCCAACTTCAAAGACTACATATCCAGAGGAAAGGAATGGATTCTCGATAGTGGATGCACCGATCACATGACCGGAGATAGAGACATGTTTCGTGAGATCACACCAAATGATAGACCATGCAAGTACGTAACGTTTAGAGACAACTCCAAGGGTAAGGTACTTGGCCTTGGTAAGGTGGCCATATCTCATGATAGTTCCATTCAAAATGCCATGCTTGTTGAAACTCTTGGCTACAATCTTCTTTCCGTATCTAGACTTGCCGACTTCGGTTTCAGTGTGTTATTTAGCAAAGTAGGTTGCCAAGTGTTTCGTCGAGATAATCATAACATGGTCTTTACCGGTTTCCGTAGAGGTGATCTATACATTGTTGATTTCACTAAGAGAGCCCAACCTCGCACTTTTCTTGTTGGAAATTCTTCTAAAGGTTGGTTATGGCATAGAAGGCTAGGACATGTTGGTATGTGTAACCTAGATAAGCTTATCAAAGGTGATCATATACTTGGTGTCAAAGATATTATCTTTGACAAAGATAGACTTTGTAGCGCTTGTCAAGTAGGAAAACAAGTTGGGGGAAGTCATTCCGTAAAGAATATCATGACTACTAGGAGACCACTTGAGTTGCTTCATATGTACTCCCTCCGTTCCAGAATATAAGGTGTATTGATTTCTGTGCAAGTCAACTATTTTAATGTTTGACCAAGATTATAGAATAAAATAACAACATCTGCAATACCTAACAGATAAAATATGAAATTAATTTTGATGATGGACCAAATGGTATAAATTTTGTATTGTGAATGTTGATATATTTTTCTAAAAACTCGGTAAAACTTGCACTCGTTTGACTTTTTAGAAAACAAATACACCTTATAAAGGAACGGAGGGAGTATCTTTTTGGTCCCAATGCTTATAAGAGCCTTGGTGGAAATTCCTTTGGTTTAGTCATAGTTGATGATTTTTCCAGATTTATGTGGGTATTCTTTCTTTATGATAAGTCACGGGTTCAAAAGATTCTCAATAGCTTCTCTTGGAAGGCCCAAAATCAGTTTGAAGTGAAGATCAAGAAAGTTTGGAGCGACAACGGATCGGAGTTCAAGAACATGAATGTGGATACCTTTCTTGACTAAGAAGGGATCTCACATGAGTTCTCGGCTAAGTACACGCCTCAAGGAAATGGAGTTGTTGAGAGGAAGAACCGGACTCTCATAGAGATGGAGAGAACGATGCTCGACGAGTACAAGACTCCAAGACACTTTTGGGCGGAAGCCGTGGAAACATCTTGTCATGCCACAAACCGACTCTAACATCACAAGCTTCTCAGTAAAACGGCATACGAGCTACTCATCGGTAACAAACCCTAAGTTGGATACTTTCGGGTATTTGGCTCAAAGTGCTATATTCTTGATAAGCATCGTCGTTCTAAATTTGCTCATAAATCACATGAAGGTTTCCTACTCAGTTACGGATCAAACTCTCATACTTACCGTGTCTACAACAACTTCACTTGAAAAGATGAAGATACGGTAGATGTGAAGTTTAATGAGACTAATGGTTCGCAAGTCGAACAATTTCCAATTGATGTAGGATACAAAGATCCTTCAGAAGCAATCCAAGATCTATCCATAGGCAAAAATTGTCCCATGGAGGTGAAGGAAAGTACCTCATCAACTCAAGTTAAAGCCCCTACTTCATGTCAAGGTGAACCCCAAAATGACTTGGAGGCATCCACAAGTGGTACACGTCAAGATGAAGGAATTGAGGAAGTGCAACTAGACGATCCACCTCAACCTCCCTCTCCACCACCTCAAGGAAATGAGAGCTTCAACAACAACAATGAAGAACAAGATGACGATGAGGAAACTCCACCATCCACAACTCAAAAGCTATCCCGAGTTCGAGCAAGAGTGGACAAGAATCATCCCGTTGAACAAATACTTGGTGACATCAGATCGGGGAGAATCACTCACTCTAAAACTTGTTTGGCTAATTTTTGTGAGCATTAATCATTTATCTCTACCATTGAACCTATGAAGGTAGAAGAAGTTCTCGAAGACCCTAACTGGGTAAATGACATGCATGAAGAACTACACAACTTCGAGATAAATGAAGTTTGGACGCTTGTGGAGAAGCCCAAGGAAGAGCAAAACATCATTGGAACCAAATGGGTGTTCCGTAACAAGCAAGATGAAGATGGACAAGCAGTACGCAACAAGGCTCGCCTTGGAGCTGAAGGCTACAGTCAAGTCGAAGGTCTGGACTATGGTGAGACATATGCCGCCGTTGCTAGACTTGAGTCCATTCGCATTCTTCTTGCTTATGCCAATCACCATGATATCACTCTTTACCAGATAGACATTAAAAGTGCCTTTTTAAATGGTGAAATTGAGGAGGAAGTCTATGTTAAGAAACCTCCCGGATTTGTCAACCCTAAGAAACCTAATCACGTCTATAAACTTTGCAAAGCTCTCTATGGTCTTAAACAAGCCCCTCGACTTTGGTACAAATGCTTAACGAAGTTTCTTATAGAAAAGGGATTTGAAATTGGTAAAGTTGATGCAACCTTGTTCACTAAAAGGGTTAATGGTGAATTATTTGTGTGCCAAATTTATTTGGATGATATCATATTACTATCTACTAACCATGAGGAAGTTGAAAGGTTGATGTCCGAGAAATATGAGATGTCTATGATGTGTGAGCTGAATTTTTTTCCTTGGTTTGCAAATCAAGCAAACGAGAGATGGCACATTTGTCTCTCAAACCATGTATACCAAGGACTTGTTCAAAAAGTTCAACATGCAAGAATGAAAGGTATGAAAACCCCCATGCCTACTAGTGGACATGTTGACCTCACTAAGGAGGGCAAACCGGTTGATCAAAAAGTTTACCGATCAATGATTGGTTCGTTGTTATATCTATGTGTCTCCCATCCCGATATCATGCTAAGTGTGTGCATGTGTACCCGATATCAGGGACACCTAAAGAGTGTCATCTTAAGGCCATTAAAAGAATTGTGAGATACTTGATACACCCACCAAACTTTGGAATTTGGTATCTCAAAGGATCTTCTTTTGACCTTATAGGCTATTCCGACTCGGACTATGTCAGAGATAAGGTTGATAGAAAATCCACTTTGGGTACTTGTCAATTTCTTGGGAGATCTCTTGTGTCTTGGTTTTCCGAGAAACAAAACTCGGTATCTCTATCTACTGCCGAAGCGGAATACATTGCCACCGGATCATATTGTGTGCAATTACTATGGATGACCCAAACTCTTAAGGACTATGGAATACATGTGAAACATGTTCAGTTGTTTTGTGACAATGAGAGTGCTATCAATATTGCACACTATCCCGTGCAACATTCTCGGACTAAGCATATTCAAGTTCATCATCATTTCATTCGTGATCATGCAAAATGGGATATCAATCTCAAGCATGTTCATACCGACAAGCAATTGGCGGATATCTTCACAAAACCGCTTGATGAGAAAGTGTTTTGTCACTTGAGGAGTGAGTTGAACATCATAGATGCTTCAAACTTGTTCTAGAGACTCACTCGTATGCATGCAAGGGCATGAGATTACATGACTACTCCTTGATACTATTGACATGATACTATCTCATATCTTGGTAAACTATGCTCCCTTGTATTGCGTCTAACATTTTGTAGGTACTTGGATGGACTACACTCTATAAGATTGCCATCAACTCAAATCCTAAGTGATCTTGTCTTGGCCAAGTATCAACAATTATCCATTGTGATGAAGGAAGAAGACAACACAAACTATATCCTTGACAACACTTGAATCAAAACTTCACTCTTGTCAATTTGGATATATTCATGTTATTCCTTGCATGAATAACCCATGTAGGAGGTTCTACTTGAAAGAAAGAAGGATAGCTCCAAACTCCAATGCTTGAGCATCCACAACAAGTCCACCTACATGTTTTCATCATCAACATCACCCAAAGGTATGTAATCATATCCTTGAAGAAGCTTTACTCCAAGCCATGAGTCAAAGCATCTCTAGTGATACGAAAACATCAAAATGCTTAAATGAAAAATGGTAACCCTACTTTGAGCTTAACAATGAGTATGACCTATGATCAAGTGTTCTCACTTGACTCCTAAGTCAATATACTCTAATATAGGTGACATAGTCGCCGACCATCATCTAGCTGATATTTCTTGGTTGGTTCATCATCTTGTTTGCATGCTTTTATTTCTACCAATCAATCTTCATCTAGCTGAAAATTCCTTGCAAATATAGTAGAAAATGACTTGAAAATCTTATTGTAAATTCCTTGCAAGTCTTATACAAATTCCCTGGAAATTCTTTTGAAAATTTCACTGTCACAAAGTTTGTGTTTGCACTTCGGAATCCCTGACTGAAAGAAATCGGCATCACCGATATAACAACTATGTTGCACAATGGTTCTTCGGTACTACCGACATGAAACCCCTCGGTGCCACCGAAATACCTCATTGACTCAAATTCTATTTCGGTCCCACCGACCCACCTTCACTCGTAGTCACTGATTTTGCTGCTATCAGAGTTCTTTGCCAAAAAAATCATTTGAAATTTCTCCAGATCTGCTCTATGACCCTCATCTCCAGGATTCCTTGCCCTCTGGACCTTATTGGAAATTGATGTCAAATGGGGAGAAACATCAAAGCTTAAAGATGTATAAAGAGGGAGAATATATTAAGGGGGAGAGATCAAAAGCCTAAAAGGGAGAGAGATTAAGGCAAACATACAGATCGTACCTTTCACTGGTTGATTTTGGTCATTCTACATTATCTTGTATTTTAGACTTATCTCACCCCACCTACTCCCAATGTCTACATGCTAAGAGTGGGAGAGGAAGGAGAAGAAATTTCACACTCAGGGGAGAAAGTTCTATTGATACCTTTTTGAAAATCTTTTTCGAAAACATCTTTTGGGGACATGTTAATCTTAAAAGAATACTAATTCTTCCACATGTCTTCCAAATCTTGGTATTCTTAAAACTCTTGCATTTGTATGAAAGGAACATTCTTGTGTTATCTAACCCTTTTTTTCTCAAGAGTGTCTTCACTAGTTAAAATGCTCTAGTACTTCAAGGTTACCATATGCATCTCCTTCATGCTCAGGATGATCTCTTGCTTCTTGCACATATTGTTTGCAAGAGAGATTCTGAACATGGACATAATTCATTCACATTCTTGTTTGATGCATATAGCCAAAATGCATATGACTTGTCACGTTTTTCTCTTCTAAGTGTGCTCATGCATTCCAAAATCAACTACTCTCTACAAGTATTGCACACTTGTAAGGGGAACTTGCTCTAGTCATATGTCTCTCAAAGCTATCATATATTATGTTGCATATTCAAAATTAAAGCTTTGATTGTATGTTGTCATACATTACCAGAAAGGGGGAGATTGAAAGCACAAATGCACCCTTGGTGGTTTTTATAATTAATAACAACATACATTATCGCTTGGACTGATAGTTTTATCAAGTATATTTCAGGAAAAGTCCAATGATTGGAATGACTAGGAGATATGGTTAGAAATCCCTCGGATGCAAAGGAATCCTATTGGCAAAAGCTTCAAGACTCTACATTTTGTTTAAGTGAGTTAATCAAATTGAGTCCATAGGAAAGCCACTACTATTAAGAGGGGATGAGGTACTGCTAATGATCTGGTTGCTCAAGTGCTTAGAGATATGCCATCAAAAGCATCAATCATTTCCTCACAATTCTGTCCAAAACCCTAAACTCTAAATTCGGTGCCACCAAGAATTCCACTTCGGTCCCACCGAGATAGAACCTATGCCAAACCCTAGCACCTCAGTAGAACCGAGATTGCATTCGGTGGAACCGAAAAGTAGTGACCAACCTTATGTGATCGAAATATTTACTTTCAGAACCTCTTATATTAATGTTTTGGAGCCATCGAAGTACTGGATCTGCCTAGGTTAAGCCAAACCGGTCTCACCGATAAGCCAAAAGTTAGGACATTTTGCACTAGTTAATAGCACCGAGTTTTAACTTCGGTGTCACCAAGTTGGGCAATAATGTTGTAACAGTTGGATTTTTTGAGAAGGCTGTAAATACTCCTCCACCCCCTCTCACTCATTGAGAGAGCCATCAGAATGAACCAACACTTCCACCATTCATTTTCTGAGAGAGAACCAACTACTCATGTGTTGAGATCAAGGGATTCCACTCCAACCAATAGATCCTTGATTTCTAGCCTCCCTAAGTTGCTTTCGGCCCAATCATCTTCGTCTACCAAGCAAAATATATGAGAGAGTGATTGAGTGTTGAGGAGACTATCTTTTGAGTAAAAAGAGCAAGGAGTTCATCATCAACACAACATCTATTACCTCTTGGAGAGTGGTGTCTCCTAGATTGGTTTGGTGTCGCTTGGGAGCCTCCAAATCTTGTGGAGTTTGTCGGATTCAGGGCTCCGCAGACCCAAGAAGGTTCGAACTCTGAGGCGTGTGCGAAGATCCCAACATCTCAAGTCTCAAGCCTGCCGCTCTACGGCCAGACCCTACCGAAGATGCTTGAGAGCGCAAGAAGATGGACACGAGAGATTTACCCAGGTTCGGGCCACCTTGCGGTGTAAAACCCTACTCCTGCTTTGGTGGATTGCCCTCACGAGGAGGTTTGTGGATGAACTAGTACAGTGGTTGAGCGACCTCGCGAGGGCTCTTTGGTGTGGGAGGATCCGATCCCCTTCTACGGTGGTGGCTAGTCCCTCTTTATAGCGGGCCTTGGTCCTCTTCCCTTATTGCACTGGCGGGAAGGGATCCCACAACGGCCAAATTTGAAAGGGGATAGGAGGTACAACTTATCCTGACTAAAGGTGGTATTTGCCTGCAAAGCTCCTAGCGTGACGTAGAGGTGGGCTCGGCGATGACATCCGTCCTGCCGAGCCCGTGGTCTTCGTCTTGTTGCACTGGAACAGAAACCTTTGGGGGATTCCTTGGGAACCCATGTCTATCCTTGCCTCCTTAGCACGAAAGAGGAAACTGTCTCTGCTGCGCCGCTGGCGCCCGCCTGCCTTGGTCGTCATGGCCTACGTCATCGCAGCCTCCTGAGGCCGGGCACTGCATAGGAATCTCCGCTCCTCGGGAGGCGGCCTGGGGAGGCCGCTCCTCTGGGGGTCTTGGCGTCGTTCTCCTCGCGAGGCCGGGTGTCGGTGTCAAAACCGGCGGATCTCGGGTAGGGGGTCCCGAACTGTGATACTTGGATCGATGGTAACAGGAGACAAAGGGGACAAGGTTTTACCCAGGTTCGGGCCCTCCTATGGAGGTAATACCCTACGTCCTGCTCGATTATATTGATCGTATAGAGATTACAGAGTTGATCTACCACGAGATCGTATGACTAAACCCTAGATGAGTTCTCTTGGCCTATGACCTAAAACCCTCCGGCTTATATAGATGCCGAGGGTGCCTAGGGTTACACATGGTCGGTTACACGTCGAAGGGATAAAACATGCCTAACCTACTTTAAACGTGGAGAGCACGCCTTGCTTCTCGAAGCTTCCTTCCTGGAGTCCGGGCCTTCAATCAATCCAGTGTCCGGCGAACGACACATATAGTCCGGCCTATATGATATAGGTCGGCCTCCCGAGGACCCCTTAGTCCAGGACTCCCTCAGTAGCCCCCGAACTAGCCTCCAATGCCAAGGGTCCAAGCTCCAGCTGCTTCAAATGATCAGAGTCTTCGGCTTGCGAGGCGAGTTCCTTCCCCTGGATAATAATCGGTAATACCTGTAGTTCGGCTTCCATCGACGTGTAGCTATTCCGATCATAGATCGTCCATATGCTATGAATAATTCGGCTTTTAAGGCCAAACGTCAGGGAGCTAATAGTGCTCTTCTGAGAACTTTCCAAACGAAAGGTTGCAGCTTATCACGACCGCCGAGCCAGTCGTACAGACTCGTTTCGCGGTTCGAGGCTATTTTTATCAGCACGATCCATCAATGCACAGATTGTGCTCCGTTCCACACGGGAGACGTTTAATCATGCATACGCAACGGCGCGCATGCCTCGGGAGGTGGAGAGATTCACGGCGTGAAGGAGGGACGTTTAACCAGCAACCATCCTTAATAAAAGGAGAAAAGACCCTAAGGCTCATCCATATCTCCCCTTCGCATCTCCGCCTCCCCAGTATTCCGAGCTCCCCGAGCGCAGATCTAGGTTTTCTATCCTTCCCCCTCCGAGCTCGGCCATGGCCAGCGGCAAGTGGGAAGTTTCCACGGTTATAGACAAGGACATCCGAGAGCTCAAAGATGCCGGATACATCCCTGCCAACATCTTCCATCGTGCCGCCGAGGAGGGCCAGGCGATTCCTACCCCCAAACAAGGCGAGAGGGTGGTTTTCGTTCCTCATTTTATCCGGGGATTAAGCTTCCCACTTCACCCCTTTGTGAGGGGTTTGATGTTCTTTTATGGGCTCGACTTCCACGACCTCCCACCAAACTCTTTTATGCATATATCTGCCTTTATCATCGTCTGCGAGGCCTTTCTGCGGGTCGAGCCACACTTCGGACTGTGGCTTAAGATCTTCAATATTAAGCCGAAGTGTGTTGCCGGCGCGCACGCAGACTGCGGCGGGGCAGTCATCGGCAAGCTTCCACGCGCAGTGTGGCCATCTGGCACCTTCATCGACACCATCAAGACATGGCAAAAGGAGTGGTTCTATATCACCGAGCCAAAGCAGGAAGAGGGCGGAACTGTTCCCGCTGAATGCGGAACTGTTCCTGCCGAATTCAGGTCCGCCCCCCCGACCAGATTGACCTCATGGGTCCGAAAGGGCCTTGATTGGAGGTCAGCTACCGAAGTAGAGGACCTGCAGAGGGGCATCGCCTCCCTAATCAGGGAGGGCGTTGGCTTGACCAACGTGGTCCAGGTTATGCTCCGGCGACACATCCTCCCCTGCCAGCGCCGGAGCTCTCCTATGTGGGACTACCGGACTGACGATGATCCCACAGTTCGTTGACTCTTCCGCACCACGTGGGAGAAACTATGGAAGGCGCTGTTCAAGGCACAGAAGGACTGGCCGGGCAAGAAGGAAGACAAGGGCTTGAGCGCCGCCAAGCCCCCTTCCGAGGTACGTCACGATTTCAATAGATCGGCTTTATTCTTCCGTAGATAACCTAAGGATTTTCCGATCACCTTCACAGGAATGGCCAAACAAGGCCAAGGACTTCAAGAGTCCGGCTCCACAGCCTGAGGACCCTCGGTCCCCGTTGCTGTTGGAGATGCTGGTCGTGGCGCCCTACAAGGCGCCAGAGAAGAGAGAAAAGAAGAAGATAGGCCGAGCTGGCCTGCGCACCAGGGACCAGCTAGAAGCCGAGTCCGAAGAGACCCACGCCTCCTCGAATCAAGAGGAGGAGGAGCATGAGGTCGAGGGGGGAGGCGATTCCCCCCTCACAAGAAAGAGGGCGACGTCATCAGACGCCTCAGAGGATGAACTTCCTCCCGCCCAAAAGAAGGCACGCCGGTCACAGGTGATCCCGTCCGACGATAGTTCGGCCTCGGACACCGAGTCCGAGGAGTTCGAGAGAGTTCCCCGAAGGACTCTCAGGGTCAAGCCCCCACCTCGAAGATATGGATCCGAAGATCTCCCCAAAATATCAATGCTTAATTTCAAATATTTACTGACATGTGAGTGACTACCAACTTGCAGCCCCCCACGCGTCCTTCCCACCGATCAAGTTTCGGATGGGGAGACCCCGCCTGCCGAACTAGCGGAGAGCGGGAACGCGTCGCATCTCTCCCCTCCAGACGCCACAAAGGACGCCACAGAGGTGTCATCCCAGCAAGCTCCTCAGGAGCCGGACACCGGAGGCGGGAGTGACGTCGTCATGGTCGAGGTCAAAACTTCGGCCACCGCAGGCTCAGGGGAGAAAAGCCTCCCGGATACCGAGGGGATCGGACAAAGAGTTGTCCAGTCGCCTCCAAGGCCGTCTTCGGAGCACACTGTGCCTCCGGAAGAATAGGCTCAATCCCCGGCTGAGGATCGGGCTAACCGATCCCCACCGGCGCCTCCGACCACTGAGTGGCCGGCCATGGGGGAGGCTCTATCCAGTGCCTCCCTCTCCGAGGAGCACCGCACCCTTATGGGTACGGTGTTGCAAAGCATTCAGTCCGTAGATACCGAACTAAAGGTGGCCTTCGACGGCCTCTTGACGGGCTTTCAGGTAAGCCATATAATGCTTTGTTTTGTAAAATATTATTTTCTGTGAACTATGATTATACACATGGCAGCCCCCGAGCCCCAAGTGAGTTTGGGAAAAACTTATGTGGGGGTCAGACCATAGCCCTTGAATCGAGCTGTACGTAAGTAATTGTGTGTTCGGATAGGCCGAACACTGTGATAGTAGTCCGGACATGGTATCAATTGACTGATAGTTCGGAGAGTTTTAATTCCCTGTGATAGTTATATAACTCTGTAATACAGGCTTCGTCAACAGCAGCGGCGGCGAACGCCGCCAAACTAGAGGAGCTGAAGTGAAGGCTCAAGATCTCCGAAGGCCAGCGTGTCGCTCTGAACAAGAGTTTCGGCGAGGCGCAAGGTAAGTCGAATTAGAGTATCGAAACTCTGTTTTACCGCTCGATCCACACGGTTTCTTGATATAGTTCGATGCTTACACAGCCTCGGCGAAAGAAATAGAGAAGCTTAAAGCCGAGCTTGAGAGGGCGAAGCAAGAAGCTTTAGTTGAAAAGGCGGCGGCCAAAGAAACGGCCACCACTCTATCCTCCCTGAGAGCCACCAGTGACAAATACGAGGCTCGGGTGGGAGAGATTCAACAGGAGCTCAAAGACGCCGGCAAAAAGTGCGAGGCCCTTGAGCTGAAAGTGAAGGAGCAGGCTGCCGAACTATCCACCCTAAAAACCGATCTACAAAAGGAGCGGGTGGATAGGCGGTCCTTCGAAGAGGAAATCAGCCAAGCCCAGGCTATCCTGAATGGTAAGCCATATTTACTGCAGTGTGTCTTCGGAGATGGCAGGTTCAAAGCGCTGACCCAAGTATGGCGTTCCGCAGGCGCTTGCATGGACCTCCAGAAGAGCGCAGCTGACGCGAAGCAATTCTATGCTTCGCGGGGAGAAGGAGATGAAGCCCGCGCATTCTGGGCACAATTTGAAGCCCCCGAGCGCCCTCCTCTCCTGAATGAGCAACTGAAGCAGCTGTTGGAGCTACACAGGATGGCGAAGCCGGCCCTAAAGGATATCTGTATCCGGCTGTGGCCCAACGAGCCATTGCCGGGTAGTTACTTCGGCCTGGTGCAAAAGCTGAGCGACGCCACTCCTCGGATCGATGCATTGAGGCGATCTTCCTGCATCGAGGGAGCGAGGATGACCTTTGCAAAGGCCAAGGTACATTGGCCGGGGCTGGATCCGATGAAGGTGGCAACTGCTCCTCCGCCGCCTGGAAAAGAGTATAGGTGCCCCGAACGGTACTTCTCCGGAGTTATGGATGGTGCTCGGGCAATGGAGGGACAGTGTTCGCGAGAGAACTTTTATGAGTAGCGCGTTGTAATATGTCCGAAGACCTTTGAACGCGTTTGTGTATAAAGTTGCATGGCTTATCATGTCTTTTATGTGTTTGCATCCTTTATAACTCATGTGTGGCCGTTAACACTGAAAGCTGCGAGTCGTCGGCTTTGGCCCCCATGTAGATACTACACGAGGTGTCTCTTCCAACCGCACTATAACCATTAGCCGAACTATCGGTGCCCGAAGGCGGTAGTGTGGGGCGGACAAGGCAATCGGACCATAATGCTTTATTGCTTTCACTTAGCCGTAGGGGCGCGAGAAAGGAGTGCGGGAGCTGATAACTAGCCCCCAAGTGTTTGTGATGTTCGGATGAACCGCGGCAAAAGCCTATATCACATGGTTTGTACTAACACCAAACCCATCGTATGACACGGAATAACCTCTGACGAGATTTAGTTAAGCTCGGAATCGTAGACCGGTTCTCGCATACCATGACAGTCACTTTTCGGCTTTCTCCGCTGAGGCGCTTGACCAGACTAGCCGGAAGCACAATCGCAGCGGTGCTCCCTTTGCCCCTTTAGCCGAACGAGCGTAACATAAAGGGGCAAGCACAGGAGCCGGGCAACCCAACTATTGACCCAAGACATAGTTCGGAACCAATGCATATAAAGCGGAATTCCAAGACGCCGAACACGAAACAGTTGTGATTACAGCGATTTCTATAGTTGAGCCCCCGGTCTATTAGACGGTTGCCTCGTGGAGTATACCAAACAGGTTCGTGAGAAGAGGGAGAAAACAGAGGATGTTCCGAAAAGGAACAGCAAAAAGATAATGTTATGTCTGTAGGTTATTCAACAACTCTTTATTACTCAAATTACCGATGCAACTGTTTACAGGTATATGATAAAAAAAGTTTACAGGAGGGATTGTACCAAGGGTCTTCGATAGGTGACCTGACGTCCGCGATATGCCCGGTTGCGTAGCCGCTCCTGCGTCTCCCAAGGAGTTGTACACCGTGAAGGGTGTTAAGTTCGGCGAATGGACTATTTGAAAAAGAGTCTTGAGAAGTCGCCGGAAAATGAAAGAGCTTGACGCCTTAGTAGGTACTTAACGATACCTGTAATGTGTCCGAAAGACATATTTGAGGGTGATAGTTCGGTCCAGCCGAAGACCTACCCTTCGGTAATGATTCCCCACCGCTGCCCATGGAATTTTAAGCGCGAAGTTATGCACCCTTGGCACGTATTTTGCCGGATATAGGGCCATGCGATGGGGGGCGAATCCCTATTTATCGGAAGGGGAGGGTTCTAGTACTTCGGTGTGAGACCGAGCTCGCTTACCCGCTTTGGGTGCCTTTACGGCAGGTGTAGGTGTTTGCCTATCATCGGTGCAATGGAATTCGGCCGCCAGGGCCAACGCATGTTCCTCAGTACGGAGGGAGCGCTCTGTATTGCCGTTGACAGTGATGACCCCTCTGGGGCCTGGCATCTTGAGCTTGAGGTATGCGTAGTGTGGGACGGCATTAAAGCGAGCGAACGCTGTACGGCCGAGCAGGGCGTGATAGCCACTGCGGAAAGGTACGATGTCGAAGATTAAGTCTTCACTTCGGAAGTTATCGGGCGAGCCGAACACAACCTCCAGGCTTACAGAGCCTGTGCACCGGGCTTCAACGCCTGGGATCACTCCTTTAAAGGTAGTGTTGCTGGGCTTGATCCTTGACGAATCTATGCCCATCTTTTTCACCGTATCTAAATAAATCAGATTGAGGCTACTTCCACCATCCATGAGGACTTTGGTTAGGTGGTACCCATCTATGATCGGGTCTAGGACAAGTGCAGCCGAACCCCCATGACGGATACTGGTCGGGTGGTCACGTCGATCAAAGGTGATCGGATATGCCGACCATGGGTTATACTTCGGAGCTACAGGCTCTATGGCGTAGACATCTCGAAGGGCGCGTTTCCTTTCCTTTTTGGGTATATGAGTGGCGTAGATCATATATACTGTCTTCACCTCCGGGGGGAATTTCTTTTGACCGCCACCAATCGGACCCCGAGGTTCATCCTCGTCCTCGCTGCGTGGGCTCTTGCCTTGGTCCTCAGTAGCGAGCTTGCCGGCCTATTTGAAAACCCAACAGTTACGATTGGTATGATTGGCTGTCTTCTCCTGAGTACCATGAATCTGGCAAGGCCTTTCCAGAATCTTGTCTAGCGGGGTGGGGCCGTCATGTTTGCCTTTAGGAGGCTTCTTCCGCTGCCCAGAGCGGTTGTTGCGAAATCCGGCGTTCACAGCCGTGTCATCGGCATCACTGTTATTATGCCGGCGCTTGTTTTTGTTGCGCTTCGGTTTCCCGTTTCCATCCCGTACTTCAGAGGTTCCGGGGTCTTCGGGGTTATGGCTGCGTCTAGCCAGCCAATTATCCTCGCCCGCGCAAAAGCGGGTCATGAGTGATGTGAGGGCGGACATGGTCCTGGGTTTGTCTTGGCCGAGCTGTCGGGCTAGCCATTCATCCCGAATATTATGCCTGAAAGAGGCTATAGCTTCGGCGTCGGGGCAGTCTACGATCTGGTTTTTCTTGGTCAGGAAACGATTCCAGAATAGCCTCGCGGACTCTTTGGGTTTCTGGACGACGTTGCTTAGGTCGGAGGAGTATGGCGGCCGGACATAAGTGCCCTGGAAATTAGATCGGAATGCCTCTTCTAGGTCCTCCCAACATCCAATGGAGTTTTCGGGGAGGCTATTTAGCCAGTGCCGAGCTGGCCCCTTGAGCTTGAGGGGCAAGTATTTGATGGCATGGAGGTCATCTCCTCGTGCCATGTGGATGTGGAGGAGGAAATCCTCAATCCATACGGTTGGGTCAGTTGTCCCATCGTATTGCTCTATGTTTACGGGTTTAAACCCTTCTGGGAACTGATGCCGTATTACCTCATCTATAAAGCATAGTGGGTGTGCGGCGCCTCTAACCCGAGCTATAGTGCGCCGGTGATCGGCGGCTGTCCTAGCTCGGTTTTGTTCCCGATCTTCATTGCGGTCGAACCAAGACCGGTACCCTTCCCGTCTATCGGGTGAGTATCTTCTGGATCCGTAGATGGATCGTGTACGGCCTGCTCTATAGTCCAGGTCGTGTCGCAGGTCGAACCTGTCATCGGGCTCTAGTGGCTCCTTTCCCCGTCTCCGGGGTATCGTCGGCCGATAGCCGATATCATCAGCCGTCCGATCTCGTCCTCGAGGAGGGTGGTCTGGCTTGTCGTATGGAGTATGTTCGGGAGACGGCGTATTGGTGAGCTCATCATCGAACTGTGGTAGCAGCCTTCGGCGCGGGTAGCTCTTTGGTTGGTCCGATAGACCGGCGCCGTATTCTTCCTCCGCTAAGAGGACTCTTGTCCATCGGTTGTTGAGGTCGTCTTGTTCGGCTTTGAGCTGTCGCTCCTTTGCTTTCAGGCTGCGAGCCATGGATATCAGGTGTTGTCTGAACAATTCCTGATCTCCAGGATTGTCGGGAATGGCAAAGTCATCGGCATCCGCATTATCCTCCCCTTCGATAGAGCGGAGGTAGTCGTCATCCTCAGGGTCATCTGGGTCGTCGGGGGTGCGGCGGTCTTCGGTCTCCTCCTGACCCTCTAACGGGTTATCGGGGATTTTGGGGCCGCCGATGTCATCCGGGGTATCGTTTCCGGTGCCATCGATAGACTTTCGCCCCCTTTTTCCTTTTGACCGTTTATGCGGTTTCCGGCGCCTTGACGGCGCTTCATCCGATTTGTCGCCGTTGTTTTTCGGAGTGTCCACCATGTATACGTCATATGTAGAGGTGGCGGTCCACTGTCCGGTCTTAGCGGGGGTGAGGGAGTGATCCTCCTCATCCATGTATTCTGCTTCCTCGGAAGCATAATCTAGCATGTCGGTTAAATCCTCGACAGTGGCTATCAAGTGGGCGGTGGGTGGGATGAAAAATCCGTCCCGACCCGTCTGAAGGCCGATCTGGGAACAGATCGGGGTTGAGTCGTCGTTGATTTTTATCGATGAGATCCGATCTAGAGCTTCGTCGAGCATCGAGAGCTCGATCGGACCGGTCTGCGCAGAGCTTCCGGAGTCAACCTCCAATGCATCCGTGCAGGGAGCGTGTTTGGCAAGAACGGGTGTTCGGTTGTTAGGCGCTATGACCTGATCCGAACTTAAGATCGGGCCCTCACCAGGGGGTATCCCATGGGCGGAGCCGGAAGATGAGCCTGAGGTTAAAGCCTCAGGGTCCTCGGGCATGGCAGGTGAGACTGCGAGCCCGGTTAGTGATAGATCGCCGCGGGAGTCTACAGAGAACTCTAAGTTCCCGAATCTGACCTCCCGATCCGGGGCGAAGCTTTCGACGCGGCCGAGACGGCCGGTCGGGTCGGCGTGCAGCACTATGCTGCCGAAAGCGAAGATCTGTCCAGGGACAAAAGTCCCTGTGTTACGGACCTCTTCGTTGACGACTAGGCGAGCCATCGATTCCTTCTGGCGATCATAGTGGAACTCTCAATGAAAGCACCAATGTCGGTGTCAAAACCGGCGGATCTCGGGTAGGGGGTCCCGAACTGTGATACTTGGATCGATGGTAACATGAGACAAAGGGGACAAGGTTTTACCCAGGTTCGGGCCCTCCTATGGAGGTAATACCCTACGTCCTGCTCGATTATATTGATCGTATAGAGATTACAGAGTTGATCTACCACGAGATCGTATGACTAAACCCTAGATGAGTTCTCTTGGCCTATGACCTAAAACCCTTTGGCTTATATAGATGCCGAGGGTGCCTAGGGTTACACATGGTCGGTTACACGTCGAAGGGATAAAACATGCCTAACCTACTTTAAACGTGGAGAGCACGCCTTGCTTCTCGAAGCTTCCTTCCTGGAGTCCGGTCCTTCAATCAATCCAGTGTCCGACGAACGACACATATAGTCCGGCCTATATGATATAGGTCGGCCTCCCGAGGACCCCTTAGTCCAGGACTCCCTCACCGGGGCCCCCGCGAGGGTCTTGTTTTGAGGGGTTTGTCACCAGGCCATACAGGGCCGCCGTAGTGGGCCACGCGTTGGGCCGCAGGTAGGCAGGTCTGGGTACCCCCGATCCCAGAATGCCGACAGAGTTGAACCAAGAAGTTTGTAACAGCAAGGAGATTGCCTACTTCGTGAAGATCTAGCCCGAGTGAGGCTAGTACTTCGTGGACGCAAGCCATGATAGAATGGAAAAGGTTGCTTCTTCATTGGTGGAGCCCTTCATGGACTCGCACAGCCATTACCCTCTGTGGGTTGAAGTCTCCATCAACATGGACGTACGATAGCACCACCTATCACAACCACGCCAAAGATCTCAGTGTCTTCATTGCGGTTGATATTCCAACTCTACCATCCTTTATGTTTCTTGCAAATGCATGATATTTACATTCCTCCGCTCGATCTCTAGATATGCATGTGCATGACTCATTGGATGCAACTTAACTTGTGCTAAAATCAGCCTAAGCAAATTAAAAACTACACATTTGTCTTGTTAAGTGTCTATTCACCCCCCCTCTAGACGTCAGTTCTTGATCCCATAGTTTTTCTCAGTTAAAAACCAAGGTTATTGAACCAATAGGAGACACCACACAGATAACATCAACAACATCTGCACACACACACAAAGCAAATGCTCGCACCCAACGAAGGCAAGAGGGTTGCCAATCCCCTTGTTCCCGCCGATTGCAAGGATTAAATATGGTAGTGATAGGTATATAATAAAATAAAATAAAATAAAATAAAATAAGAACAAAAACAATTTGTATTTTTGGTATTTAATAGGAAAAGTGGACCCGGGGGCCATTGCGTTTAGTAGAGGCATCTCTCTCAGGAGCATAATATATAAGATGGGTAGACAAATTACTGATGGGCAATTGATAGAAAAGCACATAGTTATGATTGTGATTCTTCATGGCATAATTAATATATTGGCATTACGTCCATGATAAGTAGACCCTTAAACTTACTGACGCCTACTACTATTACTCCACCCCTTGACCGCTATCCAGCATGCATCGCAAGGTATTAAGTTCATAACAAACAGAGTAATGTTTGGAGCAAGATGACATAATGTAGACAAGATAAGGCCAAACAATATGTTTAGATCCTGTCATTTTATCCTTAGTAGCAACAATACAATACGTGTCTTGAAACCCCTCCTGCCACAGAGTAAGGACACCGCAAGATTGAACCCACTACTATGCACCACCCCCTCTGAAGATCTACTCATTAACTTGGCCAACGAAAACTTATAGATCGGAAAGCATACATAGCTATCAAATTACACATAATAGATCAGAGAAGATGCAATTAATTTCAATAAATAATCCGATCATAAACCCACAATCCATTAGATCCCAACAAACGCATCGCGAGAATTACATCGAATATGTCTCCGTAGAGATCATTGTATTGAAGATCATAAAGATAGAGATGGAGATCCATCTAGCTACTGCTATGGGCCCATAGGTCCGGTGGGGAGCTACTCACACATCATCATGGAGGCAGCAAGGTTTATGTAGATGGCCTCCGTGATGGATCCCCCTTCGACAGGACTCCAGAAAAGGGCTCCAGATGTGATCATAGCGGAATAGGAGTTGCGACAGCGACAAAATTGTTTCGGGTCTCGCTCTGTGGTTTCCAAATATATGAGAATATATAGCGTTGGAATTACGCCAGGGAGGTGCCCAGGGGCCCACAAGCTCACATGGCGTGCCCCTTGATCTTATGGTTCCCTCGTGTGCCTTCTGACCTCTCCCCGAAGCTTTTAATGTCTCTTCAGGTCCATAAAAAATCATCGTAAAAAATCATCGTGTTTGGACTTCGTTTGATATGTTTTTTTGCGAAACAAAGAAATAGGCAAAATACATAAACTGGTACTGAGCACTAAGTTAATAGGCTAGTCCACAAAAACAATAGAAAATGGCATATAAAGCACACAAGATTGATAATATAATAGCATGAAACAATCAAAAATTATAGATACATTGAAGATGTATCAATATCCCCAAGCTTAATTCCTACTCGTCCTCGAGTAGGTAAATGACGAAAATAGATGATATGAAATGCTACCTAGCATGTATTACTCATGTAATTCTTTTAGTATGAATGTTGGGAAGTGACAACTTAAGAGATATCAAAATGCGAGAAAGTAATCATTGACTTTCAAAATAAAGAATGCTAAAGAATGTTATTCCAAAACATTTAATCATGTAAGCATGATGTAGTTTGGTCTTCCTAGCATAAAGTATAAACCGTGAACACCCGAGTGCCAAACCAAGCAATTGTATCATACTTTTTCGTGCTTCATCTTTTTATACTTCACTCAATAAATGAGCATGAGCCATGGATTTAGCACTTTGGATGTCAAAGAGAATGATGATGGGGTTTTATAAGAAGACAAAAGTATAGAAAGCTTCGCATCAACGCACCGTATAGTTAGGCAATGGAGAGGTCTTACCATCAATGTTAATGCAAGGAGTAGGGATTTCCATGCAACTGATGCACTAGAGCTATAAGTGTATGAAAGCTCTCCTAATGCAACTAAGTGGGTGTGCATCCAACTTGCTTGCTCATGAAGACCTCAAGCATCCGAGGAAGCTCGTCATCAGAATATACAAGCCAAGTTATAATAAAAATCCCACTAGCATAATCGTGAAGTATATGCAAACTCTATATATGAAGAATATGCACTACTGTAGGAAAGTTCTAAGATGACACATGTATAGGAGACCCTTTGACGAAACTGTGTGCATTGCATGAACCGCAAATGGTATGGTAATAAACCGTCACCAATAAAAAGAACTGTATGCGATGGCTGATTCATCAAGCACGATTCAGATAAGAGTTGTGTGTGCGATACGTGGCATACAGCTGATCCATACGAACTATTTGCAATGAGCCAAAAAAGCACACGAATACACATATCAAGATGTGTGCGATATGCAGCATACAGGTCACCCGGATGAATTGTTTGAGATGAGCCAAAATAACACAAACGGTTAGACAGATCAAAGTGTGCGTGATAGACAACATACAGATCACCTGGATGAACCGTTTGCGACATGCCAAAATAACACAAACGATTACATAGATCAAGATGTGTGCGATAGACGGCATATAGTTCACCCGGATGAACTGTTTTCTGTGAGTCGTAATAACACAAACGATTACACAGATCAAGATGTCTGCAATAGACGGCATACAGGTCACTTGGATAAACTATTTGCGATGATCCAAAGCAACAAAGACAATTACACATATCAAAATGTGTGCGATAAACGACATACATGTCACTCGTATTAACTGTCTGCGATGAGCCAAAATAAAACAAATGATTTGGCATACCAAGATGTGTGTGATACCCGTCAAATAGGCCAGTAATCAGAAATGCGTGGGAAGACCCAATGATAATACACATGATTCCTGCTAATAAGTTGTGTGTGGTGTGGGCCAATTCTTGCTGGTGAACAATTGTCTATGATTGTTGAAAGCATCACCTACATGTTTTATTAGTTTAATCGTATGCGAAGCGATTTGCTCTGTCTGCAAAATATTTATGCTTTGTTTATAGAACAACAAGATATATACTTATAACAACAAGATGCATGACCAAATTAAACATGCAATTACATAACCAGCTACACATAACATTTGCACACCTCAATAAACAATTTACATGCATAATAAACTAGGAGAAACGGTTGATGGAACAAGACGTGTGCTAGTAGATAGTACCCAGAAACTGGCCCCAGTCCAACCATTAATGACCTACACCAGCTTGTACCTACCAACACAAACACCTCAGTGCAAAAATTAATGGCGTTATACACGTGTCGCGCAATCCACGCCAATGCTTCCCGCCTCTTCCCCACATCGGTTTCCCGCCACCAGCGAGTGGCTAGCTCTATATGACCCTTGCGGCAATGCACTGTAGCGACACTGTGCGTAGATCTAATCCACACCCATCTACCATTAATTATTCCAAGCATGCCAGGCAACCAAAGCTTGGAGGTCAAAGTCGGCCCCTTCATGGATTACATCTTCGACAAGGAGAACGAGTCGGAGTAGGTCAGAGAGAATGAGTCGGAGGAGCAGGTCGGAGAGAACAAGCCGGAGCAGGTCAGAGAGCAAGAGCTTTGTCGGCTGATGCAGGCACCATGACCCATCGGCAACTATTTGGTTTTTATTTATTTTCTTTGTTTTGTTGTGTCTACAGGTGTATTGGAGCAACATAGGACCAAGGACAATGAAAGAATCAAGAATGGGTTCGATATGGAGACACCCAGGGGCAGACTTAGCCATTTCGGAGGTCGGAAAAAGTCATTTTTCAAAGTTGTCCAAATCAAGATCTAAGAACAAAAATGGATCGACGCCGTTCATACGAATCGAATGAGCACAAGAACATCAAATTCCAAGTTTGTATGAGGAATTGGCGACCGTTTTACCGGAGGAGAACACATTGAAAGACGGCCTTTCATGACACCGCACGCGGTTGTTGGTCGGTCGTTTGACATGTAAACAACTCCAAAAGTTGCCTCTCCAGACGGGATTCTTCATCGATTTCATCCCCAATTGTTCCCACGGGATCCTCGACTCATAAGGAAGGATGTGGGAGAAGATAAGGCTCATCTAGAGCCCTTGGATGACCACATCAATGGAGGAGATACAGGGAGGCCTTTGTATAAGCACCATCAACCCTAGGCACCTCCCATCTCCACATTCATTCATCCATGCACCTGTCATCCATCTCCATTGTTGCTCCAAGACCACCTCCATAGAGAAGAGAAGGGCCAAGCCAATATGAAGAAGAAGGGGCGCCCTCACCACGCGCACCGGCCTTCAGGCTGGTGTGGTCTTCATCATCGGCGCCACCATCATCTTCATCACCATGCCGACGCCGCTGCCATCACCATCGCCGCCATCATGCTCCTCTCCTCCACTGGCTTTGTGTCAGCTTGTAACTTGCCTTCTCCCTCTATGATGTTTGAGTAGTTGTATTAGTTCTCGAGGAATTGGATGAACCCTTGCATGATTAGTACTTTGTTGAATAAGCGATCCAATATTCTACTTATATGTATTGCGTGGTGTTATGAAGAGCACTCACACAACATTAGCCCCTTGTGGACTTGAGGCAAGTCATGTTGGTGAGCAACATGGTTGTTGAGGGTAGGTGGTGACAGTCCTATTCTCTCTTCATCCCTGGTCATTGCAATAAGGATTAGTGGAGAACCCTAGAACTTAAGGCCGTGATCACTGGGAGTTCACTCCCTTAATCATCGTTGTGATAACCGGAGTGGGGAAGCACGGTGGTGGCACAAGTATACGTAGTAACCGGATTGGGAATGCATACTTTATTGGCTCCGCCCACGCGAGATCATATACAAGTGGCTTAGTGATACAACTAGAGAGCCATGTCTATCATGTGTTGTCAACATCATACTTGTGGTGATGACTCTAATTCCCTCGATAACATTTACTACTCAAGTACCATTTCACTTTGTTTAGTCCCTTTAATTTTATGTCTTTTATTTCTTGTTTTTAGTTTAGATAAATGCTACCCTTTTATTTGTGTTCCTAGCAACTAACTAAAGTAGGCTATTTCGAAACTATGGTTTGGGTGCGTACGTAACTACGTAACTGATAGCGTAGTTGCGAGGTTTGTAATTCCTTCCTATTTTCTCCTTGTGGGTTCAACCCTTCACTTATTACTAAAGTGCTACAACAGCTCTGTGCAATTGCAGGTCATCAAGCATTTTCTGGCACCGGTGCCGGGGAGCATAGCGCTTGGTTATTACTTACCCACTAGCATGTAGTTTATTATGCTTGTTGGTAGTTCACAAAATAAATAGCAAAAAAATGTCTGGCTTTGAGATGTCTTGTGCAGGAATTAGAATGGCTACAAGGAAACTAAATGAAGAGAGACAAACAATATATGCTCAATATCGATATTCATTTAAAGGTATTGAAATGGGTGAAATATTGGAGGCATTGGATTGTTACGCTAAAGATATATTTGCATATTCGTCATCTCGTAAATATTGTAAGTCCAATTTCCGTATGAGCTTCAGCTGTAAACTTCACCCTAACCCTGTTGTACCAGCATATAACTGTGACTGGTACATATTTGATCATGTTGCAACTATTGAGGAACTAATGCTCTATTATAGAACATTAGAACTTAAGAACAGGGTGAAGGACCTCTCTCTACAACACAAATAGGTCTTGAAATATAGGGGTTTGGTGGAGAGTATTTATAAATGGTGTATTACTAAAAATCTCGATAATGCTCCTTTTATTAAAAATTATGAGAAGTGGATTGCCGTTTCCCAAGTCTCTATGTTGCAGGAACAGAACCTCATAAAAGAATTTGAGGAGATGATCGAGCGATGGAAGAAAATCCAGGGAACCACTTTCCAAGAAGTGTGTCTATGAGATAAGCCGGAGAAGGAACATGGAGATGAAGGAGGAAAGGGCCCCCTTCTAACAACTCATATATATCATGGTAAATTTCTAGACACCATTAATGCCCAGCTCGATGGTCATTTATCATATCTATGTTCTATTAGAGATTTCATGGAACATATTGAAACGATGCTTGAATATTCTCCACCGGAGGATATAGTGAGAGCTGATGTTTCAAAGTTTATTGTTAGAGATGAACTAGATATTGGCATGGTTCCTGATGTGCCTCCGATGACTTCTTTTGATAAAACACCAATTGGCATTCGTCTTAGGGATGAGATATCAAAAAAGGAGGGTGAGTTTCTTGCATTGAAAGAGCTACCATAGAGTGATGCAACCACCTTGATGCCTGATTACTCCTTGATACCCGTGGATTTTTCAATATTGGACAAACCCCAAATTGCATATTCTGAAATTGATCTTGATGATATATGGGCTGATTTTCTGCAGGCTCTCCATAGACCTCCTTTGGAGAGTAAATTGCTGTAGGATCGATAGAAGAGACGTCTAGAGGGGGGGTGAATAGACTACTTGCAAGAATTAAAACCTAACCTTTTCCCAAGTTAATTGGTGGGCAGATTTTAGCAATTATAACAAGTATAATGCACCCTACACATGCTAGTCAACAAGTATGGCAGCGGAAAGTAAGACAAGCACATGTAAGAGAGTAGAGATAGGAAGATCAAATGCAATTGTAGACACGAAGATTTTTCCCGTGGTTCCGATAGGTGGCGCTATCGTACATCCATGTTTATGGAGTCTTCAACGCATGGAGGGTAGCGGTCACAAGAGTCCACGGAGGGCTCCGCCCATAAGGTTCCACGAAGTAGCAACCTTGACTATTCCATAACGGCTTCCGTCCACGAAGGACTAGCCTCACTATGGGTAGATCTTCACGAAGTAGGCGATCTCCTTGCCCTTACAAACTTTTGGGTTCAACTCCACAACACGAAGTAGGAGGCTCCCAAGCGACACCTAACCAATCTAGGAGGCACCACCCTCCAAAAGGTAATAGATGTGGTAATGAAGATGAAATCCTTGCTCTTGTGCTTCAAGATGATAGACTCCTCAACACTCAATCAATCTCTCATAGATTTGGCTTGGTATAAGAGATTGATTGGGTGGAAAGCAACTTGGGGAGGCTAGAAATCAATATCCATATGGTTGGAGTGGATGATCTTGACCTCAACACAAGGGTAGGTGGTTCTCTCTCAGAAAACTGGATATGGCAAGTGTGGAATAGTTCTGAGTGCTTGTCTTGCGAGTGAGTGGTGGTGGAGGGGTATATATAGCATCTCCAAAAATCCAACCTTTACACCATTATTGACCAACTCGGTGAGACCGAAGTAAAACTCGGTCGTACCGATTTGTTCAAAATGTGGAAACTTTAGGAATCTCGGTGAGACCGATATATGATTCTCAGTGTTACCGATATGGGTGACCTAGGCAGTTACCAAATCTCGGTGAGACCGATTTCACAAACTCGGTGGGACCGATTTGGAGAAATGGGTTAACAAAGAGTTGGCCCAACTTCTCGGTGACACCGATTTGCAAAACTCGGTTGGACCGAATCAAGAAAATGGCTAACCATGAAGTTGGCCACTGGTTTCGGTGGCACCGACAGGAAATGTTGGTAGTACATAGGTAGTGGGTCTTGTCTAGGGTTTCTGTCTGGGTTTTAGACTCGGTGTAGCCGATATGGAAAGTTGGTGACACCAATTTTGAATGTTAGGCTCTATGACAGAATATTTGTGGGAGAGCTTGTGGGTGTTTTTGGTGACTAACACTTGATCACTTGAGCGTTTCATTCACCATCATTACTTCACCCCCTTTTGATAGTATTGTCTTTGCTATGGACTCAAAGTGATTTTTCACAAAGTAAAATGTAGAGTCTCCTTGCTTGTAGCTTTGCCAATCCTATTCCTTGCATCTTCTTCTTCTTCTTCTTCTTCTTGGGGAATCTCCTCACACCCTTTTGCCAACAATCCCTGTGGACTAGACCTGAAATAAACTAGGTAGAAATATTAGTCCAAGAGACAATGTATGCTGTCATGAATTATCAAAACCACCAAGGGAGCATATGTGCTTTCAATCTCCCCCTTTTTGGTAATTGATGACACAATACAATCAAAGCTTCAAGTAAATATACGCAAAGATATAATGAAGACTTTGAGAGACACATGACTAAAATATGCTCCCCCTAAATGTGTGCAATCCCTTTAGATAATAGTTGCTTTGGAATGCATGGACACACATATAGTAGAAGGGATATGAAGAGTCATGTGTATCTTGGCTATATGCATCAAATATATATGAATGAGTTGTATCCTTGTTCAAGACTTCACTCTTGTAAACAATATGTGCAAGAAGCAAGAGATCATCTTGATCAAAGATATGATGCATATACTTACCTTGAGTTCTTGAGCATCCTAATGGTAGAAACACACTTGAGAAAACAATGTTAGGGAACACAAGAGTGTTTTACATACCAAAAATGCAATAGAACTCAACAGTACCAAGATGTGGAGAACATACAGAAGATAGTATTCCTTAAGATTGATATGTCTCCAAGATCATTTAGAACTTTCTCCCCTAAATATGAAATTTTAGGCCATCCTCTCCCCTGAATCTTAGCATGTAGATATTGGAGTGGGTAGGGTGATACAACTCTAACATGAGTAGTCAAAATAGAATAAAACATATTTTCTCTCTCCTTAAATGATAGAACAAGATTTGATATACTCTCTCCCCTTATGGATAGGCATAGACTTTGGTATTCTCCCCTTGTATATAAGCATAATCTTTGATAGTATCCCCCTTAATTTAATATCTCCCCCTTTGGTCTATCTCCCCCTTTGCATTGAAGCTTTGGTATTTCTCCCCCTTTGGCATTAATTACCAAAAAGGTTCATACACAGGGTCAGATAAAAGGGATCATGGAGTGAGAAGGGATCCTAGAGAACAAGGGTCATAGAAAGTAGGGATCATAGAATGTAAGGATCATAGAGGGCATATAGGTATGGGGGATCACTGAGTGTAATTTCTCCCCCCCCCCCTTCACTTATCTGAAGGCTGGTAAGATTTCTCCCCCTTAATCTTAGGGATCCTTGAATAAAATTTCTCCTCCTTCATATTTTTTTAACAAAGGAATCCTTGAAGAGATGGAGATTTGCTAAATTTTCAAAGAGTATGGAAGATAGCAAAATCGGTAGCTCCGAGGCAAGTGAATCGGTAGAACCAAATAGTGGATCTGCAGCCTATTTGCAAAGTCGGTGATACCGAGTGATTTGAATCAGAGACTCGGAGGACTAAACACAAACTTGGCAGTTTTCATAAGATCTCAAATGATTTTAGAAAACTTGTAATAAAACTACAAAAGGATTTGCAAATAGGATTCAAAAGAATTTACAAAGAAATATCAACCAGATGAGGGTTGAGTGGTTCCCAGAAAACAAACAACTATAAGATAAACCACACAAGAATCTTCATCTAGATGATGGTCGGTGACTAGGTCACCTATATTAGAGTATATTGACTTAGGATCCAAGCAAGAATACTTGATCATAGGTCATACTCATCGTTAAGCTCAAAACGGGGTTACCATTTTTTGATTAAGCATTTTAATGTTTTCATATCACTTGAGTTGCTTTATCTCATGACTTGGAGTAAAGCCTTTTCAAGGATATGAGCACATACTTTTGAGTGATGTTGATGACGTAGCATGTCGGAGAACTTTTTGTGGATGCTCGGTGTTGATGAAGGTCATCTTGAGTTGGGAGCAATCCTTGTTCGTTTTGGTTCTCTTTTCACCTACATGGGTTAGTCGTGCAAGGAAGAACATGATATATTCAAATGACATGATACCAATTATGAATTTGCAATTGATTGTGATCCCATCAGATATATGTCAAGGATATGGTATGAGTTGTCTTCTTCCTTCCATCATCACAAAGGGGTTGTGGATACTTGGTTATGACAAGATTGCTTATGATAGGAGTTTATGGCAATCTTGTGTAGTGTAGTTCTTCCAAGTACCTACAAAAGGTTAGATGCAATACAAGGGAGCATAGTTTTCCAAGATATAAGATAGTGCCATATCAAGTGTAACATGGAATAATTGTGAAAGCTTATGCCCTTGCATGCATCCGAGTGAGTCTAGCTCAAGTTTGAAGGATCAATGATGTTCAACTCACTCCTTGAGTGACAAAACACTTTCTCATCAAGTGGCTTAGTAAAGATATCGGCCAATTGTTTGTTAGTATGAACATGCTTGAGATTTATATCTCCTTTGGCAACATGATCACGAATGAAATGATGTTGAACTTGAATATGCTTGGTTCGAGAATGTTGTACGGGATTATGAGCAATTTGTATAGCACTCTCATTGTCACACAGCAATGGAACATGTTTCACATGTATGCCATAATCCTTAAGAGTTTGAGTCATCCATAGCAATTGAGCACAACATGATCCATCGGCAATGTATTATGCTTCGGCGGTAGATAGAGATACCGGTTTTTGTTTCTTGGATAACCAAGACACGAGAGATCTACCAAGAAATTGACATGTATCCGAGGTGGATTTTCTATCAACCTTATCTCCGGCATAGTCCGAGTCGGAATAGTCAACAAGGTTAAAATAAGATCCCTTGGGATACCATATGCCAAAGTTTGGTGTTTGAATCAAGTATCTCACAATTCTTTTCACGGCCTTAAGATGACACTCTTTAGGAGCGGCTTGATATCTATCGCACATGCATACACTAAGCATAATGTCGGGACGGGAGGCACATAGATATAGCAATGAACCAATCATAGATCGATAAACCTTTTGATCAACCGGTTTGTCCTCCTTGGTAAGATCAACATGTCCACTAGTAGGCATAGGGGTTTTCATACCTTTACTGAAAGATCGTGGATGTCGCCTAGAGGGGGGGGGGTGAATAGGCGCTTTAAAATAATTACGGTTTAGGCTTGAACAAATGCGGAATAAAACTAGCGTTTAATTTGTCAAGCACAAAACCTAAATCGACTAGGCTCACCTATGTGCACCAACAACTTATGCTAAGCAAGATAAACAACTAAGTGATAGCAAGATATATAACAAGAAACAATATGGCTATCACAAAGTAAAGTGCATAAGTAAAGGGCTCGGGTAAGAGATAACCGAGGCACGCGGAGACGACGATGTATCCCGAAGTTCACACCCTTGCGGATGCTAATCTCCGTTTGGAGCGGTGTGGAGGCACAATGCTCCCCAACAATGCCACTAGGGCCACCGTATTCTCCTCACGCCCTCGCACAATGCAAGGTGCCGTGATTCCACTAAGGGACCCTTGAGGGCGGTCACCGAACCCGTACAAATGGCAACCCTTGAGGGCGGTCACCGAACCCGTACACTTTGGCAACCCTTGGGGGCGGTCACCGAACCCGTACACTTTGGCAACCCTTGGGGGCGGTCACCGAACCCGTACACTTTGGCAACCCTTGGGGGCGGTCACCAAAACCTGTCAAATTGCTCGGGGCGATCTCCACAACCTAATTGGAGACCCCGACGCTTGCCCGGAGCTTTACACCACAATGATTGAGCTTCGAGGCACCACCAAGCCGTCTAGGGCGCCAAGGCACCCAAGAGGAACAAGCTCTAGGGTGCACAAACACCCAAGAGTAATAAGCTTCTCAACTTCTCACTTCCACGTATCACCGTGGAGAACTCAAACCGATGCAACTAATGCAATGGCAAGAACACACGAAGTGCTCAAGTCCCTCTCTCTCAAATCCCACCAAAGCAACAAAAGCTATGGAGGAAAGTGAGAGGAAGAACAAGGAGAACACCAAGAACTCCAAGATCTAGATCCAAGGGGTTCCCCTCACTTAGAGGAGAAAGTGATTGGTGGAAATGTGGATCTAGATCTCCTCTCTCTTTTCCCTCAAGAAGGAGCAAGAATCATTGGAGGGATTGAGAGATAGGCAAGCTCAAGAAGGTCAACAATGGGGGGAGAAATGAGCTCAAGGGATAAGATAACCGTTGGGGAAGAAGACCCCTTTTATAGGGCCACCCCAAATCCAACTGTTACCCGTGCTGGACGCGTACAAGCGGTACTACCGCTCTTGCGAGCGGTACTACCGCTTAAGCGGTAGTAATTCAAAAACAGCAGGCGAGAACACGGGACTGGAGCGGTAGTGCCGCACCAAGCGGTACTACCGTCCACCCAAGCGGTACTACCGCTAAACCGAAACGAGCAACAGAAACTTGCACACTCTGCGAAACACAAGCGGTAGAGCAGCGGTAGTGCAGGGCGGAAGTACCGCACCAAGCGGTACTACTGCCCAGCAGAGCGGTACTACCGCTCTGAGCGGTACTACCGCTCTGAGCGGTACTACCGCACTACAGCCGCACTACTACCGTTTAACAGAAAACGGCAACAGAGACGTGCACAGAAGGAAACCCCGCAAGCGGTAGTGGCGGCGGTAGTAAGGGCGGTAGTACCGCCAGAGCGGTACTACCGTGCTACTACCGCTCTACTACCGTGAATGGCAAACTGGCAACAGAGAGTTGCACGCTCGGGGAAACCCCAAGCGGTAGTGCCACGGAAGTACCAGCGGTACTACCGCATAAGCGGTACTACCGTGGGCACCAGCGGTACTACCGCTTGCAAGCTACTGAAAATCCACAGAAAACAAAGGATACAAATAAAACCAGAACTGCCATAACTTCTGCAAATGAGCTCCGAATTGAGCAAACTCAAGCTTGTTGGATAGAAGACAACGAGTACTATAATAAGAAGTGGCAGGGGAGATATGCCTAACATATAGAGATGAGAAACCTCTATGAATGAAGAACCGGCATAAACTCCAACATCGAAAACATCATAGAAGATGCATATATGAACTCCGTTTTCGATGAACTCGAGCTTGTCATGAAGATGACCAAAAGCTCAAAGACTCACAAAGAGAAACACCAAACACAAACCAAGAAAGATGATGCAAGGATGCAATGGTTTGAGCTCTCTACGAATGATACGATAAAGCTACTCACTTGAGAGCCCCCCTTGATAGTACGGCTATCGATCCTAAAACCCGGTCTCCCAACTACCACCATGAGACCGGTAAAATAGAAAACCTATCAAGGGCAAACCTTTGCCTTGCGCATAGTCCACTTGAGCTAGATGATGACGATCTTGACCTCCTCAAGTTGGACCACCTTTCTTGATTGCGCCGGCTCGATGAAGACTAGTTGATTGCTCCCCCATACTCCACTATGGGTGAGCCACTCTTTGGCACATCTTCACAAGTCCATTGTCACCACAATGGACGGCAAGCTTCAAGCATGTGATCTCTTCGTGATGCTCCACTTGAACTTGCACACCGCAATGTTGATGACGATCACCACTTGATGTCATCCTCCATGGGTTGAATGAGATCTTCCTCTTGACGCAAGCCCATGGAAACATACCTAACCCCACATAAAACTCTCGCATAGAACATGGGTTAGTACACAAAGCGTAATGGACAATGCTTACCATACCGTGAGATCACTTGATCCCACTCGGTACATCTTCTACGCTTTGTGTGTTGATCAACATGACCAATCTTTGGATAACTCCATGAATAACCTTGGTCAACACATATTCTTCTTCTAATAACCTTGAAACCAACAAATGGTCTTCAAGCAATGCCTATGGACAAACCCTTCAAATATAACTCAAGGCAACCATTAGTCCATAGAGATTGTCATCAATTACCAAAACCAAACATGGGGGCAGCACATGTTCTTTCATTTACACTTTTGCATGTTGAACTTCTTGATCAAGTCCTTGGTGTACTTGGTTTGAGAGGTTAAAGTTCCTTCTCTCGTTTGCTTGATTTGCAAACCAAGGAAAAATTTCAGCTCACACATCAAATCTCATACTTCTCGGACATCAACCTTCCAAATTTCTCACTAAATTGTGGGTTAGTAGATCCAAAGATAATATCATCCACATAAATTTGGCACACAAATAATTCACCATTAACTCTCCTAGTGAATAAGGTTGCGTCAATTTTACCAATCTCAAAACCCTTTTCTAGAAGAAACTTTGTTAGGCACTTATACCAAGCATGTGGTGCTTGCTTAAGTACATAAAGAGCTTTACGAAGCTTGTAAACGTGGTTAGGTTTCTTAGGATTCACAAAACCAGGGGGTTGTTTAACATGGACCTCTTCCTCAATCTCACCATTTAAGAATGCACTTTTAATGTCCATTTGATAAAGCGTGATATCATGGTGATTAGCATAAGCAAGAAGAATGCGGATAGCTTCAAGTCTAGCAACGGGTGCATAGGTCTCACCGTAGTCCATACCTTCGACTTGGGTGTAGCCTTGAGCCACGAGACGCGCCTTGTTGCATACGACTTGACCGTCTTCGTCTTGTTTGTTCCAAAACACCCATTTGGTTCCGATGATATTTTGCTCGTCTTTGGGCTTCTCCACTAGTGTCCACACTTCATTCCTCTCGAATTTGTGTAGCTCCTCGTGCATAGCATTCACCCAATTCAGTTCCTGAAGAGCTTCTTCTACCTTCAAGGGCTCAATACTAGAGATGAATGAATAATTCTCACAAAAGTTAGCTAGTCGAGTTTTAGAGCGAGTTATCCTCCCGGTTTGTATGTCACCGAATATTTGATTTAGAGGATGGTTTTTGTCCACTCTTGCTCGAACTCGGGGTAGCTTTTGCTTGTTGGATGGTGGAGCTTCTTCATCATCATCTTCTTCTTCGTTGTTGTTGAAGGTGTCGTTCCCTTGAGGTGGTGGTGAAGGTGGTTGTGGTAGATCATCATGATGAACTTCTTCCTCCTCTTCATCTTGGCGTGTACCGCTTGTGGATGCCTCCATGTCATGTTGAGGTTCGCCTTGACATGAAGTAGGGGCTTCCACTTGGGTTGATGAAGTTCTCTCCTTCACTTCCATGGGACAAATCTTGCCAATGGACAAGTCTTGGATAGCTTCCGAAGGTTCCTTATCTCCTACATCATTTGGCAATTGTTCGACTTGCGAACCATTAGATTCATCAAACTTCACATCTACCGTCTCTTCAACTTTTCTAGTGAAGTTGTTGTAGACACGGTAAGTGTGAGAGTTTGATCCGTAACAAAGTAGGAAACCTTCATGAGATTTAGGAGCAAATTTAGAACGACGATGCTTATCAAGAATGTAACACTTGGAGCCGAATACACGAAAGTATCCAACTTGGGGCTTGTTGCCAGTGATTAGCTCGTATGCCGTTTTACCGAGAAGCTTGTGTAGATAGAGTCGGTTCGTAGCATGACAAGTTGTTTCCACGGCTTCCGCCCAAAAGTGTCTTGGCGTCTTGTATTCGTCAAGCATCGTTCTTGCCATCTCAATAAGAGTTCGGTTCTTCCTCTCAACAACCCCATTTTGTTGAGGCGTGTACGTAACCGAGAACTCATGTAGAATCCCTTCTTCGTCAAGAAAGGTGTCTACATTTGTGTTCTTGAACTCCGATCCGTTGTTGCTTCGAACTTTCTTGATCTTCACTTCAAACTGATTTTGAGCTTTGCGAGCGAAGTTCTTGAAGATCTTTTGCATCTGCGACTTATCATCAAGAAAGAATACCCACGTAAATCTGGAAAAATCATCAACTATAACTAGACCAAAGGAATTTCCACCGAGGCTCTTGTAAGCATTGGGACCAAAAAGATCCATATGAAGTAACTCGAGTGGTCTCCTAGTAGTCATTATATTATTTACGGGATGACTTCCACCTACTTGCTTTTCGGCTTGACAAGCACTACGAAGTCTATCTTTGTCAAAGATAACATCTTTAAGACCAAGAATATGATCACCTTTAATGAGCTTGTCTAGATTACGCATACCAACATGTCCTATTCTTCTATGCCAAAGCCAACCTTTGGAAGATTTCGCAATAAGACAAGTGCGAGGTTTGGATCTCTTAGTGAAATCAACAATGTATAGATCACCTCTACGAAAACCGGTAAATACCATGCTATGATTATCTTGACGAAACACTTGGCAATCTACTTTGGTAAATAGCACATTAAAACCGAAGTCGGCAAGTCTAGATATAGAAAGAAGATTGTAGCCAAGGGATTCAACAAGCATGACATTTTGAATAGAGCTATCATGGGATATGGCCACATTACCAAGACCAAGTACCTTACCCTTGGAGTTGTCTCCAAAAGTCACATACCTTCGCGGTCCATGGTTTGGTGTGATCTCTTCAAACATGTCTTTATCTCCGGTCATATGATCGGTGCATCCACTATCGAGAATCCACTCTTTTCCTCCGGACATGTAATCCTTGAAGTTTGCCATGAGACTTAGATTCTTCATAGTCTTCTCATACTCGATGTCGAACAACTCATCTTCATCATAGTAGTCATGTTCCACATTGTCATCATCAAGTGGAAAATCCTCGTTATAAGAAACAAGAGATTTGTTAGAGTTGTGATCATGACAATGTTCAAGTTTATGCATGCGAATGGCTTCCACAATGATGTTGTTGATAGTTATGACATCTCCTTTAGCACGCATGAGGTCTCAAGGCTCAAATAGATAGTCATCAAACTTAGGATCACTAGGCACCATTTTGTGAAAAGCAATAGTTTTATAAAGGATTTCATCAAGATTACTCAATGAATAATTTGGATATCGTTTCTCCAAATCACTCCACAAAGTATAAGCACATTCAAAATTCTTCATTTGATCAAACACAATTCTAGGCAATCCTCTAATGATAAGATTAACAGTTCTAAGATTGCGTAGCATATCAATTTCCTCTTCATGTGTGGGTTGTAAGGGATTAATGGGAGGTACATAGGGACTCTTAACACACTTGCTCAAATGGAATTCATTGAATAGCTCAAGCATCTCATATTTCTATTGACTATAGTACTCCTCATCGAGAACGGGCACTCTACAACTAATACTCCCCAAACTAGACACATCCATCTTCCTCCACGGTGATGAAACCGAAGATATGGAGACCAAAGTACTGATACCACTTGTAGGATCAATAGAAGAGACGTCTAGAGGGGGGTGAATAGACTACTTGGAAGAATAAAACCTAACCTTTTCCCAAGTTAATTGGTGGGCAGATTTTAGCAGTTATAACAAGTCTAATGCACCCTACACATGCTAGTCAACAAGTATGGCAGCGGAAAGTAAGACAAGCACATGTAAGAGAGTAGAGATAGGAAGATCAAACGCAATTGTAGACACGAAGATTTTTCTCGTGGTTCCGATAGGTGGTGCTATCGTACATCCACGTTTATGGAGTCTTCAACCCACCGAGGGTAGCGGTCACGAGAGTCAATGAAGGGCTCCACCCATAAGGGTCCATGAAGTAGCAACCTTGACTATTCCATAACGGCTTCCGTCCACGATAGACTAGCCTCACTATGGGTAGATCTTCACGAAGTAGGCGATCTCCTTGCCCTTACAAACTTCTTGGTTCAACTCCACAACACAAAGTAGGAGGCTCCCAAGAGACATCTAACCAATCTAGGAGGCACCACCCTCCCAAAGGTAATAGATGTGGTAATGAAGATGAACTCCTTGCTCTTGTGCTTCAAGATGATAGACTCCTCAACACTCAATCACTCTCTCACAGATTTGGCTTGGTAGAAGAGATTGATTGGGTGGAAAGCAACTTGGAGAGGTTAGAAATCAAGATCCATATGATTGGAGTGGATGATCTTGACCTCAACACAAGGGTAGGTGGTTCTCTCTCAGAAAATTGGATATGGCAAGTGTGGAATAGTTCTGAGTGCTTCTCTTGCGAGTGAGTGGTGGTGGAGGGGTATATATAGGCATCTCCAAAAATCCAACCGTTACACCATTATTGACCAACTCGGTGAGACCGAAGTAAAACTCGGTCGTACCGATTTGTTCAAAATGTGGCAACTTTAGGAATCTCGGTGAGACCGATATATGATTCTCGGTGGTACCGATATGGGTGACCTAGGCAGTTCTCGGTGAGACCGATTTCTCAAACTCGGTGGGACCAATTTGGAGAAATGGGTTAACAGAGATTTGGCCCAACTTCTCGGTGAGACCAATTTGCAAAACTCAGTGGGACCGAATCAAGAAAATGGCTAACCAGGAAGTTGGTCACTGGTTTCGGTGGCACCGACAGAAAATGTTGGTAGTACCGAGTAGTGAGTCTTGGCTAGGGTTTCTGTCTGGGTTTTAGACTCGGTGTAGCCGATATGGAAAGTTGGTGACACCGATTTTGAATGTTAGGCTCTATGACAGAATATTTCTGGGAGAGCTTGTGGGTGTTTTTGGTGACTAACACTTGATCACTTGAGCATTTCATTCACCATCATTACCTCACCCCCTTTTGATAGTATTGGCTTTCCTATGGACTCAAAGTGATTTCTCACAAAGTAAAATGTAGAGTCTCTTTGCTTGCAGCTTTGCCAATCCTATTCCTTGCATCTTCTTCTTCTTCTTCTTGGGGAATCTCCTCACACCCTTTTGCAACAATCCCTGTGGACTAGACCTGAAATAAACTAGGTAGAAATATTAGTCCAAGAGACAATGTATGTTGTCATGAATTATCAAAACCACCAAGGGAGCATATGTGCTTTCAATTGCAAAGTATTAGATGATAATAGCCTTGATATTGAACTTGCAAATTTGGATACTAACATTCCTAGGTACACTAAAGAAGAAGAAGAAGAAGAAGAAGAGGTTTATGATTTCCATATAGCTCTGTATCCTCTTGGTTATAAAAATATTGTCAAATTGCAGCTACTAACCTTGCAGGCATCTCCAGTAAAATGGATGCATCGATACTCACCAAACAGCGAGTATGAACTTACATACATGATGTCGATGCACGGAAGTGAGTACGACTCCGACCAAGCCCTGCTATGAGGTGCTCCAAACCCTGGTCGGAGTCTGGTCTGACACTCGGGGTTGATATGCCTTGGGATTCAGGTGGATGACCTTATGGACCATCGAAGCCTAGCTACATGGCTATAAAGAAAGCGCTGCTTGGGAGGCAACCCGGAAGTAAGTTGGTGTCCATCTTAGTTTTGTGTCTTGAGTCTAGATTGCATTCATGTTGCATTGACACTTTTATTTTATTTTGAGTAGTTGCTATTTGAGTTGGTTTCGGAGTAGTTTTTGTTGGTAAAATTTATAGCATGTCGGTAGCCTGTATTTTGTTGAATGCCTCCTATCTTTTTTATTGCAATATTGCTATGTGCCTAACGTGGGGAGGAAGCACACTTTTTTTCGTGAAGTTCTGCAGCTCCAGAAGAAAACATGGCGTAGTATACGACCACCCCAGTCGTACAAATGCTCGTATGGGCTTGTGACCGCGGAAGAAAGAAGACCAGAACAAAAGATGACTAAACATATGAGCGCTCGCGCTTGTGCGCGCGGTCGTATGACTTGCGTCCACACATGAGCACCTTCATAGAGGAAATGACGGTGTACTATGCGACCGCTTGCGCTGGTACGTGCGCCCGTATGCTAGGTCGATCCCGGTAATCAGAATTTATAGAGTGAAATACGACGCTTCATGCGAGCACTCATGCTCATACGGGCGCCCGTATCAAAGGGTGACGCTGGACGTACAACGTCAGAACGAACACCGACATATAATATGACCGCTCTTGGTCGTATGCACGCTCGCATGAGAGAAAAAAATACCTCCATTTGATTTATTTTGACGTCTGAGGTTGCCGAGGTATTTTCAAATCGATTATTTTCTTTCTAATAAATGATAATTACCTCTGAAACTCTGTAGCCAATATTCATAGCAACTATGTTTTCTTTCATTTCTTTTTGTCGGCTGGGTTCATATACCGAATCGCTGATTTTATTTCATTTGTTATTTTCGCAGGGGTTTGGACCTTATGTGGTGACGTGTACGGTATGGCACCAACTGTATAAAAGATCAACGGAAGCCACTCGGTTGCTTCATCATGATGAACTTCACCGACAAGTGCCCGGTAATGTTTTCCAATATGAACCTCGCTCAAATAAAAGTCTCTTAGTATCGAGTTTCTCAACTTAAGTGAGGATCTCCCTTTTAAATTAGGCACCTAGGAGATGAACACTTGTGTTTTACCTTGTCTCACACGCACTTCATCCGAACCTAGGGGCAGATCACTCTTAGAAATAGTTTGTTGACTTAAGTGAGGTGCTTAGGTTAATGAACCGGTCATTGTGAGGCATTTCTTATCACTTGTGTTGCTAATCCTTTGTGCTACAAAAAAATGAAAACCCCGAAAAGCGCAAAATACATTGTTTCCTTTGAGCTCGTCCTAGCAGGTTCTATCAGAGGACAGCAGCCAGACCACAACAGGGAGATCAGTTGAAGTAAGGTCCATGCCTATTAGAAGAGAGGTCGTATGCGCATCAACGGTAAAAGTGTCTAACCCTTTGCTTAATTAGGTCTAGGGAGGTAACCACTTCTCACGCTCTCTTTTAATAACTGCATCTTATTTCCACTTTCGTAATTTTCCCTAGTTTAGTTCTAAGCGTGCTGAGGTTACTTTTGCATGTGTAGTGTCTTATGCAATGCTCTTTGTCATAAGGTTTTCATGCAATAGTGTGTCCCGCTGTTTTGACATGCTTGCTTTGCATTTGTTCAACTTAGCTTGTGGAAATCTTGTGAAAGACCGTGGATGTCGCCTAGAGGGGGGGGTGAATAGGCGCTTTAAAATAATTACGGTTTAGGCTTGAACAAATGCGGAATAAACCTAGCAGTTAATTTGTCAAGCACAAAACCTAAATCGACTAGGCTCACCTATGTGCACCAACAACTTATGCTAAGCAAGATAAACAACTAAGTGATAGCAAGATATATAACAAGAAACAATATGGCTATCACAAAGTAAAGTGCATAAGTAAAGGGCTCGGGTAAGAGATAACCGAGGCACGCGGAGACGACGATGTATCCCGAAGTTCACACCCTTGCGGATGCTAATCTCCGTTAGAGCGGTGTGGAGGCACAATGCTCCCCAACAATGCCACTAGGGCCACCGTATTCTCCTCACGCCCTCGCACAATGCAAGGTGCCGTGATTCCACTAAGGGACCCTTGAGGGCGGTCACCGAACCCGTACAAATGGCAACCCTTGAGGGCGGTCACCGAACCCGTACACTTTGGCAACCCTTGGGGGCGGTCACCGGTACCCGTCAAATTGCTCGGGGCGATCTCCACAACCTAATTGGAGACCCCGACGCTTGCCCGGAGCTTTACACCACAATGATTGAGCTCCGAGGCACCACCAAGCCACCAAGCCGTCTAGGGCGCCAAGGCACCCAAGAGGAACAAGCTCTAGGGTGCCCAAACACCCAAGAGTAATAAGCTTCTCAACTACTAACTTCCACGAATCCCGCGGAGAACTCAAACCAATGCAACTAATGCAATGGCAAGGGCACACGGAGTGCCCAAGTCCTCCTCTCCCAAATCCCACCAAAGCAACAAAAGCTATGGAGGAAAATGAGAGGAAGAACGAAGAAGAACACAAAGAACTCCAAGAACTAGATCCAAGGGGTTCCCCTCACTTAGAGGAGAAAGTGATTGGTGGAAATGTGGATCTAGATCTCCTCTCTCTTTTCCCCCAAAAACTAGCAAGAATCCATGGAGGGATTGAGAGAAAGCAAAGCTCTAGAAAGTCAACAATGGAGGAGAGAGAGCTTAAAGGATAAGAAAACCGTTGGGGAAGAAGACCCCTTTTATAGGGCCACCCCAAATCCAACCGTTACCCGTGCAGGACGCGCACAAGCGGTACTACCGCTCTTGCGAGCGGTACTACCGCTCGTGCGGTAGTAATTCAAAAACAGCAGGCAATCAACAAGGAACTGGAGCGGTAGTGCCGCACTAAGCGGTACTACCGTTCCGACCAAGCGGTACTACCGCTTAGGAAAACTGGGCAACAGAACAAAGCACGGCAGTGGCACGGTAGTAGGGGGCGGTAGTGCCGCACCAAGCGGTACTACCGCTCTACTACCGCTCAACTACCGCTTAGCGAAAAAATGATACCAGAAGAAATCACGGTAGTGCAGCGGTAGTAGGGGCGGTAGTACCGTGTCAAGCGGTACTACCGCTCCACTATCGCTTTACTACCGCTAAACGAAAAAGAATGCCAGTAGAAATCACGGTAGTGCAACGGTAGTAGGGGCGGTAGTACCGTGTCAAGCGGTACTACCGTGGTCCCGAGCGGTACTACCGCTTTGGTGACAGGTAAACTGCCCAGACAAACAATAAACCCTGAACTGCCATAACTTCTGCAAATGAGCTCCGAATTGAGCAAACTCAAGCTTGTTGGATAGAGGACGACAAATACTATCATAGAAGTGGCAGTAGAGAAAATACCAATGATATAGAGATGAGAAACCTCTATGAATGAAGAACCGGCATAAACTCCAACATCGAAAACATCATAGAAGATGCATATATGAACTCCGTTTTCGATGAACTCGAGCTTGTCATGAAGATGACCAAAAGCTCAAAGACTCACAAAGAGAAACACCAAACACAAACCAAGAAAGATGATGCAAGGATGCAATGGTTTGAGCTCTCTACGAATGATACGATAAAGCTACTCACTTGAGAGCCCCCCTTGATAGTACGGCTATCGATCCTATAACCCGGTCTCCCAACTACTACCATGAGACCGGTAAAATAGAAAACCTATCAAGGGCAAACCTTTGCCTTGCGCAAAGTCCACTTGAGCTAGATGATGACGATCTTGACCTCCTCAAGTTGGACCACCTTTCTTGATTGCGCCGGCTCGATGAAGACTAGCTGATTGCTCCCCCATACTCCACTATGGGTGAGCCGCTCTTCGGCACATCTTCACAAGTCCATTATCACTTGAACTTGCACACCGCATCTTGATGACGATCACCACTTGATGTCATCCTCCATGGGTTGAATGAGATCTTCCTCTTGACGCAAGCCCATGAAAACATACCTAACCCCACATAGAACTCTCGCATAGAACATGGGTTAGTACACAAAGCGTAATGGACAATGCTTACCATACCATGAGATCACTTGATCTCGCTCGGTACATCTTCTACGCTTTGTGTGTTGATCAATTTGAATCACTCTTCATATTTTAGTCTTGATCAACATGACCAATCTTTGGATAAATCCTTGAATAGCACCTTGGTCATCACATATTCTTCTTCAAATCACCTTGAGACCAACAAATGGTCTACAAGTCAAGCCTATGGACAAACCCTTCAAATATAACTCAAGGCAACCATTAGTCCATAGAGATTGTCATCAATTACCAAAACCAAACATGGGGGCAGCACATGTTCTAACATCTTGCTATCTTCTGAAAAACATTGCCATGTTCTTTTATCAAAAACCCAATAAAGGAGTCCTTTGAACTGTTGCCTTTCTTTCACCTAATCACATAAGTTGGGGACTCTAGTGGTGGCTTGATAAGCGATTGAATGATTGTAGAGGCTTTTTGCTGATGAACCTAGCATCTTTGGTTGATATGGGACGCGTAACAGGGTTTATCTCTGCCAAACTATCCCCTTGGGGTACTTAGCTTTTGAGTCTCAAGCAACATGACATCGTGATACTCTTGTGTAGTGTTGAGTTCTTTTTGACTAATTCAAGTTCGAAGCCTTTTGCACTTCCGTTCGTCTAATTTTGCTAGCCTCTATGGTACCGTGCATTGCCCACTCTCGCATTGAGACTTGGCGCATACTTCGCATGTACATTGATGTGGCTTGAGACTGCATCGGTATTTCCCCATAGAGGAAGGCATGATGCAGCACAGCGACGGTAAGTATTTCCCTCAGTTATGAAACCAAGGTATCGTACCAGTAGGAGGATCACGCAACACTATGTAAACAACACCTGCACACAAAGAATAAATACTTGCAACCCGACGCGAAAGAGAGGTTGTCAATCTCACTATGGTAAAAAGATAGATTAGGTAGTGATAGATTGGATAGATAGATCTCCGTCGGGGCACGGATGCACACGATCACCTATGGGACCAAGGGCCCCTTTGTGGTTCGGCAGGGGTGAGGTCAAGTTGCACAAAGAGCAGAGGTCATGAGACAGCACGACGATGGGGCGCTGGTGTTTTACCCAAGTTCAGGCCGCTAAGAAGCGTAAAACCCTACTCCTGCTTTGGTGGATTGATCAGTGGAACACGAAGCACACACAACGCTCAAACCCGGCAAGGTCGCCTTCGGGGAAGCTACTACGCGAGTACAAGTGACCAAGGGTCCGAATCTTGAGCTAGGTTGCCTTGGGCCTCCTTTTATAGGACAAAGGGCAACCACAGTGGCAAAACAGACACTTATCTAGTGACTAGATAGCTAACAGTGCTATCATACCTAACTCTGGAACTTAGGACAAAATGCCATAAATGCTAGCCTAGGTGGCGAGCGGGGGTGCATCCCCGGCAAGCGCTTACCACCGCTTAGCTGGCTGTTGCTTAGTGTCTTGACACGCCTCTGGACGGGTGTCAACTGGACACAATCTGTCTTCCGGCGTGTCGCCACGTGCTTAGCGAGAGCCACTTAGCCACCTAAGGGCTCGACACCGCATCGACAACTGACTGGCGTTGCCATGCGGTGGAGCGGTGGCTGGTCAGCTACTCATCTACCTCTCCGCTTTCTCTTGCTGGATCAAGAAGGCGGAGATCGTCATCGAGCTGTACGTGTGCTGAACGTGGAGGTGCCGTCCGTTCGGCGCTAGATCGGGACGGATCGTGATTGGATCGCGGGACGGCTTGTGATTTGGATCGCGAAGACATTCGACTACATCAACCGCGTTTCTTAACGCTTCCCACTTAGCGATCTACAAGGGTATGTAGATCCACTCTCCTTCTCGTAGATGTTCATCACCATGGATAGATCTTGCGTGTGCGTAGGAAATTTTTTGTTTCCCATGCAACGTTCCCCAACAGTGGCATCATGAGCTAGGTCTATGCGTAGATGAGATCACGAGTAGAACACAAAGGAGTTTGTGGGCGTTGATATTCAGATTGCTTCCCTCCTTAGTCTTTTCTTGATTCAGCGGTATTGTGGGATGAAGCGCTTCAGACCAACCTTACTCGTCCACGTACGAGAGACCGGTTCCATCGACTGACATGTAACTTTGTTGCATAAGATGGCTGGCGGGTGTCTGTCTCTCCCACTTTAGTTGAATCGGATTCGATAGAGGCAGTCCTTGTAGAAGGTGAAATAACAACTTGTATATCACCGTTGTGGTTTTGCGTAGGTAAGAATCGTTCTTCCTAGATACCCATAGCAGCCACGTAAAACATGCAACAACAAATTAGAGGACGTCTAACTTGTTTTTGCAGGGTACGATATGATATGATATGGCCAGAAACATGATGAGATATATGTGATGTATGAGATGATCATGTTTTGTATAGATTATCACGACTTGCATGTCGATGAGTAGGGCAACCGGCAGGAGCCATAGGGTTGTCTTTAATTTATTTTCGCTGTTTTTGCTTTACTTTATCGCTATGAGTTAGCAATAGTTGTAGAAGCAATAGTTGGCGCGACAACCTCATGGTGACACGTTGATGGAGATCAAGATGATGGAGATCATGGTGTCATGCCGGTGACGATGGAGATCATGCCAGTGCTTTGGAGATGGAGATCAAAAGCACAAGATCATGGCCATATCATGTCACTTATGATTTGCATGTGATGTTAATCCTTTTATGCATCTTATTATGCTTAGGACGACGGTAGCATTATAAGGTGATCCCTCACTTAAATTTCAAGATAAAATTGTGTTCTCCCAAGTGTGCACCATTGCGAAAGTTCATCGTTTCGAGACACCACGTGATGATCGGGTGTGATAGACTCTACGTTCACATACAACGGGTGCAAGCCAGTGTTGCACATGCGGAACACTCGGGTTAAACTTGACGAGCCTAGCATGTAGAGACATGGCCTCGGAACACAAGAGACCGAAAGGTCAAACATGAGTCATATAGTAGATATGATCAACATGGAGATGTTCACCATTGAAATCACCTCATCTCACGTGATGATCGGACTTGGGTTGGTGAATTTGGATCATGTGACACTCGAATGATCTGAGGGATGTCAATTTGAGTGGGAGTTTTTTAAGTAATGTGATTAACTAAACTCATTATCTTGAACAATAGTCTAAGTTGTCTTTGCAAAGTTTATGTTGTATTTCAATGGCTCGCACAGTAGCACCCCTGAATTTCAATGCGTTCCTAAAGAAAGCTAAGTTGAAAGATGATGGAAGTAACTTTGTAGACTGGGCCCGTAATCTGAGGATTATCCTCACGGCTTCCCAAAAGGCTTATGTCCTTGATGCACCGCTTGGTGAACCACCCGCTCCAGTAGAGTCTGCAGACGTTGCGAACGCCTGGCAGGCACGTTCTGATGATTACTCAATAGTTCAGTGTGCAATGTTGTATGGCTTAGAACCGGGACTTCAAAGACGTTTTGAACGTCATGGAGCATATGAGATGTTCCAGGAGTTGAAGTTTATCTTTGAGAAGAATGCCCGGATCGAGAGGTATGAAACCTCCGATAAGTTCTATGCTTGCAAGATGGAGGAGAACGGGTCTGTCAGTGAACATGGGCTCAGAATGTCTGGGTATTCCAACCGTCTGGCGGAGTTGGGAATTGATCTCCCGCCAGAGGTGATTACTGACAGAGTTCTTCAATCACTGCCACCTAGCTACAAAAGCTTCTTGTTGAACTATAACATGCAAGGGATGAACAAGTCAGTCGCCGAGCTGTTTGCGATGTTGAAAGTCGCTGAGTCTGAGATTCAGAAGGAGCATCAAGTGTTGATGGTCAATAAAACCACTAGTTTCAAGAAAAATGGCAAGGGCAAGAAGGGTAACTCCAAGAAGAGTGGCAAAGCAGTTGCCCCTCCTGTGAAGAAACCCAAGGCTGGACCCAAGCCAGAAACTAAGTGCTTTCATTGCAAGGGAACTGGTCACTGGACGCGGAACTGCCCCAAGTATCTGGCTGACAAGAAGGCGGCCAACACCAAACAAGGTATATATGATATACATATTATTGATGTGCGCCTTACCAACTCTCGTTGTAGTGCCTGGGTATTTGATACCGGTTCGGTTGCTCACATTTGCAACTCAAAGAAGGAACTACGGAATAGACGAAGGCTGGCAAAGGACAAAGTGACGATGCGCGTGGGAAATGGTTCCAAGGTTGATGTGATCGCCGTCGGCACGCTCGCTCTTCAATTACCATCGGGATTAGTGATGAACCTGAATAATTGTTATTTAGTGCCTGCGTTAAGCATGAACATTATATCTGGATCTTGTTTATTGCGAGACGGTTACTCATTTAAATCAGAGAATAATGGTTGTTCTATTTATATGAGTAATATCTTTTATGGTCATGCACCCATTGTGAGTGCTTTATTCTTATTGAATCTTGATAGTGATGATAGACATGTTAATAACATTGATGCCAAAAGATGTAGAGTTGATAATGATAGCACCACTTTCTTGTGGCACTGCCGCTTAGGTCATATTGGTGTAAAACGCATGAAGAAGCTCCATGTTGATGGACTTTTGGAGTCGCTTGATTTTGAATCACTTGACACATGTGAACCATGCTGTCGGTGTCAAAACCGGCGGATCTCGGGTAGGGGGGTCCCGAGCTGTGAGACTAGGATCGATGGTAATAAAGGGACGAAGGAGATGATGTTTACCCAGGTTCAGGCCCTCCTATGGAGGTAAAACCCTACGTCCTGCTTGATTATATTGATGGTATGAAGGTTACAGAGTTGATCTACCTCGAGATCGACTAGCTAAAACCCTAGATGAGTTTCTCTGTCCTACATTCTAAAACCCTCCCGGTTTATATAGACACCGGGGGGTACCTAGGGTTTACACATGAAAGGTCTCCTGCCGAGGATGGAAATGTCGATCCCCTCATCTTGACTTCGTGTGCACGACGCGCCTTCAGGGCTTCCTTCTGGAACATGGGGTCTTCGATATATTCGGCCCTTCCTGTGATAGCCAGAGAACGGCCCCTCAAGCCGGCCTATTAAGAGATGGGCCGGCGGCCCGAGGACCCCCTAGTCCGGGACTCCCTCAGTAGCCCCCGAACTAGCCCCCAATGCCAAGAGTCTCAGCTCCAGCTGCTTCATATGATCAGAGTCTTCGGCTTGCGGGGTGAGTTCTTCTTCCATTTTTATGATCGGTTGAGACTAGTTCGGCTTCCGATGACACGTACTTCATCCGATCATATAATTGACCGAATACCATGAATTGCTTAGCTCCGAAGGCCACTCGTCAAAGTGTAAACAGTGTTTTCTGACACCCCCCTCTGACGAAGGGTCGTGGCCTACCACGACCGCTGAACCAGTTATGAGAACTCGATTCGCGGTTCGAGGCCATTTTTACAGCAACACGACTTATCAATGCACAGACCGTGCTCCATTTCACACGGGATATGATTAATCTTCATGTGCGCATAACGGCATGCATGTCTTGGGAAGCGGAGGGATTTGCGGCGCGATAAGGGAGGCTAATCGGCGGCACGTCTCATAAAAAGGGAAAAAACCAAGGCCTATTCACACTTCCCATTCGCATCCTCCGCCTCCTCAATATCCCCAAGCTTCGAGAGCCCAGATCCAGTTCTTCCTCGCCCTCTCCTCCGAGCTTAGCCATGGCGGGTTCGGGCTCCAATGGCAAGTGGGAGGCCTCCACGGTCACTGACCAGGATATCCGGGACCTAAAGCAGGCCGGCTACCTCCCCGCCAACGTCTTCCACCGCGCCCCGGAGAAGAACCAGGTGATTCCCACACCCAAGGCAGGCGAGAGGGTGGTGTTCGTCCCCCACTTTATCCGAGGACTGAGCTTTCCGCTCCACCCCTTTGTCAGGGGTCTCATGTTTTTCTATGGGCTGGACTTCCACGACCTTCCGCCGAACTCCTTCATGCACATATCGGCATTCATCATCGTCTGCGAAGCCTTTCTACGGGTCGAACCGCACTTCGGCCTGTGGCTCAAGGTCTTCAACGTCAAGCCGAAGACCGTGGCAAGTGAGCATGCAGACTGCGGAGGGGCGGTAATCAGCAAGCTCCCCCGCGTCGAGTGGCCATCCGGCACCTTCATCGACACGATCAAAATCTGGCAGAAGGAGTGGTTCTACATCACCAAGCCAAGGGACGAGAGCTGGGCGGCACCCGCCAAATTCAGATCCGGCCCCTCCACGAGATTGACCTCGTGGCTCAGGAAGGGCCTCGACTGGGGGTCGGATGCTGAGGTTAAGCTGCTGTAGAAGCGCATCACCTCGGTGATCGAAGCCAAGGTGGAGCTGGTTAACGTAGTCCAGGTTATGCTCCACCGCCATGTTCTTCCCTGCCAGCGTCGGGCATCCCCCATGTGGGCTTACCGGCCTAATGACGAGCCTACCGTGCGCCAATTCTTCCGCACCACCCCCGAGAAGTTGTGGAAGGCTTTGTTCAAGCCTCAGAAAAGCTGGCCAGCCACGGAGGAGGATTCGGGCCTAAGCACCGATAACCCCCCCACCAAGGTATGGCATAATTTTAATCCGCTGACTCTGTTTCTTCGGTAAAAAGACTGAACGCCTTCTCCCTTACTTTCGCAGAAGTGGCTGAGCAAAGCTGCGAAGGTTAATTGCCCGGCTCCACAACCTGAAGACCCCAAGTCGGAGCTGTTGGCGGCGATGCTCGTTGTGGCGCCGTACTCGGCGCCCGAGAAGAAAGAGAAGAAGAAGAAGGCTAGAGAGGGTCTCCGCATCAAGGACCAGCCGGATGCCGCGTCCGAGGAAACCCATGCCTCCTCGAGTCACGAGGAGGAGTGTGAAGATGGAGGGGAAGGTGTTTCCCCCTCCCAAGGAAGAGGGCGGCGTCATCGGACGCCACAGAGGACGTAGCTCCTCCTGCCCTGAAGAGGGCGCACCGGGCGAGGTTGATCTTGCCAGATGACAGCTCGGATTCTGACGCAGAATCCGAGGAATTTGAGAGGGTTCCCCGAAGGAGCTTAAGGGTCAAGCCCCCCGCTCAAAGGTATGAATCCGAATACTCCCGGGTTATTTATGCAGGGTTTTTCAATGCTTTAAACACAAGCGCGTCTTTTGATTTGCAGCCCACCGCGCTTTCTCCCCACCGACCAAATATCAGACGGGGAGTCCCCACCCGCCGAGCTGGCGGAGAGTGGGACTGCGTCGCACTCCACACCTCCAAGGGTCGCGAAGGATGCCGCGGAGGTGTCATCCAGCCAGGCTCCGTTGGAGCCGAACACGGGCGGCGGGGTCGACCACACCATGGCCGAGGCTGACGCCGCGGCCACCGAAGGCCAGGGAGAAGAAATTCCCCAGGCTGCTGAGGACCAGGGGGAGAATACTCCCCTGGCCGCCGAAGGGGAAGGGCGAAGAGATGCCCAGTCCCCTCCAAGGACGTCTCCGGAGCATGCTGTGCCTCCGGAGCTGCCGGCTCAGTCCCCGGTCAGAGATCGGACTGTCCGGTCACCACCGATGCTACCGACGGCTAGGTGGCCGGTTATGGAGGAGGCGCTAACAAGCGCTCCCATCTCCGAGGATCACCGCACTCTTATGGGTGCGGTTTTACAAGGAATTCAGTCCGTTGATAGCGGACTGAAAGAGGCCTTCAATGGTCTCTTGGCGGGCTTCAAGGTGAGTCATGTAATACCTTTTTCCCGAACAACTTAAATTTTAAGTTTGTGCTATCTTTATATATGTAGTAGCCCCCGAGCCCCGGATGGGTTTGCAAAAGCGCATCCGGGGGTCAAACACTAAGGAATGAACAATGATGCACAAGGCACCATGTAGTCTTGCCATGTTCGAAGAGCCCTTAAGAGGACCAAGCAGAGAGTCATATCCTTGACAGTTCGGAGGTTGGAATGTACATAACTGGATACATATTTTTTGTTCTTTGTAGGCCTCGTCATCGGCGGCGGCCATTAATGCCGCTGAGCTGACCGAGCTAAATCGGAAGCTCAAGATCTCCGAGGAGGAGCTTGATAGCCTGAACAAGAGGTTCGACGAGGCACAAGGTAAGCCGAATTCTAATATCCGAGCTATATATTGGTAATGATCCGCACTGGTAACCAAGTGTAATTAGTTAGCTATTGCTTCTACAGCTTCAGCTGCGGAGGTTGAAAAACTCAAGTCCGAGCTCCAGGACATGAAGTAAAAGGCCGCGGAGGAGAAGGCGGCCGCTGAACAAGCAGCGGCCATGCTTTCCACTTTGAAGGCTGCGAGTGCCAAGCATGAGGCCCGGGCGGAGGAGGTGCAGCAAGAGCTCAAGGATGCTGGCACGAAGTGCGAGGCCCTTGAGCAGAAAGGCAAAGAACAAGCCGCTGAGCTAGACGCGCTAAAATCCGAGCTCCAGAAGGAGCTGGTGCATAGGCGGTCTTCTGAAGAGGAGCTTCACCAAGTCAAGGCTATCACAGCTGGTAAGCCGTATTCGCTACAATGCACCTTTGGTGGTAGCAAGTTTGCTTTGCTCACCCAGGTGTGGCGTTCCTTAGGCGTCTGTGCGGATCTCCAGAAGAGTGCAGCCGACGCGAACAAGTTTTATGCTTCGCGGGCAGAGGATGATGAGGCCCGGCTATTCTGGGCGCAGTTTGAGTCCCCCGGGCGCTCTCCTCTCCTCGTCGAGCAAATGAAGCAACTGATGGGGATGCACAGAGTGGCGGAGCCGGCCATGAAGGACCTCTGCATCCGTCTGTGGCCTGATGAGCCGTTGCCGGGCAGCTACTTCGGCTTAGTGCAGAAGCTATGTGAAGCTGCGCCTCGGGTCGATGTGCTGAAGCGTTCTACGTGCATCGAGGGCGCGCGGATGGCCTTTGCGAAGACCATGGTGCATTGGCCGAAGCTCAAGCCAACCGAGATGGCTACCGCACCTCCGCCTCCTGGAAAGGGGTATAGGCGCCCCGAGCGCTACTTCCCAGCAGTGATGGAGGGTGCTCGGGCAATAGAGGCTCAATGCTCCAAGGACGTTTTGTATGAATAAGCGTGTTGTAATATGTCCGAAGACTTTTAACGCTTTATAACTAGTGATGCATGGTTTATCATGTCTTATAAGTATTTGATTTTTATTTTGACTCCTGTGTGGCCGGTTTATCTAAAAGTTGCGACTCGTCGGCTTCAGCCCCCACGTAGATACTACACGGGGTGTCTCTGTATCCGCACTGTGACCCTTAGCCGAGGTATCGGTGCCCGAAGGCGGTAGTGCGGGGAGGACAAGGCAATCGGACTATGATGCTTTATCGCTTTCACTTAGCCGTAGGAGCGTAGAAAAAATGCGGGGGGCTGATAACCAGCCCCCAGTGTGATGTTCGGGGCCGAAGCCGGCATCACATGGTTTGTACAAGAACGAAACCCATCGTATAACACGGAATAACCTCTATCAATCTTTTAGTTTGACACTTATGCTTGGATTTGCAGACCGGTTCTCGCTTACTATGACGGCCAGTTTTCGGCTTTCTCCGCTGAGGTGCTTGACCAGACGAGCTGGAAACACAATCGCAGTGGTTCTCCCTTTGCCCTTTTAGCCGAACGAGCGGAACGTAAGAGGGCAAACACAGGAGTCGGGCAACCCAACTATTGACCCAAGACATAGTTCGGATCCGATGCATATAAAGCGAAATCCAAGACGCCGAGCACACGACCCGCTGTGTTGCGGTGATGCTCAGGGCGATTTTTTAATTTCAAGCCCCCGGTGTATTAGCCGGTTGCCTCATGATGTATACCGAATAGTTATCGCCAGAAGAGTTGATAAGGGAAGAACAGAGGGAATATAAAATACAATGAAGCGGCCATGTATAATGGTCTTGTATTTGCTCAATGATTCTTATCACTCTGTTTGTCGAAGCAACTGTTTACAGGTATTTGAGGGTGAAATATAAAATTTACAGAGGGGAGGTTGTACCAGGGGTCTTCGATTGGTGGCATGACGTCCTCGATGTGCCCTGTCGCCTGTCCGTTCATATTCCTCTGTGCGGGGTTGCATCCCTTTAAGGGTGATGCTTTCGCCGAGCGGACCTTGGGAAGAAGGTCTTGAGAAGTCGCCGAAGTGTGGATGAGCTTTACGCTTTAGCAGGTTCTTGATGGTACCTGCGGTTTGTCCGAGGACGTGTACTGGTAATGGTTCGGTCCAGCCGAACATTTACCCTTTGATGATCATTCCCCACTGCTGCCCATGGAATCTTGAGTGCGAAGTTGTGCCTTCTTGGCACGTATTTGACGGGTGTTAGGGCTGTGCAATGGGGGGCGTGTCCCTATTTCTGGGGAGAAGAGGAATCTGGGAGTTCGGATTGAAACCAAACTCGTTTGTCGACCTTACGGGCCTTTATGGCAAATTTAGGTGTTTGCCGACCGTCCTCATAATCAAATTCAGCCGCAAGGGCCAACGCATGTTCCTCAGTTTGGAGGGAACGCTCTGTGTTGCCGTTGACAGTGATGACCCCCTTGGGCCCAGGCATCTTGAGCTTGAGGTATGCGTAGTGTGGGACGGCGTTAAAGCGAGCGAACGCTGTTCGGCCCAGCAGGGCGTGATAACCGCTGCGGAAGGGGATGATGTCGAAGATCAATTCCTCGCCGCGGAAGTTGTCGGGCGAACCGAACACTACTTCCAGGCTAACAGAGCCTGTGCACCGGGCTTTGACACCTGGGATCACTCCTTTAAAGGTAGTGTTGCTAGGCTGGATCTATGCCCATCTTTTTCACCGTATCTGAGTAGATCAGATTGAGGCTACTTCCTCCGTCCATTAGGACTTTAGTGAGGTGATACCCATCGATAATGGGGTCTAGGACGAGGGCCCCCGAACCTCCGTGACGGATACTGGTCGGGTGATCTCGTCGATCAAAAGTGATCGGGTAGGCCGACCATGGGTTAAACTTCGAGGCTACAGGCTCTACGGCGTAGACCTCTCGAAGGGCGCGCTTCCTCTCCTTTTTAGGTATATGAGTGGCGTATATCATGTTCACATTTTTTACCTCTGGAGGGAATTGCTTCTGACCTCCATTGCTCGGACCGCGGGGCTCCTCGTCGTCCTCGCTACGTGGGCCTTTGCTCTGTGATACGTCTCCAACGTATCTATAATTTTTTATTGTTCCATGCTATTATATTATCTGTTTTGGATGTTTTATATGCATTAATATGCTATTTTATATTATTTTTGGGACTAACCTATTAATCTAGAGCCTAGTGCCAGTTTCTGTTTTTTCCTTGTTTTTGAGTATTGCAGATAAGGAATATTAAACGGAGTCCAAACGGAATAAAATCTTCGGAATAATTTTTCTTGGACCAGAACACATCTACCAAGCTTGGAGACCAAGGCAGAGGGGCTGCCGTGTGGCCACAAGCCACAGGGGCGCGCCCTAGGGGGGGGCGCCCCCCCTGGCTTGTGGGCCCACGGCAACTCCTCCAACCCTAATTTTTAGCCTATAAATTCGAAAATATTCCCTGTATACCAGAGAGCCACGAAAACACTTTTCCGCCGCCAGGAGCCTCGGTTCCCGTGAGATCCAATCTTGGAGCCTTTTCCGGTAATCTGCCGGAGGGGGATTCGATCACGGAGGGCATCTACATCAACTCCATTGCCCCTCCGATGATGCGTGAGTAGTTCACCACAGACCTTCGGGTCCATAGCTAGTAGCTAGATGGCTTCTTCTCTCTCTTTGCTCTTCAATACCATGTTCTTCATGATCTTCATGGAGATCTATCCGATGTAATACTCTTTTGCGGTGTGTTTGTCGAGATCCGATGAATTGTGCGTTTATGTTCAGATTATCTATGAATATTATTTGAGTCTTTGCTGAATTCTTATATGCATGATTTCATATCTTTGCAAGTCTCTTCGAGTTATTGGTTTGGTTTGGCCAACTAGATTGGTAATTCTTGCAATGGGAGAAGTGCTTAGTTTTGGGTTCAATCTTGCGGTGTCCTCACCCAGTGACATAGTAGGGGTAGCGAGGCACGTATTGTATTGTTGCCATCGAGGATAAAAAGATGGGGTTTTCATCATATTGCTTGAGTTTATCCCTCTACATCATGTCATCTTACCTAATGCGTTACTCTGTTCTTCATGAACTTAATACTCTAGATGCAGGCAGGAGTCGGTCGATGTGTGGAGTAATAGTAGTAGATGCAGAATCGTTTCGGTCTACTTGACACGGACGTGATGCCTATATGCATAATCATTGCCTTGGATATCTTCATAATTATTCGCTTTTCTATCAATTGCTCGATAGTAATTTGTTCACCCACCGTAATACTTGCCATCATGAGAGAAGCCTCTAGTGAAACCTATGGCCCCCGGGTCTATTTTCCATCTTATACTTTCAGATCTAAAACCAAAAATACCAAAAATATCTTGCTGCAATCTTTTTACTTTTGTTTTACTTTCCGTTCAAGCAATCTATTCTATCTATCTCTATCAGATCTCATCCTTGCAAGTAACCGTGAAGGGATTGACAACCCCTTTATAGCGTTGGGTGCAAGTGTTTGATTATTTGTGTAGGTACATCCATTGGTGACTTGCTTGTATCTCCTACTGGATTGATACCTTGGTTCTCAACAACTGAGGGAAATACTTATCTACTTTGCTGCATCACCCGTTCCTCTTCACAGAAACCAACGCATGCTCGAGAAGTAGCACTCTGCTCCTCGGCGGCGAGTTTGCCGGCCTGTTTGAACACCCAACAGTTGTGGTTGGTGTGGTTGGCGGGCTTGTCCGGCGTGCCATGGATCTGGCAAGGCCTCTCCATGATCTTGTCCAGCGGGGTGGGTCCGTCGTGGTTGCCTTTAGGAGGCTTCTTCCGCTGCCCGGATCTTGGGTTGCGGAAACCGGCGTTAACGGCCGTGTCATCGGCGTCGCTAGTACTGTGCCGGCGTTTGTTTTTGTTGCATCGTGGTTTCCCGTTTCCATCCCGGACTTCGGAAGTGCCGGGGTCTTCGGGGTTGTGGCTTCGCCTTGCTAGCCAGTTATCCTCGCCCGCGCAAAAGCGGGTCATGAGTGATGTAAGGGCGAACATGGTCCTAGGTTTATCCTGACCGAGCTGGCGAGCCAGCCACTCGTCCCGAATATTATGCCTGAAAGAGGCTACAGCTTCGACATCCAGGCAATCGACGATCTGGTTTTTCTTGGTCAAGAACCGATTCCAGAATTGTCGAGCGGACTCTCCTGCCTTTTGCACGACATTTCTTAGGTCGGAGGAGTCCAGGGGCCGTACATAGGTGCCCTGGAAGTTAGATCGGAATGCATCCTCGAGGTCCTCCTAGCTCCCGATAGAGTTTTCGGGGAGACTGTTTAACCAGTGCCGAGCTGGCCCCTTAAGTTTAAGGGGTACGTATTTGATGGCGTGGAGGTCGTCTCCTCGTGCCATGTGAATGCAGAGGAGGAAATCCTCGATCCACACTGCTGGGTCAGTTGTTCCGTCATATTGCTCGATGTTCACGGGTTTAAACCCTTCCGGGAACTGATGCTGCATCACCTCGTCAGTGAAGCAGAGTGGGTGGGCAGCGCCTCTGACCCGGGCTATATCGCGCCGGTAGTCGGCGTCTGTTCTGGCTCGGTTTTGGTCCCGAACTCTGTTGGTTCGGTCGAGCCAGGGCCGGTGCTCGTCCCTTCTACCAGGGGAGTACCCTCTAGATCCGTAGATGGATCTCGTGCGGCCTGTTCTATCATCCAGGTCGCGTCGCAGGTCATACCTGTCCTCAGGCTCCATTGGCTCTTTTCCCCTTCTGCGGGGTATCGCCGGCCTATAACCAGCCTCGCCAGCCGTCCTATCTTGTCCTCGGGGAGGGCGGTCCGGCTGGTTGTATGGAGTGTGCTTGGGGGACGGCGTATTTGGGAGCTCGTCGTCGAATTATGGCAGCAGCCGCCGGCGGGGGTAACTCTTGGGTTGGTCCCATAGATTGGCGCCGTGTTCTTCCTCGGCTGATAGAACCCTTGTCCATCTGTCGTTGAGGGTATCTTGTTCGGCCTTGAGCTGCCGCGCTTTTGCCTGTAGGCTTCGGGCAGTGGCTAAAAGCTGTTGCCTAAACCGTTCCTGATCCTCAATGGTTTCGGGGACGATGAGGTCCTCATCTTCCGGGCTATCCTCCTCCTCTACAGGGGGGAGGTAGTTGTCATACTCGGAGTCGTTCGGATCTTCGGGGTCACGCTGGTCCTCCGGCCTTTCCTGGTCCTCCAACGGATACTCAGGGATATCGGGATCGCCGAGGTCTTCCGGGGTATCGTTTTCCCCGGTGCCGGCAATAGCTTCCCTTCACTTTTTTGTCTTTGATCGCTTACGCGGCTTCCGGCGTCTTGACAGTGCCTCACCTGAGTCATCGCCATTGTTTGCTGGTGTGCGCTCGCCGTTACCGGCTGGCGTATCCACCATGTAGATGTCATAGGTGGAGGTGGCGGTCCATCGCCCGGTGTTGACGGGGGTGGGAGCGCGATCCTCTTCCTCCATGTCTTCTGCCTCCTCGGAGGCGTAGTCCAACATATCGGTTAAGTCTTCGATAGTGGCTACTAAGTGGGTGGTGGGTGGGACGAAAAATTCTTCTTGACCCGCCTCAAGACCGATCTGAGTGTGGATCGGGGCTGGGTCATCAGTAATTTTCATTGATGAGATCCAATCTAGAGCTTCGTCGAGTGTCGAGAGCTCGATCGGGTCAATCTGCTCGGCGCGTTTGGAGTTAACTTCCGACGCGTCCGCATGAGAAGTGTATTCGGCAGGAGTTGATGCCCGGCCATCTGGCGCTATAGCCGGATCCGGATTAAATTCCAGATCATCATCGGGATTGGCCCCTTGAGCGGGATTGAAGACGACATCCAAGGTTAAGGCCTCGGAGTCCTCGGGCGCGCCATATGAGACTGCGAGCCCGGTGAGCAAGAGATCGCCCCGAGGGTCTACGGAGAACTCTAAGTTCCCGAATCTGACTTCTTGATCGGGGGCGAAACTCCCGACCCGGCCAAGGCGGCCGGTCGGGTCAGCGCGCAGCACGATGCTGCCGAAAGCGAAGATCTGTCCAGGGACGAAGGAGTCCATGCTACGGACCTCTTCATTGATGACAACACGAGCCATCGATTCCTTTGGGGATCACAGCGGAACTCTCAATGAAATCACCAATGTCGGTGTCAAAACCGGCGGATCTCGGGTAGGGGGGTCCTGAGCTATGAGACTAGGATCGATGGTAACAAAGGGACGAAGGAGACGATGTTTACCCAGGTTCGGACCCTCCTATGGAGGTAAAACCCTACGTCCTTCTTGATTATATTGATGGTATGAAGGTTACAGAGTTCATCTACCTCGAGATCGACTAGCTAAAACCCTAGATGAGTTTCTCTGTCCTACATTCTAAAACCCTCCCGGTTTATATAGACACCGGGGGGTACCTAGGGTTTACACATGAAAGGTCTCCTGCCGAGGATGGAAATGTCGATCCCCTCATCTTGACTTGGCGTGCACGACGCGCCTTCGGGGCTTCCTTCTGGAACATGGGGTCTTCGATATATTCGGCCCTTCCTATGATAGCCAGAGAACGGCCCCTCGAGCCGGCCTATTAAGAGATGGGCCGGCGGCCCGAGGACCCCCTAGTCCAGGACTCCCTCACATGCCTCGTGGGCAAAATGACTAAGACCCCGTTCTCTGGTACAATGGAACGGGCAAGTGACTTGTTGGAAATCATACATACTGATGTGTGCGGTCCGATGAGCATTGAGGCGCGTGGTGGATATCGTTATTTTCTCACCTTCACCGATGACTTAAGTAGATATGGGTATATTTACTTAATGAAACATAAGTTTGAAACGTTTGAAAAGTTCAAGGAATTTCAGAGTGAAGTTGAGAATCATCGTAACAAGAAGATTAAATTCCTACGATCTGATCGAGGAGGAGAATATCTGAGTTATGAGTTTGGCAATCACTTAAGACAATGTGGAATTGTTTCACAATTGACACCGCCTGGAACACCACAGCGTAATGGTGTGTCCGAACGTCGTAATCGAACCTTATTAGATATGGTGCGGTCTATGATGTCTCTTACCGATTTGCCACTATCGTTTTGGGGTTATGCGTTAGAGACAGCTGCATTCACTTTAAATAAGGCACCATCTAAATCTGTTGAGACAATGCCATATGAACTATGGTTTGGGAAGAAACCAAAGTTGTCATTTCTTAAAGTTTGGGGATGTGATGCTTATGTCAAAAAGCTTCAGCCTGAAAAGCTGGAACCCAAAGCGGAGAAATGCATCTTCATAGGATACCCAAAAGAGACGGTTGGGTATACCTTCTATCTCAGATCCGAAGGCAAAGTGTTTGTCGCAAAGAACGGGTCATTTCTCGAGAAAGAGTTTCTCTCGAAAGAATTGAGTGGGAGGAAAATAGAACTTGATGAGCTTGTTGAACCTTTACTTCAACCAGAGAGTAGCGCAGCGCAGAAAGATGTTTCTATAGAGCCTGCATCAGTTGAAGAGGAAGCTGATGATGGTGATCATGAGGCTTTGGATCAAGTTACTATCGAACCTCGTAGGTCGACAAGGGCACGTATTGCTCCTAAGTGGTACGGTAACCCTGTCTTAGAGGTCATGTTGTTCGACAATGATGAACCTACGAGCTATGGAGAAGCGATGATGGGCCCGGATTCCGAGAAATGGTTAGAGGCCATGAAATCTGAGATGGGATCCATGTATGAAAACAAAGTATGGACTTTGGAAATATTACCTGAAGGGCGAAAGGCCATTCAGAATAAATGGATCTTTAAGAAGAAGATGGACGCGGACGGTAATGTCACCGTCTATAAAGCTCGACTTGTGGCAAAGGGTTTTTCACAAGTTCAAGGAGTTGACTACGATGAGACCTTCTCACCCATTGCGATGCTTAAGTCTGTCAGAATCATGTTAGCAATAGCTGCATTTTTCGATTATGAAATTTGGCAGATGGATGTCAAAATAGCGTTCCTTAACGGTTTACTTAAGGAAGAGTTGAATATGATGCAACCGGAAGGTTTTGTCGATCCAGAGAATGCTGACAAAGTTTGCAAACTCCGGCGATCCATTTATGGACTGGTGCAAGCATCTCGGAGTTGGAATCTTCGCTTTGATGAGGTGATCAAAGCATTCGGGTTTATACAAGTTTACGGAGAAGCTTGTATTTACAAGAAAGTGAGTGGGAGCTCTATAGCGTTTCTAATATTATATGTGGATGACATATTGCTAATTGGAAACAATATAGAAATGTTGGAAAGCGTGAAGGAATATTTGAACAAGAGTTTTTCAATGAAGGACCTAGGAGAAGCTGCTTTTATATTAGGCATCAAGATCTATAGAGATAGATCGAGACGCTTAATAGGACTTTCACAGAGCACATACCTTGACAAAGTTTTGAAGAAGTTCAAAATGTATCACTCCAAGAAGGGGTTCTTGCCTGTATTGCAAGGTGTGAAGTTGAGTAAGACTCAATGCCCAGTGAATGCAGAAGATAGAGAAAAGATGAGTGCCATCCCCTATGCTTCAGCCATAGGCTCTATCATGTATGCAATGTTGTGCACAAGACCCGATGTCAGCCTTGCCATAAGTATGTCCGGAAGGTTTCAAAGTGATCTAGGAGTGGAACACTGGACGGCGGTCAAGAATATCCTAAAGTACCTGAAAAGGACTAAGGACATGTTTCTCGTTTATGGAGGTGATCAAGAGCTCGTCGTAAAGGGTTACATCGATGCAAGCTTTGACACTGATCCGGATGACTCTAAGTCTCAAACCGGATACGTATTTATTCTTAATGGGGGAGCGGTAAGTTGGTGCAGTTCCAAGCAGAGCGTGGTAGCTGATTCTACATGCGAAGCGGAGTACATCGCTGCCTCGGAGGCGGCGAAGGAAGGTGTCTGGATGAAGGAGTTCATGACAGATCTTGGAGTAGTGCCTAGTGCACTGGACCCAATGACTCTGTTATGTGACAACACTGGTGCCATTGCTCTGGCCAAGGAACCAAGGTTTCACAAGAGGACCAGACACATAAAGCGACGCTTCAATTCCATACGCGATTACATCAAGGAGGAGGACATAAATATTTGCAAAGTGCACACGGATCTGAATGTCGCAGACCCGTTGACTAAACCTCTTCCAAGGGCTAAACATGATCAACACCAGAACTGTATGGGTGTTAGATTCATTACAATGTAAATCACATAGTGATGTGAGATAGATTATTGAATCTAGTGCAAGTGGGAGACTATTGGAAATATGCCCTAGAGGCAATAATAAAAGTGATTATTATTATATTTCCTTGTTCATGATAATCGTTTATTATCCATGCTATAATTGTATTGATTGAAACACTAATACATGTGTGGATACATAGACAACAATGTGTCCCTAGTATGACTCTAGTAGACTAGCTCGTTGACCAAAGATGGTCAAGGTTTCCTAGCCATAGACATGAGATGTCATTTGATAATGGGATCACATCATTAGGAGAATGATGTGATGGACAAGACCCAAACTATGAACGTAGCATATGACCGTGTCAGTTTATTGCTATAGTTTTTTGCATGTCAAGTATCTGTTCCTATGACTATGAGATCATGCAACACACTGACACCGGAGGAATACCTTGTGTGTATCAAATGTCGCAACGTAACTGGGTGAATATAAAGATGCTCTACAGGTATCTCCGAGGGTGTCTGTTGAGTTGGCATGGATCGAGACTAGGATTTGTTACTTCGTGTGACGGAGAGGTATCTCAGGGCCCACTCGGTAATACAACATCACAATAAGCCTTGCAAGCAAAGTGACTAAAGAGTTAGCCACGGGATCTTTTATTACGGAACGAGTAAAGAGACATGTCGGTAACGAGATTGAACTCGGTATAGAGATACCGACGATCGAATCTTGGGCAAGTAACATACCGAAGAACAAAGGGAACAGCATACGGGATTAACTGAATCCTTGACATAGAGGTTCAATCGATAAAGATCTTCGTAGAATATGTAGGAACCAATATGGGCATCCAGGTCCCGCTATTGGTTATTGACCGTAGAGGTGTCTCGGTCATGTCTACATAGTTCTCGAACCCGCAGGGTCTGCACACTTAACGTTCGGTGATGTTTCGGTAGTATTGAGTTCTGTATGGTGATGACCGAAGATTGTTCGGAGTCCCGGTTGAGATCCCGGATGTCACGAGGAGCTCCGGAATGGTCTGGAGGTAAAGATTGATATATAGGAAGTCCCGTTTTGGTCTCCGGAAAAGTTTCGGGCACTTCCGGTAGTGTACCGGGAGTGACGAATGGGTTCTGGGGGGTCCACCAAGTGGGGCCCACCCACCCCAAGGGTCATATGGGCCTAGGAGGTGGCGCACCAGCCCCTGGTGGGCTGGCCGGCCAGCCCCTAGGAGGCCCTTGTGCAAGGGGTGGGGAAGGGGCCAAGTGGGGAGGAGTCCTACTAGGATTCCACCTCCCTTGTGGGAGGTGGACTCCTCCCCCTTGTGGAGGTTCGGCCGAACCCCTAGGGGAAACCCTAGGGCTGCCTCCTCCTCCCTCCCTCCTATATATACTAGAGGGTTTTGAGGGCAGCCCCTCACCTGAAAAGCCACGGCTGCCTCTCTCTCCCTCTAGATTTTTTCTCACTAGTTCATCTCGGTTGCGCTTGGCGAAGCCCTGCCGGGACAGCACCACCACCACCGTCACCACGCCGTCGTGCTGCCGGAGTACTCATCTACCTCTCCACTCCCTCTTGCTAGATCAAGAAGGCGGAGATCGTCATCGCGCTGTACGTGTGCTGAACGCGGAGGTGCCGTCCGTTCGGCGCTAGATCGGGACGGATCGTGATTGGATCGCGGGACGGCTTGCGATTTGGATCGCGAAGACGGTCAACTACATCAACCGCGTTTCTTAATGCTTCCCGCTTAGCAATCTACAAGGGTACGTAGATCCACTCTCCCTCTCGTAGATGTTCATCACCATGGATAGATCTTGCGTGTGCATAGGAAATTTTTTGTTTCCCATGCAACGTTCCCCAACATGTGAGCCTACGGCTCCGCTTGGCGCTCCGTCTTGCTCTGGGTGAGGTGCGTGCCCAGTAGCCGCGCCTGTGACAGGCGCTGCTGGAGGATCACGACTGCCTCCAGATTGGGCGCCGCTGTTGCGGCTGCGGCCACCAACGCGGCGGGGATGCGGAGACCGAACGTTTCCTCCTCCCGCGGCGCTAGGGTCGAGCTCGCCGGAATGTTGCTGTTGTTGCTCTTCTTCGGCATTCCTTGCTCTAGCTTCGGCCGCGGGGGACACAATAGTGGTGCCGCCTGCGCCAGTCGCATCGCCCATGACGCCCGCCTCATTCGCCGCCGCCGCGGTGCGCACGGCGTCCGCGGCTGCATGCGAGGGGGCCTTCGAAGTGGAGGGATGCGATGTCGTGCCGGCCTTCTTCTTGGGAGCCATGGGTGAAGAAGACGGCGATGAAGATCGACGCGCTGCTCATGATCTCAGGTTCGCACAAATGAAGCACGCCCCTACTTGGCGCGCCAAAGATGTCGGGGCACGGATGCACACGATCACCTATGGGACCAAGGGCCCCTTTGTGGTTCGGCAGGGGTGAGGTCAAGTTGCACAAAGAGCAGAGGTCATGAGACAACATGACGATGGGGCGCTGGTATTTTACCCAGGTTCGGGCCGCTGAGAAGCGTAAAACCCTACTCCTGCTTTGGTGGATTGATCAGAGGAACACGAAGCACATGCGGCGCTCAAACCCGGCAAGGTCGCCTTCGGGGGAGCTACTACGCGAGTACAAGTGTCCAATGGTCCGAAGCTTGAGCTAGGTTGCCTTGGGCCTCCTTTTATAGGACAAGGGGCAACCACAGTGGCAAAACAGACATTTATCAAGTGATTAGATAGCTAACAGTGCTATCAAACCTAACTCTGGCACTTAGGAAAAAATGCCATAAATGCTAGCCTAGGTGGCGAGCAGGGGTGCATCCCCGGCAAGCTCTTACCACTACTTAGCTGGCTGTTGCTTAGTGTCTTGACACGCCTCTGGACGGGTGTCAACTAGGCACAATCTATCTTTGGTGTGTCGCCACATGCTTAGCGAGAGCCACTTAGCCACCTGAGGGCTCGACACCGCATCGACAACTGACTGGCATTGCCATGCAGTGGAGCGGTGGCTGATCAGCTCGCGCTTGCCGGGGGATGGCTTGCCGGGCCTTCTGGAATGTGTGCGCGCCTCAGTCCCCAGCAGGCACCGAGGACATGGCTAGCGCGGCTTGGGCCCGTCTTGGACCGTTGCATTGATCTTGCCGGCGTAGCTAGCCAGCGTAGGCTGCTCCTGCCGGGGTCTTGGATGATGGCTTCGTCTTCTTGATGCGCTCCTTGATCTCATGAAGAGCGGCTTCTTCGTCTTGGGTTGGTCTTGACGGGGTTCTGCTACTACTGCCTGTGCATAAGTCAGGGGCACTGGGTACCCCATTCCTAGTGCACCAACAATCTCGCAAGAACACAAAATAAAAGAGGCAAATAAAAAGTGCAGCAAGGTATTTTTGGGTTTTTGGAATAATAGATCTGAAAACAAAAGCGGCAAAAAGATAGATCGGAAACCAATATGTTGGAAAAGTAGACCCGGGGGCCGTAGGTTTCACTAGTGGCTTCTCTCATGAGTATAGCACACGGTGGGTGAACAAATTACTATTGGGAAATTGATAGAAGATCAAATAATCATGATGATATCCAAGGCGATGATCATTATATAGGCATCACGTCCAAGATTAGTAGACCGAAACGATTCTGCATCTACTACTATTACTCCACACATCGACCGCTATCCAGCATGCATCTAGTGTATTAAGTTCATGGAAAAATGGAGGAATGCAATAATAACGGTGACATGATGTAGACAAGATATATTCATGTAGGAATAAACCCCATCTTGTTATCCTTAATAGCAATGATACATGCGTGCCTCGCTGCCCCTTCTGTCACTCGGAGAGGACACCGCAAGATCGAACCCATCACAAAGCACCTCTTCCCATGGCAAGAAAAATCGATCTAGTTGGCCTAACTAAACCAAAGATTCGAAGAAGAGATACGAGGCTATAAGTAATCATGCATATAAGAGATCAAAGAAGACTCAAATAATATTCAGGGATAGAAACTGATCATGAACTCAAAATTCATCAGATCCTAACAAACACACCACAAAAAGTTTACATCAAATATATCTCCAAGAGACCACTGTATTGAGAATCAAAAGAGAGAGAGGAAGCCATCTAGCTACTGCCTACGGACCTGTAGGTGTATGGTGGACTACTCACGCATCATCGGAGAGGCACCAATGAGGATGATGAACCCCTCCGTGATGGTGTTAGATTGGATCTCGCGATTCTTGAACTTGCGGCGGCTGGATGTATTTTTCGTCGACTCCTCTAGGGTTTCTGGAATATTTGGGTATTTATAGAGCTCAGAGGCGGTTGAGGGGACTCCCGAGGCGGCCACAACCCATCAGGGAGCGCCCGGGGCCCCTGGCGCGCCCTGGTGGGTTGTGGGCGGCCTGGGCTCCCTCCTGGTTACTTCTTTGGCCCACTGGCCTTCTTCTGGTCTAAAAAAATTCTCCAAAAAGTTTCGTCGCGATTAGACTCCATTTGGTACTGATATTCTGCGAAGTAAAAAACAAACAAAAACAGCAACTGGCATTTTGGCACTATGTCAATAGGTTAGTCCCAAAAAATGATATAAAGTTTCTATAAAATGATTGTAATACATCCAAGAATGATAATATAACAGCATGGAACAAGCAAAAATTATAGATATGTTGGAGACGTATCATACATCCAAACCCATGGGAGGACTTTCTCTTGTTCTCCTACACATAAAACACCCCGTCTCCTCAAAATAGCCACCATACCTACCTACATGGCATTTTCATAGCCATTCCGAGCACATCGCCATGCACTACCATTATTTTACATTACATGATTAGAGACATGTTTTCATTTGCCTTGAATGATCATAGTATGGCTAGCTCAACATATTCATGGCTTGTCCATTTTTTATGTCTATGCTACGCCGGATCATTGCACATACTGGTACACTTCCAGAGGTATTCATCATATAGAGTTTCTCTCATGTTTTCAGTTTTGAGTTATGATTACATTCAGTTGAAGGGAGTTTTACTTGTGAGATGCGTTGGGATTTTCCTCGAAGAGGAGAGGAGATGCAATATAGTAGAGATAAATATTTCCCTCAGTGAGAACCAATATTATCAAACAAATAGGAGAACCAAGCAAATTCCCTTCATAACACCTACACACATAAAACCAAACACTTGCACCCAATGCGGACAAGAGGGTTGTCAAGCCCCTTGAACTCGTCACTTGCAAGGGTTAAATCTTGATAGAATAGATAATGTAAAAGAAAGAAAAATAAAAGTAACTAATATCCAGCAAGGTAATTGATAAGTTTTTGTATTTATGTTTAGGTAGACCCGGGGGGCCATAGTGTTTGCTAGAGGCTTCTCTCTCAAAAGTAGCATACGGTGGGTAGACAAATTACTGTTGGGCAATTAATAAAATTGCGCATAGTTATGACATGTTATTCACGACAATGATCATGTATATAGGCATCAAGTCCATAAAAAAGAAGACCGACTCCTGCCTGCATCTACTACTATTACTTCACCAATAGACTGCTATCCGGCATGCATCTATGGTATTAAGTTCATGACAAATGAAGTAATGCTTGGAGCAAGATGACATGATGTAGACAATATAAGTCAAGCAATATGTTCAGATCCCATCATTCTATCCTTAATGGCAACAATAAAAATACATGTCTTGACCCCTTCTGTCACGAGGATAGAGCACCGCAAGATTGAACCCATTAGAACGCACCACTCCCACTGAAGATAAATCAATCTAGTTGGCCAAACCAAACCGATAGATCGAAGAGAAATACGAAGCTATAAGATCATGCATATTGAAATTCAGAGGAGACTCAATAATTTTTCATGAATAATCTGATCATAAACCCACAATTCATCGGATCCCAACAAATAAACCGCAAAAGAAGATTACATCGAATAGATCACTGCGAAGATCTCGGTGAACTTTGTATTGAAGATCAAAGAGAGAGAGAAAAGGCCATCTAGGTACTAGCTATGGACCCGTAGGTCTATGGTGGACTACTCACGCATCATCATGGAGGCAACAAGGTTGATGTAGATGGCCTCCGTGATCGATTCCCCCTCCGGCAGATCGCCAGAAAAGGTCTCCAGATGGCCTCCCGTCGGAACAAAGGTTTGCGGCGGTGGAAAAACTATTTCGGGTGGCTCTCTGTTGGTTTCCCGATATTTGAGAATTTATTGAAGTGGAATTAGGTCAAACGGAGCCACGAGGGGCCGAGAAGGCATCAGGGCACGCCTACCCCCTGGGCGCGCTCTGGTGCCTTGTCGTCTCCTCGTCCTGACTCCTCCCGAAGCTTCCTGGGTCTCTTTTGTCTAGAATTTTTTTTCAAAAAGTTTCGTAGCGTTTGGACTTCATTTGGTACAGATTTCCTGAAAAACCAAGAACACGCAGAAAACAACAACTGGCACTTGGCACTGGGTTAATAGGTTAGCTCCCAAAAATGATATAAAATAACATATAATTGCATATAAAGTATCCTAGATTGATAATATAATAGCATGGAACAATCAAAAATTATAGATACGTTGAAGACGTATTAGCATCTCCAAGCTTAATTCTTGCTCGTCCTCAAGTAGGTAAATGATAAAAACAGAATTTTTGATGTGACATGCTACCCAACATGTAATCTCTTTTTAGTATGATCACTGAGAAATGATGAACTAATTAATATCAACATAATAATATCCATAAATATAAATAACATAATCATTACTCTTTAAAATAAACGATCCCTAAAGAATGTTATTCCCTACTCATTTTATCATATTAAGCATGGCATGACTCCGTCTTCACCGCATAAGTATAAATTATGAGCACCCCGATGTCAAACCAGGCAATTGGATCGTACTTCTAACACGCTTCAGCATTTTCAACTTCATGCAATACATGAGCGTGAACCATGGATATATCATATGGGTGGAATAGAGTATGGTGGTAGATATCAAAGGAGTCAAAGTGGAAAAGAAAGTCATGCATCAACTAGGCATATCAACGGGCTATGGAGATGCAGATCAATAGATATCAATGCGAGGAGTAGGGATTGCCATGCAACCGATGCACTAGAGCTATAAGTGTATGAGAGCTCAACGGATACTAAGTGGGTATGTATCCAACTTGCTTGCTCATGAAGACCTCGGGCATTTGAGGAAGCCCGTCATCGGAATATACAAGCCAAGTTCTATAATAAAAAATTCCCACTAGCATGTAAAAATGACAAATTAGGAGACTCTTTATATGAAGAACATGGTGCCACTTTGAGGCACAAGTGTGGTAAAGGATAGTAACAATGCCCCTTCTCTCTTTTTCCCTCATTTTTTCTCTTTTTTTTCTTTTTTCTTTTTCTTTCTCTTTTTTTTGTGGTGGGCTCATTTGGCCTCCCCCATTTTTTATTTTTTGTCCGGAGTCTCATCCCGACTTGTGGGGAATCATTGTCTCCATCATCCTTTCCTCACAGGGACAGTGCTCTAATAATGATGATCATCACACTTTTATTTATTTACAAATCAATATTACAACTCAACATAAAACAATTATGACTCTATATTAATGCCTCTAGCAGTGTACCAGGATGTGCAATGACCTAGCATAACATGTAGACCTGATGAACAGTGGCTTTGCCACAAATACTATGTCAACTATATAATCATGCAAAGCAATATGATGATGAACAAACAAGTCATGTGACGGAACGGTGGAAGTTGCATGGCAATATATCTCGGAATGGCTATGAAAATGCCATGATAGGTAGGTATGGTGGCTGTTTTGAGGAAGATATAAGGTGGCTTATGTGTGATAGAGTGTATCAAGTCACGGGGTTTGGATGCACCGGCTAAGGTTGCACAGACTCTCTAGGTGAGAATGGCAATGCACGGTACCGAAGAGGCTAGCAAATACGGAAAGGTGAGAGTGCGTATATCCATGGATTCGCATTAGTCATAAAGAACTCACATACTTATTGCAAAGCCTTATTATCTCTCTCGAAGCAAAGTACTACCACATACCACTAGGGAGGAGGTTGGTAGGAGTTAACCATCGCGCGCCCCCGATTCAAAAAACACGACGTGATTTCATTTCAGACATAAAACCGCTCACACATCATCACCATGCCATGTTAATACTTAGACGAATAACAAATAACAAGCTTTAATTATTGATATTTCTACTAACCAACAATCATGTACTTATGCCATTTCATATTACTACATTAATATATTCAACTCATGTTTCTTCTTTAGTGAGCTACATGAAAGTTTTTTATTATACCCCCCTCGAATACCTATCCTTTTTGGACTAGTCTTATAACTCATGCCATTTACCGTTCCTATTTCTTATTATACTCTCAAAAAGATTTAAGTGAAGCATGAGAGTTCAATCATTTCTACAAAATTTAGACGCCGACGTGCTGTAAAAAGATATAAGTGAAGCACTAGAGCAACTGCCTAGCTCAAAAGATATAAGTGAAACATATAGAGTATTATAAAAAATTATGATAATAGCGTGCCTCTCTCAAATATGTGTCTCCAGCAAACAAATATTGTGGCAAACTAAAAAGAAAATCAGAACATAACACACGACACTCCAAGCAAAACACATATCATGTGATGAATAAAAATATAGCTCCAAGTGGCATACCGATAGATTGGAGACGAAAGAGGGGATGTCTTCCGGGGCATCCCCTAGCTTAGATGCTTGGGTCTTCCTTTAATATTACCTTGGGGTGCCTTGGGCGTCCCCAAGCTTAGGGTCTTTCAGCTCGTTATTCCTTCATCCATCATTCTCTCACCCAAAACTTGAAAACTTCAGCACACAAAACTCAACAAAACCTCGTGAGATCCGTTAGTATAATAAACATATCAAATACTTTAGGTACTATTATAAATTGATTCATATTTCATTATTGCATGATAGGTAGGTATTATAACTTCTCCATGGATTATACACCCCGATACAATCCACAGTATCATCAAAACAAGCAAACTATGCAAGCAAAAACAGAATCTGTCTAAAACAGAACAGTTTGTAAAGATCTGTAGAAAACTATACTTCCGTAACTCCGAAAATTCTAAAAACTGAGGAAAACCTGGGCAATTTGTATACCAATACTGTGTAAAATCTTCATGTCAAAAAGACTGTCGTTGTACTAAGAAATGGGGGTCCCTAGTACCCAGACTTATGCACGGGCAGCCGCCTCGGACCGGCAACTTCCTGCCGGGCTCGCACCAGCCCCCGAAGCCAAGACCGAAGCGAGGTGACCAGGCCCTTCACCAGGCAGAGTAGCTCGCTCGCAAACGTCCCCGGCAAGACCCCCAGCCCGCCAAGCCACCGTTCCACCTCACCAGGGGGCTGATTGTCTACGTCAGCCAAGGCGTCGAGCGGGCAGGCGGGCAGGCGGAGCTGGCAGGGGCACGTGGCTACAGCAGAGGCCCTTTTGCAGCTTTAACGCCACCTGTCCCGCGGCGTGGCAGAAGAATAAGAGGTAGTTGGGCGGATGGCACAGAAGGAGAGGCAATCCTTGCCGGGAGACGTCGCCAGTGCGCCACCTCATAGTGCATTCAATGCGCTTGTCCTAGTCCGTCAGAGTTAGGTATTTCCCACTACCACTCTGATGACGGCCCCTGTAGTTGTAAGAGCGCACTGTACACCTAGTAAATGACCATTGTAGCCTTTGTGGAAACCCCTTGAACAATAAAAGGAGGCCCATGGCTACCTTGACAAAGGTCGACACCCTGTCCATTTGCAAGCGTAGCTGCACTCCTCGAGCATCCTTGCCGGGTGGCTGCGCTCCTGTATTTGGACCGAGATATACAAACACACAGACAGGATGTAGCGTTTTACACTCCCGAGCGGCCCGAACCTGTATAAACCCCGCACGCAGTCATGGCCGATTGATGCTCTTCGTGCACTCGACGCCCCTCACCGAACCACAAAGGGACCCCGCTGTCCCATAGATCGTCGTGAATCACACCCCCGACAAAGACGTTCCAGTAAAATCAGAGAAATTCTGCACTGGACGCAAAAGTTTATGTTTTTGCACCGTATCAATCTTCCCAAAGGCTTTACTTGGCACAAACTCTAATTTAAACATAAAAACACAATCATTATAGTAGCAATAATCATGTCAACACACCAAAACATAAAGTAAACCAAAAATCTAAAGTCAACTATTGGGTTGCCTCCCAACCATCGCTATGTTTTATTCCCCTAGCTAGGCATAATGCATGGTATCAAGTGTTGTCATCCTTCAAATTAATTGCATAGGTGGCCCTCATAATAGATTCATAAGGTGGTTTAATTCTCTTTCTAGATAAGTGTGCCATCCCTTTATTTAATGGGAATTGGAATCTTATATTACCTTCTTTCATGTCAATAATAGCACCTATAATCCGTAAGAAAGGCCTACCAAGTATAATTGGACAAGACGGATTGCATTCAATATCAAGCACAATGAAATCCACGGGGACATAATTTCTATTAGCAAGACTAATAACATCATTTATTCTACCCAATGGTTTCTTAATAGTAGAATCCGCTAAATGCAAGTTAAGGGAACATTCATTCATATCGGTGAGACCTAGCACATCACATAAAGATTTTAGTATTGTAGAAACACTAGCACCAAGGTCACACAAAGCATTTTATTCATAATCTTTAAGTTTAATTTTAATAGTAGGTTCCCATTCATCATGTAATTTCCTAGGTATTGAAAACTCTAACTCAAGTGTCTCCTCATGAGCTTTTATCATAGCTTCTACGATATGTTTACTGAAAGCTTTAATTTGTTCATAAGCATTGGGTGAGCTAATCATGGGTTTCAGCAAGGAAATACATTTAACTAAAGAGCAACTTTCATAATTGAAGTCCTTGTAATCCAAAGTTGTGGGTGCATCACTATTTAAAGTTTTGGCCTCTCCAAACCAAGTTTTTTCATTTGTATCAATAAGATCATCACCCTCCGAACAAACGGGACACCTTCTAGCTAAAGTTGACTCATCTCCAGTACCTTTATCATCAACTTTCAGATTAGTAAATAAAGATTCAATAGGAGAAACGCCAATCATTTTTACATCTTCATCATGATTACGAGAAAAACCGGGAGGAAGCGCTTTTTCTAGGAATTCTCGCTTAGCTCTTAACCTAGCGTTTCTCTCCTTAACTTCATTAATAAACATTTGGATGGATTTAGTAGACTCATTAATATCAAATTTGGGTGGCAAAGTTTTACTTTTGAGAGTTTCCACATAATGAGCAATCCTATCCATGTTTCTAGCCATGTCGTCAACTTTATGTAGTTTTTCATCCACAATAGTATTGAAAATCTTTTGAGAATTAATAAATTGTTTAATTTTGTTCTCAAGATCAGAGGGTATCCTATTATTATTATTCGAAGAATTACCATAGGAATTACCATAAGAATTGCCATAATTATTAGAGGAATTACCGGGATACGGTCTAGGATTGAAATTGTTGGAAATATTCCCTAGAGGCAATAATAAAATGGTTATTATTATATTTCCTTGTTCATGATAATCATTTATTATCCATGCCATAATTGTATTGATTGGAAACTCAAATACATGTGTGGGTACATAGACAACACTATGTCCCTAGTATGCCTCTAATAGACTAGCTCGTTGATCAAAGATGGTCAAGGTTTCCTAGCCATAGACATGAGATGTCATTTGATAACGGGATCACATCATTAGGAGAATGATGTGATGGACAATACCCAAACTATGAACGTAGCATATGATCGTGTCAGTTTATTGCTATTGTTTCTGCATGTCAAAGTATCTGTTCCTATGACCATGAGATCATGCAACTCACTGACACCGGAGGAGTACCTTGTGTGTATCAAACGTCGCAACGTAACTGGGTGACTATGAAGATGCTCTACGGGTATCTCCGAGGGTGTCTATTGAGTTGGCATGGATCAACACTGGGATTTGTTACTCCGTGTGACGGAGAGGTATCTCAGGGCCCACTCGGTAATACAACATCACAATGAGCCTTGCAAGCAAAGTGACTAAAGAGTTAGCCACGGGATCTTGTATTATGGAACGAGTAAAGAGACTTGCCGGTAACGAGATTGAACTAGGTATAGAGATACCGACAATCGAATCTCGGGCAAGTAACATACCGAAGAACAAAGGGAACTACATACGGGATTAGCTGAATCCCTGACATAGAGGTTGAACCGATAATGATCTTCGTAGAATATGTAGGAACCAATATGGGCATCCAGGTCCCGCTATTGGTTATTGACCATAGAGGTGTCTCGGTCATGTCTACATAGTTCTTGAACCCGCAGGGTCTGCACACTTAACGTTCGGTAACATTTCGGTAGTATTGAGTTATGTATGTTGGTGACCTAAGGTTGTTCGGAGTCCCGGATGAGACCCCGGACGTCACGAGGAGCTCTGGAATGGTCCGTAGGTAAAGATTTATATATAGGAAGTCCCGTTTTGGTCACCGAAAAAAGTTCGGGCGTCACCGGTAGTGTACCGGGAGTGCCGGGAAGGTTCCGAGGGTTCACCGGGAGGGGCCCACTCACCCCAAGGGCCACATGGGCCTAGGGGGTGGCGCACGAGCCCCTGGTGGGCTGGCCGGCCAGCCCCTAAGGGGTCCATGCAAAATAGGAAAGGAGGAGGCCAAGTGGGAAGGAGTCCTCCCAAGACTCCACCTCCCTTGTGGGAGGAGGAGTCCTAGTTGGGGGAGGACTCCTCCCCTCTAGTTCGGCCGAACCCCTCCTTGTTGGAGGGGCTAGGGCTGCCTCCCCCCTCCCCTTCCTCCTATATATATTGAGGGATTTTGAGGGCAGCCCACCACCTGAAAAGCCACGGCTGCCTCTCTCTCCCTCTAGACCTGTTCTCCACTAGATCGTCTCGGTCGTGGTTGGCGAAGCCCTGCCGGGACAGCTCCACCACCACCGCCACCATGCCATTGTGCTGGCGGAGAACTCATCTACCTCTCCACCCTCGCTTGCTGGATCAAGGAGGTGGAGATCGTCATCGAGCTATACGTGTGATGAACGCGGAGGTGCCGTCCGTTCGGCGCTAGATCGAAAGGACCGCGATTGGATCGCGGGACGGATCGTGATTGGATCACGGGACGGATTGTGATTGGATCGCGGGACGGATTGCGATTTGGATCGCGAAGACGTTTGACTACATCAACCGTGTTTCTTAACGCTTCCCGCTTAGCAATCTACAAGGGTACGTAGATCCACTCTCCCTCTCGTAGATGCTCATTACCATGGATAGATCTTGCGTGTGCGTAGGAAATTTTTTGTTTCCCATGCAACGTTCCCCAACAGTGGTGTCATGAGCTAGGTCTATGCGTAGATGAGATCATGAGTAGAACACAAAGGAGTTTGTAGGCGTTGATATTCTCATTGCTTACCTCCTTAGTCTTTTCTTGATTCAGCGGTATTGTGGGATGAAGCGGCTCGGACCAACCTTACTCGTCCACGTACGAGAGACCGGTTCCATTGACTGACATGTAACTTTGTTGCATAAGATGGCTGGCGGGTGTCTGTCTCTCCCACTTTAGTTGAATCGGATTCGACAGAGGCGGTCCTTGTAGAAGGTGAAATAGCAACTTGTATATCACCGTTGTGGTTTTGCGTAGGTAAGAATCGTTCTTGCTAGATACCCATAGCAGACACGTAAAACATGCAACAACAAATTAGAGGACGTCTAACTTGTTTTTGCAGGGTATGATGTGATATGATATGGCCAAAGACATGATGAGATATATGTGATGTATGAGATGATCATGTTTTGTATAGATTATCACGACTTGCATGTCGATGAGTACGGCAACCGGCAAGAGCCATAGGGTTGTCTTTAATTATTTTCGCCGTTTTTGCTTTACTTTATCGCTATGAGTTAGCAATAGTTGTAGAAGCAATAGTTGGCGCGACAACCTCATGGCGGCACGTTGATGGAGATCAAGATGATGGAGATCATGGTGTCATGCCGGTGACGATGGAGATCATGCCGGTGCTTTGGAGATGGAGATCAAAAGCACAAGATCATGGCCATATCATGTCACTTATGATTTGCATGTGATGTTAATCCTTTCAAGCATCTTATTATGCTTTAGACGACTGTAGCATTATAAGGTGATCCCTCACTAAAATTTCAAGATAAAATTGTGTTCTCCACGAGTGTGCACCGTTGCGAAAGTTCATCGTTTCGAGACACCACGTGATGATCGGTTGTGATAGAATCTACATTCGCATACAACGGGTGCAAGCCAGTGTTGCACATGCGGAACACTCGGGTTAAACTTGACGTGCCTAGCATGTACAGACATGGCCTCGGAACACAAGAGACCGAAAGGTCGAACATGAGTCATATAGTAGATATGATCAACATGGAGATGTTCACCATTGAAACCACCTCATCTCACGTGATGATCGGACTTGGGTTGGTGAATTTGGATCGTGTGACACTCGAATGACCTGAGGGATGTCAATTTGAGTGGGAGTTTTTAAGTAATATGATTAACTAAACTCATTATCTTGAACAATAGTCTAAGTTGTCTTTGCAAATTATGTTGTAGATCAATAGCTCGCGCTGTAGCTCCCCTATTTTTATACGTTCCTAGATCAAATAGAATTGAAAGATGATGGTAGCAATAATGCGGACTGGGTCCGTGATCTGAGGATTGTCCTCATTGCTGCATTAGAAGGCTTATGTCCTTAATGCACCGCTCGGTGCGCCACCCCCTCAAGCGTCGTCTGTAGATGTTGTGAACATCTGACAGGCACGTTCTGATGACTACTTGATAGTTCAGTGCGTCATGCATTACGGCTTAGAATTGAGGCTCCAAAACGTTTTGAACGTCACGAAACATATGAGATGTTCTAAGAGCTGAAATTGGGATCTCAGGCTCGTGCCCATGTTGAGAGGTATGAGACCTCCAACAAGATTCTTTGCCTGCAAGATGAAGGAGAATATCTCAATCGGTGAGCATGTGCTCAGATTGTCTGGGTGCTACAATCGCTTGAATCGAGTGGGAGTTGATCTTCCAGATAAGATAGTGGTTGATATAGTTCTCCAAGTCACTACCAAAAAGCTACTAGAGCTTCGTGATGAACTATGAAATGCTAGGGATGGAAATAATGATCCCCGAGCTATTCGCGATGTTTGACACCGCGAAGTTAGAAATCAAGAAGGAGCATCAAGTGTTGATGGTTAGTAAAACCACTAGTTTCGAGAAGGGCAAGGGCAAGGAGGGAAACTTCATGGATGGCAAGCCAGTTGCTGCTCCAATGAAGAAACCCAAGGTTGAACCCAAATTTGAGACTAAGTGCTTCTATTATGAGGAGAGCGGTCGCTGAAGCGGAACAACCCTAGATACTTGGTAAAGATAAGAAGGCTGGCAACATCAACGGAAGTATATTTGATATATGTATTATTAATGTGTACCTTACTAGTACTCCTAATAGCACCTGGGTATTAGATACCGGTTCAGTTGCTAAATGTTGGTAACTCAAAATAAAAGCTACGGAATAAACGGAGACTAGCTAAGGGTGAGGTGACGATGTGTGTTGGAAGTGTTTCCAAGGTTGATGTGATCACCATCGCACGGTCTCTCTACCTTCAGGATTAGTGATGAACCTAAATAAATGTTATTTGGTGTTTGCATTGAGCATGAACGTGATTAGATCGTGTTTATTGCAATACGGTTATTCATTTAAGTTAGAGAATAATGGTTATTCTGTTTACATGAATAATACCTTCAATGGTCATGCACCCAATGTGAATGGTTTATTGAATCTCGATCGTAGTAATACACATGTTCATAATGTTGATGCCAAAAGATGTAAAGTTAATAATGATAGTACCACATACTTGTGGCACTGCCGCTAAAGGTCATATTGATGTAAAGCGCATGAAGAAACTCCATGTTGATGGATCTTTTGACTCACTCGATTTCGAATCGGTTGAGAGATGCGGACCATGCCTCTTGGGCAAGATGACTAAGACCCCGTTTTCCGATATGATGGACCGGGCAAGTGACTTATTGGAAATGATACATGTTGATGTAGCGATCCAATGAGTGTTGAAGCGTGCGGTGGATATCGCTATTTTCTTACCTTCACTGATGATTTGAGTAGATATGGGGATATTTACTTAATGAAACACAAGTCTGAAACGTTTGAAAAGTTCAAACAAATTCAGAGTGAAGTTTGAGATCATCGTGACAAGAAGATAAAATGTCTACGATATGATCATGGAGGTAAATATCTGAGTTACGCGTTTGGTATACAACTCAAGACAATGTGGAAGTTGTTTCACAACATACGCCACCTGGAACACCATAGTGTGATGGTGTGTCCGAACGTCGTAGTTGTGCTCTATTGGATATGGTGCGTACTATGATGTCTCTTATCGATTTGCCACTATCGTTTTGGGGTTATGCATTAGAGACAACTACATTCACTTTAAATAGGGCACCATCTAAGTCCGTTGAGATGACACCGTATGAATTTTGGTTTGACAGAAACCTAAGCTGTCATTTCTCAGAGTTTGGGAATGCGACGCTTATTTCTGATAAGCTCGATCCCAAAGTGGAAAAATGCATCTTCATAGGATACCCTAAGGAAACAACTGGGTATACCTTCTATCTCAGATCCAAGGGCAAAGTGTTTGTTGCTAAAAACGGGTCCTTTCTCGAGAAAGAGTTTCTCTCGAAAGAATTGAGTGGGAGGAAGGTAGAACTTGATGAGGTTATTGAACCGTCACTTCAGTTGGATGGTAGCACGACGCAGAAAGATGTTTCTGTGGCACCTACACCGAATGAAGAGGAAGTTAATGATGATGATCATGACACTTCAAATCAAGTTACTACCGAACCTCGTAGGCCGACAAGAACTCGTACCGCCTCTGAGTGGTACTTCAATCCTGTCTTGGAGGTCATGCTGTTAGACAACAGTGAACCTATGAGCTATGAAGAAGCGATGGTGGGCCCGGATTCCAACAAATGGCTAGGAGCCATGAAATCCGAGAAAGGATCCATGTATGAAAACCAAGTATGGAATTTGGTAGACTTGCCCGTTGAACGGCAGGCCGTTGAGTACAAATGGACCTTTGAGAAGAAGACAGGCGTTGATGGTAAATGTCACCATTTATAAAGCTCGACTTGTCGTAAAGAAGTTTCCGACAAGTTCAAGGAGTTGACTACGATGAGACTTTCTCACCCGTAGCGATGTTGAAAGTCTGTTGGAATTATGTTAGCAGTTGCTGCATTTTTCGATTATGAAATCTGGCAGATGGATGTCAAAACATCGTTTCCTTAATGGTTTCCTTGAGGAAATGTTGTATGTGATACAACTGGAAGGTTTTGTCAGTCCTAAGGATGCTAAAATGTATGCAAGCTCCAGCGATCCTTCTATGGACTGGAGCAAGCATCTCGGAGTTGGAATATACGCTTTGATGAGGTGATCAAAGTTTTTGGGTCTATACAAAGTTTATGAGAAACTTGTATTTACAATAAAGTGAGTGGGAGCACTATAAAATTTCTGATAAGTATATGTGGATGACATATTGTTGATCGGAAATAATGTAGAATTTCTTGAAAGCATAAAGGGTTGTTTGAAAGGAGTTTTTCAAAGGAAAACCTGGAATAAACCTACTTAAATATTAGGCATCAGGATCTATAGAGATAGATCAAGACGTCTGATAAGACTTTCAATAAGTACATACCTTGACAAGATTTTGAAAGAGTTCAAAATGGATCAGTCAAAGAAAGAGTTCTTGCATGATTTATAAGGTGTGGAGTTGAGTGAGACTCAAAGCTCGACCACGACAGAAGAAAGAGAAAGGGCGAAGGTCATCCCCTATGCCTTATCCATATGGTCTGTATAGTATGCCATGCTGTGTACCGCACTTGGTGTGTGCCTTGCCATGAGTTTGTCAAGGGGTACAAGAGTGGTCCAGGAGTGGATCACTAGACAGCGGCCAAAATTATCCTTAGTAACTAGAGAACTAAGGAAATGTTTCTCGATTATGGAGGTGATAAAGAGTTCATCGTAAAGGGTTACGTCGATGCAAGCTTTGACACCGATCCGGATGACTCTGAGTAGCAATCCGGATACATATAGTGGAGCAGCCATTTGGAATAGCTCCAAGTGGAGCGTGGTAGCATCTGCAGTATGACATATAAATTTGCAAAGAACACACGGATCTGAATGTTGCAGACCGTTGACTAAAACCTCTCTCACATGCAAAACATGATCGAACCCCAGAACTCATTGGGTGTTAGATTCATAACAATGTAAATCACTTAGCGATGTGAGCTAGATTATTGACTCTAGTGCAAGTGGGAGACTGTTGGAAATATGCCCTAGAGGCAATAATAAAATGGTTATTATTATATTTCCTTGTTCATGATAATCGTTTATTATCCATGCCATAATTGTATTGATTGGAAACTCAAATACATGTGTGGGTACATAGACAACACTATGTCCCTAGTATGCCTCTAATAGACTAGCTCGTTGAACAAAGATGGTCAAGGTTTCCTAGCCATAGACATGAGATGTCATTTGATAACGGGATCACATCATTAGGAGAATGATGTGATGGACAAGACCCAAACTATGAACGTAGCATATGATCGTGTCAGTTTATTGCTATTGTTTCTGCATGTCAAGGTATTTGTTCCTATGACCATGAGATCATGCAACTCACTAACACCGGAGGAGTACCTTGTGTGTATCAAACGTCGCAACGTAATTGGGTGACTATAAAGATGCTCTACAGGTATCTCCGAGGGTGTCTATTGAGTTGGCATGGATCAACACTGGGATTTGTTACTCCGTGTGACGGAGAGGTATCTCAGGGCCCACTCGGTAATACAACATCACAATGAGCCTTGCAAGCAAAGTGACTAAAGAGTTAGCCACGGGATCTTGTATTACGGAACGAGTAAAGAGACTTGCCGGTAACGAGATTGAACTAGGTATAGAGATACCGACGATCGAATCTCGGGCAAGTAACATACCGAAGAACAAAGGGAACTGCATACGGGATTAGCTGAATCCTTAACATAGAGGTTCAACCGATAATAATATTCGTAGAATATGTAGGAACCAATATGGGCATCCAGGTCCCGCTATTGGTTATTGACCGTACAGGTGTCTCGGTCATGTCTACATAGTTCTCGAACCCGCAGGGTCTGCACACTTAACGTTCGGTAACGTTTCGGCAGTATTGAGTTATGTATGTTGGTGACCGAAGGTTGTTAGGAGTCCCGGATGTCACGAGGAGCTCCGGAATGGTCCGGAGGTAAAGATTGATATATAGGAAGTCCCGTTTTGGTCACCGGAAAAAGTTCGGGCATCACCGGTAGTGTACCGGGAGTGCCGGGAGGGTTCCGGGGGTCCACCGGGAGGGGCCCACTCACCCCAAGGGCCACATGGGCCTCTGGGGTGGCGCACCAGCCCCTGGTGGGCTGGCCGGCCAGCCCCTAAGGGGCCCATGCGAAATAGGAAAGGAGGAGGCCAAGTGGGAAGGAGTCCTCCCAAGACTCCACCTCCCTTGTGGGAGGAGGAGTCCTAGTTGCGGGAGGACTCCTCCCCTCTGGTTCGGCCGAACCCCTCCTTGTTGGAGGGGCTAGGGCTGCCTCCCCCTCCCCTTCCTCCTATATATATTGAGGGATTTTGAGGGCAGCCACCACCTGAATAGCCACGGCTGCCTCTCTCTCCCTCTATTTCTGTTCTCCACTAGATCGTCTCGGTCGTGCTTGGCGAAGCCCTGTCGGGACAGCTCCACCACCATCGCCACCACGTCGTTGTGCTGGCGGAGAACTCATCTACCTCTCCACCCTCGCTTTCTGGATCAAGGAGGTGGAGATCGTCATCGAGCTGTACGTGTGCTGAACGCGGAGGTACCGTCTGTTCGGCGCTAGATCGGAAGGACCGCGATTGGATCGCGGGACGGATCGTGATTGGATCGTGGGACGGATCGTGATTGGATCGCGGGACGGATTGCGATTTGGATCGCGAAGACGTTCGACTACATCAATCGCGTTTCTTAACGCTCCCCGCTTAGCGATCTACAAGGGTACGCAGATCCACTCTCCCTCTCGTAGATGCTCATCACCATGGATAGATCTTGCGTGTGCGTAGGAAATTTTTTGTTTCCCATGCAACGTTCCCCAACAGAAATTACCTCTATGTGTTCTTCCGGTGTCATCACTTGAATAATATTAGTTTCAACATTAATGGGCGTACCTAAGATGTAATGTTTGATTATTTTCCCATTAACCACTCTCGGATGTGTGCCTTCGGCATTGTTGATCATAATGGCTCCAGAGCGATAAACTTCTTCGACGATATAGGGTCCTTCCCATTTGGAGAGAAGTTTTCTTGCAAAATCTGAAACGAGAATTGTACAAAAGAACTAGATCACCTATTTCAAATTCTCGTTTTTGGATTCTTTTGTCATGCCATCTTTTAACTTTTTCTTTAAACAACTTGGCATTTTCATAAGCTTGTGTCATCCATTCATCTAAGGAGCTAATATCAAATAACCTCTTTTCACCGGCAAGTTTGAAATCATAGTTAAGTTCTTTAATTGCCCAATAAACTTTATGTTCTAACTCAAGAGGCAAATGGCACGCTTTTCCAAAGACCATTTTATATGGGGACATTCCCATTGGGTTTTTATAAGCAGTCTATAAGCCCATAATGCATCATCAAGTTTCTTAGACCAATTCTTTCTAGATCTACTAACAGTCTTTTGCAAGATTAATTTTATTTCTCGGTTACTCAATTCAACTTGACCGCTATACTGAGGATGATAAGGTGAAGCAATCCTATGGTTAACATCATATTTAGCTAGAAGTTTACGGAAACAACCATGAATAAAATGTGAACCACCATCAGTCATTAAATATCTAGGGACTCGAAACCTTGGGAAAATAACTTCTTTAAGCATTTTAATAGAAGTGTTATGATCATCACTACTTGTTGGAATAGCTTCTACCCACTTAGTAACGTAATCAACAGCAACTAAAACATGAGTATACCCATTAGAGGAAGGAAAAGGTCCCATGTAATCAAAACCCCAAACATCAAATGGTTCAATAGCAAGTGAATAATTCATAGGCATTTCCTGACGTCTACCAATGTTACCAATTCTTTGAAATTCATCACAATATAGGACATAGTTATGAGCATCTTTGAAAAGAGTAGGCCAATAAAACCAGATAGTAATACATGGTGTGCAGTTCTGTCACCAGCGTGGTACCCTCTGTAGGCCTCAGAGTGACACTTCCGTAGGATCTGTTCCTATTCATGCTCAAGTACACAACATCTAATAACACCATCTACTCCTTTATAAAGATGTGGGTCATCCCAAAAGTAATGTCTTAAATCAAAGAAGAACTTTTTCTTTTGTTGGTATGTGAAACTAGGTGGTATATATTTAGCAACAATGTAATTAGCATAATCTGCATACCAAGGAGTATTGGGAAGCATTTATAACAGCTAATTGCTCATCAGGAAAATTATCATCAATAGGAAGTGGGTCATCAAGAACATTTTCCATTCTAGACAAATTATCTGCTACCGGCTTTTTAGCCCCCTTTCTATCAACAATATGCAAATCAAACTCTTGAAGTAAAAGTACCCACCTAATCAGTCTAGGCTTAGCATCTTTCTTTTCCATAAGGTTGTTAATAGCAGCATGATCAGTGTGAATAGTAACTTTGGAATCAACAATATAAGGTCTAAATGTATCACATGCAAACACAACTGCTAAAAATTCCTTCTCAGTAGTAGCATAATTTCTTTGAGCACTATCTAGAGTCTTACTAGCATAATGAATAAAATTTGATTTCTTGTCTACCCTTTGCCCTAGAACAGCACAAACAGCATAATCACTAGCATCACACATAATTTCAAATGGTAAGTTCCAATCAGGTAGTTGAACAATAGGTGCAAAAATTAAGGCTTTCTTAAGTATTTCAAAGGCTTCTACACAATCATCATAAAAAACAAATGGAATATCTTTTTGAAGAAGATTAGTTAATGGCCTGGAAATCTTTGATAAATCTTTAATGAAATGCCTATAGAAACCAGCATGACCAAGGAAACTTCTTATACCTTTAATATATTTAGGACATGACATTTTCTCTATTGCATCAACTTTAGCATTGTCTACCTCAATACCTCGTTTAGAAATTTTATGCCCAAGTAATATGCCTTCATTCACCATAAAGTGGCACTTCTCCCAATTCAAGACAAGATTAGTTTCTTCACATCTCTGCAAAACTCGATCAAGGTTGCTTAAGAAATCATCAAAAGAAGTCTCGTAAACGGAAAAATCACCCATGAATACCTCAACAATACTTTCACATAAGTCAGAGAATATAGCAGTCATACATCTTTGAAAGGTAGCAGGTGCATTGCATAAACCAAAAGGCATACGTCTATAAGCATAGGTTCCAAAAGGGCAAGCAAAAGTAGTTTTCACTTGGTCCTCCTTAGACACATGTATTTGAGAAAAGCCAGAATATCCATCAAGAAAGCAAATATGTGTATGCTTAGATAATCTCTCTAACATTTGATCAATAAAAGGCAAGGGGTAACGATCTTTTCTAGTAGCTTTGTTTAATTTCCTGAAATCAATTACCATCCTATAGCTAGTTACTATTGTTTGTGGGATAAGTTCATTTTTATCATTAGGAACAACAGTTATACCTCCTTTCTTAGGGACAAGATGAACGGGGCTACCCATCTACCGTCGGCTATGGGATAGATTATACCTACCTCCAGAAGTTTTAATATTTCAGTTCTTACCACTTCATTTTTAGGATTCAAGCGGCGTTGATGATCAATGACAGGTTTAGCATCCGATTCCATATTAATGTTGTGCTGACATAAAGTGGGACTAATGCCCTTAAGATCATCAAGAGTATATGCAATGGCAGCTCGGTGCTTCTTCGGAGTTTTAAGTAACCTCTTTTCTTCATGCTCTGAAAGGTTAGCACTAATAATAACATGATATATCTTCTTTTCATCAAGATAAGCATATTTCAAAGTATCAGGTAATTTCTTTAGCTCAAACACGGGATCTCCTTTAGGTGGGGGAGGATACCCTAAGATATCAACACGCAGTTTGTGTTTAAGGATAGGTATTTGTCTAAAGAATATCTCATTTATTTCATTTCTTTCATTCATGTGCATATCATTCTCATGGTCTAGCAAGTATTGTTCTAAAGGATTAGTAGGAGGCACAATAATAGAAGCAAGACTAGTAATTTCATATTTATTAGTCAATTCTTTCTCATGTGGTTGTCTACCAAACTTGGAGAAGTTAAATTCATGAGACACATCACCAAATCTAACTTTAACATTTTTGGTAACACAATTAATTTCAGCATTAATGGTATTTAAGAAAGGTCTACCAAATATAATGGGACAAAAACTATCTTGTTGTGAACCAAGTACTAAGAAATCAGTAGGGTGCTTAATTTTTCCACACAATACTTCAACATCTCTAACAATCCCAAACGGTGAAATAGTGTCTCTGTTTGCTAGTTTAATAGCGACATCAATATCTTCAATTTCAGCGGGTGCTATGTCATTCATAATTTCTTGATATAAGGTAAAAGGTATAACACTAACACTAGCACTAATGTCACACAAGCCATCAGAACAATGATCTCCAATCTTAACAGAAATAACGAGTATGCCAGCAACTGGCTTATTTTTATCTAGCTCATCCCGCTTGTTTCTAACAGGTTTTGCAATTCTAGTAGCTTCAGCACAGAAGTAAATAACATGTCCATCAATATTATCAACTAGGAGATCTTTAACCATAGCAATATTAGGTTCTACCTTTATTTGTTCAGAATGTTTAGGTGTTCGAATATTGCTTTTATTAACCACATTTGTAGCTTTAGCATGTTCCTTAATCCTAATAGGAAAAGGTGGTTTCTCAATGTAAGTAGTAGGCACAACCGGATCAACAAGGCAAACAATTATTTCCTCCTTAACCTTAATAGGTTCCTCTAATAATTCTTCAATAGGTGGATGAAATTTAAACCACTTCTCCTTACGGAGATCAACATGAGTAGCGAATGATTCACAGAAAGAAGCTACTATCTCAGAGTCAAGCCCATATTTATTGCTAAACTTATGAAAATTATCAGTTTCCATAAAATATTTAACACAATCAAACTCAACCTTTATACCTGACTCTTTACCTTTCTCGAGTTCCCAATCTTTAGAGTTGTGTTTAATTCTTTCCAGAAGATCCCATTTGAATTCGATAGTTCTCTTCATGTAGGAACCAGTGGAAGAAGAATCGAGTATTATTTGATCATCATGAGAAGGTCGAGCATGAAAGTTTTGTATAATCATTTCTCTTGGGAGCTCATGGTTGGGGCAAGTGTGCATCATAGATTTAAGCCTCCCCCAAGCTTGAGCGATGCTTTCTCCTTCACGAGGCCAAAAATTATATATGTAATTTTGATCATGATGAACTAGATGCATAGGATAAAACTTCTGATGAAATTCCAGCTTCAAGTGATTCCAATCCCATGATCCAATATCATCCAATAGCCTATAACAAATCAATACTTTTCCCTCCAAAGATAAAGGTAAAACATTCTTCTTAACTTTCTCCTCGGATAAACCTACAAACTTAAAAAATCCACAAATCTCATCTACATATATCAAGTGCAAATCAGGATGAGTTGTACTGTCTCCTGCATAAGGATTAGCTAGCAGTTTCTCTAACATACCCGAAGGAATCTCATAATAAATATTTTTAGAAAGTTCAGTAGGTAGGGGAGCAGCTTTTGCCACTTCCGTTCAAGGCGAAAGACACCCCGAACAACCCACTCAAAGGATGACTATCCATAGTGACAAGCAACAGTAAATTTCAACATGTACCAAAAGTGTTTCCTTACCAAATTCCACTTACCAAAGGCGCTTCACTCCCCGGCAATGGCGCCAGAAAAGAGTCTTGATGACCCACAAGTATAGGGGATCAATGGTAGTCCATTCGATAAGTAAGAGTGTCGAACCCAACGAGGAGCAGAAGGAAATGATAAGCAATTTTTAGCAAGGTATTCTGTGCAAATGTTGTGAGTAACAATGATAGATAGTTTTGCAGCAAGATAATTCATAACAAGGGACAAGTAACAATAGCATAAAGGGTGCAACAAGGTAGCCCAATCCTTTTTATAGCAAAGGATAGGCCTGAAAGTACTCTTATATGAGGCAAGCGCTCCCGAGGACACATGGGAATTTCTGTCTAGTCATGTTCATCATGTGAAGTTGATTCGCGTTCGTTACTTTGATAATTTGATATGTCGGTGGATCGGTGCTAAGGTGCTATTCTTACTTGAACAAGCAACCCACTTATGATTAGCCCCTCTCGCAAGAATCCGCAACTACGAAAGAAGAATTAAGATAAATCTAACCATAGCATGAAATGTGTCGATCCAAATCAGCCCCTTATGAAAAAACGCATAACATAGGGTTTAAGCTTCTGTCACTCTAGCAGCCCATCATCTACTTATTACTCCACAATGCCTTCCCTTAGGCTCATAATATGGTGAAGTGTTATGTAGTCGGCATTCACACGACACCCCTAAAGGAAGCAACAACATACATATGATCAAAATATCGAACGAATACCAACTTCACATGATTACTTATAACAAGACTTCTCCCATGTCCTCAGGAACAAAAGTAACTACTCACAAATCATCACCATGTTCAAGATCAGAGGTGTAATAATGATAATTAAGGATCTGAACATAATATCTTTCACCAAGTAAACCAACAAGCATCAACTACAAGATGTAATCAACACTACTAGTAACCCACAGGTACCAATCTGAGGTTTTGAGACAAAGATTGAATACAAGAGATGAACTAGGGTTTGAGATGAGATGGTGCTGGTGAAGATGTTGATAAAGATTGGTCCTCCCACGAAGGAGGAAGCGTTGGTGAGGACGAAGGCTTCGATTTCCCCCTCCTAGAGGGAAGTTTCCCCGGCAGAATCTCTGTGTCGGAGAGCAAAAGGGCCTCTGCCCAAGTTTCTGCCTCGAGACGGCGGCAATTCATCCTGAAAGTATCTTCTTAATTTTTTCTAGGTCAAAAGACAACTTATAGCAGAAGAGGGGGCCGGAGGCCTGCCTGTGGGCCCCCAAGCCATCAGGGTGCACCCTGTTGGCTTGGCACCAACAGGTGCCCCCCCCCCTCTGGTATATTTTTGCTCCAATAATTTACATATATTCCACAAAACTTCTACGTGAAGTTTCAGTCATTTGGAGTCCAGTGAATTTTCAGCCTTTTTATTGGTTTTCAGGTCCAGAATTCCAGTTTTCGGCAATTTCCCTCTTTGTGATGTACCTTACAAATTCAAAGAGAAAAGGCATAAGAATTGTAACATAAAGTGGAATAATAACCAAGAATAACATAAATATCAATAGGAATCATGATGCAAAATGGATGTATCATCATCTTAATCCTAAATTGAAGATGTGGTAAGAACTGAAATACTAAAGCTTCTGGAGGTAGGTAAAATCTATCCTATAGATGATAGTAGATGGGTAAGTCATGGTCATTGTGTCCCTAAGAAAGGAGGCATTACCATTGTTCCTAATGATAAAATGAACTTATACCACAGAGAATTGTAACTAGCTATAGGATGACAATTAATTTCGGGAAATTAAATAAAGCTACTAGAAAAGATCATTACCCCTTGCCTTTTATCGATCAAATGTTAGAAAGATTGTCTAAGCACACACACTTTTTTTCCTAGATGGATATTCTGGTTTTTCTCAAATACTTGTAGCAAAATAAGATCAAGAGAAAACCACATTTTCTTGTCCTTTTGGAACTTATGCTTATAAACGTATGCCTTTTGGTTTATGTAATGCACCTGCTACCTTTCAAAGATGTATGGTTGCTATATTCTCTGTTTTTTGTGAAAAGATTGTTCTTGGCGTACGACAATCTATGGGGCCGACAAGGCCCCTTTTGTGGTTCGTCTGCGGAGATCCTCGGGCGCAAAGAGCATCACCGATCTATGCGTACTCAGGGGTTTAGACAGGTTCAGGCCGCCGGAGCGTAAAACCCTGCGTCCTGTGTTTTTAGTGGATTATGTGAGTTCACCGTACAGGAGCGCTACATCTCGGCAAGGAATGCTCAGGGAGTACTGCTACGCGTGTAAATGAACAAAGTGTCGACCTTTGTAAAGATAGCCATGGGCCTCCTTTTATAGGCTAAGGGGCAACCACAGTGGCTAGAATGGTCATTACACGGAGTAAACAATGCATACTCTACCTGCCAAAATCTCTGGCAAGGACTACAGTAGGAAATACCTAACTCCGACGGACTAGGACAGGCGCATTTAATGCACCGGGAGATGTCACGCTGGCGACGTATCCCGGCAATGATCGTCTCTCCTTCTGTGTCATTCGCCCAGCTACCTCTTGTTCCTTTGCCACGTTGTGGGACAGGTGTCATTAAAGTTGTTGTAAGTCCACCGAGCTGCCACGCGCCCCGACGAGCTCTACCTAACCGCCTGCTCGCTCGACACCTAGTCGATGTAGACAATCAGCCTGGCGACGTGGAGCGATGGCTTGGTGGGTGGAGGTCTTGGCGGGTGCGTTGGCAGCCGAGTCTTCCGGAAAGGAGGCTTGCTGTTTGCTTGGGTCCTTTCTATATGTAGCTTGGAGGTTGGTGCTTGCTCGGCAAGGTCTTGCCGGTTCGGAGGCCGCGGTCACCGTGTGCACAAGTCCGGGTACTAAGGGCCCCGTTCTTTAGTACACCGACAGGAGCCCCCGGTCCTGGGCCACACTTGAGTCCGTGACGGTGTTAGTCTAGGCCCAAAACAGTGCACAGACACACGTGGCCGCGTTTCCTTGCGGTTATGATGATGGTTTTCACTGCTCCTTCCCACGATGCGCATTGAACGCGGGTCGTGGGGAAGTAGAGCGAGGCGGCGTTTGAAGGGACATGCCTAAAAAGTCGTGCCGCGTCGGACTGGAAGAGGCGCCTCTTATGTCTACCTCCCTTATAATAAAAGGGGGTTCACAAGTGTGCTTCTCATCCCAACCACAATTCCTCTGCTCCAGTTTGCCAATCATACCGTCCTCCTCTTCCTTTTGCCATCTTCTCCAGCGTGCCACCCTCAGGATGGTGAGGGCCCGTGGACGTGCTCGAGGGTTCGCCCCCGTTGTGAGGACCGCCCCACGGAGCCCGATGCGGATCGTGGTGACGGTGGGAGCCGGTTCCAGCTCCCGTGGGAGGACGTCCTCCAGGGGTCGCGGAAGGACGCCCCCCTCGAACCACAGCGACCGCAGTGGCCGTGGAGGCACGCCTATCCCGCTGCCCAACATGGGGGCTCATGCGAGGGAAGAGTCACACGAGTTTGTCATGGTGGTGCCCCGTCGGCCCTGGAGCTGGCTGCATCTTCCTAGCCCTTTTGTGAGGGCCATGGAAGGCAGCATGCCTTTAGGCCTGTGGCTCTGGGTGGATGGTTGCTGCAACGGGCCCGCCTGGGTGGCGGTCGACCTCTCCCCCCGGAAGTGCCATGCTCTTGACGCGGGGGTGGAAGTCGTTCGCCCGCTCCCATGGCCTGGGGCCCAGGCATCTTCTCCAGTTCAAGTTTGACGGAGCCGCCACTCTTTTCGGCAAGTTCTTCGGGGCTTCTGGCGTTCGCTTGGAGTGCTGCGCAGAGAGCTCGAGCGGCAGCGACTACAACTCCTCCAGCGATAGCAATGACGACGACAGCACCATCGACATCAAGCACGAAGAATTTGACTAGGCGCGCGAGGCGCCCTAGCTAGGTTTTGGAGGTGGGCTGATTGATACGAACGCGAGGCTCCATCCGCGAGACCTCGTTTTCGGACCAATCGCCCCATCGTAGTGGCAGATCTCCTTTTGCGCTTAGATTGCACCCAATGTAACCCTGACGGGACGCAAGGAAAAATTATTGGGTGTTTTCTGTAGAATATCCGAGCATTTATTCTATTAAATGAATAGCAATCTCTTCTCTACATAGTTTTGTACTTGTGTGTTTTCAATCCCTACGCTTGCCGGAAATGCCAGCCGGTGCGCACATCTTTACCGCGAGAGCTCGTCGGAACGGATCCCTAGCAGCCTGCCGATGATGCCGCTACCAACAAGGCCTCCTTGTCCTCCTTACCGTGGCTACTTAGGATGTTGAGCGAGCTTGAAACAACCAAGTACGCAAACAATTTCGACAAAGGGTTCTTCACGTGCAGGTTTTCTCACACAAACGCCTACTTTGTTTAAGGAGAAAGCTTCAAATTTTTGAGAAGTTTTTGTTACTTAGCCTTCTCTTGTTGCATTCCTTGCCCCAAGGTGATCGTCCTTGAACGTGTTCCTAGGTGTCCATACCATCACTCCCCCCCGGGAAGACTTACAAGCGGGGGACTACTTCTCCCTTTGAGAAAAAGAAAGAGAAAATAGAGGAGGCTAGGAACCTAAGTGGTTCAACAATCATCATATGCAAGTAAAAAAGTGATCACAACATCTCATGTAAGATGCATAAGACAAATATGTACTTTGACAGAGGGTTGCAGAACACTTAGCTTTATTGACTACGCACAGGGTCATCGTGTGGCTTTGTACAAAGGATTACATGCCCTACCGGCGAACTTGCACAAAAGGGGTTACCGGGCGGCCCGGCAACCACGCCTTACGGGTAGAACTTGCAAAGATGCTCGATATTACATGAATTTTGCACCGAGGGGCCGTCTTTGGTCTCCAGGCGGACTGTGCCAGGCCTGGTGACTTTTACTACCCCGTAAGGGCCTTCCCACTTCGATGTCAACTTGTTTGATCCCTTCGCGGACTGAATCCGTCAAAGAACAAGGTCGCCTTCCTCAACGCTTCTGGCATGCACCTTGCGGCTGTGATAGCGGCGCAGGGTTTGCTGGTACCGGGCGGCACGCAACGCGGCGTGGAGACGATCTTCCTCGAGGAGTGTGGCATCATATTGCCGTATTCGCTCTTGCCGCTCCTCGTTAAAAGCCTGCACTCTCGGTGACCCGTATGTGAGTTCCATGGGGAGTACCGCTTCTGCACCATAGACTAGGGAGAAGGGCGTCTCACCGGTGGCTCGATTTGGTGTCGTTCTGATTGACCAAAGAACCGCCAATGGTTTATCAATCCAGCGCCTTCCGTGCTTGTGCAGCTTGTCGAAAGGTCTCGTCTTGAGGCCCCGCAGCACTTCAGCATTTGCCCTTTCTACTTGCCCACTGCTCCTCGGGTGAGCAACTGATGCGAAGCATATCTTGGTGCCAATGTCTTGACAGTATTGCATGAAGCTGCTGCTGGTGAATTGTGTGTCGTTGTCGGTGATGATCCTGTTGGGGACACCAAAACGACAAACTATCCCTCTAAGAAACTTGACTGCCACTTGCGCCGTCACCTTTCTCACTGGCTCCACCCCAGTCCACTTCGTGAATTTGTCTACTTCAGTGAACAAGAACTCGAAGTCCCCGGCAGCACAGGGGAAAGGCCCGACAATGTCGAGCCCCCAGACAAAGAACGGCCAGGAGAGCGGTATGGTTTGAAGGGCTTGTGCTGGTTGATGTGTTTGCTTGGCGTGGTACTGGCATGCTTCACATGTTGTCACCACCACCAAGGAATCTTGATGGGATGTCAGACAATAGAAGCCTTGGAGGAACGCCTTCCCGACAAGGGCTCATGATCCGATGTGGGAGCCACAGATCCCTTCGTGTATCTCTGCCAACAGTTGTTGTCCCTCTTCCCGGGGAATGCACTTCAATTTCACACCGTTCTGCCTCATCTTTTATAAGGTGTTTTCCATGAACTGGTACATGCTCGATCGTCGGGCTACTCTTTCAGCTTCCTCTGGCTCCTCGGGAAGATCTCCTGTCTGGAGGTAATGGACTATCTGTTGCGCCCATGCCGGAGCCTATGGCTCGACGATAAGAACCCAAGGCATCTCCTCTGTCGTGGGAACGCTAGCTTCTACGGTGAAGGCCGTTGGGCCTGCCGGATCTCGAGGTTCACCGGCGGGCAGTTTGTCACTTCCGGCAGCCTTCTTGGCGGCCACTAATGGCTATGCCGGGAAGTAGTTGCTTGACTTTTCTTTTCTTATTCTGCTGTGCTGATGGAGTGACTGAAGGCTGAGTTAATCGGAGTACAAAAGTGCCTGGCTCCACAGGCAGCTTCTGTGCAGCTCTCTTTGACATATCGTCAGCAATGCTATTTTCGACACGAGGGACGTGCTCCATTTGCAGACCGTCAAAGTTCTCCTCTAATTTCCGCACTTCGTCAACATATGCTTCCATCAGGGGACTCTGGTAATCTTTGTTCACTTGGCACACAAAAATATGTGAGTCTCCTCGGATTATCAACTTCCTGATGCCAAGGTCGGCTGCTATCTGTAGTCCAGCAAGCAATCCTTCGTATTCAGTTGTGTTGTTCATTGATTCCTCCCTGGGGAAATGCATCTGGATCACGTACTTGAGGTGCTCTTCGGTGGGTGCGACGAGCAGCACTCCGGCACCGGCGCCTTGCAACGAGAATGCTCAGTACTTGACCCATTCTTGAGGTGTTTCCTTGCCGTGGAGGGTTGTTTCTAGGATTTCTTCATCCTGCGTTGGTGTCCATTCTGCGATGAACTCCGCCAGGGCCCTGCTTTGTATGTTTGTTGTGCTTTCAAAGCTCAAGTCAAAGCTGGCGAGCTCCATCGCCCACTCGATGATCCTGTCGGTTGCCTCTGGATTCCTCAAGACGCGTCGCAACGGGAACCGAGTGACGACGGTGATATGATGTGCTTGGAAGTAGTGGCACAGCTTCCGTGAAGCCATGAGAAGGCCGAAAAGCATTTTCTACACCCCAGGGTATCTTGATCTAGCCCCCTGGAAAAGAGAGATGACAAAATACACTAGTCGTTGCACCATCTTCTTCTGCACAGTCCATTGCTCTGCCTCTTGCATCATGCTTGTGTTGTTGGCTCCTTGGCCTGTCGGAGCTGACTCCGTATTGTCGGTCGCCGTCTCGGGGGTTGCCGCTTCGTCCTCCATAGCTTCCCTTTCCTCCATGTGACGCCCCCGTTTTGATCGTACGCTAATCATACACGCAAATGCGCACGATCAAGATTAGGGACTCACGGGAAGATATCACAACACAACTCTAGACACAAATTGAAGTCATACAAGCTTCATATTACAAGCTAGGGGCCTCGAGGGCTCGAATACATAAGCTCAAATTCAAATGAGTCAGCGAAAGCAAATATTATCTGAGTACAGACATAAGTAATCAAGTTTGCCTTAAGAAGGCTAGCACAAACATAAGCAACGGATTGAACGAGGCAAGGCCTCCTACCTGGGAGCCTCCTAACTACTCAGCAGCCTCCACATAGTAGTAAGCTCCATCCCGGTAGTAGTCGTAGTCAGCGGGATCAGTCATCTCCTGGGCTCCATCATCTGGTTGCAGCATTAGTATCCAGAGAGAAAAGGGGAGCAAAGCAACGATGAGTACTCGTCCAAAGTACTCGCAAGACTGACATCAGAACTATGCTAAATATGCGTCATTATCAAAGGAAAGAGGCTATATCTTTGGACTGACTGCAGAAATGCCAGAATAGAGGGGGAAAGCCTAGTCCTATCAAAGACTAGCATCTTCAGGGTCTTGCAGCATTAGAAGAGTGCAAATTAGCATAATTAAACTAGCAAGTTTTATTTAACCACACCTAGAGATTCTTCCTCGACTCCCAGTGAGAAAGCAATCCCAGAGCCAACATTTCCATTGATACAACTCTTAGTGTCCGTTACCATGGACACGGCTATTCGAATAGATATACTTCCCTACAGGGGTGCACAAACTTGCCCAACACGCTCGATTAACTCTGGCCGGACACACTTTCCAGGTCATGCCCGACCTCGGCTGATCGACATGCCATAGTCCTACCTAGGCTCAACAGAGAGGCCACACACCGGTCTACATCCTAATCGCAAAGGGGTCATGGGCCAATCTCCCTTCACAATCCTTCGCGTTATGTGGACGGACGGTGTCAGTCCTGGCACCTATTTATACAAAGACGGTGCTTACGCGGGCCACCTGGGCGCGTGCCGCTCAACTATGACATCCGAAGAGCTTTCGGGCGAATGTACGACGCAGAGTGCCCATACTGATTCCCGCGTGGTGGTTAGTGCGAAACAGGCCAGAGGCCTTCTCAGATCACATATCCAAACCCATTAATGTTTTGTTAACTGCGGTGATGATCGATGATCCACGATATGTGGTCCCGTCACCCCATCTTGAGGACTTGTTACAAGGGCCAAGAATGCCCGGCCACGCCTCGTCATGGTTACACCAACACCCTCCAGGTCATCCTGACCTCAACATGTTTCTGTAATAAAATAAAGGTAACCGTGTGTCTATAACACCAAGGGGGGAACCCGAGGTGTCAACCTCGATGGATCCCACCCAATGTAATCGTCAAGGTGACCAGAGAGTAATCACCCTCGATGGTTCACACTTGAGGAATTGCACGACAGAGTCGTTGTCGGGAGTGGTGATGTCTACTACGCAAATTTATTCGTGTAGACTCGTGTTGGGCCTCCAAGCACAGAGTTTTGTTGGACAGTAGCCACTAGTGCAGCCGCACTGTACAAATGGTTTTTAACCCCTTTCCGTGACGTAGTCTGAAACCGTCGCCTTGCATGTGTGGGCGATGGGGGGGGGGGCTATCCCACACGACAGACAAAACCCGTCAGCGATGCCTGCACCCGGTCACACACGATGGGCAAAAATATATCGTTTGCGATTCGAAGGGCCATCACAAACAGACATATTGGGGAAGACGTGTGAGATGAGCTTATCATCCCACACAGGGAATCCCAAGGTTACGTCTCCATTCGTATTGCAGATCACACACAATTTTCTTCATAACATCGTTTGTGATAGGGCTGGTCACCACACACGATAATTATAATTCTGTCGTTTGCGTTATTCAAAACATCACTCACGGTGTCTAGACGAAACTATTTGGCATTGGGCTGCCCATCACACACACATGCTTAAGAAAACGTTTGTGATTGGGCGTCCTAACGCACACAGTTGTCGAGCAGAATTCGTGTGTGATTCCTCACCGATCCAACACACCAACTTTGTAGAAACCGTGTGGGTTTGTTGTGGTCATCGCCCACGGTGTAGTCCTAGAAACCGTCTGGAATGGGAACCCCCATAATAAGCCTGATTTCTCTATTATTTATAATCCATTTAGTAATCAAATTAACATTTCATATCAAGCACAAAATATATTTCTTATTCGTAGTACAGCAGCTAGAATTTCATAATTGAATTACATCAGGGTACAACATCATATAGGCATATACTGCCTAGCTACCCAATTGCACAACAGGACAAGGTTTCAAACGCAACATCTAAAACCTTTGGAAATTAAATATCATCATAGACGGTAAATAGACAGATGAGTCTCATCTAGAAAACTGTTAAAGCGGAAGGCAAATATTGAGCCTTCAATGATGTTGAAGGTCCTCGCAACTTTAGGCCAGTGCCTGTGGATGATTGCCCGCCCATCCTTCATCCTCTTGAGGAAGACTTCAAGATTATACCGTGGGTGTTGTATGAATACCTTCCTCGCCTCTTGATCATACAGGTGGTTTGAGACGTAATCATCGATGAACTGCCTTGAGAAGGACTGAAAACAAACATACGCATAAATATTTTTTTCTAAAATTTGAAATGGCGCAAAGGTAAAAAGGACAAGGTGAAAGAGATGGTACCATCCTATAGTTGACTGATGTCTTCTTCATTGTGCAGACAAACATCTTGTTGTTTTTCATAGCTAGTTTCTTTATCATAACAATCTTTCTGAGTTTCTTGATTTGACTGATATTCAAGGACACCTCATTTTCCCACATGCAAAAAGGGTCGAACAGTGGATCTAAACCTCTTACAGCAGGACCTACATGTGCAAGAACAAATTATTAAAAACATTAGTATTACAATGGTTTCTGCAAATTGCACAATAATGTGCTATTACCCAAACGACCATGGATGTGCAAACCTCGATGGTAAACATCAGTGTCCCCCATTGTTTGCCCCTGCAACATATTTAAGACAAATATTGATCAGGTTACAAGTGATATTTGGCATACTATCAGTGAAATATGTTAATGGAAAATAACCACATTGCGGATCCAACAGATTAGTTCGAGCCACATGGAAAAGCCAGTTATCTAAACCAAGCGTGCTAAGAACTAGGAAATATAGCAATTCTATATGTTTCACATGTATTTAGTACATCTAAATTCGATTTATTCGTCACATGCATAACAATACAAAATTGTACCAACAACAATCGTACATCACATTTCAGAATTGAAGTAAATAGTTAAATGATCACCACAACAAATGAACAAAATAATTAACTAAGCACCACATTGCACAATAGAACATACTAGAAGGTCAGGTTGCAGTAGCATTACATTGGACATTTCACTAGAATTTCTAAATGAAAGGCAGTAGCGGCACACGCAACAGGTAAACGAAACATGCTTAACCGGTGTAGCTAGGTGAACATAGGTCCTTAGTGATAAAGCTAAGAAAAACAAGCTATTCCTCATCGTCGGAGATATCGATGATGATGGGCTCCTTCAACTTGGAAGAGAACGAGGCCTCCACACCGTGAGTTCACCCCTCGTAGTGGTGAGTGTCCTGATCCTGCCCCGGCACCAACATGCCGGCTCTGGAGTTGAGGTAAGCACGGGCACGCTGAGAAAACACATAGAAGTCTTCGTCGAACTCACCGGCGGTGCCCTCGAGAAAAGACCACGAGCTGTCGTTTATAGAAGCCAACCTCGTGGCGGCGTCAGCGCGCAAGGCGTCGACGGTGGCCTCGACGGCGAGGTGCTCCTCCAAGATCTGGGGGTCGGCACGCATGGAAGCCATAGCTGCCTCATCTGCGCGCGCAGACGCGATTTGCTTCTCCGCAGCCAAATGCTCTTTGAGATCCTGGCTATACTGCGTGCACCATGGCTTTCAGCGGCGATTATTTGGAGGATGAGGATGGGGTGGTGATTTGGGTGATTTGGGTGATGTGGGATGGAGGAGGAGGGGGTGAGGGGGTATTGGGGAGCTGTGGATTACCTGACTAGATGGAGGAGGCCGAGCAGCAGGAAGGAGGCGGCGCTGCAAGCAAGCGGTGAAGGTTTGAACTAGGAAAGGTAGAGGAAGAGGGGGAAATGTGGCTTTTGGTTGGTACCAGGGAACGAGGGAGGTTGATATTTCCACGACAGACCAAAATTTTCATTTGGTGCAGAATAGTTCTCGATATCAACACATCACAAACGACGCCTGTGCTATACCCCGTGTGTGATGCACTTGGACGTGAAAATGTTTGTCTCCAAGCTTCCGACGTAAGATTGGGTACTACATTGCACACGGTTCGTTCCAAAAAATTGTGTGTGAGGAACTTCAATTTCATTTTCAATTGGAAGATGGAATGGGGTTATGGCGGCAAATTTTTGGTCTGAATTTCCCTGGTTACAGTTGTCATCCACGTCGTCGCATAATTTAACACCAATTGCTAATTTGGGTACTGCACAAAAGAGCCTACACCGCAGCCCGCACTTACTTAATCGAGCAATTAAACAGAGCTGGTTGGCCTAAACATTACTCTAACAAAAGACCAGCGCTCTAAACAAAGACTAATGTTCCGCCTGACGCTCGGCGATCTCCGCCACATCCTCCATGACCAGCTCGCGCTCGATGACCTCCAGGGGAAGGGGCTCCATGGCATCCATCGCCACATACTCTGCAAGCATCTCGCTATCCGCATCCGCCATCTCTTTGGAAAAAGCCGCCACGAGTTTGGTGTGGGCGGCCGCGGTCCGTGCATTGACGGCCTCCATCTTGGCAAGGGAGGTTGTCGACGAATGGACGGCTGCCCGAGCGCTCTCGGCGATTGCCAAGTCTTCGGGCGTAGGTTGCCGACCTTTGTCGGAGAAGGCCGCTGCTATTTGTGCGATGGCCAACACGAGCTGGGCATGGGCAGCATCGGCATAGGCGTGGGCAGCCGCCATTAGGGCTACGGCGGCCGCCGAGGAACGGACAGCTGCTATGCCGTTGTCGCCATTTACTATCCCGGTCACGAATGTTGCTGCCGCCATCTCAGATGCCGCACCTGCCCTTTCGGAGGTCGCAGCTGCCCTGTCGGAGAGTGCGGCCGCGCTCAAGGATGTTGTGAGCGCGTTCATTGCTGATGCAGCCGTGCTCGGGCCGGAGTGGGTCGCTGAAGTTGCCCTCACGACGCGGATCCACGTCCCCATCTTTCACCGGCGACGATTGAACAGTACAGTGGTCTTGGGGAACTAGTGTGACAGTGTGGTTGAAGCGCCGGCGGTGGACTGAAGCTTCCGGCCTAAGCCATATATGAGGATTGGCCCAAGATATTTTTATACCACATCACACACGTTTCATGATCAAGAACTGTTTGCGATGTTTTTGATTTTCATATTGCTTTGAAACGAAAAATGAAGTTACATTGGCAATTGAAGGTGTTTGGATGGCAATAACATTTATCTGCAGTGAACTCGCAACTATAAGACTGTGTGTTAAATATGGAATTATTCACGTTTGTTTATGCCCTTTTAAACATTTAAAGAGTTTTTTAGACATTTCATGTGCATAGTTCAAATTTGAACTACAGTTAAGCACATACTAGAGTGCACCTGAATGGGTTGAAAATCATCTATTTGTCACTAGATACATATTTTGGTCATCCAAGAAATGGAAATTAAATGAATTCCAAACCTCTCGGTATTTTGGCTCGGCCATAGACTTTGAGAAGACGTGTTTTCAAATTCCAGTAAAGCCAAATATCGTGAGAAATTCATAAAACTTGGCATGGTGTCATGTCATGGCGCATGTGTGTTGTGGTAAAAACAATGCCTAGTTCGGGACAAGTTTTGGCACAAACCTCTTACAAACCGAAGATTCTCACAAGAAGTCATGTGGTTCCAGTATGGAAAGTTCACATTTTATGTGCGAAACAACATCCGATGTCTCTTCTCGCCTTGAATTTATTTCTAGAGTCTCCATAGAGTAACATGAATGTGTCGTGCGAAACAATGGAATCTTACAGACTTTGTTTGGCCTTTTAAGTACATTAATTGATTTTTCTAGGCATTCAATGTGCATAATTCAAATTTGATCTACAATCACATGGTCCGGCTCATGAAAATATGTCGAAAAACCATATACGTTTCACTCACTGCATGTTTAGGTCCCACACAAGAAATGGGAATGAATTTCAAACATATCATCATCTTGGCTCGACCGCAAACATCGGGAAACTTAGTTTTTAAATTCATGTAAACGCAAACCTCGACAGAAATTTATGAAATTTGGGGGTGCCATCAATTGCCCTGTTGTGTGTGTTGTGGTACAAAAATTGCCCAATTTTGGACAAGTTTTGACACAAAGCCTCTTACAAATTAAACCAAAGGTTATCACAAACAAAGTCGTGTGTGCCGATAGGGAAAGTTCACATTTTATGTGCAAAACAAGATCCGTTGTCTTTTCTTGCCTTGAATTTATTTCTGGAGTCACCATAGAGCAACACATGACAGTCATGATAAACTGTGTATTTTTTCCAGGGTTCGTAAGACCTATTTAACACATTAATTGAGTTTTCTAGCCGTTTAATGTGCATATAATTCAAATTTGAACTATAATCACAAGGTCCAACACATGAAAAATAGGTTGACAAAATATATGCCTTTCCCTGGATGCATGTTTAGGTCCCACGCAAGAAATGGGAATGGCTTTCTAACATCTCATTGACTGTTGGCTCGGCCGCAAACATTGAGATACTTGGTTTTCAAATTCCAGTAAATCCAAAACTCGTCAGAAATTCATGAAACTTGGCATGGTGTGGTGACAAGCTTAAGGGAACACATATGCCATGGTAAAAAAATTGTGCAAATTGGACATGTTCTTGCACAATACCCTTACAAATCGGAGCTCCTCACAAGAAGCTTTGTGGTTTCGATAGGGAACATTATATATGCATGTCACATATGCGGGCGAAAAGACATCTGATGCCTCTTCTCTCCTTGATTTTCTTTATAGAAACAACACATACATGTTGGTGCGAAGTGCAAAAATATGAATAAATTAAGGGATCATCTGGCTTTTAAATACATTAATTAAGTTTTCGATGCATTATTTAATGATCTACAATCACAAGATCCAGGGCGGCAAAATGGGTTGAAAAATCATATATATGTGTCCTTGGATGCATGTGTTAGGTCACATGCAAGAAATGAGAACGAATTTCAAAGATCTAAGCATGTTGGCTCGACCACAAACATCGAGAAACTTGGTTTCCAAATTCTCGTAAATCCAACACTCCATCAGAAATTCATGAAACTTGGAATGGTGTCATGACAAGGCACACATATGTCGTGGTAAAAAAATACCAACTTGGACATGTTTTGTCAGAAGCCTCTTACAAACCGGAGGTTCTCACACAATAAGCTACGTCTAGTGGTTCTGTAATGTCACATATGCATGCCACATCTGTGGGTGAAACGACATCCGATGCCTCTTCTCTCCTTCATTTTTTTTCTAGAAACAACATAAAGCAATATGTGTGTACTGCAAAAATATGAAATTATTAAGGGTTCGTATGGCTTTTTTATAAATTAATTGAGTTTTATGTGCAATTAATGTACATAATTCAAATATGAACTACAGTCACAAGGTCTATGTTGGGCAAGGCCTCATCATATAAAGCACAAATATGTTGTGGTATTTTTAGTGTCCACTTTGAGAGAAAGAGGAAGCATTATTAATAGCCAACAAAGGCATTTTGGAACAAAAATCTGTCACGTTACCATCGCAAACGGGCGTATTATTTATAATTCGTGGACGTTCTACAGACCATTTACGTGCAGGCCACGTGTCGCTGTCTGTATTGGCAAGGAGGTAGCGTGCGGACAGGTGTTTGAGTAGACGGGTGGCGTGTGAGCAGTGTCATGCGCATGCTCATCGGGGTGATGTGTCCTTTGCCAATCGTCAAAGACGTTTCAGACTGAATACCCGTATGCAAACCGAGGGCAATTGTTCCTTCCCTACTAAGCCAAGCGAAAATCTGGCGCGAAGGAATTTTTTTCATTGCGTCATCGCAAACGGTTGTGAATGATGACCTGTGTGCCCTTCCTGATGCTACACCTTGTACTGGTGCTAACTGGTGAGGTTGTCATGCATGAAAAAAATCTGATGTGGGAAGGTAATTAAGGAGAGATATGAGTTTGGTGACCACATGAAGAAATAATGCCAAGCGCGTGAACCTTGTCAAAACACTTAAATGAAGGAAACTCACCAATGCATGCAAGAGTTTAGTTGCTAAATCATTAAATGAAGGGACCTCAGCAACAATGCTTTGTGGACTTGAGTTGCTAAGACATTTAATACACTAAGCACCCCAAGTAAGCACCGATCGATGCATTGGCAGCAGGAGTCAGGTAAGATTCGAATCTGTCATATTGGGTAAATTTTCATTTGTCAAATTGGAAACACTGAGATTTGTCCAATTTTGCAGGAACAAAATCACTATCACGGTGCGATTTTGCAACTGAAATTCAGTAAACATAGATTTCATTCATAGATCAAGCATTGGTCTTTGTACAAAATAGTTCAACTCGACGGCCAAATCGAACAAACTTTTCCCCATTTGTTGCCAACCACGTGCTGAAATAGCTAGTTCAACTATATATACTAGCTAATTTAAAGTAGGTGGGACAGTTCAATCATATCTATAGTTAGATGAACTGAACAAAATAGCCCCTAAATACTACTCCGGAGGGGCTTCGTGCTACTACCAGCAGCCTTCTCCTCTGTCGAGCGCGTTTAGTAAGAGGCAGACTAGGAGAAGCCTACCGACGAGCTAGAGGAGTCGAATTCGTCGGCTACCGCTGCTGCCCTCCGCCACTCCTGACGCGCCTCCTCGAAGCGGCGGGACTCGGCATAGATCTCCTCATTCTGCGCCATAGCTGCGGCGTCTGCTGCGGCCACGGCGGTGGTGAGCCTCTTTGCATCCTCGACCTGGCGCTCCTCCTCCTCATGTAGGAAGTTGATGTAGCGCGCTAGGCCACTGACGCAAAAGCCGAGCGGCTGTGCTTCGGCGGCGGCCTCCTCCCGCCTTCGGGCCGCGGTGGCGGAGCGGGTGATGGCCCCAGTAGCTGACCATGGGGTGGCTGCCAAGGCGGACGCTGGTGTGGTGGCGGGCAAGGAGGCAGCTAGTGGGGTGGCTAAAACGGCGGCCGGCGATGGGGTGGGGGCCACAGCGGTCGCCAGCAGCAGCTGCCTTCGGGCAAATGTGGAGGAGTGTGTGGTGGGTGCCATGTACACAGCCAACAAGGACGCCACACGCACTACACGCTTCTGGGTACTGCTCCGCCGATGTGGTGCAGCCTCCCAGCTGGAGCTGCCCTCTGGCGGAGTGGTGGAGCGACGACGACGGACAGGTGCCATTGGCGATTGGGGGAGAAGCAAACTTGGGAAGCTATGGGCAGGGAGGGGATGAATGAGATGTGGAGCCGCCGGCCGTGAGGGTTTATAAAGAAGGAGGCCAAGGCGAGCCGGGCGGGAAGCTTGCGTGCGTTCCTGCGCGGTTGCGCGGGAACGGGAAGCCCAAAAGAAACGATGCCCGCTCCCGAAGCATTGGGTGATTGGGGGATTTCAGCGAGCCGGACGGGAAGCTTGCGCGGGAACCTGCGCGCTCCCGAAGCGTGCACTCGAATCCTCAGGCGGCAATGCGGTGACAAGATGGGACGGAGGTGGGAGAAATGACAAGTACACAAACGGTTAATAAAAAAAGGTTTGTGTTTTACTACAAAGCAAACGGTCGTTCTGTATGCACCGTCGCGAATTAATCTACGCATCAGGTGGTTGATGCGGCCGCGGTGCGCTGTGCTCGCGTCTGTGCGCGCTTGCTCTGCAGGCGTCCACGCGCGAACGGTCACGTATGTTCGAGGTGCCATATGCATGCAGACGCGGTTGTGCCGCTCCCGGCGCCACCATGCAGTTAAGCGCTGCAAAAACTGCCATGCGGATGTGCCGAAATTCCAGGCCGTCCGGCGAAATTTATTCCCGCGACCATTTGCCTTCGTCTCCTCCACCTTCCGATCGTGCCACACAACACAATAAGCACACCCACGATCTCTTCATCGCTTCAACCTTCCCATGCGGATCTAATGGCGGCTGCCGGCACGGAGCGGCACTTCGCCAAAATTGTCAAAGTGGACACCCACATCAGGAAGACGGACCTCTCGGCGGTGTACACCAACGACCCGGTCATGGTGGTGAACTCCATCAACACGTTGGAGCAGCTGCTTGCTGAGGATGACAAGTACAAAGTGGTCGGCTTCGACCTCGAGTACACCGGCGGTCGTGCCGGGCATGATCAGAAGGTTGTCGTCGCCCAGTTGTGTGTGCGCCATCACGTGCTCGTCTACCACTACTGCCTGGCCACAAGTCCTTGTGAGCATTTCGCCAGGTTTGTCAACAGCCCCGACTACAGGTTCACAACGGTGGACACCACGAACGATCTAAAGGTGCTCAAGACTACGGGCTTGTCCTGCCAGAAGCTTGTCAACATCCAAAGTCAGTACAGGGTCTGGGGCGGCGAGAAGAAGAAGCAGAAGGACTCCCTGGTTGACCTCGCCGTGGCCATCATCGACCCCTACTACAAAGACATGAAGGCTAAGTGCCACAAGGACAAGTCTGCCTGGCACAAGGCCTGGGTGAACGAACTGGATGAAGAACACATCAAGTACGTGTCAAATGACGCGTACACAAGCTACGAGATGTATAGGAGGATCATTGACATGAGGAAGTGCCTCCTTCCTGTAGACGGCGAGGGATAGCCACAAGCAGAGCATTGTCGGCAACCGTCGTTAGAAGAATAGTATGATTTGCTGATCGTCTACTTCTTGTAAATTTATATTGAGGAATTTACATGTGTTGTGTAGTCACTTATGTAACTGGATGTTCAAGTTGGTTATGCAACATTAATGTAGGTGTTCTATAGATAGAGCATATAGATGTGCAAACAGAGCAAATCACATCTCATACAATTATTAGCAGCAATAGTCTGCCCACAACACACACAGGTTGTCATGATGAATCGTTTGGGTTATTTTTGGTCTTCCCACACAATTCTGATGAATGAACTGTTTGCCGGGTACCCACAACACACACGGTTGTCAGGATGAATCGTTTGGGTTATTATTGGTCTTCCCAAACAATTCTGATGAATGAACTGTTTGTCGGGTATCACACATGCCTTCTTGGGCTAACTCGATTGTGTTCTGCTTAATCAGCGCAAACAGTTTGCCCGAGTGAACTGTATGACGCACTACGAACACGTATGTAGTTTGTTAACCGTTTCTGCTATGTTCCATAATCACAAACAGTTCGTAAGAACAAACTGTCTGCCGTAGATCGCACACGCAACTATTTTCTGAATCGTATTTGATGGATCCTCTATCGCGCACGGTTTTCGTCATTGGCGGCGGAGCTTGAACTATACCGTTTGCAATTGATGGATCGCACGCAGTTTCGTCAAAGGGTCTTTGATTGATGTGTCGTCTTTGGACCATCTTGTAGTAGTGAGCAATTTTCCCTCAAGTGGATGACCTAAGGTTTATCAATCCGTGGGAGGTGTAGGATGAAGATGGTCTCTCTCAAACAACCCTGCAATCAAATACAAGAAATCTCTTGTGTCCCCAACACACCCAATACAATGGCAAATTGTATAGGTGCACTAGTTCGGCGAAGAGATGGTGATACAAGTGCAATATGGATAATAGATATAGGTTTTTGTAATCTGAAAATATAAAAACAGCAAGGTAGCAAGTAACAAAAGTGAGCACAAACGGTATTGCAATGCTTGAAAACAAGGCCTAGGGTCTGTACTTTCGCTAGTGCAATCTCTCAACAATGCTAATATAATTGGATCACATAACCATCCCTCAACGTGCAACGAAGAATCACTCCAAAGTTCTTATCTAGCGGAGAACATAAGAAGAAATTGTTTGTAGGGTACGAAACCACCTTAAAGTTATCCTTTCCGATCGATCTATCCAAGAGTTCATCATAAAATAACACCAAGTTATCCTTTCCGATCAATCTATCTAGAGTTCGTACTAAAATAACACCATATGATACGCATCAACCAACTCTAATGTCACCTAGATACTCCAATGTCACCACAAGTATCCATGAGTTAATTATACGATACGCATCAAACAATTTCAGATTCATAATACTCAATCCCGCAAAGAACCTCAAAGAGTGCCCCAAGATCTCTATCGGAGAACATGGTATGAAAACGTGCAATCAACCCCTATGCATAGATCCCCTAGGTCACCGGAATCCGCAAGTTGATGCCTCAACATATATCAAGTGAATCAATAGAATACCCCAATGTCACTACGGGTATCCCACGCAAGACGTACATCACGTGTTCTCAACCAAAATATTCAATCCAACATAACGACATCTCAAAGGGAAAGATTCAATTCATCACAACATGATAGCAAGGGAATAACATCATATGATCCGACTATATTAACAAAGCCCGTGATACATCAAGATCGTGACATCTCAAGCACACGAGAGCGAGTGATTGAACACATAGCTACTGGTACATACCCTCAGCCCCGAGGGTGGACTACTCCCTCCTCGTCATGGCCTCCGCCGGGATGATGAAGATGTCCACCGAAGATGATCTACCCTCTCCGGCAGGGTACTGGAATGCCTCCAGATTGGTTTTTCTTCGATACGGAGAGTTGCGACGGCGGAACTTCTGATCTAGGGTTATTTCTGGGGGTTTCTGAATATATAGGATTTTTGGGCATCGGTTTCACGCGAAGATGGGCCACGAGTGGACCACAAGACACCAGGGCACGCCAGAGGGGCCTGGCTCGCCCTGGTGGGTTGTGCCTACCTCGTGGCTCTCCTGGCCCTCTAATAACCCACAAGTATAGGGGATCGCAACAGTTTTCGAGGGTAGAGTATTCAACCCAAATTTATAGATTCGACACAAGGGGAGACAAAGAATACTTGAGAGTATTAGCAGTTGAGTTGTCAATTCAACCACACCTAGAGATTAAATATCTGCAGCAAAGTGATCAGTAGCACAGTAATATGATAGTTTTGATAGCAGTAGCAACAGTAACAGTAGCGGTAACAGTGGTACCAATAGTTTTGTAGCAGTTGGAACAGTAGCATCAGCAATAGTGACTTAGCGAAAACAATAAGTGGAAAACTCGTAGGCACTTGATACGTCTCCAACGTATCTATAATTTTTGCTTGTTCCATGCTGTTATATTATCATTCTTGGATGTTTTACAATCATTTTATAACAACTTTATATCATTTTTTGGGAGTAACCTATTGACATAGTGCCAAAGTACCAGTTGCTGTTTTTGCTTGTTTTTTATTTCGTAGAAAATCAATACCAAACGGAGTCCAATCGTGACGAAACTTTTTGGAGATTTTTTCTGGACTAGAAGACACCCAGTGGGCCAAAGAAGTGCCGGGGGAGTGGGCCTAGGAGACCACAACCCACTAGGGCGCGCCAGGGGGGCCCCGGCATGCCCTGATGGGTTGTGCCCTCCTCGGGGTCCCTCTCCACCGCCTCTGATGCCTATAAATTCCCAAATATTCCGAAAACCCTAAGGGAGTCAACGAAACACAATTCCAGCCGCCGCAAGTTCCAGAACCGCAAGATCCAATCTAAACACCATCACGTAGGGGTTCATCTTCCTCATAAGTGCCTCTCCGATCATGCGTGAGTAGTCCACCATAGACCTACGGGTCCGTAGGCAGTAGCTAGATGGCTTCTTCTCACTCTTATGATTCTCAATACAATGGTCTCTTGGAGATCTATTTGATGTAAACTTTTGCGGTGTGTTTGTTGGGATCCGATGAATTTTGAGTTCATGATCAGTTTCTATCCATGAATATTATTTGAGTCTTCTTTGATCTCTTATATGCATGATTGCTTATAGCATCGTATTTCTTCTTCGAATCTTTGGTTTAGTTAGGCCGACTAGATCGATTTTTCTTGCCATGGGAAGAGGTGCTTTGTGATGGGTTCGATCTTGCGGTGTTCTTTCCCAGTGACAGAAGGGGCAGCAAGACACGCATGTATCGTTGCTATTAAGGATAACAAGATGGGGTCTATTCTTACATGAATAGATCTTGTCTACATCATGTCATAGTTCTTATTGCATTACTCCGTTTTTCCATGAACTTAATACACTAGATGCATGTTGGATAGCGGTCGATGTGTGGAGTAATAGAGGTAGATGCAGGTAGGAATCGGTCTATCTATCCTGGACATGATGCCTATATAATGATCATCGCCTTGGATATCGTCATGACTTTTCAATTTTCTATCAATTGCCCAACAGTAATTTGTTCACCCACCGTGCGCTATACTCATGAGAGAAGCCACTAGTGAACCCTACGGCCCCCGGGTCTACTTTTCCAATATATTGCTCTCCGATCTATCTTTTTGCAATCTTTGTTTTCAGATCTACAAAACCAAAAACCCAAAAACATATTGTTGCATATTTACTCTTTTTATTTGTGTTCTTGAGAGATCTATCTCTCCTATCTATCACTACCTAATCTATCTTATTACCGTAGAGAGATTGACAACCTCTCTTTCAGGTCGGGTTGCAAGTATTTGTTGTTTGTGTGCAGGTGCTGCTTATTGGGTGGTGGTGATCCTCCTACTGGTTCAATAACCTTGGTTTCATAACTGAGGGAAATACTTACCGTCGCTGTGCTGCATCATCCCTTCCTCTTTGGGGAAATACCGACGCAGTCTCAAGCCACGTCAAAGGAATTTCTGGCGCCGTCGCCGGGGAGGAAGCGGTCTCTTCTACGTGCCTATCGTAGGCGCCCAGGGGACTCCATCATCATCTACCAGGTTCCTAATCACAAATCTCATCTCCTTGCAATTACATTATTTGCCATTTGCCCCTCATTTTCCTCTCCCCCACTTCACCAATTTGGCATTTTATTCGCCCTCTTTTTCGTTTGCCCTTTTTCTTGCTGGATCTCTTCCTTGTTTGCAATATTGTTTGCATAGTCACGATGACTCAAGAGAACACCAAGTTGTGTGATTTTTTCAATACTAATAACAATGATTTTATTAGTACGCCTATTGCTCCTCCCGCCACTAGTGCGGAGTCTTGTGGTATTAATGCCGCTTTTTTGAATCTTGTCATGAAAGATCAATTTGCCGGTAATCCTAATGAGGATGCCGCGTCCCATCTAAACACGTTCGTTGAATTGTGTGATATGCAAAAGAAAAAAGAGGTGGACAATGATATTGTCAAGTTGAAATTATTTCCTTTTTCCTTGCGGGATCGTGCAAAAATTTGGTTTTCCTCTTTGCCTCGCAATAGTATCGATTCTTGGAATAAGTGCAAGGATGCTTTTATCACTAAGTAGTTTCTGCCCGTGAAAATTATTTCCCGTAGGACGCAAATCATGAATTTTAAACAACTTGAGCATGAGCATGTTGCACAACCTTGGGAAAGAATGAAGTTGATGATAAGAAATTGTCCTACACATGGTTTGAATCTTTGGATGATCATACAAATTTTTTATGCGGGATTGAATTTTGTCTCTAGAAATCTTTTAGATTCCGCCGCGGGTGGTACTTTTATGGAGATTACTCTGGGTGAAGCTACTAAATTTCTAGATAATATCATGGCTAATTATTCTCAATGGCATACCGAAAGAGCACCTACTAGTAAAAAAGTTAATTCGGTAGAGGAAATTAGTACTTTGAGTGATAAAGTTGATGCTTTGATGAAATTGGTTGCTAGTAAAAATGTTCCTATTGATCTTAATGATGTGCCTTTCTCTACTTTGATTGAGCAAAATAGTGAATCCGTAGATGTGAATTTTGTCTCGCGCAACAATTTCAATAACAATGTTTATAGAGGTAATTTTAATCCTAGGCCTTTTCCTGGAAATTCCTCTAATAATTATGGTAATTCCTATGGTAATTCTTCTTACAATAATAATAGGAACACCTCTGATCTTGAGAGTAATATTAAAGAATTTATCAATGCGCAAAAGGCTTTCAATACTACGATAGAAGAAAAGTTGAATAAGATTGATGATATGTCTAGAAGCATTGATAGAATTTCTCATGATGTTGAAAATCTCAAGTTTAAAGCTTTTGTGCCTAAGATTGATGAATATATTAAAGCTTTACATGTCTCTATGGATGAAAGTAAGAAAAGAACCGTTATGCTTAGAGCTAAAAGAGAAATCTTAGAAAAATCTTTTTATAGTGATTGCCTTTATAAAAAAGATGAAGATCTTAAAGTGATTGGTGTTTCCTCTATTGATTCCTTGTTTAGTAATATTAAAATTTATAATGAAGGGACTGAAGTAGAGTCAACTTTAGCTAGAAGGCGTCCCAATAATTTGGAGGGTGAAAATCTTGATGAAATTTTTGATAAAAGTGGGTTTGAAGAGGTCAAAACTTTAACTAGTGATGTGCCCACTATCTTGGATTGCAAAGATTTTAATTACGATAGTTCCTCTTTGATTGAATGTATTTCTTTGTTGCAATCTATGTTGAATTCACCCCGCACTTATGAGCAAAATAAAGCTTTTACTAAACATATCGTTGATGCCATGATGAAATCTTTTGAAGAAAAGTTGGAGTTGGAGATTTCTATTCCTAGAAAATTACATGATGAGTGGGAACCTACCATTAAGGTCAAGATTAAAAATTATGAGTGCTTTGCTTTGTGTGATTTGGGTGCTAGTGTTTCCATGATTCCGGAATCTCTATGTGATGTGCTTGGTCTTACCAATATTGAAGAATGCTCTCTTAATTTGCACTTGGCGGATTCTACTATTAAAAAGCCTTTGGGAAGAATTAATGATGTTCTTATTCTTGCAAATAGGAACTATGTGCCCATTGATTTTATTGTGCTTGATATTGATTGCAATCCGTCTTGTCCCATTATACCTGGTAGACCGTTTTTACGCACTATAGGTGTCGTGATTGATATGAAAGAAGGCAATATTCGTTTTCAATTTCCACTAAGAAATGGTATGGAACACTTCCCTAGAACAAGAATTAAGCCACCATATGAATCAATCATGAGGGCATCCTATGGATCCAAAACCAAAGATGACAATACTTGAATCTATCAATTATACCTAGCTAGGGGCGTTAAACAATAGCGCTTGTTGGGAGGCAACCCAATGAATAAATAGTTTTTTGCTTTTTCATTTCTGTTTTTTTGTGTTGACACAATTATTCCTCTGTTATGATTGTGTTTTTATGGTTTATTTAGTGTTTGTGCCAAGTAAAGCCTTTAGGATGATTCATAGGATGAGTAGAAGTGATGCTGAATCTGAAACAGAAACTTTGCGTCCAGTATTTGAATTTTACTTTTTTTCTGGAACGTGATCTTGAGCTCAAATTTTAACACAGTTTTTCTATACAAATTCCTTACGTTGTCGTAATTTTTAAGAATTTTTAGAGTTACAGAAGTATGGGTAGAGTACAGATTACTACATACTGTTCTGTTTAAGACAGGTTCTATTTTCGTTGCATTGTGTGCTTGTTTTGATGAATCTATGGTTTGTATCGGGGGGTATAAGCCATGGTAAAGTTTAAATACAGTAGGTATAATGCAATTATAAAATTTGAATGGGTTTGCAACAGTACCTAAAGTAGTGATTTGCTTTATTATACTAACGGATCTCACGAAGATTTTGTTGAGTTTTGTGTGATTGAAGTTTTCAAGTTTTGGGTGAGATCACGATGGATGAAGGAATAAGGAGTGATAAAAAAGCCTAAGCTTAGGTATGCTACCACACCCCCAAGATATATCCAAAGAGAAACAAGCAACTAAGCTTGGGGATGCCCCCGAGTGGCATCCCCTCTTTCTTCTAACGACCATCGGTATTTTACTTGGAGCTATATTTTTATTCGTCACATATCATGAGTTTTGCTTGGAGCGTCTTGTATCTTTGCTTGCTTTGTTTGTTAGTTTTCTCTTTGTATCCTTGCTGGACACACCTATTTGATAAAGCCAAAATCATGCTATGATTTGTTAGAATTGCTCTATGTGCTTCCCTTAAACTTTTTGAGCTATAGGATTGCTCTAGTGCTTCACTTATATCTTTTTGAGCACGGTGTGCTTGGAAATTTTTGTAGAAATACTCTCATGCTTCACTTAGATTAATTTGAGAGTATGAAAATTTTGAATAAATCCTCTCATGCTTCACTTATACCTTTTTGAGAGATGAAATCTTTATGCTCATGTGCTTCACTTAAATTTGTTTGAGCTTGCCAAAAAGCAATGGCAATATATGAAACTAGTCCCAAAGTGATAGATATCCAAGGAGGATATAATAAAAACTTTCATGAATATCATTGGACAAATTAAATTTGATTCTTTGTAATAGTTTTGAAACATGATGATAGTAATATGTGAGTCATGTTAGTAAGTAATTATGCTTAGTAGGAATATTGGTGTTAAGGTTTGTGATTCCCTATGCAAGTACGAAAGTCAATAGTTATGCAATGAAATAACATCCTACTTGCGGTGCATTATTCGGTGTTAGTTATGTTCGATGCTCACTTATGTGAATTTTCGTTTCTTGGTTTGGTTGCTTCCCAATCTATTTGCTAGCCTCCATTTGTACTAAGTAGAAATACTACTTGTGCATCCAAAATCCTTAAACCAAGTTTTGCCTTATGAGTCCACCATACCTACCTATATGTGGTATTTCCATGCCGTTCCAAGCAAATTTGTATGTGCCATCTCTAAATTTTCAAAATAAATTTTCTCTTTTGTGTGCCCGTACCGCTCATGAAACGGTGGGGAGTGTCCAATATTTTTCCATGCTAGATGTGTTATTCTCAAGATGAGTGTTTATTCACTTGTCATTGCACGAGAGTTCGGCGGTGATAGGGATGCCCATTCCCGAAATGAAAAAGAAAAAATATTTACTTTATGTTGTCAAAATAATAAATTCCTTGGAAAGTGTTGGTATGGAAGGCAACCGTGGATACGGCCCGCCATGGAAAGTGAAAGTTTGGTGGAAAAAGGAATAAACTTTATTTTCTGTTTGGGAACCGCCTATGCTATATCTAGCATGGAAAGTATTGTGAGCTACTTTGTCATTTTCGTTGACAGGAAAAGCATGCCACCCAAAATATTTTTCTCTCTCAATTTAAACCATGAGCTCTGGCACCTCTACAAATCCCTATTTCCCTCTGCGAAGGGCCTATCTATTTACTTTATGCAATTTTTATTTTTTGCTTTGAGTCTCCATCTTCTCTTATAAGCACCAACTAGGGGGCACTATGATCGTACTTGAGCATTGGGCATAGCTAATATTTGAGTGTGTTTCATGAATGGATCAATGATTGAGCATGATGGGCTAGGGATAAGTTTCTTTAGTGTTGATATTTTGAAAGACATGGTTGCTTGTTGACATGCTTGAGTATTGAAGTCATTATGTTAAAACTAGACTATTGCTTTGAATCATTTACAAGTCCAAATGTCCATGCTATACAAAAGAAAAGAATATGATGAACATGTTAGGCAGCATTCCACATCAAAAATTCTGTTTTTATCATTTATCTACTCGAGGACGAGTAGGAATTAAGCTTGGGGATGCTGATACGTCTCCAACGTATCTATAATTTTTGCTTGTTCCGTGTTGTTATATTATCATTCTTGGATGTTTTACAATCATTTTATAACAACTTTATATCATTTTTTTGGGACTAACCTATTGACATAGTGCCAAAGTGTCAGTTGCTGTTTTTGCTTGTTTTTACTTCGTAGAAAATCAATACCAAACGGAGTCCAATCGCGATGAAACTTTTTGGAGATTTTTTCTGGACCAGAAGACACCCAGTGGGCCAAAGAAGTGCCGGGGAAGTGGGCCTAGGAGACCACAACCCACCAAGGCGCGCCAGGGGGGGCCCAGCTCGCCCTGATGGGTTGTGCCCTCCTCGGGGTCCCTATCCACCGCCTCTGATGCCTATAAATTACCAAATATTCCGAAAACCCGAAGGGAGTCGACGAAACACAATTCCAGCTGCTGCAAGTTCCAAAACCGCAAGATCCAATCTAAACACCATCACGGAGGGGTTCATCTTCCTCATAGGTGCCTCTCCGATGATGCGTGAGTAGTCCACCATAGACCTACGGGTCCGTAGGCAGTGGCTAGATGGCTTCTTCTCTCTCTCTCTCTCTCTTATGATTCTCAATACAATGGTCTCTTGGAGATCTATTTGATGTAAACTTTTCCGGTGTGTTTGTTGGGATCCGATGAATTTTGAGTTCATGATCAGTTTCTATCCATGAATATTATTTGAGTCTTCTTTGATCTCTTATATGCATGATTGCTTATAGCATCGTATTTCTTCTTCGAATCTTTGGTTTAGTTAGGCCGACTAGATCGATTTTTCTTGCCATGGGAAGAGGTGCTTTGTGATGGGTTCAATCTTGCGGTGTTCTTTCCCACTGACAGAAGGGGCAGCAAGACACGCATGTATCATTGCTATTAAGGATAACAAGATGGGGTCTATTCCTACATGAATAGATCTTGTCTACATCATGTCATCGTTCTTATTGCATTACTCCGTTTTTCAATGAACTTAATACACTAGATGCATGCTGGATAGCGGTCAATGTGTGGAGTAATAGAGGTAGATGCAGGCAGGAGTCGGTCTATCTATATTGGACGTGGTGCCTATATAATGATCATCGTCTTGGATATCATCATGACTATTCGATTTTCTACCAATGGCCCAACAGTAATTTGTTCACCCACCGTGCGCTATACTCATGAGAGAAGCCGCTAGTGAACCCTACGGCCCCCGGGTCTACTTTTCCAACATATTGCTTTCCGATCTATCTTTTTGCAATCTTTGTTTTCAGATCTACAAAACCAAAAACCCAAAAACATATTGCTGCATATTTACTCTTTTTATTTGTGTTCCTGAGAGATCTATATCTCCTATCTATCACTACCTAATCTATCTTATTACCGTAGAGAGATTGACAACCTCTCTTTCGCGTCGGGTTGCAAGTATTTGTTGTCTGTGTGCAGGTGCTGCTTATTGGGTGGTGGTGATCCTCCTACTGGTTCGATAACCTTGGTTTCATAACTGAGGGAAATACTTACCGTCGCTGTGCTGCATCATCCCTTTCTCTTTGGGGAAATACCGACGCAGTCTCAAGCCACGTCAGCACTGGATCGGTGAACTCGTTGGATGATATTCATCATATAACAGTCATAACCTAGGGCGACACAGAACTAGCTCCAGTTCGTCAATGTAATGTAGGCATGTATTCCGTAAATAGTCATACGTGCTTATGGAAAGAACTTGCATGACATCTTTTGTCCTACCCTCCCGTGGCAGCGGGGTCCATAAGGAAACTAAGGGATATTAAGGCCTCCTTTTAATAGAGAACCGGAACAAAGCATTAACACATGGTGAATACATGAACTCCTCAAACTACGGTCATCACCATGAAGTATCCCAAATATTGTCACTATGGGGTTGACGGATCATAACACGTAATAGGTGCATATGACTAGGCAAGATTGGATCAAGAACATGGATATAGAGATGATAACATAAACGGTTCAGATCTGAAATCATGGCACTCGGGCCCTAGTGACAAGCATTAGACATAGCAAAGTCATAGCAACATCAATCTCAGAACATAATGGATACTAGGGATCAAGCCCTAACAAAACTAACTCGATTACATGATGAATCTCATCCAACTCCTCACCGACCAGCAAGCCTACGAAGGAATTACTCACTCCCGGTGGGGAGCATCATGGAATTGGCCATGGAGAAGGGTTGGTAATGATGAAGACCGAAGATTCCCCTCTCCGGAGCCCCAAACAGGCTCCAGATCTGACCTCCCGATGAAGAACAGGAGGTGGCGGCGGCTCCATATCGTAAAACGCGATGAAACTTTCTCCCTAATTTTTCTCTCCGAAAATAGGAATTTATAATGGCAGAATTAGGGTCAGTGGGTCCCTGAGGTGGGCACAACCCACCAAGGCGCGCCCAGGGGGCCTGGCGCGCCCTGGTGGGTGCTGGCCACCCTGGCCCCCCTCTTCGGTAGATTTTGGCTCCAATAATTCTTATATATTCTGAAATAATTCTCCAAAAAGTTTCGTTCCATTCCGAGAACTTTTACTTCTGCACAAAAACAACACCATGGTAATTCTGCTGAAAACAGCGTTAGTCCGGGTTAGTTTCATTCAAATCATGCAAATTAGAGTCCAAAACAAGGGCAAAAGAGTGAGGAAAAGTAGATATGTTGCAGACATATCACCCTCCAATGAAGCTTCTAGTGCCTCTCTTGTTCCAAAAAAATCGTCAAAAAGTTTCGTTGCCTTTGGAGAACTTTGATTTCTGCACAAAAAACAACACCACGGTAGTTCTACTGAAAACAGCGTCAGTCCGGGTTAGTTCTAAATAAATCATGTAAAGTGCATCAAAACCATATAAAAGTATTATAAACATAGGTTAATGTGGCATGAATACTTCATAAATTATCGATGCGTTGGAGACATATCAGCATCCCCAAGCTTAATTCCTACTCGTCCTCGAGTAGGTAAATGATAAAAGAAATAATTTATGAAGTGTGAATGCTAGCATAGTGCATAAGTTTGATCAATGATAATTTCAACCACTTTTCCTAGCATCATAACAGCAACTCTTTCTCATAAAACTCATCACGATAAAGTAGCACCAATTCACATGTTATGGTTCAAACAATGAATTCTCTTGAAACTTAACAACCTATGTTCTTAGTCACCAAACAATTGCAATTCAACTTATTCTCAACAAAGTCTAAGTAAGAGCTCCACATACTCAATCATCATATAGTCTTCTATGATTGCTAGTACTCAAAGCATATTTTTAGAACAAATGGCATACATCGAACACAGAGAAAGATAGGGGCTTAATGTTTTGCTTCCCAACCCATTTATCATAGAGATAATTGTCAACAATAATAAGTCAAGATCAAATATATTTGACTGGCCATATGTGCCTAGATCTTTCCCCACCACATGATGCTTGCCAACTAGAGAATAATTGAGGTTGAAATGAGAATGCATACTATTGACTCTTGCATAAAAGTAAATATTGAAAGGTAAAAGATAGGCCCTTCGCAGAGGGGAGCAGAGGTTGTCATGCGCTTTTTGGTTTTGTATGCACAATCCCTTAATGCAAAAGAACGTCACGTTATATTGCCCCTTATGATAGCAACCTTTATTATGCAGTCCGTCGCTTTTATTACTTTGCCATCACAAGTTCATACAACGCTCAATTTTCTCTTACACTAAATGATCAAACACATTTATAAGCAATTTTTATTGCCTTGTTGCACCGATGACAACTTACTTGAAGGATCTTATTCAATCCATAGGTAGGTATGGTGGACACATATGGCAAAACTGGGTTTAAGGATTTTGGATGCACAAGTAGTATTTCTACTTAGTACAAGTGGAGGCTAGCAAATAGATTGAGAAGCAACCAACCAAGAAACGAAAATTCACATAAACGGGCATTAAGCATAACTAACACCGAATAATTCACCATAAGTAGGATGTAATTTCATTGCATAACTATTGACTTTTGTGCTTGCATAGGGAATCACAAACCTTAACACCAATATTCTTACTAAAGCATAATTACTCACTAACATGACTCACATATTACTATCATCATGTCTCAAAACTATTACAAGGAATCAAGTTTAATTTGTCCAATGATGAAAGTTTTTATTATATCCCTCTTGAATATCTATCACTTTGGGACTAGTTTCATATATCGCAATTACTTTTGACAAGCTCAAACAAATTTAAGTGAAGAACATGAGCATAAAAAATTTCATCTCTCAAAATAATATAAGTGAAGCATGAGAGAATTTCTTAAAAAATTAAAGCACACCGTGCTCAAAAAGATATAAGTGAAGCACTAGAGCAATTGACAAGTTACTCCAAAAGGATATAAGTGAAGATCAATGAGTAGTCAAACAATTAAGTAGCTATGTGAGGACTCTCTCTCTCAATAAAGATTTTTAGATCTGAGTATTTTATTCAAACAGAAAACTAAATAAAAATAGCACTCCAAGAATAGCACATGTCATGTGAACGAATAAAAATTTAGGCTCAACATATGCTAACCGATAGTTGACGAAGAGAGGTGGGATGCGTAGCATCCCCAAGCTTAGATGCTTGAGACTTCTTGGAATATTTACTTGGGGTGCCTTGGTCATCCCCAAGCTTTAGCTTTTGTATCTCGTTCAATCCTCTCATATCAAGGTTTCACCTATTCTCAAAAACTTCATCCACACAAAACTCGAAAAGAACTCGTGAGATAGGTTAGTGCACATAATAATAAATCAACTCTTTATGTACTGCCAAGACAAGTTGCACAATAATTTTCAAACATCATCTACTGTTTACTATCGTTTCCACAATTTATATCTACCAATATAGGCTATGGAAACTATAGGATAAGTAGATAACAAAACTATGACAGCAATCTGCCCAAACAGAACAGTCTGTAGCAATTTATGAACACAGTGTACTTCTATAACTCAAAAAATTATGAAAATTTAGCATGTGATAAAGAATTTATATGACAACACTGTGTAAAAATTTCAGAAACTTTCCACATCCAGTAAAATATCAAAATTCAAACACTACAGAGAAAGTTTCTGTTTTTACACAGCACACATCAAACATGCAATGCATGCATCCTAAGGCAATTCTTGGAAAATTTTATTGAAAAACTAGATGATAAATAACACCTAACATAAAATAACAAAATATAATGATGATCCAAGCAAAGCACATATTATGTGACGAATAAAAATATAGCTCTAAGTAAGATATACCGATAATGTTGAAGACGAAAGAGGGGATGCCATCCAGGGCATCCCCAAGCTTAGGCGCTTGAGTCTTCCTTGGATATTACCTTGGGGGTGCCATGGACATCCCCAAACTTAGGGTCTTACCACTCCTTATTCTTCTTATATCAGTGTCTCACCCAAAACTTGAAAACTTCAATCACACAAAACTTAACGGAACTTCGTGAGATGGGTTAGTATAGTAAATATAGATCATTCACTTAGGTACTGTTAAGACAAGATTCATAATTGTTACCACATAATACCTAATGTATTCTACCATTCCCATAATTTATATCTCTGAATATAAGCTATGGAAACACTAAAACAAGCAAACTATGCATGCAAAACAGAATCTGTCAAAAACAGAACAGTCTGTGAAGATCTGTAGTATAACCATACTTCCCTTTCTCTAAAAATTCTGAAAACTTAGGAAAACCTGAAGAATTTGTATATAAACACTTTTTAAAAATTTCAGATCATTATCACGCTCCAGTAAAAAATAAAATTCCTGTACTGGAGTCAAAAGTTTCTGTTTTAGTTCAGCATCAATTCTACTCATCTTGTGAGTCATCCCAAAGGTTTTACTTGGCACTTTATTGATATAAAATACACAAAACATGATTACTACAGTATATTAATCATGTGAACACAGAAAAACAAAAGGTAAAAGTGTTGGGTTGTCTCCCAACAAGCACTTTTCTTTAATGCCTTTTAGCTAGGCATGATGATTTCAATGATGCTCACATAGGAATAATAATTGAAACATGCAAGAGAGCATCATGAATCTCATGACAAGCACATTTAATTCTAACCCACTTCCTATGCATAGGGATTTTGTGAGCAAACAATTTATGGGAACAAGAATCAACTAGCATAGGAAGGCAAAATAAGCATAACTTTGAATCTTTCAACACATAGAGAGGAAACTTGATATTATTGCAATTCCTAAAGCATATGTTCCTCCCTCATAATAATTTTCAGTATCATCATGAAGGAATTTTACAATATAACTATCACATAAAGCATTCTTTTCATGATCTACAAGCATAGAATTTTCATTACTCTCCACATAAGCAAACTCCTTTTCATCCATGGTAGTGGGAGCAAACTCAACAAAATAACTATCATGAGACACTTGATTGACATAACCACATTCAATATTAAAATCATGATGACAAGTTTCATGGTTACTATCACTCTTTATAGCATACATGTCATCATCATAATCATCATAGATAGGAGGCATGCCATGATCATAATAAATTTGCTCATCAAAACTTGGGGGACAAAAAATATCATCTTCATCAAACATAGCATCCCCAAGCTTGTGGCTTTCAATATCATTAGCATCATGGATATTCAGAGAATTCATACTAGCAACATTGCAATCATGCTCATCATTCAAGGAATTCTCATTAAGTATTTTCATAAATCCTTCCTCTACCAATTGAGCACAATTTTCCGAACCATCATTTTCACGAAAGACATTATAAAGACGAAACAAATGATGCAACCTAAACTCCATTTTTTGTAGTTTTCTTTTATAAAACCAAACTAGTGAAAAACAAGAAACTAAAAGATTTAATTGCAAGATCTATAGATATACCTTCAAGCACTCACCTCCCCGGCAATGGCGCCAGAAAAGAGCTTGATGTCTACTACGCAACTTTATTCTTGTAGACTCATGTTGGGCCTCCAAGCGCAGAGTTTTGTAGGACAATAGCAATTTTCCCTCAAGTGGATGACCTAAGGTTTATCATTCCGTGGGAGGTGTAGGATGAAGATGATCTCTCTCAAACAACCCTGCAATCAAATACAAGAAATCTCTTGTGTCCCCAACACACCCAATGCAATGGCAAATTGTATAGGTGCACTAGTTCGGCGAAGAGATGGCGATACAAGTGCAATATGGATGATAGATATAGGTTTTTGTAATCTGAAAATATAAAAACAGCAAGGTAGCAAGTAACAAAAGTGAGCACAAACGGTATTGCAATGCTTGAAAACAAGGCCTAGGATCCGTACTTTCGCTAGTGCAATCTCTCAACAATGCTAATATAATTGGATCACATAACCATCCCTCAACGTGCAACGAAGAATCACTCCAAAGTTCTTATCTAGCGGAGAACATAAGAAGAAATTGTTTGTAGGGTACGAAACCACCTTAAAGTTATCCTTTCCGATCGATCTATTCCAAGAGTTCGTACTAAAATAACACCAAGTTATCCTTTCCGATCAATCTATCTAGAGTTCGTACTAAAATAACACCATATGATATGCATCAACCAACTCTAATGTCACCTAGATACTCCAATGTCACCACAAGTATCCATGAGTTAATTATACGATACGCATCAAACAATTTCAGATTCATAATACTCAATCCAACACAAAGAACCTCAAAGAGTGCCCCAAGATCTCTATTGGAGAACATGGTATGAAAACGTGCAATCAACCCCTATGCATAGATCCCCTAGGTCACCGGAATCCGCAAGTTGATGCCTCAACATATATCAAGTGAATCAATAGAATACCCCAATGTCACTACGGGTATCCCACGCAAGACGTACATCAAGTGTTCTCAACCAAAATATTCAATCCAACATAACGACATCTCAAAGGGAAAGATTCAATTCATCACAACATGATAGCAAGGGAATGACATCATATGATCCGACTATATTAACAAAGCCCGTGATACATCAAGATCGTGACATCTCAAGAACACAAGAGAGAGTGATTGAACACATAGCTACTGGTACATACCCTCAGCCCTGAGGGTGGACTACTCCCTCCTCGCCATGGCCTCCGCCGGGATGATGAAGATGGCCACCGGAGATGATCTACCCTCTCCGGCAGGGTACTGGAACGCCTCCAGATTGGTTTTTCGTCGATACGGAGAGTTGCGGCGGTGGAACTTCTGATCTAGGGTTATTTCTGGGGGTTTCTGAATATATAGGATTTTTGGGCATCGGTTTCACGCGAAGATGGGCCACGAGTGGACCACAAGACACGAGGGCGCGCTAGAGGGGCCTGGCTCACCCTGGTGGGTTGTGCCCACCTCGTGGCTCTCCTGGCCCTCCAACGAAGCTTCTAGTGCCTCTCTTGTTCCAAAAAAATCGTCAAAAAGTTTCGTTGCATTTGGAGAACTTTGATTTCTGCACAAAAAACAACACCACGGTAATTCTGCTAAAAACAGCGTCAGTCTGGGTTAGTTTTAAATAAATCATGTAATTTGCATCAAAACCATATAAAAGTATTGTAAACATAGGTGAATGTGGCATGAATACTTCATAAATTATCGATACATTGGAGACGTATCAAATGGCGAAGGAGGAATCACCCTCGATAACCACAACCGACTAGCTACACTACAGAGTTAGCATCATGAGGACTTTACAAAGTGTCACACTCGGTACTCGATAGTAGCTCTGTAGAGTCATACAACTAAGGGGGTGTGCGGTGAATGTGACGGGCATGGCTTGTCAATCTGTTGATCGAGTCTTCGAGTCGTCGATGATGAAGCAGGGGCAACTGGGACTAAGGGGTCACAGGGGATCATTAATAAACCTATACTAAGCAGGTAATATAATAGTAGGTACAACAATAGTTTAACAAAAGCAGGCTATGCATCAGAATAGGGGTTATCTACAACAGTAGAAAAAACTAATGCAAGCATGAGACGGAAGGAAACGGGCGATATCGAAATGATCAAGGGGGGTTGCTTGCCTGGAAGCTCTGCTGCAAGTGGTTGAACATCAGCGGCATAGTCGTACACGGCAGCAACGTCAGTCTCGGTGTCTACCGGAGAGAAGAGGGGGAGAAACAATAAATACAAAGCAAGCAAATGCAACACGATGCATGTCATGGCAATATGCAGTGCTAGCGATGAACTAACGCAGTACTACATGTTACAGACGGTGCGGGAAAATATCTGACGATATTTCCTGGGTCTCTGGTTACTACCGGACAGATGAATCGTATGGAAGAGTTCCAAGTTCATCATGCTAGGGGCATGTGACAGATGAACGGACAGCGTTCGGATTCGTGGGATTTTTCTGAGCAACTTTCATACATAAATTATTTTCATCTGACTTACAGATTATTTTATATTAATTTTCAAAGTTTTAATAATATTCTAAAATAAACAGATTTAATTTAATTCAAAAAAACATTTATTACATCAGCATGATGTCATCATGACATCAGCAGTCAACAGTCAGTTTGACTGGTCAAACTGACCAGTGGGACCTAGCTGTCATAGACAGAGGGGTTAACCAGTGTTTAAACTAATCTAAATTCAATTAAATAGCAGGGGGACCCACATGTCATGGACTAATTAAGGTTAATCTAATTATTATAACTAGTTTGGTTAATTAAACGGGCTGGCCCGCATGTCAGCGGTTGTGGACCGCCCAGTCAGCAGTTGACCACGGTCAACTAGTCAATGGGGGCCCGTGGGGGCCACTGGCAGCGACACTGGGGGTGGCCCCAGGTCGGCCAGGTCAGCTCCGACGATCGGAGCATCGCCGGTGACCAAATCCCACGGCGACGCATTCGGGAGGTGCTTGGGATTCGCCTACAGGGGCTTATTTGTGGCGCGGAGACGTGCGTTCGGGAGCTGTGACTCGCGCGCTTCCATTCCGACCAGCGAGAGGAGCTGGGGTAGCCGGTGCTCGCCGGAATCGAGCTCACGGTGGCGGCCAAAGCTCGGGCTCGAAGCAATCGAGCCTAGGGGCTCGCCTTCGTCATTTTAAAGGCCCGGGCAGCACCTACGCGCGACTACGGACACGCCGGCATGCTCAGCTAAGCCCGAGGGGCACTACAGCGACGGAGCTTCGGCAATGGCGCAGGGCGACTAGGGCGAAGCAGCAAGGGGAAAGGAGAGGTCGGAACAGCGGGGAGCTCACGACGTCGTGTAGGGAGGAGGCAGCGGGCTCGGGGAGGCCGGGGTTGTCGGAGGGGAGCGAATCGAGCGGCGGATGCGGCGGCCGTGGAGGAGAAAGACGACTCGCTTTTGGTTGAAGCAGAGCTCTCCGCTCGATCTCGCGAGCGTGGACGACGGAGGAGGTTGGGGCGGAGCTGCTGGACACCATGGGGGCGCGGAGACGACGGTGGCCGTGGCTACGCCGGAGCCATGGCGACGGCAGGGCTCGGGCCTACGTGCGGGAGGAAGAAGGCGAGGTAGGAGGGGAATCTGGGGCTAGGGTTAGGGTTCGAGGCATCGGGCGACGCCTTGTAGTCGCCGGCGGATGGCCGGCGCGTGGCCATCTGCGGCCCTGGACACGCGCGCGCCGTCCACCGCGTCAGGGAGGAGCAGTAGGAAGGGGATGGCCCCACTGGTGGGCTCGGCCGGCACTGTTTGACTTAGGCCCAGCTCACCAGTAGCCAGGTTAGTTTTCTTTTCCCCTTTTTGATTTAGTTTTATTTATTCTGTTTTGACTTAAAACCATAACTAAAAAGACTTTTATAAAATAAGTCAACTGGCCTAATATTAGCATGGTAATATTTGACAGAGCCATAAAAAGTTTGGGGCATTTTGAAAATGTTTGGAATTTTACATAATTCAAAAAGCATTTAAATGATAGAATTAGCCTCTGTTAAATTGTTTTAGAGGCACTTAAATACTTGACAAAAAGTTGGTTACGATTTTATAAATACCAGGTGAATATCTGTAACCCAAACATGATTTTTGTTTTCTGGTTTGCAAAAATATTTAAACCACTTATTAAATGAATTTGAATTGCAAAAGACTTTTGAAATGAGATAGGATTCAAATGTGATCATGCATTGTTTAGCAAAATGGATTAGCTTAAACTTGGTCATCATTGTAGCTTGATTACATGGGTTACTGTAGCTGATAATCCAGGGGTGTTACACTCCACCAGCGCAGCACTAACCACTTGGTTCGTTGCCACCAAGTATAGCAACAACGGCTCCTCTGGTTTAGGCGCGACTAGGACTCGCGTTGAGGATGGGTATTTCTTCAATTCTTCCAGCGTTACCTCCGCTTCCGGGGTCCACGTCATCGGGCCCGCCTTTTTCAGGATTTTTAAAAACGACAGGGCGTGCTCTGCAGATTTGGAAATGAAGCTGCTGAGGGCAGCGATGCAGCCTGCCAGGCGGTGCACGTCCTTGATGCGCTTTGGTGCCTCCAACTGTTCGATTGCCTCAATCTTGTCGGGGTTGGCTTCGATCCCGCGCTGTGACACAAAGAACCCGAGGAGCTTGCTAGAGGGGACTCCAAACACACATTTCTCGGGGTTGAGCTCCAAATTGATCTTGCGCAAGTTCGCAAAGGTCTCTTCTAGGTCTTGAATCAACATGGCCTTGTCCTTGGTTTTGACCACTATGTCGTCCATGTATGCTTCCACATTCCTATGTAGCCGCGGCCCAAAACCAATCTGAACAACCCTTGCGAATGTTGAACCGTCAATCTTCAACCCAAAAGGCATACACTTGAAACAGTACGTGCCGCAAGGAGTGATGAATGTCATTTTCTCCTCGTCTTCTTTGGCCATGAAGATCTGGTGGTAGCCAGAGTAGGCGTCAAGGAAAGACAAAAGGTCGCAGCCAGTGGTTGAGTCCACTATCTAATCGATGCGCGGCAAGGGGAAGGGGTCCTTCGGGCAAGCCTTATTGACATCAGTGAAGTCGATGCAAAGTCTCCACTTCCCGTTCGCCTTGCGCACTACCACTGGATTCGCCAACCAAGTTGGGTGGATCACACCTCTTATCAGGCTTGTTGCTGCTAGTTTCTTGATTTCTTTGACAATAAACTAATGCCATTCCAGGGCTTGCTTTCGGTCCTTCTGCTTGATGGGGCGTGCATGGGGACAAATTGCAAGGTGGTGCTAAATCACCTCCCTGGGAACACCGGGGATGTCGGACGGTTGCCAGGAAAACACATCGACATTCGCCCACTGGAAGGAGACGAGCGCACTTTCCTATTTGCTGTCGAGGGTGGCACTTATAGTGAAAGTGCCACCCTCACCGTCCTCCCGTGCAGCCACTTGTTTCATCTTCGGGATGGCCACCTTGTTTTCCTTGCTCCTGGCGGCAGAGGTCTCTGGTAAGTCCTCGACGGGCGTGGTGCACTCCTTGGTGCGCTTCCCGGAGTCCTTACGAGATTCATCGGAATTCTTGTTCTTGTCCTTCCCCCCAGGAGCTTCGCCGGCAGGAGTGAATGCCTCATCGGCACACGTTGCCACTGCCTTCCGGAAGAGCTTGTCGACGCAGAGGACTGCATCCTTGTTGTCAATGCGGAGGTGATGACGCTCATCGGCCCTCGCATCTTGAGGGTATTGTAGGCGTGGTGAGACACCACCGTAAACTTCGCCAGCGCCTGTCGGCCCAAAATGCCATTGTATGGCAACGACATCTTCGCGACGTCGAAAACGACCCTCTCTATCCTGAAGTTGAGCTCGCTACCAAATGTGACCGGCAGATTATCTTCCCCTTGGGCTGGGATCTTCATGGGTTGACTCCTTGAAAAGACCCTGTCGGTTTGAGATCCGAGTCGGGAATCTGCAGACGCTTGATTATGTCTGGTGATATCAGATTCAGACTAGCTCCACTATCGACCAACATCTTTGTGATCCTGAGGTTGAGTATTGTTGGTGACACCAACAACGACACACACCCGACGGCAGTGATGCGGTCAGGGTGGTCCTCAGAGTCGAAGATGATGGGAGTGTTGGACCACTTGAGGGGTTTTCTCGCCTCTGCCACTGGCTCTGCTGCGTTGATCTCACGGGCCCACTGCTTGAGTTGCAGGTGAGAGGAGTGCAAAGATGCACCTCCGTCAACACACATAGCATTAACAGCCTTCTGGAGTTCTTGGCCTTCGGATTCCTCTTCATCTCTGTCGACATCATCGTCTTTGTCATCAGACTTTTTGTCTCGGCCCCTAGCAGGCATCTCCTTGCGCTGCTTGGCCTTGCCGCGGCGTCCACCATGGCGACCGCTGTTTTTCTCGCCGGAGCCACCTGCACCATATTGGCCCTTCTCCTTGTCGCGCCTTTCATACTCTTGCTTTTGTTTCTCAGCAAGCTGTTCTACTCGTTGGCATTCAGTGATGTTGTGGCTCTTGGTGAGGTGGATCTTGCAGTATGGCCTACCGGTCTTTCTCCTACCGCGCCCTCGTCGTCTCCAAAGCATGCGGCAGCGTCCTTGCCAGACCCCTCGGACTTGGCCTTCTTGCCGGAGTCGGAGTCTCCATTCCCTTCGACGGCCATCACTGCTTTTTCCTTGTGCTTCCGATTGCGATTCAGGCCCTTTTTCTTGGAGGCTGACACGTCGAGTCGACTTCTGTTCCAGTGTCCTCTCCGGGGAGCCTCCTCCCTTCTTCAGCGCGCGCACACTTGTCTGCCAGAGCATATAGCTCGATGAAATCCCGCACCTTGTTAATGCTCATCTCTTTGTGCATCCGCCGATTGCGCACATTTGTATGAAATGCGGAGATCACTGCGGCAGGGTTGATGTCGGGGATGTTGTGCTGTACGCAGCTGAATCAATGGATGTACTTGCGGAGCGACTCGCCATCTCTTTGGGGAAGCACGTGCAAGTCGCTGGGCTGCCCTCGGAGCTTGTGCCCCCCATGGCATGCGCCAACGAACTGGTTGCACAGGTCCGGCCAAGAGGAGTTGAACCCCTCCGACAAGTTCATCAACCAACTCCTCACATTGGGCTTCAGTGCCAATGGGAAGTAGTTGGCGAATAATTTCTCATCGCGCCCCCCGGCGGCCTGCACGGCGATAGTGTAGATGTCGAGGAACTCAGACGGACTGATCTTGCCGTCGTACTTGTCAGGTAGCTCAGGCTTGAAGGCTCTGCTGGAGGGCCAGCGGACTTGTCGCAACTCGTGGGTGAACGCCGGGCAACCTACCATGTAAGGCAGGCTGTCGGGCACCCCTGGCATAGGCCCGTCGATGGCTGGGTCCGCGCGACCATCGGACTGGTGACGTGCCTGTCGTCGCCTCTCAATGGTGGTGCGGGCGTCCTCCTTGTGTCTGTCCTTCAAGACTTAACGTTGGTCTTTATTCTACCGTGGATCTGTGGACGCGTACGACACCTCGCCTTGTACATCGGTCCGGCGGGAAGGTTGTTGTTGTTGTGGGGGTGACTGTACCGTAGGCGCCCCGCCAGCGTCGCGTCCGGTGGTGGGACCTCCCCGAGCCGCTTGGCGCGCGCGTGACGGATCTTCCCTGCCTGGCTTATCGCGGTTTGCGAAGCTCAGCAAACTTTGTATAGTCGCTCTCCAGTCCTCCATCTTCTCTGGCGCAGGCGGGAAGTTCAGCAACAGCTAGGCCTGCGCCAGAGCTTCCTCCGTGGTCTTGGGCATGGAGCGGTGCGAGGCATGGGTGGCGCTCTTACTCCTGACAGTGTCAGGAGGAGCGATTCCCCGCGCCGTTGCACGCTATCCATTCTCTCCAAGAGGTTGCTGTCGACCTCGGCCCTGCGCGTCTTGAGAGTGACACGCAGGGGTCTTGTCCGTGCGCCGCCCAGGGTCGCCGCCCTGAGGGTTTTGGTCACGACTGTCTTGTGAAGGTCGCGGCGGAGGTCCCATCGCTGTCGTTGCTGCTGCTGCAGCCGCTGTCGCGGTCGCCATTTCCATAACATCGGCCCCGATCGCCGCTGGCGCGTTCCGTGCCTCCATGATGGCGGGGTTCGGGTCGCGGCTCGCGGAGCTCCGCGCGGTGTTTTGGCTGCGTTGACCGGTGCGGTGAACGCGGGGGCCGCCTCCGTCGGCGTCGCTGGCGACCACTTTTGAGGGCAGTCTGGACGTGGACGGAGCGGGCGTCGCCACGCTCTTGGTTTTCTTGGGAGTCACGGGCGTCAATGAAGTTGTTGACGATGACACGCAGAAATCGACAAAGGTTCACGCAAGGGGCCTCCCCTACCTGGCGCGCCAAAGATGTCGGTGTACGACAATCTATGGGGCCGACAAGGCCCCTTTTGTGGTTCGGCTGAGGAGATCCTCGGGCGCAAAGAGCATCCCCGATCTATGCGTACTCAGGGGTTTAGATAGGTTCGGGCTGCTGGAGCGTAAAACCCTACGTCCTGTGTTTTTAGTGGATTATGTGAGTTCACCATACAGGAGCGCTACAGCCCGACAATGAATGCTCAGGGAGTACCGCTACGCGTGTAAATGAACGGAGTGTTGACCTTCGTAACGGTAGCCATGGGCCTCCTATTATAGGCTAAGGGGCTACCACAGTGGCTAGAATGGTCATTACACGGAGTAAATAATTCATACTCTACCTGCCAAAATCTCTGGCAAGGACTACAGTAGGAAATACCTAACTCTGACGGACTAGGACAGGCGCATTTAATGCACCGTGAGGTGTCGCGCCGGAGATGTCTCTCGGCAAGGATCGTCTCTCCTTCTGTGTCGTTCGCCCAACTACCTCTTATGGTGCCACTTTATGGTGAATGAAGGTATAGTCCTCGGACATAAGATCTCCAAAAGAGGTATTGAGGTAGATAAAGCTAAAGTTGATGAAATTGAGAAAATGTCATATCCTAAATATATCAAAGGTATTCGAAGTTTCCTTGGTCATCCTGGTTTCTGTAGAAGGTTCATTAAAGATTTCTCTAAAATTTCTAGGCCTCTTACCAATCTTTTGCAAAAAGATGTTCCATTTGTTTTTTATGATGATTGTGTAGAAGCCTTTGAAATGCTTAAGCAAGCCTTAATTTCTGCACCTATTATTCAACCACCTGACTGGAACCTACCCTTTGAAATAATGTGTGATGCTAGTGACTATGTTTTTGGTGCTGTTCTAGGACAAAGAATTCATAAGAAATTGAATGTTATTCATTATGCTGGTAAAACTCTAGACAGTGCTCAGAAGAATTATGATACTACTGAAAAATAATTTATTGTTGTTGTGTTTGCATGTGATAAATTCAGATCTTATATTGTTGATTCTAAAGTAATAATCCACATCGATTATGCTGCTATTAAATATCTTATGGAAAAGAAAGATGCTAAACCTAGACTGATTAGGTGGGTTCTTCTACTACAAGAGTTTGATTTGCATATTGTTGATAGGAAGGGAGCTGAAAACCCTGTAGAAGATAATTTGTCTAGGATGGAAAATGTTTTTGATGACCCACTGCTCATTGATGATAATTTTCCTGATGAGCAATTAGCTGTTATAAATCCTTCTACTTCTCGCAATAGTCCTTGGTATGCACATTATGCTAATTAGATTGTTGCTAAATATATCCCACCTAATTTCACATACCAACAAAAGAAAAAGTTCTTCTTTGACTTGAGACATTACTTTTGGGATGACCCACATTTATAAAGAAGGAGTAGATGGTATTATTAGACGTTGTGTACCTAAGCATGAAGAGGAACAAATCCTACTGAAGTGTCATTTTGAAGCCTATGGAGGACACCATGCGGGAGACAGAACTGCACATAAGGTATTACAATGTGGTTTTTATTGGCCTAATCTCTTCAAGGATGCACGCAAGTTTGTACTTTCTTGTGATGAATGTCAAAGAATTGGTAATATTGGTAGACGTCAAGAAATGCCAATGAATTATTCACTTGTTATTGAACCATTTGATATTTGGGGCTTTGATTATATGGGAGCTTTTCCTTCCTCTAATGTATACACTCATATTTTAGTTGTTGTGGATTATGTTACTAAGTGAGTACAAACTATCCCAACTAGTAGTGTTGATCACAACACCTCTATTAAAATGCTTAAAGAAGTTATCTTTTCGAGGTTTGGAGTCCCTAGATATTTAATGACTGATGGTGGTTCACATTTTATTCATAGTGCATTTCGTAAACTCTTAGCTAAATATGGTGTCAATCATAGGATTGCCTCTCCATATCATCCTCAGTCTAGTGGTCAAGTTGAATTGAGCAATAGAGAAATAAAGTTAATTTTGCAAAAGACCGTTAATAGATCTAGGAAGAATTGGTCCAAGAAACTTGATGATGCGTTGTGGGCATATATAACTCCTTATTAAAATCCTATGGGTATGTCCCCCTGTAAAATGGTCTATGGAAAAGCTTGTCATTTACCTCTAGAATTAGAACACAAGACATATTGGGAAATTAAAGAACTTAATTATGATTTCAAATTTGCCGGTGAAAAGAGGTTATTCGACATGAGCTCTCTAGATGAATGGAGGACACAAGCTTATGAAAATGCCAAATTGTTTAAAGAAGAAGTTAAACAATGGCATGACATGAGAATACAAAAACGAGAATTCAATATCGGTGATGATGTTCTATTATACAATTCTCGTTTCAGAATCTTTGCAGGAAAACTTATCTCCAAATGGGAAGGTCCCTATATTATCGAGGAGGTTTATCGCTCCGAAGCCATCAACATCAACAACGCCGAAGGCACAAATCCTAAGGTGGTTAAAGGGCAAAGAATTAAACATTATATTTCAGGTACACCCATTAACAAGGAAACCAACATTATCCAAACGATGACACCAGAGGAGCACATAAAAGAGATCTTCTAGAACGCTCCAGCATCCTGAAAAGGGCAAGTATGTGGTACGGTAAGTAAGCCGACTTTAAAAGTTCCATAAAATCAATTTTTGTTTGTTTCAGAATAAATAAAAAATTACAAAAATAATAACCAGACAGGAAAGTACACGAGGAGGCCATGAGCCTGGGGGTGTGCCCTATCCCCCAGGGCACGCCTTCCAAGTTCGTGGGTCCCTCCTGGACTTTCCCGACTCTGTTTTCCTTTCGTAGACTCGTCCTGCACGGGAAAAAATAATTATATATACTCCATGATGTTTTGACCACCATATTGCAAGTTTTCTCTCTGTTCTTGTTTTGGCTAGTTTTCTGTCAAATCTAGATCGCTATGTCTTCGTCAAGCTCAGCCAAGGACAAGTTCTTTGAGAAGGTCATCAACCCCTACCCGTCGGAGTTGATGAAGCACCCCCAAACCATTGAGATGCGTGAGGGGGTGATCCACATCCAGGATGTGCAAGGCCGGATAAGGAGGGAAGCGAGAAGGCTAGGCTTCAAGCGGTGGAGCAGGAAATCTTCAAGTGCCAAGGGATTATTGAGCGTGGTCTGAGTGCTAATCACTCCATGATCACAGAATTCATCCGGGAGCATAAGTTGGACAGCAAGGATATTGCAGAAGCTATCTTCAAGCTTCATTACCGGATCGAGCGTCTTCAAGCTCAAATCTATGACCTGCAAAACCAAAATTGTGAGCATGAATCCAGGTTTAAAAGGATGAGCATAGTTGCATATTTCAAGATTCCGGAGACACGTTCTTCTTTCTTTGATAGAGATCCCATGCCTTGGAAGATGGAGGACAAGGCCACCACTTCATCACTACCATCACTGAAGAAAGAAACTTGAGTACACGGGTATGGGCACCACCCTTGGCTTGTTCCAAGCTTGGGGGAGGTGCCCCGGTATCTTATCACCATCACTTTTACCATCATTATCTGTCTTAGTTCGATCCTTAGTTATTATACGATTCAAATGAATAAAGTTTTAGTATGATCTATCTATCTATGTAATCGAGTGTGAGAGTTATATAATAAAGAGTGGTTTGAGTTTGTTTGCTTTACCTCCTTGCATCAATCTTAGCAATGAAAAGAATAAATAGATCATATGCTAATCCCATGGGGAGTGATGACTTCACATAAAAAGAGTGTAATTGATAAAATTTGTTGGAAGTTGACAAACATAGCATTGGTCATTGATGCAAATCATGAAAAAGTAATAATGAATAAGATGTCTCACATATAAATATACTATCTTAGACATCTTTTATGATTGTGAGCCCCCATTAATTATTCTATGCACGATCAACTAGTTGACGTTGGACAAGGAAGACAAAATGAGTTGTGTTTGCTTATATTCACATAGAACTTATATTGCCATGGATCCTCTAACATGCAGTACTACTTGTGCATCCAAAAACCCTTAAACCCAGTTTCTTGCCATGAGAGTCCACCATATCTACCTATGAATAGAATAAGATCCTTCATGTAAGTTGTCATCGGTGCAAAAGCAATAAAAATTGCTCCTAAATATGTATGATCTTTTATTGTAAGGGAAAATAAGCTTTCTACGAACTTGTGATGGCAAAGAAATAAAAGCGACGGAATGCATAATAAAGTTTGCTATCATAAGGGGCAATATAAAGTGATGTTCCTTTCCATTAAGAGTTTGCACACTCAAATAAAAATCGCATGACAACCTCTGCTTCCCTCTGCGAAGGGCCTATCTTTTACTTTTCTATATTTACCTTTATGCAAGAGTCATTAATGTTCATCCCTATTCCATCCTTATTTATTCTCTACCTTGCAAGCATCATGTGGTGGGGAAAGATCCAGACATATATATCTAGTTGGATGTAGGTGATCATGAGTCATTATTATTGACATTATCCCAGAGATAAAATAGTTGGGTGGTGACAACTATAAACCCCTATCTTCCTATGTGTCTGTTTTTTTTTTTGCTTCACAAATATGTCGTGAGCGTCAGCAATCATAGAAGACTAAAGTATAGTTGAGTATGCGAACTTGCTAAACAAAGCTCTGACATAGACTCTTTTCTGAAAATATGATGGATTGTAATTGTCTCAATGACTAAGAACATAGTTTTTTAGTTTTCAATAAGGTTTATGATTCATACTTTAGCGTGTGGATGAATTGACACTTGTTCATGAGAAGTTTTATGATATTATGTTGCTGCTTTGATAATGATCATGATGCCTCCATGTCCGTATTTTATTTTATCGACACCTCTCTCTCTCTCTCTCTCTCTCTCTCTAAGCATGTGGTCATGATTATCGAGTTCGGCTTTCGCTTGAGGACAAGCGAGGTCTAATATTGGGGGAGTTGATACATCCATTTTGCATCATGTTTTTCCGTTGATATTTATTATGTTTTGAGTCATTATTTCACTTATGATGCAATCCTAATGCCTTTTCTCGCTTATTTTGCAAGTTTCATACAAAGAGGGAGATTGCCGGCAGCTGGAATTCTGGACCGGAAAAGACCACTGAAGAGTTGGATATCTTCTGGAACTCCAAATGAGCTGAAAAATTATGAAGAATTATTTTGGAATAGATAAAAATTATTGGCGAAAGAATTACCAGAAGGGGACCCACCAGGTGGCCACAAGCCTGGGATGCGCCCTACCCCCAGGGTGCACCCCCGAGCTCGTGGGCCCCCTGGCAGGCTCCGGTGCCCATCTTCTCCTATATGATGTCATTTTCCTAGAAAAATCAGAAGACTACTTTCAGGACGAAGCGCCGTCGTCTCGAGGCAGAACCTAGGCAGGAGCACTTTTGCTCTTCGGCATAGCGATTCCGCCAGGGAAACTTCCCTCCGGGAGGGGGGAAACCAAAGCCACCATCATCACGAACATTTCCTCTATCGTGGGAGGACCAATCTTCACCAGCACCACTCATCTCAAACCCTAGTTCATCTCTTGTATTCAATCTTTGTCTCAAAACCTCAGATTAGTACCTGTGGGTTGCTAGTAGTGTTGATTACATCTTGTAGTTGATGCTAGTTGGTTTAATCAGTGGAAGTTTATATGTTCAGATCCTTAAACATATTCATTACACCTCTGATCTTGAACACGATGATGATTTGTGAGTAGTTACTTCCGTTCTTGAGGACATGGGAGAAGTCTTGTCATAGATAATCATGTGATGTTGGTATTCGTTCGATTTTTTGATGATGTGTATGTAGCTCTTCCTTTAGTGGTGTCATGTGAACATCGACTACATGACACTTCACCATGTTTGGGCCTAAGGGAAAGCATTGGGGAGTAATAAGTAGATGATGGGTTGCGAGAGCGACAGAAGGTTAAACCCTAGTTTACGAGTTATTCTGTAAGGGGCTGATTTGGATCCATATGTTTCATGTCATGGTTAGATTTATCTTAATTCTTCTTTCGTAGTTGCGGATGCTTGCGAGAGGGGGTAATCATAAGTGGGTTGTTTGTTTGAGTAAGAACAACACCCTAGCACCGGTCCACCAACATATCAACTTTTCAATGTAACAACGTGAATCTACTAAACATGATGAATCATGACTAGACAAAACTTTCATGTGTCCTCAAGAGCGCTTTACTTCATATAAGAGTACATTCTGGCTTTTCCTTTGCCACGAAAAGGATTGGGTCGCCTTGCTGCACCATTGCTACATTTGTTACTTGTTATGAATTCCCTTGCTACGAAACTATTTGTTATCGCTACTTTCAGTGCTTGTAGAAACTTCCGTGCTGAAAACCACTTGTCATTTCCTTCTGCTCCTCATTGGGTTCGACACTCTTACTTATCGAAAGGACTATGATTGATTCCCTATACTTGTGGGTCATCAGCTACCATTGGAAAGACATGGAGATGAAGCGGTTCCACGGGCGTGTCATGCGCGTGATTGCACGCTTTCAAGCTCTACTAGATGAGGCCCAACAGCCCCAAGAGCCTCCCATCGCCAGCAGCTCCGCAGGCGGAGACGGGTACCGTGGCCGCGGGTCTGGACACTTGGAATGAACGACCGAAAGGGTTCCATAGACGCAATGAAGAACATGCAGGAGGAGAGGCGATGGGAGATTCAGGTTGTGGAGGTGATGAAGAAGGAGATAGAGGAACTCCATGCGCAGCAACCCATCATGAAGGTCGCTGGAGACTAAGCAGAGAGCATCTCCAACGTCCAGATCATTGTCTGCGTATTTCTTCTTCTCCGCCCCCTATGTCTTTCGGGAGTTGCCACATGTGGCATTTTAAATTGTCCTGAATATGTAAGACAATATTATCCATTGCCATTGTCATCATATATTGATAGAGGCAAAGGTGTCTCATCTTTCGATGAGATGGCGACTATTGTTTCGGTGGAGTAGACTTTGACGATCCGACTACGAACCCGCGAGGATGTTGCACCTTAGCAATCGCTAAACCAACTCCGAGAGGTTATTGACCATGCCAGAGCATGATCAACCTAACCACAAGGGTCTATTTCCTGCATGCAAATGAAGAACAAGCAAGAAACTAAAATTGCAATCTGGATATTGTGAATACAAGAGGAAAGTTTTATTGATGAACCTGGGGTTCTGTGACGTCTTGGTCTGGTCGTAGAACACAAACGGAGGACACAAAGTTGTAGCTATGTCAAACTTTTAATCTAAAAAAAACCCAAGTCTAAATGGTACCTTAAGGGTTGTACCTATAAACGAAAAGGGAGGGGATTCCGTCCATCCTTGGCAAGCTGGGACTAAAACACCTTCTGAGTCGTTTCCCCTACAATACAGACTCTAAAACCAGCTTATGAAGTAATATTTCAAAATTACATGGGCCTGGGCCCAAGGTGGCGCAACACCTATAATAAGCTATGGATGGAATTTATGAATATGCATTTTGTATATTTCGTCCATGTCCTTGTATGTCATCATGGGGGCTTCAAAGTGCTGAAAACTCCACTAGAAACGTTCTCCTGGTTCCCTTCGCGCGTGCCTTCATCTCCATGCTTGATCCTGCTCCAGTGTTCATATCTCTTGTCTATGTTAGGCCCTTCATTAGTAATCAACACGAATGAATCTATTTTAAGCAGCATCATATTCTCATGAACATTAGAATCCCCAAAAAATGAAAGTACCTGATAATTTAATTGGCGTGCGCGAGCTCTAGTAATTGGCCCAGTATGTATAGTAGCAGGGGTTGTGGGTATAACTATGATATTGATGTCCTCGTCATCCTCCCCTTCTTGAAATGAAGTCGTCCTCGACGGAATCTCATCTTCCTCACTCAAATAAGGCTTCAAGTCTGCAATGTTTAAAGTGGGACTAACCCCAAAATCTGCAGGCAGCTCAAGTTTATATGCATTAACATTTATTTTCTCTAATACCTTAGAAGGACCATCACCAGGTAGCATTAGCTTTGACTTGCGCAAATCAGGAAACCTATCCATACGCAAATGTAACCAAACAAGATCTCCAGGTGCAAAGATAACATGTTTATACCCTTATCTCCAGCAAGTTTATATTTAGCATTCATATGCTCAATGTTTTCCTTAGTTAACTCATGCATTTTTAAGGTCAATTCAGCACGTTGTTTAACATCAAAATTAACCTTCTCCGAAGATGGAAGAGACAACAACTCAATAGGTGCACGAGGTAGAAGACCACACACAATTTCAAAAAGGCACACCTTAGTAGTAGAATGCAGCGGGCAATTATAAGAAAATTCTATAGAGGCAAACATTCTTCCCACATTTTCAAGGTTATTCTTCAAAACAACCCTAAGCATAGTAGACATTGTTCTATTGACTACTTCAGTTTGTCCACCAGTTTGGGGGTGACATGTAGTACTAAAAAGCAGTTTAATATCACAATCTGAATATCACAATCTGAATCAATTGCATTTGTCACACCATGCAAGCAAATAATTTCACGAAAGAATAAATCAGCAACATTAGCAACAACATCACTTTTATGACATGGTATAAAGTGAGCCATTTTCGAAAATCTTTCGATGACAACAAATATGCTATCCCTCCCCCTGTTTCTTCGAGGTAAACCTAAAACAAAGTCCATAGATATATCCTCCGATGGAACACTAGGTACAGGTAAAGACATATATAAACCATGAGGATTGAGTCGTGACTCAGCTTTTTGACATGTTGTGTAGCGAGCAACACAACGCTCAACATCTCGTCTCATATTTGGCTAAAAGAAATGTGTAGCAAGTACGTCCTACGTCTTCTTCACACAAGGTGTCCCATTAATCCTCCTCCATGTGCCTCCTCCAACAACAAAAGACGAACACAGCTAGCTAGAATGCATAGCTTGTTAGCACGGAACCCAAATCCTTCATTAATAACGAACTTGTTCCATATTCTCCCTTCTTTACAATTCTGCATCACATCTTTAAATTCAGCATCATGCACATATTGATCTTTGATGGTCTCCAATCCAGAATTTTTAAAGTCAACTCGTGAAAGCATAGTATAACGACAAGACAATGCATCAACAATAACATTTTCTTTACCCTTCTTGTGTTTAATGACATAAGGGAAAGTCTCAATGAATTCAACCAATTTAGCATGTCTACGGTTCAGTTTTTTTATTGATTTTTAATGTGTTTCAAAGATTCATGATCAGAATGTATAACAAATTCTTTGGGCCATAAATAATGTTGTCATGTTTCCAAAGTCCAAACAAGAGCATATAATTCCTTATCATAAGTAAAATAGTTCATACTAGGCCCACTCATTTTTTCAGAAAAGTATGCAACATGTTTACCATCTTGTAATAACACACCTCCTAATCCAATTCCACTAGCATCACATTCAAGCTCAAAAGTCCTATTAAAACCAGGAAGTTGGAGTAAAGGAGCATGTGTTAACTTATCTTTCAATACCGTGAAGGCTTCTTCCTGTGCGGTAGCCCAAACAAAAGACACATCCTCCTTTGTAAGCTCATTGAGAGGTGCAACAATGGTGCTGAAATTCCTCACAAAATGCTATAGAGACCAGCGAGGCCAAGAAAACTCCTCACTTGTGTGACCGTTTTGGGCTGCAGCCAACTTTCAATAGCTTCAATCTTGGCTTTATCAATTTCAATTCCCTGTGAAGTAACAACATAGCCAAGAAAATATACTCGGTCGGTGCAAAAGGTGCACTTCCCAAGGTTACCAAACAAAAGTGCATCACGTAGAGCAATAAAAACATCACATAAATGTTCCTCCAAAGAACTGCTATAAATCAATATATCATCAAAGTAGACTATCACAAATCGCCCAATGAAAGCACGTAAAACTTCGTTCATTAATATCATGAAAGTGCTAGGTGCATTAGTTAACCCAAAAGGCATGACTAACCACTCATATAATCCAAACTTAATTTTATCGGACCATGACATGTAGCATATCACACTTGCGGGGCAGAGGGAAGGGTGGCCAAACATGCCCGAGATCTTCATGGAGCATGAGGGGCGGCAACAACAACATAGGAGGAAGGCGTGTGTGAATGTGAAGGCAAATGTGAAACCCGCGACAACAGTGTCGATGATGACCCAGACCTAGCCTCGGAATACTGAGTTGACCTGGACCGGCCACGCTGGAGGCCGAGGAGACTGGAGAGCGTGGGTGCGGCCTCTTGGCAGGAGGATATGCACCTACGGGGAGAGCAAGGAAGCATGCAAGACTGGGCGATGTGGCCGAAATGACGACAACAATGACAACAGACATCGCGACGACACTCAGAGTGAGGGTGTCGTAGCTCAGGCGCAGCGGGCAACACCCTTCCTCGGACGTGAGTAGAGAAGGACCCTGGCGTGGGTTACTGTCGATGTTAGTGACGTAAACACATGCGACGACGGCCCCTACTTCGCGGTCTCCCATGCGCCCCCTCGGGCGCAGGTTGAAAGCACATATGCTCCCTTAGTGGTTTTGATAATTCATGACAACATACATTGTCTCTTGGGCTAATATTTCTACCTAGTTCATTTCAGGTTTAGTCCACAGAGAGTGTTGGCAAAAGGATTGTGAGGAGATACCCCAAGATGCAAGGAATGGATTGGCAAAGCTTCAAGCTAGAAGACTCTACATTTTACTTTGTGAGAAATCACTTTGAGTCCATAGGAAAGCCAATACTATTAAAAGGGGGTAAGGTATTGTAGGTGAACAAATTGCTCCACGTGCACAAGTGCTAGTCACTAAAAACACTCACAAGCTCTCCCACAAAGATTCTGTCTAAAAACCCTTCCACTCAAAATCGGTGCTACCAACTTGCATATCGGCTACACCGAGTTTAAACCCTAGACAAAAACCCTAGCCACAAACCCTTCTCGGTACTACCAAGTTTTGCATCGGTGCCACCAAGTTTCAGTGACCAACTTTCTGTTAGCTGTTTCACAAGAATCGGAATTTCCGAGAATTGTGAATCGGTCTCACCGAGTTTGGAAACTGCCCTCGGCCACGCATATCGGTACCACCGAGAATCACATTTTTGACATATCGGTAGAACCGAGTTTTGCTTCGGTTTCACCGAGACGGCCAATAATGGTGTAACGGTTGGATTTTTGGAGATGCCTATATATACCCCTCCACCACCTCTCACTCGCAAGAGAAGCACTCAGAACCATTCCACACTTGCCCCATCCAGTTTTCTAAGAAAGAACCACCTACCCTTGTGTTGAGATCAAGATCATCCACTCCAACCATATGGATCTTGATTTCTAGCCTCCCCAAGTTGCTTTCCACCCAATCAATCCCTTCCACCAAGCCAAATCTGTGAGAGAGTGATTGAGTGTTGAGTAGTCTATCATCTTGAAGCACAAGAGCAAGGAGTTCATCATCACTATCAAGCCTATTACCTTTTGGAGGGTGGTGCCTCCTAGATTGGTTAGGTGTTGCTTGGGAGCCTCCTACTTCGTGTTGTGGAGTTGAACCAAGAAGTTTGCACGGGCAAGGAGATCGCCTACTTTGTGAAGATCTACCCATAGTGAGGCTAGTCCTTCGTGGACGGAAGCCGTTATGGAATAGTCAAGGTTGCTACTTTATGGACCCTTATGGGTGGAGCCCTCCGTGGACTCTCGCGATCGTTATCCTCCGTGGGTTGAAGACTCCATAAACGTGCATGTACGATAGCGCCACCTATCGGAACCACGGGAAAAATCCTTGCGTCTCCAAATTGCGTTTGATTTTCCTATCTCTACTCTTTCTTACATGTGCTTGTCTTACTTTCCGCTGCCATACTTGTTGACTAGCATGTGTAGGCTGCATTAGACTTGTTATAATTGCTAAAACTGCCCACCAATTAATTTGGGAAAAGGTTAGGTTATAATTCGTGCAAGTAGTCTATTCACCCCCCCTCTAGACGTCTCTTCTATCGATCCCTTCACAGGCTCGTCCACCGAAGGAATGCCATGGATCTCCGAGCGAGGCTTGCGGCGGCGAGGGGGTTGCGAGGGACGAGATCAACCCGGAGGACACATGCGTGTCCCCATGAAGCACCTGTTGGCAGGAGTGAGCGCCAGGCCGTCGGGGCTGGAATGGAGGGCATGGACTCGAGCCAGCGGAGCTCGCGAGGCCGATCGACGCAAGCAGAAGGGGAGCGGATGCCATGGGGACGACGACAGTGCCGGAGTGGCCAATGACACGGGGAGGTTGTGGACGTCGGAGTCGGAGAGGCCATCGTCGTGGGTGGTGGCTAGGAGCGGGTCTACCTATTCTATCCAATGACACGGGAAGGTTGTGGACGCCGGAGCCGGAGAGTGCAAGTAATGCCTCACACTGACATTGCTGAGCCAGGGTGCTGGTCCGTAGGGGCACATGCGCAAAGATTTTTCGGTCATCATCGACAAGATTAGGCCGTATGGGAGCGGTGTCAGGCGCACGTCGACGACTCGTTCTAACGACGACGGTCGTCCATGGTTCAAGTACCTCGATGTAAATTTTATTATGTTTAGGGCGCTTTGATTTTTGGCGAACCTTTATAATAGATCCGTTCCTCTTTTATCTGAAAAAAGAAATCCTCAATCGAGGTCTCAGAATGTGGATCTTGTATTTCTCTCCTCTCATTTTTTTTGGATTCTGTAAAATGTAAAGAAATGATTTTCCTAATAATTAAAAAAAAAACTACGAGGCTGTCCGTGGATCTTGTATCGACGGTGCCGCGCACTTTGAGATGTTCGATCTGATCCAAGTACTCGTATCCAACAAACACAGCTCCCTGCCCCGCCCGGCTGCCCGCAGAAAGAAACCCCTCTCTGCCCTCCACTCCTCGTGCACGCCGTCCTTGCAGACGCAGAGCAAAGCCGGGCTTCCCAGGAGCTCGTCCGCCTCACATCCATGGCCGGTCAGTGATTCGCATCCTCCTCCTTCCACCCTGCAGTGCGTACAACACCTACTCTAGTTGATCTGCCCGATCGAATTGAACCGTATCCCGTATTCGAATCCGTAGCCGCGAGCCCCGACCGGTCTGTGAAGGGCAGAAGCGTAGAGCTATGGAAGCGCGGGCGGAATCCATGGCCGTGGAAAGGATTGCCGTTCGTTGTCCCGCGGCGTGTGGGGGATTCTTGGGCGTATTCGGAATAGAAGGGAGCCAAGTGAAGTTTCCGATTGACCACCGCTTCTATTTTCCAACCGTAGAAGGAGTTGTTTAGTCCGATGGAATGGGTGAAAATCCACGTCAGTTCAATGCGTTGTGTAGGAGGGAATAAATTACTGGGATTATGGGCATGGCGAAATTTCCTTGGGTTGATGAATGTAAGAATTGTTGGTTTATCTGTTTGCCTCTTCGATCGAAGGACTAACTTTCCACAGTCGAAGTTATATCTGACTGAACTTTTAAACTGATTCAATCACTGCTTGTCATACAAATAAGAAACTTGAACGGCTGGTGAAATTCATTGTTTTCATGGAAAACCACCGAGGACGAGGACTAGCAGCAAAATTTAGGGCCTTTCTTTTTGCTGGCAGCTCTCTGTGGGTACCTTTGGGCCCTGAAAGATCCATACGGGCCATATTTCGTGGTGTTATGATAGTTGTTGTTAAGCATTGTATTTCGAGATTGAGCTAGTGGCTAATACTTGCTTTTTAGCCAAAAAAATTTATTCGAAGATGTTTCTAGTTCCCTGTGAATGAAATTCCATTTCCAGTTTTCAACTGAATGTTGGCTTCAAGAAAAATATACAGTTTGATTGTTCCTTAATCTAAGTATTCTATCATTCTAATCTTATTCCTAGATACAAGCATTTTATCTTTCAAAGGAGATTTCTTCAATTCTTAGCTCGTGCATCCCTTCTTTAATTAGTTGCTAAATAGGTTCTGGAGTAATATAGAGGGTATGGTTTAACACATGCCTATATACTGGTACCATATATTTGAGAAATGAGAGAGTACAAATATTTCTTTATATTTTGTGGAACAAAGCTATGCTATAAATTGACCCAAATAAGCAATTATCTTGTGCACTGTCATAAGAATAGAAGAAGCTGATAGATTTGGACATTTGTGCAGCATTATCAGCGAAGGCCATACAAAATGCATTCTTGGCACAAGATGGTCTACGGACTAGGCACAACACAAGATATACCTGTGATTTTTGTGCCCTCAATACCCGCAGCATGCATTCCGTCCAGGGGTGTAGATTATCATTAGCTGATACTTCAGCCAAGTGGTTAAATACCACATCAACAGCATGGATTAGCTTCGGGAAACAAGCAAATATTAGCTGCAATGGTCTGTTCTAGGCTCTCAATGATCGTTATTAGTTTACGTAGTTTTTTTCTTTTTACCCGCTCAGTATGGTGTGTCTGTCAGATATTGGCTTATTTTCCAATTATTTTATGTCAGATCATAGCTTGGTTACTGGTTTTAGATAGTTTCTGCTGTGCCATGTATGCTCATGCAAAATTCTGAAAACTTTTTTACATAACTGCCATTACAGCTACTCAAGGTGCCAGTGATGTCTTGTCCATTGACAAAGTTGATTTTCTCAAGCTCCAAAATGGCAGGTATAACAAGGTTTCTACTTTGTATGATGCTCTCATTGACATTGCATGCTCTTAATTCTTATAGCGAGACTGTATTTTTTTTTTTGCTGTATGCATGGTAACAAAACATGTACTTTATCTCCTTGGTGTTTTTCTAAAAGCAATGAAACTATGTTTTCAATAGGCAATGGCGTTCATAAGCTTTTCAATCCCTTTTTCTTATTAAGTATTTAATTTAGTTGCTTTGGTAGTTCACAGAAATGGTCAATTAAGTATTGTTGATATCTACATTTGCTTGTCAACTCTGCTGTGTGTAGGCCATCTATCATGTAGACAAAATTCTGTATCCCAATCCTTGGGTGAGGATCGATGCTTGTCGGCACTGTTTCTGTTAGTTTGCGTTTTGGCAGTAAGCAACTTTCCACGCACATTTTTCTTAAAAAATATTCTGAACATATTGGCCCAGCAAAGATCTGAGTACCCAATGGAAAACAGCTACATCTACATATATGTTGCAATATTCAGAGATATATTAGTATAGTCATATATCACATTAAATAGCAAATATGTGAAATCTAATTTTCAAAATTGCTATGGAAAAATAGTGTTTGCCAAAGCAAGAGTACTCATTGATACTTCCGTTGGCTACCAAATGCAAGGTATACTTTATTTTACAGAGAGGTGGCATGCACGATATGTCGGAATAAAACCCCCAACCCAAAAAAGTGGGAAGAGGATGCAAGTGTCTGTGGGTGTTCAACCATGTTTTAATCCATACATATAACCATGCATCAGTGCATGGAAACTTCCTGCTTGAGCAGGCCAACTTGTCATCAGTTAGCAGAACAGCACACCATATTGCCAACTTGTGTGGTATATGTGAAGTTTAGCATGTCATCCTTAGCAGTGGTTCCCTTCTTTGGCATGAACTGCGTCACAAACAATGATTGTGACATTCGACACCCAAAGTCTTTACTGCTCCGTCGGATAGGTGCATATGTCTTGCAGCTTTCCATAACTTTATTTTCATCAAACATTTCTCAGGTATAATGCCGTTATCATGCATCAAAGGTTGTGTTGGATAAACTCTTTGAAATATTATATTGCTTCCAGTGATTTCTTTGTGATTGGATGATATGATTCTTGTGAATTAATATTGTACTTGCATAATGCAAAATATGGCAGTACAAAGTCGACTCCCATTTGAAATTAGCTTTTTAGACGTCTAATTTGTTGAAACTAGTGGATTATTCACGTTCGTTATGAAAGCTGAAGAGGCATTTGATGGACAGTTTCAAGATGTTCTACATATGGGTGTTCATATGTATGACATGTTACAGAGAAAAATCAACTTCTTTTATACAAACTATTTTGTTTTACAGTGATATTCGTGGTGTTGCTATTGCTGGGGTTGAAGGTGAGCCTGTCAATCTCACGGAGCTTGTCGCTGAAGCTATAGCTGCTGCATTTGCTGCATGGTTATTAAACAAGAAGAAAGCGGATGGCTTGAGACGTTTAAGAATCTCTGTTGGACACGATTCACGAATTTCTGCTCATAAATTGCAGGTGCCTGATTTCTACGCATTTAAAAAAAGGACCCTGTGTGCATTTTTGTCAAATTTATTATTTCTAGTTATGTTATTCTTACTTAAGCCATTATTAGACCAAAACCATGTTCAAACAAGTCATGGTTTGGACTTTCCCGTCATTTCAAGAGTTAGCGGAGAAACTAGGATAATTTCTGTCAAATCGGATAGGATATGGTTACCGATTTTTACCTTCAGCTCATTGGGTAGCTGGCATGCTGTTATTGTGTTGGAGATGGAATTCTCACCACATGATAGAGTTCTGGGAACTAATTGGGAACTGGGAGGACCACCCCTCTAAAAAATTTATTCAGGTAGCAACAGAAAGGTTGTGGAAGGTTCTCCTGTAGTTGTATGCTCTGTATGTTAATAGCTTTCTTGTTTATAACGGCAGTATATAACCGGTACTTTTTGAAAGACAGTATTTAAATTTTCAAATCCGAGCAGAACCCTATTGTAGTTGTGCATGCTTAAATACTTACATCCTTAGTTGTTAAGTTTGAGTAGATCGGTCACATTTCCTTACAAGCTTAAGGTTCTGGACGAACTATGATATCAGAGTCAATAGGTCCAGAGTTTGTAACATGTCTATCGCAATTTTAAGACGAATATTCATGCGCGGCACACATTTAAGTATACACCATAGATGGATAGGCCTGATGGAGCCTAGACATCAGAGAAAGGAAGGGAAGTGTTAAAAGTATGATTAGACTGCAGCTACATTTCCTCAACAGCTTCAGGACAGGTCTGCCTTCTCTGCTTGCAGGATTTTTGAATGATACAAATTTATGATGGTCATGTTGGTTGCTGCTGTTTTGATGTCCTTTGTGCCTATATAAAGTTCATAAATATCACCTGCGTTCTGATGGTTAAACTGATCAAAGATTTCATTTGGAATTTCGCTACCCTTCTCACCCAAATAAAGTTCATAAGTATCGTTTGGATAATTATTTGACTATTGAATATTGAATATCAATTGTTTTCAGAATGCAGTTACTCATGGAATCACTGCTGTCGGACATGATATTCTACAGTTTGGGTGAGTTCAAACTTCTTTTTGCTTACATTCAAGTATATGAGATCTTCTGTGTTGTATAGACTCTAGCAGGGACCAAAAACACAGAGACAATCTGAATTTTCTCGTCATGTGAGATCTTTTTGTACTTAGAATCTGCACGCATCCTTTTTCTATTTTAAGGGTAGACATCCATTGTTGGGAATCTAGAAAGTCACTTTCATACATCCGTTCTTGAGAAGCTATAAACTCAATTTTAACTGTTCCAAGGGGTTTGCCTGTTTGAGCTCTCCATAAATATGCGACCTCTCTGCTCTGACATGCCAACAAATATGAGTCGAATATCCAAGACAAAATTGCTTATTTACCACTATATAAAACCCTATCCTGTCAGATACCACCAGAATAACTCTTTATTCATTCCATGCCATCCATTTTCAAATAGTGTTCATTGTTTGCTATCGCTGTCAACTTGCCGTCCAAGGCTGTTAAATCAAGAGAACGTCCATATTGCTCTTATGTAAAGTGGTGAGCCGAGAATATGCCATCCAGTTGGTCCAGCATTCCATGTATGTATGTGTGCATGTGTACTCTTGGTTATGCATTCAGCTACAGTTATTCATGTCTATGCTACTATGTCTATGCATCTACTAAATAATATTAAATCTTCCCTGATGCATGTTCTGCAAAAAAATGAACAATATGATTCTCTTGGACTCTTGGTTATGCATTCAGCTACAGTTATTCAGGTCTATGCTACTATGTATATGCATCTACTAAAGTGTCAACAAAATAATACTAAATCTTCCCTGATGCATGTTCTGCAAAAGAATGAACAATATGATTCATGTGGCATCCGTGCCTTATAAATTGCACAAGACAAACCCTTTTCCAGAGACAAGAACATAAGAAACCCATACCCGGCATGATCCCAGTTGAAGCGGTGGATGACCCTAGCAAAATGGACACTAGGGACAAATCCTTTTCCAGAGACAAGCACATAAGAAACCCATACCGGCATGACTTAAGAGCAGCCCTCGGACGACAAGCTAACTGTGATGAAAAATAATTAATAATATTTGAAAATATGTTAGTAGATGAGCAATATCCTTCTCAGTATTCAGTTCTGACAATGTGTCATATATAGATTGGCTTCAACACCGGCAATGTTCAACAGCACACTTACCGAAGATGCGGTACATCATTGCCCAGCAGATGGAGGCATAATGATAACAGGTACTATTCCTAGTTTGGTATGCTCCATCACAATCAAGCATTTGTATATATCAGTAATCAATTCCTCGACCAACTATATGTATTGTTGCCTGCTGACACTATTTGACTGTCTTTATCGCTCTTTATATATTTGAAATTTACCCATCTCAGTAAGTGTATATTCATGCAGTCACAACTTTATGTGGCCCATTGGCACACCACGACTTCACCCTGGGATCTCTCGTAGTGCCACTGTCCATTACCTCATCGAAATCGCACACAAACACTTTGTTCTTTCAGGGCATACTGTTAGGAAATATGCAACATGTATTTCCTGGGGGGCCAAAGGACAATATATATACAATGTACAAGTGAAAAATATGCAGAAAGCCCCTTATACTACGGGGAAACTATGCAGGCTACATGGAAACATAATATAACTAACACCCCCTCAAACTAAGGTGGATCCACAACACAGAGTTTGGAGAGATAAAATCCATGTTGCGCTCGAGTGTGGGCCTTCGTAAAGAAATCTGCCAACTGTAACTCGGAAGGCACATACTACAGAGTAGCCTGATCATGCACACCAGCATGCGCAAAAGATGCATCGACACGACAACACCAATATGCTTGATGAGCTCATGCTTCACAGGGTCACACGCAATACTAATAGTTCCAAGGGTAGAGTAGTTTCAGTGACAGAAACACCAAACTCCAGAAGTAACCACCGTAACCAAGTCACCTCTGCCATCAAAAGAGCCATAGCTCGCAACTCAGCCTCTGCACTCAGAACGGTAAACTGCAGTCTGTTTCTTCATCTTCTAGGCAGTGAGAGGACCATAAAAAAACGCAGTAAGCAGAAATTAAACAGTGATCCGAAGGATCACTAGCCTACGTAGCATCCGAATGGGCCTGAAGTTGTAACAAACTGGAGCGGGGAAAGAAAAGACGGTGAGAGATTGTGCCTCGAAGATATCGGAGAACACGGAGGTGACTACAGTGAACCGAAGTGGGAGCGACTCAAAATATGGACATGATAAGAAATACCCAAACGAGTGACAACTAGATAAGACAAGACTCCCAACAAGATAGTCATAATGCGTCAGATGATTCCAAGATGTTGTTCTGAATTGTTCTTCAAGGGCGCTATGTATGTCATCACGGGTGATTCCAAGACGATGGCTTTCGCGGAGTTGTCCGAGTCCAGTCGCCCACCTGCCAACACTTTTAAGCGCTCAAGGGTGGTTGGTGCGTTGGCAAGGAGAGTTCTTTTGGGGTTTTGTTGCTCTTCGGAAGTGACTGATGTTGGTCGAGACGCGGCCTTGTTAGACTTCATAGGGCAGGCTCGTTTGCGTTGTGGTTGTTTTGTGTTTGTTCGAGTTGGAGTGGTTCTTGCTTCTCACCGGGTTATGGTGGGAGCTTCTTGTATTTTCTCCTCTACCTTCTATAAAGCTAAGGCACACAATTTGTGTGCTCTCGAAAAAAAGATAATGCGTCGGATCAGACAAGGGGTTAACATCGGAAGCACAAGGGTGAACATTGAACTCCATGATAGTTTCAATAGTGCGCTCATCGGTAAGAGCAGCACGAGCAAGGAAAGCTTGGATATACTTTTCTTGGGAAATAAAGAAGCCATCAGAGGTAGAAGAAACCTCAATCCCATGAAAGTAGGGAAGAGGGCCAAGATCAGACATAAGAAACTGCTCACTATGACGTGCCTTCACAATGGCGATGTACTTAGAGTCGTCGCCAGTGATGATCATGTCATCAACATATAGAAGAAGAAGAGTCTGACCACAAGCAAAAAGGTGGACAAACAACGCAGGATCATGAGCACTCACTGAAAAACCAGCGACAATCACCACGGAGGCAAAACTCTCAAACCAGGCACAAGGGCTTGCCTAAGGCCATAAAGAGAGAGCGTCAAAGACGGCAGACCATGCCATTAGGACCATAATACCCAGGTGATGGTTCCATGTGAACCTCCTCTCGCAACTCACCATTCAGAAAGGCATTCGTAACATCAAGCTGAGACACGGACCAATGGCGAACAGAGGCCACATCAAGAAGTGTACAAATAATTATGACCATGCTCCTGTTGAAAGCCACAAACCACAAGATGAGCTTTGCAACGCTTAAGAGAACTATCGGAGCGACTCTTAACCTTGTAGACCCACTTACAAGTGATGAACCGGGGGGGGGGGGGGGAGCGAAACAAGATCCCACGTGCTGGTGCGCTCAAGAGCAGCAATATCCTCTGTCATTGCAAGCTGCCATTCGGGATGAACAACAAAATCACAATAAGAAGTCGGCTCAAGAATAGCAGTGCCAGAAAAACCATAGCTGTCAACAGGCGGAAGCAAGCGATGGCGTAAGCCATAAGTAGGCTGAGACGAGGAAGATGACACATCGGAAGTAGATGGCTCATCAGTAGACTCATCCACCACACGCGAGCAACGAGTATAATAGTGAGGAAAAGAGGGAACAATACGAGGAGGAATCACCTGGATAGACTCAGGTGATGGGGACGAGGAGCCACCGGGGATGAAGGTGCAGAATCCCGTGACTAGCGAGGTGAGGAAACCATAGGAGATGGCGGCATCAGATCTACGACAGTCGGAGAAGTAGGAGTAGTGGGATGGGTGGACAAGGGCTCAACAACATTTGATAGAAGGTCGAGGAGGATGGACGTGGGTAGAAGGGACGATACTCGTCAAAACTAACATCCTAAGAAATATGCATCCGACGATCGATAGGATCCCAACAACGATGACCCTTATGCTCATCATTGTATCCTAAGAAGGCACTTTTGATAGACTGAGTGGTCAGTTTGGTGGGAGAGAAGGGGGGGGGGGGGAGAAGAGCATAGCAAGCACAACCAAACAAATGAATCACTGAATAGTCAGGTGAACGGTAAAAAAACATTTGAATGCCACCCTGTAGACCAGAGGATGGCTGAATTTTGATGAGAGGTCGAAGTGGAAACAACCTCAGCGCTGAAGTGAGGCAAAAGGCAAAAGAGAGGTGACAATCATCAACACACAAGTTGTCTCAAGAAGGCGACGATGCTTGCGCTCAGCAACACCATTCTGAGCATGAGCACCAGGACAAGAGAATTGAGCAAGTGTGCCCTGCTCAGCAAAGAATCCGTGCAACAAATGAGAGATATACTCAGCATCATGAAAGACACGAATAGGTGTGGAAAACTAGGTATCAACCATGGCTGCAAATTCTTATAGATAGATAAGATCCCACTACAAGAAGACATAAAATATGTCTAGGTGCGTTGAGAGAAATCATCTATGAAGATAATATTGTGGTGACAACCTCCTTTCTAGGCAAAGGGAGTTGGACCCAAACATTAGAGTGAACAAGATCGAAGGGACGTCGATACACAGTATCGCTATGACGATAAGGTAATTGAACTTGTTTACTGACCGACAACCGTAACAGTCTAAAGACACACCACTGAAGACGGATCCAAGAAGACCTCGTCGAACTAAGGATGAGAGTTGAGAGCGACATAAGTGACCAAGACGATGATGCCACTACCGAAAAGAGTTGGTAGATGAGACAACAAAGTCGGGGAGACTGGTGGCGGTGGTAGCGGAGGGAAGGTGAAGCAAGTCAAGCTCCCAGAGGCCCCGGGAGTTGCGACCGGGGGGGGGGGGGGGCAACACCTGTATGACGATCCTGAACAAAACAAGAGTCAAAGTTGAGAATGGCCCTACAACCAGATTCAACAATCTTGCCGCCAGAAATGAGTTGCAACACGACACGACAACTTTGCTTGGTGTTGGCCCTCGCCACCATGATTTTCTTCTGCTGCAATTGCATCTAGTCTAGTATGTGCTTTCTAGTTTTCTATTATTTCCACCGCGTCCACCAAATTCGTTGATATTTTGTGTTTCTCATGCGATGCGAGTCTATCATACCTTTGTCTGTTAGCCTTTTTCTGGTCATTGTCCTTTCTATAGGATTTTTGTGGCCTCTCTTTGCATTGTTGATCTACGCCCATTCTCTTGCCGTCGAGCTTCTTCCGCCGCCCGTTTTCTTGGGCTATGTTTTTCTTGTGCAATGCTTCATTCTCTTGATGTGCCATCTTTTGACAACCCATCTTCTCTTGATACTTCTCTTCTACTGAAGCGGTGTCTTCCTCTGATGCGCCATCTTCTTCGCTATCCTCTTTGGCTTGACTCGATAGGTTTTGAAGACTCTTCATGCTACGATGACACTCTCAAGACACTGATTTTGGATTTACCATTTTTTTGTGGTGTTACCCTTCTTCAAATGCAATGCTACTGCATTCGCTTTGCATTTGAAGGGGGGGGGGGGGGGAGGGGGGTTGTTAAGGAGTATTAGTATTAGTCTAGGAGTCCTTATTAGGCTATGTTTCCTTGTGCCCTGAGTCATGTGTAATATATATATATATATATATATGCTCCTTGGGCTATGCAATAGAGGTAAGTTGCATCCATAACAGGAGGTACCATCAGCGGTAAGAAAATGAGTACGAGAATCGAGAGGTTGAATGGAGGACATGGTGGATGAATCACGAGTCATATGAAAAGATGCTCCAGTATCAAGAATCCACGGAGATGTACCTGCCTATGTAAAGCGTGGTCTCACAATACCAGAAGAGTCGGTAGCAGAACTTGGTGATGGAGAACCAGAAGATGCCGCTGGCACCGCTAGCAGGGATCGAAGTCGCGCAATCTCCTGCTTAGTGAATGACACGGTCTTCTGGTTCTCCATCATCAGGTTTTGCAGAAGCCGATGGAGCAGACGAGGTCAAGGGAAGGCACCTGTGCAAGGCGTAGTCGATGGAGAGATATGCACCTACATTGTTGGTGAAAATCGCGAGAGGAATCGATGTAGAGCGACAATCACTGTGTGTGTGTGGGGGGGGGGGGGGTCGCAAGAGGTGTCGTGGAAGAGTGACCACCATGACACTCAAAAGATGGTGTAGAGTGACCATCAGGAGACAACCAAGTGCAGCCTTGCACATGCCCGAGGAGGCCGACAGAGAAGAAGCCGAACACAAGGCCAACAGATGGTGTGGACAGCACGGACTACGATGTCGCGTGTCACGGAAGGACACATGCACCTGTTTCGGGAGCAGCCGTCCGGGAGCGGTCCAACCATGGAAAGAGGGGCAAGCAGGCGCATACGGACGAGGCGGCGGGCAGAGCGGCGCCTGCGTGGACGGGCGGAGCGACGATGGCGGACGACGGCCAGATCGCATCACAGTGGCAGGAGGTGGGCGTGGGTGGTGGAGGGCAGCAATAGAACAATATCAGGCATGAATTGGAGGTGGATCAGGCAACGACGCATGGATTGGAGGTGGTGGGGTGGAGCAGCAGCACCTGGAGGTACAACAACGGTGAGGGAAGAAGCAGCGGCGGCATCTGATGCGCGTGTGAAAAAAAAACCTAGGGCTCAAATACCATGTTAGGAAATATGCAATTTGTATTTTCTGGGGCCAAAGGCCGGTATATATAAACAATGTACAGGTGGTCGGCCCGCGTCTTGTGATGTGACTCCCCGAAGGAGACATCTGTGTGTGGCTGGTTGATTGGAGGTGACTCAGCTGCCGACGGACAAGGGTAGGAAGTGCTCGTGGAAGGCCGAAGTGAGGGCGGCGATGAAATCCAGATCCAATTGGGGCCGATTCAGTTCAAACCCAATTCAACCGGGGCCCAAACTAATCAGGGAGGAGGTGCTCGATCTCCAGGCTTCAGTCGGACGACGAGGATGTCTTGTATCGTTCGGGCCGGCGGATTCATGAGAAGAGTAAGCGACAACGAATAGAGAGAGCATACTGAAATCGATCTAAATAGGTGGTGGAGATCGATTAGGTGATGATTTGATCTAGAGATCGAAGAAAATCGACAAAGAGTTGATGGGAAACCGAACATAATTGATCGGGAGAGTTGGAGACCAGAAAACATCTATCGAGGCATGAGTTATGACATGCGAAAACCCTAAATCTGGGCTAATGATACCATGTTGGAGGAGCAACTTGGATGTATTGCATAACTCATGGGGCAAATATATGGTACAATAGACTTCGGGTGCAAAGAACGAAATCTAGACTAATACGGACATCTAGACCAATACTAATACTCCTTAACACATATATCTCGCTGTCTGCTGAACCAACATGAAGTTATCATGTATGTAGCGTTTGGTGATGAACGTGCATTGCTTCTCCTCAACCAGGGCTCCCAACCTTGGCGATAACCTAGTGGCCAAAGTTCACTCACCCCCCTACTTGTCCCTCCCCACCAAATGCATCGGTGCTCGCATGTAACTCATTCCTCGCATGTATGAAGCAAAGTGCCCACACCTCTCACTGAAGGTGAGATCTAAAGCTTCTTCGAGGTAGTCCCCTCAAGCGATCTGGGTCGAATGAAATTTGCTCCGAGCACTGGGCTCGGGCGAAAACTTCACAAGGAAAGCTTACCCTGTACCGACGGATTTGTACTAGAGGTCACACCCCTCGACGGGATTATGCCTTGCTCGATTGGGAGTCATGGCCAAACATCGTTCTGACTGTCGTAAGTATATGGTGACCTGTCGCACGATTGTCGCATACACCTGTCTTAACTACTGTCAATGACGGCACTTGCTCAGCAATCTTACCCCTCAACACTATTGTAGAAGGTGGCGAAATAATGCAAATTACACTGTTGATGATATTATACTTGGCTTAGATCTGGAATCCAGGAGATTAAAAGTATGATATACTACCTCCTTTCCGGTTTATAAGGCTTGTGCGTATCCCTAGATCTATAATTTGACCAACATAAGATGAGTTGTATAGTCTAAAAATTATACCATTAGAAAGTATATGATTTGAAGTTTCTAATGATGTATTTTTTGTGATATATTACTTGTATTATGTTGGTCTATTTGTCAACCTAGAAATACGCGTAAGCCTTATAAACCGGAAAGGAGGTAGTACCGTGTGTCTGACAACAGTATGGTAGTACCACAACATTGGTGTTCTCACTAGATGGTTGCACAGAAAATCGTTTATGTGATTGTCTTATTCTTCACTGGAACCTATGTATTCTGAATTTCTGATTAGGCCTCCCCCGCTGCAGTATTATTTTTTCGAACACGCAGGAGATCTGCGTATCATTATATTAAGAAGAAATGGGACAAGAATCCATACACAAGTATCATGCAGTGCAATGTAATCATTAAGATCATGTGGCACTACAGTTGAAGATGAAAGAGGTGGTAATAGTATCATAGCACACAGAAGAAGGAAATTTAATGGCAAATAGATCTTGTACAGTCACAATTTCACATTTAGATTCTACAAATGAATAAACAAGGTAGCACTATGATGCTATGCAATGGGAAGGTCTGCAAGAGCCCTTATATATCTTATGTGCATGTGTCCTCATTGTGACAGCAATGTTTTGCGACTTTGCACTAGTTTATAGATCATTTCTACTTCATTTCTAAAAGTTCTGTTAAATACAGGCTCACTAATTTTTTGGCTGGTTTTGTACAGCGAGCCATTTACCCTACAATCGGAATGGTTTCAAGTTTTTTACAAGTGATGGTGGTCTAAATAAGACTGATATTAAAGATATACTGGAGCGCGCTTCTAGAATATACGAGGAATCTGCACATTGTAGCAAACAAGAACAGACCGGTGTCGTGACTCATGTGGAGTACATGTCAATTTATGCTTCTGATCTAGTGCAAGCAGTTCGTAAATCTGCTGGAAACAAAGGTGTTCATCATATGCTTATTTTATACTGCATTTTGATTCATTAGGCAATTTATACTCGATCACATGTAGAGCTCTTGCCTTTGCTTTGCATATCTGATGTTTTTATTTCCGCCATTGATTCATTTCGCATTGTCATTATGTCGTGTATAAATTTCATGCGCTCAATAAACAAATTGTTTTGCTGATGAATTTCACATTCTATTTATATTTTGTTTGGTCCTAGTTGCTGTGATATCAACATATTAAATTATTAATATTATATGCTTTATTAACAAGTGATGGCGACACTGATGACTTCCCGATTAAGATAGGGCTGCATCAAGGGTCAGCTTTGAGCCCTTATCTTTTTGCCTTGGTGATGGATGAGGTCACAAGGGATATACAAGGAGATATCCCATGGTGTATGCTCTTTGCGGACGATGTGGTGCTAGTCGATGAGAGTCGGACGGGGGTCAACAGGAAGTTGGAGTTATGAAGGCAAACCTTGGAATCGAAAGGTTTTAGGCTTAGTAGGACTAAAACCGAGTACATGAGGTGCGCTTTCAGTACTACTAGGCACGAGGAGGAGGATGTTAGCCTTGATGGGCAGGTGGTGCCTCAGAAGGACACCTTTTGATATTTGGGGTCAATGTTGCAGAAGGATGGGGATATCGATGAAGATGTGAACCATCGAATTAAAGCTGGATGGATGAAGTGGTGCCAAGCTTCTGGCATTCTCTGTGACAAGAGGGTGCCACAAAAGCTAAAAGGCAAGTTCTATAGGACGGCAGTTCGACCCGCAATGTTGTATGGCGCTGAGTGTTGGCCGACTAAAAGGCGACATGTGCAACAATTAGGTGTGGCGGAGATGCGCATGTTGAGATGTATGTGTGGCCACACAAGGAAGGACCGAATCCGGAATGATGATATACGAGATAGAGTTGGGGTAGCGCCAATTGAAGAGAAGCTTGTCCAACATTGTCTGAGATGGTTTGGGCATATTCAGCGCAGGCCTCCAGAAGCCCCACTGCATAGCGGACGGCTAAAGCATGCTGATAATGTCAAAAGAGGCCGGGTAGACCGAACTTGACATGGGAAGAGTCCGTAAAGAGAGATCTGAAGGATTGGAGCATCACCAAAGAACTAGCCATGGACAGGGGTGCGTGGAAGCTTGCTATCCATGTGCCGGAACCATGAGTGGTCGCGAGATCTTATGGGTTTCACCTCTAGCCTACCCCAACTTGTTTGGGACTAAAGGCTTTGTTGTTGTTGTTGTTGTTGTTGTATATGCTTTATTCTATCTTAAACTCTCTCCGTTTTTATTTACTCCGCATATTAGCTTTTGTTTGAAATCAAACTTTATAAACTTGGGCCAAGTTTATAGGAAAAACTATAAAACATATACAATACCAAATCAATACCATTGGATTCAGCACTGAATATATTTTCACGTCATATAGATCTGTTATTGTAAATGTTCATATTATTTCCTATAAACTTGGTCAAACTTTATAAAGTTTGACTTCAGTCAAAGCTAATATGCGGAGTTAGGGATGCAAGGCGGCGCCTGAACCCGGCCCGCTTCATATGCAAAACTAGAAAATTAGTTCCAGCTGAATTAGAGTGTGTTAGACTAATTCGTACTATTTGGCTCTTTGGCGGGTCTTTGCGGGACACCACTCTGCACCCCTATACGGTTAAAAATGGTGGGGGCATAAGTATTATTATTATTTTACAATCCACATTTCTCGAATGCATTACGCATGTCAGTTTCTACTATTCATATGCCTTTTATCTGCTCATTAGAAAGCTACTGGTTCATGTATCTCAAATTCTATTTGTATTCGAATATGTGACTATTGGCGATGTGGAAGATTGATCTGATAGCAAACTGTGAAATGATTGAATATAAAAAAAGATAAATATGAAGGAAAATGACTTTTTTATGCTTATATTTTTTTGTCCATTTGGTCTTAGAGAAACCATTGGAGGGACTGCACATAGTTGTTGATGCAGGGAATGGAGCAGGTGGCTTTTTTGTGGTAATGTGTTTACTCCTACTTGCTCTGTAGCAGTATGTTTTTTCAGTCTGGGTTTTTTGTTGTGCATTCTATCCTTACCTTCGGCCAACTGATCGACAAGTCTACTGAGTATTTTCTCAGTTTTCTTATGCAATATTATAGTACACATTATTCTAATAGAAACAGAAGTTTAGTTATTTAAATTTGATTGTTACTCCCATATAAGACAACAGATTATCCAAAACATTAAGTTTTCTGAATTTGAACCTAGCGTTTCGAAAAAAAATAAACATTGTCTGGTTTTGAATTTGTAGCCATATCCACTCAATCTGGTTGGCCCTGGTGAAATATTAGGTTGTTACCTCAAATTATTAGAATATGTGCTTATGGCTGATTCGGTGAACATAAAATTTTGATTCCGATAAATCTATCTGCCATGGGGCATGAATTTGGGTTTGGTGTGGTATGTAGTAATAACAGACTGTTTTTGTTGTGGACTACCAGGTCCAGGTGGGAGTCCAAACAGAGAGGAGTGCGCTAGCAGATTTGGTAGGCTAGGTGTTGAGATGGGAGTTCGTATTAGCATAGGTCTATAAGGAGTCCGATTGTATTAGGAAGGTCAAGGCCTAAGCATCTACTATATAAGCATACCATTACCATGTATTTTGGGTTGAGGCAAGCAAGAACAATCAATCTGATCTCTCCTAGTTATTCTCTCGTCCCAACCTATGTCTACCCAATCCCTCACAGCCATGTCGTCTGCCTATCTTCAGCGCGGTAGTTATCCCATTGTGAATCGAGGTTCACAACAAATTCATACCACAATTGTCATTGAGTGTTCGGACAGTGTCCTATAGAAGGCAAGGCCACATGTTGGCCTGTGAGTTTATTTTTGATCTACACACAACTGTCTGTTTCTTGCTTCACAACAACAACAACAACAACAAGGCCTTTAATCCCAAACAAGTTGGGTTAGGCTAGAGCTGAAACACATAAGATCTTGCAACCAACTCATGGTTCTGACACATGGACAGCTAGCTTCCACGCACCCCTGTCCATGGCTAGTTCTTTGGTGATACTCTAGTCTTTCAGATCTCTCTGTACGGACTCCTCCCATGTCAAGTTTGGTCTACAAGACCTCTCTTGACATTATCAGCACGCTTTAGCCGTCTGCTATGCACTGGAGCTTCTAGAGGCCTGCGCTGAATATGCCCAAACCATCTCAGACGATGTTGGGCAAGCTTCTCTTCAATCGAATTTCCTCCCACAAACACACAATAGCCTGAAGTTGATATCCTAAAAATATCAAATCCAAATTCGAAATACACATGGAGAAACAAAAAGGACAAATCCATATGTGAACACTACCCTTTTTGTTTCTCCATGTGTACTTTGGATTTGATTGTTTTTACAGATTGTAGGCACATGTCTTGAAAACATTCACAAAAAATCCGAATTTTTTGAAACATTTAAATATATTTTTTGAAAGTTGGGAGCACGTGAGCATTTAAGGGGTGGTAGCACCTGATATTTTCCCATGTTTGCAAGTTTTTTTTATTTGTTTTGCATTTCCAGTATAATGAAATATGGGTTGTTTTGGGCAGGGCTAGGAATATACATACAAATGAACTTGAGTTGTAGATACTATGTAGGAAGTCATATAATAATGATAAATACTAAATAGAATGCCCATTGGACAGAACTTGTTGATGCATAGAATCACTATAATCTCTTTAACTAAGGTGTTGGTACATTGATAGGGATGCGTGGAAGCTTGTTATCCATGTGCCAGAACCTTGAGTTGGTCACGAGATCTTATGGATTTCACCTCTAGCCTACCCCAAACTTGTTTGGGACTAAAACCATTATGAGTTGGTCATATAATAATGATAAATACTAAAAGCTTTGTTGTTGTTGTTGTTGTTGTTGTTGTTGTTGTTGTTGTTGTTGTTGTTGTTGGTGTTGGTACATTGATCTATTGCATATTTGAACTTACACAATTGCATTGCTGTGGTTATTGGACCAGGACAAGGTACTAAAACCATTAGGAGCTGTTACTGATGGGAGCCAATTCCTGGAGCCTGATGGTAATAGCTGGATCTTTTCTTCATTCCACTAATTTCTTGTGGCCTTTCTCTCATTATGAACTATATATTTAGGTTTGTTTCCCAATCATATTCCGAATCCTGAGGACAAAGCTGCAATGGAAGCCATTACACAAGCAGTGCTTAACAATAAGGCAGACTTGGGCATCATATTTGATACTGATGTTGACAGGTCCAAAAATAACCATTGAGATTCTGCATATAAGTAATAACATCAATGCTAAAAATCTTGATTTTTGCAGGTCAGCTGCTGTTGATTCCAGTGGACGTGAGTTGAACCGCAACCGATTGATTGCTTTGATGTCTGCCATAGTTCTTGAGGAGGTAAGATTTCGTGGAGCTGCAATTTTGTTTCATATTACTCTCTTGCTTGCATCCAACTAATTCATTGATCTGCTACTAGCACCCAGGAACCACTGTTGTGACTGATAGCGTGACATCAGATGGACTGACTCTATTTATTGAGAAGAAACTTGGTAGATACTTTTTTTGAACTGAAAACTTGGTATTGTGATAGTTACAGCTTGGTGCTTATTTGCTTAAATGATCATTTTCTTATCTATTCTATGCTCAAGGAGGGAAACACCATCGATTCAAGCGAGGATACAAGAATGTAATAGATGAGGCTATTCGTCTGGTTAGTTTACTCTTTCTTCATGATTCAGATCACCCTGTAATTTGTCCCATGATACCTAGTAGTATGAAATGCAAATTATGAATATTTCAGAATTCTACTGGTGAGGAATCACATTTGGCGATGGAAACAAGTGGCCATGGAGCACTAAAAGAGAATCACTGGCTCGATGATGGAGCATATATGATGGTAAGGGTGCTTGTTCTGCTACATTCCTTGAAACTTTATGAACCATGCAATTATATGGGAACCGGATGAAAATGTTGCCATTTTATGCTTAACATTGGTTGGTTTGAAAATATCTCTTTGAACCTTTATGGCATGTTATAGCTGAATCTCTTATAGCTACAATTTCAGAAGCATTGCTATTTGTATCCCTCTATTCTTAAGATAGTTCCTCCTTACTAGACTAATTCCAACCGTATATAGCATTGTAGTTCCAGATGTGCTGTATTTCATTTGACCTGGAAAGAAAACTGGAACATCATATTCCCGAGGACACTTTTAATTGCCATCTCTCTTTATTGGCACACGCTTCCATACTTATCTTCTCTTATTTTATTTTTTGCCTTAGGTTAAACTTCTGAATAAACTTGCTGGTGCCAGAACATTGAACCCAAACACCGGTAGTAGAGTTTTGACTGATTTGGTCGAGGGCCTTGAGGAGGCTGCTGTGACAGTGGAGATAAGGTTGAAGATTGATCAAAATCATGCAGATTTGAAAGGAGGGTATGTTAAGTTCTAACCGGCAACATTCAGTCCATTTTCAGGAAAATGATGCTACCCATGGCCTTGACTACTGGCTGAAATAAAAACACTTTCATTCAGTAGCCAGTTAAGGTGGGGTATCATGGAAGACTAGCCCAAGATTTGATAGAAATGGAACAATTATTATAGTAGGAAGCATGCATGAACTTTAGTTGAACTTGCCACAGCAAAATTGATTGAACTATTGCTTAACTTTGAGAGTTCTAGTTGTCACATGCTTCTATAAGCATGTCTCAATGTGTTTCATCTGCACGACATCCATGGAATGCTATGATTTAGATTGTTTTATGTTCTAATTAAGAGAGTTTTCACATTTGAAGGAGATTAATTGACCATTTGAAAATAGGGTCACCCCTTGTCTTTTTAACAGTAAATTACGCATGCTGTCACAAGACTCACAACAAAGGGCGGTCAAGCTTGACTACAGAGATGTATATTTAAGTACTTTATATCAAGTACAGATAAAGTTCATGGGTTTAATTTATCCTTTTTTGCAGGCCCTTCCGTGACTATGGAGAATCAATCTTGAAACATTTGGAGAGTGTGATCAGTAAAGACCCAAATCTTCACAAAGCCCCGAAGAATCATGAAGGCGTATGTCGATCATCTTTGCTTGTTTCCGAAAGCTGATGTATATACATCTTTAGTTCTTTACTGATAAATATTTCATGTTGCATTACTATGCTACGCAGGTCAGAGTTTCTGGATATGGTGGCTGGTTCCTGTTGAGGCTATCCCTCCATGATCCGGTTCTTCCCCTTAACATTGAGGTTGTCCTTTCTTCCCTTTTCTTTCAACCGTCAAACCTTAGGAAGCACCATTCTATTAAAACAAAATTGACCGTCATGTCACATGTGCATGCAGGCACAAAGCAAGGATGATGCCACTAAGCTCGGGCTTGCAGTGCTTGCTGTTGGAAGTGAATTTTCAGCATTGGACACAACTGCATTGAACAAGTTTTTGCAGCAGTGAAGGTTATAGGAAAATCGATCGATCCTGTAGCCTTTGCAAGGCGTCTTGTTCGTCCGTGTTGAGCTGGTTTTGGATATAGGGCAACAGTACATACAAAGAAATACTTGTTTCAAACTATGCCCTCCCCATATATGCTTCACTTGGCCTCTCCCTTGGTAAGGAAGTACCGAAAATGAAATCTTCATGTTCTCCAGCAGATGACAAAGCAATTGTCAAAAATCTTGCATACTGGCATGGCCGCATGGATGCTTTGTCCTTGAATATTTGCAACTTACTCATTTGCACCAGTAACTCGTTGCGCAAAGCAGATTATAATAGTTAGGCCCTGAAATCTGACAAATTTGCAAGACAGAAACATATGTGAACTGCTCTTGAATTGACTGAAGTGTCGCCTGCTTGATTTTGCCGGTTGTTTTTCATGGGAGTGAACATTTGAATCCCGGTCTTGAATTTGCTATGTGTTTAAGAAAGGTACTGATCTGGCATGCATTTTGTGGGGAACATGCATCCTAATCGCAAGTTTGGCAAAATAAAGATGGTTTCTCTGTCTAAGACGATGACTTTGTGCAATAAAAAAAGGTAAAATGATACTCCCGTCGTCTCAAAAATGTGAGACATTTTTTGACACAAAATTTGGAGACAGAGGTAGTAGTTCACGGTGAAGTTTAAGTGTTTGAAACAAAAATGCATTTAAATTCTTGTTGGTTGGATCTTCATCGCAATGCTTCTAGGTCGTCTTCTACCTTCAGCCTCTTCCTCCTGAACAACTCACAATCACCCCTCTAAGCCACCCCGATGATTAGAATTTTCTTCTTCTGGCGAGCCATCTGCCTGTTAGATGTGTGTGTTGAGGTGTGTTGGGCGGTACTACCGCTTGGTGTAGCCGGTACTACCGCCCCGAGCGGTAGTACCGCTCAGGAGTGCGGTACTACCGTTTATACTGTAATCTTGTATATGTTCTGGCCTTTGGCCCCTGTGAATGTTAGTTGCTATTCCTAACATGGTATCAGATGCTTAGGTTGCTCTCCCGCTCCCGCACGCTCGCAGCTCCGTGCTCCTCCCGTCGCCGTCGCCGTCCGGCCGGCCGGCCGCCTCCTCCCCGTCCGGCAGCCGCCGCCGTCGCTGCCTGCCCGGCCGCCGCTGCTGCTGCTCGTCCTCGCCCCCGCCTGCAGCCCGCCTCGTCCGGCCGCTGGGGCAGCCGCCGCCGCCTGCCTCGCCCCGCAGTGGCCGCCGCCCGCCTCGCGCCTCCCCGCGCCGCCCCGCACCCGGCCGCCGCCTGCTTCCACCGGCCGCCGCCTGCCTCGGCCGCGCCCAGCCGCGCCCGGCTGCTGGTGGCCTTCCTGCCTCGATCTCGATCCAGTTTCTGCGGCTCTGCGCGGTACTACCGCTAGGCCAAGCGGTACTACCGCTCTGAGCGCAGCGGTACTACCGCTCTGGACTACCGCTCTACTTCCGCTTGGCGGCCCAGGAGTCCAGTAGGTTTTCGCGGTACTACCGCTAGGATCAAAGCGGTACTACCGCTCGGATCAAAGCGGTACTACCGCTGCCAAGAGCGGTACTACCGCTCTGGCGGTACCACCGCTGGTACTGCCGCACTGCAGGTTGAGCTCGTCATGTCTTCCTCGGGCTATGTGGCTGTTCCTCGGTGCTCGGTAATCTTCGATGGCACCAACTATGCTGAGTTTGTGGGCTTCATGCGTATCCACATGCGCGGTCTTCTCCTGTGGGGGGTTCTCTCTGGCGAGGTCCCCTGTCCGCCATGCCCTGTTGCGCCCGTGGTCCCAATACCCCCGGTGCCACCGGTCCTTGCTGCTGATGCTTCTCAGGCTGACCGGGATGCAGCCAAGGCTCTCGATGATGCTGCGGTTGATGCCTATGATCAGCAGGTCTCCGCCTATTCACATGCTCTCTCTGTGTACCGTGATGATCTGTCTGCTTACACTCAGTGGTGCAATGATGATGCTCGTGCTGCTGCTGTTCTCACAGCGAGTGTCCTCCCTCAGTTTGCTTCGGAGTTCATGGGACTTGGCCCAGTTGCATCCATGTGGTCTTACCTCTGTCAGCGGTATCAGCCCTCTGGTGATGCACTCTACCTATCTGTAGTGCGTCAGGAGCACGCTCTTCAGCAGGGTGACTCTTCTGTTGATGAGTTTTACACACAGAGTTCTGCCATCTGGCGTCAGCTTGACTCTCTTCGGACAGTTGTTTGTGGAACTTGCCGTTGCTGCCAGACTATGAGGTCCGACTTGGAGTTTCAGCGTGTCCATGAGTTCTTATCTCGCCTCCGTTCCGAGTTTGAGCCTCGTCGTGCTCACTTGCTTGCTCGTGGTCGTGTTCCTATCTCGGAGGTGCTTGCTGAGCTTCGTGCTGAGGAGACCCGCCTCCGCTCTGCTGGCTTGCTTGCTGTTCCCTCTGTGTTGGCTGCTCGAGCTCCTATGTCGTCTGCTCGTCTCACTGCTCCACCGCTTCTGCCCACACCTTCAGGGGGGGTGGGTCGCCCTCGCCCTCCTTTTGCTGAGAAGGGCCGATCGCGCCGTGACACTTTCTGCGGCTACTGCTCCAGGCAAGGTCACCCAGAGTCTGATTGCCACCAGAAACAGAGAGACCAGAGGCGCTCTTCTTCCGGTGGGAGGACTCAGGTGTCTCCCTCGAGTCCGTCACTCACTGACCAGGACATTATGCGACTCAAGCGCATGCTGGCTTCCTCTGGTTCTTCCTCGACGGGTTCTGCTGCTGCCGTGACTGCCACCACCACTCAGCCCCCGCCGGAGCCTACTCAGTCAGGTACATCCTCGTGGGTTCTGGATTCTGGAGCTTCCTTCCATATGTCCTCTGATTCTTCTGTTTTATCCTCTCTTCGACCTCTTGCTTTTCCTCTTAATGTTCTCACTGCCGATGGCACTCCTCTTCCTGTTTCTAGTCGAGGCATTCTTTCTACTCCATCGTTTTCTGTTCCTAGTGTTTCTCATGTTCCTCGTCTTACCATGAATCTTTTTTCCGCTGCCCAACTTACTGATTCTGGTTGTCGTGTCATTCTTGATACCGACTCTTGCTCCATTCAGGATTGCCGCACCAAGGCTTTGGTTGGTGCTGGCCCCCGGCGCCGTGAGTCGGAGGGCCTTTGGGAGGTTGACTGGCTGTGTGTTCCTTCCGCTGCCACCACTTCTGCCAGCTCTCATGCTCTTGCTGCCTCTTCGTCTGCGTCCTTCCAGCAGTGGCATCATCGCCTTGGTCACATCTGTGGCTCTCGCTTGTCTTCTTTGGTTCGTCAGGGCCTCTTAGGGTCTGTAACTGGCGATGTCTCCTTACATTGTAATGGTTGCAGACTTGGCAAACAGACCCAGTTACCTTATCCCACCAGTGAGTCTGTATCTCAGCATCCTTTTGACTTAGTTCATTCTGATGTCTGGGGTCCTGCTCCCTTTGATTCGAAAGGTGGTCATCGCTACTATGTGTTGTTTATTGATGATTTCTCTCGCTACACTTGGCTCTACTTCATGAAATCTCGTAGCGAGGTTCTCTCTATATATAAACGATTTGCTGCCATGGTTCACACCCAGTTTTCCACGCCCATTCGTATCTTTCGTGCTGACTCAGCTGGAGAGTATATCTCTCATATGTTGCGTGGATTTCTTGCGGAGCAGGGTACTCTTGCCCAATTCTCTTGCCCCGGTGCCCATGCTCAGAATGGTGTTGCTGAACGCAAACATCGCCATTTGCTTGAGACGGCTCGGGCGATGATGATCGCTGCCTCTCTTCCACCCCATTTTTGGGCTGAGGCAGTTTCTGCATCCACCCACCTCATCAACATTCAGCCATCGGCTGCCTTGCAGGGTGGTATTCCTATGGAGCGTCTCACTGGTCGCTCTCCTGACTACTCCGCTCTTCGTATGTTTGGATGCGTGTGTTATGTTCTTCTTGCTCCGCGCGAACGAACCAAGTTGACTGCTCAGTCCGTTGAGTGTGTTTTCCTTGGCTACAGTGATGAGCACAAGGGCTATCGGTGTTGGGATCCTGTTGGTCGCCGGCTCCGCATTTCGCGGGATGTGACGTTTGATGAGTCTCGTTCTTACTATCCGCGTCCCTCCTCATCGAGCTTTTCCGTGGAAGACATTTCCTTTCTTCTCCTTCCTGACACCTCTCCCTCTGTGCCTCCTGTCCACTCTCCCTCGGTGATTTCCCCTCCTCCACCGGTACCACCATCCCCTCCCTCCTCCTCCTCTCCCTCGTCTCCACCATCTCCTCCCTCCTACCCCTCTCCCTCGTCATCTCCCTCCCCACCCTCCTCCCCAGTCTTTCGCCCTCACTCCCCTTTTCCTCTCCACTACACTCGTCGTCCTCGTGCTGTGGATGATCCTTATGATGTGCCCTCCACTTCCAGTGCTCCCCCGCTCACACCTACTCCGGTCCATCACCTCCGTGTTAGGCCTTGTCCCCCCCCTGATCGCTATTCTCCTGACCGGTACGGCCTCTCTGTCGTTGCTGAGCCGACTTCCTATCAGGCTGCCCTGACTCAGCCTGAATGGCAGCTTGCGATGGCCCAGGAGCTTGCTGCCCTTGAGCGTTCTGGCACGTGGGATCTGGTTTCCCTCCCTTCTGGTGTTCGTCCCATCACATGCAAGTGGGTCTATAAGATTAAGACTCGCTCTGATGGTTCCCTTGAGCGCTACAAAGCTCGTCTTGTGGCTCGTGGTTTTCAGCAGGAACAGGGACGCGATTATGATGAGACATTCGCTCCTGTGGCCCACATGACCACTGTTCGCACTCTTCTTGCTGTCGCTTCTGTTCGTCATTGGTCTGTCTCTCAGCTTGACGTCCAGAACGCTTTTCTCAATGGTGAGTTGCGTGAGGAGGTCTATATGCAGCCACCCCCAGGGTACTCTGTTCCTGATGGTATGGTCTGCCGTCTTCGCCGCTCTCTCTATGGTCTTAAACAGGCCCCTCGTGCCTGGTTTGAGCGGTTCGCCTCTGTCGTCACTGCCGCGGGCTTCTCGCCCAGTGATCATGATCCCGCCTTGTTCGTTCACACGTCTCCTCGTGGTCGGACTCTTCTCCTTCTCTATGTTGATGACATGATCATCACTGGTGACGACTCTGACTACATTGCCTTTGTTAAGGCTCGCCTTCGCGACCAGTTCCTCATGACTGATCTTGGTCCTCTTCGCTACTTTCTTGGGATTGAGATCTCCTCGACCTCTGATGGCTTCTTCATCTCCCAGGAGAAATATATTCAGGATCTTCTTGCTCGCGCCGCTCTTGGCGATGAGCGCACCGTTGTGACTCCTATGGAGCTCAACGTTCAGCTCCGTGCTTCTGACGGTGATCCTCTTCCTAATCCCACTCGCTACCGTCACCTCGTTGGGAGCCTTGTCTACCTTGCTGTTACGCGTCCTGACATCTCCTACCCTGTCCACATCCTCAGTCAGTTCGTTTCAGCCCCCACCTCTGTCCACTATAGTCACCTCCTCCGTGTTCTACGATATCTTCGTGGCACGATCTCTCATCGCCTTTTCTTTCCCCGCTCCAGCTCTCTCGAGCTCCAGGCCTACTCTGATGCTACATGGGCTAGTGATCCCTCTGATCGACGCTCGCTGTCTGCTTTCTGCGTTTTTCTTGGTGGTTCTCTCATTGCCTGGAAGACAAAGAAGCAGACTGCAGTTTCTCGCTCGAGTACAGAGGCTGAGTTGCGAGCGATGGCTATGCTGACGGCTGAGGTGATCTGGTTACGATGGTTACTTGAGGACTTTGGTGTGTCTGCTGCTACATCGACCCCCTTATTGTCAGACAGTACCGGTGCTCTCAGTATTGCTCGTGACCCGGTGAAGCATGAGCTCACCAAGCACATCGGTGTGGATGCTCACTTTGTGCGTGCTGCAGTGCAGGATCAGACTCTCGCACTTCACTATGTGCCCTCTGAGTTACAGTTGGCGGACTTCTTCACGAAGGCACAGACTCGAGCGCAGCATGCCTTTTTTCTCTCCAAACTCAGTGTTGTTGATCCACCATGAGTTTGAGGGGGGGTGTTAGATGTGTGTGTTGAGGTGTGTTGGGCGGTACTACCGCTTGGTGTAGCCGGTACTACCGCCCCGAGCGGTAGTACCGCTCAGGAGTGCGGTACTACCGTTTATACTGTAATCTTGTATATGTTCTGGCCTTTGGCCCCTGTGAATGTTAGTTGCTATTCCTAACACTGCCAACCTGCTTCCTCGCCACTTCAGCGACGTTGGTCAGGGCCGACTTCCTTACCACGCGAAACTGACTTACGTATAGCTTGTGGGTTCAAATATTTGTTGGATCCAACAGATTCCAGCTCAAAGTTTGGGTGCCAAATAGAGCCACTCCGATGCAGCCTACGTAGTACGTATGGAGCGATCCATAAGAAGTGATAAGCGATCAAAGGCCAAGAGGAAGCGCACAAGAATCTGAGTCAGCCATCACGTTCATGCATGCGCCTCAATCAAACTGCTCCATTGGCGGGAACGGCACGAGAACCGGAAAAACCATGGGCTGGTCTGATCCGAGAAACCCTCCTCACGTTGCGTCGCAGCCTTTCTCCACCTCAGATTCTCTCTCCCTTGAGCATCTCCAACAGCCTTTGTATATTTGCACTCTCCAACAGCCTTTGTATAAGTGGTCCTCACCAATTTTTTTTACAAAGCTTGCTATATTTGCACCCAAACTTTGCATATTTGCAAAGCCAAAGGTCACTTTGTAATTTTTTAGCAAGCCTCCTAAAGCCTCACTTTGTCTCAATGACAGGTGGGTCCGTGTACTAGTGTGTGTGCTGCGCGTGCGCTGTGTGTGCGTGTGTGTACGTGTACGCGTGTGTGCTGCATGTGTACGTGTGTGTGCCTGTGTACGTGTGTGTGTACGTGTGTGTGCTGCATGTGTACGTGTGTGTGCTGCATGTGTGTACAGTGTACGCGTGTGTGTGCTGCGTGTGTGTAAGTGTACGCGTGTGTGCGTGTGTACGTGTACATGAGTTGTGCTAGTATACATATACATGTACGTATGCTAGTGTGCAATGTGTCTATGACAAACTGTCCCCACATGTCATTGTGTGTTTTGTGCAAATATAGCAATCCAATATACAAAGGCTACCAAAGCAAAAAACATGTTGGCTTTGTAAACCTTCTCTCTTCTCTTGCTATAACAAGTTTTTAGCAATCCAATATACAAAGGCTGTTAGAGATGCTCTTAAGGTTTCCCTGGTCGGCGCATGCGTGCGTGCGTAAGTGCACCGGCTGACCGAGGGCGGTCGCTTTTCCTAACCCTCTGTTTGTGGACGGAATTGCACCTCCGGCTCAGCATGACAGCACCTACTTTTCTGCAGCCAAACCGATCCAGCACCAGCACCAGCTTTTCTTGTCTTTGTTAAATTGATTGATCCGAGTGTTGTTAGCTCGTGTTCGGCCACAGGACGAGACGAAATGACGCCGCTGGTGGGCCAGGGAGCAAGATGGATTCTTATGAATTTGGATCAACAAAGTCGGTGTTGGACGGCGCTCCGAATCAATCAGTCACAGGGCAATCATTCACATGAACCTCAACCATGGAATCTATAAATGAAACAAATGAGCTCCCTTTTTAAGCAAAAAAAAAAAAAAAAACTTGGTCTCGAAGGGCCCAGATGCCACGTTACGCAGAGAGCATCCTACACTGGACCCCTAGTAAAAAGAGAAGTAAGAAACCAGTCCCTGGCTATTACACAGAGGACACCAAAAGGCAAAAGAAGATTGTAGTTGGGTCCTTGACTGCTTCCGCACGAGTGTAACCTCGTCGTCATAGCATCACGCCATAGAGCTTGTGCTAAAGTTAGACCGGCTCCCGTATGGCATCATTGCCTGGAGGAGGAAGATCGATCGGCCAACTTTTAGCAATAAAATCAGATGGGTCGACGGGGACAGGTGGCTGTCGACCACCACAGTAGGTGTCATAGATCTAGCTCCTTCGTGAAATCCATCAATCATGAGCTCCTTCCCGATCAACAACAACCAGAGCTCCGCATTTCCTCTGCTGCTTGCCCAACTTCGCGGCAATCTTAGAAGAAAAAAAATGAGTGGGGGATCCTCCTAGAGATTCGGGAACCGGGTGAACTTATTGAAAGGGGAAGAGTCGTTGAAGAATCGTTTCATATCTGGCCCTGTCCTCCGGAGCACCTCGAACAAGGGGATTGCAACCGTGAGGCACACACTTCCATTGATAAAAGGAAAAAGGAGGCAACAAACAACAGATACTACGGGAGGACACACCCTCCTTCCTCCTCCACTGCTCGACAACACCAGTGGAGGAGAGAGGAAGATGAGCGGTCGAGATTAGCGACACCAGGTCGACCAACTACAGTAATGAGGAAGGAGGATCTCTATGCTACATTCTTAGATATTATATATTTTAGCAACTAGAATTTACTAGCCGGTACAAGAAGTGAATTAGAAAAATAAACAAAGATAAAAACATCTCTTTGTTGCATAATTTAATATATCTATTTTGTTTTTTACACCACGCATATGACCATATTCTCACTTTTTTTATATGTACCTATATTAACTTTTTTTTGAAACGCGGTCCCTTAGGGCCCGATTCATTAAAAAAGGTGGAAGAGAATTATCCGGTTAATTAACGGAAAACCGAGCGAAACACAACCATGAGTTCCTTTACTATTCTAGGAGATGTACAAAGCCGCTAAGGGGAATATGAACATGTATGTCCAGTGATCTGCTCCTCCCCCCCCCCCCCCCCCCCCCCCGAGAGTACGTAAATTGCGTGTCATATGTTTATAGAACAAGAAGCATTCCAATTACAAGCACATTCCCCAATGAAGCACGTACATCAACACACTCCACACCCTACCTAAAGGGACTACTCACTGAACATGGTAACCCCAAAACCCCATACCAGGTTCCACACCTTAAGCTCTTGGATGATCGGAGAACTGAAAAAAACTTGCGTTGTTTCCGTAAACTCCAACAGGTCAGCATAACAAGTGAATCAAACCCCTTCCTCCTTACTTTAGGAAGAAAATCCCGAGATCTGATCTACCAATCATCAAGAGTATCTTCACAATTTGGGATGGGAACATCTCTCGTGACATGAATTGCCTCAAAGTAACGCTGCCAAACTTGTCAAGCATAAACACACTGCATCAAAATATGACCGGTAGTACCCTAATGTTGATCGCAAAGATAGCAAGAGTATGTTTAGTCCTGCAAACCTCTCCTCATGCGCCTATCAGATGTCCAAATGCGGCATTCGAGTGCCAACCAAAGTAACATAGTAGCATCTCATAACAATAAACTTGAACCTTGAGGTACTAGAACTTAATAAAATATTATTATTAAACTAGCATGATGGAACCCATAAAATGTAACATGACAATTAGACCGTATGACAATACACAGTTCAACTTGTATGATTTACAATCATTTGTACCCCCCCCCCCCCCAAATATCTTTGTTCCTCAAAATAATAAGGTATTGGCATTGCCGCATCAATAGCCAACGGAAATTATGATGATAAACTTTGAACCTGGTGTGCAGTATTTTAAAACCCACATGCCATTAATCAACGTTTGCAAGGTGAACCCCAACATATTTTAGCTAAATCCAGCCGAGATTCTAGCAAACACATCGTGGCACACCGCTCTACGCTCTTTGATCTAGAGTTGCTTTGTTGTTATGGTAATAACTTTCAAGTTCAACTAGTGGGTATTCTTAGTAGCACGATCATAAGTAAATTAGCGAAGGTGTGTATGACGGCCTTATAGCAAAGGTGATCGCATGTTCAACGGGAGTGCACAACGATGATTTTTAAATAGGTCAAGTCGCCTCGATGGAGCACGGGTAATGATTTTTAAACAAGTTGTCAATCAACCCATTGTGTAAGGATGGGTTTTCTTGGTTGTTGGGCCGCACAAGGCGGGATCCAACTATGATCGTTATCTTTATTTGAGTTTTGGGTTATGTTATCGATTTAAGCATCAATGATTATGATTAAGTACCATGATATGTGGGCTCATCTTATTATGACAACAATCAATGGAGAAGTGAGGATATTCAATGGGTTTTAGGCGACAAGGCAAAGTAGATGATTGGTCATAAGTTTTGGTAGTCGTATCAAAATTAACGTTTGGCTGGCAGCTCCAAGAAATTCCTTTAAAAAGAAAAGAAGCGAGACACCATGAGAAAACACAAAAATCTGACGGCCAGAATCGTCCAGGCTATGAAATCGGAGGGCTAAATACGGATGTGAGAGGGTTAAAAGGATGCTTACCTGTAAATTCCTAACCAAATAAATATGATTATTCGGCGTAAATAAACGTTGGAAGTTGACTTGCCCATCTACCCATCTAGATCTAGCTAAGGCCAGAACAAAATATTGAAGTATGAACACGCGTCAATGACAGAAAAGGAAACACCCTCTATGTATACAGGCTAAGGTCACGTCAACTTTCCAAAATTAACCATTTCAAAAAGAAAAACTTTCCAAAATTAAGCATTTCAAAAAGAAAAACTTTCCAAAACTAAGGAAATGTATACCAACTTAAACCTTCCTCTCTGTCCCCAATAGGCTTAAACCCCTATAAATACCGCCGGTCATAACTCATAATCACAGACACCACAACACGAACACAAGAATTATTACCTGCCAAGTAGCCTTTGCTTCCATCCTAGAGCTCGAAGAAAACCACAGATTAGGTTAAATGGGCAAAGAGGTGGACATGGCTGCCCTCGAGGCCGGCGGCGCCCGGGACTACTCCGACCCTCCACCGGCGCCGCTGGTGGACGTCGATGAGCTCGGCAAGTGGTCTCTGTACCGCGCGGTGATCGCCGAGTTCGTGGCCACGCTGCTCTTCCTCTACATCACGGTGTCCACCGTCATCGGGTACAAGCACCAGACGGACGCGTCGGCGTCGGGCCCCGACGCGGCGTGCGGCGGGGTGGGCGTCCTCGGCATCGCGTGGGCGTTCGGGGGCATGATCTTCGTCCTCGTCTACTGCACCGCCGGCATCTCCGGCGGGCACATCAACCCGGCCGTGACGTTCGGCCTCTTCCTGGCGCGCAGGGTGTCCCTGGTGCGCGCGCTGCTCTACATGGCCGCGCAGTGCCTCGGCGCCGTCTGCGGCGTCGGGCTCGTCAAGGGGTTCCAGAGCGGGCTCTACGCGCGCCACGGCGGCGGCGCGAACGAGGTCGGCGCCGGGTACTCGGTAGGCACCGGGCTCGCCGCGGAGATCGTCGGCACCTTCGTGCTCGTCTACACCGTCTTCTCCGCCACCGATTCCAAGCGCAACGCTCGTGACTCCCACGTCCCGGTAACTGCACTAACCTGTCCTGTGATGATGAACCCTTTCTTCTATCGATCGTCTTGCACACTCCTTTTGATACATGTCGACGGATGAAGGTGTTGGCGCCGCTGCCGATCGGGTTCGCGGTGTTCATGGTGCACCTGGCCACCATCCCGATCACCGGGACGGGGATCAACCCGGCGAGGAGTCTCGGCGCCGCCGTCATCTACAACGGCGACAAGGCCTGGAGCGATCAGGTAAATGCTTGGTGCCAGCTGTGCGAAATCATGGAATCGGGCAAGAATTTAGTGTCCAACTTGTTGCCTGAACTGACAAGTGCATTGTTGCTCATCTGTGACGCAGTGGATCTTCTGGGTGGGGCCGTTCATCGGCGCGGCGATCACAGCGCTCTACCACCAGACCATCCTCCGCGCCAGCGCCAGGGGCTATGGCTCCTTCCGGAGCAACGCCTAGCTAGCTCGCCCAGACATCAGCACCAAAACTTGGCCTCTTTCTCCTTGGGAGCAGTACTATTTTCAGTCCACTGTGAAGTCTGCAGTGTGCCGGAGCTGCGAAAGTGCAAGTGTCCGTGTGTGTTTGTGCGTCCGGTTGAAGCGGTTGTAACTTGGCCTGTGTACTTTTTGGTTCAAGGTACCAATCAATAAATTCAGATGAAGAATCCAAGTGATGAGGAAAGACAAATGCACTTGTTTGATTGATTTTGTTTTTTGAGAGAATGTCACGCTTTATTGATCAAGGATAATCAAGGCACTCACTCTTGTTTGATAGATCATTTTGTGTCACACTGACTGTTTTGGGCCAAAAAATGCTATAAATAAAAGTGCCAAAAAATAACAATGTAAATCGGTTTTAAATTGGGGGCTTGGGGCGACGCTAAACGTCCAACTTTCGGTCAGTCACCTAGCAGCCATCTGATCGATTACGTGGAAGTTGTCTGATTCGTTGTCTTCCTCCACGAATCCACAACGAGCGAGCTTCATCCCTCCTTCGAGACGACCATACGCATGGAAAAATCCCCCTCGCTTCTGCCACACATGCGACTCCGCTCATGCGCGGCTCCAGCAAGGCCAAGAGTCGCCAAGTGCTCGTGCCCCGACGCCTCACGCGCTACCCTGCGCTCCTCACCGAAGAACATCCCTTTACTCATCGATTTCGATTGCAGCTGCGCCGTCGATCGGTTGCAATTTTGTCGTCTACCTGTTGCAACTCCCGCCGTCGACGCTCCATGGTTGCAGCTCCTAGCCCTCGTCGTTGACGCTCGCCGCAAGGGTTTTCGTTGAAAACGACGACCACCTGTCATCGCCATTGAATGATTTTAGCAAAAATCCTTGCCGGTCGTAGCAAAAGCCGGCAACAGTTGCCGCAAATTGTCAACGTCGTAGTCGTGGGTCGCAGCTAAACCATGAATGATTGTAGCAAAAATCCTCACCGACTGTAGTAGAAGCCACCGACACTTGCAGCGAAATTGTCATTGCTACCGTCGTGGGCCGCAACTAAGCCATAAATGGTTGTAGCAAAAATCCTCGTCCAGCGTAGCAAAAGCCGATGACAGTTACAACATCTGCTCGTTCGGTTCCAGCACACTACCGTTTGCGGTTGCAGTGAGCGTATGACGTTGAGAAGGGAGAAGGGGCGTTGGTTGTCACCATCATCTCCGCTTGCAATGGCTCACCCTAGCAGCAGAGCCCGTCGTGCTGCCCATGGCCGCCGACGTGCAGCAGCATGCGTTGATGGTGAGTAGTACGTGCCTGGGCTAGAAGAAAGCGACGATGACTCGCCCTAGCAGCAGGGCCACCGTCACGGTTGCCGGCGTGCGGCAGCGGTGGTGATTGAGTAGGGGCCGCGGATACAAACGACAATGATCAGCGTGTTCTTACTAAAAAAAATACACGTGGCTGGAAAATAAGGAATGAGAGGTGAAGAGAATAAGGCAGAAAAGAAAAACACGGAGCGCACCATCTCAATGATTGTGGTGCGCACGGACCGGCGTGTGCTTCCGCCGGCCATCCAAAAGGAAACATTTACCTTTTCAGTTTTAGGCTTCTGCCTCTTTTTGAAGGAGAATTTCGAGAGCTTTATTCAAGTAAAGACATTTGCCGAACAATCAGCCAATAGTCTAACTATTAGGAAGCTAGGAGAATCGTCAATCGAGCTTTCAACCATGTCAATCACTGCAAGCATGTTTAGCACAGAAATGAGCCAGATCGTTAGGCAATCTTATTACATATTGGAAATTAGCCTTTCCAGTGTCTTATCAACGACTATACACGTGTCCTAAAGCTATACCACCATTGTGTTGCTAACTTGATATACACCAAAAGGAGAAACCGAGCCCATGTTAAACCCCTCCAGACCCAACACGGAGGAGGGTTTGAGCACCCGTCGTCGCCACCCCGCCGGTCCACACGACCGGTGTCGTCTCTAGCACGTGAAAGGCGTCGCGGATTGTTTCAACAGGTTGCGAATCTTGATTCGATCCCGACAAGACAACCCCTGATGGACTTCTAGGTTGTCACCCATCTCCTGTTTCTGAAGTTATACGTCATGGTGGTTTCCCCTTTCCTTTGGTTTCACATTCATTCTTGACTGATGAGGAAACTGTTAGTGTCCGCACCAAGTTGGTTGCGCTCCCTCTAGGTTGTGTACAAGGGATAGAGAGGGTTTGGTGAAATCGTTGTTTATAGCTTGAGACTCGCGGGTATATATATAGGAGTACAAGATCTTTTTAGAGTACAAGACAAGCCAGAATACTTCCTAGTCTATCCTACGTTTCCAATCTAACCATGATACTCAACATCTCCCGCGGTCACAACGGTAGCGACGCAGACGGTGAGACTGGAGAAGAATCCGAAGGTAAGCCGACGGACATCCCCCCACAGTCGGAACGGTCGATGCATCGTGGAAGTTGTGGCTGGAGTAGAAACCGACGAGGTTGCTCAAGCAAGGCGGTAGCCCTTTGTGCCGATGTCGAGGTAGCCGAGAGCGTAGGGTGGTGTAGCCGTGGTCGAGGTAGTGGTGCAAAGAACGTCGTGGTCGATGTCGAGTCGGGGTGGCCGGTGTCGAGGAAGTTGCCAGGGAGCCGCGGGCGCAAGGAGGCGCCGAGTCAGTCATGGGCTCAGTGGTGTCGAAGTAGTGGTGCGCCGGGAAGAAGATGTTGTTGACGTCGCGTCGCACCGGCTTTGCCAAGTCAGGGGACAGATCATGGACAAAGGCACACATCGGTGTTGCCAGCACCGGGCATGCGTAGACGTACGTAGACGATGTTGACGATGCACCACTCCAGGTTTGCCAGGCCTGGGAACACATCGGGGACGAAGGCACGCGTCGGCACCGGGCATGCCTAGACGGGGACTTGCACAAGCTGCTATGCCATGTCGAGGAGGCTAGCAGAGAAGGACTCGACGACGGTTGCAGCGCAAATCGGCGGCGGGGGGTGGGGGGGCGATGTGCCCGCGATGGTCGGAGTAGATGAAGTGGTCGGGGTAGATGACGGCAACGCTGGCGATGAGCTGGTGCTGGAGGAAACAAAGGGGGGTGGACGGGAGGCATGACTCGGGTGAGCGAGCAGCAGTGGCGCCGAAGAGGAGCGGTGACCGCGGCCTGACGGTGGCGGTGGCGGTGGCTGGGTTAGAAGCGCGACGTCAATGCTTGAATTCTGCAAGGAAGAACCCGACAGCATGACGAAGACTGGAGCAAACGATGGCGTTCCCACTCCAAGGAAGGCGGCGTGGCGCATACCACGTGGAAGTCGACGTGCGGGAATGGCGAAGTGGACCGCGTACCGCGGCGCTACAGCCCCAAGGGGGCGACGCATCGACAACGCGCGAGTCGGGGCGACAACGTTGATCCCGTACCGCGGTGCTACGGCCCGAAGGGGCGACGCAGCGGTGGCGCGTCAATCGGTGCAGCCATGGGGACGACATTGGGGCGGCGGCGGGGATCGCGTGCCGCGGCGCTACAACCCGAAGGGGCGTCGGCGCGGCGGCGTGCGAGTCGGTGCAGCAGCGGGGACGGCCTCAGGCGGCGGCGAGGATCGCGTGCCGCGGCGCTACAACCCGAACGGGTCGGGGCAGCCGCGGGGAGAACCACTGGCCGGCGGCGACGATGTGACGGGGGACGGCGTGTACCGCTTGCCACGGCGCTACAGCCCAAAGGCGATGCAAAGGCGGCGGTGGCTACGGGGGTAGCCGTCGGGAGGATCCTGGGGGCGACGGCGTGGACCGCGTTGCGTAGCGAGACGACCCGAAGGGGCGTCGGTGGGCACGGAGCGCAGGTCGGGGCAGCCGGCGGGAGGACCTCGGGGCGGCGATGCATCGGTCTGAAGGGACGACACGACGGCAACCGGTGGCTCGATCGGCGGAGGCCCGTGCTCGAGGACGGGCCTCGCAAGACAGGCACTTGATCGGTTGATCAGACCGGCGACGACGCTATACGAGCCATGGCGGGGACGACACGCAGATCGAAGTCGATGGCGACATTGTCGGTGATGTCCCGGGCGATGACGACGAAGGCAGACTGGTAAAGGAGACCACGCGGACGAGCGGCCGGCAGCGACGCGCGAAGGCGTCCCTTGGGCCGCGCGGTTGATGAGGAAGTGGCCGGTGTAGAGTCGACACCGAGGTTGGAGTAGAGGCACGGGGATCGACGGCGACGGCGGGCGACACAAACCAATCTTAGATCGAAAAACCAAAAAAAAACGTCGATCAAAACGACCGGCGGGAGAGAGAAAACCCGGAGCAAGGACTCGGAAAAAAAGACTCTTTAGGGTAGCCGGTCAACACGACCGGCAGGCGAACGCTAGGTACGAGCCCTAATACTTCCTAGTCTTTACCTACTAATAAAGGATGGAGTGCTTCTGCCCGTCCGTCATCAAAATTGCCCTTAAAGTTGTAAAATATTACCCACCAATGCCATCAATAAGTGATAAAAACGTTTCATACAGAAAAATTTCGGACTGGGCCGGCCCATACAGCAGGAATCTCCTATACTGCGCTCTACGCGCTAGGAAAAATTACACCGCATCTGTTTGGGCCGGCCCATGGATATGGGCCCTGTCTTTTCAATTTCATTTTTTTATTTTTCGTTTTTCTTTTCCGTCTTTTTTTCTACTTTAAATAAATTGGAATCAAAAAAGTTTCGAAAATTAGAATAAATGAAAATTTTGAAATAAAATGTTTAATAACTAATAAACGCTTATGGATTCAGAAAAAATGTCCGATTTAAAAAATGTTCGCATATTTAAGAAAAAAATGTTCTTCAATTCTAGACATGTTCGCAGATTCAAGAAACATATTTTAAAAAATGTTCACATTTGTTTTTTGCAAATAGTCTAAAATGTTCATGGATTCTAAAAACGTTTTTGCTTTTAGAAAATGTCCGTGAATTTGAAAAATGTTCATGATTTCAAATATGTTCACGAGTTTAAAAAATATGCATGATTTTCAAAAATTGTTTACGATTTTATGAAAATGAGAGTGATAGTGTATTTCGGTAATGCAGCAAAATGTGGTCATGGCCATTGAAGATTGTGATTTTTTTTCTCCCGTTGCAACGTACGGGCCGTTTTGCTATACCTACTAATAAAAGTAAGAGTGCTTCTTACCACCGTAATTCGTCCGTCCCTTCATAACTTTCGTCCGTTCGTCTTAACTTCTTCGTACGCCGGCTTTCCTCGCTCATTCTTCGTACGCCAGCTTTCCTTGTTTGCCGTCTCCGAGCATGTGTGTGCTGACGGCTGGTGGCCCAAAAACCCAAATAATCACCATCCGTGTGCTGATGGTCCAAAAGCCCAAATAATCAGGCCGAGACGCAAAACTACACTACGCTGGTTTGGAATATCAAACTCGCAACCTCCTATTCTACCCAGGATACCATACCAACGAGCTAGTGGCCATGTTTGTGCGTTAAAGTGAAGGTCAATTTGCCTTTAAATACTCCCACATCGACTCCTTACGTCTAACCCGTCCGATTTATATACTTCTTTCACTTTCCCAGGTGTTAAGAAGTTGTCTTGGAAAAAAGAAAATAGAGGGTACTTAACTGCATGACCAATTAAAATAAGGGGAAAAAGAGTATTAAACGGAGACCGAGATGCATCCATGTTGAGACATGGACGGTGGGACGGGGAACTACATGAGCGCCATGGATGAGCGCCGCATCGACAAGCAGACGGCGGACCAGGAGGACTTCGCGGACTCGTCGCGTCCTTACTAGGCATGGGCTGGAGATACAGATGGAGCGGATAAGGACCAATATGAGCCCGAGGCGTCGTCCAGCAGGGCGGATCCGCTCGCAATGTCGACGGTGGCAATAGAGATGCTTGCGAGACTGGACATGGATAAGGAGCTCTAGGCGTGTATCGACACATCCAGCAAGACGACGGCATACCTTTGGTTCTCATCCATGCAAAGATGCATGTGTCCCTTAGTCACCGTCTCGATTGACGATGGCCAACGAGCTGCCCGGCGGCGAGGCGAGGCGGATGTGCGCCATGCTCCTCTCCCAAGCCTGCGGCGACCTTGCCGGCGAGGAGCCACGGAGGACATACAACCTACTAATAATAATAATACTAATAAAAGAAAGAGTACTTCTTACCATCGTAATTTCGTCTGTCCCTTCATAACTTTCGTCCGTCCATCTTAACTTCTTCGTACGTCAGCTTTCCTCGTTTGCCCGTCTCTGAGTGTATGTGTGCTGACGGTTGGTAGCCCAAAAGCCCAAATAATCACCCTCCGTGTGTTGATGGGCCAAAAGCCCAAATAATCAGGCTGAGACGCAAAACTAAACAATGATTTGGAGTATCAAACTCGCAACCTCCTATTCTACCCAGGATACCATGCCAACTAGCTAGGCCATGTTTGTGCGTTAAAGTGAAGGTCAATTTGCCTTTAAATAGTTCCACATCGACTCCTTACATCTAACCCATCCAATTTACATCCTTATATCAGGAGCATACACTGGAAGTAGCTGTGACAAAACAAATTGTCTTTGGGACAATGCACGTAAAACTCATTCAGAAAATCATGACCATTAGAGTCTAATCTTAGTAATGTTTGTGAACAAGGATGAACATGACATGCCTAGCGTCACTGAAGGTATGGAGGAACAATTGGGTCCGGGTAAAATTACTTCAATAAAATATTGCGTGTATAATATTTTTATTGTCATATGTAAAGTAACTCATTAGGATGGTTAATCTGCCGATATAATATGCTTTCTCATTATGCATCAACATTTGATGTACAATGTAGTGAAGTTGGATGGGAAATATATATCCACCAATGTTATATTTTTATGCAAAATCTAACATGTTTTTTTTATTAATGAACAACAGTTGCATACAGTATAAGAAGCTCTTGTGCAGGCAAGCAATTTGGATCGCAATCCTTGTAATATATGATGTCAGTAACTCAATAGAAAGTGTTGCGTGTACGACATTTTTATTGTCAGTATGGTGCTCAATTTGCATTGCATACTAAACTATAAATTTTTAACCCTCATTGTATGAAAATTATAACTCCCTGTTATGGTTGATAATCTATATTTAGTGCACTTATATTTGGTTTGTTCATTGAGATAAATGTACACTATAAACCAAACGATAGATAATCAACCTAGCCTATGCTTGATTATAGTACTGAATATGATTTCTCGATGACAACCTAGCCCGTGCTTAATTATAGTACACATTATTCGTATTAAAAGCTGTATTTAATCCTAACTTTTGATTCTTCTGATAATGAAATGAATGTGAGGAGCAATATTTTGGATTGGCAGAAGAAATTATGTTTCAGTATTTGGAATTTTCTTATGTTTTGTATGTATGTTTATTCTTATGCTTGAGTTTATTTTTTTCATTTCTGTTGGAGATGATCGTCTTTAACATAACAGACAAATTGTACAATGTCTAAATTTCTTAGCCATTTGCAAAGATTGGTTGGCTGAAATCACAATTCTCCTTCATGTTATTCTGCAACACACATTCTCATCGCCATGCATATTGGGTTTAGGGGCGTGTCATTCTTTTCCCCCGTTGCAACGCACGGGCATTTTTGCTAGTCTATCCTATGTTTCGAATCTAATCACGATAAATATGTAGTTTCAGTTTTCGAATTCCGCTTGATTTTCCATGAGACCTGTTAGATGCCTCCAAAGATTTCAATCCAGCAGATGGGTGCTACAGTATCTTGTACGCTTGCATCAGTTCCAGCTATTTTGTTCCTAGATCTGTTCTTTCTTCAAGCTCAGTGCTTCCATATGCCTACGTTCATAGTTTGTTTTTCTTGTTGCTTGTTGGGCTGTTTTGCTCAGCGATTTAAGATTTAGTAAGGGCGGTGCCTCGGTTGATCTTCTTTGCAAAGATGAGCTCATGGATGTTTAACAGATGCCGAAACAAGTGCTCAAATGCTCCTCACTGTATACGTGTTTTGCAATGAGTTCTTGGCTTCTTTCAACTATGATCTGATTATCTTTCATGTGCTTTTGAAGTTCAGTACTCTTACTTTTACTTGGTTGTCTGTCTCCTTAAAAATTGCAGAGTATGTATGTTAAAACAAAAAAGTTTTGGTTCTGTTGATGTATTTTGCCCAAAAGAGGTCTCTAATGCTATGGTTTTCATGTGACCAGATCTATGTTATCCTGTACGCACATATTTCTAGTTTGTTTGTCGATCCCTTCTTTTTTCAATTGTTCAACCAATTTCAGATATTTATGGTGATGTTTCTGTATACATGTGCTTTACTACTTTATCTAGTTACCTTCATATGATTGATTCTAATCTCATTATTTTCAGCCCAGTGCTACGTATACCTGATGAACCTTGAGATTATTCAACCAGCCCAGCTGCAGTGCTTGATGGAAGATCTCCCACAGGCACTTTTGGCAGAGATCGTCATAAGGATTACCAGAACCAGTTATCTGAACTCTATTTCCCTTGTGTCGAAGCGGGTCTACACCATCGTTGTGTCAGCGTTCAGGAGAAGCGCGAAGACAATATACCAACCAATGATCGGCCCAGGAGGGAGCCTCGCAAGCCTGCTCGGCTCGCTGGGCTGGAATGGGCCTAAATGACGCAGCTACTTATACTACTGATGAGAGGAACCAGCGGTGGTGGCGAACGGCTAGCATGTGGTGTGAGTTGTAAGCTGAGATAGCACGTCATCTTCCTCCTCGTCCTCATCTCCTTTCCCCTTGTAGCTTGAGATCATGGTGTAATGGAAGAATTCGAACCTTAGCCCTCACAATCTGGTATCAGAGCCTCTCAATCCTGGAGTTACCCACCCATATTCGCCACCGACTCGCCGTCCGCTGACGAGCCGAAGCCATGGACAAAATTCCGCCGGAAACTCGAGCAATTTATGAGTTCCTCCGTGCGGATTTCGACGCCGCCCTCGCCAAGACCTCATCAGAGCGCAGCGCGGAGATGGTCTCCGCCTTGGCCAAGCTGGACAGCAAACTGGATCAGCTATCAGGGCGTATCGACGACGTCAAGCTTGCAATCGGCGTCGACCTCGACGTGCTGCGTGGTGAAATTGGTGCCGACCGAAGCACCAACACCATGCCGACTTTGACACCAGCGTCCCCGAGAGAGCCGCCACCGGGAACCCTGCCGGCGCCATTTAGCAGCGGAGCAAGCGGCTCTGAAGGATTTCGTTCGGATCTGGAGCAGCGGAACACCAGCCCCAAGTACGTTCCTCCACCAGTTCGAGGTATGCCTCCTGAAGCAAATCAGACACGGCATCTAGTTCCAGCCTCTGAAATTTTTTGGCCGTTCATGCCGGATGCTCTGAATTTTGGGCCTCGCATGGAGTTACCTCGTTTTAATGGCTCTAATCCCAAGTTGTGGCAGTCACATTGTGAGGATTATTTCAAATTGTGGAACACACCACAACATCAATGGATCTTGTTTGCTTCTGCTCAATTTGAAGGACCCGCGGCACGTTGGCTCGAATCCGTGCAGCGTCGCGCACCTCATGTCAGTTGGTCTGAATTTTGCTCACTGCTGCAGTCTCGTTTTGGATGCAATAAGCATCAGAACCTAGTTCGTCAGATGTTTCATATTAGGCAAATTGGTTCTGTCGAGGAATATGTTGAGCGTTTTTCTGAATTAAATGATCAACTGACTGCATATGAACCAAATCCTAGTGTTGTTCACTATGCTACAAGGTTCATGGAGGGCCTGGTACCATCTATTCGTTTTTTGGTTGGTATTCAGCAACCTACTGATCTGGACTCAACCTATACTCTGGCATTGCTATCTGAAGAGTTAGGGGAAACTTCATTGATTCCGCAAGTGTCATCCAATTGCAAATCAACAGTTACACCAGCTGCTAACCGTAGTGTTGGAACTGTCTCCAATGTCAAGTCCACCGAACTGAAAAGGAATGTTGACATTGCTCGCCAGTCTTCTGCTACAAATGACAGGTGGGCTGCGTTGCGAGCATACAGAAAGTCCAAGGGACTTTGTTTCGTTTGTGGTGAACGATGGGCTTGAGAACACAAATGCAAACAGGAAATTCAATTACATGTTGTACAAGAGATGTTAGACTAGGTGCAGTGTGTCCCCAATGAATTCAGTGATACTGAAGAAACACAAGAAGCAGAAGTGAACTTTATTTCCATTTCAGTAGCTGCTATGGGGAATTTATCTGCTCCAGCTACTTCAACTATGAAATTGAAGATTAAACTGCAAGGCCATTCTCTGGTGTTTCTAGTGGATTCTGGCAGTACACATTCATTTGTTGACTGTGCTATAGCTACCAAACTGCAAGGGATATCTTCAATGCCAGTGAACATGGTTAAGGTAGCTAATGGCCATCTGATTGCCCGTAATCAGCAGTTGTTGAATGGGCAGTGGTCCTGTGATGGACATGAGTTTGTCAGTAACTTCAGAGTCTTTCCTTTGGGGTCTTATGATGGTATTCTAGGCCTTGATTGGCTAGTTACTCACAGCCCCATGCAAGTGGATTGGGCAGCACATTGGCTGGCTTTTAAATTAGGAGACACCCAAGTTACACTATTGGGACAAGATGCAGTGCCTCAGCTCTTTGCTTTCATAGAACTGTCAGCTCTTCTTGTAACTGATAACAATACCACCTCTGAAATACCTGTTGAAATCCAGGCTCTGTTGGATCACTTTGCTCCTGTTTTTGTAGCACCTACTGGGCTACCTCCCAGAAGAAAATATGACCATACTATTCCTTTGATTCCTGGAGCTCAACCAGTGTCTATAAGGCCATATAGACTAGCACCAGCTCTCAAAGATGAAATGGAAAAGCGAGTTAAGGAAATGCTTGCAGCTAGGATAATCAGGCACAACAATAGTGCTTTCTCTTCTCCTATGATCATGGTTCAGAAGAAGGACAAAACTTGGAGACCTGTGTTTGATTATAGGAAACTGAATGCAATCATTGTCAAGAGCAAATATCCTATACCAATCATTGATGAATTGTTAGATGAACTGGCAGGTGCAAAATGGTTTTCCAAATTAGATTTAAGATCTGGCTACCATCAGATCAGGTTAGCACCAGGAGAGGAACATAAAACTGCTTTCCAGACACACCTGGGCCATTTTGAGTTTCTGGTCTTATCTTTTGGCCTGACTGGAGGACCTAACACATTCAATTTTGCTATGAATGACACTCTAGCTCCTTGTCTCAGACAATATGCAGTGGTTTTCTTTGATGACATCTTGATATTCAGTGCTTCTTATGAGTTACATCTGCAACATTTGGCTGAAGTGTTGAAACTGTTGCTACAACACCAATGGCAAGTCAAATTATCCAAGTGTGCTTTTGCACAAACTCAGATTGGTTACCTTGGGCATATCATCAGTGGGCACGGAGTTGCAACTGATCCAACCAAAATATCAACCATACAAGATTGGCCAGTTCCCAGTTCTGCCAAGGAAGTAAGGGGATTTCTAGGACTTGCGGGTTATTACAGAAAATTCATATCTCAATATGGTATGTTGAGCAAACCACTGAAAAACCTGTTGAAAAAGGGTGTTCCCTTCCACTGGTCTTCCAATGAACAAAATGCTTTTCTTATATTGAAGCAAGCACTAGTGTCAGCTCCTGTTCTTGCTCTACCAGATTTCTCCAAAACATTCATTGTTGAAACTGATGCTTGTGATGTGGGCATAGGTGCAGTAGTTATGCAAGAAGGACACCCCATTGCTTATGTCAGTAAAGCTCTCGGGCCCAGAAATCAATCTTTGTCAGTATATGAGAAGGAATACTTAGCTATCCTTTTGGCAGTTGAACACTGGAGACAATATTTACAGCTCACAGCTTTTGTTATCAAAACTGATCAATGCAGTTTAGCCTGTTTATCTGAACAGAGATTGCACAGTAGATGGCAACAAAAGGCTCTGACAAAATTGCTGGGATTACAGTATACCATTGAGTATAAGAAAGGGGTTGATAACTCAGCTGCTGATTCATTATCCCGAAAACCACACACAGATCAAGATACTCTGCCAGAACTGCATCACATTTCTTCAGCTCAACCTGCTTGGCTTGATGATATCAGCCAGAGTTACATCAATGATCCTGTTGCTACTGCACTGTTACAATGACTTGCAGTAAATCCTACAGCTGATGACAAATTTACCCTCAAAGCTGGCATATTGAAATTGGGCAAATGCGTTTGGATTGGTGATGATCCACAATTACACCACAAAGTGGTGGCTGCTTTCCATGACATTCCTTTGGGTGGGCATTCAGGTTTTCCAGTGACATACAGACGTATCAGGCAACTATTCAGATGGAAAAGCATGAGAGGATTCATCAAAAAGTTTGTGTAGCAGTGCTTGATCTGTCAACAAGCAAAACCTGAGAGGATTCCATATCCAGGGCTGCTTCAACCCTTGCCACTGCCTAATCTTCCTTGGGAAATGGTCACGATGGACTTTGTCGAAGGTTTACCCCCATCGGGTGGATACAATTGCTTGTTTGTGGTCATTGACAAACATCCAAGTATGGTCATTTCATTCCTCTCCATCATCCTTTTACGGTTGAAACTGTTGCTGAAGCATTTCTGAACTCTGTCTACAAGCTTCATGGAATGCCTCTATCCATCGTATCTGACCGCGACAAAAATTTTACTAGCAAGTTTTGGAGTGAACTCTTCCAGAAATCTGGCGTTCTTCTCCGCATGAGTTCTGCACGGCACCCACAATCGGATGGGCAAACTAAACGCGTCAACCAGCAGGTGGAGTGTTTTCTTCGCTGTTTTGTGAGCGGACACCCATCCCGTTGGGCGAAATGGATTCCACTTTGTGAATTCTGGTACAACACCAATTGGCATTCAGCTACTGGAAAGACTCCATTCGAATTAATCTATGGACATGGGCCACGCCATTTTGGTCTGTCAGCAGAGGATACCATTCAGTCTCCTAACTTACAACACTGGATTGAAGACCGGGCAGTGGTTCTGGAATCAGTTAAACATCATTTACTTCGCACTCAGCAGCGTATGAAGAACCAGGCTGACAAACATCGCACTGATCGCTCGTTTGCTGTTGGCGATAGAGTATTCCTCAAGCTGCAGCCATACTTACAAGCATCGGTGGCACCTCGCGCCAATCATAAGTTGGATTTCAAGTTCTATGGCCCGTTTGAGTTTTTGGAGCGTGTGGGCAAAGTAGCATATAAACTATTTCTTCCTCCCACAAGCAAAGTACACCTCGTGTTTCATGTGTCATTGCTAAAGAAAGTACTCTCTCCAGATTGCCAGGTACTAACACAACTTCCTAGTCTTGAGGATCAATTCCAAGTGCTAGAGAAGGTTTTGCAACAACGAGTGGTCAAGTGTGGATCCGACTCATGGATTCAAGTTTTAATCAAGTGGAGTACTATGCCTGAGGACATGGCTACCTGGGAGGATAAGGTTTCGCTGCAACAAAAGTTCCCTAGAGCACTGGTTTGGGGGCAAGCCGTTTCTAAGGGAGGAGGGATTTTCACCGTTCAGGAGAAGCGAAAAGACAATATACCAACCAGCGACCGGCCCAGAAGGGAGCCTCGCAAGCCTGCTCGGCTCGTTGGGCCGGAATGGGCCTAAATGACGCAGCTACTTATACTACTGATGAGAGGAACCAGCGGTGGTGGCGAACGGCTAGCGTGTGATGTGAGTTGTAAGCTGAGATAGCATGTCATCTTCCTCCTCGTCCTCATCTCCTTTCCCCTTGTAGCTCGAGATCATGGTGTAATGGAAGAATTCGAACCTTAGCCCTCACACGTTGCATATCATAGGAGTGCTCTCAGTATCCGCAGCAGCCGCAGCCTTTTCCCTGCTAGAGAAGCCTTGACATCACTTTGCTCCCGGTTCCCCAATTTATAGAGAGTGGAAATTGATTACTCTGGTTGGACGAGTGACCGTGGGAATCAGTTGGACAACGAAGGCCTCCAAGTGATTTCATCTCACTGCCCCTCGCTGGCTGAGCTCATCTTAAGCTTCTGCTCAGACATCAATGACGCTGGTCTTGGTTGTCTAGTTTATTGCAAGAAATTGGTATCACTCAAGCTGAACTCTGTATCAGAAATAACTTCTAGTGGGCTTCAGTCTGTGGCAGTTGGCTGCAAGAGTCTATCTGGCCTCTTCCTTATTAACTGTGAGAAAATTGAAAGTATGGAGTGGCTGGAGCACCTTGGCTGGAAGGATCGTTGGAAGACCTTGTAGTGATTCGCAACGTAATTAGCCAGTATGATATCCTAAAGTTTGGTCCAGGATGGATGAAGCTCCGGAAGTTTGATTTTGAGATGGAGGGAGGAATATGGGGTGTTAAGAGCATGTACAACGCTCCATGCTGGACCACTGCCCCAGCACACCATGTCAGCTCAAATGCTCCACCTCATCCCAACGTGCTGCTTGCAGAGTGAAATGGGATCCTGTAGAGAAACCCGCTTCCTCACTTGCAAAAGCCAACTTTCGAGGGTAAAAGCATGAGGGAGATGTAACAGCCCAAGTGCATGCCTTGCCATCCTTGTAATAATTTCCCGCATATGAACCATCCATGTTTTGCCATAGTGGTTTGAGTAACAATATTTGCTTCATGAAATTTTGCACCATGGCATCATGTTCACCATATCATAGTGCATCATAATTGCATCATGCTTCCTTATGTTGTGAGTGTGTGTATTGTGGTGTTGGTGTGTTATTGGCACATGTGTTGTCTTGGTGTGAATTCCCCCTCCTCATTTTCTCTAACTATGCCACCTCTCTCATTTCAAATTAATGCTACATGTGGTTTCCACTTGCTAATTAAATTCCTTAAAAATGTTGCACTTCTTCAATATTTTCTGTTTAGAATTATTGAGTAGCTCTCAACCATGTTCTTAAACATTTTCATTTTCAATTCTTTGCAAAACAGGTTCCAACTATAAATATAAGTGAATTATTGAATTGCCCTAAAAATGCCCAATCCATTTTTTATAAATAGAACATATTTCTGTGAGTTCAAAAGTATTTTTATTTCTCTCCCAATCATCCCTCTCTTATCTGTGTGATTTATTTGCATTGTGTGGGTGTTATTAAAAGAAAAGCCTGTTCCCTGAGAGAGAGAGAGAGAGAGAGAGGCCCACTTATCCCCTCCTCATTTTAGCCCACATCCCACCTGGAGCACCTTTCTTCTTCCTGCGTTCGTCATCCCTGTACGAACCAGGGGATCACCATTGATCTTCCCCTGGTCGATCAGACGGTCTCCCAGCGCCATCGAGCCCCATATAACCCCCCCCAGGGGCTCCCTAACCCTAGCTCCTCTCCATTTTTCCCTTCTCCCCCTCTTCCACCGCCATGGTAAGTCTCTCCCCGCTCTCGCCATCGCCATGACCAGAGCGAGCTCAAGCTCGAGCTCGGGCTGACCAGAGCCGCCCCTTCCCCCGTTTCCTGGTGAGGAGAGCTCCGCGAGCCTCGGCTTCGTCCTCCTCCTCTTCGCGAGTGACCAACCGGGCACCCGGATCGACGACCCGTCAAGGTCGTCATCCTCTGCTTCGTCATCTCCATCGCATCCTCGCGACGCCTCCCCTCCTCGCCCTGTTCGACGGCACCGGCAGCCCACGGTGAAGCCCCTCCGCTCTCTATCTCTTTCTTGGTTTGATTCTGCCGCGTAGCCGCCGATTCCCCCGCCTGAGGCCACGTCTGCCATGGACGACCGTGGCAGCGAGCTCAAGCTCGTGCCCGGCCTCATTTGCGTTCGCCCCGCCTTATGCCTTGATCCCCGCGCTAGCACCGGGAATGGACCCCCCAAGGGATCCCGCACCCCTGCCGGCGTTCAGCCCCTCCGGTGTCCGCCGCTGTAGTCGCCGGCGAGGACCTCCTCTGCTCTGGCTCAAGGAGGAGCAAAGGCCCTGCCTTTCATAGGATATCTTATCCGGCTCCCCTCTTTGGTCAGTAGCCACGGCCCGCGCGAGAGGTCTCGGGTTCGATCCCCCCCGAGCCTCATTTTATTTCATTGCAAGGTGTAGCTGCTGTGTCACTGACAGTGGGCCCGAGGACCCACTAGTCAGCCCCACAGGGCCCCTGGCTCACTGCCAGGTAGGCCACTTTTTTTACGTTTTTGTTTCATTTTTTCTATGATTTCTGGAATGTTTCCTTTTAAGGAAATGTTGCCAGATTAGTTAATTTCCAAATCTGTCAATGTTTTTAGGACATGCCAAATCTGGCATATGACATGTCATAAGTGAATTGTCATATTTTCTAATGCATTTGTGAGAGTTTTATCTACAGAAATATAGGCTTGTGATATATGGATTTCGGGTAGAATAACCCAGTGGATCCAATGGTGGTGTTGGTTTTGTCATTTGAGCATGTGTGTAAAAAAGTTATTTTGTAATGTTGTGTCAATTTGTCTTTTTCACATGAATTAATTCTTGCACTATGTGGTAAACTTGTCAACATGAAATATGCTCATGTGTGTATGTGCTAGCCCCTGGTATTTTTTATTTCATTGCAAGGTGTAGCTGCTGTGTCACTGACAGTGGGCCCGAGGACCCACTAGTCAGCCCCACAGGGCCCCTGGCTCACTGCCAGGTAGGCCACTTTTTTTACGTTTTTGTTTCATTTTTTCTATGATTTCTGGAATGTTTCCTTTTAAGGAAATGTTGCCAGATTAGTTAATTTCCAAATCTGTCAATGTTTTTAGGACATGCCAAATCTGGCATATGACATGTCATAAGTGAATTGACATATTTTCTAATGCATTTGTGAGAGTTTTATCTACAGAAATATAGGCTTGTGATATATGGATTTGGGGTAGAAAAACCCAGTGGATCCAATGGTGGTGTTGGTTTTGTCATTTGAGCATGTGTGTAAAAAAGTTATTTTGTAATGTTGTGCCAATTTGTCTTTTTCACATGAATTAATTCTTGCACTATGTGGTAAACTTGTCAACATGAAATATGCTCATGTGTGTATGTGCTAGCCCCTGGTATTTTTGCATGCCATGATAGGTCATTAAATGGGTGGCATTCTTGATGTCAACATGCCACTAAAATTCTGTTTTTACATGCCTAAAATATTCTAAGTGTTGGGAATCTGTTATTTTGTTGCCATGTTACCCAGATGATTCCCATATATATGTTGCTCCTTTGGAGTTGGCACAATGGTATGCATTGTTTTGCTTGTCATCCTCTGTAGATATGTGCCAAGATCTTGTTGATTAGACTATTGCATCATATGTAAAACATGCTGCCAACATGCTATTCTGTTAACAAGTGCCCTGTTTGCCCCTTGCTAAATTTCACTAAGTCTGTGAATCTGCTAATTTCAATACGTCATATTGTGAGGATGGTAGCCATTGATACATGCATGTTTTGATGTTGCCATAAAGTAATAAATTGAAGTACATGTTGCCCTCTACAACCCTGTTAATTTTCATGCCATGTAAGTCCTTGTAGCATATATAAAAGTTGCTGTCAAATTGCTATCATGTTAACTCAGATTCTGTAAAACTGAAATTTTCACTAAGTCCCTGAAAACTGATTCAACATGCCATCTTGTGAGCTTCATTGCCATTGATCCATGCTTCCTTTCATGTTTCTGTAGATAGATGAATTGTTGTGCATGCTGAATACTTCATGCCCATGACTTGGTTGTGATTTAAAACTTGTTGTACCTCTGGTTATGTGTGTTGCAAGATGATATGTTGCTGTTTGTGGACAGATTGTGTGTAGAATTGTTTTGTGACTTGTGGGGGTTATACTCCATTGTTTGGCATGATATTTAGCTCTATTCTTGCTAGATTTTCATTTCGTATCCAGTGGCATCCTTGGAATACCAAGGAATAGCCCATGGCCCTCTTATTCTTTGTTTTTGGTCTCCGTTAACGTTCGTACCTTGCCGTGAGCGTACTGTGAGCTATGTTACTCCGTTTGCAACGTTCTACATATGCATTTGCATCGATTTTACGTGGAGCATTCATATTTGCCATGATCATGCATGTTCAAATAACTAAACTTGAGGTTCTTTCCAGAATACTAAAGAACTTAATAATTGCGTGAGAAACATGACTAGCATAGGGTTGCCATGTTAAATACTTCAACTTGGTCATGCATCATCTTGTTTGCGCATTGCACTTTGCTTGTATGTTTATTTGGTGATGTTTATCTTTGGGTAGACGCGAGTGTCGAGCCTGGGTACGAGGATCCAGGAGAGTATAACTACGAGGACCCAACTCTTTGTCCCTCTGAAGACCCAACAGGCAAGATGATCATACCCGGATCTCGACACTATTTTTGCCAAGCTAGATGTCTCACTTTTACCGTTATGTTTCGTTACCTACCACTTAAATTGTCAGCCTCCTAATTTGCCATCAAAGCCTCTAACCCCTCCAATTCCTAGCAAAACATTGATTGGCTACCTTACCACTGCTCAGCCCTTATCTTATAGCGTTGCTAGTTGCAGGTGCAAGCTTTTCCATGTGCAACATGGATATCTGGAGATATCACCTTTATTTACTGTTATTTAAATTCATGCACATATATATCTAGCAACGGTGGAAGGATTGGCCTTTTGCCCGGTGTTTTGTTCCGCTTTTGCCGCACTAGTTCTGAGTACCGGTGTTATGTTCCGTATTTTGCGCTCCTAACATGCTCGGGGTTGTTATGGGGACCCCCTTGACCATTCATTTTAGATTAAAACTTGTCTGGCAAGACCCAACTTTGGTACTACATTTGCTAAACAACTTAATAAAATTGCATAGGGCATAGCTACCCCGTGGATAATTAATCAACAACCCGTGCCAGTGCTCCTCATGAGTGTTGGTCCAAACTAGAGTCGTGTGCGGGGCTAACCCTGGGCAACTCGGGAGATGTCTATCAGGCCACTGTACGATGTGCTCATCCAGTCGTGTCCTGAGAACGAGATACGCGACTCCTATCGGGTTCGTTGACACGTCCGGTGATACGTCTCCAACGTATCTATAATTTATGAAGTATTCATGCCATGTTTACAATAATTCTATATGATTTTGGTATGATTTTATTAGAACTAACCCGGACTGACGCTGTTTTCAGCAGAGCTGCCATGGTGTTGTTTTTGTGCAGAAATAAAAGTTCTCGGAATGAGCTGAAAATTTACGGAGAATATTTTTGGAAAATATAAAAAATACTGGAGCGAAAAGTCACCGGAGAGGAAGGCCGAGGAAGCCACAAGGGTGGGGGGCGCCCCGCCCCCTAGGGCGCGCCCCCAGGCTTGTGACTTCCTCGGGAACCTTCTGGACGTGGGACCAACGCCATATACTCCTATAAATCACGTAACCCCCAGAAAGAAACCTAGATCGGGAGTTCCGCCGCCAGAAGCCTCTGTAGCCACGAAAAACCAATCGGGAGCCCGTTCCGGCACCCTGACGGAGGGGGAAACCATCACCAGAGGCCATCTTCATCATCCCGGCGGTCTCCGTGACGAGGAGGGAGTAGTTCACCCTCGGGGCTGAGGGTATGTACCAGTAGCTATGTGTTTGATCTCTCTCTCTCTCTCGTGTTCTTGAGATGACACGATCTTGATGTACCGTGAGCTTTATTAATATAGATGAATCATATGGAGTTTTCCCCTCTCTATCTTCTTGTGATGAATTGAGTTTTCCCTTTGAAGTTTTCTTATCGGATTGAATCTTTAAGGATTTGAGAACACTTGATGATGTCTTGCGATGGGATATCCGCGGTGACAATGGGATGTTCTATTGATCCACTTGATGTATGTTTTGGTGATCAACTAGCGGGTTCCGTGACCTTGGGAATCTATGCATAGGGGTTGGCACATGTTTTCGTCTTGACTCTCCGGTAGAAACTTTGGGCCACTCTTTGAAGTTCTTTGTGTTGGATTGAACATGATGAATCTGAAATTATGTGATGCAGATCGTATAATCATGCCCATGGGTACTTGTGGTGACATTGGAGTATCTAGGTGACATTAGGGTTTTGGTTGATGTGTATCTTAAGGTGTTATTTTAGTACGAACTCTAGGGCTGTTCGTGACACTTATAGGGATAGCTCATAAGATTGATCAGAAAAGATAACTTTGAGGTGGTTTCGTACCCTACAATAAATTCTTCGTTTGTTCTCCGCTATTTGTGACTTTGGAGTCAACTCTTTGTCGCACGTGAGGGATTTACATATGATTCAACTATGTTAGTATTGTTGAGAGAACTTGCACTAGTGAAAGTATGAACCCTAGGTATTGTTTCTAAGCATTGCAATACCGTTTGTGCTCACTTTTATCATTAGTTACCTTGTTGTTTTTATATTTTCAGATTACAAAAACCTATATCTACCATCCATATTACACTTGTATCACCATCTCTTCGCCGAACTAGTGCACCTATACAATTTGCCATTGTATTGGGTGTGTTGGGGACACAAGAGACTCTTTGTTATTTGGTTGCAGGGTTGCTTGAGAGAGACCATCTTCATCCTACGCCTCCCACGGATTGATAAACCTTAGGTCATCCACTTGAGGGAAATTTTCTACTGTCCTACAAAACTCTGCGCTTGGAGGCCCAACACGAGTCTACAAGAAGAAGGTTGCGTAGTAGACATCAAGCTCTTTTCTGGCGCCGTTGCCGGGGAGGTGAGTGCTTGAAGGTATATCTTTAGATCTTGCAATTGAATCTTTTAGTTTCTTGTTTTATCACTAGTTTAGTCTTCATATGCTTCATTTTTTAATGTCTTTCGTGAAAATGATGGAAAGGAAAATTGTGCCAAAGTGTTAGAAGAAGAAGTCAATAAAATGTTTGGCACTAAATCTTTGTATGATGAGCATGATTGCAATGTTGTTAGTATGAATTCTTTGAATATTCATTATTCTAATAATATGCAAAGCTACAAGCTTGGGGATGCTATGTTTGATGAAGATGATATGTTTAGTCCCCCAAGTTTTGATGAGCAAATTTATTATGATGAAAGCATGCCTCCTATTTATGTTGATTATTGTGATGACATGTATGCTATAAATAATAATGATAACCATGAAACTTGTCATCATGATTTTAATTTTCAATTGGATTATGCTTCACATGATAGTTATTTTGTTGAGTATGCTCCCACTACTATTGATGAGAAGAAATTTTCTTGTGTGGAGAGTAGTAAAATTTCTATGCTTGTAGATCATGAAAAGAATGCTTTATGTGCTGGTTATATTGTGAAATTCCTTCATGATGCTACTGAAAATTATTATGAGGGAGGAACATATGCTTGTAGGAATTGCAATAATATCAAGTTTCCTCTCTATGTGTTCAAAGATTTGAAGTTATGCTTGTTTTGCCTTCCTATGCTAGTTGATTCTTGCTCCCATAAATTGTTTGCTCACAAAATCCCTATGAATAGGAAGTGGGTTAGACTTAAATATGCTTGTCATGAGATTCATGATGCTCTCTTACATGTTTCAAATACTATTCCTATGTGAGCATCATTGAAATCATCATGCCTAGCTAAAAGGCATTAAAGAAAAGCGCTTGTTGGGAGACAACCCAATATTTATCCTTACTGTTTTAGTGTGTTCACATGATTAAGATACTGCAGTAATCATGTTTTATAGCTTTTGTCTCAATAAAGTGCCAAGTAAAGCCTTTGGGATGACTCACAAGATGAGTAGAACTGATGCTGAACAAAAACAGAAACTTTTGACTCCAGTACAAGAATTTTCATTTTTTACTGGAGCGTGATAATGATCTGAAATATTTACACAGTATTTATATACAAATTCTTCAGGTTGTCCTAAATTGTCAGAAATTTGAGAGACAGGGAAGTATGGTTACACTACAGATCTTCACAGACTGTTCTGTTTTTGACAGATTCTGTTTTGCATGCATAGTTTGCTTGTTTTAGTGTTTCCATAGCTTATATTTTGTGGTATAAATTATGGGAATAATATAATACAGTAGGTATCATGTGGAAACAATTATGAATCTTGTCTTGACAGTACTTAAGTGAATGATCTTTGTTTATTATACTAACCCATCTCACGAAGTTCCGTTAAGTTTTGTGTGATTGAAGTTTTCAAGTTTTGGGTGAGACACCGATATGAGGAGAATAAGGAGTGACAAGAACCTAAGCTTGGGGATGCCCAAGGCAACCCCAAGGTAATATCCAAGGAATACTCAAGCGCCTAAGCTTGGGGATGCCCCGGAAGGCATCCCCTCTTTCGTCTTCAACACTATCGGTATATCTTACTTAGAGCTATATTTTTATTCGTCACATAATATGAGTTTTGCTTGGAGCATCATTTTATTTTGTTATTTTCTGTTAGGTGTTATTTATAATCTTGTTTTTCAATAAAAAGTTCCAAGAATTGCCTTAGGATGCTTGCATTGCATGTTTTGATGAGTGCTGTGTAAAAACAGAAACTTTGTCTGTAGTGTTTGAATTTTCATATTTTACTGGAACATGGAAAGTTTCTGAAATTTTTACACAGTGTTTTCATATAAATTATTTGGCATGTCCTAAATTTTCATAATTTTTTGAGTTACAGAAGTACACTGTTTTCATAAATTGCTACAGACTATTCTGTTTGGACAGATTGCTGTCATAGTTTTGTTATCTGCTTATCCTCTAGTTTCCATAGCCTATATTGGTAGATATAAATTGTGGAAACGATAGTAAACAGTAGATGATGTTTGAAAATTATTATGCAACTTGTCTTGGCAGTACATAAAGAGTTGATTTATTATTATGTGTACTAACCTATCTCACAAGTTCTTTTCGAGTTTTGTGTGGATGAATTTTTTGAGAATAGGTGAAACCATGATATGAGAGGATTGAACGAGATACAAAAGCTCAAGATTGGGGATGCCCAAGGCACCCCAAGTAAATATTTCAAGAAGTCTCAAGCATCTAAGCTTGGGGATGCTACGCATCCCACCTCTCTTCATCAACAATTATCGGTTAGCCTATGTTGAGCCTAAATTTTTATTCGTTCACATGATGCGTGCTATTCTTGGAATGATATTTTTATTTTGTTTGCTGTTTGAATAAAATACTCTGATCTGAAAATATTTATTGAGAGAGAGAGAGTCCTCACATAGCTACTTAATTGTTTGACTACTCATTGATCTTCACTTATATCTTTTGAGAGTAGCTTGTCATTTCCTCTCATGCTTCACTTATACCTTTTTGAGGGATGAAATCTTTATGCTCATGTGCTTCATTTAAAATTGTTTGAGCTTGTAAAAAAAAGAGCAATGGCAATATATGAAACTAGTCCCAAAGTGATAGATATCCAAGGAGGATATAATAAAAAAAATCATGAAGGTCATGGGACAAATTAAACTTGATTCTTTGTAATAGTTTTCAAACATGATGATAGTAATATGTGAGTCATGTTAGTGAGTAATTATGCTTTAGTAGGAATATTGGTGTTAAGGTTTGTGATTCCCTATGCAAGTATGAAAGTCAATAGTTATGCAATGAAGTTACATCCTACTTGTGGTGCATTATTCGGTGTTAGTTATGCTCAATGCTCACTTATGTGAATTTTCGTTTCTTGGTTTGGTTGCTTCCCAATCTATTTGCTAGCCTTCATTTGTACTAAGTAGAAATACTACTTGTGCATCCAAAATCCTTAAACCAAGTTTTGCCTTATGAGTCTACCATGGCTACCTATATGCGGTATTTCCATGCCGTTCCAAGCAAATTTGTATGTGCCATCTCTAAATTTTCAAAATAAATTTTCTCTTTCGTGTGCCCATACCGCTCATGAAACGGTGGCGAGTGTCCAATATTTTTCCATGCTAGGTGTGTTATTCTCATGATATGTGTTGATTCACTATCATTCACGAGAAAGTGGCTGGTATTCGGGATGCCCAGTTCCATGCTCAAAAATCAAATCAAAATATAATGAAACAAAACTCCCCCAGGATTGTTGTTTGTATGGACGGTACCCGTGGATTCGGCTCGCCGTGGAGTGTGATTGATTGGTGGAGGGGGAGTAAAAACTTTACCATTCTGATTGGGAACCGCCTATAATGTATCTAGCATGGAAAGTATTGTGAGCTACTTTGTCGTTTTCGTTGACAGGAAAAGCATGCCACTCAAAATATTTTTCTCTCTCAATTTAAACTTTGAGCTCTGGCACCTCTACAAATCCCCACTTCCCTCTGCGAAGGGCCTATCTATTTACTTTATGCAATTTTTATTTTTGCTTTGAGTCTCCCTCTTCTCTTATAAGCACCAACTAGGGGGCACTATGATCGTACTTGAGCATTGGGCATAGCTAATATTTGAGTGTGTTTCATGAATGGATCAATGATTGAGCATGATGGGCTAGGGATAACTTTCTTTAGTGTTGATATTTTGAAAGACATGGTTGCTTGTTGACATGCTTGAGTATTGAAGTCATTATGTTAAAACTAGACTATTGCTTTGAATCATTTACAAGTTCAAATGTCCATGCTATACAAAGAAGAAAAGAATATGATGAACATGTTAGGTAGCATTCACACTTCTTAAATTATTTCTTTTATCATTTACCTACTCGAGGACGAGCAGGAATTAAGCTTGGGGATGCTGATACGTCTCCAACATATCTATAATTTATGAAGTATTCATGCCATGTTTACAATAATTCTATATGATTTTGGTATGATTTTATTAGAACTAACCCGGACTGACGCTGTTTTCAGCAGAGCTACCGTGGTGTTGTTTTTGTGCAGAAATAAAAGTTCTCGGAATGAGCTGAAAATTTACGGAGAATATTTTTGGAAAATATAAAAAATACTGGAGCGAAAAGTCACCGGAGAGGAAGGCCGAGGAAGCCACAAGGGTGGGGGCGTCCCCCCCTAGGGCGCGCCCCCAGGCTTGTGACTTCCTCGGGAACCTTCTGGACGTGGGACCAACGCCATATACTCCTATAAATCACGTAACCCCCAGAAAGAAACCTAGATCGGGAGTTCCGCCGCCAGAAGCCTCTGTAGCCACGAAAAACCAATCGGGAGCCCGTTCCGGCACCCTGACGGAGGGGGAAACCATCACCGGAGGCCATCTTCATCATCCCGGCGGTCTCCATGACGAGGAGGGAGTAGTTCACCCTCGGGGCTGAGGGTATGTACCAGTAGCTATGTGTTTGATCTCCCTCTCTCTCGTGTTCTTGAGATGACACGATCTTGATGTACCGCGAGCTTTATTAATATAGATGAATCATATGGAGTTTTCCCCTCTCTATCTTCTTGTGATGAATTGAGTTTTCCCTTTGAAGTTTTCTTATCGGATTGAATCTTTAAGGATTTGAGAACACTTGATGTATGTCTTGCGATGGGATATCCGTGGTGACAATGGGATGTTCTATTGATCCACTTGATGTATGTTTTGGTGATCAACTAGCGGGTTCCGTGACCTTGGGAATCTATGCATAGGGGTTGGCACATGTTTTCGTCTTGACTCTCCGGTAGAAACTTTGGGGCACTCTTTGAAGTTCTTTGTGTTGGATTGAACATGATGAATCTGAAATTATGTGATGCATATCATATAATCATGCCCATGGGTACTTGTGGTGACATTGGAGTATCTAGGTGACATTAGGGTTTTGGTTGATGTGTATCTTAAGGTGTTATTTTAGTACGAACTCTAGGGTTGTTCGTGACACTTATAGGGATAGCTCATAAGATTGATCAGAAAAGATAACTTTGAGGTGGTTTCGTACCCTACAATAATTTCTTCGTTTGTTCTCCGCTATTTGTGACTTTGGAGTCAACTCTTTGTCGCACATGAGGGATTTACATATGATTCAACTATGTTAGTATTGTTGAGAGAACTTGCACTAGTGAAAGTATGAACCCTAGGCCTTGTTTCTAAGCATTGCAATACCATTTGTGCTCACTTTTATCATTAGTTACCTTGTTGTTTTTATATTTTCAGATTACAAAAACCTATATCTACCATCCATATTACACTTGTATCACCATCTCTTCGCCGAACTAGTGCACCTATACAATTTGCCATTGTATTGGGTGTGTTGGGGACACAAGAGACTCTTTGTTATTTGGTTGCAGGGTTGCTTGAGAGAGACCATATTCATCCAACGCCTCCCACGGATTGATAAACCTTAGGTCATCCACTTGAGGGAAATTTGCTAGTGTCCTACAAAACTCTGCGCTTGGAGGCCCAACACGAGTCTACAAGAATATGGTTGTGTAGTAGACATCATCGGGCGGTCTTGCTGGACTTGTTTTACCTTTCTCGAATGTCTTGCGTGAGGAATCCCGAGGATACTTCGGGCTATCTCGAGGTTGAGGTTTTCCAGCGGGATTGCCTAGGAGATCATGGGATCCGTGGTCGAGGTTATTCCCGCGGCGTGTGGTTAGTTTGTGATGGATGAGTTGGAGCACCCCTACAGGGTTAAATCTTTTGGAAAGCCGTGCCCGCGGTTACGTGGCAACTTGGAAATTTGTGTAACACCCGGTTATAGTTAACTTGAAGTAAACTCAAATAAAATACACCAACTGCGTGTGTAACCGTGACCATCTCTGCTCGTGAACATGAACCGAGAGATAACACGGTGGGGTTATGACTGACGCGCTGAGCAGAAAGGCGTACTGCAACAGTCTCATTCTCAATCCTCTTCAACCCGAGCTTTGCGAAGCCTTCCGCAAGCTCAATCTCCAAGTGGTTACTCAAGGATTTCTTGCAAATCTTCAAGTCTCTCGGACTCTGGAAGATCAGATTCACCAAGCTCAGCTTCTCGATGCTATGGTGAAGAAAGTGAAGAAAGGTGTGGCCAAGAGCATTCCAAAGTATAAGTGCTTCCGTGTTGATGACAAAGATACCTTGTTCTTCGAGGACCGTCTGGTGGTTCCAAAAGGTGATCTCAGGAAGGTTATCATGGATGAAGCACATAATTCCCTCCTCTCAATTCATCCAGGAAGTTCCAAAATGTACCAGGACCTCAAGCAAACCTTCTAGTGGACTCGTATGAAACGTGAGATTGCTCAGTTTGTGAACGAGTGTGATGTTTGTCGCAGAGTGAAGGCGGAACATCAACGTCCAGCAGGCCTCCTTCAGCCTTTGCCCATCCCAGAGTGGAAATTCGATCATGTTGAAATGGATTTCGTCACTGGGTTTCCTAAGTCCAAGAGAGGAAACGATGCCATCTTCGTGGTCATCGACAAGCTCACCAAAGTTGCCCACTTACTTCTGGTCAAAGAATCTATCTCGGCAGCTCAGCTAGTAGAGCTGTACATGTCAAGGATAGTTTCTTTGCACGGTATTCCTCAGCTCATATCCTCAGATCGTGGAAGCCTCTTCATCTCCAAGTTTTGGGATTCCTTCCAGACTGCAATGGGGACCAATCTCCATTTCAACACAGCTTTCCATCCTCAGACTAGTGGTCAAGTTGAGAGAGTCAATCAAATCCTCGAATATATGCTCAGAGCTTGTGTGATTTCTTTTGGCATGAAGTGGGAAGATTGTCTCCCGTTTGCTGAGTTCTCATACAACAATAGCTTTCAAGAAAGTTCCGGCAAGGCTCCTTTTGAGATTCTCTATGGCAGAAAGTGTCGTACCCCGCTCAATTGGTCTGAAACCGGTGAGCGTCAAATCCTTGGTAATGACATGATCACTGAAGCAGAAGAAATGTGCCGTGTCATTCGTCAAAATCTCAAAGCAGCTCAATCCCGTCAGAAGAGCTATTATGATAGCAAGCATCGTGACATGACCTTTCAGATCGATGATTTTGTTTATCTTAGAGTGTCTCCCATGAAGGGCACTCAACGCTTTGGCATCAAAGGAAAACTTGCTCCACGCTTTGTGGGTCCTTTCAAGATTGTGGGCAAGAGGGGTGACCTTGCCTACCAACTCGAGCTGCCTCCCAATTTCTCAAATGTGCATGATGTGTTTCACGTCTCTCAGCTCTGGAAGTGTTTCAAGACTCCCGAGCGCACCGTTGATCTCCAAGACATTGATCTCCAAGCAGACCTATCCTATCATGAGCATCCAGTTGCTATCCTTGAAGAAACTGAGCGTAAGACTCGCAACAAGTCAATCAAGTTTCTAAAGGTGAAGTGGTCACATCACTCCGACAAAGAAGTCATTTGGGAACGAGAGGACCATCTCCGTTCCGAATTTCCCGAATTCTTCCGTTCCTAGATCTCGGGACGAGATCCTCATGTAGTGGGGGAGAGTTGTAATAGCCCAAAGTGCATGCCTTGCCATCCTTGTAATAATTTCCCACATATGAACCATTCATGTTTTGCCATAGTGGTTTGAGTAACAATATTTGCTTCATGAAATTTTGCACCATGGCATCATGTTCATCATATCATAGTGCATCATAATTGCATCATGCTTCCTTATGTTGTGAGTGTGTGTATTGTGGTGTTGGTGTGTTATTGGCACATGTGTTGTCTTGGTATGAATTCCCCCTCCTCATTTTCTCTAACTATGCCACCTCACTCATTTCAAATTAATGCTACATGTGGTTTCCACTTGCTAATTAAATTCCTTAAAAATGTTGCACTTCTTCAATATTTTCTGTTTAGAATTATTGAGTAGCTCTCAACCATGTTCTTAAACATTTTCATTTTCAATTCTTTGCAAAACAGGTTCCAACTATAAATATAAGTGAATTATTGAATTGCCCTAAAAATGCCCAATCCATTTTTTTATAAATAGAGCATATTTCTGTGAGTTCAAAAGTATTTTTATTTCTCTCCCAATCATCCCTCTCTTTTCTGTGTGATTTATTTGCATTGTGTGGGTGTTATCAAAAGAAAAGCTTGTTCCCTGAGAGAGAGAGAGAGAGAGGCCCACTTATCCCCTCCTCATTTCAGCCCACAGCCCACCTGGAGCACCTTTCTTCTTCCTGCGTTCCTCATCCCTGTACGAACCAGGGGATCACCATTGATCTTCCCCTGGTCGATCAGATGGTCTCCCAGCGCCATCGAGCCCCATATAACCCCCCAGGGGGCTCCCTAACCCTAGCTCCTCTCCATTTTTCCCTTCTCCTCCCTCTTCCGCCGCCATGGTAAGTCTCTCCCCGCTCTCGCCATCGCCATGACCAGAGCGAGCTCAAGCTCGAGCTCGGGCTGACCAGAGCCGCCCCTTCCCCCGTCTCCTGGTGAGGAGAGCTCTGCGAGCCTCGGCTTCGTCCTCTTCTTCTTTGCGAGCGACCAACCGGGCACCCGGATCGACGACCCGTCAAGGTCGTCATCCTCTGCTTCGTCTTCTCCATCGCATCCTCGCGGCGGCTCCCATCCTCGCCCTGTTCGACGGCACCGGCAGCCCACGGTGAAGCCCCTCCGCTCTCCATCTCTTTCTTGGTTTGATTCTGCCGCGTAGGCGCCGATTCCCCCACCTGAGGACACGTCTGCCATGGACGACCGTGGCAGCGAGCTCAAGCTCGTGCCCGGCCTCATTTGCGTTTGCCCCGCCTTATGCCTTGATCCCCGCGCTAGCGCCGCGAATGGACCCCCGAAGGGATCCCTCACCCCCGCCGGCGTTCATCCCCTCCGGTGGTTGCCGCTGTAGTCGCCGACGACGACCTCCTCTGCTCTGGCTCAGGGAGGAGCAAAGGTCCTGCCTTTGATAGGATATCTCGTCCGACTCCCCTCTTTGGTCAGTAGCCGCGGCCTAGCATAGTGGTAGCATTGCTGCCACCCGCGCGAGAGGTCTCGGGTTCGATCCCCCCCGAGCCTCATTTTATTTCATTGCAAGGTGTAGCTGCTGTGTCACTGACAGTGGACCTGGGGACCCACTAGTCAGCCCCACATGGCCCCTGGCTCACTGCCAGGTAGGCCCCTTTTTTTTACGTTTTTGTTTTATTGTTTCTGTGATTTCTGGAATGTTTCCTTTTAAGGAAATGTTGCCAGATTAGTTAATTTCCAAATCTGTCAATGTTTTTAGGACATGCCAAATCTGGCATATGACATGTCATAAGTGAATTGTTATATTTTCGAATGCATTTGTGAGAGTTTTATCTACAGAAATATAGGCTTGTGATATATGGATTTGGGGTAGAAAAACCCAGTGGATCCAATGGTGCTGTTGGTTTTGTTATTTGAGCATGTGTGTAAAAAAGTTATTTTGTGATGTTGTGCCAATTTGTCTTTTTCACATGAATTAATTCTTGCACTATGTGGTAAACTTGTCAACATGAAATATGCTCATGTGTGTATGTGCTAGCCCCTGGTATTTTTGCATGCCATGATAGGTCATTAAATGGGTGGCATTCTTGATGTCAACATGCCACTAAAATTCTGTTTTCACATGCCCAAAATATTCTAAGTGTTGGGAATCTGTTATTTTGTTGCCATGTTACCCAGATGATTCACATGTATATATTGCTCCTTTGGAGTTGACATAATGGTATGCATTGTTGTGCTTGTCATCCTATGTAGATGTGTGCCAAGATCTTGTTGATTAGACTATTGCATCATATGTAAAACATGCTGCCAACATGCTATTCTGTTAACAAGTTCCCTGTTTGCCCCTTGCTAAATTTTACTAAGTCTGTGAATCTGCTAATTTCAATATGTCATATTGTGAGGATGGTAGCCATTGATACATGCATGTTTTGATGTTACCATAAAGTAATAAATTGAAGTACATGTTGCCCTCTACAACCCTGTTAATTTTCATGCCATGTAAGTTCCTGTAGCATATATAAAAGTTGCTGTCAAATTGCTATCATGTTAACTCAGATTATGTAAAACTGGAATTTTCAAGTCCCTGAAAACTGATTCAACATGCCATCTTGTGAGCTTCATTGCCATTGGTCCATGCTTCCTTTCATGTTGCTGTAGATAGATGAATTGTTGTGCATCCTGAATACTTCATGCCCATGCCTTGGTTGTGATTTAAAACTTGCTTTACCTCTGGTTATGTGTGTTGCAAGATGATATGTTGCTGTTTGTGGACAGATTGTGTGTAGAATTGTGACTTGTGGGGGTTATACTCCATTGTTTGGCATGATCTTTAGCTCTATTCTTGCTAGATTTTAATTTCCTATCCAGTGGCATCCTTGGAATACCAAGGAATAGCCCATGACCCTCTTATTCTTTGTTTTTGGTCTCCGTTAACGTTCGTACCTTGTCGTGAGCGTACCGTGAGCTACGTTACTCCGTTTGCAACGTTCTACATATGCATTTGCATCGATTTTACGTGGAGCATTCATATTTGCCATGATCATGCATGTTCAAATAACTAAACTTGAGGTTCTGTCCAGAATACTAAAGAACTTGATAATTGCATGAGAAACATGACTAGCATAGGGTTGCCATGTTAAATACTTCAACTTGGTCATGCATCATCTTGTTTGCGCATTGCACTTTGCTTGTTTGTTTATTTGGTGATGTTTCTCTTTGGGTAGACGCGAGTGTCGAGCCTGAGTACGAGGATCCAGGAGAGTACAACTACGAGGACCCAGCTCTTTGTCCCTCTGAAGACCCAACAGGCAAGATGATCATACCCGGATCTCGACACTATTTTTGCCATGCTAGATGTCTCGCTTTTACCTTTATGTTTCGTTACCTACCACTTAAACTGTCAGCCTCCTAATTTGCCATCAAAGCCTCTAACCCCTCCACTTCCTAGCAAAACATTGATTGGCTACGTTACCGCTGCTCAGCCCTTATCTTATAGCGTTGCTAGTTGCAGGTGCAAGCTTTTCCATGTGCAACATGGATATCTGGAGATATCACCTTTATTTAATGTTATTTAAATTAATGCACATATATATCTGGCAACGGTGGAAGGCTTGGCCTTTTGCCCGGTGTTTTGTTCCGCTTTTGCCGCACTAGTTCTGAGTACCAGTGTTATGTTCCATATTTTGCGCTCCTAACATGCTCGGGGTTGTTATGGGGACCCCCTTGACCATTCGTTTTAGATTAAAACTTGTCTGGCAAGACCCAACTTTGGTACTACATTTGCTAAACAACTTAATAAAATTGCATAGGGCATAACTACCCCGTGGATAATTAATCAACAACCCGGGCCAGTGCTCCTCATGAGTGTTGGTCCAAACTAGAGTCGTGTGTGGGGCCAACCCGGGGCAACTCAGGAGATGTATATCAGGCCACTGTACGCTGTGCTCATCCGGTCGTGTCCTGAGAATGGGATACGCGGCTCCTATAGGGTTCGTCGACACATCGGGCGGTCTTGCTGGACTTGTTTTACCTTTCTCGAATGTCTTGCGCGAGGAATCCCGAGGATACTTCGGGCTATCTCGAGGTTGACGTTTTCCAATGGAATTGCCTAGGAGATCACGGGATCCGTGGTCGAGGTTATTCCCGCGGTGTGTGGTTAGTTTGTGATGGATGAGTTGGAGCACCCCTGCAGGGTTAAATCTTTCGGAAAGCCGTGGCCGCGGTTACGTGGCAACTTGGAAATTTGTTTAACACCCGGTTATAGTTAACTTGAAGTAAACTCAAATAAAATTCACCAACTACATGCGTAACCGTGAATGTCTCTGCTCGTGAACATGAACCGAGAGAGAACACGGTGGGGTTATGTTTGAAGTAAGTAGGTGTTCAGGATCACTTAGTGATCATGATAGATCACGACCGTCATGCGTAGGCCACCATATTTACATACTTGTTATCGCAAGTTAGCCACCAAATACATGCTTAGTGCTTGATGCAGCCTCACCACTTAACCATTCCTCACCTAATGGCTTACATAGTTTCAGTACCAGGGTTACGAGATTGCTGAGTCCCTGTGGCTCACAGATTACAACAATACAGGTGCAGGTGATGACAAGTACGTGCCAGATGATGTGTCTCAGCTCCAGTGGGAGTACGATGAAGAACGTAGGCGTATGTACGTTACGTATCCTGATGAGTAGGGGAGCTTCGTGGTGGTGATCCTGGGATAGCAAGACTGTTTTCATTGCTTCTTTTATCGTTTGATTTCGTCCGTAGCCGGACCATGTCTTCTGGATGAATGTATGAATAATTGTGTGAACTTGTAAGATAGCTTGTGGCGAGTGTAAGCCAACTCATATAATCATCTCTTCCTACATGTATGCAATGATTACTTGTACTTGCGAAATGACTAGATGCGCTTCTATCCCCGTCGAGGCCCTCGTGCCTTAATAGGGATAGGACCGCATCTTGGGCCTGACAGGAGATGAGCTCAGGCTGGCCATAGTGGAGGTATCTTAGCTGGTATCATGTACTTGGGCCTAGCAAACACGATGATGTGATAGACAATTAAAGAAGAAAGAAAGAGCGTTATAGTAACATAGGTAGATACTGTATCATGTTAAATGTTATATTACTATGTGTCATGCATGTCAATAAATGAGATCACCTATGATACTAGTTTATGCTATTATGCATTATTAAGGTAGTATCATGCAATAGTATCATATGTACGATACTACTATATGGTACTCCCCATTATGAGTAGCCTCATGCATGGGAAGACAACTCACGAGACAGAGCGTCATGTGTGAAAAAGCTGAAGTGATGGGTCCAAGTGAGATGATGCCTGCGATGGAAGCTAGTTGTCTCTAAGTAGCCGCTTCATACAATTTTACCTAGGTGGAGCATGGAGCACCACCATACAGCTACCACCATAGCTTTTGCCCTAACAGTTTATATGTGCGTTTTGATCCACTGTACAAAGCTCATAGCCCGAGTAGATACGATTACTATTTTGAGAGTTTGAAGGATTTGAGGTTGGCTCGTTTTAAACTGGGACAAAAGTAGGACTTCGTTCTCTATTGGGGAATGATACGTCTCCAACATATCTATAATTTTTGCTTGTTCCATGCTGTTATATTATCATTCTTCGATGTTTTACAATCATTTTATAGCAACTTTATATCATTTTTTGGGACTAACCTATTGACATAGTGCTAAAGTGCCAGTTGCTGTTTTTGCTTGTTTTTTACTTCGCAGAATATCAATACCAAACGAAGCCCAAACATCGCGAAACTTTTTGGAGATTTTTTTTGGGCCAGAAGATATCCAGTGGGCCAAAGAAGTGTCAGAGGGTATGGTCGAGGAGACCACAACCCACCAGGGTGCGCCAGAGGCCCTGGGCGCGCCCTGATGGGTTGTGCCCTCCTCGGGACGCCCCTCCACCGCCTCTGATGCCTATAAATTCCCAAATATTCCAGAAACCCTAGAGGAGTCGACGAAAAACACATCCAGCTGCCGCAAGTTCCAAAACCGCGAGATCCAATCTAACACCATCACGGAGGGGTTCATCATCCTCATTGGTGCCTCTCCGATGATGCGTGAGTAGTCCACCATAGACCTACGGGTCCGTAGGCAGTAGCTAGATGGCTTCTTCTCTCTCTCTTTTGATTCTCAATACATTGGTCTCTTTGAGATCTATTTGATGTAAACTTTTGCGGTGTGTTTGTTGGGATCCGATGAATTTTGAGTTCATGGTCAGTTTCTATCCATGAATATTATTTGAGTCTTCTTTGATCTCTTATATGCATGACCACTTATAGCCTCGTATTTCTTCTTTGAATCTTTGGTTTAGTTAGGCCAACTAGATCAATTTTTCTTGCCATGGGAAGAGGTGCTTCGTGATGGGTTCGATCTTGCGGTGTCCTCTCCCATTGACAGAAGGGGCAGCGAGGCACACATGTATCGTTGCTATTAAGGATAATAAGATGGGGTCTATTCCTACATGAATAGATCTTGTCTACATCATGTCACCGTTCTTATTGCATTACTCCGTTTTTCCATGAACTTAATACACTAGATGCATGCTGGATAGCAGTCGATGTGTGGAGTAATAGTAGTAGATGCAGAATCATTTTTGTTTACTAATCTTGGACGTGATGCCTATATAATGATCATCGCCTTGGAAATCGTCATGATTATTTGATCTTCTATCAATTGCCCAACAGTAATTTGTTCACTCACCGTGTGCTATACTCATGAGAGAAGCCACTAGTGATACCCTGGCCCCCAGGTCTACTTTTCCAACATATTGCTTTCCGATCTATCTTTTTGCCACTTTTGTTTTCAGATCTATTATTCCAAAAATACCAAAAATACCTTGCTGCACTTTTTATTTGCCTCTTTTATTTTGTGTTCTTGAGAGATCTATCTATCCAATCTATCATATCCTAATCTATCTTTTTACCGTAGAGAGATTGACAACCTCTCTTTCGCGTCGGGTTGCAAGTATTTGTTCTTTGTGTGCAGGTGTTGTTTACTAGGTGTTGGTGATCCTCCTACTGGTTCGATACCTTGGTTTCATAACTGAGGGAAATACTTACCGTCGCTGTGCTGCATCATCCCTTCCTCTTTGGGGAAATACCGACGCAGTCTCAAGCCATGTCAGGGAAATGCAAAGAACTAGAGAAGCTGTGCATGGAGTATGTTCATGGTCTAAATGACAACGACTTAATTGTATTATCTGAGAGCTACCGCAATCTAGAAGCATTGAATCTTCACGGAATGCCCCCGCGTCGCCCCCCGTGGGGCGGCTCGGGCAGAACCCTAGCCGCCGTTGCCGCCACCGCCCACCAACGCCACCTCCCCTTGTCGTCGCTAGCAAACGTCGCCGGGCAAAGCCCGCCGGCAGCCAGCGGCGGAGGGATTCACTCCCTCACGTGTATGCGCATCGGCGCTCCTCTCCCGGACCGTCTGCTGCTCTACAATGACCTCCGGCTCCTCCTCGCAGGAGCCTTCCTGCTGCGCCGTGCCTCCCCTTGATGACGGTCGTGGCTCCCCGGATCCCTCCCGTCGTGGTCCGGCGGGTACCTCCTTGCATCGGCTTCCTCTGGTCGGTAGGACCGTGGCGGCTTGTCTCAGATCCGGGGGCTCTTGTGGCTGCATCCCCCTTGCTCGTCCGGCAGTTGCAGCAGCAGATGGCTGCTGCTCCCTGACGGCATGGGTCGTCGCCTCCTCCTCGTGGTGAGGCGGGCGGCTCGCTGCTGCCGTTATCCTCGGTTGCGGATTGCTACCCCTTCGCTGGATCTGGTATCTCCGGCTGCCCCTTCCGGCTTGTTTCTTTGGCACCCTCATAGCCCGACTCTGGCTAGGCCTGCCCCACCGATGCTCGTGTGTAGGGCTATGACGGTGGATGGATGACATGCTTGGGATGCGATGTGAAGGATACAATGCCGAGTGAAAGCTTAATCGACGGCGACACCTACGGGCGTCATTTCCTTTTCAGAGGCGTCGAGTTGGCACTGCCTTCCTTCTCCCTTGCACTTTGATCCCGAGAGAAATCTCGGACCCGGGTTTCTCGTGTCGGACGGTGTTGACGTCTCCACGTCGTTTTCTCCTCGGGGGCATGTTTTGGATTGTTCTGCTCCGGGCGGATCCGCCCCTTGCTGCTCCTTCTTCACCTCAGTTTTGATCCTTACAGGCCTTTGTTCTAGGAGACTCGGTTGGGGCTTACCTGAACGTTGTGGGGTGGCCTCGATGGCAAGCTGCCCTTCGACCTCGGCGGCAGTACATCGACACTATGCCCTTCGACCTCGGTGGCGCGTTGTCTTTCGGCTTCGCCGGCGGCACTGATGGTGTCCTAGACTAGGGGGTACTCACCATGATGTCTCCCGACTAGTGGATCGGGCCGAGGACCCCAGGGAGATTCACTAATGGGCCACTTCGGGAAGCCCATGATGCATACAAGAGAGATTCCACAAGACTTGGCGCACAAGACAATGACTCCTCTAAACCCTAGGCCTACGGAGCATTATATAAACCGAGGACAGGCTAGTCAATAGACAACCTCAATCTCATATCCATTACAACAATCTCATGGTAGATATATGTACTATGTACTATCCCCATATCAATACAATCAAAAGCAGGACGTAGGGTATTATCTCCTTGAGAGAGCCCGAACCTGGATAAAATATTGTGCCCATGTTACCATCGCTCCAAGACGTCTAGCTTAGGACCCCTACTACGAGATATGCCGGATTCAGAACCGACATTGGTGCTTTCTTGAGAGCCTGTTGGCAGTCGCTGCGGTGCGATAGGAATTCAGATCGTCTCCAGCGCGATCTACGCGTCGGAACTGAGCTTTGTTGTCGATGTCGGCGTCTTCGGCGCCGGCCCGACTGGTCACCTCGGCTGGACCAAGGACTGCGCTTCGCGTCGGATCATCAAGATCGGAGGGATACTTTCATCATCATCATCTCTGATCTCTATCAAGATCATGAGGAATCACCCATGGAGCTCGGGGGCTCGACGTTAACATCGTCCTCAGACGACGGTGTAGTTTTTTTCTGGACAACAGAATCGTGTTCATCGTCCATGTCTCCTCGAGCGTCGCTTTAACGATTGCTTTGGTGGAATTGTGCAGAATTGAGTCTAGAACAACCCTATAAAATTTCATCGCGCTTCGATGGAGGAATCTCCGATAAACTCCGATCTACCGGAGGGCACTTGAATCTGGACGAGTTTAGGGCGAGGAGTCCAACATCTATCTCAGACATCGTTTGGAAGATCCCACCGTTCATCTGCTGCGGAATTCTCATACCGATCACCCCTCAAAATTTCAGACCGATCCGACCGTTCAAGCTCCGGGAAACGTCCGATGAGTGCATCAATTTTCGGATCTGTCTCCTGCGTGAAAATGAATCCGACCTGAATTCATCTTTCTTCATGAACGGGATATTGGACATCCTTTTTGAAGGATTTTTTTCCTCGGGTATTGTGTGTTGTTTTCAAACACGTGCCCATAAATTTTGAGTCTTTTCCGTGACGATCTTCATCATCGCGCCGATGTCAAATCGGTCCGACCACGTTGCTCCACGACTGCCGACCTGCGCCAACATCGATTGTGCCGTCGCTCCATCGAGCCGACGACAACCACCACCTCGGATTATCACCTCGGCGAGCCTACCAAGAGTTCAGCATCGTGAAGGACAAATAATCGTCAAGACAAGATCGTCTCCCCACGGATTGCACGGGTCGGGCGTGCCAGCATCGCCACGCGATCACTTGTCAAGTCGATATTGACCGCATCACAAGTTCCGACCTGTGTCGGCATTGCCGCGCCATTGCTTCTTCAAGCCGATGTCCATCATGCCGACCTGCTTCGACACCTCGGCTAGCATAGGGCTACATCGTCACCTTACCAACCTACTCCGTCACCTTCGTTAGACCGGGGGCTTCACCATCTATTCATCAACCTACTCCTGGGACTTCGGCGTCACCAGCCGACCAGCTTCATCACCTCGGCTCGACCGGGGGCTTTGCCTCGTCACATCGACCGTGCCATGTCATCACTTCATCCAGCCGAGCTCTTCGCTCGGGCACCTCAGGGCCTGGGGGCTGGGACCTCGACCCGCGACAAGCTCTGGCCATGTCTTCAACACCGAGCACATTAATCAGCTAAGTTGCTTTCATGCTCACCTTTTTTTTCTAGTTTCTGTGCTGTTCAACTATGCGTTATATTTGTGTTAAACAAAAAAGTTTTTTGTTAAAAACTTAGCCTGTTAAAAGCGTTGTTTGCTAAAAACACTTCCATTTATCATGTTAACTTAGGGCTCTTAAATTTCTATGCGCCGTTTTATAATAAATGTGTTTTCTTCTTGGTCCTTGCAAAGTCTTTTTCTACTACTCCTTTTTTCGACACTAGTGTGTGGTCAATAGCCGGATAGCATGTTTTCTTTCTAAAGCCACTCGAGTTTAGTTTGCTAAACAGGCCTCGGAGAAACACTCTGCCTTCGGGATATGGAGGTTGAAGCCAAAGGCTGACCTTGGAGTCCGGAGATCGGATGTATCATGTTAAAGCACGACCGAAACATGCATTAATTTTAAGACCAATTTTGGATTGGCACCAAAAATTTGATTTAGTTCCGCCGTCAAAGTTTTTTGCATAAGTTTTTTGGCTTTTCGAGCTTATGGCACTTTTAAGCTATTTGTATGTTTTTCTTTTAGGAGGCGGGACACCCTCATGACCGAGGTGCCCTGCGTAATAATTCAGCTCGGGAGATCTTTTCTGACCCACAACTCGTTATCTTTCCTGCCCACTTACACCTCGGTGTTGGGGAAACGCATATGACATCTGGACAACGGGGGACTCCGACTAGAGCCGAACCCACCAAAAGCCAAGGTACTCCGAGCAGTCCTCGGCAAAACATTTTCGGATATTGCTTTATACGCATCAGTTTCTAATTGTGTCTTCGGTCAATAGTTGGGTTGTCCTGCTCTTGTGATTGCCTCCTACATTTCGCTTTGTTTGGCTAGGTGTGCAAAGGGAGAACCACTGCGATTGTACTTCCGATTTATACTGGTCAAGTACCTCAGTGGAGAAAGCCGAAAACTGACTGTCACAATGAGCACAAACTGGTCAGCGATCCAGTGACTCTGTCAAACTACAGACCGATAGAGGTTACCCCGTGGGCCTTTCATAAATTTGGCCGGAGTGTTAATGGCTTGACCTCGGCTGACGCCGAGCACTAACCGGGGCTCGTAACTGGCCTCCCAAACTTTAATCTCCTATGACTAAGCGAAAGTTATAAAGCCTAGACATCTGTTTGTCTCGTTTCCGCGAACACAACCGCCTCCGGGCATCGAGACGTCGGCTAAGGGTTGTCTTGTTAATGCGGAAACAGCCTGCGTAGCATCTACAAAGGGGTAGAAGCTGACGATGGGCCACTCTCAAATGATAAACAGTCACAAAGGAGTCAAGATAACATATAGCATAAAAGCATTTGTATTCAATATGCGAGTGCTGCCTTCCGTAATCATCATTATAAAGCCATAAATATGCATCAATTTGACTTAAGATTTTAACGAAGCTGGGTTGCTTGGCTCCTGTGCTTACTCCCTACGTTCCCGATTGTTTGGCTAGGGGGTAAAGGGAGCACCTCTGTGATTGTTACTTCCGGGTCATCCGGGTTAGTACCTCAGACTGGGTGAAGCCGAAAGCTAGCCATCTTAAGAATATAATTGGTCGACAACAACGGAAGTGAAAATTTCGGTTCATTAAAGACCACAGAGTTTGGGAACATTCCCCAAACTAAATCCTCAATATTTTCCTCCCACATTGATCGAAGTTGAGGTTTCACGCTCATGGTCAACATGATGTCCTGGGAAAAGGAACTTATAAATGAACTACTTTTCCCAGAAGATGTTTCTTACGTTAAATAGTAATATAACATATCTCTCCGCGTACCTTTGTATATAAAACTGCATGGTCGGATTGCCTTGTTTGCTGTAAATCTTAGCCCTTATAAAGGCTTTATAAAGTAGGACAAACACTCCTCGGCTACTGGCCGAGGAGGTTGAAGTCGATGGTCGGTCAACAAAGTCTTGTACAAGCGGATCCGAGCATTAATGATTTAAAGTACTTGGATACATAGAATCATTACACATAAATTGTGTCAAACCTAACAAAGTTTGTGTCAAACAAATATCGACCCTTACTTCGACCACATGTGCCCAAATTAAGGCTCGGGGGCTACTGCATTGCCTATTCAATGCATCAAATTCAAGTGCAATGTGGTTTCCGAGGAGATTCGATCCTCAGGTCGGTCGACCGCATCCAACCTGAGTCTCGGGGGCTACTGCGCACCGCGTTTTAATTCCTAAAGCATGCTGCCGAGCAAGGAATTGATCTTCAGGACGATTTCACGAATTGGCTTGAGTCTCAGGGGCTACTGGGATCAGCGGTTTTATGTTTACCTTCAGGTGCATCTCGGATTTCAGGCTGACACACACCTTGAGGGTTACTGGCTATATATCTCAGCAAAGAATAAATTGCACCAATCGAAAAATCTACAAAAACAGCTCAAAACCGAGGTAGTGCACTGATACGTCTCCAAAGCATCTATAATTTTTGATTGTTCCATGCTATTATATTATCCGTTTTGGATGTTTTATATGCATTAATATGCTATTTTATATTATTTTTGGGACTAACCTATTAATCTAGAGCCTAGTGCCAGTTTCAGTTTTTTCCTTGTTTTTGAGTATTGCAGATAAGGAATATTAAACGGAGTCCAAACGGAATAAAATCTTCGGAATGATTTTTCTTGGACCAGAAGAAACCCAACAGACTTGGAGATGAAGGCAGGAGACCTGCCGTGGAGTCACAAGCCACCAGGGCGCCCCCTAGGGGGGGCGCCCCCCTGGCTTGTGGCCCCATGGCAGCCCTCCTAACCCTATTCTTCGGTCTATAAATTCCTAAATATTCCCTGGATACCAAAAAGACCCACGAAAATACTTTTCCGCCGCCGGAAGCCTCTGTTCCCGTGAGATCCAATCTTGGAGCCTTTTCCGGTAATCTGCCGGAGGGGGATTCGATCACGGAGGGCATCTACATCAACTCCATTGCCCCTCCGATGATGCGTGAGTAGTTTACCACAGACCTTTGGGTCCATAGCTAGTAGCTAGATGGCTTCTTCTCTCTCTTTGTTCTTCAATACCATGTTATTCATGATCTTCATGGAGATCTATCCGATGTAATACTCTTTTGCGGTGTGTTTGTCGAGATTCGATGAATTGTGGGTTTATGATCAGCTTATCTATGAATATTATTTGAATCTTCTCTGAATTCTTATATGCATGATTTCATATCTTTGCAAGTCTCTTCGAGTTATTGGTTTGGTTTGGCCAACTAGATTGGTAATTCTTGCAATGGGAGAAGTGCTTAGTTTTGGGTTCAATCTTGCGGTGTCCTCACCCAGTGAAAAAGTAGGGGTAGCGAGGCACGTATTTGTATTGTTGCCATCGAGGATAAAAAGATGGGGTTTTCATCATATTGCTTGAGTTTATCCCTCTACATCATGTCATCTTACCTAATGCGTTACTCTGTTCTTCATGAACTTAATACTCTAGATGCAGGCAGGAGTCGGTCGATGTGTGGAGTAATAGTAGTAGATGCAGAATCATTTCGGTCTACTTGACACGGACATGATGCCTATATGCATAATCATTGCCTTGGATATCGTCATAACTATGCACTTTTCTATCAATTTCTCGACAGTAATTTGTTCACCCACCGTATTATTTTCCTTCATGAGAGAAGCCTCTAGTGAAACCTATGGCCCCCGGGTCTATTTTCCATCTTATATTTTCAGATCTATAAACCAAAAATACCAAAAATATCTCGCTGCATTCTTTTTACTTTTGTTTTACTTTACGTTCTAGCAATCTTTTATATCTATCTCTATCAAATCTCATCCTTGCAAATAACGTGAAGGGATTGACAACCCCTTTTAGCGTTGGGTGCAAGAGTTTGATTGTTTGTGTAGGTGCGAAGATTGGGGACTTGCTTGTATCTCCTACTGGATTGATACCTTGGTTCTCAACAACTGAGGGAAATACTTATCTACTTTGCTGCATCACCCTTTCCTCTTCAAGGGAAAACCAACGCAAGCTCAAGAAGTAGCAAGAAGGATTTCTGGCGCCGTTGCCGGGGAGATCTACATCAAGCCTTCCAAGTACCCATCACAAACTCATCACTTGCATTTACATTATTTGCTATTTGCCTCTCGTTTTCCTCTTCCCCACTTCTAAAATGATTTTCAGAAGAAAAAAACCAAAAAGATTTGCCTTTTTTCGCCCTTCTTCCGTTCGTCTTTTCGTTTGTTTTTTGTTTGCTCGTTTCCATGGCTCAACCCAAAAGTTTTGATCCTTATCTTAGGAAATTGGAAGATATTGAGAATAATGCTAAGGGCTTCATGTCGCTCCAATTTGACCATAAAGTTTCTTTAGGAACGAGCTTAAAGAACAAAGGTTTATGCTGGAATACATGAATAAAGAACTTGATGATATGACTAAGGAATTTTGTGGTTTAAAATATCAGTTTGCTCACCTTGAAAACTTAGTAGGCCAAATTTCTGATAAACAAGCTACCTTAGTCAATAAAATGGCCGCGAAGCCAGAATCTTTAAATAATGATGAAGATCTTAAAGTGATTGATGTGACTCCTATTGAATCTTTGTTTTCTAATTTAAACCTTGATAAAGATGGGACCGGAGATAAGTCAACTTTAGTTAAAAGGCGTCCCAATGATTCAGAGTTTATAGATCTTAATGCAAAGATTGATAAAAGTGGGATTGAAGAGGTCAAAACTTTAAATAGCAATGAACCCACTCTTTTGGATTTCAAGGACTTTAATTATGATAGTTGTTCTTTGATTGATTGTGTTTCCTTGTTGCAATCCATGTTGAATTCTCCGCATGCTTATAATCAAAATAAAGCTTTTACTAAACATATCGTGGATGCTATGATGAAATCTTTTGAAGAAAAACTTGAGTTGGAAGTTTCTATACCTAGAAAGCTTTATGATGAGTGGGAACCTACTATTAAGATTAAAATTAAAGATTATGAGTGCCATGCTTTGTGTGATTTGGGTGCTAGCGTTTTCACGATTCCAAAAACTTTATGTGATGTGCTAGGTTTTCGTGAATTTGATGATTGCTCTTTAAATTTGCATCTAGAGGATTCCACCATTAAGAAACCTATGGGAAGGATTAATGATGTTCTTGTTATTGCAAATAGGAATTAGTGCCCATAGATTTCATTGTTCTTGATATAGATTGCAATCCTACATGTCCTATTATTCTTGGCAGACCTTTCCTTAGAACGACTGGCGCAATTATTGATATGAAGGAAGGAAATATTATATTCCAATTTTTTTTAAGGAAAGGCATGGAGAACTTTCCTAGAAAGAAAATAAAATTACCTTATGAATATATTATGAGAGCTACTTATGGATTGCATACCAAAGATGACAATACCTAGATCTATTGCGTTATGCCTAGCTAGGGGTGTTAAACAATAGCGCTTGTTGGGAGGCAACCCAATTTTATTTTTATGCTTTCGTTTTTGCTTCTGTTTTTGAGTGTTTTACACATTATTACCTATGTAGTAATTGTGTTTTCTTGTTTAAATTAGTGTTTGAGCCAAGTAAGACCTTTGGGATGGTCTACGGTGTTTGTGATTTGATTTTGCTGAAAAACAGAAACTTTTGCTCTCAGTCCAGGAATTTTTTAAATTCACTGGAACGTGATTTTGATCTGAAATTTTTACACAAGATTTATATACAAATTTTCCTGATTTTCCTAATTTTTCAGAATTTTTGGAGTTACAGAAGTATTCAAAGTCTATAGATTGCTACAGACTGTTCTGTTTTAGACAGATTCTGTTTTCTTTGTGTTGGTTGCTTATTTTGATGTATCTATGGGTTGTATCGGGGGGTATGAACCATGGAGAAGTTGGAATATAGTAGATATTACACCAATATAAATAAAGAATGAGTTCACAACAGTACCTAAAGTGGTGATTTATTTTTCTTATACTAACGGATCTCATGAGTTTTCTATTGAGTTTTGTGTTGTGAAGTTTTCAAGTTTTGGGTAAAGATTTGATGGACTATGGAATAAGGAGTGGCAAGAGCCTAAGCTTGGGGATGCCCAAGGCACCCCAAGCCATATTCAAGGATACCAAAGAGCCTAAGCTTGGGGATTCCCTGGAAGGCATCCCCTCTTTCGTCTTCAATCCATTGGTAAATTTACTTGAGGCTATATTTTTATTCACCACATGATATGTGTTTTGCTTGGAGCGTCTTGTATGATATGAGTCTTTGCTTTTTAGTTTGCCACAATCATCCTTGCTGCACACATCTTTTGAGGGGGACACGCATTAATCGTGAATTTATTAGAATACTCTATGTGCTTCACTTATATCTTTTGAGCTAGGCAATGTTGCTCTAGTGCTTCACTTATATCTTTTTAGAGCACGGTGGTGTTTTATTTTATAGAAATAATTGAACTCTCGTACCTCACTTATATTATTTTGGGAGTCTTTAAACAGCATGGTAATTGGTTTAGGTTATGAATTTAGTCCTAATATAATGGGCATCCAAGAGGGATATAATAAAAACTTTCATATTAAGTGCATTGAATACTATGAGAAGTTTGATTCCTTGCATATAGTTTTGAGATATAAAGATGGTAATATGAGAGTCATGCTAGTGAGTAATTGTGAATTGGAAGAAATACTTGTGTTAAAGTTTGTGATTCCCGTAGCATGCACGTATGGTGAACCGTTATGTAACGAAGTCGGAGCATGATTTGTTTAATGATTGTCAACCTTTGTGTGAGGGTCGGGAGCGCGCGATGGTTAACTCCTACCAACCTCTCCCCTAGGAGCATGCGTCTAATACTTTGCTTCGATAACTAATAGACTTTTGCAATAAGTATGTGAGTTCTTTATGACTAATGTTGAGTCCATGGATTATACGCACTCTCACCCTTCCACCTTTGCTAGCCTCTCTAGTACCGCGCAACTTTCGCCGGTGCATTAAACCCACCTTCCTCAAAACAGCCACCATATACTTTCCTCAAAACAGCCACCATACCTACCTATTATGGCATTTCCATAGCCATTCCGAGATATATTGCCATGCAACTTCCACCGTTCCGTTTTTCATGACACGCACCATCACTTTCATATTGCATATAGAGTCATATTTTGTTCTAGGTATCGAGTTGTAATTTTTGAGTTGTAAGTAAATAAAAGTGTGATGATTTTCATTATTAGAGCATTGTCCCATGAGAGAAAAGGATGATGGAAGCTATGACTCCCTCACAAGTTGGGATGAGTTTCCGGACTTTACAAATAATAAAAGAGGCCAGCGAAGCCCAAATAATAATAAAAAAAGAGGCCAAAGATGCCCACCAAAATAAAAAAAATGAGAGAAAGAGAGAAGGGACAATGCTACCATCTTTTTCCACACTTGTGCTTCAAAGTAGCACCATGATCTTCATGATAGAGAGTCTCCTATTTTTTCACTTTCATATAACTAGTGGAATTTTTCATCTTATGCACAACCACTTAGTTTTCTTTTTGAGCTTTCATACACTTATAGCTCTAGTGCATTCGTTGCATGGCAATCCCTACTCACTCACATTGATATCTATTGATGGGCATCTCCATAGCCCGTTGATACGCTTAGTTGATGTGAGACTATCTCACTACTAGAATCAGCTTCTTTGCCGTCTGCCATAACAGACGGCAAAGGCCTGCCTAGCGGACGGCAAAGCCATTACCGTCCGCCAGCAGACGGCGAACAGTCCGGCCGAACGGGTGCCGGTAAAGGCCACTTTGCCGTCTGCTGGCAGACGGCAAAGAAGCCAAGCTCTTTGCCATCTGCTGGCAGACGGCAAAGCCCCTGGGCGGCAGACAAAAGGTGCCAGCCCCGTTAGGTGGCTAACGGCGCTCTTTGCCGTCTGCCAGCAGACGGCAAAGAGCTTCAGCTGACGTCAGGCGTCAGCTGGGCCAGCGCAGGCTCTTTGCCGTCTGCTAGCAGACGGCAAAGAAGAAAGCTCTTTGCCGTCCGCTCGCAGACGGCAAACAGGCCAAATAGGCCAGCCCAGCTTGCACAGGCTGCTGCCACGTGGCCTATTTGCCGTCTGCCATCTGCTAGCAGACGGCAAAGTGGCTATATAGCCCCTGTTTTTACTGTTTTCTCTTATATCAATTCATTTGCACATAAATTCACACACATATATATATTCAGAATCAAAACATAAAATGTCTCATCCACCACATAATAAACAACACATATGCAAATAATATGCAAGCCATATGGATATGATCATCCACACATACCAAATCAAAACATATGCAAGTCTCATCCATACATATGCAAGTTTCATTCATCTATACATACATATGCCAGTGTCAATTGTTGATCCTACAAAATCAAAACAAAATGGAAGGACAAGGACTCCATGAACGCAAGCTTCCGTGAAGTGAATCAAATCTGCAAAATGGGAAAGAAGGAAGTTAGAAGAAGAAGAAGACTAGAAGAAGAAGAAGAAAAAGAAGAAGAAGAAGACTAGAAGAAGAAGAAAAAGAAGAAGAAGAAGACTAGAAGAAGAAGAAGAAGAAGAAGAAGAAGAAGAAGAAGAAGAATTTTTCTTCTCTTTCTTTTTCTTCTTCTTATTGCTTACTTGTGTCATTTTAGATCTAACCTAGTTAAATAGGCCATTTTTGACCTAAATATGCTAAGTATGTCATAAATGAACTAAATAAGCTAAGTATAGGTCATTTCAGAGCTAACCTAAGTAATTATGCCATTTTTGAGCTAATTAAGCATATTAAGTCATTTTGGAGCTAAATAGGTCATTTCTTAAGCATATTATGTCATTTTTGAGCTAGCTAAGCATATTGAGTCATTTTGGAGGAATAAATGCTAAGTATAGGTAACTTTAGAGCTATCCTAGGTTAAATAGGTCATTTTTGAGCTAATTAAGGTTATTATGTCATTTTTGAGCTAGCTAACCATATAAATTCATTTTTGGAGGAATAAATGCTAAGTATATGTCATTTTAGAGCTTTCCTAGGTTAAATAGGTCATTTTGGAGCTAAATAGGTGATTTCTTAAGCTAATCTAAGTATAGGTCATTTGAGAGCTATCCGTGGTAAAATAGGTCATTTTGGAGCTAATTAAGGTTATTATGTCATTTTGGAGGAAATAATGCTAAGTACAGGTCATTTTAGAGCTAAATATGTCATTTCTTAAGCTAAGCTAAGTATAGGTCATTTGAGAGCTATCCATGGTAAAATTGGTCATTTTGGAGCTAAGTAAGGTTATAATGTCATTTTCGAGGAAACTAAGCTAAGTATACGGCATTTTGGAGATAAATAGGTCATTTCTTAAGCTAAGTACGCATTTGTTATGCTAAACACTTGCGAAAACTTACCGTCATCACGGAGGTGTAGTTGTAGGTGTAGTTGTAGGACCGGTCACGCCAGTGGATGACGGAGGAGGATCGGTCGATGCTTGTCGGGAGTTATGCTGCACCAAAGATCATTTCCAATGTATCGTTAGCATGATGCAACTCAAATGTGAAGACTAGTAAATAATGACCATTCAAATGAAACTCACCGTGCCCGCCGGAGCAATGACTGGCATCGGCGGAGGGGTCGTGCCGCTCTTCTCGCACAGGGTCTGCACATTTGGTTTTGACGAGTCAGTCATATTAGATACTACTGTAAGGAACATTACGTGCATGATTTGGCTAATATGCAGAAGAAACTTACCGCGAACATCTCGTATAGGGCCCGGTTAGCCATCATGTTCCGGTTCCTCTCCTCCTCCAACGCATTAGCCGTCCTGTCCTCAAGCTCCCTCTCCCTCCCCGCCGCCTGCCGGTCCCTCTCCTCTAGAATCGCCTGGGTCTTCGCTCTCTCTTCCTCAATAGCAGCCTGGGTCTTCGCTCTCTCTGCCTCAATAGCAGCCTGCAACACCACTCGTTAGCATTGTAATCATCGACGACCGCACACACAATGTAATGAAGGAAAGGTATCTGAGTCCGTATAACTAACCTTGAATTCGAGCTCCACTGGCCGTGCACGAGGCAATATCTCAGGATCGAAGCCGGTCTGGCGCTTCTTGATCTGCGGGAGAGTGCTACTACAACGTATCAGTCCATCCCCAATGGCTAACGAGCCATGGGGCCTCCCGCCACCAGATATCATCACCAGCTCTGGATCAAGAGGTTGCTGGCTCGGGTTAAAGTCCGGCCCTTTCCTCGCCTTCCCCTCGTCTCTGTACCTCACAAGCTTGTGGTGGGAGGCGCGGTTGGTGAATTTCTTTGGATCATCGAGGTCAGACTCAGAGAATGCCTTGGCCTTCTTGTACGAGACAGTATTGGACATGGCATAGAGGTCGAACAGCTGTGGCACTGGAGCCTTGTTCTCTCGCGCCTAAAAGAGAGGAACAGATTATTAGTTGAGGGCTCAAGCTAGCATGAAGAATAAATTTGCATGAATCATGAAGCAAACCACATACCCAGTTTTCCCCGTACTGATGTAGGTTGACGCTGCCTAGATGGTGTGGGACACCTTTCATTTTGCCACGCTTGTCCTTTGCAGTGTCGTGGGTGGAGCGCCATTGGGGAGAGCACCACTCATCCACCAATTCCTCCCAACAGTCCATCCTATCCGCACACCATCTCGGGGGCACCTAAGTTAAGCAAGAGAAATTTGAGCGCTACGCCTACGAATCAAATCAAAGAAAACTAAGTACAAGGCCTTAAGAATAGGTAATTACCTTCATGTACTTCTCCTTACTCAGAAACTTCTCGCGGCACTTCTCTCTTTTCCTCCTAATACCAGCCGAGGCGAAGTAGTCTCGAATAGCCTGCGTCCGAGCCTCGTGCCGAAAGTTTTGAAGTAGGCGCCTGCACTCGTTGTCGATAACCAGAGACGCGGCCTCCTCCTGTCCCTCAGCACACCTGTAGAAGGTCTGCAATAAAACAAGAAAACACGAATTAGTACAATCACTAGGGTTGCCAATCAAAGAAGGAAACACAACGTAGACGGCAAAGGAGAAATTACCCAAAACGTCTGGATCACAATGTCGGCCACCTTGTGGCACTCGACATCGCCGATCCTATGCCCCGGCGGGGCCGGGGCAGCCAAGTAGTGCTCCCAGGTCATTCCTAACTCGGGAACCCGGCCCTCACCGGGCAACGTGACCCACCCCGGGAAGCTCTGGCGACAAATCACACCAAGGACACTGTTGGGCCTGTGGACATGAGGCTCGTGTGTCCAAGACCTGCAGTATGACAAGGCCAACGCATTAGATATTCGAAGAAACGTGAAGGCAAAAGGTTAAAAAAGAGTAAATGCACTTACTTGGCCCCGTTAGGCGCAATCAACCACCTCTGGTCGGGGGTCGCCGGGGTGGGCGGGAGCTTTGTACCACCACGCTGGTAGACTTTGCGCCCCTCAACCCACTCACCCTCGCTATAGCTATCAGAACTATAGCCACCCTCAGCACGGCCACTCGACTCCGTCGAGTTCCGCTGCGACTCAGCGTGATCCCTGCTGAGCTCCGGAGTCTCGTGGGACGGAGTCTCGTGGGACGAAGGCTCGTCGGCCCGACGCTCGTCGGCCCGACGCTCGTCGGCCCGAGGCTCGTCGGCCGTAGGCGCGTCTGCCATAAGCTCGTCGGCCCGAGGCTCGTGGACCGGAGTCCGAGACGGGTCCACCTCAGGCGGCTCCATCTCAGACGGAGCACTCCTGTGGTCGGGTGAATCAGCTGGGGGTGGCGGCGAGGAAGGCGTAGTAGCAGCCTTCCTACCTCTCCCGCCGCCACGTCCACCTCTACCAGCCTTCTTCCCCCCCGACCTCTCCCGGCCGAAGAAGAAGCGACCGCCGGTGGTGTCTGCATACTGAGATCCAGCGCTCTCCGGAGGCTATGGGGTGGAATGGAACTACCCCTCCCACCACGCGCCGAGGTAGGAGCCTCGGAGCGCTCTCGACCCGCGCCCACCATCTGTCAACACCTGCAATGACAAAGAGTAAACGAAATTAGTACAACATAAAAAGAATGAATACCTGACATGAATAATATGTATATAATTTAAGTGTATCATCATCATGAACATAATAAAAAATTGAATACCTAAAAAATTGAATATATACCTAATTTAAGTGTCGGGGTGTCGTGTCGGGGTCGGGGTGTCGGGGTGTCGTGTCGGGGTCGGGGTGTCGTGTCGGGGTCGGGGTGTCGGGGTGTCGGGGGTGTCGTGTCTGGGTGTCGTGGTGTCGGGGTGTCAGGGGTGTCGGGGTGTCGGGGTCGGGGTGCCGTGTCGGTGTCGGGGTGTCGGGTCGGGGTCGGGGTCGGGGTGCCGTGTCGGGGTCGGGGTGTCGGGTCGGGGTCGGGGTGTCGGGGTCGGGGTGTCGGGGTCGGGGTGTCAGGTCGGGGTCGGGGTCGGGGTGTCGGGTCGGGGTCGGGGTCGGGGTTTTTCCTCTTTTTTTCTTTTCTTCTTCTTCCTCTTCTTCCTTTTCTTCATTTTCTTCCTTTTTTTCCTTCTTCTTCTTCTTCTTCCTCCTTTCCTTTTTCCTCTTCTTCTTCTCCTCCTCTCCTCTTTTTTCTTCTTCTCCTCCTCCTAACCTAATTAACCTAATTGATGTCGAAACCAGTAGCATCTAACTAATTAACCTACTCAAAAAACCTAATTAACAACATCTAACTAATTAACCTAATTGATGCATCTACTATCTACTAACAGTAGCATCTATATATATCTATAATCATGATATTAAAAAAAAGAAAAAAAAACAGAAAAACAGAAGAAAAAAAAGGGCAGAGGTGGGGGAGCTCACCGGAGGGGGTGCCGCCGGGGGGCTCGTCGGGGGGGGGGTGCCGTCGGGGGGGCTCGCCGGGGGGTGCCGCCTGGGAGGGCTCGCCGGGGGGGCTCGACGGGGCGGCGGCGCGTGGCCGCTGCGGCAGACTGCGGGGCGGCGGCGCGGGGCAGCGGAGGTGCGGGGCGGCGGCGCGGGGCAGGGCGGGGCGGCGGCGGGGGCAGGGCAGGGTGGGGCGGCGGCGCTGAGACAGAGAGGGGGAGAGAGATGTGTGAGAGAGAGAGAGAGGCTTTGGGCGCGGGGGCGAAAATTAAGCCCCCCTCTTTGCCGTCTGCTGGCAGACGGCAAAGAAGGTGACCGTTAGCCCGCCCCCGCCGTGACATTGTGGGCCCCACCCTCACCTCTTTGCCGTCTGCTGGCAGACGGCAAAGAAATTTTTGCCATCTGGCAGCAGACGGCAAAGAAGTGGCAGATGGAAAAGAGCTTGACCTAGCCAGTGCCGTGCCCCGTGGGGCCCACTTTGGTCTTTGCCGTCTGCTGGCAGACGGCAAAGAACTCTTTGCCATCTGCCAGCAGACGGCAAAGAAGTGCAAATGGCAAAGACCCTCTTTGCCATCAGCTGGTTCTTTGCCGTCTGCTTTGGCAAGACAGACGGCAAACAACCTCTTTGCCATCAGCTGGCAGACGGCAAAGAGCTGGCAGATGGCAAATAACTGAATTCCAGTAGTGTCTTCTCCTTTTCCTTCACAACCTCCACCATATTCTATTCCACCTATAGTGCTATATCCATGGCTCACGCTCATGTATTGCGTGAGAATTGAAAAGGTTTGAGAACATAAAAGGTGTGAAACAATTGCTTGACTTGTCATCGGGGTTGTACATGATTTAGATACTTTGTGTGGGGAAGATGGAGCATAGCCAGACCATATGATTTTGTAGGGATAATTTTCTAAGGCCATGCTATTTCGAAAGGACGCAATTGCCTTGTTAGTATGCTTGAAGTATTACTGTTTTTATGTCAATATTAGACTTTTGTTTTGAATCTTATGGATCTGAATATTCATGCCACAATAAAGAATATTACATGGATAAATATGTTAGGTAGCATTCCACATCAAAAATTCTGTTTTTATCATTTACCTACTCGAGGACGAGCAGGAATTAAGCTTGGGGATGCTTGATACGTCTCCAACGTATCTATATTTTTTGATTGTTCCATGCTATTATATTATCTGTTTTGGATGTTTTATATGCATTAATATGCTATTTTATATTATTTTTGGGACTAACCTATTAATTTAGAGCCTAGTGCCAGTTTCTGTTTTTTCCTTGTTTTTGAGTATTGCAGATAAGGAATGTTAAACGGAGTCCAAATGGAATAAAATCTTCGGAATGATTTTTTTTGGACCAGAAGAAACCCAACAGACTTGGAGATGAAGGCAGGAGACCTGCCGTGGAGTCACAAGCCACCAGGGCGCGCCCTAGGGGGGGGGGCTGGCTTGTGGCCCCACGGCAGCCCTCCTAACCCTATTCTTCAGCCTATAAATTCCCAAATATTCCCTGGATACCAAAAAGAGCCACGAAAATACTTTTCCGCCGCCGGAAGCCTCTGTTCCCGTGAGATCCAATCTTGGAGCCTTTTCCGGTAATCTGCGGGAGGGGGATTCGATCACGGAGGGCATCTACATCAACTCCATTGCCCCTCCGATGATGCGTGAGTAGTTTACCACAGACCTTCGGGTCCATAGGTAGTAGCTAGATGGCTTCTTCTCTCTCTTTGTTCTTTAATACCATGTTCTTCATGATCTTCATGGAGATCTATCCGATGTAATACTCTTTTGCGGTGTGTTTGTCGAGATCCGATGAATTGTGGGTTTATGATAAGCTTATCTATGAATATTATTTGAATCTTCTCTGAATTCTTATATGCATGATTTCATATCTTTGCAAGTCTCTTCGAGTTATTGGTTTGGTTTGGCCAACTAGATTGGTAATTCTTGCAATGGGAGAAGTGCTTAGTTTTGGGTTCAATCTTGCGGTGTCCTCATCCAGTGACAAAGTAGGGGTAGCGAGGCACATATTTGTATTGTTGCCATCAAGGATAAAAAGATGGGGTTTTCATCATATTGCTTGAGTTTATCCCTCTACATCATGTCATCTTACCCAATGCGTTACTCTGTTCTTCATGAACTTAATACTCTAGATGCAGGCAGGAGTCGGCCGATGTGTGGAGTAATAGTAGTAGATGCAGAATCGTTTCAGTCTACTTGACACGGACGTGATGCCTATATGCATAATCATTGCCTTGGATATCGTCATAACTATGCGCTTTTCTATCAATTGCTCGACAGTAATTTGTTCACCCACCGTATTATTTTCCTTCATGAGAGAAGCCTCTAGTGAAACCTATGGCCCCCGGGTCTATTTTCCATCTTATATTTTCAGATCTATAAACCAAAAATACCAAAAATATCTTGCTGCATTCTTTTTACTTTTGTTTTACTTTACGTTCTAGCAATCTTTTATATCTATCTCTATCAGATCTCATCCTTGCAAATAACCGTGAAGGGATTGACAACCCCTTTTAGCATTGGGTGCAAGAGTTTGATTGTTTGTGTAGGTGCGAAGATTGGGGACTTGCTTGTATCTCCTACTGGATTGATACCTTGGTTCTCAACAACTGAGGGAAATACTTATCTACTTTGCTGCATCACCCTTTCCTCTTCAAGGGAAAACCAACGCAAGCTCAAGAAGTAGCATGCACCACCTCGGAAGCAGTCCGGCATAAAGCTCGGATGCAAGTGGTTGGCTCCATAAAGGGCATTTCCGGGATTAAGCTCGGCTGAACTCCTTCAACTTTTTCAAGTCCGAGGAAATCTATGACACCTCGAATGCAGTCCGACGTTGGAGCTCGGACGCAGTGTGGCATAAAGCTTGGAGGCAGTCCGGCATAAAGCTCGGATGCGAATGGCTGGCTCCATAAAGCTCAGAAGCAGTCCGGCATAAAGCTCAGAAATTCCTCGGATGCCGACCAGCGTTGGAGCTCAGCTGCAAAATGACACTTCGGATGCCGACCAGCGTTGGAGATCGGCTGTAAAAAGACACCCCGGATGTAGTCTGGCGTTGGAGCTCGGATGCGAGAGGAGACCGCCACACGGGAAACACTTTGAGCCCGAGGTGTGGCGTAAAAATTACAAGGCATTGATAAAGGCCGAGAACTTAAAGGGGCTCCTCGGATGCCCGACGTGTGAACTCTTCAGATACACCTCGGCGATCCTCAAGATCGGAGATGGGAAGATTTGTTGAATCAGTTTTCAAGACCGATGACTGAAGATGAAGAACAGTTCGGAAGAATCGAGGAGCGTCCCCAACTTGAAGACCGGTTCAGGGGGCTACTCATGGTGTTCTGGACTAGGGGGTACTCACCATGTTGTCTCCCGGCCAATGGGTCGGGCCGAGGACCCCCATGGCGATTCACTAATGGGCCACTTCGGGTAGCCCATGATGCATACAAGGGTGATTCCACAAGACTTGACGCACAAGACAAGGACTCCTCTAAACCCTAGGCCTACGGTGCATTATATAAATCGAGGCCAGGCTAGTCAATAGACAACCTCAATCTCATATCCATTACAACAATCTCGTGGTAGATATCTGTACTACGTACTATCCCCATATCAATACAATCAAAAGGAGGACGTATGGTATTATCTCCTTGAGAGAGCCCGAACCTGGGTAAAATCCCGTGTCCATGTTACCATCGCTCCAAGACGCCTAGCTTAGGACCCCTACTACGAGATATGCCGGATTCAGAACCGACAGGCACACCGGTGCCACCGCACCAACTTGGCTATCCGATGCCCTTCATTCGTGCCATTGACGCTTCTCGTCATGCTTCTACTCCGATTATCCTTATGGACAGGGCTATGCTTCATGGTGGCCCAGACAACGCTTGTGTGGACGTCCTGGGGTGGCCTCGGCGACAAGCTGCCCTTCGACCTCGGCGGTGGTACATCGGTGCCGCGCCCTTCGTTCTTGGTGGCGTGTTGTCTTTAGGCTTTGACGACAGCACACCTGTGTCGGTGCATGAACTCGGCTATCCAACGCCCTTCGTTCATGCCAGTGATGTTCCCATGCGAGCTGTTGTTTTTGGTGGCTGTTTTTCTCCTTAGGCCTGCTTGTGGTTCTTTGTCGTTGGTCGAACGAGCTGCTCAGCGGAGCTAACTCCCGAGGTGTCGTTTACCAGGGGTTTTCGGTTTGGTCTCTGTGCTAGCCTTCCCCTCCTTTACTTCTTTCTTTATCTAGTGTTTGGCTCTCATCTTGGGCGCCTTCTTTTGTAAATTTCCTTTGCATTTTGTGTGCGCCTCCATGTATTTGTATTGACTGCCAAGTCACTCTTTGAGTTGGAATATAACAAACGGTGCCTTAAAGCTCTAGCACTCAATTGTCCTATGCGTGAGGCTATTGAACTCACGTATGCAGGTTGCGGGCCCTAAACGGTGACAACTTCTTTGATGACGAGGGGATGATGGCCCTTTCTTCTGCTTCATTACCACAGACACTCGAGCTTGTCGATTGCAGGGGCATAACTGATGCTGGGTTGCATTTCATTACGCATACCCCATGCTTGATCAATCTTAAGCTCCGGCTGTGTAAACGTGTGACTGATGTTGGAGTAGCCGAGCCGGTACGTTCACAGAAGTTGGAATCTCTGATCATTGAAGGCTGTCGCCGGGTCTGTGAGCAGGCTGTACTGGGGGCTGGCACATCAGTTCGATACTCCGTCGAGTCAGCAAGCCCAGGCAAGCCACTACCATCGATGCACAGTAAGCAAGGCATATGAAGTTGTGGATGAAGTGGCCTGTAAATATTTTGAATTCAAAATCCTCTGCGGGTGTGATCAAAGTGTAGCTTATTGTGTATCGACGATAGTGCTGGACACCGTCGCTACTTTTTTGTGTAATTTCCTCTATGTTGGCTTTTAATAAGATTCACATAAATCCTCCTAGTATCTAGCATGTACTCCCTCCGTCCCAAAATAAGTGACTCAACTTTATACTAACTTAACTTTAGTGTGTGGTCGGCTGGAGCTGTGCGCGCCTCAGGCATGGCTGCCCTGGCACTGGGCATGGGCGCTGCCGGCGGATGTTTCAATGGAGATGGGCCAGGGATCATGGGCGTTGTGGTGCTCTGGTTCTTGGTCAGCGGTCCGATCTGTCTTTCTTTCTCCACTCCGGCCATGTCAATCCATATGCGGACGACGTGGTCTGGGTTTTCTTTGTCGAGGTGGCAGTCGGCGGTGAGGTGCTCTGTTGTCCGTGTTGGTTCGGATGACTACTCAGGCTTGCGCCGGCGCCCGTTGCGAATTGTGATGATCGTTGAAAGGTCTTTACGAGGGTTACACTCTTTAGACCCGGTGATTTCCTTAAACGATGAGAGGCATTCTATGGACGACGACTTGACGCAGAGGAATGGTTGTGCGGTGGTGTTACTCAGTGTCATGCGACTGCTAGGATTGCGGAAAAGTGGTGGCGACAACACATGATTGAGTCTGATGGTTGTGCTTCTCAAGTACCCGGTCTCGAGCTCCGGGATGAAAATCTAGGTCTGACCTGAGTTGGTTGTACCTGGCAATGATGATGTTTTTGCGTCGTTACCTTGTTGAAGGCATTGTTCGGATATGCTCAGATTGGTTTTTCATGGTGAAAACCTAGACTTTGGCCTTTTGTGGTTGGATCCGGTGACGACGGCACTCGAGCGTCACTACCTTCCTGAAGGCGTTGCTATGGAAGAAACTCGTTGTCCTTATGGTGTCATGAGATGGTTGGTGCGGATATGGTCATTGTTGTAGTTTATCGATCATAGATTTGATCGTTTTGATTTTCCCCCTTTTCTTTTTACTCACTTAGACATAGGTTTGGTCTTATATGACTTTGCTATTTGTCGGTGTTTTTTTCGTGTGTGTTGGTGTTGGCTGTGTGCATCCTAGCTATAAAGAGGTCAGATGTGTGCTCATTATGTTTGTATCAACTTGATGCTCCATTTTGAGTCAATGAAATCCATCCCTTATCGGGAAAACTTAATTTTAGTATAAAGTTGAGTCACTTATTTTGGGACGGAGGAAGTAATAAGATCCACATGGCGTTCAACGTACTTATTTAAATGTTATCAACTGTTGCTGTTCTAGATCCGGAAACTGTAATAATGTGTGTGTATTTGTGGAGACGCTTGTAGCTGTTATTCTGCTAACATTTTATATGCGACGAATGCACTATGAATTACTGAAGTTTTGGATGTTTGATTTGCTTTGTTCCAGTGCAACAAAAATCTTCTACATTGTTGATGATAATAGCTGCATAACAAGGTTTTCAAAGGTTAGTAGGGAAGAGTTGAATGCCATTCTAATTTCTGTCTGGAAGACAATGTCATGATACTACTCCCTCTGAAACTAATATAAAGATCTTTTAAATCATTATAGAGGGGGGTACACACAGGTACTTGGCAGCTCCACGCATGCTGATACATTGTATGTAGACACTTGGAACGTGTTCGGTTAACTGCATCAATTTTGACCTATTTGCACCGTGGTTGGCTCAGCCCGACTGAGTAATACAAACTATAAACCATGTTCTGCATATGGTTTGGTTACCTGCATTTCATCACAAGGTCGTTTGATGCATGGCGTTTGGTTTGCAGCAATTAGGGGTTATGATTGTGAAGGTACAAGACAAGATGTCTGATACCACACCGTAGACTTCATAGGCCGTATCCAATTAACATAGTTTTACTCCTAACTACCTAACAAATGATAGTTGGTCCTAACTACTAACAAATGACAGTACAAATGCATAATCATATGGTTCAATGTTAGAAAGTTCATCAATGTTGAACTAGGGGGAAAGTTCACCATCCTCGTCTTATTTGTCTTCGTCTTCACCATCCTCAACTTCTTCGTCTTCACCATCCTCGTCTTATTTGTCTTCGTCTTCACCATCCTCAACTTCTTCGTCTTCACCATCCTCAACTTCTTCGTCTTCAGATCCTTGTGTTACCTATGTTATCTCACGTTGCATCAGCCAACTCAAACTTCTTGTTCTTCCAAGCTCAAGTGTCATGTGCATCCACACCATGACCGGAGTCATCAACATCATCAATCATCACATCCTCCTCCTCCGAAACCTCATTCTAAGATACAGTTATGAAAAAACAAACTTAACTTGGGTGGGGAAATGATGAAACGCCTTCTTATCCAGGATGTTAAATCTATTCTTCAGAGGATCAAATGCCCTATCAACTGTAACTATAAGGCTAGAGTATCTGGGATTGAATAATTCGACGACAGTCCTAGGATAATTCCTATAAGAGAACTCATTCGGATGGTACCTGGTTTTCCTGAAGGATGGAAGAACACTTGACTGGCATGCGTATCCAACCTCTCCTAGGTAAAATTTACCATCAAGAATATTGCTCCCATCATGTCGAGCCATGCTGTCAGCAAGAATGTTAGCATCAGGAGGCTAATCCTTTCCAACCAGCTAACACATGGTGATGCAAGCGGGAGGTGTCGGGAGGCCGCGGGGGCGATGAGCAGACGACGCTCCGGGACAATTGCTACGAGTCGACAACGACGTCAACTGTTGGTGGACTCGACAGCGGCGACGCTTAGCGCCGTCCTGCCACTTGAGGGAATGGTTGTGAAGTTTAGGTATAGGGAGTTGCGTGATGTTGTTCTTAGTTCTTTCTGTGCTTTTTGTCGGTAGCGTAGTCACGTGCATCCTGCATGATTCGGTTATTTGGGGATCAACATTGTTTAAGGGATTCCTCATCACCTTATATTGTTCGATCGTGTACTTTGTCCAGATGGTGTTGTTTTTTATATATATATAAAACAGGATAGGGTGAAAGCCTATTTTAAGAGACAACTCTCTGCGAGGGAGAAGAAGGAGGGCGTTGCGTTTTGCGTGCGGATGATGTCAGATGCTGATCTGACGGCTGCGAGAGTCCAGTCCAAACGGCTCAAGAGAGCACCGTTCTGGATCCTGGCCGGACGGCCGGCGCCACCGCCCTCCGGACCCTTCAAAGAAAACAAAATTAAACAGAGGCAGATCTCTCCACCGCGAAGAACACTGCCTCCTGCGTTCTTCACCCTCTGCAAAATATCTCAGTCCCTTGCGCTCGCCCGGAAAGACTAGCTAGGGTTTCAGGGTTCTCCTCGTTCGGACTCAGTCTGGGACCTGCCCTTCAAATTCCACCGGAGACGGAGCCGTCCTCCCCCGGCCCATCCACGGCGGCCACCATTTCTGTCCCGTTCTTCTCAATCGGCACATTTTCCGCTGGTTGGTTCGTGGTACGTACGGATTCGGTTTCGTTTTTGCCTTGCCCTGCCTGCGTTTCTGGTGTGCCCTTCCTTTCCGGTTCGGTTCTTGATTGATACAGGCGACAAGGAAACCAGTATTATGAGTACCTAGGTTAACTCAACCCTCTAGTTACATTGTTGTTCCGTCAATGTCGTAAATCGGATGTGCAAGCTGCGAAGTAAGCGAGTACTGAATTTAGCCTATTGTTGATGATGCGTTTAGTAGCTTCTTTCTTTGCTCAGCAATCTGATGAACACACCAATCACACCAATCATCAATTTTGATTGTAAATTATCTTCATATGCTTCATTTTGATCTCATTATAGTTTATGTTTTAGTCCAGCATTCTGGACACCCAGTCCCAACTAGCACTCGATGGAGGATCTCCCGGAGGCACTGCTGGCAGAGATCGTCAAGAGGGTTACCAAAAGAAGTGACTTGAATTCTCTTTCCCTTGTCTCCAAGCGTCTCTTCGCCATCCAGGCTGAGCAAAAGGGATCCATCCGGGTTGGTTGTGGCCTTTGCCTTGCCACTGAAGCTTTGGTGTCACTCTTCTCCCGGTTCCCCAATTTGTGGAAAGTAGAGATCGATTACGCTGGCTGGACACCCTCCCACGGGGATCAGTTGGACAACCATGACCTCTTTGTGATTATATCTTGCTGTCCCTCTCTGACCGATCTCACACTAAGTTTCTGTTCACAAATCGATGACACCGGTCTTGGTTATCTATGCTACAGCGAAAAATTGACTTCCCTCAGGCTGAACTCCGTAACTGAAATAACTTCGAGTGGACTTCTCTCGGTCGCAGTTGGTTGCAAGAGTCTGTCCTCCCTCCACCTTATCAACTGTGAGAAAGTAGGCAGTACCCAGTGGCTGGAGTATCTAGGCTTGAATGGATCATTGGAAGAACTTGTACTCAAGAATTGCAATGGAATCAGCCTGTATGACCTCATAATGCTCGCTCCAGGATGGATGAAGCTACACAAGTTTGAATTTCGAATGGGAGGATTCTGGGATGTTCATGAGGGATACGATCATATGGAACTCGATGGTTAGTCATGAAACTGACAATTGATGTTCCATGATTGTTGTTTGGTTTATGAGCAGTTAATTTTGGGGAAATTGCCAGGGAGAAGAATGAGATTTTGAGGGTCTTCTAGTTGACTATTTTCTTTGAGATGTCTTGCTGTAATATCTGTCACCAAGAGACTTAATAGCACAACAAATTATTGGAGCTTTCATCAATGAAAACGTAAACATCCTGGACCATTACGGTGGAAAACAGTACAGGAATGCCAGCCATGCAGTTGCTCTGGCTAGTGCATGGCCTGAGAAGCAGGAGGGACATGCAGATAGAAAACTAATTGACGGTACTTTATCCCTTGTTAATTCATATTACTTTGCTGGAACAAATGTAAGAAGGCATGGTCAGTTGTTCTGCTATGGATGGCATTCAGGATCCCATTAAAGAACAATTCATTAGAGGACTGTTGAATGTTGATCACTTCTTTCCACAGATTATTCCAGATGCAGAAGTAAACTCAGAAGAGAAGGATGATAGAATGGTACCATCTTCAAATGGTATGGGGTGCACAGCCCTGAAAGTATGGAATTAGTATACACTAGGTGGTTTTCCCATGTTACTTGAAGGCTATCATCTTTTATGGAGCAGTCTACTCTCGGAAGGTATGCATGACAGTCTCTGTTGTTTTATGATGCCTAAGTGGACCTTATTTTGCATGTGTGATCAGGCTTCACCTTTTGTCAAAAAAACATTTAGGCTTCCCCTCTTTATATGACAAATTCTCCTATTCAATATTCCAGCCCAAAATGGGAGAATTAACAGCACGATTGGTTTAAGTGGCAGGTGCTCACGGTCTTCATCAGCTAGTTGCCCATGGGGTCAGTGGTAAGATGTAGCTGAAGAAAGCTCTCTGTATTCTGCAATTGGATGAAATTTGGGCAGCCATGTGGGTCTCAGAAGGCAAAACAAAAAGTTATTGAGATGATGCTTGATAAGTTATTGCAGATTTTCACTGTGGTTTGCAGCTGTTATGCAGTATAGACAATATAAAAATATCCACTAGGGAAAATATAATCTGCTTACTTAGTGTAAACTAAATTAATTGATAACTGCTATATTGCTGAGTTCAAATTAGATCTTCATAGAATGTTTTATTGTATTTGCCCATCATTTCTGTATGTCATAATAAATGAAGTTGCCCAAATGAGAGGCTGATTTTATGAGATCCATTTTCTTCCATAATGGATAAGAGAAGGAATCCAAATCCATGAATTAAGTACATAATTTGCCAGATCCATTTTTTTCTATCGATGCAACTACAGAGGTCTTACATTCTTGTACTCCATGTGTGGTTTATTTATCGCATATATATAATGATGCTGCAAGCACTCCAGAGCTGTAAGTTTGATTCTGAGCACAGTACCTGTGATGTGAGTATGCGGTCAAATATGAATGTGAGTATACGCTGTTTTTACCATCTAGATCTGGGGTCGCCATCTCATATTTTTTCGCCATGCAGATGGTATGCAACCATATCAACTTCGAGAATAACTGCCGATATATCTGCATCTCCATCTGCTTGCTTGGAAACCATTTGCAGAATCTACAGCTACATCTCAGGTTCAATGAGACATCTCTGCTATCATAGACTTGGTTTATTTTCTTTTTGAGGGGTTCATAGACTTGATTGATGCTACACTTACCGGGGTGTACCACCCAACCGGGAAGTCGGCCCACCAGGCTGGCCTTGGGGGCCCAGCAGGCCCATTGCCATGCCGGGACGCCTCCTCTAGAATGGGGAGAGCAACTAATTGAGGAGTACTCCTTGGGTAGCCCCCACAAGGGTCACTTCTGGTGGGCTAGGAGTGTGCCACTTGGAGTGCTCTTGGCCACCGTCACGTATCGTGTGTACTGGACGCTCTCTTCATTTTTTTTTATTTTCCTGTACACGTTTTCGTCTTTTTTATGATATTTTTTTGGAAAAAACAATTCATGGATAAACACATTTTTTTTCTCCGCAAGAGGCACAAGGCATAGATTTGCTTTCGCGAGAGACATCGAAAAAGAACAAAAAAACATGTTCTTTCTATTGCAAAAGGCACATATTTACTTCTCGTGGAGGCATGGATTTGCTTTCACAAGAGGCACATATTTTACTTGTCGTGGAGGCATGGATTTGCTTCTGCAAGAGGCAGAACTCTACCTCTCAGAAAAATGCGTTTTTTTTTCTTTCACGCGAGACACAAATTTATTTTTGGTGGAGGCACAAATTTGCTTCCGCAAGCTGTGCCTCTTGGAAAAAAACATTTTTTTTCATGAGACACGTATTTGCTTTTTGTGGAGGTACAAATTTGCTTCCGTGAGAGGCATAGTTGTGCCTCGAAAAGAGCCAAAAAAATAAGAACAAAAACGTGCCTTCGGTTTGAGTTTCTTTGTCTGATTTTTCATGAAAAAAAGTTCGTCGAAATCTATCAACATGGATCTAGTTTCGAAGATCTTGAGGCGAGGAATCCAACGATAAAAACAATTTGTGATTTGGAGACATGCACTATTAGAAAAAACCCTAGTAGCAGCGCGGAGTAAAGGCCTACTAGTAGTGCGGGTGCTCGCGCTGCTGCTAGCACGCTGCGGCGAACTTTTAGCAGTAGCGAGAGGTTGTACCCCGCATTGCTGCTACTTCTGGTAGCAGTAGCGTCGGTCTTCCATCGCTACTGCTAGTTACCTGTAGCGCGGTCTCCAAGCCAGCTATACCACTAGTTTTATGTAGCAGCAATATCGTGCGCTACTGCTACTTTTTCTCTATTTTTTTATGGCTACACATACACGGTATTTATACAGTTTTTCTATAGTACACATACACATACAATGAAATTATATGAGGCAATAATCATCATAGTGCTCCAACATAGTTACATCATCGTCGTAATGATCCAACATACACATAACATGTTCATCATAGTGCTCGAACTTACACATGTTCATCATTTATCTAAATTATGATATGATCACGTAAAAGAGAAGAGCGATCACTATGAGTAAGAGCGTAATTATGTAATAGTTCTTGAGCTAGTTTTGATTTCTTTGTCGCGCTAGCATGAACCTTAAGTAACTAGCTTCCGCTTGACCTCTACTTTGAAACTTTTTGTGGTTGTTGCCTGGGAAGCGATCGACTGGGCCTGACACTCTGGCCACTCGACGTACACTCCTGTAACCTTCCTTATGTACACGACATAGCCTTTCTTGGCCATTGATGATCTATATCCCTGACGGAGATGCATTGTCATCAGGCAAATTCATCGATAATATGCAACATAATATACTTGAGCAACACGAAGAGAAAGAGTTAGCAAATAGAAGCAACATATAGTAAACATAATTAACGAAGTTCATCGTACCCAAACTAATTAACTAGAGCGCTATGCAAGTTCTGAAGGACCGTTTACATCACAAAGTTTTGTCGTACATAAATTTAAAGTTTTGTACTACAGAAAGTACTGATTCAGACAAATCATCATCAATAACTACAATTCCCATCCGTCCATATCCGGGAGGATGCACCCTAGCATTGTGGAAGGTGTCATGTCCTGATGCTATATGCCTATGCGAGTTCGAACGTCAGCCCATGATCGTGGGCCGCCGTAGGACATTGCATCCTTTTCAACGACGTCTTTGATGATGATCGTCGCAATGTCCTGCTGGATACGATATAAGTCATTTCTGAGTTTATGATCTGGTTCGGTTCCTAAGGCTTCAGCCCATTTGCGGATGTGGACATCAGTTGTAGATGGCTTGCTAAATTTTGGCGATCCCTTCTGAACTCCATCATGTGATGGATGACGTAGAATCTATCATTTGTACTTGCTGCCGATTTTTGGATGTAGTAGAAGTCAGTTTTATGGCCGAAATCCGGCGCGCCCTTCCTTTGTTTCTTGGTCTTGATATGGCCACCCCTCATGGCGAAGCCTAGGAGAGCACAATCCAGAACACCCGTTATGTGTGTGTAGTCTTTCTTCTCCTTGTTTTTGGATGAGTCCAAATACACGGCGTGGGAGACTCGCAGGTAAAGAACGATAAGGATGGCGCACCACTCACTGCACAAAATAAATACACCTTCAAATTAGCCTCCATACGTGCAAAGGAACGATTGAAACGTACGAAAGGATGTGTTATAGCGGCTATCCGGAAATGACTTACATGGGATGATAAGTCAAGAGAATCGTTCCCTTGTCCATATTCATTAACATGAAGTCTTTGATGTACTGCCTCGTAAATCCACGTTCCACGTCGCTGTGTCCCAAGAAGCTCTCATGCATGTAGTACGGGTCCGCTACCGTGATTTGGGAGATTTGCTCTTTCCCGATGATATAGTTCATATGTAGCGCAAAAAGGCGGATGGATCGGCGGAGGCGGCTGGCTGATCGATACACTATTTGATCGATATGCCCGCAATATGGAGTAAAGACTCATGTCTGATCGATACACTATCCGCAACCCGGGTCGCCGGAGGCGGCTGGCTGCTAGAAGCAGTTTTGGTGGCAGCAAAGCCTTTCTTCGCCGGGCTCTTACTCTTCTTCTTCTTGGATTCAGGTAGTGAGTCTATCAGACCCTCCTTGACCACCTCCCCAAGTGTGGTCGGGCTCATCACTACATAACGGTCGGCTAGTTGATGCTGAGTTGAGGCGGCATCTGGAGGCGTGTCCTGGGAGGATTGCATGAACAAAGACTTCTTGCACTCAACCCGAGGATGTTTCTTCTCCGGTACAACATCATGCATCTCAGCATCCTGATCTTCATGCTCATCAAGATGGTCATAGTCTGAGTCATATGGCTGACTCATCAATCCTCCGTCATCATAGCCAGTATTGATGTACCGGAGAAGGTCATCCTCCATGTCATCATCCATATGTTCATCCACGGGGGCGGCGTAATCAGCCACCGGAATGGTTGGCCCCCTTCTTCACGTCGTCCGCTCACACATAACACGACAGACGGTAGTAATTGCGTAGGTGGGATTGTCATACCTTGCATCGGTGTTGCTGTTGGTGTGCTTCCATCGACTCGACACGAAGAAGATTCTTTGGACATTGCATAACGGCAGCCACGGCTAGCCGGCCACGGACACGCGCAGCAGCGGCTAGCCCGGCCATGGACGCGCGCAATAGCGGCAAGCCCAGCACGCCGGCCACGCCTGCGGCTGCGCGGCTAGCCCGGCCACGGATGCGCGCGGCAGCAGCGGCTAGCCCGACCACGGACACGGCTCTGCCCAGCACGCCGCACGCGCCCGCGCCCCGCACGCACCCGGCACGCCGGCGAGCACGCGCCCGACGCCCGCGTCTGCACCCCCGCCCCCGCGCGCCCCCGCTCCCACGCCGCGCCCCGCACGCCGACGAGCACGCCGGCCGCGCCCGCTCCTGCGCTCGCGAACGACTGCCACGCCCGACGACCGTGCCCCGCGCCCGGGCCATGGCCATACCCCGGCGGTGGCTCCCCGACGGCTGCGCGCACGGCGGCCAGCTCCTCGGGTGTAGAGCACGAGAGAGAGAGAGAGAGAGAGCACAGAGGAAGAAGGCTTCAGTGGCTGCATGTGGGGTCAAGTGGAGGTGCCCGGGTGTGACCGGGCAGCCTGATATTGCCCCCAGATTTGAGACGGGTTTGAGGTGTGCCGGTCAGTCTGGTCGTTTAGGAAGGAAGTGGGGGGTCCGGTTGGGTCAGTTTGTTTGATCAGACACTGACCGGGAGTGCATTCCAGGCGTTTAAGGAGGATATAGAGGGTCCGGCTGTAGATGCTGTTAAAACATCATATTCCACTCCTAGTCGTCCGAACTGCTCTGGCCATAGACTGGTTCTTACCCACTCCCTCCGTTTTTAAATATAAGTCTTTCTAAAGATTCTACTACGGATTACATACGGAGCAAAATGATCGAATCTACTCTAAAATATGTCTATATACATCCGTATGATAGTGAAATCTTTAAAAATACTTATATTTAGGAACAGAGGGAGTAGATCCCTCTCTTCCTTTCCTTGTCTCCATTCTGATTGATTCGTTTCTTCGCGCAAGCACTTGGTTCGCCCCTTACTATAACCATCCCACTCAATCTTTTACACCGATGTTTCGTATTCTCTCGACCAGGTCATCATAAGAAAATACTGCCAAGTATATATGTTGCGTTGAGACATGAATGAATCATATTATTAATTACTGCAGAATCTGATGAGATTGTTGTCTAAGCAGCTCATTCTGAAACCTGCAGCTGTACCGAAAGCTGGGTCACTGTTCGTCCTCCAAGCCGATTGCTGGAAGGTTACGCAGATCGACGACAAGCTCTCACCAAAGGAGAAGATGAAGGAGAGCCAACAGCTGCAGCGTGCGCAGTTGCTGACCAGATAGGATTTCCAACCTCCAAAGGAGAAGTTGAAGGAGACACCCAGCACGCAGTCACGGATCGCCTAGAGTTTCCAACCTGCTAGACTGTTTTATCCAACAGAAACACCCATGATTCAGTACCAGGTAGTGCCGGTGTGGTCGGCTCTTGGTTGGATTTCTGGTTGATAAGATGATCATGTCTGTTTGGGTTCGTTCACCTGAGGCTGCAGCGGATTCCCCACTGCCGTCTCCAATAGAAGCAGCCACTCACCATAACCTATTGCTACTATAAGATGAGCTATAGTTTATTGCAGCGTCAAAGAAATTTTGACATGTGGCCGTCACGGAATTTTGCACGAAATGGTAGTACTCGGACAGAGTCGTACGGACGAAATGGGTCACCCGGGGTGCAGCGCAGGGTCACCGGTGCGGAATGGCGACGCTAAGGTAAGCTCCGGGTTTAGTTGCTTGACGTGACTGACTCAATGACTGGTTCGATAAAATTACGGTTAAACTGAACGAAGGAATCTGCACAGTGATCCGTGTTTTTTTTCAGAACGCGGTCTCATCTTAAGGCCCACTTATTTGGGCCGCATCCGACCACGCACCGTTCGGGCTAAGCGAGCCGGCCGCGATCGCGCGAGTGCAGCGCCATAGAGTTTTTCTTTTGTCCCACATGGGATACGTAGCACAATATTAGTTTGCTTAAATTAGGGCTTGGAACGTATTGTAACACCGAGCTCAGTGGCGTGAGCTCATAACCTAGCCTTGGGTGTAGCAGAGGTCAAATCGTGCAGGGAGCGTAGCCTCTCTCCCATCGAGCTGCTTTTTTTAATCATCTTCTACATCCTTTTTTCTTCTTTCTAGAGCTCCTTCCACTTCCGGACCCCCTCCTCTCTTCCGCCCCGTAGACACACCGGCGGCCAGAGGAGTGGGGACCCATCCTTTTCACAGTTTTCTCTTGTAGGTCATGTTTTCCATCGATTTTATTTGTCTCCCTAGCAGCATCGGCGAGGTGGGGCTGTGATGAAGCTTTTGTATAAGGTATCTCTAGCCTCTCCTTACATCAAGGGCATCCTATTCGGCGTCAACGAAGGGTCCAACTAGATTGATTTATCTTTAAGTGAAGTGGTGCGTTGTAGTAGGTTCAATCTTACGGTGTTCTATATCCCAGTGACAAAAGGGAACAACACATGTATTTGTATTGTTGCTACTAAAGAAAAAACTATGGAGTCTGAACATATTGTTTGTCTTACTTTGTCTATATCATATTGTCTTGCCCCAAATATCGCCGCGCCGTGAGAATGCCTTGGATGAGCTGATCCATTTCCCCCACGCAGCACGCTCTCTCCTCCCCTAGCTCTCTCTCTCTCTCTCTCGCACCCGAGCGGAGCTCGTTGCCATCGTCGCCATTCGTTGCGTCCACCGGCTACCCCTCGCCTCGCTGAATTCTCCCACCGCTCCGACGTCGAGCACTGCATCACCACATAGATCGAGCCTCCGGTCGCCCTGTGCCGTCGCCTGCGTGGTCGTCTTCAAGCTCGATGCCGCCGGTCTCCCCCAGTCGATTCGTCACCATCCTCGCTTCCCCGAGCTCGTCGTCGACACCTTCGGATTCGTCGTGAGCCACCACGCCGATTTCCCATCTTCCCCGCTCTCCCATGCCCTCTAGCTCCCCTGGCCGCATGAGCCGAAGCTCGGCTCCGCCAATGCCGCAGCACGCGCGCTCCACTACACCACGGTAGGGTTTAGATGACACAATTCTGTGGGCAAAGGTCCACTGATGTGCACAAAATAACTGTCACTGTAGCTTTTAAGTTTTGTCTTTGAATCATGTGTCGGTGAATACATTAAGTACATACCGTACGCTACTTATCCCATGCAGCCAACACCCTTAGCGAACAGGAGAGCGACACGTGGGTCAGAGAATGCTACCAGACAAAGCGTACGAGCAACTGAGGCTTGAGATGAAGATTCTACATGAAAAAATTGTGGAATCAGAGCTAGACAATAATAAGCAAGGATCCATCATTAACCCAACACATTGCACTACGAAGGTGCCAAAGGGATATACTTTCTTTGAAAAATCCAGCGGGGACAAAATATATGTAGATTTCAAAGAGATCTTCTATATGTACAAATTCTGTAGCGTTTAAACTTGTCTACTGAGGCTATGGGCGCTTTTTCAAGCAACTGAGGTAAGAAGCAAGAAAAATTTCGATGTCGCCATAGCCGACCCTTATCTCATGAAGGAGCAAAACCTAAAAAATGAGGGAGGCGGTGCATGAAGAGTTACCTTCTGGATTTCATGCAACAGAACACGCATAAAAACTTACTCCTCGTGCCATACCGACCCATGTACGCCCTTATTTAGCTTTACGCTCTCATTTTTGTACCTTTCCTTCATATATATATGTTATCACGTCTCAAAATTTGTAACTTTGTCATGATCACGCGGTATGTTTATTCTGTTTTGCGCAGGAACCATTGGGTTCTCCTAGTGCTAAGAACGCAAAGGTGCAATTGCTACTTGCTTGATTCTGCGAAGAGTCCCGAAAAAGACTGGTCCCTCCTCAAGGACCTTCTCGATGATTTTCTTTTTGATTGGAATAATACATGAGGCCACACGTTTGAAAAAACTACAAAGGAAGTGGAAAGAAAATGATTGCCTTCAAATGGAATACTCTATCTTGTATGCAACAACCACCGACTAGTCTGACCTGTGGCTTCTACACTTGCATTCACATGGAAGAATTCATACGGTCCGCGAAAATGTTAAATCAACATGATAAAATCCTCAAATGGGTCAAGAAGCACAAAACAATCAGCCCAAAGCTGGCTTAGTGCTCCAAGAACTACAAGTCAAGTTAGCGGCTATCATAAACAAGGAGGTCCGGTTGTCGTCCGGCCTATTCTATAATAACTCCGAAGAAGATGCGTCCAACCAACAAAAGATCCTTACCTAATGCATTGCAGAGGGCAAAACTGAAACCGTGACTAAACATATTTGGCGTCATGCACTATGTAGTTGATGAACATGTATTTTGTGTAACTACTTTATTCTTAATGTACTTCTCGTTCTTTATTTTCAGTGATTACCACTAGTTTTATCCCTAATTTGCTCGCATTTAATTGATAAATGTCCCCTATTTGCATCAACTAATGCTGTTGTGGCAGCATAATATATGCTGCCACGGCAGCGTTTTTCGTTCTAGCCTGGTGCAACAATCAGTGGCGGGCAATAAGAAAAGCCCGTCGCTCGTACTTCACACGTTACTGGCGGGCGCGGAGGACCGCCCGCCATAGGTATGGCTACCCGCCACTGCACCGAGATGGACAACACTGGCAGGCAGACAGCGCCGCCCACCACAGTTAGGGACCTACCAGTGGCAGGCGGACGCCCGCCACTGATGCCCACTTAGCAGTGGCAGAACGTCAGTGGCGGGCAACACAAAGGGGCTCGCTCGCCACTGCTGGCCTTTCGCCATTGCTAGGCATTCCTGCAGTAGTAATTACGTCCTCATCTACCACTATTGCCTGGCCACAAGGCCTTTCGAGCGTTTCCCCAGGTTTGTTAACAGCCCCGACTACATATTTGATACGATGGACACCACCAACGATGAAAAGGTGCTCAAGACCACGGGCTTGGCCTGCCGGAATCTTGTGGACATCCAATGCCAGTATAGGATCTTGGGCGTCGAGGAGAAGCATAAGGACTCCCTTGTTGACCTCGCCATCGCCATCATCGACCCCTACTACATAGGCATGAAGGATGTCTACAAGAAGAAGGTTGCCTGGAACTGCGCCTGGGTCCGAAGACTGGATGAAGATCACGTCAAGTACGCGGCCAAGGACGCGTACGTAAGCTACGAGATATGCAGGTGGATCGTTGACATGAGGAAGTGCCTCCGTCCAGCGCCGACCGACACCCCTCGTCACAAGAAATATAGATGATTTGATTATAGTTACTACTAGTTTAGTATGCATGTACTTGTTAATTGAGGTGTGCAAATGTTATCTGTAGTCAGCAATGTAATTGGATGTTTATATAGGTTTGCAATCATGTTGTTGTTCTGTAGACAGAGCATAGATGGTATGCAGGCAGAGCAAATCAAATCGCTTACGATTAAAGAAAGGAACACGTCAGTGATGATTTCAATAATCACAAACAATTGGGCGCGAGCAGGTGTTTGCCCATAGCACACACACAGCTTACTATCAGGAATCGTCTGTTTTTTATCGGTCTTCCCACACAATTCCGATTACTGGCCTGTTTGCCGGGTATCACACACATTTTGTTACGCCGAATCATTTGTGTTACTTTTGATCATCGCAAACAGTTCATCCGAGCGACCTGTTTGCCGGGTATCACATACTACTTCAGACGTCGAATCGGTTGTGTTATTTTGCCTCATCGCAAACAGTTCATCCGGATGAACTGTATGTCATACATCACACACACCTTTATCTGGTTAAGCGTTTGCGTATATTTGGCTCATCACAAGCAGTTCATCTGGAACAACTGTATGCCATGTATCGCACACACAATTGTTTTCTAAATCATATTTGATGGATCCGCCATCGCACATAGTTCATGTTATTGACGACGGACCTTGAACTATACCGTTTGCGGTTCATGGATCACACACAGTTTGTTCAAAGGGTCTCAAATGCATGTGTCGTCTTAGGAACTTCCTGCAGTAGTGCCCACAAGGCATCAGGGCGCCCCTCAAGGGGGTGGGCGCGCCCTGTTGCCTTGTGGGCAACTGGTGGCTCCCTCTGGTGGATCTTTGCTCCACTATTTTTTATATATTCCATAAAAAATATCCAGAAAATTCCGTCCGGGTTAGTTTCATTCAAATCATGGTAGTTCTGCTGAAAATAGCGTTAGTCCGGATTAGTTTCATTCAAATCATGTAAATTAGAGTCCAAAACAAGAGCAAAAGTGTTTGGAAAAGTAGATATGTTTGGGACATATCAACTCCCCCAAGCTTAACGCATTGCTCGTCCTCAAGCAATTCAGTTGACAAACTGAAAGTGATAAAGAAAACTTTTATAAACTCTTTTGTTCTCGTAGCTACACCCACGTCTCATATATATATAGAAAATACATTCTACGACCGGGTGTAGTTACACCCACGTCTCATATACTACCTTGTGGTAGTATATATACTACCATATCATTTTTAGTATGTTCATATATTGTATCTAAGATAGTCCAAAGTGAGTTATCTAAAAAAATTATAAGGGAGCCCATAGTTTTTATTAGATTTATGAAATACGTACGTATTTGTACGTAAAAAAAGTATGCTCAAAATATGATACATACTACCTAAAAAATAGTATATATACTACCTAAAAATTGTTATATAGTACATACTACGCGTGTATATACTCCGATATGATAGATACTACCTAGAACATACGAAATAAAAGTGGGAGTAACTACATCCGGTCGTACGAAATATATATATATATATATATATATATATATATATATATATATATATATATATATATATATATATATATATATATATATACCCAGGCTATTCTGTTTCGCGAAACAGAATATTATTCTGTTACTCTCAGTTCAACCGCTCGGAGTCATCAGTACAACTGCTCTAAGCATGAGTACAACGTCAGTACAACTGCTCGAAGCCATCAGTACAACTGTTACTAGTAACAAAATAATATTCTGTTACTAGTAACAGAATAGTCCTGTCCTATATATATATATATATACAGTAATACTATTTATCACCCAGGGTGAGAATTAGTTATTCTTCACCCTAGGTAATCTTATGACCGTTTCATAAATAAATTTCATTTTGTATACAAATATTTACATTCATATTGATTCAATACGTAAAATTTGACATAAGAAAAAAAATATAGGTCATAAGGCCAGAAAAATTGCATTTTATGTATATTTTACACTTTATTTTTACGTTTGTAACTTTACATAGCGTTAAATATTTTTTACGGCGATTTAATACTTTCTTACGTTCTCTTTTTAGGTATGAAGTAAGAAAAAAATTACGAGGCGTAAAAAAACTGTGCATTGATGGTAAAACAGGGGGGTGAAGAATAACTATTGCTCACCCTGGATGACGAATTGCGCGAGCCTATATCAATGATAACACTTAGGTATTATATTTACTCATGGGCTCATGGCAATAACATAACCAACTAGAGAGCAATAATAAAATATATCACATGCCAACAATTTGTCAAAACAATAATGATACAATATGATGATATGGTTTCTCGCTAGCCCTTTCTGAGACCACAAAACATAAATGCAGAGCACCTCTCAGGTCCAAGCAACGACTAAACATTGTAATTTAGAGTAGAGAAGATACAGTCATGCTCACATCCAACATTAACTAGACTCGATGCATAAAAATGATAATAGTGCTCTCACGTCTGATGCTTTGGCGAGAAGATGATGACTCAACAATAAAATAAAATAACATAAAAGTAAATAGAAAGACCCTTCGCAGAGGGAAACATTGATTTGCAGAGGTGCCAGAGCTCAAGGTTTCAAACTGAGAGGAAAATTGTAATTTTTGGTGTACTTTTCCTGTCAACGTCACGACAAGAGTTTTCGGCATGTTCCATGCTAAACACATTATTGGTGGTTTCTAAGCAGAATTATAAAGTTTACTCCCATCCACCATACATACAGAAGCCATGGCTGGCCGAATTGACAGGTGCCCTCCAGCATTTCAACTGTCTTGGGAGTTTGTTAATTTCTTTTTGATTATGCAGGACTGGGTATCCTTTTTACCAGCCTCTCTTGTGCAATAACAGGCGAATAAACGCCCATCTTGAGAATAACCCACTTAACATGGAAGATACTGACCACCCCATCGCTCCAAGAGCGGTACGAGCACACAAAACAGATGTTTATTTGAATGTTTAGAGGTGGCACTTGCAAATTTACTTGCAACGGCAGGGTAATACCGCATATAGGCAGATATGGTGGACTCATTTGGAACAACTTGGGTTTAAGGATTTTGGATGCACAAACAATATTCTCGCTTAGTACAAGTGAAGGCTAGCAAATAGATTGAGAAGCGACCAGCTAGAGAGCGAAAATGGTCATAGCTATGCATTGAGAATAATTAACATTGAACGCTAGCATGAGTAGGATATAAACCCTCTGAACATAAATATCGTGAAGGTTATATTTGATTTGAATCAGCTACATGTTTGCACATGTGCCAAGTCAAACCACTCGAACTACTCAGAGGAGGACACCATACTAACATACTACATCACAACCATTTTAATGCATGTTGACGCATAAGATAAATCATTATCCAATCCTAGCTATTTAAGCATTGCATGAGCAACTATAATCTCTAATTGTCATCACAAACATGTTTACTCCTAATATGTTGAACCAAGATCAAACGAGTGAAACAAATTTACAAAGACGGAAAACCAAAGAATTCATACCAGCTTCCTTTACCACGACCACTTTATCAAATCATCATCATTGTTGCCTTTCACTTGCACAACCAAATGATCTGAAAATAATAATAGTGCAAGTGTGTCGTGGACTAAGCTGAAATCTACAAAATAGTTTATACCAGGGAGAAGACAAGGTAATATTGGCTCTTTGTTAGATAAACAATGATGCATAGGAGAGCCACTCAACATTTTCATCGTGGTCTTCCCCTTTCAACGACTCAATGAAAAGAAAAGAATTTCAGTGAAACACACTAAAATAGTTTTGGAGTTTTTAGTTATTCTGAAGGAAGCAAATAAACAAAAGAAAAACAAAAGGCGAGAAAACTATTTACAGGGGAAAGCTCCCAACAAGCAAAAGAAGAAACAAGAAATATTTTTGGGTTTTCTTTTAATACTACAAACTAATTAAACAAGAAAGAAAAACCAAAAAGAAGCAAGAAATATTTTTGGATTTTCAAAGTTTTTCAAACACACACAAAGAAAGCGAAAATAAAACTAACATGGATATAAAATGAAAGAGGATGAACACCGGTAGTTGGAATGAAATGTGTGGACGTGAATGCAATGTCGGTGAGAAATACGTACTCCCCGAAGCTTAGGCTTTCGGCATAGCTTGGTAATCACCATCCGTAGTAGCCATCGGGTCCAATAGGGAAGTAGTTAGGCGGATGTACTTGAGCGTCCCAAGCGTGGGCCTCGTTCTCCGCCGCAGCCAACTCGTTAAGGTAAGCGATTATGTCCGATGGCATGATGACATATCCGTGCCTGGCATGAGAGTCAAACAAAGAGGGTGCACGCAACAGAATAACATTGTGGGTCTTCTCGCTATATACCACGTTATAGTAAATGTGGTGAGGAGGCTTGGGACGCAATCATAGCTTGGTGATCCAGATAAACCTTAGAAAGCAACTAATCATTACGATGTATATTGACATTAAAGCATTTCGCTAAGTGAGTAGCATAAATACCACCATGAACCTTTCCTCTAGTTTGATTAGTGTGAAGGTGACCTGCAATTATAGCTCCTAAGCTATATGTGTTGTCATTGAAAGGTGCACGACGTAAAATGGCGAGGTTAGGAGCACTGAGATTGCCACCTTCCTCCCTAGCAGTCAAACATTTCCTAATAAATAACGCAAAGTAGTGTACAACAGGAAATGGAAACTAGTAGCTTTGGCTTTCCACACGCCCCTACGTTCTCCCACAGTTAAAGTAAGGAGGTAGTTCGCGAACTCCTCTGGCCTAGGCTCACTTAATCACCCATCAATGGGAATCAAACATATATGACATAACTCAGTGAATGTTATCTCATAATGTTCAGCATATAAATCAAAGCATACCATGGGAATATCGAGCCTATGCATGAAATGGTAATTTTGCAGAAAGGAATTCGTATGGAGGTGGTATTGATCACACTCATCTACGAGGAAGTTGGTAAACCCGACCGTTTGCAATGAATTGCATAAACTCTTAGTGAAATCCATCTTCGGTCATGAAGGCATTATGTGCCCACTCACGGCTGAACCTGTGTCCTACGCCAGATGTTGATATCGTGATCTTGGGCATTCCCAACGGTTGCCTTGGAACTCCGGCTCGATGAACCTCTCCTAAAGATGTTCATTTTCCTAAGAACAAATTTCTGAAATTTTTGTACCACAAAACTATGTCAACAAAACTTTGTAAGATTGATAACACTACTCATATATACGCCTAGAGGCCTGATACTTGTGATCTGCGTTGGGTTTTCCGTGAAGAGGAACGGGTAATTGCAGCACAAAGCGGATAAGTATTTCCCTCAGTTATGAAACCAAGGTTTATCGAACCAATAGGAATATCAATCCTCATCCGTCTTCATCGGCTGCACACAAATGAACAAACGACTTGCACCCAACGCGGGCAAGAGGGTTGTCAATCCCCTTGATCTCGTTTTTTGTAAGAAAATGAGTTGTGTAGATAATTGTTTATAAATATAAATTGCAAAATAAATAAAAGGTAAATAAAGGCAGCGAGGTAAATATAGCGTTTGCGAATATATAAGTGAATAGACCCGGGGGCCATAGTGTTCCCTAGCGACATCTCTCATGTAGGCAGCATACAGTGGGTAAACAAATTACTGTTGGGCAATTGATAGAAAAGCGGATAGTTATGCGATGTTCATGTCAATGATCATGTATATATAGGCATCACGTCCATAAGCAAATAGGCCAACTCCTGCCTGCACCTATTACTATTACTCCACTCATCGACCGCTATCCATCATGCATCTAGAGTATTAAGTAAAACAGAGTAATGCTTGGAGCACGATGACATGATGTTGACAAAGTAAACTCAAACGATATGAATGAACCCCGTAGTTTTATCCTTAGTAACAACAACACAAAGATGCATCTTGTCCCCTACTTTGTAACTGGGATATAGAAACTCGCCAGGTTGAACCTACCACAACGCACCACTCCCACCGATGAAATATCAATCTACTTGGCCAAAGCATATCAATAGATCGGAGAGCATTACGAAGCTATAATGATCATGCACTTAAGAGATAATATAATTCAGAGGCATCTCAAATACTTTTCATGAATAATCTGAACATAAACCCACAATTCATCGGATCCCAACAAACACACCGCACAATAGGATTACATCGGATAGATCAAAGCGAAGATGCGATGACCATTGTATTGAAGATCATAAGAGAGATAGATTGCCATCTATGTACTAGCTATGGACCCGTAGGTCTGTGGTGAACTACTCACACATCATCATGAGGGCAGCAAGGTTGATGAAGAGGCCCTCCGTGATCGACCCCCCTCTGGCAGGGTGCTGGAACGGAGCTCCAGATGGCCTCGCGACAGAACAGAGACTTACGGCGGTGGAAAAAGGGATTCGAGACTGCCTCCTGGGTTTTCAGAATATTAGAGAATTTATAGGCCAAAGAGGGACGTCGGGAAGTGCCCGAAGGGCCACCACATATCAAGGCGCGACCCCCCCAGGGCGCGCCCTGATGTGTGGTGGGGCCCTCGTGCGCCTCCCGGCTTCCTTCCGAAGCTTCTAGGTCTTCATATAGTCCAAAAAAATCGTCAAAAAGTTTCGTGGCAATTAGAGTTCGTTTGGTACCGTAAACCTGCAAAGGCAAAAACACGCAGAAAACAGCAACTGGCACTGGGTCAATAGGTTCGTGCTAAAAAATATTATAAATTGGTAAATAATGACCCAAAAAGTATCCTAGAATGATAATATATCAGCATGGAACAATCAAAAACTATAGATACATTGGAGACGTATCAAGGCCATATCAAGCATTCAAACTACTTGGAACTAAAAGAATTGAACATGCAAGTTCATTTTCAATAGCACCAAGAGCAGTAAAATATGAAAAATATAATCCACTAAAGCAAAAACTAATTGAGAAATGGAGGAGTCACATACCAAGGGACAATCCCTCAAAACAGTTTCGAAAATGGAGCTCCGAGCAAAGAGATAGATCTCAGGTTTGGGAGCAAGAACACGAGGGAGAGATCAACCAGGAATTATTTTTTACACGTAAGAGATGAAGTGGGCTGGAGGATAAGTGAGTGGCTCCCTATGGGACCCACAAGGCATCTTGGCATGTCGTGTTGCCTTGTGAGCAACAGGTGCACCCTCCTGGGGTGTGTTCAGCTCCGGAAATGAATATTCCAGAATAAATGATGTAGAAATTTTTCTACATTCTGAGCACTTATATTTCTGGGTCATTTTTTTATTGCACAGATAATTCAGAAAACGGGATAATCATGGCATTTTATTTTATGAAACTATAAATAACAGAGAATAAGATATGAGTACAGAAGGTTGTGCTTACTGAATTCATCGACCACACGCCCCTAAAAAGAATTCATTAATAAGGTTGATCAAGTCTTATTAACAAACTATTTTCGAGCAACATGAAACCGAAGAATCTTCGTATAACACTAGGTAACCTCAATGGGAATATGCATATCCCCAACAATAATAGTTTCATATTTATTTTTGGCAGTAGGAAGAGCGAATTAAAAACCTCCAATAGTGATTGTTGGACCTTTTTCAATAATGTTGACACTATTCACTGAACTTTGTTTCTTCGGAAAGTGTACTGTATGCTCATTACCATTAATATGAAAAGTGACCTTGCTTTTGTTGCAATCAATAACAGCCCCTATGATGACCCACAAGTATGGGGAATCAATCGTAGTCCTTTCGATAAGTAAGATTGTCGAACCCAACAAGGAGTAGAAGGAAATGATAAGCAGTTTTCAGCAAGGTATTCTCTGCAAGTGCTGTAAGTGACAGTAGTAGATAGTTTTGCAGCAAGATAATTTGTAACGAGTGACAAGTAACAATAGTAACCAAGGTGCAGCAAGGTAGCCCAATCCTTTTTATAGAAAAGGGCAGGCCGAAAAGTATTCGTATATTAAGCAAGCGCTCCCAAGTACACATGGGAATTTCTGTCTAGTCATGTTCATCATGTTGAGTTGATTCGCGTTCGCTACTTTATAATTTGATATGTGGGTGGACCGGTGCTAAGGTGTTGTTCTTACTTGAACAAGCAACCCACTTATAATTACCCCCTCGCACAAGCATCTTCAACTATGAAAGAAGAATAAAGATAAATCTAACCAGAGCATGAAACGTGTGGATCCAAATCAACCCCTTATGAAGTAACAAATAAACCGGGGTTTAAGCTTCCGTCACTCTAGCAACCCATCATCTACTTGTTACTCCACAATGACTTCCCTTAGGCCCATAACATGGTGAAGTGTCATGTAGTCGACGTTCACATGACACCACTAAGAGGAGCAACAACATACATATCATAAAAAATATCGAACGAATACCAACTTCACATGATTACTTATAACAAGACTTCTCTCATGTCCCTAGGAACAATAGTAACTACTCACACCTCATCAACATGTTCAAGATCAGAGGTGTAATAATGGAGATTAAGGATCTGAACATAATATTTTTCACCAAGTAAACCAACAAGCATCAACTACAAGATGTAATCAACACTACTAGTAACCCACAGGTACCAATCTGAGATTTTGAGACAAAGAATGAATACAAGAGATGAACTAGGTATGGATATGAGATGGTGCTGGTGAAGATGTTGATGAAGATTGGACCTCCCACGAAGGAGGAAGCATTGGTTATGACGATAGCTTCGATCTCCTCCTCCCGGAGAGAAGTTTCCCCGATAGAATCAGCCTGCCGGAGTGCAAAAGGGCCTCTGCCCAGGTTTCCGCCTCGAGACAGCGGCGCTTCGTCCTGAAAGATTGTTTATGATTTCTTCTAGGGTAAAACACACCATATAGGAGAATAGGAGGGTCAGGAGGCATGCTGGGGCCCCACAAGCCATCAGGGCGCGCCCAGGGGGGTGGGCGCGCCCTGTTGGCTTGTGGCCAGCAGGTGGCCCCTCTGGTATATTTTTGGCCCAATAATTCTTAAATATTCCATAAAAATTCTCCATGAATTTTCAGGTCATTTGGAGTGTGGTGATTTTTTTGCCTTTTTCTTGGTTTCCCGGTCCAGAATTCCAGTTTCCAAAGTTTTCCCTCTTTGTGATGTACCTTGCATATTCAGAGAGAAAAGGCATAAGAATTGTATGATAATAAGGAATAATGGACAAGAATAACATAAATATCAATAATAAATCATGATGCAAAATGGACGTATCAAGTCCCCCAAGCTTAGACCTCGCTTGTCCTCAAGCGAAAGCCAAATTCGAAAATAATGACCACATGATTTGAGAGAGAGGAGTCGATAAAAACAAAATACGGACATGATCGCATCATGAATATTAGCATATCAGCAAGTTTTCCATCATATAGCTTCTCATAAACAAGTAACGATCTATTCACAACTGAGGTAGTATGAAGCATAAACTTTATTGAAAACCAACAAACGGTGACATTAGTCATTGAGATAATCATAATTCATCATATTCAAGAGAAGAGTCTATGTAAGAGCTTTTATTCTAGCAAGTTCACATACTCAACTATCATTTAGCCTTCTGTGATTGTTGACACTCATTGCATATTTTTGGACCTAATGTTTCCGTCGGACACATAGGAAGATGGGGGCTTTATTATCTTTGCCACTCAACTCATTTACCTCAAGGATAATGTCAACAATAATGAGTCATGATTACATACATTCAACTGGATATACTTATCTAGATCTTTCCTCAACATGTGATGCTTGCTGGCTAAAGAGTTAATAGGTAGGAACAAGGGTAAATATTATTGACTCTTGCATGAAAATAAATGCTATAGGAAGGTAAAAGATAGGTCATTCGTAAAGGGAAGCAGAGGTTATCATGCGCTTTTATTTGTTCGGATGTGTGAACTCTTAATGCAAAGGAACGTCACTTTATATTGCCCCTTGTGATAGTGAACTTTATTATGCACTCTACCGCTTTTATTTCTTCGCTATCACAAGATAATACAAAGCTTATTTTCCCTTACAATAAAAGATTATACATATTTAGAAGCAATTTTTATTGCTTTGTGCACTGATGACAACTTACTTGAAGGATCTTATTCAATCCATAGGTAGGTATGGTGGACTCCCATGGAAATAAACTGAGTTCAAGGGATTATTTGATGCACAAGTAGTATCTCTACTTGGTGCAGAATTTTTTTGGCTAGCCAAAGATCTAAAGCAAGCACAACATGTTAAAGGATCCATGACAATATAACTTCTATGCAAATGTTAAGAATCATGATCATTATGTTGTCTTCCATCTCCAACATCAACACTCAATCATTATATAATATTTGATGGGGCACCACAATCATAGAAGGTGTCCAAGATAGTGTATTTATATGTGAATATCCTCTTCTCTATCATAATCTTGCATAGATTATATCAATTACTAATGCTATGTTTTTTAGTTCTCAACATCTTTTATCATATACCTTTTTCTGTGTGAAGTCATTACTCCTCATGAGATAAGCATATGATCTTTTATATTTCTTTTATTGCCATGCTATGATGATAGGTGCATAAAAGTAAAGCACACAAACTCAACTAATCTTTATTATAAAACTCTCACACTCGATTACAAGGAAAGATAAATCTCAAAGAAAAAATTGTAAGCAAAGCAAATCTGAAATTCTATTTCTCTAAATCATGAAATAACTAAGGATCGAACTAAGATAGATGATAATGGTAAAAAGGTGATGGTGATACGATACCGGGGCACCTCCCCCAAGCTTGAAACAAGCTACGGGTGGTGCCCATACCCATGTACTCATGCGTCCCTCTTGGGTGATGGTGGTGATGATGTAGTAGTCTTGTCCTCCATCTTCAAAGGCATAGGCTCTCCATCATAAAAAGAAGATCTCGTCTCCAGAATCCTGAAATCGCCAGCGATGCTCATCCTTTTAAACATGGATTCATACTCACATTTTTGGTTTTGCAAGTCATAGATTTGAGCTTGGAGATGCTCGATCCACTCTTGAAGCTTGAAGAGATCCTCTCCCACATTCCTTGTGTCCATCTTGTTTTCCCAGATGAAGTCCGTGATCATAGAGTGATTAGCACTCAGACCACGTTCAACCATCCCTTGGCACTTGAAGATCTCCTGCTCCACTGCTGCAAGCCTGGCCTTCTCGCTTCCCTCCTTCTTGGGGCCTTGAACATATCGGATGTGGAGCACCCCCTCACGCATCTGAATCTCCTATGGGTGTTTCATCACCTCCGGCAGGTAGGGGTTGATGACCTTCTCGAATAACTTGTCCTTGGAGGAGCTTGGCGACGTCATGCCGATCTAGATCTGTCAGAAAAACAGCCCGAAACAAGAACAGAGGAGAAACTTGCGATACGGTGGTCAAAACATACGGGAGTATATATAATGATTTTTCTAGGTCAGAATACGTGTTCGGGAAGAAAACGGAGTCCGGGAGGCACACGAGGGCCCCACAACCTAGGGGGTGGGCGCGCCCTGTTGGCTTGTGCCTCCCTCGTGGGTCCCCCTGAGTCCTTTTTATTTTTGAAATTTTTCTAAAATACCAAAACCAAAAGAACATATTTTTTTGGAATTTTTGGAGTCGGTTTACTTACCGTATCACATACCTACTCCTTTTCAATTTCTGGAGTGTTCCGGAAGATCTCTCTTATGTGCTCCTCTGGTGTTATCACTTGAATAATATTAGTTTCAACATTAATAGGCGTACATGAGATGTAATGCTTAATTCTTTGCCCATTTACCACTCTCGGATTTTTGCCTTCGAAGTTATTAATCTTTATAGCACCGGAGCGATAGACCTCCTCAATAACATAAGGGCCTTCCCATTTGGAGAGGATCTTACCTGCAAAAAATATGAAACGAGAATTGTACAAAAGTACTAGGTCTCCTACATTGAATTCCCGCTTTTGGATTCTCTTATCATGCCATCTTTTAACTTTTTCTTTAAATAACTTGGCATTTTCGTAAGCTTGCGTCCTCCAGTCATCTAATGAGCTAATATCAAATAACCTGTTTTCACCCGAAAGTTTAATGTCATAATTAAGTTCTTTAATTGCCCAGTAAGCTTTATGTTCTAACTCAAGAGGTAAATGACATGCTTTTCCATAAACCATTTTATAGGGGGACATTCCCATGGAATTTTTATAAGCAGTTCTATAAGCCCATAAAGCATCATCTAGTTTCTTAGACCAATTCTTTCTGGATCTATTAACAGTCTTTTGCAAAATTAATTTTATTTTTCGATTTCTCAATTCAACTTGGCCACTAGACCGAGGATGATAAGGTGAAGCAATTCTATGGTTAACGTCATATTTAGCTAGAAGTTTACGAAAAGCACCATGAATAAAATTTGAACCACCATCAGTCATTAAATATCTAGGGACTCCAGACCTCGGGAAAATGATGTCTTTAAGCATTTTAATAGAAATGTTATGATCAACACTACTAGTTGGAATAGCTTCTACCCACTTAGCAACGTAATCAACAGCAACTAGAATATGAGTATACCCATTAGAGGAAGGAAATGGTCCCATATAATCAAATCCCCAAACATCAAATGGTTCAATAGCAATTGAATAATTCATAGGCATTTCCTAACGTCTACCAATGTTACCAATTCTTTGACATTCCATCACAAGAAAGGACATACTTACGAGCATATTTAAAAAGAGTAGGCTAATAAAAACCGGATTGCAATACCTTGTGTGCAGTTCTGTCACCAGCATGTTGTCCTCCGTAGGCCTCGGAGTGACACTTCAGTAGGATCTATCCCTGTCCAGGCTTAGGTACACAACATCTAATAACACCATCTACTCCTTCTTTATAAAGATGTGGGTCATCCCAAAAGTAATGTCGTAAATCATAAAAGATTTTTTTCTTTTGTTGATAGGTGAAGCTAGGCGGAATATATTTAGCAACAATGTAATTAGCATAATCCGCATACCAAGGAGTACTACGTGAAGTATTTATAACAACAAGTTTCTCATTAGGAAAATTATCATCAATAGGTAGTGGGTCATCAAAATATTTTCCATCCTAGACAAGTTATCTGCTACATGGTTTTTAGCTCCCTTCCTATCAACGACATGCAAGCCAAATTCTTGAAGTAAAAGCACCCACCTAATAAGTCTAAGCTTAGCATCTTTCTTTTCCATAAGGTATTTAATAGCAGCATGATCAGTGTGAATAGTTATTTTGGAATCAACGATATAAGGTCTGAACTTATCACATGCAAACACAACTGCTAAAAATTCCTTTTCAGTACTAGCATAGTTTCTTTGAGCAGTGTCTTACTAGCATAATGAATGACATTCAATTTCTTGTCTACCCTTTGCCCTAGAACAGCACCAACATCATAATCTCTAGCATCACACATAATTTCAAATGGTAAATTCTAATTAAGTGGTTGAACAATAGGTGCAGAAATCAAGGCTTTCTTAAGTATTTCAAAGGCTTCTACACAATCATCATCAAAAACAAAGGGAATATCCTTTTGAAGAAGATTAGTTATTGGCCTAGAAATCTTTGAGAATTTCTTAATTAAACGCCTAAAGAAACCAGTATGACCAAGGAAACAACTTATACCTTTGATATCTCTTGCGCATGGCATTTTATCTATTGGTCAACTTTAGCTTTGTCCACCTCAATGCCTCGTTCGGAAATTTTATGCCCAAGTACTATACCTTCATTCACCATAAAGTGGCACTTCTCCCAATTCAATACAAGATTAGTTTCTTCACATCTCTACAAAACTCGATCAAGGTTGCTCAAGCAATCATCAAAATAAGTCTCGTAAACGGAAAAATCATCCATGAAAACCTCAACAATCTTTTTATAAAAGTCAGAGAATATAGCAGTCATACATCTTTGAAAGGTAGAAGGTGCATTGCATAAACAAAAAGGCATACGCCTATAAGCATAAGTTCCAAAAGGGCATGTAAAGGTAGTTTTCTCTTGGTCCTCTTTTGACATAGGTATTTGAGAGAAACCAGAGTATCCATCTAGAAAACAAAAGTGTGTGTGCTTAGATAGTCTCTCTATCATTTGATAAATAAAAGGCAAGGGGTAATGATCTTTCCTAGTAGCTTTATTTAATTTCCTGAAATCAATTACCATCCTATAACCAGTTACGATTCTTTGGGACAATAGTTATACGTCCTTTCTTAGGAACACAATGAACATGACTTACCCATCTACTATCGGCAATAGGATAAAATATACATGTTTCCAGAAGCTTTAGTATCTCAGTTCTTACCATTTCCTTCATCTTAGGATTTAGACGGCGTTGATGATCAACGGCAGGTTTAGCATCCGGTTCCATATTGATCTTATGCTGACATAGAGTGGGGCTTATGCCCTTAAGATCATCAAGAGTATATCCAATAGCAGCCCCGTGCTTCTTCAGAGTTTTAAGTAATCTCTTTTCTTCATGCTCTGAAAGGTTAGCACTGATAATAACAGGATATATCTTCTTTTCATCAAGATAAGCATATTTCAAAGTATCAGGTAATGTCTTTAGCTCAAACAAGGGATCTCCCTTGGGTGGAGGTGGATCCCCTAAAATATCAACTGGTAAGTTGTGTTTAAGAATAGGTGTTTTTCTAAGAAATATATCATCTATTTCATTTCATTCATTCATACGCATATCATTTTCGTGGTCTAGAAAATATTGGTCTAATGGATCAGTAGGAGGTACGACAATAGAAGCAAAACCAATTATTTCATCCTTACTAGGCAATTCTTTTTCATGTGGTTGTCTACCAAACTTAGAGAAATTCAATTCATGAGACACATCACCAAAGCTTACTTTGACATTCTCAGTAACACAATTAATTTCAGCATTAACAGTATTCAGGAAAGGTCTACCAAATATAATGGGACAAAAGTTATCTTGTTCTGCACCAAGTACTAAGAAATCTATTGGGTACTTGACTTTTCCACACAAGACTTCGACATCTCTAACAATCCCAAGTGGTGTAATAGTATCTCTGTTTGCAAGTTTAATAGTGACATCAATATCTTCAATCTCAGAGAGTGCTATGTCATGCATAATTTCTTGATATAAGGTAAAAGGTATAGCACTAACACTAGCACCAATGTCACACAAGCCATGATAACAATGATCTCCAATTTTAACTAAAATAACAGGCATGCCAACAACTGGTTTGTTTTTATCGAGCCCATCCTGCTTGTTTCTAACAGGTTTTGCAATTCTAGCAGCTTCATCACAGAAGTAAATAACCTGACCATCAATATTATCCACTAGGATATCTTTAACCATAGCAACATTAGGCTCAAAATTTATTTGTTCAGAAGGTTTAGGTGTCCTAACATGACATTTATTAACCACAGTTGCAGCTTTAGCATGTTCCCTAATTCTAGCAGGAAAAGGAGGTTTCTCAATGTAAGCAGTAGGAACAATTGGATCAACGTGGCTAACAATTATTTCTTCCTTATTAATTTTAACAGGTTCCTCTAATGGTTTTTCAATGGGTGGATGATATTTAAACCACTTCTCCTTGGGGAGATCAACATGAGTAGCAAATGGTTCACAAAAGTAGCTACTATCTCAGAGTCAAGACCATATTTATTGCTAAACTCATGGAAAGGATTAGTTTCCATAAAATTTAACACAATCAAAATTAAGCTTTATACCTAACTCTTTACCTTTGTCAAGTTCCCAATCTTCAGAGTTGCGTTTAATTCTTTCTAGAAGATCCCATTTGAATTCAGTAGTCCTCTTCATATAGGAAACAGTAGCACAAGAATTGAGTAATACTTGATCATCATGAGAAAGCCGACCATAAATTTTTTGTATAATCATTTCTCTTGAGAGCTCATGGTTGGGGCAAGTGTGCATCATAGATTTAAGCCTCCCCAAGCTTGAGCGATACTTTCTCCTTCACGAGGACAACAATTATAAATAAAGTTCCGATCACGATGGACTAGATGCATAGGATAAAACTTCTGATGAAATTCCAAGTTCAAGCGATTCCAGTCCCATGATACAATATCATCCAATAGCCTATACCACATTAATTCCTTTCCCTCTAAAGATAAAGGGAAAACCTTCTTTTTAAATTTGTCTCCGAACAAACCTGCAAGCTGAAATAATCCACAAACCTCATCGACAAATATCAAATGGTAATCAGATGAGTCGTACCATCATAAGGATTAGCTAGCAGTTTTTCTAACTTACCCGAAGGAATTGATACGTCTCCAACATATCTATAATTTTTGCTTGTTCCATGCTGTTATATTATCATTCTTGGATGTTATACAATCATTTTATAACAACTTTATATCATTTTTTGGGACTAACCTATTGACGTGGTGCCAAAGTGCCAGTTGCTGTTTTTGCTTATTTTTTACTTCGCAGAAAATCAATACCAAAAGGAGTCCAATCGCGACGAAACTTTTTGGAGATTTTTTATGGACCAGAAGAGACCCAGTGGGCCAAAGAAGTACCGGAGAAGTGGGCCGAGGAGACCACAACCCACCAGGGCGTGCCAGGGGGGCCCCGGCGCGCCCTGATGGGTTGTGCCCTCCTCGGGACCCCTCTCCACCGCCTCTGATGCCTATAAATGCCCAAATATTCCAAAAACCCTAGGGGAGTCAACGAAACACAATTCCAGCCGCCGCAAGTTCCAGAACCGCGAGATCCAATCTAAACACCATCACGGAGGGGTTCATCTTCCTCATAGGTGCCTCTCCGATGATGCGTGAGTAGTCCACCATAGACCTACGGGTCCATAGACAGTAGCTAGATGGCTTCCTTTCTCTCTCTTATGATTCTCAATACAATGGTCTGTTGGAGATATATTTGATGTAAACTTTTGCGTTGTGTTTGTTAGGATCCGATGAATTTTGAGTTCATGATCAGTTTCTATCCATGAATATTATTTGAGTCTTCTTTGATCTCTTATATGCATGATTGCTTATAGCATCGTATTTCTTCTTCGAATCTTTGGTTTAGTTAGGCCAACTAGATCGATTTTTCTTGCCATGGGAAGAGGTGCTTTGTGATGGGTTCGATCTTGCGGTGTTCTTTCCCAGTGGCAGAAGGGGCAGCAAGACACGCATGTATCATTGCTATTAAGGATAACAAGATGGGGTCTATTCCTACATGAATAGATCTTGTCTACATCATGTCATCGTTCTTATTGCATTACTCCGTTTTCCATGAACTTAATACACTAGATGCATGCTGGATAGCAGTCGATGTGTGGAGTAATAGAGGTAGATGGACGAAGGAGTCGGTCTACCTATCTTGGACGTGATGCCTATATAATGATCATCGCCTTGGATATCGTCATGACTATTCGATTTTCTATCAATTGCCCAACAGTAATTTGTTCACCCACCGTGCGCTATACTCATGAGAGAAGCCACTAGTGAACCCTACGCCCCCCCCCCCCCCGGGTCTACTTTTCCAACATATTGCTTTCAGATCTATCTTTTTGCATCTTTGTTTTTAGATCTACAAAACCAAAAACCCAAAAACATATTGCTGCATATTTTATTTGCCTTTTCTATTTTGTGTTCCGGAGAGATCTATCTCTCCTATCTATCACTACCTAATCTATCTTTTTACCGTAGAGAGATTGACAACCTCTCTTTCGCGTCGGGTTGCAAGTATTTGTTGTTTGTGTGCATGTGCTGCTTATTGGGTGGTGGTGATCCTCCTACTGGTTCGATAACCTTGGTTTCATAACTGAGGGAAATACTTACCATCGCTGTGCTGCATCATCCCTTCCTCTTTGGGGAAATACTGACGTAGTCTCAAGCCACGTCAGGAATCTCATAATAAATATTTTCAGTAGGTTCAGTAGGTTGAGGAGAAACCTATTCAACTTCCGGTCGAGGCAAAGAAGCCCCGAATAAGCCACTCAAAGGTTGACCGTTCATAGTGACAAGCAACAGTAAATTTCAACACGTATCGAAAATGTTTCCTTACCAATTTCCACTTACCAAAGGCGCTTCACTCCCCGGCAACGGCGCCAGAAAAGAGTCTTGATGAACCACAAGTATAGGGGATCAATCGTAGTCCTTTCGATAAGTAAGAGTGCCAAACCCAACGAGGAGCAGAAGGAAATGATAAGCAGTTTTCAGCAAGGTATTCTTTGCAAGTGCCGTAAGTTACAGTAGTAGATAGTTTTGCAGCAAGATAATTTGTAACGAGTGACAAGTAACAATAGTAACCAAGGTGCAGCAAGGTAGCCCAATCTTTTTTATAGCAAAGAACAGGCCGGAAAGTATTCGTATATTAAGCAAGCGCTCCCGAGGATACATGGGAATTTTTGTCTAGTCATGTTCATCATGTTGAGTTGATTCGCGTTCGCTACTTTGATAATTTGATATGTGGGTGGACCGGTGCTAAGGTGTTGTTCTTACTTGAACAAGCAACCCACTTATAGTGGCGCTTCGTCCCGAAAGATTGCTTATGATTTTTTCTAGGGTAAAACACACCATATAGGATAAGAGGGGGGTCGGGAGGCATGTTGGGGCCCCATAAGCCATCAGGGCGCGCCAGGGGGGTGGGCACGCCCTGTTGGCTTGTGGCCAGCAGGTGGCCCCCTCTGGTATATTTTTGGCCCCATAAATCTTAAATATTCCATAAAAATTCTCCGTGAAGTTTCAGGTCATTTGGAGTGTGGTGATTTTTCTGCCTTTTTCTTGGTTTCCCGGTCCAGAATTCCAGGTTCGGGAGTTTTTCCTCTTTCTGATGTACCTTGCATATTCAGAGAGAAAAGGAATAAGAATTGTATGATAATAAGGAATAATGGACAAGAATAACATAAATATCAATTAGAAATCATGATGCAAAATGGACGTTTCACCCTACAGTATTCAAAAAGGGTCTACCAAGGATAATCGACGTGTTGTCCTCGGGCATATCAATGATAACAAAGTATATTAAGATAGTAACATTTGCAACCACAACAGGTACATCCTCACAAATTCCAATAGGTATGATAGAGGATTTATCAGCCATTTGCAAAGATATTTCAGTAGGTTTAATCTTATTCAAATCAAGTCTTCTATATAAAGAGAAAGGCATAACACTAACACCGGCTCCCAAATTACATAAGTCAATTTTAACATAACTTCTTTTCATGGAGCATGGTATAGTAGGTTGATAACCCACAAGTGTAGGGGATCGTTTGTAGCCTTTTTCGATAAGTAAGAGTGTCGAACCCAACGAGGAGCTAAAGGTAGAACAAATATTCCCTCAAGTTCTATCGACCACCGATACAACTCTACGCACGCTAATGCTTGCTTTACCCAAAACAAGTATGAAACTACTTTGTGGGAATAAAACTAGAAGTACTTTGCAAGATAATAAAGAACGTGGAAATAAAAGTTAGGTGCTTTTTTAATAAAAGAACAATAAAAGTAAATAACTTAGTAGAAAGCTTTTTGTGTAACGCAAGAGAAATATTGTCCCTAGGCAATTGAATATAATATGATAGATACTTGTCATATGCAATGGGGGAGAGGCATACGCTGACGCACTCTCCGTACTTGGATCATATGCACTTATGATTGGAACTCTAGCAAGCATCCGCAACTACCAAAGATCATTATGGTAAAACCCAACCATAGAATTAAGTATCAAGTCCTCTTTACTCCCATACGCAACAACCCACCTACTCGGGTCCTGCGGCGAAGTTGTTGGTGTAGATCGCCGTCACGATGATTGCCCCGGCGGTGTTCCGGTGCCACCGGGAGAGAGGGGGAGAGAGCCCCCCTCCTTCTTCTTCTTCCTTGGCCTCCCCCTAGATGGGAGGAGAGTTCCCCCTTTGGTCCATGGCCTCCATGGTGGCGGAGGGGCAGGAGCCCCTCCTAGATTGGATCTCCCTCTCTGTTCTCTTCTGTTTCGCGTTCCTGTTTTCTGGCCAAAAACCGTTTCTTATATTCCGGAGATCCGTAACTCCGATCGGGCTGAAATTTTGAGGGGAGTTTTATCCAAAAATTAGCTTCCTTGTGCCCGAAGGAGAGCTCCAACCGACGTACGAGGTGGGCACAACCCACCATGCTGCGCCTGGGCCTTCTGGGCGCGCCCTTATGTATCGTGGGGGCTGTGGGCCTCTGTTTGCGTTGATTCCACTTCTCAAAATTCAAAATTATTCCAAAAGAAATCGCCGTAAATTTTTATCGCGTTTGGACTTCGTTTGATATGGATATTCTGCGAAACAAAAAACATGCAACAAACAGGAACTAGCACTGGGCACTGGATCAATATGTTAGTCCAATAAATCATATAAAATGTTGCCAAAAATATGTGAAAGTTGTATAATATTGGCATGAAACAATAAAAAATGATAGATACGACGGAGATGTATCAGCATCCCCAAGCTTAATTCCTGATCGTCCTAGAGTAGGTAAATGATAAAAAAGATAATTTTTGATGTGGAATGCTACCTAGCATAATCTTGATCATATATCTAATCATGGCATGAATATTAAGACACAAGTGATTCGAAGCAATAGTCTAGTTTTGACATGAAGACATTAATACTCAGGCATCCCAACAAACAATCATGTCTTTCAAAATATCAAGGCTAACGAACACTATCCCTACAAAATCATATAGCCTTGTCATGCTCTGTCTTCTTAACACAAAGTATAAATCATGTACTACCCCGGTGTCAACCAAGCAATTGGTTCATACTTTTTAACGTGCTTAAGCATTTTCAACTCTCACGCAATACATGAGTGCAAGAAATGGATATAGCACTATGGGTGGAATAGAATATGGTGGTAGGTTTCAAAGGGGTAAAAGTGGAGAAGAAAGTCTCGCATTAATTCATCGTATCAACAGGCTATGGAGATGCCCATCAATAGATATCAATGCGAGAAGTAGGGATTGCCATGCAATGGATGCACTAAGAGCTATAAGTGTATGAAAGCTCAATATGAAAACTAAGTGGGTATGCTTCTAACTATAATAAAAAATTCCCACTATTATATGAAAGTGACAACACAGGAGACTCTCTATATGAAAAACATGGTGCTACTTTGAAGCACACGTGTGGAATTAGCATGCCCCTATTCCTTCTTCTTTCATTTTTTTTCTTTCTTTTTTCCTTTTTTCCTTTTTCCTTTTTTTCTTTTTTTTCTTTGTCCGGAGCCTCATCCCGACTTGTGGGGGAATCATAGTTTCCATCATCCTTTCATCACTGGGGCATGCTCTAATAATGAATAATGATGATCATCACACTTATATTTACTTACAACTCAAGACTACAACAATAGTAGAACAAAGTATGACCCTATATGAATGCAATTATCTAGCATAGCAAAGATATCAAAAAATGGGCAAGCGATGAAAACATCATGCTAGCTATCTTACGATCATGTAATGCAATATGACAATGAATGCTCAAGCCATCAAAACGGAGGCGGTGGAAGTTGCATGGCAATATATCTAGGAATGGCTATGGAAATGCCATAATAGGTAGATATGGTGGCTGTTTTGAGGAAGATATAATAAGGCTTATGTGTGATAGAGCGTATCATATCACAGGGTTTGGATGCACCGGCGAAGTTTGCACCGACTCTCTAGGTGAGAAAGGGCAATGCACAGTACCGTAGAGGCTAGCAAATTGTGGAAAGGTAAGAGTGCGTATAATCCATGGACTCACATTAGTCATAAAGAACTCACATACTTATTGCAAAAGTTTTATTAGCTCTCTCGAAGCAAAGTATTACTATGCATGCTCCTAGGGGGGGAGGTTGGTAGGAGTTAACCATCGCGTGCCCCCGACCTTCACACAAAGATAGACAATCAAGGATAAATTGTGCTCCAACTTCCTAGCATAACGGGAGACTATACGTGCATGCTTCGGGAATCACAAACCTTAACACCAATACCTTACTAAACACGATCATCCACTAGTACCTCCCACATATTATCATCTCTATATCGCAAAACTATTGCAAGGAATCAAATGTATCATATTCAGTGATCCCTAAGTTTTATGTAGGATTTTATGACTAACCATGTGAATGACCAATTCCCGTTGACTCTCTAAATAGATATAAGTGAAGCAAGAGAGTTTAATTCTTTCTACAAAAGACCATGCTCTAATAAATATAAGTGAAGCAAAAGAGCATTCTACGAATAACGGTTTTTATGTGAAGAGAAACAGGCAATCCAAACTTCAAATGATATAAGTGAAGCACATGAAGCATTCTATATAGCCATACTCAAAGAATATAAGTGAAGTGCAATGAGCATTCTATAAATCAACCATGGACTATATCATACCAGCATGGTGCATAAAAGAAAAGTGAAAACTAAACAGAAAAGACGCTCCAAAATTTACACATATCACATGAACGAAACGAAAACGAAAACATACCGATACTTGTTGAAGAAAGATGGGATGCCTTCCGGGGCATCCCCAAGCTTAGACGCTTGAGTCTCCTTGGATATTTACTTGGGGTGCCTTTGGCATCCCCAATCTTGAACTCTTGCCTCTCCTCCTTCTCCTCATATCGACACCTCCTCGATGTTCGAACACTTCATCCACACAAAACTTAACAGAAAACTGGTGAGATTCGTTAGTATAATAAAGCAAATTTCTACTTTAAGTACTGTTGCAAACCCATTCATATTTTATATTTGCATTATCCCTGCTGTATTATAACTTTCCCATGGCTTATACCACCGATAAAATCGATAGTTTCATCAAAACAAGCAAACCAATGCATCAAAAACAGAATATGTCTTAAACAGGACAGTCTATAGTAATCTAAACTTTGACCATACTTATGTAACTCCAAAAATTCTGAAAAATTAGGAAGAAATAAAATTTTGTATAGAAATACTGTGTAAATATTTCAGAAACTTTTGATGTTCCAGTAAAAAATGAAAATTCACGCACTACAGCCAAAATTTCTGTTTTTACACCGCACATACCAACAAGCAATCTAATCATCCTAAAGGCAAATCTTGTCACATTATTTTTATAATACAATGGATTTGTACAAGGGGATAATTATTTTTGTTGGAAAAGTTTCCGTGATTCAAGACTCACAAAGTTTCTATGGGCATGAACAAAGTTCAAGGATATCCCCCACTTCAACGATGCTCATCATCTCTCTCATTTTTACCTTTCCTTTTGTGAAGTTTTAGGTTCCCCTCTATATATTTTTTTATTTTTAAACTTTATAACAGCACACAACAGAAATAAATGACTCTCTAAAACTTCCGGGTTGTCTCCCTGGCAGCGCTTTCTTTAAAGCCATTAAGCTAGGCATAAAGTGCTCAAGTAATGGATCCACCCTGATCCCAAGGTATATCAAAGCCAATTTTAATTAACAATGATTTGTAATTTAGTAGTGAGCACAAAGTGATATATATCATGTGACAACGAAGTATAACTCTCTTCCTATGCATCGGCATGTCATACAAGAACAATTCATGCACATTAAGTAAAGGCCAATGCATAGTATAAACAGTTTCTTGCAATTTCATAGTATTGGAAACATAAAGAGGTGGAGATGTAGTTCCTCTCTCATAATAATTGCAAGTAGGAGCAGCAAGCACATGCATATTATATTCATCAAAATCATCATGTGTAGTAGCAAAACGCAACCCATCAATGTAATCCTTAATAAGAGCAAACTTCTCCGATATAGTGTAGTTAGGAGAATTCAAAAAGATAATAGGACTATCATGTGTGGGTGCAATAGAAACAATTTCATGCTTAAAATAAGGAACTATAGCAAGTTCATCTTTATAAGCATAATTCATATTGGCATCATGGCCACAAGCATAGCAAGCATCAAGTTCATCAAAAAGGGATATTTCAAATGAATCCACGGGATCATAGCAATTATCATAGCATTCATCCTTTGGTAAGCACGAAGGGTAATTAAACAATGTATGAGTTGAAGAGTTACTCTCATTAGAAGGTGGGCACGGGCGATCAATCCGCTCTTCCTCCTTTTGTTCTTCGCTCTCCTCCTCATCTTTTTCATCTAATGAGCTCACAATTTCAGCAATTTCTTCTTCCTGCAAATTATTAGTCTCTTCCAAGGCAGTGGTCATTCTCTCAATAAATTCAATAATATCAGTATTGCAATCATAATTCTCATAGCAATATTTAAGTATGGATAAATTTTTAGATTCGTAAGGAACATCATCATCATACTTTTCAAGCAAAGAATCAATTTCATAAGAACCCTTAAAAGCAACAAATTCTTCTATTCGTTCCACATCATAGTAATCATAAATACCTTTAGCATATGAAGCCAAGGTTTCATTATCGTTGAATTTACATTGAAAGGGAAGGTGTCGAGCTTCTATCTAAGAGCAACAAGTAAAGTCACATCTCGAGCATGCATCCCAAGCAAACCATTGCAATATTCTAATTTGACCCCATAAATGTTTCCCTTTTTGAGACAAGCGATAATCCCTAAAGTACTCACGTTGATCCAACGTGTCTCCCATTATAAAGTTCGATGAGGATTTCTCAGGATTATTAAAGGAGTAATTAACGTGTTTCACATAACTAGCATCGAGGGTTTTAGGAGGTTCCCCATCTCCATGAGTAGCAAGTACCACTAATTTTTTTGGTGTTTCGTGTTCCATATCCATAACTAAAGATATAAAACAAATAATAACAAAAAATAAAAATTACTTAGTGATAAAGGAAACAAGCACACACGAGAATATTCACCCCACGCTATTGCTCCCCGGCAATGGCGCCAGAAAAAGGTCTTGATAACCATAAGTGTAGGGGATCGTTTGTAGCCTTTTTTGATAAGTAAGAGTGTCGAACCCAACGAGGAGCTAAAGGTAGAACAAATATTCCCTCAAGTTCTATCGACCACTGATACAACTCTACGCACGCTAATGCTTGCTTTACGTAGAACAAGTATGAAACTACTTTGCGGGAATAAAACTAGAAGTACTTTGCAAGATAATAAAGAACGTGGAAATAAAAGTTAGGTGCTGTTTTAATGAAAGAACAATAAAAGTAAATACCTTAGTAGAAAGGTTTTTGTGTAACGCAAGAGAAAGATTGTCCCCTAGGCAATTGAATATAATATTATAGATACTTGTCATATGCAATGGGGGAGAGGCATACACTAACACAATTTCCATACTTGGATCATATGCACTTATGATTGGAACTCTAGCAAGCATCCGCAACTACCAAAGATCATTAAGGTAAAACCCAACCATAGCATTAAGTATCAAGTCCTCTTTACTCCCATATGCAACAACCCACCTACTCGGGTTTATGCTTCTGTCACTCAAGCAACCCACCATAGGCAAATCATGAACATATTGCAACACCCTACAGCGGGGATCCCTCACGTTTGCGCGACACGGAGGGCACCATAGGATAGCACCATATCAACATACAACTCAAATCCATAACATCATACCACAATTAACCCATAGGACAAAAGAGATCTACTCAAACATCATAGGATAGCCAAATATCATTGGGAAATAATATATGGAGTTGAGCACCATGTTTAAGTAGAGATTACAGCGGGGAAGAGAGGTGTTACATAGCTGCATAGAGGGGGAGAGAGTTGGTGTTTACGGCGGCGAAGTTGTTGGTGTAGATCGCCATCACGATGATTGCCCCGGCGGTGTTCCGGCGCCACCGGGAGAGAGGGGGAGAGAGCCCCCCTCCTTCTTCTTCTTCCTTGGCCTCCCCCCTAGATGGGAGGAGAGTTCCCCCTCTGGTCCATGGCCTCCATGGCGGTGGAGGGGCAGGAGCCCCTCCTAGATTGGATCTCCCTCTCTGTTTTCTTCTGTTTCGCGTTCCTGTTTTCTGGCCGAAAACCGTTTCTTATATTCCTGGAGATCCGTAACTCCGATCGGGCTGAAATTTTGAGGGGATTTTTATCAAAAAATTAGCTTCCTTGCGCCCGAAGGAGAGCTCCAACCGACGTACGAGGTGGGCACAACCCACTACGCCGCACCTGAGCCTTCTGGGCGCGACCTGATGTATCGTGGGGGCTGTGGGCCTCCGTTTGCGTTGATTCCACTTCTCAAAATTCACAAATATTCCAAACAAATCTCCGTAAATTTTTATCGCGTTTGGACTTCGTTTGATATGGATATTCTGCGAAACAAAAAACATGCAACAAACAGGAACTGGCACTGGGCACTGGATCAATATGTTAGTCCAATAAATCATATAAAATGTTGCCAAAAATATGTGAAAGTTGTATAATATTGGCATGAAACAATCAAAAATTATAGATACGATGGAGACGTATCATAGGTATTCCTGGATCTCCTAATTTCTTAGGTACTCCACTCTAGAATAATAATTTGCAAGCATAGTGGAAATTTCAACTTCAGGTATTTTTCTCTTATTAGTGACAATATCTTTCATATACTTAGCATATGGAGGCATTTTCAAAATATTAGTAAAGCGCTCAAAATCTTCCTCATCCTTACTTTTCGGAGGCTTAGTAGGAAAAGGCATGGGTTTCTGAACCCATGTTCTCTTTCCTTACCATGTTTTCTAGCAATGAAATCTCTTTTATCATATCTTTTATTTTCAGGAGTTGGGTTATCAAGATCAGCAGCAGGTTCTGTTTCTACATCATTATCAAGTTCCTTATCATTATTTGGTTGAGCATTCACATGAACATCATCATTACCATTATCACTAGGTGGATGTTCATTACCAAATTGTGTCTCAGCATCAGAAATAGAAACTTCATTACGATTCTCAGGAGGTTTCTCTATCACAGGTTCACTAGAAGCATGAAAAGTCCTATCATTTTTCTTTTTAGATGGTTTAGGTGCATCCGAATTAATAATTTGGGAATCCTGCTCAACCCTTTTAGGATGCCCCTCGGGATAGAGAGGTTTCTGGGTCATTTTACCCCTCTAGTCATAACTCTAACAACATGATCATTCATTTTATCATTCATTTCATTAAGCAAATCATTTTATGACTTAGCAATTTGTCCTAGTTTAGTGTAGAGAATAGATGAATGCTTGCCTAAACCTTTAACATCATTAGGAATCCAAAACATAAAGTCAGTCAAGTGATCAATCACCATAGCATTCTGTTGTAATTGATCCTTAACATACATATTAAAGTATTCTTGCTTAACAATGTAATTATCAAATTCATCATGCATTGACTAGCAGTCTTAGTATAAGGTATATCACCTTCATCAAATTTACAAAGAGAATTTACCTCTACTACCTATGTAAGGATATCAAGTCCATGTATTTCTTCAATAGGAGGTAAGTTCTTTACAACTTTAGATTTAATACCTTTTTCTTTCGTAGACCTTTTAGATTCTTGCATATCTTCTGGACTGAGGAATAGAATACCTCTCTTCTTTTGAATAGGTTCTGGTGGTCGTCCAGGAAGTGTCCAATCAGTAGCATTCTTCAAAATATTATTCGATAATTATTCAGCTTGTCAAATGGTTCATTCCCTGAAAACACAACCAGCGCAACTATCCAGGTAATCCCTAGAAGCATCGATTAGTCCATTATAAAATATATCAAGTATTTCATTTTTCCTAAGAGGATAATCAGACAAACCTTTAAGTAGATGGAGAAGCCCCCCCCCCAAGCTTGAGGGAGCTTCTCTTCTTCAATTTGCACAAAGTTAAATATCTCATGTAAAGCAGCTTGTTTCTTATGAGCAGGAAAATATTTTTCAAAGAAGTAATATATCATATCCTGGGGGCTACGCACACAACTAGGATCAAGTGTATGAAACCACTTTGTAGCATCACCTTTTAGTGAGAAAAGAAAAAAAAGCTTAAGTATGTAAGAGTAGCAAATCTTTTCCTCATGAGCAAACAAGGTGACAATATCATGCAATTTGGTAAGGTGTGCCACAATAGTTTCAGTTTCATAACCATGAAAAGGATCAGATTCTACTAAAGTAATTAACTCGGGATCAACATAGAATTCATAATCCTTACGAGTAACAAATATAGCAGAATTAGAAAATTTGGGATCATGTTTCATTTTTTTCCATCATAGTTTTTTCCTTCATCTTACATAGCAATTTCCTTAAATCATTTCTATCATTACAAGCAAGAAATACTCTAGCTATCTCCCCATCCATAACATAACCATTAGGTACTTCAGGCATAACAACTCTAGTAGGAGAGATAGGCATAATAGGTGAATCATAGTTTTCACCAGTTTCAGCATTTTCAATTTCTCTAGCTTTAGCAATATGAGCATCAAGTAATTTATTAAGTGGCACAGTTTCAGTTTTATCAAGCATAGTAGTAGCATCATCATTAACATCCTCCATAGTAGAAGCAGTTTTAGATTGAATAACAGGTGGAGGTGTCATAAGCTGGTTCAGAACAGTAGGTGAATCAAAAGCGGAGCTAGATGGCAGTTCCTTACCTCCAGTCGTTCTAGAGGGTACGATATTGGTTCTAATATATTTCAGATTCTTCATAGTGCCAATTGATTATCCCAAGTGAACTCAATCAATGTTGAGGATATCGCTTATCGTTAGCGTCTCGGTCAACTGGGGATTAGAGATTAATCACAAATCGGCTAATTAACCGATTTTATCGATAGACTATTAATCGGCCATTTTTGGCAAATCCCGGGTTCCCAACACTAAAATTTGTTATATTCAACACCAAAACTATATTGGATAGGAGTATTACCTTGATTCCTAGCCTTTTAATCCTTGTATGATGACAAACAAAATAGGACAATAGTACGTATTGCATAACACGGTCCACAAAACATAAATAAACATAGTTTTTGCAAACATAGTGCTAGGAACATGCCCGATTTATCGGTCGATTCCCGATAAATCGCTTGTTAGAGTAATAAATTGGCCCAAACGATAAACGGTCAAGATGAGGCATAATCTCATCGTTCACTCCCCAAGTAGCGATAAATCGGACGACAAATCGTTAAATTAGATGATTTTTTGAACAGTGAACTCAATAAATAAAGTTATGCTCCCCAACAACGACGTCAGAAAAATGTCTTGATAACCCACAAGTATAGGTGCTCGCAACAGTCTTCGAGTGTAGTATTTCACCCAAATTTATTGATTCGACACAAGGGGAGCCAAAGAATCTTTATTGATCATAGCAGTTGAGTTGTCAATTCAACCACACCTGGGATTTCTCTCTGGAGCAAAATTTTAGTAGCACAGCAAAATGGCAATAGAAACAGTAACAGTAGCAGTTTTGTAGTGATTGTAACAGCAGTAGTAGCAATAGTAACTTAGCGAGGATCAATATGCGACAAGCATAGGCATTGGATCGGTGATGGATAAGTATATTGGATGACATTCATCATGTAACAGTAACACACTAGAGATACACAGAACTAGCTCCAATTCATCAATCTAATGCAGACATGTATTCCATATATAGCCATACGTGCTTATAGTAAGAACTTGCATGCCATCTTTTGTCCTACCCTCCCGTGGCAGCGGGATCCACAAGGGAACTAAGGCATATTAAGGCCTGCTTTTAATAGAGAACCGAAATAAAACATTAACACATAGTGAATACATGAACTCCTCAAACTACGGTAATCACCGAAAAGACTCCCAATTATTGTCACCTTGGGGTATGCGGATCATAACACGTAATGGGTGCATACAACTTGCAAGATAGGATCCAAAACACTATCATATTTATGAAAACATAATAGGTTCAGATCTGAAATCATGGCAAAGTCATAGAAACATCAATCTCAAAACATAGTGGATACTAGGGAAAGTCCTATCAAAATGACTCTATTACATGACAAATCTCATCCAATCCCATCATCGTCCAGCAAGCCTACAAAGGAATACTCACCCTCGGTGGTGAGCGTCATGGAATTGTTGATGGAGAAGGGTTGGTGATGATCACGACGACGAATCCCCTCTCCGGAGCCCCAAACGGACTCCAGATCGGAGCTCCCGAGGAAGAACATCAACTGGCAGCGGCCTTGTCTCGTAAAACACGATGAAACTTCTTCTTTTTTTTCTCAGGGAATAGGAATTTATAGGCTTGGAAGTAGGGTCAACGGAGCCACGTGGGCCCCACAAGGCATCGGGCGCGCCCTAGGGGGGTGGGCGCGACCTGTTGCCTTGTGGGCAACTGGTGGCCCCCTCCGGTGGATCTTCGCTCCAGTATTTTTTTATATTCCATAAAAAAATTCCAGAAAGTTTCGTCCAATTTCGTGAACTTTTATTTCTGCACAAAAACAACACCATGGTAGTTTTGGTGAAAACAGTGTCAGTCCGGGTTAGTTTAATTCAAATCATGCAAATTAGAGCCCCAAAACAAGAGCAAAAGTGTTTGGAAAAGTAGATACGTTTGGGACGTATCAACGACTCATCAAAAATGGTGGCGAACCCTCAGGGTCTCGACCCTGACTCGTAGCGAGTCGCTCGGCGACGCGATCGCTGCTCGCGCGGAGCGTGAGGCGGCACCCGAGGTTGCGGCTCCCGGGCCACCCTCCCACTGCGCATGCCGCAAATGACAGCCTCGGCGCCCATGAGTACGTCCTCCAACCGCGATGCGGCGGAACACTGAGGCTGGCGATGCCCCCAGGCGAATGACGCGGCCCTCGGCTCGCATCCCGCAGGTTTGTGGCTCCTGAGGCAACGGCCCTAAGAAGCATCGCCCTCCGGCATACATGTGGCAACGAAACCAATGGCCTGAACACTCCTTCCATCCCAAGAGGCGGCTGCTGCCTCCGGCGTGGTTCCCCGCGGCGAAGAAGACATCGGGCGCTGGCCGTCGAGCCATACCGGCGATGAGGCGGTTACTGGATTTCTCCTTGTAGAAATCGCTCGGAAAAAAACCTCATCTCTTCCCTATTTTGCACGAAGTTCCCTGTATTTGCAGAATTTGCTAAATAGGATGAAACAGTGGTCCAGGCCGATTTTGCACAATACCCTTCTATTTTTGGGATTTCGCAAATTGGTCATGTTAATAGTCTATTTACTAGTATCGATATGTTTTAGACCATGTTAAATACTGTGTTTCTATAGAGTGCCTTCTATTCCAGAACATATGTGTGATGTATATTTCCATGTCTTGCATGTTTAAATTATGTATCCACTATTTACAATTGAGATTTATCTTAATTTCTTGCAAATACAAATCAATTCATCTTAATTAAGCCATTTGGCTTAATACGAGCAAGAATTGATATGCAAAATTCAAAGTGATATTCTTCAAATTGATGTTTGGGATCACAAGGTAGTCATATAGATCTACTACCTATGTAGATTATCGATGACTAATGTTGAAGCCTACATTATGTCATTTCAACATTATGATTGCTTTACAAAGTGCTCTCCCATAGATTGTACTAAATCATGACATAAGTTATTACGAGTGAGTATCTACTGATTTCATCAGATTATACTCCCTAGTGATGCAAGATCTACTCCATTTTGGAGATGATCTTCATGGTGTCATACTTAGAAATTTGAGATTCACACTAATGGTTTCAATCTAACTTCTTTAAATATCCATCAATTTTGCAAAATTTATAACAACACTAACCATGGTGGTCTTTAATTTGGTAATCGTAAATTAATTATCTCCGGTACCAATGGCTAGAGAATTTGAGGCATTCGCCCTCAATGGCCATCACTGACCTACCTCGGCCATGGACACCATGATCGCTCTTATGTCTCGTGGGATAATGAGTGAAATCGAAGACCGCAGGATTCATCTCTGGTCAGGATTGCACTGCTAACAGAAAAATGTTGTCTTATACATCATAAGGCATTATATTGATTCAGATCTCAGCATCTGGTTATTCTGTATCAGCAATTCCTGGGACACAATGAACCTCAAGGGCAAAGGTTTGAAGCTCACTTAAACCTTTAAACCTACATCGCCAACGGTGACAGGACCCTATGGGCACGGAGAATGTGATAGTTGAATATGCCTCAACCGACATGTTTGGATACTATGAATAGTCTCTCGGTCTCCTGAGTCGTCAATATATTTATGTCCATTTATGATGTTGTAAGAACAACATAAGTATTGTTGTCATCATATATTGTATATCACAATATATTGTATCAGCACTTTGCTACGAATAAATGTATATGTATTCTATATCTGGCAGTGATTTTCATATTGAAAATCTTCATGTCTATATATAGATTTATACGGGGGTGAATCTGATGAAAGATGATATGTGCACTGTGAACATATCCACCACGAACTCTATATTCAGGGAAGTGAAATGTTTCAACTCTCGTTGAGAGAAAGCATATACTTTAACTATTGCTACATGCGATGATGTAATTGTTGGCTCAACTTGAGTCATATTTACTATCCCTATGAGTACTTGAGTATAATCAAGGATGCTTTATCGTGTCCGAGTCAAATCGTACCCTACTGACCTATAGAGATATCCGTCAAAATAGTTTCTATAATGAAACTTACGATGACAACAAAGAGGAATATATTCTCTTTACTGACGTGGAGCATCCCATGGTCATCCCCATGGACCCATCACCAACACCTCAAGCTATACAAGGACCCATGACAAGAGCTCGTGCACGTGCTATTGGAAACGAGGTGACATCTCTCCTTTGCAACTCTTCCTTTGCTACTCTCGGAATTTCGATGCTACCTCTAGCAGAGACTTTGTGTATACTCAGGTACCTCGACCCTAACCGGAGCTCGGAGGCGCAAGAAGAAGAATCACTGGAAGACGAGGAATGAAGCACCAAGAAGAACACTCTGGCCAGCTCGGAACTTCCGGCCAGCCCAGAACTTCCAGCCCGCCCGGAACCTCTGGCCCACCATCGACCCAATGCCAACTCCAGGAGTGCAAACTCTCTGGATAGCCCGGTACCTGCCCGGACCCTCGTCTGGAACCTCCGGCCCCCGGAACTTCCAGCCCCTGCACCGCCCAGCCAAAGCAAATGGTGCCAACTCTCTATCCAGCCCGGAACCTGCCCGGAACGTCCGGTGCCCGGAACTTCCGGCCTGCCTGTTCGCAGCCACTCGGGCCCAAAGGCCCATGTACCCCTTTGCCCCTATTTCGACATAGACTATAAATAATCTTCTCCTACCTCGAGTTAGGGTTAGCTTATGTTTAGCATTGAGATTTGTTGAGCATAGCTCCATCTACTTTCCTCCTCTCTTTGGAGATGACCTCTCCTTGAGAAGATCCAAGTGGATGCCAAGGCCCCTTTGAAGGGAAGATCCCAAGGGATTTCAAGACCTCACCTCCTCCGGAGTGAGACGACTATCGGTTACGTGTATCTCCTTGTTTGACTTTGGATCTATGTACCTCTTGTGTTTGAGTGGATTTAGTGGATGTGTGATCGGAGATCGTGCTTGAGTTTCGTGTGTCTCTCTAGATTTTCTCCCTTTTCCCCTCCAAGTGTCACCTGTATCATCATGGTATCATGAGCCAGGTTGATTCACACCTTGGAGTCTCTCCCTCCACTTTCTAGCCGATTTTTGTTTCGTTTTGACCTAGTTTCAAAAATTCCCACAAAAAATAGCCCTACCAAATTTTCTTGAATTCGTTGGATTTAAGGAGATTTTGTTGATTTTGATCCGTGGATTTCGTTGTGGACGAGTGGATCTAGCTTCCATCCAACCAAATCCCACCAATTTTCTTTCTCCCCGTCAGATCTGGGTTTTTCCTCACGATTTTCCGCCCAAGTCCCTGATCTAGAAATTAGGGTTCGTCCCAATTTTCCCGACCCCCGGAACTTCCGGCCGCTCCCGGACCCTCTGGCCTCCGGAACATCCGGCCTGCCCAGACCTTCCGGCCTTAGCAGAAAATTTCGATTCCACCAATTTGGGGTTTCTTTTCACCTCATTTTTTTCCACCATTCCTTCCGCAACCACCGCCATTTCTTCCGCAACCCATTTGCATTTGAGATTTTGAGTCGCGAGCATCGCCACTTCCTAAGGTGTTTCGGCTAATTAGGAGTGGTTCTTCATCGACATCGCCGCTCATCATCGCCCGGAGCGTCGCCTACCACCTCTACATTGACACTACACCGTAAGCAAGGACGGTAACCGCGACGACTCTCGTGACATATACCCTTTCCATTGAATTGTTACCCCGAGCCTATTTGCGTTACTTGCCTATCGAGACTAGCCATTGAGTATTGTCGGGCTACGCTACTTCTACACTTTAGTGATACATACTCCGCATAGCTCCAATTGCGTGCATATATCATAGTATCATCTTTTGTGTTCTAATAGTGCCCACATACATAATTGCTATCTTGGTATGCATGTCCCGCATTGTGACCATACAAAACATCATCCCAAAAAGAAAGAGAAGAAAAGCTTTTAAACAAGAGCAAAAGAGCAAAAGAGCAATAGCATCAGCAATTTTGCATATCATACTTGATCATCTTGGATCACTTGAGCGAGTGACACGTGCCTCATGCATACATAGCAAGTCAGGAATAGGAAGCCAACATGTTTTGTTTCTTATAGGTTGTGCACAAGTTCGTATCACGCCCATTTGAGCAATCGTGCTAGCGTCTCTCTAGTGCTGTGCAATGCAAGCGTTTTTCCGTGGATTCCACATTTCGGCTCATCCTTGGTTGCACGACCCCACTTATCTATCCATGTGTGTGTTTCCGCGTATACTCATTGCTATTGATCTACATTGTCTTACTTGCGAATTTGCGAATCTTTTTCAACATTATTGAATCTTATCTTTCGGATTGCTTGAAATTTGTGCCACTATCATAACCAAGCTACTCCATAAGCCTTATTTGTGTAGGTGTGAGAAGAACGATCTTCGGTACCAATTCTACGACTTCCACATTTGCACATTGAGTGATCCTTGATCCATTTTCAAACTTGTGGAACGGTAATTGATATTGTCATCTCATCCACTTATATATACTTGGGTGTTATGGATAGGCCAAGCATCCACAACCCGGCCTTTGAGGAGCAAGAGGACGATGCAACCGCTTGCGTCACCAAGCTACAATTCTTCGGAGCGCAAAAGGCAATGCGTCAATCGCACGACGTTTTGAACGACCGCATCGAGCACCTCGCCACCGACGTACGCGAATCCAAAGTGCGAACAAGGGACTACCTTGACACCAAGCTCTCAAGCCAAATGGAGGAATTTCGCGCCTTGATGGTCAAGCGCGCTTCTTCTACATCTACATCGTCAAGACGGCGCCACTCAAGTCACCACTCATCGGATTACTCTTCAGGCAAGAGTCCACCTCGAGCACGTCCTCATCACCGGGATGACCGCTCCGGCCCAAGTTCACACCAAGATCGCCAACGTCAAGCTTCAGAGAATCCCTTCCATGGCAATGGACTACAAGATCGACTTTGCGAGCGTGCTCGGCGTCACCAACAAGAACAAGAAGCATTGGAACAAGAACGCCAACAACAACGCCGTGAAGAAGAACTACGCCTCCGCGAATAACAAGCGCTCGAAGCCCAACATGCACTCCGTGACGCAACTCGTGCTTTGGAGGAACGCAATCGTCAAGCACATCAAGAACAAGAAGAACTTCACTGTGAATGACAAGAAGACGCCAAACGCCAAGAGGAGCACCAAGAAATGCGGAACCGAGTGCGTGGACCTCGTCACCGTCCTCAAGCTCATCACGACGAATCCGAGGACGAAGATGAACAAGGGCAAGAACATCGTCAACCAGCCCACGACAATGAGGCTCCACCTCCAAGACAAGGATTCCGGCCTCACCACCACAACGATGAACAACGCTTTGGCAAGCTCAAATTCACAATGCCAAAGTTCTCCGGAAGCAATGATCCCGAAGATTACCTCTCATGGGCGCTCAAAGTTGACAAGATTTTCCGTCTCCACAAATATGACGAAGAGAAGAAAATAGCCATGGTTTCACTCAAGTTCCAAGACTACGTTCTCATTTGGTGTGAACAAGTGATTGCGCAAGGAAGAGAAAGAGGTGAACCTCCTATCACCACTTGGGCCCAAATGAAGGATCTCATGAGAGCTCACTTTGTGCCAACACACTACAACCGGGATCTCTTCAAGAAGCTATAACAACTCAAGCAAGGCACCAAGTCGGTAGAAGAGTACTATCAAGAGATGGAAATCGCAATGATCCGCGCAAATGTCAAGGAAGATGACGAGCAAACAATGACACGTTTCTTGAATGGCCTCAACTACCAAGTCAAGAAAATCGCGGACTTCCAACCATACTCCAACTTACTTGAGCTAGTGCATCAAGCGACAAAGGCGGAACGCCAAGTGCAAGATGACTACAAGTACTCCAAGTTCTCTTCGAAGACCTACGGGTCAAGTGCTCAAGCTTCTCTGGCCACGACGCCTTCAACTATGAAACCTCCAAACACTACCGGCGACAAGTCAAGCTACACGGACAAGATGACTTCGTCAAGCCGACCTCCTACAAGCAACTACAAATCGAGAGCTTCATCGTCTACACCAACACTTGATGCTACTGCTAAATCAAGCTCCATCAAGTGTTTCACGTGCCAAGGCCGAGGCCACAAGACTTACGAGTGTCCAACAAAATGCACCATGATCCTTCAAGACGATGGCACCTATGACTCTATGAGTGATGGCGAGATAGAAGCATTGGAGCACGTGGCCATGCATCATCAAATCAATGAAGATGAAGATTCACAAATCTTTTGCGACAACGATCCGAGCCCCGCTCTCGTTGTCTCCAAGGTTTTGACGCTTCAACAAGAAGAAGACGAGGAACAACGTTGCCACATCTTCCATACCAAGGCGGGCATCCAAGGAAAATCCGTCAAGGTCATCATCAACGGCAGAAGTTGCCACAATTTGGCAAGTGAGGACCTTTGTCCCAAGCTCAAATTGGTCAAGAAGAAGCACCCTCGCCCCTACAAGGTCCAATGGCTAAGTGATTCCGGCACTCTCCAAGTTGAACACACCGTGCAAGTTGCCTTCAAGATAGGCGCTTATGAAGAAACCTTGGAGTGTGATGTGGTTCCGATGTCTATTTGCCACCTTCTCATTGGTAGACCTTGGCAGTTCGACCGTGGCGTCATCCCCAATGGTAGGACCAATCACTATAGCTTCAAGATGAAGGGCAAGCAATACGTACTTCGACCAATGACTCCAACTCAAGTCATCACCGACAAGCATGCTTCATCCCATCGTGGAGACAAAAGTGATAGAGCGATCCAGCTAAAAGGGAGTGAGCGCCACAAGCCAAATTTGAGTGACTCCACGATGAGGGACATGAGAGATATAGTTCTTTTAGCCACCAAAAGAGACTTGAGGGATGTGCGTGAGAGCCCATCGACCATTCTTCACTATGTACTTGTGTGCAAAGATGACGTCGTACGGACTAATCCTTCACAACATATTCCTCTTGTGTTATCTCATTTGTTGCAGGAATTCCAAGATGTTTTCCCCGATGAGCTACCTCCGGGACTACCACCAAAACGAGGGATCGAACACCGCATCGACCTCATACCCGGAGCACCGCTTCCTAACAAGGCACCCTACCGCGTCAACCCCGAAGAAATAAAGGAGATACAAAGGCAAGTCCAAAAAAATCCTAGATAAAGGGCATGTATGTGAGAGTTTGAGTCCTTGTGCGGTCCCGGTGATACTAGTACCTAAGAAAGATGGTAGTATGCGCATGTGTTCCGATTGCCGCCCTATAAACGCTATAACCATTAGATATCACCACCCTTTTCCTCGCCTAGATGATATGCTAGATGAACTTAGTGGTGCCGCTATATTTTCCAAGATTGACTTAAAAAGTGGTTACTATCAAATACGCATACAAGAGGGTGATGAATGGTAAACGGCGTTCAAGACTAAGTTTGGTCTCTATGAATGGCTAGTGATGCCCATGGGCTTATCCAAAGCTCCAGGTACATTTATGCGTGTCATGCATTATGTCTTATGACCCCTCATTGGATATTGTGTTGTGGTCTATTTTGATGACATTCTTGTCTTTAGCAAGTCTCTTGACGAGCATGCTACTATGTTAGAGAAGTCCTGCAAATTCTTAGCAAAGAACAACTTTATGCAAACATGGAAAAATGCACTTTTGGTGTTGACAAGGTCGTTTTCCTAGGATTTGTGGTATCTTCTAAGGGTGTTAATGTGGATGAAACTAAAGTTGATGCTGTTAAAGCTTGGCTTACACCCACAAATTTGCAACAAGTGTGTAGTTTCCTAGGACTAGCTGGTTTCTATCATCGTTTTGTCAAGGACTTTAGCACTATTGCATCTCCTCTACATTCTTTGGGGACCTTCCCAAGACACCGCATTCCATGAGATTAAAAATTTGCTTACTCATGCACCATTGCTTGCTTTACCCAACTTTGGTAAAACATTCGAAGTGCATTGTGACTCTAGTAGTAATGGCATAGGTGCTGTGCTAATGCAAGAGAAGCGCCCAATTGCGTATTTTAGTGAGAAACTCTCCAGCGCTCAACTTAACTATCCAATATATGATAAAGAGTTGTATGCTTTGGTGAGAGTTTTACATGTTTGCGAGCATTATCTACGACCTCGTGAGTTTGTCCTTCATACCGATCATGAAACTCTCAAGTACCTTAAGGGTTAAACTAAGTTGAACAAACGGCATGCCAAATGGAGTGAATTCATTGAGTCTTTTCCTTATTTCATCAAATACATTAAGGGTAAAGAAAATGTTGAGGCGGATGCTCTTTCCCGCAAATGCATGCTAGTTACCCAACTTGAACTAAATGTCATTGGTTTTGAGCATATCAAAGATTTGTCTGAGCATGATGTTTCCTTAGCTATTCCATATGCTAAGTGCCAAGTGAAACCTTGTTGGGAGAACTACTACATGAAAGATGGCTATCTTATGCGTGCTAACAAACTTTGTATACCCGAGTCCTCTCTTCGTTTGTTGCTTTTGCAAGAGGCTCACGGTGGAGGACTTATGGGTCACTTTGGACGCGACAAGACGTATGCCACACTATCCAATAAGTACTTTTGGCCAAAGATGTTTCGTGATGTTGCACGCTTCACCAACCGCTGCTCTACATGCCGCAAAGCTAAGTCTAAAGCTCAATCCCATGGTCTTTACATGCCTCTTCCTAAAACTTTCCAACCTTGGGAAGATTAGTATGGATTTTGTGCTTGGTTTGCCACAAACAAAAAATGGCCATGATTCCATTTTTGTCGTTGTGGATCGCTTTTCCAAGATGGCTCATTTCATTCCTTGTCATAAGATCGACGATGCTTCACATATGGCAAATCTCTTTTGTAGGGACATCTTGCGACTACATGGCGTCCCCAAGACCATTGTCTTGGATCGCGACGTCAAGTTCCTAAGCTACTTTTGGAAGACTCTATGCGCCAAGCTCGGAATCAAGCTACTATTCTCTTCGACCTATCATCCACAAACCGATGGCCAAACGGAGGTGACGAACCGGATGCTATCTACTCTCCTACGTGTGTTGATTAAGAAGAACATCAAGGAATGGGAAGAATGCCTCCCCATTGCCAAGTACGCCTACAATCGCGCACGTCACTCCACCATCGGTAAGTCTTCTTTCAAACTGGTCTATGGTTTCAACCCTTTGTCCCCATTGGACATCCTTCCTCTACCACTCCAAGAGCGCGTCAATATGGACGCAAGTGCAAGGGCAAGTTACATCAAGAAGATGCACGAGGATACAAGGAGCACGATCACACGTCAAGTGGAACGCGTCACCAACAAGCGCAACCTCAACAAGCACCCCATGCTGTTCAAGACCGGAGATCTTGTGTGGCTATACCTACGCAAGGAACGCTTCCCCACCGAGCGCAATTCCAAGTTACTTCCTCGAGCCGACGGACCTTTCAACATGTTGGCACGCTACAACAAAAATGCGTACAAGATCAACATTCCACGCGACAAATACAATGTGAGCGACATCTTCAACATCAAGGACCTTTCTCCTTTCCATGGTGATGAAGATCTTGATCCGAGGATGGATCTTCCCCAAGGGGGGGGGGAGATGATGCGGAGCATCCCATGGTCATCCCCATGGACCCATCACCAACACCTCAAGTTATACAAGGACCCATGACAAGAGCTCGTGCACGTGCTATTGGAAAGGAGGTGACATCTCTCCTTTGCAACTCTTTCTTTGATACTTTTGGAACTTCGATGCTACCTCCAGCAGAGACTCTGTGTATACTCAGGTACCTCGACCCGAACCGGAGCTCGGAGGAGCAAGAAGAAGAACCGCTGGAAGAAGAGGAATCAAGCACCAAGAAGAATACTCTGGCCAGCCCGGAACTTCCGGCCCACCATCTGTTGGGGAACGTAGTAATAATTCAAAATTTTCCTACGTGTCACCAAGATCAATCTAGGAGATGCTAGCAACGAGAGAGAGGGAGTGCATCTTCATACCCTTGAAGATCGCTAAGCGGAAGCGTTACAAAGAACGCGGTTGATGGAGTCGTACTCGCGGCGATTCAAATCGCGGAAGATCCGATCCAAGCGCCGAACGGACGGCGCCTCCGCGTTCAACACACGTACAACCCGGGGACGTCTCCTCCTTCTTGATCTAGCAAGGGGGGAAGGAGAAGTTGAGGGAGAGCTCTGGCAGCACGACGGCGTGGTGGCGGTGGAGCTCATGGTTCTCCGGCAGAGCTTCGCTAAGCGCTACGGAGGAGGAGAAGGTGTAGGAAGGGGGAAGGGCTGCGCCAGGGGAAGGGTGTGCGGCTGCCCTCCCACCCCCCCACTATTTATAGGGGGAAGAGGAGAGGGGGCCGTCCCCCCTAGATCCATCTAGAGGGGGGGGCGGCGGCCCCCCCTAGGGTTTCCAACCCTAGGCGCCTTGGGCCCTTGGGGGGGGCGGCGGCCCCCCTAGGGTTTCCAACCCTAGGCGCCTTGGGCCCTTGGGGGGGGCGCACCAGCCCACTAAGGGGCTGGTTCCCACCCAACTACAGCCCATTAGGTCCTCCGGGGCAGGTGGACCCCCGGAACCCCTTTGGTGGTCCCGGTACAATACCGATAAACCCCGAAACCTTTCCGGTGACTGAAACTGGACTTCCCATATATAAATCTTCACCTCCGGACCATTCCGGAACTCCTCGTGACGTCCGGGATCTCATCCGGGACTCCGAATAACTTTTGGTAACCACATACAATTCCCATTACAACTCTAGCGTCACTGAACCTTAAGTGTGTAGACCCTACGGGTTCGGGAACCATGCAGTCATGACCGAGACACCTCTCCGGCCAATAACCAATAGTGGGATCTGGATACCCATATTGGCTCCCACATGTTCCACGATGATCTCATCGGATGAACCACAATGTCGGGGATTCAATTAATCCCGTATACAATTCCCTTTGTCCATCGGTATGTTACTTGCCCGAGATTCGATCGTCGGTATCCCTATACCTTGTTCAATCTCGTTACCGGCAAGTCTGTTTACTCGTTCCGTAACACATGATCCCGTGACTAACTCCTTAGTCACATTGAGCTTATTATGATGATGTATTACCGAGTGGGCCCAGAGATACCTCTCCGTCACACGGAGTGACAAATCCCAGTCTCGATTCGTGCCAACCCAACAGACACTTTCGGAGACACATGTAGTGCACCTTTATAGTCACCCAGTTACGTTGTGACGTTTGATACACCCAAAGCATTCCTACGGTATCCGGGAGTTGCACAATCTCACGGTCTAAGGAAATGATACTTGACATTAGAAAAGCTCTAGCAGACGAACTACACGATCTTGTGCTATGCTTAGGATTGGGTCTTGTCCATCACATCATTCTCCTAATGATGTGATCCCGTTATCAACGACATCCAATGTCCATGGCCAGGAAACCATGACCATCTATTGATCAACGAGCTAGTCATCTAGAGGCTCACTAGGGACATGGTGTGGTCTATGTATTCACACATGTATTACGGTTTCCGGCTAATACAATTATAGCATGAACAATAGACAATTATCATGAACAAGGAAATATAATAATAACCATTTTATTATTGCCTCTAGGGCATATTTCCAATAGTCTCCCACTTGCACTAGAGTCAATAATCTAGTTACATTGTGATGAATCGAACACCCATAGAGTTCTGGTGCTGATCATGTTTCGCTCGTGAAAGAGGTTTAGTCAACGGATCTGCGACATTCAGATCCGTATGTACTTTACAAATATCTATATCTCCATCCTGAATGTAACCACGAATGGAGTTGAAGCGGCGCTTGATGTGCTTGGTCTTCTTGTGAAACCTGGGCTCCTTGGCAATGGAAATAGCTCCAGTGTTGTCACAGAAGAGAGTCATCGGGCCCGACGCATTGGGAATCACTCCTAGGTCGGTGATGAACTCCTTCATCCAGACTCCGCTTCACATGTAGATGCCGCCACGACGCTTTGCTTGCAACTGCACCAGCTGACTACCCCACCATTCAAAATATACACGTATCCGGTTTGTGACTTGGAGTCATCCGGATCCGTGTCGAAGCTAGCATCGACGTAACCCTTTACGACGAGCTCTTCGGCACCTCCATAAACGAGAAACATATCCTTAGTCCTTTTCAGGTACTTAAGGATATTCTTGACCGCTGCCAGTGTTCCAATCCGGGATCACTTTGGGACCTCCCTACCAAACTTATGGCAAGGTTCACATCAGGTCTGGTACACAGCATGGCATACATAATAGAGCATATGGCTGAGGCATAGGGGATGACACTCATCTTTTCTCTATCTTCTGCCGAGGTCGGGCATTGAGCTGTGCTCAATCTCACACCTTGCAATACAGGCAAGAATCCCTTCTTGGACTGTTCCATATTGAACTTCTTCAATATCTTGTCAAGGTATGTGCTTTGTGAAAGACCAATGAGGCGTCTCGATCTATCTCTATAGATCTTGATGCCTAATATGTAAGCAGCTTCTCCAAGGTCCTTCATTGAAAAACACTTATTCAAGTAGGCCTTTATGCTTTCCAAAAGTTCTATATCATTTCCCATCAACAATATGTCATCCACATATAAAATGAGAAATGCTACAGAGCTCCCACTCACTTTCTTGTAAATACAGGCTTCTCCATAAGTCTGTATAAACCCAAACGCTTTGATCACCTCATCAAAGCGAATGTTCCAACTCCGAGATGCTTGCACCAGCCCATAGATGGAGCGCTGGAGCTTGCATACCTTGTCAGCATTCTTAGGATCGACAAAACCTTCCGGCTGCATCATATACATTTCTTCCTTAAGGAAACCGCTAAGGAATGCCGTTTTGACGTCCATTTGCCAGATCTCATAATTATAAAATGCGGCAACTGCTAACATGATTCGGACGGACTTCAGCATCGCTACGGGTGAGAAAGTCTCATCGTAGTCAACTCCTTGAACTTGTCGATAACCCTTAGCGACAAGCCGAGCGTTATAGACGGTCACATTACCATCCGCGTCAGTCTTCTTCTTAAAGATCCATTTATTTTCTATGGCTCGCCGATCATCTGGCAAGTCCACCAAAGTCCATACTTTGTTCTCATACATGGATCCTATCTCGGATTTCATGGCTTCAAGCCATTTGTTGGAATCTGGGCCCGCCATGGCTTCTTCTTAGTTCGAGGGTTCACCGTTGTCTAACAACATGATTTCCAGGACAGGGTTGCCATACCACTCTGGTGCGGAACGTGTCCTCATGGACCTACGAAGTTCAGTAGTAACTTGATCAGAAGTTTCATGATCATCATCATTAACTTCCTATCTAGTCGGTGCAGGCACCACAGAAACATTCTCCTGCGCTGCGCTACTTTCCGGTTCGAGAGGGGGTACAATTACCTCATCAAGTTCTACTTTCCTCCCACTTACTTCTTTCGAGAGAAACTCTTTCTCTAGAAAGGATCCATTCTTGGCAACAAAGATCTTGCCTTCGGATCTTAGGTAGAAGGTATACCCAATAGTTTCCTTAGGGTATCCTATGAAGACGCACCTTTCCGATTTGGGTTTGAGCTTTTCAGATAGAAGTTTCTTGACATAAGCATCGCATCCCCAAACTTTCAGAAATGACAACTTAGGTTTCTTCCCAAACCATAATTCATACGGTGTCGTCTCAACGGATTTAGACGGTGCCCTATTTAAAGTGAATGCGGCAGTCTCTAATGCATATCCCCAAAATGATAGCGGTAAATCAGTAAGAGACATCATAGATCGCACCATATCCAATAGAGTGCGATTACGATGTTCGGACACACCATTACGCTGAGGTGTGCCAGGCGGCGTGAGTTGTGAAACAATTCCACATTTCCTTAAGTGCGTGCCAAACTCGTGACTCAAATATTCTCCTCCACGATCAGATCGTAAGAACTTTATTTTCTTGTCACGTTGATTCTCTACCTCACTCTGAAATTCCTTGAACTTTTCAAAGGTCTCAGACTTGTGTTTCATCAAGTAGACATACCCATATCTGCTTAAGTCATCAGTGAGGGTGAGAACATAACGATAGCCACCGCGAGCCTCAACGCTCATCGGTCCACATACATCGGTATATATTATTTCCAACAAGCTGGTTCCTCACTCCATTGTTCCGGAGAACGGAGTCTTAGTCATCTTGCCCATGAGGCATGGTTCGCACGTGTCAAATGATTCATAATCAAGAGACTCCAAAAGTCCATCTGCATGGAGTTTCTTCATGCGTTTGACACCAATATGACCAAGGCGGCAGTGCCACAAGTATGTGGGACTATCATTATCAACCTTACATCGTTTGGCATTCACACTATGAATATGTGTAACATCACGTTCGAGATTCAATAAAAATAAACCATTGACCAGCGGGGCATGACCATAAAACATATCTCTCATATAAATAGAACAACCATTATTCTCGGATTTAAATGAGTAGCCATCTCGCATCAAAAGAGATCCAGATACAATGTTCATGCTCAAAGCTGGTACTAAATAACAATTATTGAGGTTTAAAACTAATCCCGAAGGTAGATGTAGAGGTAGCGTGCCGACGGCGATCACATCGACCTTGGAACCATTCCCGACGCGCATCGTCACCTCGTCCTTTGCCAGTCTCCGCTTATTCCGCAGCTCCTGTTTTGAGTTACAAATGTGAGCAACCGCACCGGTATCAAATACCCAGGAGCTACTACGAGCGCTGGTAAGGTACACATCAATAACATGTATATCATATATACCTTTGACGTTGCCGGCCTTCTTATCTGCTAAGTACTTGGGGCAGTTCCGCTTCCAGTGACCGGTTCCCTTGCAATAAAAGCACTCAGTCTCAGGCTTGGGTCCATTCTTGGGCTTCTTCCCGGCAACTGATTTACCGGGCGCGGCAACTGCTTTGCCGTCCTTCTTTAAGTTCTTCTTACCCTTGCCTTTCTTGAAACTAGTGGTCGTATTCACCATCAACACTTGATGTTCCTTTTTGATTTCCACCTCCGCTGATTTCAGTATCGAATATAACTCAGGAATGGACTTCTCCATCCCTTGCATATTGTAGTTCATCACAAAGCTCTTGTAGCTAGGTGGAAGCGACTGGAGTATTCTGTCAATAACCGAGTCATCCGGAAGATTAACTCCCAGCTGAGACAAGCGGTTGTGCAACCCAGACATTTTGAGTATGTGCTCGCTGACAGAACTATTTTCCTCCATCTTACAACTGAAGAACTTGCCGGAGACTTCATATCTCTCGACCCTGGCATGAGCTTGGAAAACCATTCTCAGCTCTTGGAACATCTCATATGCTTCGTGTTGCTCAAAACGCTTTTGGAGCCCTGGTTCTAAGCTGTAAAGCATGCCGCACTGAACCAGGGAGTAATCGTCACTACGCGACTGCCAGGCGTTCATAACGTCTTGAGTTGCTGGGAAAACGGGTGCGTCACCTAGCGGTGCATCAAGGACATATAATTTCTTGGAAGCTATGAGGATGATCCTCAAGTTACGGACCCAGTCCGTATAGTTGCTTCCATCGTCTTTCAGCTTGGTTTTCTCTAGGAACGCGTTGAAGTTGAGGGCAACATTAGCGTGGGCCATTGGATCTACAAGATAGATTGTAAAGACAATATTAGACTAAGTTCATGATAATTAAGTTCATCTAATCAAATTATTTAATGAACTCCCACTCAGATAGACATCCCTCTAGTCATCTAAGTGATACATGATCCACATCGACTAGGCCGTGTCCGATCATCACGTGAGACGGACTAGTCATCAATGGTGAACAAATCCATGTTGATCGCATCTACTATACGACTCATGTTCGACCTTTCGGTCTCTCGTGTTTCGAGGCCATGTCTGTACATGCTAGGCTCGTCAAGTCAACCTAAGTGTTTCGCGTGTGTAAATCTGGCTTACACCCGTTGTATGAGAACGTTAGAATCTATCACACCCGATCATCACGTGGTGCTTCGAAACAACGATCCTTCGCAACGGTGCACACTTAGGGGGAACACATTTCTTGAAATTTTAGTGAGGGATCATCTTATTTATGCTACCGTCGTTCTAAGCAAATAAGATGTAAAAACATGATAAACATCACATGCAAATCATAAAGTGACATCATATGGCCAATATCATCTTGCGCCTTTGATCTCCATCTTAGGGGCGCGGCATGATCACCATCGTCACCGGCACGACACCATGATCTCCATCATCATGATCTCCATCATCGTGTCTTCATGAAGTTGTCTCGCCAACTATTACTTCTACTACTATGGCTAACGGTTAGCAATAAAGTAAAGTAATTACATGGCGTTTTTGATTGACACGCAGATCATACAATAAATTAAGACAACTCCTATGGCTCCTGCCGGTTGTCATACTTATCGACATGCAAGTCGTGATTCCTATTACAAGAACATGATCAATCTCATACATCACATCCTTTTGGCCATATCACATCACATAGCATACCCTGCAAAAACAAGTTAGACGTCCTCTAATTGTTGTTGCAAGTTTTACGTGGCTGCTATGGGTTTCTAGCAAGAACGTTTCTTACCTACGCAAAAGCCACAACGGTGATATGCCAATTGCTATTTACCCTTCATAAGGACCCTCTTCATCGAATCCGATCCGACTAAAGTGGGAGAGACAGACACCCGCTAGCCACCTTATGCAACAAGTGCATGTCAGGCGGTGGAACCAGTCTCACGTAAGCGTACGTGTAAAGTCGGTCCGGGCCGCTTCATCCCACAATACCGCCGAATCAAGATAGGACTAGTAACGGCAAGCAAATTGACCAAATCATCGCCCACAACTACTTGTGTTCTACTCGTGCATAGAATCTACGCATAGATCTAGCTCATGATGCCACTGTTGGGGAACGTAGTAATAATTCAAAATTTTCCTATGTGTCACCAAGATCAATCTAGGAGATGCTAGCAACGAGAGAGAGGGAGTGCATCTTCATACCCTTGAAGATCGCTAAGCGGAAGCATTACAAAGAACGCGGTTGATGGAGTCGTACTCGCGGCGATTCAAATCGCGGAAGATCCGATCCAAGCGCCGAACGGACGGCGCCTCCGCGTTCAACACACGTACAGCCCGGGGACGTCTCCTCCTTCTTGATCCAGCAAGGGGGGAAGGAGAAGTTGAGGGAGAGCTCCGGCAGCACGACGGCGTGGTGGCGGTGGAGCTCGTGGTTCTCCGAAAAAGCTTCGCTAAGCGCTACGGAGGAGGAGAAGGTGTAGGAAGGGGGAAGGGCTGCGCCAGGGGAAGGGTGTGCGGCTACCCTCCCACCCCCCACTATTTATAGGGGGAAGGGGAGAGGGGGCCGGCCCCCCTAGATCCATCTAGAGGGGGGGGCGCCCCCCCTAGGGTTTCCAACCCTAGGCGCCTTGGGCCCTTGGGGGGGCGGCGGCCCCCCTAGGGTTTCCAACCCTAGGCGCCTTGGGCCCTTGGGGGGGGCGCACCAGCCCACTAAGGGGCTGGTTCCCACCCAACTACAGCCCATTAGGTCCTTCGGGGCAGGTGGACCCTCCCGGTGGAACCCCGGAACCCCTTCGGTGGTCCCGGTACAATACCGATAAACCCCGAAACCTTTCCGGTGACTGAAACTGGACTTCCCATATATAAATCTTCACCTCCGGACCATTCCGGAACTCCTCGGGACGTCCGGGATCTCATCCGGGACTCCGAACAACTTTCGGTAACCACATACAATTCCCATTACAACTCTAGCATCACCGAACCTTAAGTGTGTAGACCCTACGGGTTCGGGAACCATGCAGTCATGACCGAGACACCTCTCCGGCCAATAACCAATAGTGGGATCTGGATACCCATATTGGCTCCCACATGTTCCACGATGATCTCATCGGATGAACCACGATGTCGGGGATTCAATTAATCCCGTATACATTTCCCTTTGTCCATCGGTATGTTACTTGCCCGAGATTCGATCGTCGGTATCCCTATACCTTGTTCAATCTCGTTACCGGCAAGTCTCTTTACTCGTTCTGTAACACATGATCCCGTTGAAAGGACGTGGATGTCGCCTAGAGGGGGGGTGAATAGGCGCTTTAAAATAATTACGGTTTAGGCTTGAACAAATGCGGAATAAAACTAACGTTTAATATGTCAAGCACAAAACCTAAAACAACTAGGCTCACCTATGTGCACCAACAACTTATGCTAAGCAAGATAGACAACTAAGTGATAGCAAGATATATAACAAGAAACAATATGGCTATCACAAAGTAAAGTGCATAAGTAAAGGGCTCGGGTCACTACTAGAAAAAGCCCTATTAGTGGCGCACCTGTTTTCGTTAGTAATGGCGCACTATAGGTGCGCCACTATTAACACGCCACTAGTAACAGATAGTAATGGCGCACCTCTGGTGCGCCATTAGTAATCCAGATAGTAGTGGCGCACCACCAGGTGCGCCACTACTAACCCTTAGGTGCTCCACTGGTATTCCCTCTAGGTGCGCCACTAATAGCCTTATAGGTGCGCCACTAGTAATAAAGGAAGGTGCGCCACTAATAAGGGCTGAAATGCGCCACTAGTAATGTATTTGGAAAACAAAAAAAATCCAAATTTACAGAAAATAACCTATAAGGAAAAATAATTTAAAAACAAAAAATGAAATAGAATCATAATTTTTATTATAATAAGAATATTACAATGTCTTTACAAGTATCCAATAAAAGAAAAATTACAAGGAAATAAAAGAAAATTCTAAAACTAATCTTCTAGTAATCTTTTCTTCTTTTTCTTTACTTTATCCCTGCAAAGAATGATAGAAATATGTGAGAATGAACATTGCAGAGAAGTGAAATTGAGCAATTATTTGCATCCGACATCGAAGATCTAAGATACCTTGAATCATAGACATGGGGCATTTCATGAAGCCAAGAAGGGCATTATCCATTCAGAACGATCATAATCAAAGTCAAATTGACACATTAATGCTTCTAAGCCTGCAAATAATAATATGTAATTCGTATAAAAAGGGGAGAATCTGATAGGAACATATCTGTTTATTTAACCAGAAGAACATATCTGGTATTGCCACAAAAAATATCAAAATAGCTAGCATTAGTTCAAACCGGACAATTGCTGTTATTTCTAAATTGCTGCAACTTCCTTCTATTGGTGCCTTGGGTGTGAGTAGGAAAAATGTTCAGTCTAAAAAGACATAAGATAAATGAGAGCAGAAAAATAGAGTAATATACAAATTACATGCACGCCTTATAGATATATACTGATCATATGCACAGTGGGAGACAACCATTTCATTAAATGTATACTGATGTGTTCTTCCAAATTTTCTGCAATAAATTCACTACTAATCTGAATTTCTTTGTTTTTGGAGAGAGAATTCATAACTAAAAAATTGGACATCATTGACACCAGCAGTTAAAGAGTGGCTCAGCATTCTTTAGCGATTCCTCCCTCATATGGATATCCTGTAGCGATGTAACAAACACCGTTAGAGCCACCAAATCAGCTATTTGATCGGGAGAGTTAAACACACCGCCTGACGCTGCTTTAGATATCACATGATTCTCCCTAGGCTTGCCATTTGATCATAAAGCCTAAATTTGAAAATGATCAGCGCTATTGACGTTTGAGTCCTAAAGCACCTTGCAATTCCTCAAATATTTTATTTTATCTCGTTTCCTAATTATGCTATGTGACTAATAGCATGGTGTGATAAGCTTGTAGAGTGCACGCTTATTTGACCTCATTCTACATCTTCGACTTACCTGCCCACCGTGGTACCTCCTCTCTCTCCTCCCTTTTGCTGCTCCCTGTTCTGATCAATCATACAAAAACCTAAAAGCCGGTATTACTTCAATCAAACATAAAACTATATGTATAAATATACTATCAATTTTACTGTAGCCGGTGTACAATGTTTTTTAGAACATAACTCTTGGGGTTAAGCTGGTCAAATGAGTGGATGAGATGAGTATCATAGCAACCTTTTACCTAGCGCTTTGTATTATGACAGGTTAGCACTCCTGATGGTTAATTGGTCTCTCATTTGAGCATCTTGATACTAAGTTACTAACACAATAGGTTGCAGAAAAGAATTAGAAAAAAGGAACAATCTAATGTACTGCTTCAGTATGTACAGGCGGTTGCCATGTCATGTTTGGTTGAGTTACAATCACGTTATTTGAGGGTTATTAAGTTGACAAGCATCAGCTTGGATTGAAACCGAAACTTCTGTGTGCATACTCACATCCTAGTCCTAGCACGAGCTTTCTGAAACCTCATGAGACAGACTAAACTACAGAACGACACCCAGGTGACCGTGGCGCATCTATACAATGAGCCTGTGGAGAGGGAGAAAGTAGGCAAATAAGCACCAGATTTTCTTTACAAGAGATCAAACAACAACAGGATGTTACTAAAGGAGTAAAGGTGAACTTAGTTTAGACCTCATCAATAGCAACGAGACCAAGAAGACCTCTGTTGTAGAGCTTTGTTAACTTTGCCTTGAAGCCAGATGTTGCAACTAACTCAGGAGTGACATACAGCAATTTTAAAGAAGGATTACCAGAATCGAGATCTTCATGTATCTGAGGAAAGAGCGTATATGTTTAATAAAACTTTGAAGTCAAAAGGAAAAGTAAGCATGCAGAAGTTGTTCACTCTTTAGATCCTAGACACCATGATCTAGTTCATGAATTCCAATTCTCAGAGAATTAATACTTCCTCCGATCCATATTATTTGTCGCTGATTTAGTACAGAGTACAACTTGTGCACCACCGGCTAGTGTATGAATTCATAGGGTCAAAATGTCAGTTGGGACAGTTAAAAGATACACCGAAAGCAATGCAACAACTGAGCATGTCTCACGAGAGCCTTATATCGCAGTGTGTAAAGACCCTTACCTTGTTTTTGTTAGCAGTTGTTTGTGTCGAAGAGAGAAATTCAGCTGGAATTCCTTTACTTTTCAAGCTGCTAACCTGATTCTCCTGTAAATTTTGCAGACCAAATGACTTTCAAAGCTATCCCAAGATTTAAGGGTAACAGAGAAAAAGTGGAAGGGGGGATAGTTAAACTTACCATTAGCGCTGATCAGCAGATTTTACATACAAGAAATCAAGAAACTGTTAGTATAAATCAAAAAGTATGTACATACATTCTTTTCAAGTAGTAGAACTTCTGAAACTGAAAGTATGGAAACTTGATGGGTCAATTCACCTATGAAGGGTGAGATGACAAGAACAACGCCTGCCTTCACTAGAGCAGGGATCTGGTAGCACATTGACTTGCCACCTCCAGTTGGCATCAAACAGAAGCAATCCCTTCCTGCAAATTTGTTGTTTGACAGAATAAACAAAGTAAATATTTGAAGTACTAATCTCATCGACATTCAGGGGGTTAAACACGAAAACAAAACACGAATGTGGAAACAGGGGCAGAGTGAGGACCTGAAAGAACAGCCTCTATGGCCTCTAGCTGCCTTCCTCGGAACTCCGAGTACCCAAAATACTGCTTCAAGACGCTCTCCAGCTCCTTGGGAGATTTCGTTCCATGCCTCGAGCCTGCCGACCCGCCTTTTAGGGGAAGTGCCTTCTTCATTTTCAGCTGTACCACCTAAAGCATCAGACTATCAGTATCAGAGGATCCATGAATGTGGCCTGATCATTTGGAGCATTTTAACTGCTGTAGCACACTGTGCTTAAACGCCCTTTGGTATAACAAAAATGATGATTTATATAGTCATGGCAAATCCGTTTGCAAATTCCTCGCATTGTACATCAAACCCAGGGCTCGTTCTTCCGATTGGCTGAAAAGTAAATCAGGCGAAACTAAGGCCGACAGTACCCTCCCCAGGCCTTCCTAATCAACCAGCCCGCGGTGCGCCATTGCCAAGCCAATCGAGATACCAATAAAATCGAAACGGAGGTGAACGGGGGAGGAGAGGGACCATAGGCGACGCGGGCAGTTGTCCAGGTGCGACTGGAAGGGGGGTTCTAGGGCTCGGGAACTGGGGGCGGAGGAGATGGCGGGAGCTGTACCTGCGGTTGAGCGGAGGCGAGGAGGCGGCGCCGGCGCGGGAAGCGAGCGCGGCTGGATCGTGACTGTGGCGCGCGGTGGGACCGAGGGAGGCCGGAGGAGAGGTCGGGGAGGCCGGGGACAGGCGGCGGCACACGGATCTGGTCGTGGGGAGGCCGCCGGCTGGCGGGCTCCAGGGGCGGCGCGGGGCTCGGCCGAGCTCGAGCTCGAGCCTTGGCCATGGCGGGCTCCTGCACGGGGAGAGAGAGGGAGGTGAGAGGAGGAGAGGAAGGAGAAGGGGCGCGGGGAGAGCCGGCGCGGGGGGTCGGCGCGGCGGCTCGGTTGCTGGCGGCGGTGGGCTGGGGGGGATGTGTGTGGGGGGTGGTGGGTGGTGGCTGCGAGATGAATAGGTGCATATCAATGGCGCACTTCGTGTAGGTGCGCCATTGTTACTTGAAATAGCAATGGCGCATCTATACGTAGTGCGCCATTGTTACCTGAAATAGCAATGGCGCATCTATACGTAGTGCGCCATTGATATGTCTAGGGGATGGGTCAAACCTTGGTCAAACTTAGTAGTGGCGCACCGTGGGTGTGGTGCGCCATTACTAGTTTTAACTAGTAATGGCGCACCACACCACGGTGCGCCACTGGTAAGTCTGGGGAGGGGGGTGTGCCCAGGAGAAACTTAGCAGTGGCGCACCACACACCAGGTGCGCCATTAGTAATATAAACATTAATGGCGCACCAATATTTGGTGCGCCACTGCTATATAGCAGTGGCGCACCACATACATGGTGCGCCATTAATGTCCATATTAGCTATAGCCGTTTCTCTAGTAGTGGGTAAGAGATAACCGAGGCACGCGGAGACGACGATGTATCCCGAAGTTCACACCCTTGCGGATGCTAATCTTCGTTTGGAGCGGTGTGGAGGCACAATGCTCCCCAAGAAGCCACTAGGGCCACCGTAATCTCCTCACGCCCTCGCACAATGCAAGATGCCGTGATTCCACTAAGGGACCCTTGAGGGCGGTCACCGAACCCGTACAAATGGCGACCCTTGGGGCGGTCACCAGTACCCGTACACTTTGGCAACCCTTGGGGGCGGTTCACCAGTACCCGTACAAATTGCTCGGGGCAATCTCCACAACCTAATTGGAGACCCCGACGCTTGCCCGGAGCTTTACACCACAATGATTGAGCTCCGAGGCACCACCAAGCCGTCAAGGGCGCCAAGGCACCCAAGAGGAACAAGCTCTAGGGTGCTCAAACACCCAAGAGTAATAAGCTTCTCAACTTCTCACTTCCACGTATCACCGTGGAGAACTCAAACCTATGCACCAAATGCAATGGCAAGGGCACACGGAGTGCCCAAGTCCTTCACACCCAAATCCCACCAAAGCAACTAATGCTAGGGAGGAAAATGAGAGGAAGAACGAAGAAGAACACGAAGAACTCCAAGATCTAGATCCAAGGGGTTCCCCTCACTTAGAGGAGAAAGTGATTGGTGGAAATGTGGATCTAGATCTCCTCTCTCTTTTCCCTCAAGAACTAGCAAGAATCATTGGAGGGATTGAGAGATAGCAAGCTTCAAGAGGTCAACAATGGTGGGGGAAAACTTGCTCAAAGGGATAAAATGCATTGGGGAAGAAGACCCCCTTTTATAGGGGGGAGAAAATCCAACCGTTATCTGCCCAGCCCGCAGTAAAGCGGTACTAAGTGAGGGGAACGATAGTGCCGCCTGAGCGGTACTACCGCTGCCTCAAGCGGTACTACCGCTTAGGGGTTTTAGACCAGGAGAGGCAGCAGTAGTAGAGGCAGCCAGGGCAGCAGTACCGTACAAAGCGGTACTACCGTACTAGTGCCGCTCTACTACCGCATCGGGTAAAAAGGAAACAGGAGCGTGCACTGAGGAAACCCCGCAAGCGGTAGTGGCGGCGGTAGTACGGGCGGTACTACCGTGCTACTGCCGTGAAATGCAAACCGGCAACAGAGAGCTGCACGCTCGGGGAAACTACAAGCGGTAGTGCCACGGTAGTACCCAGCGGTACTACCGCATAAGCGGTACTACCGTGGGCACAAGCGGTACTACCGCTTGGGTGCAGAGAAACTGCCCAAACACAACAGAAGGATACAATAAAACCTGAACTGCCATAACTTCTGCAAACGAGCTCCGAATTGAGCAAACCCAAGCTTGTTGGATTCTTAAGAAGAGACAGTATAAAAATTCCAATGGTATAGAGATGTGAAACCTCTATCAATGAAGAACCGGCAAAAACTCCAACATCGAAAACATCATAGAATATGCATAAGGACTCCGTTTTCGATGAACTTGAGCTTGTCATGAAGCTGACCATAAGCTCAAGAACCCACAAAGAGAAAAACCAACCAAGAACCAAGAAAGATGATGATGCCAAGAATGCAATGGTTTGAGCTCTCAACGAACGATACGATTAAGCTACTCACTTGAGAGCCCCCCTTGATAGAACGGCAATCTATCCTATAACCCAGTCTCCCAACTACCACTATGAGACCGGTAAAATAGAAAACCCTATCAAGGTCAAACCTTAGCCTTGCGCATAGTCCACTTGAGCTAGATGATGACGATCTTGACTTCCTCAAGATGGACCACCTTTCTTGATTGCGTTGGCTTGATGAAGACTAGTTGATTGCTCCCCCATACTCCACTATGGGTGAGCCACTCTTCGGCACATCTTCACAAGTCCATTATCACCACAATGGACGGCAAGCTTCAAGCATGATCTCTCCGTGATTCTTCACTTGAACTTGCACACTGCAACCTTGATCACGATCACCACTTGATGTCATCCTCCATGGGTTGTATGAGATCTTCCTCTTGACGCAAACCCATGGAAATATACCTAACCCCACAACGAACTCTCACGTAGACCATGGGTTAGTACACAAAGCGTAATGGACAATGCTTACCATACCATGGGATCACTTGATCCCACTTAGTACATCTTCTACGCTTTGTGTGTTGATCAACTTGAATCATTCATTGCCTTAATCTTGATCAACCTTGTGTCTTATCTTCTCTCTTCATAAAGATGATGTCTTGAAGGTAAACATGAATGCTCACACAATCTTCTTCTTCAAGACATGCTTGCAATAAGCTCAACTCCCACATGACCAATCTTTGGATAAACCTTGAATACCACCTTGGTCACCATATAAACTCCTTGAAACCAACAGATGGACTTCAATAAGTACCTATGGACAAATCCTTCAAATATAACTTAAGGCAACCATTAGTCCATAGGGACTGTCATCAATTACCCAAAACCACACATGGAGAAATGTGCTCTTACACCCGTGACTAACTCCTTAGTCACATTGAGCTCATTATGATGATGTATTACCGAGTGGGCCCAGAGATACCTCTCCGTCACACGGAGTGACAAATCCCAGTCTCGATTCGTGCCAACCCAACAGACACTTTCGGAGACACCTGTAGTGCACCTTTATAGTCACCCAGTTACGTTGTGACGTTTGATACACCCAAAGCATTCCTACGGTATCCGGGAGTTGCACAATCTCATGGTCTAAGGAAATGATACTTGACATTAGAAAAGCTCTAGCAGACGAACTACACGATCTTGTGCTATGCTTAGGATTGGGTCTTGTCCATCACATCATTCTCCTAATGATCTGATCCCGTTATCAACGACATCCAATGTCCATGGCCAGGAAACCATGACCATCTATTGATTAACGAGCTAGTCATCTAGAGGCTCACTAGGGACATGGTGTGGTCTATGTATTCACACATGTATTACGGTTTCCGGCTAATACAATTATAGCATGAACAATAGACAATTATCATGAACAAGGAAATATAATAATAACCATTTTATTATTGCCTCTAGGGCATATTTCCAACACCATCGACCCAAGGCCAACTCCAGGATTGCAAACTCTCTGGATAGCCCGGAACCTGCCCGGACCCTCGCCCGGAACCTCCGGCCCCCAGAACTTCCGGCCCCTGCACCGCCCAGCCGAAGCAAAGGGTGCCAACTCTCTGTCCAGCCCGGAACCCGGCCGGAACCTGCCCGGAACTTCCGGCCTGCCTGTGCGTAGCCACTCGGGCCCAAAGGCCCATGTACCCCTTTGCCCCTATTTCTACCTAGACTATAAATACTCTTCTCCTACCTTGAGTTAGGGTTAGCTTATGTTTAGCATTGAGATTTGTTGAGCATAGCTCCATCTACTTTTCTCCTCTCTTTGGAGATGACCTCTCCTTGAGAAGATCCAAGTGAATGCCAAGGCCCCTTTGAAGGGAAGATCCCAAGGGATTTCAAGTCCTCACCTCCTCCGGAGTGAGACGACTATCAGTTACGTGTATCTCCTTGTTTGACTTTGGATCTATGTACCTCTTGTGTTTGAGTGGATTTAGTGGATGTGTGATTGGAGATCGTGCTTGAGTTTCATGTCTCTCTCTTGATTTTCTCCCTTTTCCCCTCCAAGTGTGAAAAGATCGGCCACCACGGTTTTTCCCCATATCATTTACCATATGCAATGAATATGGCTAGCACATTCTCTATGTATCATCAGGATTGCACTACACATACTACAAAACCTGTAGCACATGTTGCATACAAGATAGTTTTCCAAAATGTCTTGTACATGACAAACTTGGCATACTCACCTTGGTCATCGAGACATTGGGTTGAAACCGAACCTATTAGCAATTCCAATAGTTTATGATTATTATGGTGCTAAATTCTAACAACATTTGGATTTCTTGTGCACTACATGTGACACAGGGATGCTAATTTTAAGGCTCGCGCACCTTAAAGTCTACGTAGAACCACTCAGACTCCTTGAATGCATCAAGTCGAGGTAAGTGGTTCTTCCCAACCATTGAGTAGACTATTCACGTATTCCATGGTTCAAAAAGACATATCTACACGATGGTCTTAAGTGTGTGCTTTATCCACACGAAGCAATTGGCTCATTATCCTGACATCAATTTCAAGCAAATCAAATGGATAACATTGCAGAATTATCCTTGAGTGCCTTTTCTATGGCCCTCGGATTGAGGTTCACCAATTTGTTCTAATGTTTAGACTCAAAATGGTTTGGTAGAATCCTATATCCAAATAATTATGCTCACTGCATGGTCTTTACTTTGAAATTGCAACTTACCAACTTTACGTTGGAGTCGTGTAGTTTCCCACGCTCATGACCAAACTGCATAATATTATTCCCCTCTATCTTTGATACATGGAAATCTACCAAGAATTTCCCATCTGTGGTAATTCGGTTGCACACCGAAATCCCCACACCAGCACACATCATTGGCTCCTCAACTATATTTGGGATCTATGTGAGGAATAATTGTATTACCGTCAATACCTCAAGCCCCTCACATGGAGAGTTATTCAAGGCTAGTATGTTGATTCAATGAGGAACATTTCCACGCATTAGGGGGAGATTTCAAGTACCATACAGAATGCCAGGAAATTAGTGGAATGTTCAATACATTTCTGCCTCAATTCGACGTACTCAAAGATCTGAACCATGCGTTCCGATGATTTGCAACACATTGAAAATAACCTGCCAGATTCATTTACTGAGTATAAAGGTGTCATATAATCCTACAATCCTGAAAAAATTGTCGCAAATAGCAAAGGTACAAACTAAAACCACTCGACTCCCCGTTCAAAGCAATAGGGGGAGAAGTATGAGAATAGTACATCGGGATTCAGCTTCCCTCAAGCAAGGATATCAAGGCCTCTGAATTAGTAAATGCAAGTCAACTTCATGTTGACAGACATCTAATGGGTAGTATACCCACTGGATGGGAAACCTCCACCAACCCAGGTCATAGTGCACACAATGACCATGACATCGGAATATCTGACTCAATCGCATTGGGAATTCACGAGCATTCACCATGGGCAACGATATTTCCATCAACTCTATATTGATATATAGATTCTGAAGAAACATATAACTGGAAGTCTACATTTGTCAACATACATTTCTCAACTAGATTGCAAAAAACCTTTCAAATGATTCAGAGCCAAAGACCATGGCCATGGCAAAGTGTGAACTACACTAGGACTAAACTCGAGCAAAGGCTATAATCTAGGTAGAAATAATCTTGCTCAATAAAGGGAATGTATTCACATAAGCAATACCTACACCAGTTTTCTTCTCGAAACAGAATTGAGAACACCGAGGTGGTGAAACATAGAGCAAGTATTGTACCACAAGGGTTCACGCAGATACCCAACTATTCTCTAGAGGTGGAAACTCTTTCCGATAGCTTTTATTATTAGCAGTGCAAAATCATCTATCTTTGCAGGTGATAGATGTAGTGATTACATATCCATGTGGATCACTCGATTCAGATATAGATGGTTCCCAATGGAATCTCATTTCTGAATCAAAATGCAAAATGCAACATACATTGTGTAAAATCAATAAGTCACTATACAACTGATTGAAGTTGGTATAGTTTGTTACAACCGATGTAGTAAGTTACTTATGCATAAGGATTACTTCTATCCTGATGATTACCCATACTTGTTAAGCGTGTGATCATCTAAATGATGGAATTTGGGATGAAGTATTTGGGTAAAACCTCGAGCACCTTCACTCATACATTATGGAACACCATGTTGTCTAGATCCATATTACATTGGAGAAATTGATTATGGACAAGTCTTATCCATCCATAATTCCCATGCTTGTTCATTCTCTGGACGTAGAGAAAGATTCATTTGGGTCATGAGATAGAAATATGATGTTGGGGCCTAAAGTTCCATATCACAGTTCATGCATTGGATCCAACAAACACAATTGGTTGGGAGTCAAGAATATCTTTCGATATCTCCAATGCATCAAACATTTTGTCCTAATCTTCAAGTTTCAGAGAAATCTGGACACCAATATCGTTGGATGCATCGATCAGATCCCCACTATGTCAGATCGTAGACAAGCTTTGTGTTCCTACTAGGTGTGGTAGCCATCTCATGAGAGTCTTCGAAACAGACCTCGTGGCTACATCCACCAACCATTATCTCAAGATAATGTTTCTTGTGTTGTCCGGATGCAAACATGTTACGCAATAAGCAATATCGCTATATTGCATATCTTGCAAATCAAATCATGTGACTAATTTGCTCACGAAGTCTCTACCAACTTTTACATTCCAGAAATATGTTCATGGAATTGGTATGTGACGGCTTCAAAATTTGCAAGAATCAGGGGGGTATCTTCCTGAATTGTTCATTTTCAATGCATCATATTATACTCTTTTTTTCCTTCATGAGTTTACTATACATGTTCTCATAAAGGTTTTTAATGAGGTAATATCAACATGAGATCATATGTCATACTTTCTGTTTTCCCCACCGGGGGTTTTGGAAAAGTATATACGACATGTTTATTGTTCTCTAAACTCTATGGTTCTCACATATTGAATTAAAAGAGATGATAACTATTGTATGTTGCAGGATTTTCTTCTTATTTTCTCACTGGGTTTGCAGGAGTTTTAGCAACATATCAAACACATATATCCTCACTTTTCCCCACACGGTTTTGGAGGAGTTTTCAAGATGATTATACTTACACTAACAAGCATGGATTAGCGGGAGTGTCAGGATTTGATTAATCGTATTAATCCCTGCTTTTCCTAACCGAGGCGGTTGCCTCACATCCCTTCAGTCGCACCCCTTCGGGGGCTACATATATCTGTAATCCCATCATCAATAAAGACAAATATTCACTTTACATCTTTGTCTATTTTCTTCCTCGTTTTACTTTACAACAGTGTTAAGTGGTGGTGACCTGATATCTCAGTTGAAGCGTGGAGGGTACTTGGCCGAGTAACTTTTGACACCTGGATCACTTGATCAGTCGTCCGGGATCATGTGTTGTCAGTTGGTTTGTGACATCTGAATACTCGTGTTACCATTATTAGCATTTTTGCCTATTGTTTTCTGAAATACAAAAGTTACAGAGTTTTTGCACTTAACCTAGTACCCATGCGCAAATGTTGCTATTGAAAAAGTCCATGAATTATTCTATTGAAAAATGGGCTCTCCCTTGAACTCATCCAACAGTTTGCTAACCTTTGGGACAAACTAGCAACGGTAGCCCTTGATGACGATGTTGAAGACTCGATTATATGGAAGTTCACCAAAGATGGGGCATACTCTGCATCCTCGGCTTACAAGGCACAATTTGAAGGCCTCACCACCTCGGACCTTGTCCATTCAGTGTGGACGGTGTGGGCGCCCCCTCGATGCAAGTTTTTTGCTTGGCTTGTTCTTCAAGATAGGATTTGGACTTCAGACCGCTTGAGCCGCCGTGGTTGGCCTAATTGCGGTCTATGCCCTCTTTGCAAGCAAACCTAAGAAACCGCGGCTCATCTCCTCTTCCAGTGCCGCTACACTATGCACATTTGGAATGACGTCCTCACATGGCTCGACATGCATCACATCACCACGTCAACTTGGGTGACGAAGGCTTCGGTAAGAGAATGGTGGAATAGTAACCTTCAGATCCAGCTCGGCTAGCCCAAGGCGCTTGCCTCCCTCACAATGCTCATCGCTTGGGAGGTTTGGTCAGAACGCAATGCTCCAGTTTTCCGCAACTCGGCGGCCCCTTTCATGTTCATCGTCAACAAAATCAAACAGGAGGTGTCACTTTGGGCTTTGACTGGAACGAAACATTTGGGTGTTGAATGGCGCAAGAGTAGTTCTTTTATTTGCCGCTTTGCAGCTTATGTCTAAAACCTTCTCCCTTAATCAATGAAATGGCAAGTCTTTTGCCTTGTTTCAAAAAAAAAATTCTCCTGATTATCAGATGTCGTTTTACTGCTATGTCCAGCGTCTACCAAGTTGTGCTTTTGGTCAAGTAGATTGGAATTATTGCTGTGGATACAAAATTCCATCAACCATTCCGCTGAGTATCAGGACTCGTTTTACTGCTATATCCAGTATTTTCCAAGTTGTGCTTTGGGTCAAGTAAATCCCGACAGTGCCCATGGACACCTTAAGAGTGCACATTTTAGCCGAGCTGCTCGGGACGCCTACTTCCTCCGTCCATAAAAAGTGAAAATTTTCACGAACTATATAAAAAATAGTAATAACATATATGACATTAAATTGATATATTATGAAAGTACTCCCTCCATAAAGAAATATAAAAGCATTTTGATAACTAAAGTAGTGACCTTAACGCTCTTCGATCTCTACCTAATATTAAAGGACTGAGAAAAAATTGTGTTCCGTAAATCAAAATTAAATAGCGTTGTGAGAACTCGAACCCTGCCTGCGTACTTTCAGTACGCTCACATGAACCAGCTCACCTAGCTCACCGGCTGTGCGAAATAACAAAAAGAGAAAAAACAATAATAAGGTTACTGACACCAGAACAACGGTGGAACAAAGTAAAAGGCCGGACGGCTTGGGCTTGGTCTCCACGACAGTCAGCGCAGCTCGGTCGGCGCTGCTGACCTCTAGACCACTGGCACGCCGCCCTCACGGTCCCGAGCGAGCCGCTCCTGCGCGCCGCCGCGGAGCTTCTCGATCCGTGGCGCGTCGCTCTGGTGCATCACGAACACCTTGAGCACGTTGAACGCTCTCGCCTGGCAGGGTGGGCTCACGGCGGCGGTGGAGGGCGGCGGCGACGAGGAAGAGCAGGCTGCGGAGGAGGACTGGGACGTGCTAAGCATGGAGCCCTGCAGCCAGAGTACCGCGCCCGCCAGCAGGGCGTCGGCCGCGCGCCTCTCCAGCTTGTCGCCCTGTTCCGACCATCAGCCGAAAACACAAAGAGCAGTAGTTAGATACCGGCGGCGATCGGCGGACCATGTGTCCTTGCGTTTGCTGACGGTCGAAACTCGCAAACCTGGGAGAAAAGCTGCAGCGTGAGGCCGACGACGGCGATGATACAGCCGGCGGCGTGGAGCGCGGGCGCGAGGAGCTCGACGAGGCTGAGCTGGTGGTCGAACCGGGCGAGCCCCACATGGCAGTCCATGCCTGCGAGGTGCGCCCCAGGTTGTGCGCATTCACGGCTGCCACCACCGCCAGCGCCACGCCGACCACGGCGAGCCCCGCGTCCCTGGCGCAGACGCCGCCCTCGGACGCGCACAGCGCCGCAAGCCCCGCGGCCAGGAGCAGGGTCCCGAACATGTACGCCCCGGCGTTGATATACTCCCATCGCCGCACCGCCAGCGCCGGCCCGTACAGCCGCGCCTCTAGAGCCGTCTCCAGCTTCACCATGGCCCCGACCAAACGACCGAATGCAAGCGAAGCAGTCCCTCGGCAGCTCCGTCGACGCGTCACGGCAAGCTGTGCGAGTGGGAAGTAAAGTATCGAGAAACTGTCGCGATGAAGAGTCAATGTGGTGGGTCGGGTTGGGAACTTGGAACGCGTAGGCGGAGTCTGGAAGACTGGAACGAGTGTGCGTGGCGCCGTGCATGACGTGTCTGGCAAACAGGTCGTCCGTACTCCCCTCACAGGTGGACTTTTTTTTTTTTTTTTTTTTTTTGCTAAGAACCTCACAGGTGGACGTTGACGAAGGGAAACGAAGACAGAGCACCTGGATGGCATGCGACATGTGGCAATGCCCTGCTCGTTTTTATGTCACCTGCTCTTCTGCTTTGTTTTTTGCTCACCTGGGCAGAGGAGAACATGTGCCATGTAATGTTGAATCTATACCTATACATATACCTGCTTTTTTTTAAATAATAAAGTAAAATGTGTTTCTTTATTTTTTTTTTCATCCGTTCATTCATATTATTATTTTGAGATTTTTCTTCTGACCGAGATGGTACCAATAAGTAAATAATAAAGCGATGTAAAATAGTTTCGTTTATGGGCCTCTGACCTTGCTCTGTTGGGCCGGCAGCCACATCTCGATTTGCAAAGAAACCAAAAAAATAATTGCTAGGTATATAATTCAAAACCAAAACCTCCAACTCAATTCGGCCAAGACTCACAAGTCCACCAAGCAGCTCTTCTATACATAAACAAAGATAAAATCAGTATACGGATAGTTTCGTCCCATGCTACTATTAATGTTTTTTGTGTAGAAGGTTGATTTAAAATAGTCCCACCTCGCCTCTGTATATCAAATACTATCAATTTATATACACTTATGTGTTTTCGGATATCAAGGAGTTGTCTTAGGAATTAATAAGCAAAGAGGGCAATGAATAAGGAAAGGAAAAGAGGAAAAAGAAAAGAGGAATGAGGATGAAAAGTTTGAGACGGGAAACAAAGCATGACATGCAAGGATCAAGGGGAAGAAAATCTTGAGGAATAAGGGTGCAAGAAAAGAAGGAAATCTCTAATTAAAAGTGGCGTGCAGCCCGTTGCCGGTGATTGGCAACACAGACATATGGGTGCACGTACGTATGCTGGCTGATGAGCATGGTCTTGATTTTGATGTACACACAGAGACGCTGTGAAGTAATATTTCCAATATATAAATTCTTTTTGGCCTAATAAGAGAGCAAACTAAGTAATATTTCCAATATATAAATTCTTTTTGGTCTAATAAGAGAGCAAACTAAGTAATATTTCCAATATATAAATTCAGAAATTTCCATAATATAGAAAAAAATGTATGTACAAGAGGAGTATATGTATGCAACATATATGTAAAGGTGTTGTAGTAGAAAGTATATATGAATCGTCATTTAATGGCGACATAAATATCCAGAAATTCCATGATCATCATTTATAAAAAGGAGTAGAAATCCAATCCATCGATCTATCCCGACGAACGCTAATGAATTTTTTTATAGATAACAGACAGAAGGAACAATCTCTCTTCATGTTGTGTGTCCTAGCTATCATACAGTGCATATATTCCAGTGTTCATCGTAAAATGAAAAGGCTCCTCCGGTCTTACACACAGATATCTTTGTTGTTAACAACAAACGGTGGGAGCCCCCAATGCTATTTTATTGCTTTTAGTAAAGTATTTGTACGTGAGATATATATAGAAAAATTTCAAATAGACCACTTCCATTGGATGTGAATGTTCATCCCCACTAAGAAGCCCAAAACACTATTAGTTGCCGTGAGGGTAGGATATTTCTCCCTTTCTCTGAATTTTGTGGGCAATATCTCTGCTGAACTAGCAGTTCCGGATGAAAAAATGACTAAACTTTATTGTGTTATATGTTGAGGAAGGTAGATATATTATTAAGATTACCATTTTCTAATTGGATAAGTTTGGATTTTGTGAACAGTTTCAATTTTGACTAAATTTTGCATTACCTGTGAATGTATTTTTGCACATAAAAATCTAACTAAACTTGAATACAAATTGATTTTTTTTGTCCCGTTGCAACGCACGGGCATTTGTGCTAGTCTTTTTACAAAGGGAGTACATTTCAAAGGAGTACATTTCAAAACGGACGTACTGATGCTAATTTAGTGTCATAAATGCTGCTGGTTTTCCTTATAAAGTTGGTTAAAATTTTAAAACTTTGACTTAGGACAAAAACTAGATGTACACTTATTCGTGAACGGAGGGAGTTAGTTCGAGATCGAAATGTTAAATGCACAAGTATATCAAGAACATCATTATTTGTAGTACCTCAGGTTTATGTATGTCCTTGTAAAAAAAAAGAAACATCATTCAGAAAATGTGCCTTAGATTCCACATGCAGCTTGTTCAGAACATAATACCATTGGCTAGGTGCTGGGCAAGAATAATATGCTAACCAATACCAGCTGGCAATTATAACAAGTCTGAATCTTTCAAAATAAACCGTGCCTTAATTAGTTTCCACAAGCATTTATGTTGAGAAGACACCACAAATAGTTGCGGAGGGGAGAATTGTTGTTTTATCGAACCGATTTGTAGTTCGGAAAAATTAGAAGTAAAATACTCCGTCCGTTTGGAATTACTTTCGTTGGAATGGATAAAAATGAATGTATTTAGAACTAAAATTCGCCTAGATACATTCATTTCCAGACAAGTATTTCCGGGCGGAGGGAGTACCTATCAGTACAAATTATGACACTTTCTCGCTCACAGAAAAGCAATGCCAACCAAAAGATGAACACATGGGCCAAAAATGAAAATTCCAGTAGAGAAAAACTTGCCATAGAAGCTGGTCGTTCATTGGCAATATCGACCTCAAAGAAGCATTTGCACAAGATATGTCCAAATGATACTACTACAGAGTAAGATGTACTCCCAGTTACTTGCAAAACTTTCTTATATTGTTGGACGGAGGGAGTACATCTTACTCTGTAGTAGTATCATTTGGACATATCTTGTGCAAATGCTTCTCTGAAGGTCAATATTGCCAATGACTCATATGCATCTGGATCGACTAGGAAATTCACAAAAGCAAGGACCTTCCCAAAATTGAAAGGGTGAAGGGGTTCCCAAAAGTAACCCAACACACTCCATCAGTATAGCAGCACCCAATTAATACAACTGAAACCTGATCATGAGGCCAGTCATAGTGGGAGTAACTTAGCTGCGCACTCCAAGAAATTTTTGCTTATGTGGCAAGTAGTTAATGTGTGAAGTGGTAACATAGTATGTTACTGTAACATAGCACTTTCCAAGACAAGATGAGTCTTTAGACTAATAAATAAAGCCATCTATGACACTACTAAATATGTTACTCCCCTCTATGACCAGGATTGAGTAACTTAACTTAATGATTGACTTGTCACTGAATCCTGAATGTCAAGGAACAGAAGAAGTAATTCACCCATAATGTAAAGGAACAGAAGAAGTAATTCACCCACAATATCCAAGAAATCCACTATGGCACAGTCTGGGAGTAACTTAACTTGATGATTGACTTGTCACTGAATCCTGAATGTCAAGGAACAGAAGAAGTAATTCATCCACAATGTAAATGGTAAGATTGGTAACAGAAGACAATAATAATTACCATAAACGAGCAAAATACAGGATTGACTGGGCTGCAGGAACAAGCACATCGTCTGGTACGTCTCAGCTCAACCATGCCACTGTGCGAGCGAGCATTAAAAAACACAAATCTTTCACAATTTATCCTACGGTTTATAATTTACTCCCTCCGTTTTTAAATATAAGATCTTTTAGAGATTTCACTATGGATTACATACGGAGCAAAACGAGTGAATCTACATTCTAAAATATGTCTATATACATCCGTATGTAGTCCATAGTGAAATCTCCAAAAGATCTTATATTTAGGAACGGAGGGAGTAGATGTGAGGTAACTATCTCACATCTAGATGAGAAATAGCAAATCTGAAATGTTAAATGCACAAGTCATCATTAATTGTAGTACCTCAGGTTTATGTATGTCCTTGTAAAAAAAAGAAACATCGTTCTGAAAATGTGGTGTAGTTTCCATGTGCAGCTTGTTCAGAACATAACACCATTGGCTAGGTGCCGGGCACGAATACTATGCTAAGCAATATAAGGTGGCAGTTATAACAAGTGTGAATCTTCAAAAATAAACCATGCCTAAATTAGTTTCCACAAGCATTTATGTTGAGAACACATCACAAATGGTTGCGGAGGGGAGAATTGTTGCTTTATCGAACCAGTTTAGAATTCAGAAAAGTTAAAAGTAAATACTCCCTCCATCCGGAATTACTTTCGCAGGAATGGATAAAAACGGATGTATCTAGAACTAAAATTCGTCTAGATACATTCATTTCCAGACAAGCATTTCCGGGCGGAGGGAGTACCTACCAGTACAAATCATGACACTTTCTCACTCACAGGAAAGCAATGCCAACGAGAAGATGAACACATGGGCCAAAAATGAAAATTCTAGTAGAGAAAAACTTGCCATAGAAGCTAGTTGTTCATTGGCAATATCAACCTTCATAGAAGCATTTGCACAAGGTATGTCAAAATGATACTACTACAGAGTAAGATGTACTCCCTCCGTCCAACAATATAAGAACGTTTTGCAAGCTGTTTTAGCTTGCAAAACGATCTTATATTATGAGACTGAGAACTTGCAAAACAATCTTATATTATGAGCCTGAGGGCTTGCAAAACGACCTTATATTGTTGGACGGAGGGCGTACAAAGTAAGATTCGTATGCATCTGGATCGACTAGGAAATTCACAAAAGCAAGGACCTTCCCAAAATTGAAGGGTGAAGGGGTTCCCAAAAGTAACCCAACACACTCCATCAGTATAGCAGCACCCAATTAATACAACTGAAACCTGGTCATGACTATGCATCAACGTTGGAAACACAGAACTGGTTCAGCTAGTCAAACTATGATCAAAAAACAAGAATGGCAAGTGAAGAGATAAACAACAATCCATCTCAGAGTAAGAGCATAACATAAGCTGCAGCATCCAATTAAGCTCCTAGATACATGGTACTACAATACGATGCATATAGATATTCAGCTTGGTCCACGGCAAGATGATAATCAATGTTCGGCAACGTAAGAGCAAATTAAGATGATAAACATCACAAGACACACCTAAGAAATATGTACTGTACACAGCAAGGAACTGACGAACCGATCATTGTAAGATACTAAGATGTTTGCCAACTTGGTGATGTGGGCCTCCAACATCAGCCGCAGATAGTCTTCTCCAGCCTAGGCTTCTTCATGGGGATGGAGGCCTTTCCTCGATCACGCCTACGCTCCTCCATCATCACGGGGACTCCTTCATCATCACAAGGTCCAACTAGAGCTTTATGGTTGAAACCACAAGAGACGAATTCGGGAAACCATGCCAGAGGTACAGAGGTGACGATCTTCTTCCGCATGTCAACGGCGAGGAGGTAGCAGGCGCCTGGCAGGATGAACTTCTGGTTCTTGTGGTACTCGGCGAGTACCAAGTACACAACGTCCGTGTCCTTGGTGCTCAGAAGGGGGTACATTGGCGTCCAGTCCCTGGGCAAGTCGCCGAACCCATCGAACCCCCACAGGGTCTCCATGCTGAGCTCGTGCTCCTTCTCCCATCCCACGTTGTGGCCCAGCAGTCTCCACACGGTCACGGTGCGTTCCTTTTTTTTGACATGGCCCTGGAAGCCATTGATGGAGACGAACCTGATGAAAGAGTCACGGACGACACCCATGGTCCGGTATGCGACAGGCTGCACCACCGAGTTGCGGTTGTAGCGCCGCAGCTTGACTGGCAAGTGAACGAAGCCGCCGAACTCGACCACGCTTGTGGTGTCGTCGAAGAGGGCGTCGCAGCTGCAGTAGGAGACGCCTCGCATGAGGTCCACCCAGTAGGCGTGACCATTGAACGAGAACTCCGTGTCGATCTTGTTCAAGCTCCAGTAGATGTCGTCCCGGAAGCAGGACGCCTTCTTGTCCCACCAGGGTAGCGATGACGAGAGCCGCCACAGGAAGAGAGAAGCATCCTCGTCGTCTTGGCTGTCGTTTTCATTAGCGCTGTCGTCGTCCTCATCCTCATCGACAGGCTGAATCCCCGTGCGGACCAGAGCGTAGTTGCCGCCATGGCGTGGGCGAGCGATGGAGACGCCGTAGCCAAGGGAATAGTGGTTTTCCGGCAGGGGGATCATGCGGAGCGATAAGGCGACGGCGTCGTAGATGAGATAGGACATCGGGCCTTGCTCGTCCGAGAGGCCCATCATGATGACGATGACGTTCTTGTCGACGGCTACGATTTCGCCGATAAGTCGGGCGCCTAGGATGGCCAGGTAGGAGATAGCCGGAGGCGCGTCCGCGAGACGCACTCCGATGACCATCTGCTTAAGCTTCTGGTTGTAGAGCTCGAGTTTGTCGTCTGCATACCCGTCCGCCTTCCTGTCCTCGCACTTCAGGATGAAGAGCGGGAGGTCGGTGGCGGCGAAGTCCCGGTCGCCGTCCGAACGCACGCGGCGTTCAAGCACGCACTCGGAGGGGAACATGAGGATGGATCTAATGGAGGCGTCGGCGTCGGGGAGGAGAGGGGAACGAGAGGCTCGGCCAGGGTTTCCTCCGAGCAGGGCGCAATTCCTTCTTTATGTTACTAGTAATTGTCCACGTGCAATGCACATGTTGACTAACATAACATTGCTAGTACTGAAGTTGTATTAAGTGTGTGTCAATTAATTAGAATCGGAGAGTACATAATTCAATTTCAAAAATTGAAAGCATAACTTCATTTGTGGCCTTATCATTATGATGATTTCTATCTTCATTATTAACACCATTTTGAAAAATGAGGATGTATAAGATCAAAACATTGATTTGCATAGAATTTAATGGTGCATGAGAAAATCAAGGGCATGGAACTATCCGAAGTCATGACTCTGTTATTAAAAAATAAGTTAGACCGTTGCTGGACAAATGGTGCATAATAAGAAACTCGGTCAAAGAATTTTGGCATCTGCACTGCAAACTCAATGTCTTTTGTAACCAGAATTTTGGATGGTGATATAAATTAACAAAGTCAAAATGTCGTTGAGTCACACTGTTTCCCATGTCTTACAAGTGAAACTTTAATTAAAAAAGAAACCAATTTTGGATGGTGATGTAAATTAAGAAAGAATACGCTGATGTAAATTAATCAAAATTTCAGATGCAGAGCCAACACATATGGGACACATAGTTGTAAAATTTCTAGGTTGTAAAGTACCTGATTTTTTCATCTACGGCATGACCAGGTGACGGCGAGGCACACTTGGATGCGCGATATGCATGGACGGCGGCGTGATCACCGGCGCATCATTGCTTCCCGGGCTGCTGGCCTACGATGGTAGGCATGCATCAAATTAATCGAGGCAAGTACATATATACTGTGTACATGAGTGGACGATCTTTTTCATTAAGAGGGGCCATGCTGCCGTCGTCCATACCCAGGCAAATCTTTTTCATTAGCTTTTTCCAAAAGTTTAACTGCAGGCAGTGCTGCCGGTCAGACAACTAATTACCAGCACCGAATAATCCTACTACGACAGCCATACCTCCAGCCACTAAACTTTTATTCCTAGCCAACTGGTAAATTGACGATTCACCAGCAGCTAGCAGAGACGGCGGCGTTTCGTGCTGGACGAGCACACTTCCTCTTCCCCGCCTGACTATTCGTCAAAGTTCCACACCATGACACACTGCTCGTACTCCTCCAGCGGTGCAGGCTCGCTCACATCACCTGCTGGCTCGGCATCAGGGTCATGCTCGGCCACCACTTCACCAGCAAGGTCGCCGGCGTCCAGCTCCTCCACGCCCGCCGGCTCATCCGCATCAGAACCAGCAACATGTGGCGACGCCTGCACCTGAAGCCAAAATCGATCACATTCCTCAGATTTAGAAGTGATTCAAGGGAGAAAAAAACTCAGGGTTGATGTTTGATCTATTACCTCTAACCGGCCATGCGCCTCCGCATCATCCTCCAGTTGGATCTCTTCATCATCTTGGCCATGAATAGAGCTCGCCCCCTCCATGATGTGCGCCACGTCGCCGGCAGATATGACGAGCGAATGGATTGGTCATCGATTTCTTGTTAATTCGAGAAAGCCATCAATTTTTTTTAAAAACTGAACCATCCAAGTTAACAAGGTGCAGTCTGAAGCTTCACATCTCCCGAGCTCCGCGTTTGAATGCACTGAAACTTCACACACGTTGCTCCAGTGCACCAATTCTACCCAGACACGGTGTCCGGTCTTGTAATTTCAGCGGAGCGGAGTGCCGAGCCTGCTGGGACAGGGTGTCCTGTAATTTCAGCAGAGCGGAGAGTGTGCCAAGCTTGCTGGGACAGGGTGTCCTAATTTCAGTGGAGCGGAGAGTTAGCATACTCCATAAAATATACTGTATAAACTTAATCAAGCTCTGGAATGACATGATGAAATCGTGTGTTTCTAATCTTCGCCATATTCTACCTCCGAAAATTCACTCGGAAATTAACATACATGTTCATACACTCTCCATGACCTACAATCTAATTTGAAATGATCAATATCCTAGCTCTGTTGGATCGATGACCTCTTACTAACTCTGAAAATTCCATGAGCAGTGACACACTTGGTCAGAGATCGTGTGTAAACTGTGGAATCTTCAGTCAATGATAAATGTATTGCTTCATGCCCGAACGATGACTCTTTACTGAAACATTGAAAACTATGTGTGCACTTGACATAGGTGTGTCACAGACAGTGCTTTGGAAGTGGACCCTGACAAACAAGCCGAACGGCATGCCATACATGATATCGAAACCATGCTCCCACGAATCAAGGTTGTAAAAATCATATGCTTCACACAAGGAGTCGAAAGTTAATCCAATAGCAGGCTCAACTACATGGCCCCCAAATTTATCTGCATACCCCCTAATTGTCTGCTCGAGCGCGCCTACTCTTTCAGGGCATGTGGCTCTATCCGGTGGCTGATTCCCTACTCTGCAACAACATGAAGCAAAATTCTTATATATGAAATACCAACCATTTTTGCACGCGTGTCTAGTTTTTTTTGTGTGTAATTAGAAACTAATTCAGGGGAAATGCAAGATCCAACACATGGCAGTACAACTACGACAGTCATATCCACCACAACATTTCCAGTTATATTTACTTTATCATAGTCCAGGCAAGGAAAACCAAAAAATTGGGCTACTCTGACAGTGCCTCAAGGGATCATATGAAACTACAATAACCAAGACATCATCGCAACTCTGATTTTGCTACAGCCCATTTACCTCTTATAAGTAAATGCCTATTACCTCTTAGTCCATGCAGGTGCTTGCGGATCCACCTTGCCAGTAGATTCAGCAGAGCCTCCATCACCACTTTTAGTTCGATCTTGAATCACAGCCTCTTGGTCTCCATCAATCTGTGCTTGGCCGTCGGCTTGGTCAATTGCATCTGCGTTGTCACCCTCGCTCTCACTGAAAGCAGACATGGCGGCGCCACCGGTAGCTACAGTCCTCTCCTCGCTGCACACAGCACCACGCACGAACTGCCCAAATGAGCCCTGCCCAAATCCGGCGACAACAGCCACCCAAGATCCACTGGCGGAATCCTCTTCCCCGCGATCAGCGGCACCAATCAAATCCATTAGGGCCGCCGCGCTAGCCGCCTCATCCGGGAAGATGGGCAATCTGCATGCGTTGAACCGAAGCTCTAAGCTGCAAACACATAAGCCTCATCCGGGAACGGCGGGGCGGCGTGGAACGGCGGGGCAGTGGTGGGCGGAGGGCGGGGCGAGCGGGGGAGAGACGGCGGGCGGGGCGCGCAGGCGGAGGGCGGGGCTGAGCGGGGGAGAGGCGGCGGGCGGGGCGAGCAGTTGACGGGCGGGGCGACCGGGGCGGGGGCTGGAGCGGTTTAGCGGTGCGTAGCCGCTCGTGGGGCTTCGTCGCGGTGTTAACGAAGGATTTCGTTAACGACGATTTAAGACCCTTGATTATCTAATTAGATGGTCCTCCTTTTATAGGGGTAGTAGATAGATAGATAGATATAGTAAATGACATGTGTCACGCACGTGAGATACATTAGTTATTAACACACATACATGTATCCTAAAAAAACATACATGTAAAAAATGTGGATAATTTAAAATAGTAGTACTATCATATTCTGAACTACCGTAGGTAGAGTCACGCTACTCGTCAACTAATTAATCACTAATTATAAAATTATAAACACATTAATAATGTTTCTGTGTATTACTGAATTTATGCAGCTTAGAATACCATGAGATAAAGGATACTCGCTTCATCCTTAAACGTTCTTCCTAATAAAGTTTAATACAGGCTTAATTAGATTGAGCAATAGAAAGAGTACTGTTTGCAAGTTATCTATCGTTAGAAATAAAATAATAATTTAAAGATTAATTATCTCTGTTTCGTTGATCAGACTTTTCACAGACTTTATTGGTAAAGGCAAAGAAAAACAAAGGTAATATATGTAAAACAAATTTATAAGAGAAAGTAGAAGCTATTTTGCTGTAACATATATTACATTTTTACATTGTTTGCCATTATCCAGACATAAAACAATTGTCTCGGCTTGTGCGCCTATACCCAGGATGCACCATCACATGCTTTCTCTCTCATCATGATGTGTACTTGCTAGCTGCTAGTACTCCTAGTGCTACTACTATACTCTACTGCTGCATGTATCACAAGAGTTTGCTAGAAATTTCGGAATAGTGGCAAGCTACAAAGAAAGAAAGAATCACGCGGACATGGAGTTTTTGCTTCCGGGCTCATATGCTCCCTCATGAACTGTAATTCGAAAATAATTGTAAAAAAATTCAAAAAAATCTAAAACTTTTTCGTGGTAAACTTTAACAAATGTTTTGTATGCTTGCAAAATTTCAGCTCAAAATAACATTTGTGGAAGTTGAGGAAAAAAAAAACAAAATCGGTGCACCAAAAATGCTAGTTTCGAATACATTTTGGACCGTTGATCTTGTTTTTTTCGCCGCGACTTCCAAGAATGTTATTTCATGCTGAATTTTCGTACGCATATAAAACATTTGTCAAAGATTACCACAAAAAAGATTCAGATTTTTTTGATTTTTTTACTATTTGTTTCGATTTACTGTTCATGGGGAGCATTTGAGCTCGGGAGTAGAATAGGACTTTTGGAATCACGTGCACATTCTACAAATTACTACTACATCTGAGAGTTGCACTCTGGCAGCCTAGGGGAAGGGGGCAGCGAACCCCTGCAATGCAGGTCGTCGGATTGACATATCCAACGGTCCATATACAGCCACATAGACATGTAACACAAGCCATTAAAGTTGAGTCGTCTGATTAGGAAGATCCAACGGTCCCTAATGGTATATTATATAGGAGTATAGATAATAGTTCTCAATCAATGGCGAATCGTCGTCGTTGGATCAGAGCTGGCCAAACGGGCCAGCGACGGCCCAAGCGATATGTGAGCCGGCACGCGGCACGTTGGCCCGTGTAGGCACGCCATTTTTCTATTTTTGCACAATACCTCGGGAAAACCGTGATAGCTATTTTTGGCATTAAGCGATTTGAATTATTATTTTTAGAACTCTTGTAACCTTTATTGAGTAATGTTTAGGGGTACAAGAAGTTGGTTAGGAGGAGAACCCAACCATAAGTGACAGTCTATTGCCAAATTACAAGCAAACTTGGCTAAACGATCAGCCTCATAATTAAAGATCCTCTTTTCAAACACGAAAGCACAAGACTGAAAATCAACCGCGGTCTCTGTGATCTCCTTGATGATCACCGTGTTCGTCCCACCTCTACTCTGGTGTATTTCATTGATCACGATCTGACAATCCGAGGCAACATGAAGACGCTGAAGATTAAAATCAGCAGCCAACGCTAGAACTTATCATAGTGCGAACTTTTCCAAAAGTACAGGGTTGCTAACATGAAATATAAGGGTCGAAGCTCCAAGGAAGTTTCCCTGTTGGTCTCGACAGATTGTTGTTGCTGCTTTACGCTTTCCATCCTGTGCTACTGCCCCATCAGTATTTATCTTTGCTGTGTTTTCTTGAGGAGGTAGCCAGCGTTGCTCCCTGATTGGTTGTTCATTCCCGACGCCTTCATTCTCAACCTGTCTTGCACTAGTTCCCGTCTCGCACACAAGAAGGTCATGTAGATAGGAGAGAATAAAAGCATGTCTTTGGTGAGGGCTTTGGAATATTGGTTCATATACAGCCTTCCTTCTTGCATACCATATTGCCCACAATATTACGACCATCTTTGTGAAATGTTCATGGTTTAACTCTTCATGGAGATCAAAGATCCAGTTTTTTGCGGACCGCTGGACATTTGACGACATTGTTTCCACCAACTCCTCATCTGACAGAGCCCACGTACAGCGGGCCATTGTGCATCCAATGAGTGCATGCCCCCATGAATCCTCCGCACCACAAAGAGGGCACGCATCGTCCACTGACATGTTTCTTCTTTTCAAATATCCGTTGTTGGCAAAGTATGTTTTGCGATCAACCACAGAAATATTTTGACCTTCGATGGGACCTTCAACTTCCAAAGAGAGGACCAGGCCGATTCTTCTCTGCTGGTGTCCGAGGCACCTCCCCGTCCCTCCAAACGGTTTTCCCCTTCAGTTTTTATCTTGATCATTAGTTTGTAGGCCGAACTAACTGTAAAAGAGATGATATTTCGTGTGCAGACTGGTATCTTCAGTTTTCCCTTCCACACCTCTCCTGTCGGGGTGCCAGGCCCAGAAATCCCTGATATTTCGTGTGCAGACTGGTATCTTCAGGATCTCCTCCACGTCCGAAGGTAAGAAAATACTCCTGATCAAATCAACATTCCATGTGGCCGTTGCTGGCAGCATAAGCTCAGAGACCATTTGTGAAGGATTGTTTACTAAGGACATGATCGGACGTAAAAATGTAGCCTTCGGTATCCAGTTATCGGTCCAAATGTTTGTGCCTTGACCATTGCCAATTCTCTGAATAGCTCCTTGCCTCATAATGTCCCTCCCTTCCAAAATTGATCGCCATATCTGAGAAGATCTAGCACCAAGTTCGGCATCCATTATGGTTCCCTGAGGGAAGTACACTGATTTAAGCAAACGGGAGCTTAGTGATTGCGGAGCTTGTAGGATCCTCCATGACTGCCTCGCCAGCAATGCCAGATTGAAAATTTCGAGGTCCCTAAACCCCATACCTCCGAGATACTTGGGCCTTGTCATGACTTCCGAAGACACCCAAGCAGGCTTCCTCTTGCCTCATTTGCAGCCCCACAAAAATTTGTGTATAATAGATTTTAGGTGCTCACTCAAACCTCTCGGGAGTTTGAAACATGACATACTATATACTGAGATTGCGTGTGCCACAAATTTTATTAAAACTTCCTTCCCTCCGGCTGACAGCAACTTTCACATCCATCCTTTAACTTTCTCCCTGATACGATCACTCAAAAATTTAAATGTTCCTTTTTTAGAGTGCCCCACATTTGTTGGCATGCCAAGATACTTCTCTGTGAGAAACTCATTAGGGACATGTAGGTGGCCTTTCACAGCTTCTCGCACTAAGTGTGGGCACCCTTTACTGAAAAATATGGATGATTTGTCCATGTTTATTCTCTGACCTGATGCTGAACAGTAAATCTCCAGTAGGTTTGATACTTCTTCTGCCCCATTAACGTTGGCCCTGAAAAACAGCAGGCTATCATCCACGAATAACAAGTGGTTCATCGATAGTGCCGATGGAGCCACTCTAATACCGCCAAGCTAGGATGACTGATTTTGAGATTTCAAGAGGCACGAAAGGCCCTCCGCTGCAATCAGAAACAGGTAGGGGGAGATTGGATCTCCCTGCCGAATACCCCATGTGGGTTTAAACTCCTCCAATTTGTTTCCATTAAAAAGAACTAAAAAAGATACCAAGCTCACCATATGCATGACTGTGGCAATCCATGGTGCTGCGAAGCCCAACTTCTCCATCATGGCCTGAAGATAGCTCCACTCCACCCTGTGATAAGTTTTCATCATGTCAAGTTTTAGGGCTGCAAAACTGTTGTTCTTGGACTTGCTCTTCTTCATGAAATGAAGGCACTCATAGGCTGAGATTATGTTATTTATTATCAGCCTCCACGGGACAAAGGTTGATTGCTCTTCTGATATAATGTTTGATAAAATCAACTTAAGATGGTTCGTCATAACCTTCGATGCTATCTTATAGAACACATTACACAAACTTATTGGCCGAAATTGGGCCAAAACGGTAGGATTAAAACCTTTGGGATGAGTACTAGGATCGTGTCATTAATGCTTGTTGCGTTTTCTTCTCCTCTGACAATGCCCAAGACTGCCTTGGTCACCGATTCCCCACATATATCCCAATGGCGTTGGAAGAAGTGAGCTGGGAACCCATCCGGGCCAGGGGCCTTTGTCGGGAACATTTGAAATACTGCACTCTTCACCTCTTCATCTTTGTAGGGTGCCATAAGCACTGCATTCATGTCGTCAGTCACTCTGGCAGGTACATGCTCAAGTACGTCGGGTACTCCCTGCACCCCTTTCGACGTGTATAAGGTTTTATAGTAGTCCCGCGCTAGCTCATACATCTCTATTAAATCTTCAGTTAACTGACCATCGGGACGCTGGAAGGTTTTAATGAGATTTTTCTTCCTCCACATCGAGGCCCTAATGTGGAAGAAACGAGTATTTTTGTCGCCCGCAGAAAGCCACTCCACCCCAAGATCGTTGGTGCCACATAAGCTCCTCACGAAGATAGAGCTCTATCAGTTTATCGTTTATTTTGATCTCTTCCGCAGATGGGCTTGTGCGAAGAGGGGCATTCCTCAAGTTCTCCAAATCTCTCTTGAGCTTCTCTATCTCGCCTCGGACGCTACCGAAGGTCGAGTTACTCCAGTTGCCCAGGTTCAAAGCAAGATCAGCTAGTTTCCTCCGTACCTCTGACACCAATGGGCTACGACTGTCAATATTACATGCGTCCCGCACTACTCTTTTCATATCCGCATGTGTGTCCCACATAACCTCATATCAAAACTGGTTTGCTCGTCTGTTATCTCCTGTCGGTTCTAGCAGGAGCAGAATAGGAGAGTGGTCGGACGTAGCAACTGTCAAGTGTGCAAGTGTAGCCAGCAGGAACTGGGCACACCACTCCGCTGACCCCTAGGGCCCTATCAAGTCGTACCCTTGTGAAAAATCCGCCTGCAACCTTTTTCTCAAAAGTACAGGGCCTCCCTTGGTAGCCTAGATCAATTAGGCCACAAACATCAACCGCATCGCGAAAACCCTATAGTTGGGTTTGGCTCCTCCGACCAATCCCACCGTGTTCCTCCAGCAGCAGGACTTCGTTGAAATCCCCCATGCACATCCAAGGTAATGAGCTCAATGACGCCATATTCTTCATCAACTCCCAAGTGAGGTGCCTTAGATGAGTTTGAGCTTCCCCATAGAAACACGACAGCTTGCATGGGCTCGATCCAAGGTTGGAGACTTTCATATCGATATGATACTTTGAATAGCCTAAAAACTCCATCTTTATTTCATTATTCCAGAATAAAACAATTCCTCCACTCCTACCAGTGGGATCAACAACATAAGCATTATCAAAACCTAGAGTACTTGCAAGATTTTTTGCTCGCTCTCTACTAACTTGAGTTTCTAATGGGCAAATAACTCTAGGGGCAAACTTTGTCGCGATCTCGCGTAGCTCTCAAACTGGGGCATTGCCAATCCTGCGACTGTTCCAGCACAAGAGTTTCATTGTGCCCGACGGTCCCCCACCTGGGAGGCCGCCTATCTTGCATCGATGTTTTTTCCAACTCTTGGTGCCTTCTTTCCTACATTGATAGATGCCTTGTCAGCCAGCAGCGACGTCCTGGTGCGCTTCGGGTCCTATTTTGGTGGCGGGCTGTGGGGGGGTTACCGCCGTGATACGTCTCCAACGTATCGATAATTTATGAAGTATTCATTCCATATTCACCTATGTTTAGCATACTTTTATATGGTTTTGATGCACTTTATATGATTTATTTAGAACTAACCCGGACTAACGCTGTTTTCAGTAGAATTACCGTGGTGTTGTTTTTGTGCAGAAAATGAAAGTTCTCGGAATCGCACGAAACTTTTTGGTGATTTTTTTGGACCAATACAAGACCTAGAAGCTTCGGAGGAGGGCCAGGAGATGCACCAGGGGCCCACCACATATCCAGCCACGCCCCCTAGGGGGGCGCGGCCAGATATGTGGTGGCCCCCTGGAGCGTCCCCCAACGTCGTTCTCTGGCCTATAAATTCACATCAGCCCTAAAAACATCAGGAGCACTCCCGAACTCCTCGTTCCGCCGCCGCAACTCTCTGTATCGACGAAAAACCAATCTGGAGGCGTTCTAGTACCCTGCTGGAGAGGGTAGATCATCTCCGGTGGCCATCTTCATCATCTCGGCGAAGGCCATGACGAGGAGGGAGTAGTCCACCCTCGGGGCTGAGGGTATGTACCAGTAGCTATGTGTTCAATCTCTCTCTCTCTCTCTCGTGTCTCGAGATGGCACGATCTTGATGTATCACGGGCTTTGTTAATATAGTCGGATCATATGATGTTATTCCCTTGCTATCTTGTTGTGATGAATTGAATCTTTACCCTTGAGATCTCGTTATGTTGGATTGAATATTATGGTTTGAGAACACTTGATGTACGTCTTGCATGGGATACCCGTAGTGACATTGGGGTATTCTATTGATTCACTTGATATATGTTGAGGCATCAACTTGTGGATTCCGGTGACCTAGGGGATCTATGCATAGGGGTTGATTGCACGTTTTCATACCACGTTCTCCGATAGAAATCTTGGGGTGCTCCTTGAAGTTCTTTGTGTTGGATTGAATATGATAGATCTGAAATTGTTTGATGCATGTCGCATAATTTACCCACGAATACTTGAGGTGATATTGGAGTATCTAGGTGACATTAGGGTTGATTGATATGTATCATTGGTGTTATTCTAGTAGGAACTCTAGGGCTGTTTGTGACACTTATAGGAATAGCCCAATAGATTGATCGGAAAGAATAACTTTGAGGTGGTTCTACTACCTACACCAATTTCATCTTATTGTTCTCCGCTAGATAGGAACTTTGGAGTGATTCTTTGTTGCACGTTGAGGGATGACCATATGATTCAACTATGTTAGCATTGTTGGGAGATTGCACTAGCGAAAGTATGAACCCTAGGCCTTATTTCCAAGCATTTATACACCGTTTTGCTCGCTGTTTTACACTTGCTACCTTGCTGTTTTTATATTTTCAGATTACAAAAACCTATTTCTACCATCCATGTTGCACTTGTATCATCATCTCTTCGCCGAACTAGTGCACCTATAGAATTTGCCATTGTATTGGGTGTGTTGGGGACACAAGAGATTTCTTGTATTTGATTGCAGGGTTGTTTGAGAGATACCATCTTCATCCTACACCTCTCACGGATTGATAAACCTTAGGTCATCCACTTGAGGGAAAATTGCTAATGTCCTACAAAACTCTGCGCTTGGAGGCCCAACACGAGTCGACAAGAATAAAGTTGCGTAGTAGACATCACGCCGCAGCTTCATCAGACTTTGGTGCTACAATCGTCTCCAAACTAGTAGCTGGCGTGTTGGTGACAGCCTCAAGGATCTGATCAGATGAGCGTTTGTGGTTCAGCTCCGCAGCCTCCATATCGACATCATCATTCTCTTGCCTTTTAGGTAGTATCCAAATCACCATTGACCCCCGGGGTTGATTGGTGCCTAGGTTTCTGGGTATTGTTCCTCCTTCTTGTACTCCAGTTTGCGGTTGCTGACGCACACAGATTTTTAAAGATCAAGGCCGATGGCAGATGAACTCCATCACTGTCGGGGATATAACCCCGCGGTATAACCTGCCCTACTGGGCCGTGTCAACATGTTGGTGGCTCATATGTCATATTCAAGGTGGGCCGTGTTGTTGAAGACAAGGCAGGCAAGGCGGCTTACAAGTAAGCCGGATGGTGGCCCAGCACATGAAGACGGCGACTCAAGGCCCAAGAGGCAGAAGACGCCGGGAGTATCCTTGCTTAAGAGGCAAGGTGAGTTAGAAACATGGTAGGTCACGAGTCATAGCACGACTCGGCTTCTTGTAAAACCTAGGGTCTCGAAATGTATATAAAGGCGAGCCCCTAGGACCGAAAGACTTAAGTTACACACCCTAGAAAGCTAGGTTAGCGATTCTGCACCCTTGTAATCGAGATCATCATCAATATAGACACAAAGGAGGACGTAGGATATTACCTCCATCGGAAGGGCCGAACCTGGGTAAACTCGTCCCTCGTTCCCGATCAACCCCTTTGAGTCGCCACCTAGCGGCGATGGCCTCACACTCAAGTTCTCCTAAGAGAGCATCTGTTGTGACAAAACCACGACAGTTGGCGCCCATCGTGGGGCCCTCGCCCGGTGGAGTTGAGTTCTCGAAGCGAGCCCTTCCAGGGTTCGGGATATTTGCGGTTGGTCAGATGACCAAAAGCCGCCGCGGCAAGCTCTACATTGACGATTCAAGCTGGGGCCCCGAGGCCGACTCAACCGAGTATGGGTATTGGGTCCCCTTCGGCACGATCCACGTCTTCATCGGCCAAATCAGCACATCGGTTCCCGAGTCGGACATCTGCACCAACATCGTCGAGCCGGCTCGGCGCGCTCAACCCGTCCGGCGTCAAGCCGGTCGGCGTCACGCCTTTGTCGGCTTCACCCAGGGAGTCAGGCCCTCAGATGAGCCGGCAGGTAGCAGGGACACCCTCGTCAACTCTGATGGCGAATCCTCCATGGGAGATATCGAATCGATCTATCCCCTTTACGATGGTGGACTTGGGGGATCTTCAGAAGCGGATGTTCCCAGGGAGTCACTTGAGCTGCCTTGTCAGATTACTGTCTATATGGCAGGAACATCGGCAGCTCAAGACCCGTCGTCAGCAGGTGCAGCTGGCAGCTCTGGCGGATCAATCAAAGCACCGGCTCAAGCCATGATAGATCTGATGGCCGAGATGGCGAAGCTGGTAGAAACACCCGTCACTGCGGAAAACAGGAGGAGCGCAACACGGAGTTAGTAAAACTCCGCGAGTAGATGACTCAGGTGCAAAAGGAAATTGACGCCGAAAACGCCCGGATGACAGAAATACAAGCTCGTATACATAACGAGTCGGAACGTCTGAAGGCCGAGGCTTGGCAGTTAGGGCTTCGTCGAGAAGCCTCTGAGGCAGTTCACCAGAGGAGACACCAGAGCCGCCTAGCATTGAATCTCGAGCCGACCCGTTTGTTCCCCACTCCGCATCAGACGCCAGGGGCTGAACGAGCATGTGAGGATCTTCCTCGTCAAACGGCCCGGCAAACGGTTCCGGCTCAACCATCGCCGGCTCAGCCTTCACCACCGCGGTTCCATACGCCGCTAGGTCACTTCTCCAACCCCGTTGATAACATGCTAGCGGCGACTCGCAATCTGGAGGCACTTCCCATCCACGGGAACACCCCCGTCGAGATCGAGGCCAGGAACACCATAGAGATGTTGCAAACAGCGGCAGTGCAGCAAGCGCAGTATTCTTATAGCCATGATCGGATGCACTCTACCCCGTATGCGAGCCACAGCAAGAGAGTCGCCATGTGGAATCTCCAGTTGTTTCTAGCAGTGGACGCAGGCAACAGCCTCAGGTCTCGCCGACCCGACCTGTGCCGTCAGACACCCATGCAGTTGTCGATCCGGCCAGAGCTGCATGACAGGCAGAGGCGGAAGCGGCGGTAGCACGGGCGACTTAGCAGTTTCATCCTCAACTGGCGACTACGGGGGCCGGGGTCAACAGTAGGATGATTGGAATCCCTTGCTTATCCCCGGCTCTCCGTGGCGAGCGTATGCCCAAGGACTTCAAGGGGCCTCGTAAGGTACCAGACTACACATCGTACCTTGAGACGACGGCATGGATCGAGAGTTATGAGTTGGCCATGGACATGCTCGACGTCAGTGACGCTGTGTGCACGAAGTACCTGACCATGATGCCGGAAGGACCGGCTCGAACGTGGCCGAAGAACTTGCCGCCCAACTCTATCAACACTTGGACAGAGCTGAAGGAGCGATTTATCAAGAATTTCCAGGGAACGTGCAAGCGACCAATGACGATTGTGGATCTTCAGCATTGTGTCCAACGCGGGGATGAGTCGGCTCACCATTGGACTCGCCGGGTTTCTGAAATTATCCACTCATCGGACAGTATCACGGCGGCTTAGGCCGTCCTAATCCTGGAAAAGAATTGCCACTTTCAGCCACTGGTCCAAAAACTTGGCCGTCTCAAGCGGAAGGTGCAAGATATGGGTGACTTGATGGACATTCTTACCAGATATGCCGAGTCAGACAGCATGAAGGATCCCGGCTCATATCAGTATAAGAGTGGCAAGAACAAGAAAGGCGACAGTGGCAAGGGCCAACAAAACCATGGAAACAGTGGGAACCGGGGGGACAAGGCAATGACAGTAAGCGAAAACCGCACGATGGCGGGTCAGAGTTCGTTGCTAATACCAACACCGGTTTTAAGAACCAGCGTCGCAGCAACCGCCCGAGAGGAGTTTGCAACGGAAACAAGCCACACAATTATGAGGAGGCTCTCAAGGCGCCTTGTCCCAAACATAGTACCCCGGATAAGCCGTCCACACACTCATGGGAAAACTGTTACATCATGCAAGAATTCCACAACCAGACTTTCCAGAATCACCAAGGAGGCAATGGTGGGGGACATCCGGGTCAGCTCAGTCAGGGCGGCTCACACGGCGGTTCATCTGGCGGATTTGCGGGATCAGGTTTCCCTGGCCAAGGCGGCTTAAGAGCAAGTTTCCAGCATCCAGGGAACAACAGCAATGGGCAGCGCTCCGGCCAAGGCAATCAGCAGCATAATAGTCAAACTGTTTTTCAGAGCAATCCCAAGCAATTGAGCAGTGGGCAATATCATGTCTTTACCACTAGCACTTGCAGGAAGGATCGCAAGCAGAAGCAGAGGGTTGTTAACTTAGTTGAGCCGGTGGTTCCAAGATACTTAAACTGGTCTGAGCAACCAATTACTTGAAGCCAAGAGGATCACCCTCCGCAGGTTGATAACCCGGGTGGTCTCGCCTTGGTGGTGGCACCGCAGGTTGGCGGTTATACCTTGACGAAAGTCCTCATGGATGGTGGGAGCAGTATCAACATTCTGTATTACGACACTTTCCGGCGGATGAACCTTCTTGAAAACAGATTGCAAACTTCAACTACGGTTTTTCATGGTATTGTGCCTGGGAAGTCGGCATACCCAATCGGGGGGATTAAGCTTGACGTTGCTTTCGGTGATGAGTTCAACTACCGATGTGAGCCCTTAACCTTTGAGGTGGTTAAGATTAAGAGCCCTTATCATGCCCTTTTCGGGCGGTCGGCTTATGCTCGTTTCATGGCCTGGCCCTGTTATGTTTATCTCAAGCTCAAGATGCCGGGTCCAAACGGTACCATAGCTATGAACGGCACCAGGAAGATAGCTCAGGAGTGCGAGGAAGGCAATGCAGCCTATGCTGAGTCAGCCTGTGCAGCGGAGGAATTGAAGTTCTATACGTCCAACGTTGATTCTGCTGATATGAGCCCTCTTAAGAAGCCCACTACTGAGTCTGAGTCATTGCTCAAGTTTAAGCCGACTAAAGATACAAAGCAGATTGACTTCACATCGGGCGACACATCCCAACAGTTCACTATTGGGACCGGCTTGGATCCCAAATAGGAAAGCGCGCACATCGAGTTCATCCGTGAGAATCGGGACATCTTTGCATGCAAACCTTCTGACTTGCCTGGAGTCCCGAGAGAACTCGCTGAGCACTGATACGTCTCCAACGTATCTATAATTTTTGCTTGTTTCATGCTGTTATATTATCATTCTTGGATGTTTTACAATCATTTTATAGCAACTTTATATCATTTTTTGGGACTAACCTATTGACATAGTGCCAAGTGCCAGTTGCTATTTTTTGCTTGTTTTTTACTTCGCAGAATATCAGTACCAAACAGAGTCCAATCACGACGAAACTTTATGGAGAATTTTTTTGGACCAGAAGAAGGCCAGTGGGCCAAAGTAGTAACCATGAGGGAGCCCAGGCCACCCACAAGACACCAGGGCGCGCCAGGGGGCCCGGGCGCGCCCTAGTGGGTTGTGGCCGCCTCGGGAACCTTCTCCACCGCCTCTGAGCTCTATAAACACCCAAATATTCCAGAAACCCTAGAGGAGTCGACGAAAAATACATCCAGCCGCTGCAAGTTCTAGAACCGCGATATACAATCTAACACCATCATGCAGGGGTTCATCATCCTCATTGGTGCCTCTCCGATGATGCGTGAGTAGTCCACCATAGACCTACAGGTCCGTGGGCAGTAGCTAGATGGCTTTATCTCTCTTTTTGATTCTCAATACAATGGTCTCTTGGAGATCTATTTTATGTAATGACTTTTTGCGGTGTGTTTGTTGGGATCCGATGGATTTTGAGTTCATGATCAGTTTCTATCCATGAATATTATTTGAGTCTTCTTTGGTCTCTTATATGCATGATTACTTATAGCCTCGTATTTCTTCTTTGAATCTTTGGTTTAGTTAGGCCAACTAGATCGATTTTTCTTGCCATGGGAAGAGGTGCTTTGTGATGGGTTTGATCTTGCGGTGTCCTCTCCCAGTGACAGAAGGGGCAGCGAGGCACGCATGTATCGTTGCTATTAAGGATAACAAGATGGGGTCTATTCCTACATAAATAGATCTTTTCTACAGCATGGCACCATTCTTATTGCATTACTCCGTTTTCCCATGAACTTAATACACTAGATGCATGTTGGATAGCGGCCGATGTGTGGAGTAATAGTAGTAGATGCAGAATCGTTTTTGTCTACTAATCTTGGACGTGATGCCTATATAATGATCATCAACTTGGATATCGTCATGATTATTTGATCTTCTATCAATTGCCCAACAGTAATTTGTTCACCAACCGTGTGCTATACTCATGAGAGAAGCCACTAGTGAAACCTACGCCCCCCGGGTCTACTTTTCCAACATATTGCTTTCCGATCTATCTTTTTGCCGCTTTTGTTTTCAGATAAATTATTCCAAAAAAGCCAAAAAATACCTTGCTGCACTTTTTATTTGCCTCTTTTATTTTGTGTTCTTGCGAGATCTATCTATCCAATCTATCACTACCTAATCTATCTTTTTACTGTGGAGAGATTGACAACCTCTCTTTCGCATCATGTTGCAAGTATTTGTTCTTTGTGTGCACGTGTTTTTTACATAGTGTTGCGTAATCCTCCTACTGGTTCGATACCTTGGTTTCATAACTGAGGGAAATACATACCGTCGCTATGATGCATCATCCCTTCCTCTTTGGGGAAATACCGACGCAGTCTCAAGCCACGTCAAAGAAATTTCTGGCGCCGTTGCCGGGGAGGAAGCAGTCTCTTCAACGTGCCAATCTCTGGCGCCGGGGAGACATCATCAACATCTATCAGGTTCCTAATCACAAATCTCATCTCCTTGCAATTTACATTATTTTCTATTTTCCTCTCGTTTTCCTCTCCCCCACTTCACAAAATTTGCCGTTTTATTCGCCCTCTTTCTCGTTCGCCTTTTTCTCGCCGGATCTCTTCTTGTTTGCTTGTTTGCTATCTTTGCTTGTGTTGCCATGTGCCTTCTATTTGCTTGCATCTTCGCTTGCTAAAAATCTATTGCTACGGATCCTCAGCCACTTCTTAATCTTTTCAAAAGACCAAATTATGATGAACCAATGACTAGTGAGTTGAGTGCACTTGATTATCTCTATGAAGTTTTGTTTGAAAATCATGAATCTAAAAAATTTGATGAAGTGTTGAAAGAAGAAATTTATATGGTGATTCATGATAGCTCCTTGATTGAAAAGCATGATTGCAATGATGTTACTCTAAATTCTATTGATGTCAATTATGTTAATGATATGCAAAACTACAAGCTTGGGGATGAAAATTTTGTCATGTCCACTTCTTATTGCAATGATCATGATTGGGGTGATAATGCTTCTTATGATCTTGAAAATTTATTTAAGCCTCATGTTGAATATGTTATTGATAATAATGTGTGCAATAGTATCGAAAGTGGGTTTGGGAGAGCGTCAACTTTAGGTAAAAAGAATCCCACATATTTGGAGAGTGTTCAATCTTATGATTTTTTTGATAAAAGTGGGTTTGGAGAGGTCATAACTTTAGTTGATGATAATCCCACTATTTTGGAAGATGATAAAAACTTTATGCATGTTGATCATAAAGAGAGTATTGTTTATGATAGCTATATTGTTGAATTTGATTATGATCCTACATGTAATTATTATGAAAGAGGAAATTATGGTTGTAGAAATTTTCATGATACTAAATTACCTCTCTTCATGTTGAGATTGCTATTGTCTCTTTCTTCTTTCTTCCATATGCTAGTTTTTTCTTGCCTTGATAATTTGTTTGCTTATAAAATGCCTATGCATAGGAAGTATGTTAGACTTAAGTTGTTTTCCATATGCTTCATGATGCTCTCGTTGTGTTGCTATTATTATCTTTCATGAGGGCATCATTGAAATCTCAAGCCTATCTTAATGGCTATAAAGAAAGAGCTTGCTGGGAGGCAACCCAATGAATAAATTTATTTTCATCTTTTTCTTTCTGTTTTTGAGTGTTGACACAATTATGCTACTGTTATGATTGTGTTTTTTATGTTTTAATTAGTGTTTGTGCCAAGTAAAGGCTTTAGGATGATTCATAAGATGAGTAGAAACAATGATGATTCTGAAACAGAAACTTGGCCTCCAGTGCGCGAATTTTCATTTTTTACTGGAGCATGATAATGAGCTGAAATTTTAACACAGTATTTCTATACAAATTCTTTACGTTGTCCTAATTTTTCAGAATTTTTAGAGTTACAGAAGTCTGGTTAGAGTACAGATTACTACAGACTGTCCTGTTTAAGACATATTCTGTTTTCGTTGCATTGTGTGATTGTTTTGATGAATCTATGGTTTGTATTGAAGGGTATAAGTCATGGTAAAGTTAAAATACAGTAGGTATAATGCAATGATAAAATTTGAATGAGTTTGCAACAGTACTTAGAGTGGTGATTTGCTTTATTATACTAACGGATCTCACGAAGATTTTGTTGAGTTTTGTGTGATTGAAGTTTTCAAGTTTTGGGTGAGATCACGATGGATGAAGGAATAAGGAGTGAAAAGAGCCTAAGCTTGGGGATGCTACAGCACCCCCAAGATAATATCCAAGGAGAAACAAGCAACTAAGCTTGGGGATGCCCCGAGTGGCATCCCCTCTTTCTTCTAACGACCATCGGTATTTTACTTAGAGCTATATTTTTGTTCGTCACATATCATGAGTTTTGCTTTGAGCGTCCTGTATTATTTTAGTCTTTGATTGCTTTGCTTTTTAGTTTGTCGCAATTATCCTTGATGGACACACCTATTTGAGAGAGCCAAAATTATGCTATGATTTGTTAGAATAGCTCTTTATGCTTCACTTAAAAAAATTGAGCTATGGAATTGCTCTAGTGCTTCACTTATATATTTTTGAGCACGGTGTGCTTTGAAATTTTTAAGAAAAACTCTCATGGTTCACTTAGATTAATTTGAGAGTTAGTAAATTTTGAAGAAATCCTCTCATGCTTCACTTATATTATTTTGAGAGATGAAACTTTTATGCTCATGTTCTTCACTTAAATTTATTTGAGCTTGTCAAAAGCAATGTTAATATATGAAACTAGTCCCAAAGTGATAGATATTCAAGAGGGATATAATAAAAACTTTCATGAAGATCATTGGACAAATTAAACTTGATTCCTTGTAATAGTTTTGAGACATGATGATAGTGATATGCGAGTCATGTTGGTGAGTAATTGTGCTTTAGTAAGAATATTGGTGTTAAGGTTTGTGATTCCCTATGCAGGCACGAAAGTCAATAGTTATGCAATGAAATTACATCCTACTTATGGTGCATTATTCGGTGTTAGTTATGCTCAATGCCCGTTTATGTGAATTTTCGTTTCTTGGTTGGTTGCTTCTCAATCTATTTGCTAGCCTCCACTTGTACTAAGTAGAAATACTACTTGTGCATCCAAAATCCTTAAACCCAGTTTTGCCTTATGAGTCCACCATACCTACCAATATGCGGTATTTCCCTTCCATTCTAAGCAAATTTGTATGTGCCATCTCTAATTTTCAAAATGAATTTCCTTTTTTGTGTGCTCGTACCGCTCATGAAATGGTAGGGGGTGTCCAATATGTTTCCTTGCTAGATGTGTTATTCTCAAGACGAGTGTTTATTCACTTGTCATTGCATGAGAGTACGGCGGTAATAGGGATGCCCAGTCCCGAAATGAAAAAAAAAAGAAATTTACTTTATGTTGTCAAATAATAAATTCCTTGGAAAGTGTTGGTATGGAAGGAAACAGTGGATACGGCTAGCCATGGATTGTGAAAGAATGGTGGAAAAAGGAATAAACTTTACTTTATGTTTGGGAACCGCCTATGATGTATCTAGCATGGAAAGTATTGAGAACTACTTTGTCGTTTTCGTTGACAGGAAAGGCATGCCACCCAAAATATTTCTCTCTCTCAATTTAAACTTTGAGCTCTGGCACCTCTACAAATCCCTACTTCCCTCTGCGAAGGGCCTATCTATTTACTTTATGCAATTTTTATTTTTAATTTGAGTTTCCATCTTCTCTTATAAAGCACCAACTAGGGGACACTATGATCATACTTGTGCATTGGGTGTAGTTAATATTTGAGTGTGTTTCACGAATGGATCAACGATTGAGTATGATGGGCTAGGGATAACTTTCTTTAGTGTTGATATTTTGAAAGACATGGTTGCTTGTTAGCATGCTTGAGTATTATAGTCTTTATGTCAAAACTAGCCTATTGCTTTGAACCATCTAAAAGTCCAGATGTCCATGCTACGAAAGAAAAGAATATGTGATGAAGATGTTAGGCAGCATTCCACATCAAAAAAATTGTTTTTATCATTTACCTACTCGAGGATGAGTAGGAATTAAGTTGGGGATGCTGATACGTCTCCAACGTATCTATAATTTTTGCTTGTTCCATGCTGTTATATTATCATTCTTGGATGTTTTACGATCATTTTATAGCAACTTTATATCGTTTTTTGGGACTAACCCATTGACATAGTGCCAAGTGCCAGTTGCTATTTTGCTTGTTTTTTACTTCACAAAATATCAGTACCAAACGGAGTCCAATCGCGACGAAACTTTTTGGAGAATTTGTTTGGACTAGAAGAAGGCCAGTGGGCCAAAGAAGTAACCAGGAGAGAGCCCAGGCTGCCGACAAGACACCAGGGCACGCCAGGGGCCTCGGGCGCGCCCTGGTGGGTTGTGGTCGCCTCGGGAACCTTCTCCACCGCCTCTGAGCTCTAAAAATACCCAAATATTCCAGAAACCCTAGAGGAGTCGACGAAAAGTACATCCAGCCGCCACAAGTTCCAGAACCGCGAGATCCAATCTAACACCATCACGGAGGGGTTCATCATCCTCATTGGCGCCTCTCCGATGATGCGTGAGTAGTCCACCATAGACCTACGGGTCCGTAGGCAGTAGCTAGATGGCTTTCTCTCTCTCTCTCTCTCTTTTGATTCTCAATACAATGGTCTCTTGGAGATCTATTTGATGTAATGACTTTTTGCGGTGTGTTTGTTGGGATCCGATGAATTTTGAGTTCATGATCAGTTACTATCCATGAATATTATTTGAGTCTTCTTTGATCTCTTATATGCATGATTACTTATAGCCTCGTATTTCTTCTTCGAATCTTTGGTTTAGTTAGGTCAACTAGATCGATTTTTCTTGCCATGGGAAGAGGTGCTTTGTGATGGGTTCGATCTTGCGGTGTTCTTTCCCAGTGACAGAAGGGGCAGCAAGACACGCATGTATCATTGCTATTAAGGATAACAAGATGGGGTCTATTCCTACATGAATAGATCTTGTCTACATCATGTCACCGTTCTTATTGCATTACTCCGTTTTTCCATGAACTTAATACACTAGATGCATGCTGGATAGCGGTCGATGTGTGGAGTAATAGTAGTAGATGCAGAATCGTTTCGGTCTACTAATCTTGGACGTGATGCCTATATAATGATAATCGCTTGGGATATCATCATGATTATTTGATCTTCTATCAATTGCCCAACAGTAATTTGTTCACCCAGCGTGTGCTATACTCATGAGAGAAGCCACTAGTGAAACCTACGGCCCCCGGGTCTACTTTTCCAACATATTGCTTTCCGATCTATCTTTTTGCCACTTTTTTTTCCAGATCTATTATTCCAAAAAACCCAAAAATACCTTGCTGCACTTTTTATTTGCTTTCTTTTATTTTGTGTTCTTACAAGATCTATCTATCCAATCTATCACTACCTAATCTATCTTTTTACCGTGGAGAGATTGACAACCTCTCTTTCGCGTCGGGTTGCGAGTATTTGTTCTTTGTGTGCAGGTGTTGTTTACATAGTGTTGCGTGATCCTCCTACTGGTTCGATACCTTGGTTTCATAACTGAGGGAAATACTTACTGTCGCTATGCTGCATCATCCCTTCCTCTTTTGAGAAATACCGACACAGTCTCAAGCCACGTCAAGCACCATCTTAATGTGGATCCAAAGATGAAACCAGTACGCCAATACCTCCGTCGTTTTAACGAAGAGAGACGCAAGGCTATTGGAGAAGAGGTGGACCGTCTCCTAGCTGCCAGGTTTATCATTGAAGTCTCTCACCCCAAGTGGTTGGCTAACCCGGTGGTTGTTCTGAAAAAGAACGGCACTTGGCGCATGTGTGTTGACTACACGGATCTCAACAAAGCTTATCCGAAGGATCATTTTGCTCTCCCACGTATCAATCAGATCATTGACTCTACGGCGGGTTGTGAGCGTTTGTGTTTCTTAGATGGATACTCTGGTTATCACCAGATCAAGATGGTCGTTGAGGATCAAGAAAAGACGGTTTCATAACTCCCTTTGGTGCTTTCTGCTATGTCTCCATGCCTTTCGAGCTTAAGAGCGCAGGGGCGACTTACCAGCGCTGTGTTCAGAATTGCCTTCATCCACAGATTGGGAGCAATGTTCATGCTTATGTCGGACATCATGGTGAAATATCAGAAGAAAGAGACGCTCTTGGATGACCTCAAGGAGATGTTTGATAATCTTCGAGTGTACCAGATGAAACTTAACCCGGCAAAGTGTGTCTTTGGAGTTCCTGCAGGCAAGCTATTGGGATTCCTGGTTTCTGAGTGAGGTATTGAAGCTAACCTGGAAAAGATCAAGGCGGTGACTTCGCTGGGTAAGCCGGCAAATATAAATCATGTCCAGCGCATGGCTGGCCGTATCGCAGCATTGAGCCGGTTTATAAGCTGCCTTGGAGAGAAGGCAATCCCTCTTTACCAACTGTTGAATAAGACAGACAACTTCGTCTGGACTGATGCAGCAAACGAAGCTTTTGAAGCTCTCAAGAAGCAGCTAGCTGAGCCGCCCATTTTAGCCGCCCCAACCGACAAAGAGCCCATGCTCATGTACATTGCTGCCAATTCTAAGGCGGTAAGTGTTGCAGTTGTCGTTGAGCGAAAGGAGGCAGGGAAGGAGTATCCGGTTCAGCGGCCGGTTTATTTCGTCAGCGAGGTCTTGACCTTGTCCAAGCAGTGGTATCCGCATTGGCAAAAGCTGGTCTTTGGAGTTTTTATGGCAAGCCGGAATTTGAAGCACCATTTTCAGGAGCATCCAATTACCATGGTCAGTTCAACACCCCTTGGCGATATCATACATAATTGAGAGGCCACTGGTCGAATCGCCAAGTGGGCAATTGAGCTTGGACCTCACCATGTGAAATATGTGCCCCGAACTGCCATCAAGTCCCAAGCACTAGTGGATTTCATCAATGATTGGACAGAGATGCAAATTCCAAAGGATAGGCCAGATAACACGTACTGGACTATACATTTCGATGGGTCAAGGCAATTGGAAGGCTCGGGGGCTGAAGTTATATTGTCTTCTCCGCGAGGTGACAAATTTTGTTATGTTTTACGGCTCATGTTCCCTTGCACTAACAATGTAGCTGAGTACGAGGCCCTCCTACATGGACTCAGAATGGCTTAAGAGATGAATCTTAGCCGGGTCCAGTGTCTTGGCGACTCAGATTTGGTGGCTCAACAAGTTTCAGGGACTTGGGATTCCAAGGACCCCTTGATGGCGGCTTACCGGCGGGCAGTCACAGACGTGGCGGGTTATTTTCAAGGCTATCAAGTCGATCATATAGATCGCCGGCTCAATGAGGCGGCCGATGCCCTATCACGACTCGGCTCTCAGCGGAAGCCGGTCTCCCCTAACGTCTTTTTAGACATTCTTCATAATCCTTCGGTCAAGTTGCCATCTGAGGAGGACTTAGCTATTCATGACCCGGAGGCACACTTGCTGGAGGCTCTTCACGCTATTCCTGACTGGACCGTACGTATCTGGCTTATCTGACTCGAGGCGAGCTCCCAGCTGAGGAAATCATCGCTCGACAGATAGTTCGGCGGTCCAAATAAATGACTATCGTCAATGGCAAGTTACATCGGCGAAGCAGCACTGGCGTGTTTCAGCGCTGTGTTTCCCCTGAGGAAGGCCAAGAGATTCTCAATGAAATCCATGCTGGTGATTGTGGACACCATGCCGGCTCACGGTCCCTGGTGGCAAAGGCTTTTCGTCACGGGTTTTATTGGTTGACGGCTCACGCAGACGCAGAAGACATTGTGCGCAAGTGTGATGGGTGTCAAAAGTTTGGTCGACAAGCTCATGTGCCGGCTCAAGAATTGTGTATGATCCCAATTACTTGGCCGTTTACGGTCTAAGGGCTTGACATGGTTGGCCCGTTCAAGCCGTCTTCTGACAAGAAAACCCACCTCTTGGTGGCGGTTGATATATTCACCAAGTGGGTCAAAGCGGAACCAGTCAGTAATTGTGATGCAGAAACTGCTGTCAAGTTTGTGAAGAAGTTGATCTTCCGCTTTGGTTATCCTCATAGCATTATCACTGATAATGGTACCAATTTGTCCAAAGGAGCTATGGAACAGTTTTGTCAACGAGAGCATATCCTGCTTGACCTGGCGGCAGTTGCACATCCACAATCCAATGGGTAGGCTGAACGAGCTAATCAGGAGATTTTCAGAGGGATCAAACCCCGGCTCATGGTTCCACTACAGCGCACTCCGGGCTGCTGGGTTGAGGAACTCCCCGCGGTGCTTTGGAGTATCAGAACAATTCCAAACAGATCCACTGGATACACACCTTTTTTCCCGGTTTATGGAGCTGAGGCGGTTTTACCAAGTGATATCCGCCATGACTCGCCTCGAGTTACTGCTTACGTTGAGGCAGATAATGAGCAAGCACGTCAAGATTCTTTGGATGCCTTGGAAGAAGAACGTGACTTAGTAGCGGCCAGATCTGCTATATATCAGCAAGACCTACGTCGCTATCACAGCCATAGAGTCCGAAGCCGTACTTTTCAAGAAGGTGACTTAGTGCTCCGTCTCATTCAGGATCAAACTGGGATGCACAAGCTTTCCCCACCTTGGGAGGGTCCTTTCGTTATCAGCAAAAACCTCAATAATGGATCATATTACCTGATAGACTTGCGACCAGAATCATATACCTCTGAAGAAGAGACAACCCGGCCCTGGAACATTGCTCACCTACGGCCTTATTATGCTTAGAGCCACCGGCTCCTTTTTCTTTTTGTAACCTCCCCCCTGCAAATTATGTATATACTTCTTTATGTTCAAATATAATAAAGCCGGCACCCTCGAAACTTGGGGTCTCTATCGTTTCAACCTACAAATTGAGCACGAGTCTTTATTTTTTGAAACATAGGTCACTTGGGGGCTTCCAACTCATCGAGTTTAGCTTTCTCACCCTCTTGACCCGGCAAAAAATGCCACAATATATGGTTAAACCTGCTTGTATGCTTGATGCGACTCCGATCAGGTGACCCCGGGTACTCTTGACAAGTCAATCCACTTTGGACCCTGAACTTATCAAGGTTAAAACACCGGCTTGAGTCACGTGAGAGCCAGCCTACAGAGAGGTAGGATAAACCATGGGTTATCATACCCGCTTCATTGAAGCAAGACTTGAGACTCGAAAGCCAGTCTCCTTGCCGAGTCTCACTGAGCCGGCTTATTAACAAATTTTTATCATTATTACAATATGTTGTTCTACAGGTACAATGTTACCTGCTCATAAATAGTGTCTCGGTTACAAAAACTGTGATCATATAATGACCAGTTCAACTTAATGCTCTACAAACAGTTGTTGTGGAAAGATTTCAGAAGGCCGTCTTATAAAGACCCGCCCATATTGGTTCAAACAATAGCTCATTGAGCAGGGTCAGTGGAAACATTCACAGACATGAGGGAAGAGCATGTTCATCATTTAGCAACTGCCTGGAAGATGTAAAGCTCAAGGGCGACTCAGCCAAGATAATACACAGTACAAGCCACAGACTGTATGATTCCTAAGTGAAAGGATAAAAGGCGAGTTAACAAGGCTTGTTAATATACAAAATCCCAACTTGACAAGACAAGATCAGGAGTTTGAAACGTGCACGAAGGCACGGCGCAGGCAAACAACTGTCGACATAAAAATATTACAAGGCGCCATTGAGCCCAGACAGGTTGAATCAAAGTATTTCACTCATAAACCAGCCTCTGGGTTATCCAAATTAGCCTCGGGCTGACCTCCCGCCTGAGCCGCCTCCGGGTCATCCTCCGCTGGGTCCTCCGGCGCTTGGATCCGAAGGTTGTCCAAATCCCAGTTGCAATGGGTTAAAGCCTGGAATACAGCTTCTTCATTCAAGATGAGGGACGGGTCTACATCAGGGGCGAAGATTTGCTTACGACTCTGAGGAGTCAGGTCCACCGGTTCAAAGGCGGGCGGCCAAACTCGTGAGTTGTTAGCGTCGTAAGCCGGATGATAGTTCTTCAACTCCATCTTGGGAACAAGTTGCGTGGCTAACACTCGAGCCGCCTTAACGCATTTAGCATAGTCCACATCGGTGAATGCTAACCCGTCGTCCTTAAACTCAGGAAACCCTTTGGCCATTTCTGTCGGATCAAGTTCCGCTAAGTAAGCCAAGGCCCGACTCAAAGAAGATGTCGCACCAGCTCGGGCGGCTGATCTTTTCAACTCTTCAATCTGTTTTGGGATTGTCGAGAGGAATCTTAGTACATACTTGATGAGCTTCACTGGCTCTTTGTTCCCCATAACAGCCTTAATTGTGTAGTGGCTTCCAGCATAAAGTTGTTCAGTCAGCGAATACACGGCTTTCAGCTTCAGCAAGCAGTTATCTTGGAGGTTGCGAGTCCGAGGACCTGCACAACAATTCAAGCACATAAGTCGCCAGGCGATTTATCTACATACATGAGTATTTGAGCGGGTTAGCAAGAACTCATAAAGGTACTTACCAAAGATAGACTGGGTCATGTGGGCAATGTGCCGCTTTAACCCGGATAACTCTTCTGTGATGGGCTTCAGTTGACCCTCAACGTTTTCTCGCGCTTCAACAAGGCGGCTTTTTCAGCCTCAAATGATTTATTTTGTTTTTCAAAGCTTGCCTTGGCTTTCTCCAATTCCTCCAAGGCAAGTCGAAGTTTCTCCTCAGCCTCTGCTCAGGCGGTTTGCCCCACTTCAAGATCTTTCTTCAAGGCGGTCACATTTGACTCGGCTGATTTCAGAGCTTCTTGCACAATAGGGGTCATCATATTGATCGGTCATAAGCCGGTAGCAAGGTGGAGCTGGACTATGATAAGAAAAATTATAACAAGTCCCAAGCAGATTGCAAGCAGATTGCAAGCAATATACTTGACACTTGGGGGCTAATGCATGTCAGTTCTTCGAAGCAAAAATATGAAGAAGACCCGACTCATCTCAAGAATATGAGCCCGCCCTTGGGGGCTATTGGTTGATTTCTTCAGATTATAAGAAGACCCGACTCATCTCAAGAAGATGAGCCGGCCCTTGGGGGCTACAGGTTGATTTCTTCAGATTATAAGAAGACCCAACTCATCTCAAAAAGATGAGCCGGCCCTTGGGGGCTACAGGTTGATTTCTTCAAATTATTAATAAGACCCGACTCATCTCAAGGAGATGAGCCGGCCCTTGGGGGCTACAGGTTGATTTCTTCAAATTATTAATAAGACCCGACTCATCTCAAGAAGATGAGCCGGCCCTTGGGGGCTACAGCAGTTTCATATGAACAAGACCCGCCTCATCTCATACAGATGAGCCGGCCCTTGGGGGCTATACAAGGGTATATATATATAAGAATACAAGAGAGTGGAGCATACCTCATATTTTCTTTTCATCATGTGTAAGTGCATCTTGTGCCAGCCTTTGTTGGTTTTGGAGTATTGAAGACAAACGTGGTTGAGGGACTAATGTGTTTGTGAGAGTTCACAGGTTAACACAGATAGAAGTCCCTGGATTTTCGGTTTAGCCGTCGAAGACGACCCCCAAAAATGTCCGAAGACATTGATGACGACTGAAGCCATTGGTGGTATGCGAAGACATTCGTCCGAAGACAATGAAACGCGAAGACGAAGTCTTGTGGTAGTTTTGTTTCTTCTTTCCTGAGTCATAGGAACCACCGTACTGTTAAGTGGGGTCAATGTGATTGAAGTCAGATGCTGACGTGATGCTCAACCTATACCTATGTCTTCGAGCGAAGACAATGAGAGGAAATCTCTTCCAGAGTTGGTTGAGTCAGCTTTACTTGTAGCCCAAGTAAAGCTGCCGCGTGCGTTTGAAATCCAACCGTTGTGACACGTGTCGGTTGGCCAGTGACCCAGGGTCATTTTGGTCATATCAGGTCAGGTTGCCCGCTGGCTATAAATAGCCCACCCCCTCCACCATGAGAAGGCGGATACTCAGAGAGAGATACGGCTGTTGTCGTTTTGGAGCAACCCACCTCGAAGACATTGAGAGAGAGAAACATCCTGCGAGGATACACCTAAACACCTAGAGCCAGAGTGTTTGAGCATCACCGAAGTCATTATGTTCTGAGAGAACTGAAGACTTATTACACTTGAAGACTGTGATCTTCCAGACGGTTAGGCGTCTGGGTCTAGAGCAATCCAAGAGTCATTGTGGATCGCCGGGTGACCAAGTTTGTACGGGTTTCGGAAGTCTCCCCTGAAGACTTACCAGTGTGATTGGGCGCTGTCTAAGTGACTTCGGATCAAGGGGAATAAGGTGAAGACGATGTCTTCTGAGTTAAATCTCAGCCTCCCTAACCAGACGTACAGTTGTCACAGCAACTGGAACTGGTCCAACAAATCATGTGTCTTCGTCAAGCAACTGGTTCTATCCTTCACTTTCTTACATTCCTGTTCTGTATTGTGAAGCCTTTGCTTGTTCAGTGTTTGAAGACTTATCCCGAAGACATTCATATCTGCTGTTTATCTTCATTCTATCTAAGTTTGTCTTTGACTCATTTTAGTATGCATGATGATAATGCTTAACTTGCCTATATGTCTTCACTGCACTGCATGCCTTGACTAGATCATTGATTACTATCCCTACCTGATCCTGTTTCGCTTCCGCATTATTCGAATACATTCTATGTTTCGAAGCCTTTCATAAAAATCGCCTATTCACCCCCCCTCTAGTCGATAACTAGCACTTTCAATTGGTATCAGAGCAAGGTACTCCCTTGTTCTGTGTTTCGGTTTAACCATCGTGGAGTTTTAGCTATGTCGACTGCAGGGATAATCAAGGTCTCCGCTGCGTGCTCTGTCTTCGATGGCACCGACTATCCCGACTGGAAGAATAAGATGCGCATGCATCTCGAAGCCATTGACAACGACCTATGGTATGTCGTCATGGCAGGCATTCCTGAGGTTGGCGAAGGTGTTACTGCTGCTGATGTGAAGAGGTTCGCACAACTGGACTCCACCGCTAAGAACATCATTTGTGGTCATCTGACCAAAGGACGGTATGGCCATGTGAGTGCACTTAACACTGCTAAGCAAATCTGAGAATGGCTGTCCAAAGTAAATGAAGGTGTCTCATCTCAAAGAGACTCCCATGTTGATGTGCTTCGCAACCTGTTCAACCGCTTCAAGAGACTCGACAACGAAAACGTTCAGCTCACATTTGATCGACTCACTGATATCTCAAATGAGTTGAATGCACTTGGCGCCACTGATATCACCAAACATGAAGTTGTAAAGAAGCTACTCAGATCATTTGATAGTTCCTTTGATACTCTCGCACTCATGATCCAAGAGCGCCCTGACTTCAAGAGTTTGGATCCCGCTGATATCCCTGAGAGATTAAACACACATGAGTTCCAACAAGCTAAGAAGAGGGATATCTACGGTACCAGACCGTCGTTCTCGTGCCCTGAAGGCCAAGGTTGTGTCGTCATCCGAAGACAACTCTGAATGCAGTTCTGATGGTGCCGAAGACTTTGGAAAAGAACTCGCTCTGCTTGTTAGGAAGTTCCGAAAGTTTGCCAAGTCAAAACGCTACGCAAAATGTTCAAGGCGTGATTCCAAGAGGTCTGGTGAAATGTCTTCAAAAGACAGCAAGAAGCAAACCTGTCACAAGTGCAAGAAAGTTGGCCATTTTATCGCTGATTGTCCTCGATGGGAGAAGGAATCCAAGAAGAAGAGCAAGGACGATGACTCCGACGACAAGAAGAAGAAGAAGTATGCAAAGTCTTCATCATACAAGAAGAGTTCATCCGGCAAGGCAAATGCCTTCATCGGAAAGGAGATGCATTCACAGTCTGAATCCGGTTCTTAAGTTGAGGAAGCATCTGAGGAGGAATCTGACGCTGAAGTAGCTGGACTAGCAATGGCTTCGGCATATCTCTCCACCTCTGTCTTTGAACCCGAAGACAATGGTTCCTTCTTCAACACCGAAGCGAGTGATGATGATGCCACTCCAGCCTACTGCTTTATGGCGAAAGCCTCCAAGGTATCCTCAAAACCCTCACTTCATGACTCTGAATCCGAAGTTGAATCTGATGATGACATGAAACCTAGCTATGCTAAACTTGTAAAAATTGCCACCAAACAACAAAGTGCCATGGAGAAAATGCAAACTAGTCTAGAGAAAAGCGATGACTTGTTACGCGAAGAGATGAGTCTGAACGAAACTATGGCTGAAGACATGTGTAGTCTTCGTTCAAGGTTTGAGGATCTCCAAAGTCGTCATGATGCTCTTTCAACTGATCATGAGAAGCTTTCTTTGGAATATCTTCAGAAAAAGATTGACTTTGAGAAGTTGAGGGAAGCACATGATGATCTACGGAAGGAAAACGACTCACTCCTAGCAGAACGGATCAGTACCGCTCAGGATGATTTTGATACTCCATGCTTAAAATGTATTGCCCGTGAAGCTAATGATTCAACTGTTGAATGTTCAAATGCTTCTGAAAATGCATTATCTTCAACTGTATCTGTGGCACCTAACCCCTCGTCTGAGGAAGCCATTGCTATCACTGATGACAATGACAGGTTGAAGACATTGCTTGAAACTGGCATGTACAAGAGTCTGAAAGGACATCAGATTCTTTGTGATGTCCTGAAGAAGACTATGCTGAACAAAAACCCTAGGAAAGAGGGTGTGGGATTTGAAAGAAATCTCAATGTTGATGGATCCTACTGGACACCTGAGTAGTACCCCAAAACCACATGGGTTGCTGCAAAAGGTCCTTCACATGATCCTTCCACATTATCAGGCTTCAACTGTGCGAATCTTCTCATTATTGATGAATCCTTTGATTCCAACTATAAACTATTCAAATGCCAAAATGGTGAAGTGTTTGCCAGGTTTATTGGAACTAACTGCAGGAATGGTTCTCCTATGAAGAAGATCTGGGTTCCCAAATGTCTTCTTGAGAAGCTTCGCGTGAATGTCTTGACGACATCTCCCAAGAGGAAGACAAACTCTAGATCAATGTCTTCGAGAAGACATAAGTCTTCATATGATGGCACTAATCATTCTGTTTCACAGGAAAAGACTCAGATGACTCATGAATATGTACACAATGGCATGAACCGCTATGTTCATCCTACCAAGAATTTCTCTTCTTATTCATTTGAGTACACTAACCCTCCTGTGAAACGTACTATTAGGGCATCTTTGCCTAAATTCTCTGATGCTGCCTTATGACTCATTGCTTCTAAGCCACCCCTTCGCATGTGGGTGGTTAAGAAGAACTAATATCTTCTATGCAGCATCGGGTCTCCAGATAGGAAGAAGCATATCCCGAAGATCAACTCTGGAGACCCAAAAACATTCTTGTCTGAACGCAAGATAACTAATGAATACATCGTTCAGAACACTTACCACTATCTACTGCTATATCTTCAACTTAGCATGTTGTTCGTACATGCTTTGGTGAACTCGACTAATTCTCAATGCAGGAAGACAAATCCAATGCCACTAAATGTATTATGGATAGTGGATGCACAAGTCATATGACTGGTGATCGAAGCCTATTGATGGAGCAAACTCTTTGACCTCCAACAAAAGATCACATCGTTTTTGCTGACAAAAGCAGCATCAAAGTATTGGGGCTATGTAGAGTTGCTATCTCAAGGGACCGGCACATGAAAAATGTCATGCTTGTCGAATCCCTTGGTTACAACTTGATGTCTGTCTCAATGCTCTGTGACTTAGATATGCTAGTCATATTCGGCAAATTTCGATGTGTGATACTAATGGCCTCTGACAAAACCAAAGTCTTCGAAGGTTTTCGAAGAGGTGACTTGTACATGGTAGACTTCTCTACAGGACCACAGGTTTCCTCATGTATTCTAGCAAAAGCTTCGGAGTGCTGGCTTTGGCACAGAAGGCTAGGACATGCTGGGATGAGGAACTTGCACACACTCGCCAAGAAGAAGCTAATCATTGGCGTCGAGGGTGTCAAGTTCAAGAAGGATCACCTCTATGGCGCATGTGAAGCCGGGAAGATGACTAGAGCCAAACATCCCTCGATGACAATTATGACGACCTCTCGTCCCTTCGAGCTACTCCACATGGACTTATTTGGCCCTACTCATTACTCCACTTTCTCTACCTCTGCAAATCTATATGGCTTCGTAATTGTTGATGACTATTCTCGATTCACTTGGGTGCATATTATACTCTATAAGACTGAAGTGCAGGATGTCTTCAGGCGCTTCGCAAATAGGTGTATGAACAACTACAACATCAAGATCAAGCATATCAGGAGTGACAATGGCACTGAATTCAAGAACACAGGCCTGGACACCTATCTTGATACTCTTGGCATCACTCATGAGTTCTCTGCTCCATATACTCCTCAGCAGAATGGTGTCGTGGAGCGCAAGAATAGTACTCTTATTGAGATGGCTCGCACCATGCTTGATGAATACAAGACACCAAGGAAGCTATGACCTGAAGCCATTGATATTGCATGCCATATCATCAACAGAGTATATCTTCACAAGTTCTTCAAGAAAACATCTTATGAGCTTCTCACTGGTAAGAAACCCAATGTAAGTTACTTCAAAGTCTTCGGTGCAAGATGTTGGATAAGGGATCCACACCACACTTCAAAATTTGCACCGAAAGCACATGAGGGTTTCATGCTTGGTTATGGAAAGGATTCGCACACCTACAGAGTCTTCAACTTCTTTCACAACAAGGTTGTTGAAACTGTAGATGTGCGATTCAATGAAACTAACGGCTCGCAAAGAGAGAACCTACCTCCTATGCTAGATGAATTACCTCCCGATGAAGATATTAGACTGATGGGCACTGGAGAAATTGTGCCTGAAGAACATGTGGTTGAAGAAGAAGTCATCATTCCTCCATCTACTCAGCGCGAAGACAATGCTGAACCCGAAGACAATGCTGCTGATGAAGACAATGCTCAGCAGCCTGAACAGAGTCTTCGCCCTGCACATCCACGCGTGGCTAATGAAGTCCAAATTGAGAGAATGCTTGACAGCATAAATGCACCAGGTCCACTTACTCGCTCAAGAGCTACTCAACTGGCTAACTTTTGTGGGCACTTTGCTTTTGTATCCATCACAGAGCCCACCAAAGTAGATGAAGCTTTCAAGGAACCAGAATGGATTCAAGCCATGCAGGAAGAGCTTCACCAGTTCGAGCTGAACAATGTGTGGGAGCTCGTAAAGCTTCCTGATCCAAGGAAGCACAACATCATCGGTACCAAGTGGATCTTCCGCAACAAGCAAGATGAGTCCGGTCAAGTCGTCAGAAACAAGGCCAGACTTGTGGCTCAAGGTTACACACAGGTCGAGGGCATTGACTTCGGTGAAACCTTTGCACATGTAGATAGACTTGAAGCCATTTGCATACTACTTGCTTATGCTAACCATCATGACATATGCTTATATCAAATGGATGTCAAAAGTGCATTCCTCAATGGTAAGATTGAGGAAGAAGTATATGTTGCTCAACCACCAGGGTTTGAAGATCCAAAGCATCCTGGCAAAGTCTTCAAGCTCAACAAGGCACTCTATGGCCTCAAGCAAGCACCAAGAGCTTGGTATGACAGACTCAAGGAATTCCTCAAGAAGAAAGGCTTCAAACCTGGTTCACTCGATCCCACTCTCTTCACTAAATCCTATGATGATGAATTGTTTGTATGCCAAATATATGTGGATGACATTATCTTCGGCTGTACTAACAACAAATACAGTGATGAGTTTGCTTATATGATGCAAGAGAAGTATCAAATGTCGATGATGGGAGAACTGAAATTCTTCCTAGGGCTTCAGATTCGACAACAACCCAATGGCATCTTCATATCTCAGGAGAAATACCTTAAAGATTGCCTCAAGAAATTTGGCATCAATGAAGCCAAAGGCTACAAGATGCCTATGCCTACCAATGGTCACCTCTGCACTGACGAAAATGGTAAAGATTTCGATCAAAAGGTATATCACTCCATGATTGGCTCTCTACTGTATCTATGTGCATCTAGGCCAGATATTATGCTTAGCGTTTGCATGTGCACCCGATTTCAAGCGGCACCAAAGGAGTCGCATCACCCAGCGGTGAAGCGAATACTTAGATATCTGGCTCACACCCCAACACTAGGACTATGGTATCCAAAGGGTTCGAAGTTTGAGCTCATTGGCTATTCAGATTCTGACTTCGCTGGTGACAGAGTTGATCGCAAGTCTACATTAGGCACTTGTCACTTTCTTGGACGATCTCTTGTATGTTGGTCTTCGAAGAAGCAGAACTGTGTTTCACTCTCCACTGCCGAAGCTGAATACATTGCTGCTGGCGCATGCTGTAATCAGCTTCTCTGGATGAAGCAGACTCTCAAGGACTACGGCATCAACCTGAAACATGTACCTCTCTACTGCGACAATGAGAGTGCAATCAAAATCTCCTACAACCCAGTACATCACTCGAAGACGAAGCATATACAGATTCGACATCATTTTCTTCGGGATCACGTGATGAAGGGCGACATCAACATCAAGCATGCTGACACTGAAGATCAATTGGCGGATATCTTCACGAAGTCTTTGGATGAGAAGAGGTTTTGCAAGTTGCGGTGTGAGCTAAATATCTTAGAATCCTCGAATGTCCTTTGAATGGGAATACATCCTAACGCTTATGCATGTTGATGACTTTGATGGACAACACACGATGTAACATATGTCTTCAATTCATGAAGACTTACAATCTGGGTGTGAATACATTAACGAAGAATATGACTTCAGAGCGCCACGATAATTGTGCGCCGTGTCTGAGTCAAACATTCTTATACGGTGGGTAATGCCACCAACCAAACTCGAAGACATTGCTTTTTATCTCATCTTCTTCACATGTCTTCGTGAGCTGAATGTCTTCGGAACAAAAATTTTGTTTGCAAGTGTGTTTCAGTTGAAAACTATTTGCAGATCTACATTTGGATTAGAGCCTTCTCCTATACAACATTTGTACTATAGCTTTGTCTTCAACTTTTTCCTAGGCAAATGTGATCGGACCCGACATTCTCATCTGTTCTTATCTCGTCTCAGTCTATTCTAATCCAGTCATATGCATTCTATATTGACACGTGTTGACTGTCTTCACTGTGTCCTTGTCAGTCGAAGACAAATCAACCACATATTTAATTCTCAAATCTCAACTGTCTCCGTGTCTTTAGCAACAACTCCCGCGCCGTCGCTTCGATTATGGTAGTGGGTTGTCAGGTGGGTTGCATGTATGCCACGTGTCCACTTAAACCGAGGAGTCAGGGGCATATCCGTCCAACCGGTTTGGATGTTTCCACCCCCTATAAATACAAGTTACCCCCTTCCATTATTACCTTCCTCTTCCTCCGCCACCCACGTGCTCAAACCCTAGCGCCGTCGCTGGATTCCATCGCCGCCGGAGACGAAGTGCTTAGCTGACACGCCTTCTCCGACGATGTACTCACGCCGGCCGCGTACATTTCCTTCACGCCGCCGCCGTAGCTGTCTGTCTCCACCAAGTTAGGGTGAGGCAGATTGAACATCTTGGCCTCTCCGCCTCGTCAAGCTGTTCATCGCGTTCTTCATTGCGGTAAATAAAAAGTTATTTTTACCGCATGTTTTAATCTGAAATTTCTACTGAAAATAGTTGGTTGTTGTTTCTTCACTTTCCACTCAACCGCATCTAGATCTAGATCTCTATTTTGCCCAATACTTTCACTTTTTGGTCTGAAGATTGGTTTGATTCCTCACTTGTACGAATCCTTGGACTTGTACAAATCTGAAATCACCATATGTGCTATAAAAGTGAATGTCTTCGATAAAAGGTCAATGTCTTCTAAACACTGTGCTATCTTCCAAATCTTCTGAGAATGCATATGACCTCTCCTCTTCCCTTGCGTCTCTAACTCTTTCACAGGTATGTGTCCGTAGCAGAATCGCTTGGATCTCATAGTCTGAATTCGTTTGCAGACTACTTGCAGATACATCTGGAATCGCCTGGTACTTGTTCTTATCTGTGCACCCCTGTGAAGCCTTTGTCGAAGCCAATGGCAGATGATAAACCAGTCAAGAAGGGAGGGAAGCAGAGACGAAAGAATACAGCTAAAGATCTTCCTCCAGATCTATATGAGCAATACAAGTCAGATGAAGGGGAAACTTATCGTCAGCGCAAGAATCAAATCCAATGGATTCGGAGATATTGGAGTGAGGAGTGGTTCAACTACCACTTTGTGACTAAGGAGTATGCTGAGAAGTGTGCTGGAAAAGCACCATGGACGGACATTGTCTACAGGAATCTTCATCCGAAGACAAAGGCAGAAGCCATCAATGCCTAGCAATCCTCATCCATCAAGCATTCTTGGCTGCCCAGATCATACACTGTCTGACTCTAATGAAGATGATGAAGAGCATCCACCAGCCCCTAGGCCGAAGCCTCTCAAGAAGTCACTGGCTTCGAAGCCCAAGGCTTCAAAGCCTCCCAAGCCGTCTGTCCCCTCACCTCAAGCTTCATGATCTCCCTCTGCTAATCCAGAAGAGCCTGAGGAAGAAGATCGCCTTCACTGGCGTATGAAAAAGGAAAGATGTTGCCTCCAGAGGTCCGAAGCCAACTCTTTCATTAATGGACGCCGCAAATATGATTGAGCTATCTGACGATGAGTTCGACGATGAAGCCTTAGCTAGGCTCATCCAGCAGAAAGAAGAGGAAGCCAAGCTGCTCGAAGACTTACCTCTCATTGATCCTGTCATCTTTGAACACTTCATTGATGAATGGTTCGCAGATACCTCTCTCACCATTGATGCCCTCCAGCTTCCAATTGGACTAAGTGTCACCTTCCAAGGGCTGGTGAATGAGGAACTGACTATTGCTCAGAAAGCCAAGCAGATGAAGGCCAAGATTAGCCATGAAAAGGAGTTGTTCAAGCAGAATGTGCACAGACTCTCAGCTCCTCAGATTCAGGGATATCAACTGATGATGGAAGATCTCAAAGCTGAATTTGAGAGGAAGTGTGAAGCTGTCAAAGGCGCCCTAGCGCACCTAAAGAGAAAGACGACGATTATGGTCCAAGCTCACAATGACATGCTGAAAAGAAAGGCTCTTGGTCAGCCTGCTCTTGCTCCCGAAATCATTGCACGCTCCAGGCAAGCTTCAATGTCTTCGGATGTGCCTACTCCCACACCATCTGAACACCGTGGCATTGTGTTTCCGGCTGGCTTCTCTGGCCCTCGTGCACCTCCGTCTTCCTCTGCTGCTGATAGCAAGAAGACCAAGAAGGCCGAAGCTAAAGCCAAGAAGCGCAAGGCAGCTGCCTCTGAAGCCCAACCTCTGAAGAGGTTGAAGAGAAGAAAATCCAAGTCTTCGGAGTCGGCGCAAGAACCAGTTCCCCCTACTGCTCCGTCATCAACCCCAGTTCCTCAACAAGAGCCCTTGCTCATCAAGCCAATCTCAGTGGCTCCTCCCACATCAGAAAACTTGGAAAGACAGGTTGTTCTGCATGAGTCTGCTTCCACAGAGACTCAGAGGCCTGAAGATATTCTAGCTACTGAAGACACTGCGGCTGCTGAAGACAATGCTGAGCCAGAACATGTACCACAGGTGGATGCCCCAATGGTTTCCTCCCTGTCGGTGTCAAAACCGGTGGATCTCGGGTAGGGGGTCCCGAGCTGTGGATCTAGAATCGATGGGTAACGGGGGACGAAGGAGACGATGTTTACCCAGGTTCAGGCCCTCCTATGGAGGTAAAACCCTACGTCCTGCTTGGTTGTATTGATGTGTATGAAGATTACAGAGTCGATCTACCTCGAGATCAAGTAGCTAAACCCTAGATGAGTTCACTTGCCTCTACGAACTAAACCCTCTGGCTTATATAGACACCAGGGGTCCCTAGGGTTACACATAGTCGGTTGCTTATCGAAGGAATAAACATGCCTATTCTACCATCTTAAGCTTGAAGGGCACGCCACGGCTCCTGAGATCTCCCCCCTGGATACGGGGTATTCGGTCAGTCCGATCCTCCAACGAGTGGCCCATGAGTCCGGCCCATAAAGAATAGGCCGGTGGTCCGAGGACCCCTTAATCCCGGACTCCCTCGGTAGCCCCCGAACTAGCCTCCAATGCCGAGGTATGTAGTCCGGACGGTCCTGCGCTCTCAAAGTCTTCGGCTTGCGAGGCGAGTTCTTCTCCTCCTCTCTTGTTCGGTAGACAATAATCCGGTCATTAGTGAGCTCTCGATCGTCGAGACATCGCGGGGCCCACAGCATTAACCTCGCCGTCCAGAATTAACGACGCCCCTCGATCCCTGTGCGCCAATGGGAGATGGGCGGCCCAGCAGCCTTTTACAGGACTGCCCTTCCTGCAAGCGAAGGGGGGGGCGCCCATTTAAGCAGGCTGAATCGTGGCTTAGGCAACCCCTTCCTCTTCCTTACCATTGAAAAGCCTCAAGCGAGAGAACTTGAAAATATGGCGAGCATCCTTGGCTCCTCCTCGCATCCTCACGGCCCCCTTCCCGGAGATTGGGCAAGTTGTTCAGTATCTCTCCTCCAGCTGCGCAACCTTGAGACCCAGGGTTATCTTCCCGCCTCGGATCTGGTGTTTACCCGCGCCGGATTGACTTCTTCGAATGGCGAGGCCTTCGCAGAGAATTTCCCTGTTCCACGCAAGGGAGAGTGGGTATGTTTCGTGTCCTTCCTCTTACGGGGCCTAGGATTCCCTATTCATCCCTTCTTGAGGGGACTATTGGAATTTTACGGGATCCAACTCCATCATCTCCCCCCTGGATCCACCCTACACATTTCGGGCTTTGTTGCCCTCTGCGAGATGTTCTTGGGCTGCGAGGCCCATTTTGGTTTATGGAGGAAGTACTTCTGCCTTGTCCCCCGTACTCGGGGTGGGACAATTCGGGAAGTAGGTGGAGCTGAAGTATGGCGTATAGCCGGTACGGGGTATCCCATGGGGACTTCGAAGAATGGACCTCGGAATGGTTCTATATTGAGGACGTTACCCTGTTCGACCCAGCTCGGAGGGGTCTGCCCGAATACTCCGACGCTCCTTTGAAGAAAAGGTTCAATTGGTGACCGAAGAGTCCATCCCAAGAGGAAAGTGCCGATGTAAAACGCCTAGCCACCCAAGTGAGGCTACTAGTTCACAGTAAGTTAACCATCATCGACGTGATGGCAGCCGTCATTGCTCGATGCGTTCAACCCATTCTGCAAAGGATACACCCCCTATGGCGTTACAACGGAACAAGTGACACTACCCGTTCCCAACGGCAGGGTCCTGCCAATCAGGCGGCAATGGCGGCCATACTGGCCGATCTTTTCAAAGGAGAAAAAGAAGATTTTGCTCGACTATCAGCCAAGGATGGCTATTCGAGTCATAACCCCATCGAATGGGTAAGCCTTTGGCTTTGTTTTCTGAGTTCGGATATTTATGTATAATCCTTCTGATCGAAACTTTCAATCTGTCCGAACAGAGTTGGAGGCACTGGGTCGAGACAATCAGCTGTCCGGCGCCTCAACCAGAGAGTTATTCTCACGACGACGATCCCGGATTCCATGACGATCCGGAGCTATCAATTGAATATGAGGACGGGTTCTTTTACCAGGAGAGCCTTGACGGCTCCAAGGTGGCTCTTCTAGCCGATCACCCCAGACCACTTCCTTCTTCCACCACTGGTAAAAAGAAGGTCTCTTCCCGTAAAGGGCAAGCGACCCCCGCCAACCCGAGTGTACCGATCTCTACTCCCAAGGGTCGTCGGTCTACGCGTCGAACGTCGTCTACGGCAGCAGGGCCCGTACCGAGCAACAGCAGGAATCCTCATCGCGAGCCAACCACGGGGACCACCTCGACCGTGCACTCAACCAATAGGTACTTTATTTAACCGTTTAGTTCGGCCATTGTCATGATTGCAACAAGTACTCACAAAATCTCATGTCGAAATACTCAGGAGACGAGTACAGCCACCTTCTTCCGGGAATGTCGCCGAGGCGCCAGGCAACCATCACGAATCAAGGTCTTCTGCTCAGGCTGAACTTGACGCGGAGGCCCCTGTGACGGATCAGCCCCCTGAAGATTCCGGGGACGTCTCGGTCACTAACTCCGAGGTAGAGAGTGCGATGAATCACCGGCGGCGAAAGGAAGCCCTCCGCCACCAAGCGTTTTCCGATCAAGAGTTTAATGCCCTAAGTTCAGTGGACGCATACATCAGAGCTGCCCGAGCTGGGCTTGAGGGAGCCGCCAAACTGGTAACGTCCAGCCTGGAGGTGAGTGATCGGTTTTAACAACCAAACACAAATATTAATCCAGTAGCCCCCGAGCCTTGATTTGGTCGGAACGGCCAAGTTAAGGATCTTAATATTGTTTTATTTATAATGTAGGTTTCAAGGCAGCAAAATGAGAAGTTGGCCACGGAACTCGAGGTGAGCCGAACACAGGTGCAAACCGTGAAGGCCGAGCTTGAGCAAGTGAAGAATTTCACCCGAGAGGCGCACGGTGAGTATGTCAATTTGCCGAATTATTAGACATTCCCGTACTGATGAGAGAGTACTTTGTAGCAGCTGAGTCCATAGGGCAGTTGCAGAAATATTTGGATACAACCCGGGAATCTCAGAGGTATGCCGAATCTCAGCATGAGGCTGGCCGCCGTGTGTTGAACCGAAGTCTTGAGGAAAAAGACCAGCTTAAGGCGGAAAACTAGCGGCAAGCCGAAGAACTTGAGAGTGTGAAAACTCAATTGGCTCAAGCACAAGAAGAGAACCAGAGATTACAGAGGGGCATGTTCTATAAGTGCACTTATATCGTCGTAATTCCGAAAAGTACCTTTATTATATCAAGTGCAAGGGACATGCTTCGTCGCGTGTCTAGGTCTCCTGACCGGGCGGCCCGAGGAAGAAATCGGATCATTCCGAGGGAACCTACTGAAGGAACTGTCCGTCGTACATGAGCGGGCTCGGAGAGCCATGAGGAGCATGGCCAAAGCACTCTGGCCTGCCGAGACGCCTCTAGAAGGGATGTCCGAACTGGCTGATCGGTTTAAAGGAGCCCGATGTCGTTTTGAGTTATGGAAGACATCGGCTTGTCAAGAGGGAGCGCGGGAGGCGTGGGCAATGGTCAAGACCCGCTTTACCAAACTTAACCCAGAGCATATTGCTCGGGTTGGACCGGTAGGGCCGGATGGGCAAGAAGTGCCACTTCATTTTGTTTACGACCAAGTGATGCCCGCCGCTCGTCTTTCGCAAGAAGATTGCACCCTGGATACCTTAATAGATAATCTTGACCAGCAGCCAGGTGTTTGATTCTATGTAACTATTTACTTTAAATCAAAAACTGCTCCGTCTATGCTGTAAACGTTGTCTTAATAGGCCATCGGCTTCGACCCCCCCCCGCTAAGAGCTGGTGAGTGTTCCGTATCGAATGTCCTCCGATAAAAGGAACTTATCTCGGGGAACCAGGCAATCCGGCCATTCGGTGCGAACAGGCAAAACGTGCATAGGGAGATATGTTATATTACTGCTTAACGTAAGAAACATCTTCCGAAGAAAATAGTTCCTCTACCGGTACCTTCCTTCAGTTTGCTACGTAGATCGTAGATATCTTGGCCGTATACTACTAGTATGCGGATAATGGCTTCTTTGGGAAAATAATCCCAGGTAATGGTGATAACCACCACAAGTTTTTTGCTTCCGTCGTAGCTGACCAATTTTCTTCTTAAGATAGCTAGCTTTCGGCTTCACCCGTTTGAGGTACGTATCCGGATGATCCGGTCGTAACAATCGCAGAGGTGCTCCCTTTACCCTCTAACCGAACAATCGGGAACGTAGAGGGTAAGCACAGGAGCGAGGCAACCCAGCTTGGCCAAAATCTTAGGTCCAATTGATGCATATAATGGCTTAGAAATGATAAGGGAAGTGTGCATGCACAATACATGTGAATCGGTGCACAAAATATATAATAATCGACTTCGAGAAGAAGCCCCCAGGTGTTTTTTCGGATAGGACATTTGAAGATGTATGCCGAAAAACTTAACGCAAGCTCGGTTTAGCCAAACACATGCTGGGAAATGATATCCAATCCTGTAAAGCTAAAAGGGAAGGGAAGGAATACAAAAGAGAAAAAAGGAAAAGAAAAAGAAAGGTAAGAAATATGACGACACCGGTCTAACCGTAAAAGCGCCGAAGACGAGCTGCGTTCCATGGGTTTGGTTCGAGGCGATTGTCCGGCGGGTTGCGGAGGCGGTAAGCCCCTCCTGTAAGTGCATCGTCAATTATGAAAGGGCCCTCCCACTTGGGATTGAGTTTATGCTTCTGCTTCTCTGGGAGTTGTAAGACGAGTTCTCCCACATTATATGCCTTCGCTCTAACCTCCCTGCTTTGGTAGCGCCGAGCCTGCTGTTGATAGAAAGTAGAGCGGGCCCGAGCTATATCACGCTCCCCTTCCAAGGCGTCTAAGTCGTCCTGCCGATCTAACTCGGCCTCCTTTTCTTCGTACATGCGCACCCTAGGTGCGTCGTGAATGATATCGCAGGGAAGGACTGCTTCTGCCCCGTAGACCATAAAAATCGATGTGTATCCCGTTGATCGATTCGGGGTGGTACGCAGACCCCACAGAATGGAGTCAAGCTCCTCTACCCAATTGCAGTCAGATTCATGAAGAGATCGGACCAGACGTGGTTTGATGCCACTCATGATTAGGCCGTTGGCCCATTCGACTTGTCTATTGGTCTGAGGGTGATACACCAAGGCGTAATGGAGCTTGATGCCCATGTTTGCGCACCAGTCCTTCACCTCCTGGGCGGTGAAATTGGATCCATTGTCCGTTATTATGCTATGCGGGACACCATAACGGTGTACCACGCCGGATATAAAGTCGACTACCGGTCCGGACTTAGCTGATTTTACTGGTTTTGCTTCGATCCATTTGGTGAACTTGTCGACCATGACCAGTAGATATTTATTTTTCTTGGTCCCCCTTTTAAGTGGTCCGACCATATCCAGCCCACAGACCGCGAAAGGCTAGGTGATCGGAATAGTCCAAAGAGCTGTCGGGGGCATGTGGCTTTGATTTGCGAATAGTTGACATCCAACACAATGTTGGACAAGTGCTTGGGCGTCCGCTCGAGCGGTGGGCCAAAAGAATCCGGCTCGAAAGGCTTTGCTTACTAAGGCCCGTGCTGCAGCGTGGTGGCCGCCCATGCCTGCGTGGACTTCGGCCAAAAGCTGCCTTCCTTCTTCCTCAGATATGCACCGTTGGAGTATCCCGGTAGTGCTTTTCTTATATAACTCACCCTCGTGGACCTTATAGGCCTTGGATCGCCGAATTATGTGTCTCGCCTCCGTCTGGTCGTCGGGGAGTTCTTGGCGGAGAAGGTAGGAAAGGAAGGGCTCGGTCCATGGTGCGATTACTGCCATGACCTCATGAGCCGAAGGCGTTTCTTCAATTATGGACTAGCCGATGATTTGCTCATCTGGTTCATTTATACGAGGGACAATCTCTTTCGTACTGATGGCTCCAGCGTCCTTATTCTCGTCCTGCCATACCACCGATGGCTTTGAAAGCCGTTCAAGGAAGGTGTTTTTCGGGACGGGGTCGCGCTTGGCCCCCATACGGGCGAGTATGTCAGCAGCCTGATTGCTGTCTCTAGCGACATGGTGGAATTCTAGCCCCTCGAACCGTGCAGATATTTTAAGAACGGCGTTTTTGTATGCTGCCATCTTTGGGTTTTTAGCATCGAATTCGCCGTTGATTTGAGAGATGGCGAGATTAGAATGTCCCCGTACTTGAAGCCATTGTATGCCCATCGATGCTGCCATCCGAAGCCCATGCAATAGTGCTTCGTATTCGGCCGCATTGTTGGAATCGGCGTACATGATCTGCAACACGTACCGGACGTTGTCTCCCATGGAAGATGTGAGGATAACTCCAGCCCCCAGTCCGGCCAGTGTCTTGGATCCGTCGAAGTACATCGTCCAATGGGAGTATGTACTATATTCTCTGGGGAGCTCGGCCTCTGTCCATTCGGCAAGGAAATTGGCCAACACCTGAGATTTAATAGCTCGTCGTGGCTTATAGGCGATTTTGAAAGGAAGGAGTTCGATGGCCCATTTGGCTATGCGGCCGGTGGCATCCCTGTTATTGATTATATCGTTCAGGGGTACTTCGGATGCCACCATGACCGAACATTCTTGAAAGTAGTGTCTGAGCTTTCGTGATGCCATAAACACTGTATAGGCTATCTTCTGGTAGTGCGGATATCTGGACTTGCATGGCGTTAGCACTTCTGACACATAGTAGACTGGCTTTTGCTCCCGGAATTTGTGACCCTCGTCCTCTCGTTCGACGATGAGCACCGCACTAACCACTTGATTGGTGGCTGAGATGTACAGTAACATTGGTTCACCTGCGCCTGGCGCCGTGAGTATGGGGTTGCTGGCCAGCAATGTTTTAATTTCCTCTAGTGCAGCCATTGCTTCATCGGTCCACTCGAAGTTTTTGGTCCATTTCAGCAGCCTGTAGAGCGGTAAATCCTTTTCACCAAGGCGGGAGATAAAGCGGCTCAAAGCTGCCACGCAGCCCGCCAGCCTTTGGACGTGCTTTAGCTCTGTAGGAATCGCAAGTTGAGATAGGGCGCAGATCTTAGCAGGATTCAGTTCTATTCCTCTATGGGAAACAACGAATCCGAGTAGTTTACCAGCGGGAACTCCGAAGACACATTTGTCCGGATTGAGCCGTATATCATATTCCCGTAGACTAGCAAAAGTTTGCCTGAGGTCGTCTATCAGCTGGCTGACGTGTTTGGTCTTAATGACCACATCGTCCACGTATGCCTCGACTGTTTTACCGACTTGTTTTTCGAGACATGTCTGAATCATACGCTGGTATGTAGCACCTGCATTTTTTAGCCCGAAAGGCATTGTGTTAAAGCAAAATGGCCCGTAGGGGGTGATGAATGCAGTTGCAGCTTTATCGGATTCCTTCATTTTGATCTGATGGTATCCGGAATAAGCGTCGAGGAAGCACAATGAATCGTGTCCGGCTGTGGCGTCAATAATCTGGTCTATGCGTGCTAAGGGGAAAGGGACCTTGGGACAAGCTTTATTAAGGTCTTTGAAATCGACACACAACCGCCAGGATTTATCTTTCTTTGGTACCATCACCAGGTTTGCCAACCACTCGGGGTGTTTGATTTCTCTTATGAATCCGGCCTCCAGCAATTTTGCTAGTTCTTCGCCCATAGCTTGTCGCTTGGGTTCGGAAAATCGGCGTAGAGCCTGTTTGACGGGCTTGAAGCCTGCGGTTATGTTCAAACTGTGTTCTGCTAGCCGTCGTGGGATTCCTGGCATATCTGAAGGATGCCAGGCAAAGATATCCCAGTTTTCTCGTAAAAATGTTCGCAGTGCTTCGTCCACCATGGGGTCTAGCTGAGCTCCGATGGACGCTGTTTTATTGGGGTCCGTTGGATGTACCTGAAATTTGATGATTTCGTTTGCAGGTTTATAGGACGTGGGTTTGGGCCTCTTGCTAAGGACCACATCATCCTTGTCCACTGTTGACCGGAGTGCGGTCAATTCCTCTGCTGCAAAGGTCTCAGCTAGTGCCTCGAGGGCGAGCGCTGCTGTTCTGTTTTCGGCTCGAAGGGCTCTATTCGGGTCACTTGTGATTGTGATCACCCCGTTTGGGGCCGGCATTTTGAGCTTCATATACGCGTAATGTGGTATAGCCTGAAATCTTGTGAAAGCGTCACGCCCCAACAGAGCGTGGTAACCACTGTGAAAGGGCACGATATGAAAGAGAAGTTCTTCGGATCTGTAGTTCTCGGGCGTGCCGAATACCACATCGAGGGTAACACGTCCGGAACAATGTGCCTCTTTCCCAGGGATGATCCCACGAAAGGTTGTGTTGCTATGTTCGATGCGGGATCAGTCGAACTGCATTTTTTCCAAGGTATCCTCGTAAATGAGGTTTGAACCACAGTCGCCGTCCATTAGCACCTTTTGTAACCTGAAACCATCCACGATGGGGTTGAGGACCAGTGCGGCAGGTGTTCGGCCGGGGCGGCTGATTGGTTGATCAGCTTCTCCGAAGGTGATTGGTGTGTCTGTCCATGAATTCGTTGCTGCCACCTGATAGATTTGTTCAAGTTCTCGAAGAGCTCTCTTCCTCTTATTCCTGGAGAAAAACGTTTCGTAGATCGTCAGGATCTCGGCGTTGCATTCCGGTGGTGTTGTTGAACGTCTGCCTGGAGGTAGGGCCTCGAGGATGGCCTCTCCGCTTTTTCCGACCTGCCTGACGACCCAGCAAGCTCTAAGGCTGTGAGTCGGGCTTGTGTTCAGTCAGGCATGGCTTGTCTAATAGTCCGTCAAGGACAGTTCTGACTCCCGTAGGGGGTCTATTCTTTTTCTCGGCGGTTTCATGTTCGGCCGGCCGTTTCGGAGGTATTCGCTTTTTCCGAGCTCCTCTAGGGCGTTCGACAGGGACCGGCTCCGAAAACAAAAGTTCAGCTTGCCAGGTGCTTTCCATGGCGCAATATTTTTGTACCAGGTCTGATAGCTCGGTGACGTCATGAATTTGACGACGGGCTAGGGCATTGAGGATTCCTTCATTGTGGCAATTGTGCCTGAAGGTTGCTATATTATCTCGTGGCCACTAGAGTCTGGTACTCTGTCTTTAATAAGGAGGAGTCTAGCCCAAAAATGATGGACTGATTCCCTTGGCTGTTGTTAAACTTCCCATAAGCCCGAAAACTTGGGCTCTCCTGCGCTGCTTGAGGAGTGCTCGACTTGGGTGGTGGGCGGGGAAAATTTTAGTTTCTCGCCAGGATGTGAGTCCGGGATCACAGCCTTTGCCTCCCGTGTCATCACGGGATCCGGCGTGGCGGGTTCGGAGTCCATACTGTCAACAGGACCCCTCTGCGCGGGTTCTAGGTCGCGCGCTGGATCGGTAGCCGATCATGAACTATTTCCGGTGTGGGTTCTAGATTCCGGATTGCAGGAGAGATCCTAACGGTCGGAAACCGGGATGTAAAGTGTTTTTAATTCCGGTAGTTGAGAGGACGAGCCTCCGGCCGGACACTCAACGGTGGCGACTAAGTGAGTGATCGGTGGGGTATGCATCTCCCTATCATTGGGTTTAAACCCGATCCGGTCGTAGACTGAGGTTTGGCCATCGGTCACGCCCATGGTTTGAATCCAACCAAGTAACTCGTTTAATGACGAAATGTCGGCGGGGTCCATGTCGCTGGAGCTCATGGGGTCGATCCGCGGCGCCGTTGTCCCAGGGTCACTCGACGACGCGCCCGAGTTGTATTCGGCCGCAGCAGATCCGGGCATATCAGCTGGGTTGGGCGTTATAGCTGACCCAGGGATAGAGGCCACCTCGGCGGTGGGACCTGCTGCCTCCGGCGTTAAGGCGTCGGGGCCCGTGGGCTCCTCCATATGAGCTGAGAGCTCCGTTTGAGGGAGTCCTGGACTAAGGGGTCCTCGGGCCGCCGGCCTATCTCTCATAGGCCAGCTTGGTGGGCCGCTCTCTGATTATCGCAGGAAGGACCGGGATATGCGGCGACCCCGTATTCTAGAAGGAAACCTCCGAAGATGCGGCGTGCACTCCAAGTTAAGATGAGGGGATCAGCGTCTTTACTTCCGGCTGGAGATTTATCATGTGTAAACCCTAGGTACCGCCGGTGTCTATATAAACCGGGGGGTTTAGATCGTAGAGGGCAGACAAGCTCATCTAGGGTTTTGGCTACTTGATCTCGTGGTAGATCGACTCTGTAATCTTCATACACATCAATACAACCAAGCAGGACGTAGGGTTTTACCTCCATAGGAGGGCCTGAACCTGGGTAAACATCGTCTCCTTTGTCCCCTGTTACCCATCGATCCTAAACTCACAGCTCGGAACCCCCTACCCAAGATCCGCCGGTTTTGACACCGACATTGGTGCTTTCATTGAGAGTTCCGCTCTGGGATCGCAAGAGGAATTGATTGCTCGCCTAATCATTAGCGATGAAGTCCGTAATGGGGGATCCTTCGCCCCTGGACAGATTTTCACTTTCGGCAGCATCGTGCTGCACGCCGGCCCGACCGACCACCCTGGTCGGATCGGGAATCTCGCCCCCGATCAGGAGATCAGACTCGGGAACCTAGAGTTCTCCGTAGACTCCCGGAGTGATCTTTCATTCGCTGGGCTCGCGATCTCATATGACGAGCCCGAAGTCTCCGAAGCCTTAACTTCGGATCTCCTTCTCGGCTCCGCACTCGGGTCTATCCCTGCCGATGATCTGGTTCTTAGTCCAGATCCGGTTACAGTACCTGACGGCCAGGGGTCGGCCCCTGCCGAACACGCTCTTTGTACGGACACGTTGGAGGTTAACTCCGAAAGTCCTAGGCAGAATGATTCGGTCGAGCTCTCGGCGATCAACGAGCGCTGGACCGGATCCTATCAATAAAAATCACAGATGACCCGACCTCGACCCATGATCAGATTGGTCTGAAGGCGGGTCATGGGGAATTTTTCGACCCACCCACCACCCCCTTGATAGCCACTATCGAAGACTTAACTGATATGCTGGACTACGCCTCCGAGGAGGCAGAAGACATGGATGAAGAGGACGGCGCCCCCGCCTCTGTCAACACTGGGCGATGGACTGCCACCTCCACCTACGACGTCTACATGGTAGACACCCCTGACCATAAGGGCGATCGCACCCCTAAGAAGAATGGCGACAAATACGGTGAGGAGCCATCAAGGCGCCGGAAACAGCGCAAACGATCTAAGGCAAACAAGGGAAGGGAGGCCATTGCAGGCACCGGGGAAAACGACACCCCGGAAGACCTCGGCGACCCTGAAGTCCCCGAACAGCCACTGGAGGACCAGGAAAGGCCCGAAGATCGGCATGACACCGAGGATCTTAATGATTCCGCGGACGACAACTACCTTCCCCCTATCGAGGAGGAGGACAGCCTGGAAGCCGAAGACTTCACCGTCCCCGAAAACCCTGCGGATCAGGAACGGTTTAGGCGGCAGCTTTTAGCCACCGCACGAAGCCTGAAGGCAAAACAACAGCAGCTCAAAGCCGAGCAAGACACCCTCAATGATAGATGGACGAGGGTCTTGGCAGCCGAAGAAGTGTACGGTACCAATCTACCGGACCAACCCAAGAGCTACCCACGCCGGCGGCTGCAACCGCAGTTCGATGACGAGGTCCTTGAACCATTGTCTCTCAGGCATACTCCGTACGACCAGCCGGACCGCCCTCCCTGAGGACGGGATAGGACGGCCGGCGAGGCCGAGTACAGACCTACGGTACCCCGCAGGAGAGGAAAAGAGCCAGTAAGGCCTGAGGACAGGTATGACTTACGACAGGACCTAGATTATAGAGCAGGCCACACAAGATCCATCTACGGATCTAGAGGGTACTCCCCCGCTAGACGGGACGGGTAGCAGTCTTGGATAGACCACAACAATAGAGGTCGGGAACAAAATCGGGCCCGATCTACCACCGATCGTAGGCATGACATAGCTCGGGTCAGAGGCGCTGCCCACCCACTGTGCTTCACAGACGAGGTGATGCAGCATCAGTTCCCTGAAGGGTTTAAACCCGTTAACATAGAGCAATACGACGGGACAACAGACCCAGCCGTGTGGATTGAGGACTTCCTCCTCCACATTCATATGGCACGAGGAGATGATCTCCACGCCATCAAGTATCTGCCCCTAAAACTTAAGGGGCCAGCTCGACACTGGTTAAACAGTCTCCCCGAGAATTCTATCGGGAGCTGGGAAGAGCTCGAGGATGCCTTCCGATCTAACTTCCAGGGCACTTATGTCCGGCCACTGGACTCCTCCGACCTGAGAAATATTGCCCAGAAAGCAGGTGAATCGGCTCGACAATTCTGGAATCGGTTCCTGACCAAGAAAAACCAGATCATTGACTGCCCGGACGCCGAGGCAATAGCCTCCTTCAGACATAATATCCGGGACGAGTGGCTAGCTCATCAGCTTGGCCAAGACAAGCCGAGGACAATGTCCGCCCTTACCTCACTTATGACCCGCTTTTGCGTGCGTGAGGATAACTGGCTAGCTCGACGAGGCCATAACCCCGAAGACCCCGGCACCTCCGAAATCCGGGATGGAAATGGGAAACCACGACATAACAAAAACAAACCCCGGCACAACAACGGCGATGCTGAGGACACGGCCGTTAATGCCGGTTTCCGCAACCCAAAATCCGGACAGTGGAAGAAACCTTCTAAAGGAAATCGAGACGGACCTACCATGCTGGACAAAATCATGGATAGGCCCTGCCAGATCCACGACACCCAAGACAAGCCCGCTACCCACACCAACCGTAATTGTTGGGTATTCAAACAAGCTGGCAAACTCGCAGCCGAGGAACAAGGCAAGAGCCCACGCAGCAAGGACGATGACGAGCCCCGCGGTCCAAGCAATGGAGGACAAAAGCAGTTCCCTCCAGAGGTAAAAACTGTTAACATGATATATGCCACTCACATACCAAAAAAGGAGAGGAAGCGCGCCCTTTGGGAGGTCTACGCCGTAGAGCCCGTAGCCCCGAAGTATAACCCATGGTCGGCTTGCCCGATCACCTTCGACCGACGGGACCATCCGACCAGTATCCGTCACGGAGGTTCGGCAGCCCTCGTCCTAGACCCCATTATCGATGGATATCACCTCACTAGAGTCCTAATGGACGGAGGAAGTAGCCTTAATCTGATGTACTCAGACACGGTGAAAAAGATGGGTATAGATCCGTCAAGGATCAAACCTAGAAACACTACCTTTAAAGGAGTGATCCCAGGCGTCGAAGCCCGCTGCTCGGGCACCGTGAATTTGGAAGTAGTGTTCGGCTCACCCGACAACTTCCGTAGCGAAGACTTGATCTTCGACATTGTCCCTTTTCGCAGCGGTTATCACGCCCTACTCGGACGCACAGCATTCGCTCGCTTTAACGTCGTCCCCCACTATGCGTACCCGAAGCTCAAGATGCCCGGGCCCAGGGGGATCATTACTGTCAACGACATCACAGAGCGCTCTCTCTGAACTGAGGAACACACAGCGGCCCTGGTAACTGAATTCCAGTACGGCGACGATAGGCCGACGCCCAAATCAGCCATAAAGGCACGTCAGGATAGTAAACGAGCTCGGTCTCAACCCGAACTCCCGGAATCATCTTCTGCCCAACAAAAATAGGGATACGCCCCCCACAACACAACCCTAGTTCCCGTAAAATATGTGCCAAGAAGGCACAACTTCGCGCTCAAAATACCATGGGCAGCTGTGGGGACCCACTATCAAAGGGAAAGTGTTCGGCTGGACCGAACTACTGCCAACACATTTCTTCGGACAAACCACAGGTACCATCTAGGACCTTCCAAGCGTAAAGCTCATCCACACTGCGGCGACTTCTCAAGATCTTCTTCCCAAGGTCCGTTCGCCGATAACAATCACCTTTAAAGGAACGCACCCCCTCGGGAGCAAAGGAGCAGACATGCGAGAGGGCCAATTGAGGACGTCAAGCCACCCATCGAAGACCCCGGGTAAACCCTCTCCTTTGTAAACTTTATTTTCATTTCAAAATATCTGTAACAGTTGCTTCGGCTGTTTGAGTTATAAGAATTCATCAGAAATAAAAACCATCCTTTACGGCCTCCTCACTGTATTTTATGTCACATACTCTGTTCTCTACTCACCGACGCCGATAGCAAAGTTGTTCGGTACATATTACGATGTGACCGGCTAATAGACCGGGGGCTTGACTATAAAAATCGCCCCAAGCATCACCCCGGCACTATTATTTATGTGTTCGGCGTCTCGGATGTTGCGTTATATGAATCGGTTCCGGATTATGTCTTGGGTCAATGGTTGGGTTGCCCGGCTCCTGTGTTTGCCCTCTTACGTTCCGCTCGTTCGGCTAAAAGGGTAAAGGGAGAACCACTGCGATTGTGCTTCCGGCTCGCCTGGTCAAGTACCTCAGTGGAGAAAGCGAAAAACTGACTGTCATAATAAGCGAGAACCGGTCTGCAATCCAAGCATAAGTGTCAAACTAAAAATCGATAGAGGTTATTCCGTGTTATATGAGGGGTTTGTACGTTTACAAACCATGTGATGGTGGTTTCAACCTCGGTGTATCCGAATATCACAAAACACTGGGGGCTAGTCATCAGCCCCCAAAGTCAAGCTCCTACGGCTAAGTGAAAGCACTAAAGCATCATAGTCCGATTGCCTTGTTCCCCCTCGCACTACCGCCTTCGGGCACCGATACGTCGGCTAAGGGTCACAGTGTGGAGGTAGAAACACCTCGTGTAGTATCTACATGGGGACTGAAGCCGACGACTCGCAACTTTCAGATAAAACGGCCACATAGGAGTCAAAATAATACAAAGCTTAAAGACATGATAAACCATGCAACCGCATTATAAAGCGGAACAGTCATCGGATACATGACAAAACGCTCATTCATAAATTACATCCTTAGGCATTGGGCTTCTATCGCCCGAGCACCATCCATCACGGTGGAAAAGTATTTCTTGGGGCGCCTATGCTCCTTCCCAGGGGGTGGAGGCGCGGTGGCCATCTCGGTCGGCTTGAGCCTCGGCAAGTGCACCATGGTCCTTGCAAAGGCCATCCGAGCTCCCTCGATGCACGTAGAACGCTTTAGAGTGTCAATCTGAGGCGCAGCGCCGCACAGTTTCTGCACCAAGCCGAAGTAACTGCTCGGCAACGGCTCTGCAGGCCACAGCCAGATGCAGAGGTCCTTCATGGTTGGCTCCGCCATCCTGTGCAGCTCTATCAATTGTTTCATCTGATTGCTCAGGAGGGGAGGATGCTCGGGGGCTTGAAATTGCGCCCAGAACAGCCGAGGCTCATAATCCCCATCCCGAGAGGCGAAGTATTTGTTCGCGTCCGCTGCACTCCTCGGGAGGTCCGTAAAGGCGCCTGAGGAACGCCACACCCGGGTGAGAAATGCAAACCTGTTACCACCAAAGGCACATTGCAGTAAGTACGGCTTACCATCCGCGATCGCCTTGACTTGGCGGAGTTTTCTTCAAAGAACCGCCTATCAACTAGCTCCGCTTTGAGCTCGGATTTCAGCATGGATAGTTCGGTGGCCTGGCCTTCGTTCTTTTGCTCAAGGGCCTCGCATTTCGTGCTGGCATCCTTGAGCTCCAGCTACACCTCTGTCACCAGGGCCTCATGCTTGTCGCTCACGGCTTTTAACACCGACAGTTCGGCTGCCGCTTGTTCAGTCGCCGCCTTCTCATCCGCGGCTTCCTGCCTCACCTTTGCCAACTCGGCCTTGAGGTTCTCGACCTCCGCAGCCACAGCTGTGGTAACAATGAGTAAATAACACTTAGGGATAACAATCCGGATATCTCACTCAATGAGGATAGACAATAGCCCAAATGATACAATTCGGACTCACCTTGCATCTCGTCGAATCTCTTGTTCAGGCGATCGAGCTCCTCATCGGAGCTCTTGAGCTTTCGGTTTAGCTCGGCAAGCTCCAGTGCGTTGGCGGCGGCCGCCGATGACGAGGCCTAGAAAACAACTTATGTGCATTAAAACTCCCGAGCTGTCGGATTCAGACCCTCTGCTAAGCACTCTCCGGAGCTCTTAGAATAATGAGGGACAAAGGGTGCCTTGAGCATCGTTTCTAACTTTCAGACATTTGACCCCCGGGTGGGTTTTTCAAACTCACCCAGGGCTCGGGGGCTACTACACTTAGAAGGATTGCATAAACTTGGCAAATTAACTTCTTCTGGAAAAAAGAGTATTACGTGGCTCACCTTGAAGCCCGTCAAGAGACCGTTGAAGGCCTCTTTCAGTCCGCTATCAACGGACTGAATGCCTTGCAAAACCGCACCCATAAGGGCACGGTGATCTTCGGTGATGGAGGAGCCGGATAAAGCTTCCTCCACCACGGCCGACCACCCAGTCATGGGCGGCACCGGTGGTGACCTGCCAACCCTCCCTCCGGTGGGGGATTGGGCAGGAAGCTCCTGAGGCATAGAGCGCTCCGGAGATGTCCCCGGAGGGGACTGGACCGGACCTCATCCCCCCTCTTTAGTTGCCAGGAGATGTTCCTCCTCCTGGTCTTTGGCGGTCGAGGTATTAACCTCAGCCATAACGTCGTCACCCCCGCCGCCGGTGTTCGGCTCAGAATGAGCCTGGCGCGATAACACCTCCGCGGCCTCCTTCGAGACCTCAGGAGGTGTAGGATGTGACGCAGTCCCACTTTCCGCCAGGTCGGCGGGCAGAGACTCCCCGTCTGAGATTTGGTCGGTGGGGAGATCATGTGGTGGGCTGCAAATTAAAAGACGTTCACCCATTTAACATTAAAAGCTCTATATAAGTGGCCCAGAGGGTCTTCGGATTCATACCTCTGGGCTGGGGGCTTAACCCTTGGGTTCCTTCGGGGAACCTTTTCAAAAGCCTCAGACTCCTTATCGGAGTCCGAGCTATCGTCGGCCAGGACTGCCTTTGTCCGGCATGTCCACTTCGGGGCAGGAGGAGGTAGGTCCTCCGCGGCGTCTGCTGGCGCCGCCCTCTTCCTTGTGAGGGGGGAGTCGCACTCCCCTTCGTCCTCGTGCTCTTCCTCGTGAGTGGAAGAGGCATGGGTCTCCTCGGACTTAGCGTCCAGAAGACCCCTTAGACGAAGACCCTCTCGGGCCTCCTTCTTCTCCCCTTTCTTCTTCTTCTCCTTCTTCTCTGGCGCTGAATACGGCACCACGATGAGCATCTCCATCAACAGATCCGACCGAGGGTCTTCGGGCTGCGGGGCCGGACAGTCAATTTGCACGGCCTTGCTCAGCCAATTCTGTGAAGATGAGGGAGAAGGGGATTCAGCTCTTTTTCAAAAAACAGAGCTGGAGAATTAAAGTTTCATCATACCTTGGTAGGAGGGGTTTCAGCGTCAAGACCGGTGTCCTCCTCCTCGGCCGGCCAGCTCTTCTGGGGCTTGAATAGCACTTTCCACAATTTCTCGTGGGTAGTGCGGAAGAATTGACACACGGTAGCCAGGTCCTCGAGCTGGTAAGCCCACATTGGGGAGGCCCGATGCTGGCAGGGGAGGAGACGGCGGCGGAGCATGACCTGAATCACGTTGACCAGCTCGATTTTGGCCTCAATCATCGCGGAGATGCGCTTCTGCAGCGATTTTACCTCTGCGGCCGACCCCCAGTCAAGGCCTTTCTTGACCCATGAGGTTAGCCTCGCGGGGGGTCCGGATCTGAACTCGGCAGGAGCCACCCAGTCCGTGCTCCTTGGTTCGGTGATGTAGAACCATTCCTTTTGCCAGATCTTGACCGTGTCGATAAAGGTGTTGTCCGACCACTCAACACGGGGGAGCTTGCTGATTACCGCCCCTCCACAATCCGCATGCGCGCCCGCAACTGTCTTCGGCTTGACGTTGAACACTTTGAGCCACAGGCCGAAGTGCGGCTGTACCCGCAGGAAGGCTTCGCAGACGATGATGAACGTCGAGATGTACATGAAGGAGTTCGGGGGGAGGTCATGGAAATCTAACCCGTAAAAGAACATGAGGCCCCTGACGAAGGGGTGGAGCGGAAACCTCAGTCCTCAGATGAAATGGGGGATGAACACCACCCTCTCGTCCGGCTTCGGTGTGGGAACCACCTGATTCACCTCTGGAGCGCGGTGGGCGATGTTGGCGGAGAGGTAGACGGCATGCTTTAGCTCCTGAATGTCATTGTCGGTGATAGAGGAGGCCTCCCACTTGCCCATGGAGCCTGAACCAGCCATGGCCGAACTCGGAGGGAGGATTGAGGAAGAACTGGATCTGGGCTCTTGGAGCTTGGGAAGGTTGAGGAGGCAAAGGGTGCGAATTTGGAGCATGAATAGGCCTTGGGGGTTTTCTCCCTTTTATGGGGTGCCGTAATACCTCCCTTTTACTGCGCCGCAGGCCTCGCCACTTCCCGAAACAATCGTGTTGTTGTGCGCGCGTGGGATAATCCAGGGCGTTGACCATATCCCGTAAGAAACGGGACACGATCTACACATTGATAAGACGTGCCAATGGAGGAACGGCCTCGAACCGCGAATCGAGTTTTTGTAACCGGCTCAGCGGTCGTGATGGGCCACGACCCTTCGTCAGAAAGGTTGTCAGGAAATACTATTCACATTTTGAAGTTCAGCCTTCGAGGCTAAGCGACTTATGGCGTCCGGATAACTACATGCTTGGATAACTACATGTCATTGGCGGCCGGACTAGAGCCAGCCGATCATAAAGGGGGAAAAGAACTCACCCCGCAAGCCGAAGACTCTGATCACGCGAAGCTGCTTGTGTCATGACCCCTGGCGTTCGAGGCTAGTTCAGGGGCTACTGAGGGAGTCCTGGACTAAGGGGTCCTCGGGCCGCCGACCTATCTCTCATAGGCCGGCTTGGTGGGCTGCTCTCTGATTATCGCAGGAAGGACCGGGATATGCGGCGGCCCTGTATTCTAGAAGGAAACCTCCGAAGACGCTGTGTGCACTCCAAGTCAAGATGAGGGGATCAGCGTCTTTACTTCCGGCTGGAGATTTATCATGTGTAAACCCTAGGTACCCCCGGTGTCTATATAAACTGGGGAGTTTAGATCGTAGAGGGCAGACAAGCTCATCTAGGGTTTTGGCTACTTGATCTCGTGGTAGATCGACTCTGTAATCTTCATACACATCAATACAACCACGTAGGACGTAGGGTTTTACCTCCATAGGAGGGCCTGAACCTGGGTAAACATCGTCTTCTTCATCCCCTGTTACCCATCGATCCTAAACTCACAGCTCGGGACCCCCTACCCGAGATCCGCCGGTTTTGACACCGACATCGTTAAAACGAGATCTCCCCGGGAGTCGGCGACGAACTCAAGGTTCCCGAATCTAACTTCCTGGCCGGGGATGAATCTTCCGACCCGGCCAAGATGGCCGGCCGGATCGGCATGCGATACGATGCTGCCGAACGCGAAAATCTGACCAGGAACGAAAACGTCCTTGTTACAGACTTCATCGTTGATGATAAGGCGAGCCATCGATTCCTCTAGCGATCGCGCAGCGAAACTCTCAATGAAAGCACCAATGTCGGTGTCAAAACCGGCGGATCTCGGGTAGGGGGTCCCGAGCTGTGGATCTAGAATCGATGGGTAACAGGGGACGAAGGAGACGATGTTTACCCAGGTTCAGGCCCTCCTATGGAGGTAAAACCTTACGTCCTGCTTGGTTGTATTGATGTGTATGAAGATTACAGAGTCGATCTACCTCGAGATCAAGTAGATAAACCCTAGATGAGTTCACTTGCCTCTACGAACTAAACCCTCTGGCTTATATAGACACCAGGGGTCCCTAGGGTTACACATAGTCGGTTGCTTATCGAAGGAATAAACATGCCTATTCTACCATCTTAAGCTTGAAGGGAACGCCACGGCTCCTGAGATCTCCCCCTGGATACGGGGTATTCAGTCGGTCCGATCCTCCAACGAGTGGCCCACGAGTCCGGCCCATAAAGAATAGGCCGGTAGTCCGAGGACCCCTTAATCCCGGACTCCCTCACTCCCCACAACCAACTAGTGAATTTGTGGACATTGGGACTCCTCTCATGCCAGAAGTACCTGAAGCTGAGCCCGGTACACTATCACCTCATTTCTTCCCACCAGTGTCAACCTCACCAGAATCTCCGTTTACTCCTCTGGAGATTGAAACCACCACCAGCACTTCACCACTCAAACGTCTTCGTCGAGGACCTCGAGCTCTCATGTCTCCTATTCCTGAAGATGAAGTACGAGTTTCACCGACTGCACCAGTCGAAGAAATGCTGAGGATTGAAGATGTTCCTCCCAGCCAATCTGCACCAGAAGGCATGGCTGCTGAAGACATTACTGCCGATGCCACAATGGGCGAAGCCAATGCCCCATCCCCTCATGCATCTCCTGTCCCAGCCACACCATCCACTGAAGACAATGAAGACAACATTGTGATGGCTCGCAATAGGGAAGGAGAGATGGTTCCTACACAATGCCCTCGCCTTGTTGCACCACCAAGAATGGGACCTCAGTATGAGTTCCACCTTGATCGACGCCCCAATGTCATGAACCCCATGCCACGTCTTCCAAGTCTTCGCCAGTCTGGCCCTGCAAGACCCTTGGTCTTCGAGTTGGAAAGGTTCAGGCTGAACAACACCTTCTTTGACTCCGATCACAATCCATACAAGCGTGAAAGAATACAGTCTGACAGGTTCTGGAGTGCTCCACAACGCCAGTACTACATGTGTGTGCTCTATGGTCAGAACGGGATCTTTCCTCACAAACATCTCAGCTTTGAAGCTATGAAAGGTCTTCCCTGTTTTGATCAAGCACTGGATTGTCTTCGAGATGTGGGTTTGTTGTCTTTTTGCACCGACCATGAAGACTGGAATGAGGAACTCATCCTCCAGTTCTATGCAACTCTCCACATCTCTGGCTTCGATCGTGATGTGAACACTTGGCAGATGGACTTCATGATACGGGATGAACATGTCACTGCTTCACCACTGGAATTCTTTCCCGCAACACCACTTGCTGCCTCTGGTGAAGGCTTGGATCCTCGCTCTGAAGCCTATGTGGCTGCCACTCGAAGCCTATTCCAAATGCGAGAACCCAACATGACTGAGATGCTCACAATGATGCAACCGTTGGCTCAAGATGCAGAATTGCCCACTTCATTCTTTGTGGATGATCTTCAGTACTTGCCAAGGACTCTCTACCACATTCTTCGGCACACCATTTGGCCAATTAAAGGACACAACTCCTCTCGCAAGATTGAAGGGCCTCTGAAGACTTTGCTCTACAACATTGTGTATGGCATCAGGTTTAATCTTCAAGACTTATTCCTTCGCAACCTTGCTGCCAATGGTTTCAATGTCCTCAAGCCGAAGATATATGCTCCCTGGATCATGCGCTTCATCAAATATAGAACCAACACCAGGTTTCTTCCCTCTGCTCGCAACCATGGTGTTTATCTTCTAGATATTGAAGTTGTGCCAGCAGATCTGTATCCATCCAAGAGCAAGAATCCAATTGTCGAAGGCACTAGTGGCACTGCTGATATTGAAGGTCTTCACATTCCCTCTGATCCATCAAGGGAAAGACTTATTGGTGCTCTTCGTCAACCACGATCCGGTGCTACCAACACTGACGCCACTGCCAGTACTCTGCCTCGCCAACGCCTACCAAGGAGAGAACGTGCACTCACTGATCGTAAACTTCTTGTTTCATTGATCCAAAAGCAAGATAGGCACCATGAATGGACTCGGCGCCAGATGCATTCCATGATGCAATATGTCAATCATGTTCGCAACCTCGCCACCAAAAATGCATTTGTTGCTTATGAAACCAGTCGCCGCTCATGGAGGACTTTGACTATGCTGGCTCCTGAGGACGAGCTTCGAGAAGATGGATTTCACCCTCGCTACAGATTTGGTGCACCACCTCCTAGTGCGGAAAAATGGCGCAAGACTCCATCCCTCGAAGACAGTGATTTCTACTCTTTAGCTCCCTCTGCCAACGTCAGGCATGCAGATGAAGCTGATGATGCCACCTCCCTGCCTCCATCGACTCGGCGTCGCGACACTGCACCAAGCTCAATTGCACCAGCACGCCAAGACTCCACTGCACCGTCTTCATCGACACCTGCTGGGAACATGTAGACTTTCAATGTCTTCGTCCTTTTTTTTGGTCATTCGATGACAAAGGGGGAGAAGCATTGGATGATAGTCTTCAAACGGGTCTACTAATATGGGCTGGGTGTTATATTTTGCCAAGTTTACAACTCTCGTTTCTGAACATTTGATGTTTTGGGTTGTTAAACTTAAGTCCTGATGGACGCCTGCACTTTATGTTTACCGTACTCTTTGGCGCTTCCCCAAGTAATTTTCATGCGCTTAAGGTCATTTTGCATTATCTTCGACATATCTGTTAATGCATAGTGATTGGATTACAAGATATAGGGGGAGATCTCCACAAACTACAACCTGCCATGTGCACTTGCATTCAAAGCAAAATTTTCATGTGCACATCTTCAGGGGGAGCTCTCTATATCTTGCAATCAAAATCTTCAAAACCTTATCTTCACAATTATTTATCCCCGTTGAAAACTTCAACCAGTTTGTCATCAATCACCAAAAAGGGGGAGATTGTAAGTGCATCTAGTGCCACCCTTTGTTGGTTTTGGAGTATTGAAGACAAACGTGGTTGAGGGACTAATGTGTTTGTGAGAGTTCACAAGTTAACACAGATAGAATTCCCTGGAGTTTCGGTTTAGCCGTCGAAGATGACCCCCAAAAATGTCCGAAGACATTGATGACGGCTGAAGCCATTGGTGGTATGCGAAGACATTCGTCCGAAGACAATGAAACGTGAAGACAAAGTTTTTTGGTAGTTTTGTTTCTTCTTTCCTGAGTCATAGGAACCATCGTACTGTTAAGTGGGGTCGATGTGATTGAAGTCAGATGCAGACGTGATGCTCAACCCTTACCTATGTCTTCGAGCGAAGACAATGAGAGGAAATCTCTTCCAGAGTTGGTTGAGTCAGCTTTACTTGTAGCCCAAGTAAAGCTGCTGCGTGCGTTTGAAATCCGACCGTTGTGACACATGTCGGTTGGCCAGTGACCCAGGGTCATTTCGGTCATATAAGGTCGGGTTGCCCGCTGGCTATAAATAGCCCACCCCCTCCACCATGAGAAGGCGGCTGCTCAGAGAGAGATACAACTGTTGTTGTTTTGGAGCAACCCACCTCGAAGACATTGAGAGAGAGAAACATCCTGCGAGGATACACCTAAACACCTAGAGCCAGAGTGTTTGAGCATCACCGAAGTCATTCTATTCTGAGAGAACTGAAGACTTATTACACTTGAAGACTGTGATCTTCCAGACGGTTAGGCGTCTAGGTCTAGAGCAATCCAAGAGTCATTGTGGATCGCCGGGTGACCAAGTTTGTACGGGTTTCGGAAGTCTCCCCTGAAGACTTACCAGAGTGATTGGGCGCTGTCTAAGTGACTTCGGCTCAAGGGGAATAAGGTGAAGACGAGGTCTTCTGAGTTAACTCTCAGCCGCCCTAACCAGACGTACAGTTGTCACCGGAACTGGTCTAACAAATCATGTGTCTTCATCAAGCAACTGGTTCTATCCTTCACTTTCTTACATTCCTGTTCTGTATCGTGAAGCCTTTGCTTGTTCAGTGTTTGAAGACTTATCCTGAAGACATTCATATCTGTTGTTTATCTTCATTCTATCTAAGTTTGTCTTTGACTCATTTTAGTATGCATGATGATAATGCTTAACTTGCCTATATGTCTTCACTTCACTGCATGCCTTGACTAGATCATTGATTACTATCCCTACCTGATCCAGTTTCGCTTCCGCATTATTCGAATACATTCTATGTTTCGAAGCCTTTCATAAAAATTGCCTATTCACCCCCCTTCTAGTCGATAACTAGCACTTGCATCATGCCAACAAGGCTGATTTCCATATACCGACTTATGGAAAGGCGGTTTAAGTATCCGGCTTGCAGCTCGTCAGCGCTAAGGCCCTCATAATTGGGGAGCTCGAGCTTGGCTTTCCCCTTATCAAGTGGTGCCGCCTCATCCTTGGTGACAAACTTGGCCAAAACATTGGAGGTCCCTGGAGCAGTGAAACCCGTCCCGGTGATAATTACGTTCTTGTCCTTATAAAGAGGAGCGTCTTCAGTTCCCTTTTGAAGATTGGGCGGGTTAACATCAACTGTCAGGGTGGTTGCAACATCTTCAGCTTCCATATTTACTAGTTCAGAAGGCTGGGACAGTATGTTTTGGAACTCCTGTTGATCTTGAGGATTCTCGGTATAAGCTTCAGGAGTCGCCGGCTTTGGATCTTCTAGGTCAAGAACCTCAGGAGTGGTGGATGACTCGCCACCTTTTCTCTTCTTGGCCTTGGCTTGGGCTCTACAAACAAGGTAGCAAAGTCAAATATATGCAAGATTAAGTATGAATAAGCGGTACATGGTTTCAAGGAAATTTACCCTTGATTGATGATAAGGGGCGGCAGCTTCATGGCGGTTGAGTCGCCCGATGAAGGAGATGACAACTGATAATTTGAATAAGAGGGATTAAGAGGTTGCCGGAAGAGGCCAGCTTTTGGAAGAGAGGGAGTTGGGCTATGAGGCACCTCATGCTGTCGTTTGCGAGCAACTAATTTGTCATGCAAGCCATCCACCAGGCCACCGGAGCTGCTCCGAGTGTGGCGCCTTACTTCATGCTGAGTCTTCTTCAAAATAAAATTAGGATCCAAGTGAGCGTCTGGGTGAGAAAAACATACTTTCCGCCTTGTTTTCTTCGGAGACAAGGATTCAGAGTCAGAAGAGAGGGAGATTACCTCAACATCATCAGCCCAACTTGTTACAGCATCGCCCTAAGAGTACGATGTGTTAGCAAGTTCAATGAAAATACAGCGAGGGGAGACAAGTTTTTACCTCTGACTGAACGTTAACCATTATTGACTTGCCTCTTGTTGAAGGCTCTGCTGCAGCCGCCTTATTCTTTTGAGAAGGTTTGGGCTTCTGAGTGGTAACCTTCCCTCTTTTCTTCTTCCAGAATGAATAATTTGCCTATAAGGTTAACAATGCAAACGACAAGTAAGCTATGGAGTTTTAAAAAGAAGTGTTATAAGCCGGATGAATAAATTGTCAAGGTTTCTTACTGGTGGAGCCGGGTTGAGAGTGCAAAAGGGATTCAACCCAACTTGGCTGCAATTTGCTAGAGTTTCCTCCAGTAACTTCTTCACAATCCGGTTAATCTCATCATTGTCCAAATCTTGGTTGCTATATCTTTGCGCATCGTTTACATCGCCAGTATAATTGCACATCAAGTCGACACGGCGACTCAAAGGCATGATCCTCCAAGATATCCAGCACCGGGTCAGATCAACTCCGGTCAATCCATGGGCTTGTAGAGCCTTCAGTTTTGGGTATATGAAGGCAAGTTGATCACGTTCTTCTTGTGAAGCTCGGCCAGGAAGCTCAAAATTCATGGGAAGACGGTTTGGTCTGTAACCCGGCAGAGGGTTTTCATCCACAGGAGCCGTGTTTCGGCAGTAGAACCAAGTCTTGGACCATCCTTTTGGGTGACTTGGTAGAATAACAGTAGGGAATACACCATCTCTGCGCCGTTGAATAGAAATTCCACCGAGTTCCAGGCTGAGGCCATCCGCGCACTTAGTTTGACGGTTGAGGTGGAAGAATTCCATGAAAAGAGGAACGGTGGGTTCTATTTGCAGACACCTCACAGAATACTTCAAACTGACAAAGATTGGATATAGAGTTGGGAGCCAAATCTTGAGGATGTAGGTGTAAAGAGTGCAGAGCATCCTGAAAGAATTTTGACCCGGGGGGAGAAAAACCCCAAAGAAGGTCATCTGTGAACACCGCTACTTCTCCCTCGCCAGGTGCTGGGTGTTCCTCTCCAAGGGGAGCCCGCCATCCAATTGCCTCCTTAGACGACAGGAGACCCTGGTCTTGGAAATCTTTGAGCACAAGTTCAGACATTTGGGACGACACCCAGTCACAAGTGGTAGTTTTCGACATAATGAGACTCCTAAGTGCAAATAAAAGAAGTTGCATAAGTACAGATGTGATGATCAAGGATAAAACGACATAAAGATATGCAGAAGATCAGTCGCCTTATGGTGTGCCGGCATTTAGACGAGACAGTTTCTAAACATGGCGGGCTGTAAGTCATAATGATGAGCCGGAGCCTAACAGAAACAGTATCTACATATGGAGGGTTATAGTCATAAGAATGTGCCGGCAAATAGACGGGTGTCTTATGCCAAATCAGAGATTCCTAATTTTTGCCAAGTGTGGGACAAACAGGTTTCTACTGAAATGGCTACAATTACCGATCTACAAATGGTTCAGAAAAGAAAATATTTGCTAAACCTAATGATGAAGCAAGGAAGTAGTGGCGGTCCAGTTTACAGATTCTTAAGGGAGATCTGAGTATGCTATATGCGAAATGAAGCCGTTGTTGCTACCGCTTTATTCCTACGATAAAAGTCATCGGAGCTATACGAGAACTAGCAATGGTGATGGACGGATAAAACACTTCGGTACCTCCGACGAACTCCGATGAACTGAGACAGATCTACGAGAAGAAAAATAGCTTACCTTGACGGTTGCCGGGGGCGGCGGAAACGCTCGGCTGGATCTTGGTGAAGATGAGGCACCGCTACGGTCCCAGGAACGATCGCCGGTGACGGGCGAGCAGCAGCGGTGGCGCGAGGAAGCTTCGGGCTCGAGGAAGAAGAAGAAGCGAGGGGGCGATGTAAAAGTGAATGAGGGCCCCCCCAGCGAATATTTATAAGGAAGAAACCCGAAGAGGCAACTAGCAGGCGTGGTAATCGAGGAGGCGCAGTAAATTTTGGAAAAGGAGATGCCTCAATTTTCGGGATCAACGGATACATGCAAAGATCCGTTGTAATGTCATCATTGGTTTCCTGGATTATCGGCGGCTGACATCACTGATGGATGGCACGAGAAAAATTAAAAGTCTGAAAATATTGTAAGCCTGCATTTTTGAGATTCAGAGATGACATATATATAAGCAGAAGATAAGCCGCCAAGTGAAGGTGAGGAAGACCGACATGAGTAAATTCAAATCAATCTGGGGCCTAATGTCGGGGATATAACCCCGCGGTATAACCCGCCCTACTGGGCCGAGTCAACATGTTGGCGGCTCATATGTCATAATCAAGGCGGGCCGTGCTGTTGAAGACAAGGCAGGCAAGGCGGCTTACAAGTAAGCCAGATGGCGGCCCAGCACATGAAGACGGCGACTCAAGGCCCAAGAGGCTGAATACGCCGGGAGTTTCCTTGCTTAAGAGGCAAGGAGAGTTAGAAACATGGTAGGTCACGAGTCATAGCACGACTCGGCTTCTTGTAAACCTAGGGTCTCGACCTGTATATAAAGGCGAGCCCCTAGGACCGAAAGACTTAAGTTACACACCCTCGAAATCTAGGTTAGCGATTCCGCACCCTTGTAATCGAGTGTTGGGGAACGTTGCATGGGAAACAAAAAATTTCCTACGCACACACAAGATCTATCCATGGATATGAGCATCTACGAGAGGGGAGATCGGATCCACATACCCTTGTAGATCGCTAAGCGGGAAGCGTTAAGAAACGCGGTTGATGTAGTCGAACGTCTTCGCGATCCAAATCGCAAGCCATCCCGCGATCCAATCACGATCTAGCGCCGAACGGACGGCACCTCCGCGTTCAGCACACGCACAACTCGATGATGATCTCTGCCTCCTTGATCCAGCAAGCGAGGACGGAGAGGTAGATGAGTTCTCCGGCAGCACAACGGCGTGGTGGCGGTGGTGGTGAACTAATCCGGCAGGGCTTCGCCGAGCTCTACCGAACTAATCTAGAGGAAGAAGACAATCTAGAGGGGCGAGGGCAGCACATGGCTTTTGAGGTGGTGGCTGCCCTCAAAACCTCCACTATATATAGCAGGAAGGGCAGGGGGGAGGCAGCCCTAGCCCCTCCTCCAAGGAGGGGTTCGGCTGAACCAAGGGGGGAGAGTCCTCCCCCCACAAGGACTCCTCCTCCTACAAGGAAGGTGGAATCTTGGGAGGATTCTTTCCCCACTTGGCCTCCTCCCACCTCCTGCGCATGGCCCCTTAGCGGATGGTTTCCCAGCCCACCAGGGGCTGGTGTGCCACCTCCTAGGCCCATGTGGCCCCTGGGGTGGGTGGGCCCCTCCCGGTGGACCCCCGGAAGCCTCCCGACACCCCCGGTACACTACCGGAAATACCTGAAACTTTTCCGGTTACCAAAATGGGACTTCCTATACATCAATCTTTACCTCCGGACCATTCCAGAGCTCCTCGTGACATCCGGGATCTCATCCGGGACTCCGAACAACCTTCGGTAACCAACATACATAACTCAATAATACCGAAACATCACCGAACGTTAAGTGTGCAGACCCTACGTGTTCGAGAACTATGTAGACATGACCGAGACACCTCTACGGCCGATAACCAATAGTAGGACCTGGATGCCCATATTGGTTCCTACATATTCTACGAAGATCTTTATCGGTTGAACCTCTATGTCAAGGATTCAGTTAACCCCGTACGTTGTTCCCTTTGTTTATCGGTATGTTACTTGCCCGAGATTTGATCGTCGGTATCTCCATACCTAGTTCAATCTCGTTACCGGCAAGTCTCTTTACTCGTTCCGTAATACAAGATCCCGTGGCTAACTCTTTAGTCACTTTGCTTGCAAGCTCATTATGATGTTGTATTGCCGAGTGGGCCCTGAGATACCTCTTCGTCACACGGAGTAACAAATCCCAGTCTTGATCCATGTCAACTCAACAGACACCCTCGGAGATACCTGTAGTGACGTTTGACGTTTGATACACACAAGGTACTCCTCCGGTGTCAGTGAGTTACATGATCTCATGGTCATAGGAACACATACTTTGACATGCAGAAAACAATAGCAATAAACTAACACGATCATATGCTACGTTCATAGTTTGGGTCTTGTCCATCACATCATTGTCCTAATGATGTGATCCCATTATCAAATGACAACTCATGTCTATGGCCAGGAAACCTTGACCATCTTTGATCAACGAGCTAGTCCTATAGAGGCTTACTAGGGACACGGTGTTGTCTATATACCCACACATGTATTTGAGTTTCCAATCAATACAATTATAGCATGGATAATAAACATTTATCATGAACAAGGAAATATAATAATAACCATTTTATTATTGCCTCTGGGGCATATTTCCAACAGTCTCCCACTTGCACTAGAGTCAATAATCTAGCTCACATGACTATGTGATTTACATTGTAATGAATCTAACACCCATACAGTTCTGGTGTTGATCATGTTTCCCTCGTGGAAGAGGCTTACTCAACGGATCTGCAACATTCTGATCCGTGTGTACTTTGTAAATATTTATGTCTCCTCCCTCGATGTAATCGCGGATGGAATTGAAGCGTCGCTTTATGTGTCCGGTCCTCTTGTGAAACCTTGGTTCCTTGGCTAGAGCAATGGCACCAGTGTTGTCACAGAATAGAGTCATTGGGTTCAGTGCAGTGGGCACAACTCCAAGATCCGTCATGAAGTACTTCATCCAGACACCTTCCTTCGCCGCCTCCGAGGCAGCTATGTACTCCGCTTCGCATGTAGAATCGGCTACCACGCTTTGCTTGGAACTGCACCAGCTTACCGCTCCTCCATTGAGAATAAATACGTATCCGGTTTGAGACTTAGAGTCATCAGAATCAGTGTCAAAGCTTGCATCAACGTAACCCTTTACGACGAGCTCTTGATCACCTCCATAAACGAGAAACATTTCCTTAGTCCTTTTCAGGTACTTTAGGATATTCTTGACTGCCGTCCAGTGATCCACTCCTGGACTACTTTGAAACCTTCCGGCCATACTTATGGCAAGGCTAACGTCTGGTCTTGTGCACAGCATTGCATACATGATAGAGCCTATCGTAGAAGCATAGGGGATGACACTCATCTTTTCTCTATTCTCTGCAGTCACTGGGTGTTGAGTCTTACTCAACTTCACACCTTGTAACACAGGCAAGAACCCTTTCTTGGACTGATCCATTTTGAACTTCTTCAAAACTTTATCAAGGTATGTGCTCTGTGAAAGTCCTATTAAGCGTCTTGATCTATCTCTATAGATCTTGATGCCTAATATGAAAGCAGCTTCTCCTAGGTCCTTCATTGAAAAACTCTTGTTCAAATATTCCTTCACGCTTTCCAAAAATTATATATTGTTTCCAATCAGCAATATGTCATCCACATATAATATTAGAAACACTATAGAGATCCCACTCACTTTCTTGTAAATACAAGCTTTTCCGTAAACTTGTATAAACCCAAACGCTTTGATCACCTCATCAAAGCACTTATTCCAACTCCGAGATGCCTGCACCAGTCCATAAATGGATCGCTGGAGCTTGCAAACTTTGTCAGCATTCTCTGGATCAACAAAACCTTCTGGTTGCATCATATACAACTCTTCCTCAAGGAAACCGTTGAGGAACGCTATTTTGACATCCATCTGCCAAATTTCATAATCGAAAAATGCAGCTATTGTTAGCATGATTCTGACGGACTTAAGCATCACTACGGGAGACAAAGTCTCATCGTAGTCAATTCCTTGAACTTGTGAAAAACCCTTTGCCACAAGTCGAGCTTTATAGACGGTGACATTACCGTCTGCGTCCGTCTTCCTCTTAAAGATCCATTTATTCTGAATGGCCTTTCGCCCTTCAGGTAATACTTCCAAAGTCCACACTTTGTTTTCATACATGGATCCTATCTCGGATTTCATGGCCTCTAACCATTTGTCGGAATCTGGGCCCACCATTGCTTCTCCATAGCTCGTAGGTTCATCGTTGTCCAACAACATGGCCTCCAAGACAGGGTTACCATACCACTCAGGAGCAGTACATGCCCTTGTCGACCTACGAGGTTCGACAGTAACTTGATCCGAAGCGTCATCATCACTATCATTAGCTTCCTCTTCAACTGATGTAGGCTCCACAGAAACATCTTTCTACGCTGTGCTACTCTCTGGTTGAAGTGAAGGTTCAACAACCTCATCAAGTTCTGTCTTCCTCCCACTCAATTCTTTTGAGAGAAACTCTTTCTCGAGAAATGACCAGTTCTTAGCGACAAACACTTTGCCTTCGGATCTAAGATAGAAGGTGTACCTAACCGTCTCTTTTGGGTATCCTATGAAGACGCATTTCTCCGCTTTGGGTTCCAGCTTTTTAGGATGAAGCTTTTTGACATAAGCATCGCATCCCCAAACTTTAAGAAACGACAACTTTGGTTTCTTGCCAAACCACAGTTCATACGGCGTCGTCTCAACGGATTTAGATGGTGCCCTATTTAAAGTGAATGCGGTTGTCTCTAACGCATAACCCCAAAACGATAGTGGCAAATCGGCAAGAGACATCATAGACCGCACCATATCCAATAAGGTTCGATTACGACGTTCGGACATACCATTTCGTTGTGGTGTTCCAGGTGGCGTCAACTGTGAAACAATTCCATATTGTCTTAAGTGATTGCCAAACTCATAACACAGATATTTTCCTCCTCGATCTGATCGTAGGAATTTAATCTTCTTGTTACGATGATTCTCAACTTCACTCTGAAATTGCTTGAACTCTCCAAATGTTTCAGACTTATGTTTCATTAAGTAAATATACCCATATCTACTTAAGTCATCGGTGAAGGTGAGAAAATAACGATATCCACCGCGCGCCTCAATGCTCATCGGTTCGCACACATCAGTATGTATGATTTCCAACAAGTCACTTGCCTGTTCCATTGTTCCAGAGAACGGGGTCTTAGTCATCTTGCCCATGAGGCATGGTTCACATGTGTCAAGTGATTCAAAATCAAGTGACTCCAAAAGTCCATCAGCATGGAGTTTCTTCATGCATTTTACACCAATATGACCTAAGCGGCAGTGCCACAAGAAAGTGGTGCTATCATTATCAACTCTACATCTTTTGGCATCAATGTTATGAACATGTGTATCATCACTATCGAGATTCAATAAGAATAAACCCCTCACAATGTGTCGTGGTTTTATCACGGCAAGATGTCCTCGTGAGAGAACTTAGGTGTGAGGCCATCGCAACTAGGTGGCAGCTTGAGAGGGGTTGGTCGGAATTGAGAGACGCGAGTTTACCCAGGTTCGGCCCCTCCTATGGAGGTAAAAGCCTACGTCCTGCTTTGTGTATATTGATGATGAGGATGATCTCGATTACAAGGGTGCGGGATCACTACCTCTAATCTCGAGAGCCTCTAATCTGTCTATCTCTAATGACTTGAAGTTGTCTGTCTAAGACCTGTCTATTGAGACGTCTAAAAACTTGACCCTCTTGGGGCGCCCCGCCCCTCCTTATATAAGTTGAAGGGGCGGGTTACATGTAGAGTCCTAGTAGGATTAGGACTTAACCTATTCTGATTTCCCATCGCGGGTTTCTCATCACGGGCCTCTCTCCATGGGCTTCTGAATTCCGGGCGGCTTACACCGGGCGGCTAACAGCCGGGCGGGTTACAACTGGGTTTATCTTTAAGACTCATCTTCATGGACCCATCTCCGGGACTCATCTCCGGGACTTATATTCATGGCTAAGTGTCTGCCAGGTCATAACTGTCTGCCGGGTCATAACTGTCTGCCGGGTCATAACTGTCTGCCGGGTCATAACTGTCTGACGGGTCATAACTGTCTGCCGGGTCATAACTGGGATGCTTAAGTCCAAAGATGATTTAACGTCAGGGCAACTTAGACCCAGAAATGTCTCAATCCTTAGGGCGGCTTATCCTTATGACCCGGGTCTTGGTCGTGGGGAATATCCCCAACATTAGCCCCCAGTTTAGCTTTGAATTTATTCATGCTAAACTCTTGAAATAAGAATATATAAAGGGACCGGTTCACTCAAAAATACCAGTTAACCAGCTCCTGAAAATTCTGAATCTCTGTCATATCAATAAGCTGACGCTGGCTCCTTAGAAAAAATAACCCTTATTATCTTCAACTGCCTTGGCTTGATAAAATTTGTCTGATGTTGTGCCAACTTTCAATACTTCAGACTTCAATGAAAAACCCGTATGATATTAAGTTGTCTTCCTTGTAACCATATTACCTGTAACCCCCAAGTCTTAAGAGGAGAACGTAGTGATAGCTTTAAGACTTGCTTCGATATACATATTGCAACTCTAGAGAAATCTGGATTGTTCGTGTGAGTCACCAGTCATAAGTTGAATGTTCCACATATGTAGCCCCCAAGTACCGGGTTGTCTTGTCTGTAGCAACCTGGGACATGTAATTGCATTATGCTCATAATACTTCAGCCAGTGTAGCCCCCAAGGGCCGGGTCATTATGCAATAATGAGCAGGGACTTCTGCAGAGCTTATTATGTAGATTTGATGAGCAATGTGTAGCCCCCAAGGGCCGGGTCTTTATGCAATAATGAGCAGGGACTTCTGCAGAGCTTATTATGTAGATTTGATGAGCAATGTGTAGCCCCCAAGGGCCGGCTCAGTAAGACAATACTGGGTTGGGACTTAGAAAAAGATAGAAAGGCCGGCTCATCTCCTTGAGATAACAGGGTCTGTTGACAATGTAATGACTTGAAAAACAACTTGCATTAGCCCCCAAGTGCCGTGGTGCATGCTTGCAGCAACATGGGACTTGCCTACTTGATATAAACTGGACTTGAATAATGTAGCCCCCAAGTGCCAGTCGTATGCCTGCAACGATTCGGGACTATTCCTTCCATTGCAGAAATAAAATCCTATCCACTGTCCAGATGATGTTGCTGAAAGCCATGCATATCAATGTTGAACCATGCTCCTTGCTGTAAGCTGGTATTTTTTGGACGAAGGAATAATAGCCGTTACTCTGAAGGGGCTTTGAAAACCTCAATCATCCAATGCTGGTTATGACAACCATAATGAAAATCCAGCCATGTTGGCTATTTTGAATAATATAACTCGGTTTGAAAACCTCAATTATTCAATACTGGTTATAACAACCATAATGAAAATCCAGCCATGTTGGCTATTAAAGATTGGAATATGTAACCCGGTTTGAAAACCGGTTCCTGCAATATAAACCAGGATATCCATGCATATACGATGCATGATATGACGATGCAATGATGATGCAATGTATGATGATGTATTTGTATGATAACAGAGTATAAAAATGTCGGCTTTCAAGGCTCGACAAAAAGAGACTAGCTATGTTTCGTTTTTTGAAAAACTCAAGTTTCGCTTCAAAGAAGCTTGGCATGAAAGCCTTTCATCCCGTAAGCTGGCTCTCACATGACATAAATCCTTCGTTTAAACCTTAACATGTTCAGGGTCTTAAAAAAGATTGACTGTTAAGAGTACGAACGGGCCACATAGCGGAGAGACTACAGCTGACAAGGCGAGTTTATCCTAGCTCACTGTAAGCCGGCTCTCTCGTGACAAAAGCCACCGTTTTAACCTTGACAAGTTCACGGTCTTTTTGCGAGATTGACTTTCAAGTTCAGGGTCTCTGAGCAAGATTGACTGTCAAGAGTTCGGCGGGTCACATGGTGGAGTAGCAAGTTGCAAACAGGCAGGTTTAACTCGAACATGGCATATAAAGCCTGTCCAAGAGGGTATGAAAGCTAAACCCAGTGGGTTGGAAGCCCCCAAGTGACCTTATGGTGATCCAATAAATCCGGGCACCCATGTTTGAACGGCGCATCATGGCGGCTTGTCCTCTTGGGCAACTTTTTAATTTTTCGCCAATAAGGCAAGGCACCCATGTTTGAATGGTCGCATCATGGCGGCTCGGTCTTTTGGGCGACTTTATATCTTTTGCCAATAAAGCAGCAGCCCCCGGGACTGGGTTATCTTCTCTGCAATGACCCGGGTTTATTGTATTTGTTGAAACCGACCAAATCTGCCAAGTCCTGTCTGTGTATCCCCCAAGTCTTAAGTTGACTCGAGGAGGTGTCTTAAGAGTCTTCATCCTTGGCTGTGATATAATCCGTCATAAGGTTGAACGATGGATTTTATCCAACTGGAGACGATGTAGTGAGCTGATGATCTTCGTGATACTCATCATATGTCTTTGGCAAATGTCATGGCCAAATTGAGTGCATATGCCTCTTGACCCATGCTTTATTCTCATGTAGTCCGTCTCTCCTGGCTCCTCCTAGGCCATTTTTCATTTTCTTTTGCCGCTGGCTTTGAATCGCCGGCTCAATAATGGTCGGTTCAAATTGTGGCTTCTCCAAGGATATTTCCTTCATGGCAAGCTTTCCTGGTACGGCTGGCACTTGTTTTCCGCGAAGTTGCGTATGACTCCGAATGTCATTTGTTCCTTTACTCCAATGTTGTTGAAGGAGACGAGCCATGAGGGCGGTTGTAAGCTGCCCTGACATGTTGATATAGATGCGAGAGTCGACCGCGGCACTGAAAACCGATTCGGATGTGAGTCGGCCATGGCATTGTAAACCGGTGCGGTCGCGAGAAACGGCCGCGGCATTGTAAGCCGGTGCAGCGCGACACGGACGAACATCGGTCCAGAATGGTGTTAGCGCGCCTCCATCTCCGCGGTATCACGCCACTTTAGTAATGAATAATTGTCCTGCGTAAAAAAATATCACTGGACAAAGTAATTGTTCTCGAAAAAATAAAAATGTACCAATAAAAATATACCGGATGAATTTCACCTGATATGTTTTGTCGCAATTTATCCGTGGCACAGTTGATGATGACTACGGTGGAGGTGAAGTCAACCGCGAGCGAGTAGAAGATACTCACCATAAATGCGTGTGCGCTTTGATGAATTTTGATCTGACCACACATCTATCTCTCTTTTTTTGAACCTTATCCAACCGGCCCCCACTTCATTTTCTTAGCCGTCTCATCACAGATTTTTCCTTCGCGCGGACATCCGGCCGCAAAAATTGGGCATAGCCGGTCGGCGCGGTGGAAGACCCGACCATAGCGAGGCGCGGTGAGGGCAGGCGAGGCCGGCACAGAGGCGCGGGAGAGCCGGCCGGAGGTGGGAGGAGCGGCGCACAGGAGGCCGGGGCGCCCGGCCGCGGTGCGAGCGCGTGCGCCGGCTGACCGGAGCGGAGGGCAGTGCACGGCGTGTTGGGCGCACGGGAGCAAGGCGGCCGGTTCGGCGGAGCTTACGGCGCCGGTGGCAGCGGCTCGCGCTGGCAGGTCCGCGGTGTGGGGAGCTTGAGCCGGCGGGATGGCGGTTGATGCGGTGACAGCGGGGGCGAGAATGGAGCCACAGCAACGGCCTGCGGGCACGGAGGAGCCAGCCGGAGGTGAGGCGCAGCGGGGGCGACCCGGAGCAGGGCGAGGTGGGGCGCAAGGCGGCTCAAAGCAGAGCACGGCCATGGCGGCTCGGGCGCGAGGAGAAGCGGAGGCACGCCGTGGCGATGGCCGGCGATGCAGCGAGGCGACCTAGCGGCGGGGCGCGGCACCTACGGCGGGAGGCGGCTCAGGGCCGGGGTGGCTCGGTGAGAAAACAAAGCCGGTGCGGCGGCTCTCCGCAGGGGTGAAACGGCCGCTGCCGCCCACGGCCCCCCAGCAGCAGGATGCCAGCGGGCGAGCCATGGTTGCCACGGCGGCTCAGCGGAGGCGGGGTGGATTGCGGCGACGTGGCAGGGCACGGGCGGAAGGCCGGAGCAAGGTGCAGCGAGCCGGCAGCAGTGCGGCGCGGGCAGGAGAGGCATGGCGCAGCGGAGGCGGGGTGGTAGCATGGCGCGACGGCAGCCAGCGGCCGGCTCAAGGCGAGGCGCAACGCAGCGAGCGGGGAGGCGGCTTGGTCCACGACGCGACGGCAGCCGGCGGCCGGCTCAAGGTGTGGCAGCGGAGGCGGCGCGACTGGGGCGGAGCGACTCGGCAGTAAGCGAGGTGGCTCGGTGAAGCGGTGGAGGCAGGCCGGCGCGGCGGCTCTCTGCAGAGGTAAAACGGCCGCTGCCGCCCACGGCGACCCACAGCAGAACGCCAGTGGGCGAGCCACGGCTGTCACGACGGCTCAGCGGAGGTGGTGATGGTGAGGCAGAGCTGGCGGCACAAGGCGAGGCGCGTGACGGTGTGGCGGTCAGCTAGCACAGCGGGTCGAGCCACAGCAAAGGCGAGCAAGCGAGGGTGACGTCACGGTGGCGCGAGCCATGGCGTGCTCCTCCTTGGCCACAGCGGCTGGGACATGTGCGCGGGCGTGCCCACGGGCAGCGCAGCAGCGGGAGCTGGGCGTGCGGCGGCAACAGCAGCAGGTGCGCGAGGAGCCTCAAACCGGCGAGCGCAAGAGGAGCGGCGAGCCGGCGGGAGTAAGAGGAGCGACGAGCCGCCAGCCGCGCGAGGAGCGGCGAGCCGCCGGCGATGACCATGGCGAGCTCGCTTTTACGTGTAGCATCAGTGGATGTTCCAATCGAAGACGCTGACGGAGGCACGTGAGCTGATGTAGACGTTGTGGCCGAGGAGCTTGTGCTGGCTGGACTCAAGGATATCTCCAGCACCATCTTTGCACTCGACGATGGCATGATGGATCGGATCTTGATTACTGTTCTTATCAAAACAGTAGTACTATGGTCAATCGAAAAGACTTTTATACTCCCGTGGCCATTCTTTCCATGATCGGGGCGGGTCTTCCTTTCAATAGACGCCTGCCCCACCTATAAGTTTCCTTTTCTTTTCTAAATCTGACGTGGTTAGTACAAACCAGTACTCCGATGGCTTGATTTGACTGCATGACGTGACACCAAAAAGTAGTCTCGCCTGTACGCGGACTTGATACTGGCCGCTGTTGGTATTGCTTCTAGTTTGATTTGAGGGAACAGTAGCAGCTTATCCTCTTGGTACTTGTACTGTGTAGAACGCAATCAGCACAAAGCGCGGAGATTTGGCGGACTGAGCTTCCTCTTGTAGCCTCGGGACTTGATTCTCTGCACTACACGTCGGACACGGCCGTCGCACATATATAATTTGCAGCAAAAATTATGAACGGTCTTAACTCGGTGACTTGCGGCGCCGTACGGATGTGAAACCCTAACTCATCCCAATCGAATCTCGTATATGTTGTTCCGACTATTCGTCGATGGCATGATCCTTCTGCACCGGCTCTACTTCATCCGGCAAATTGCGAACTTCTCGATCCCTGAAAAGATTCCTTCAAGAACAAAATTCCACCGTGCGCCGGCCCCACGGTGGGCGCTAACTATCGTGGTTTTATCACGACAAGATGTCCTCGTGAGAGAACTTAGGTGTGAGGCCATTGCAACTAGGTGGCGGCTTGAGAGGGGTTGGTCGGAATTGAGAGACGCGAGTTTGCCCAGGTTCGGCCCCTCCGATGGAGGTAAAAGCCTATGTCCTGCTTTGTGTATATTGATGATGAGGATGATCTCGATTACAAGGGTGCGGGATCGCTACCTCTAATCTCGAGAGCCTCTAATATGTCTATCTCTAATGACTTGAAGTTGTCTGTCTAAGACCTGTCTATTGAGACGTCTAAAAACTTGACCCTCTTGGGGTGCCCCGCCCCTCCTTATATAAATTGAAGGGGCGGGTTACATGTAGAGTCCTTGTAGGATTAGGACTTAACCTATTCCGACTTCCCATCGCGGGTTTCTCATCACGGGCCTCTCTCCATGGGCTTCTGAATCCCGGGCGGCTTACACCGGGCGGCTTACAACCGGGCGGCTTACAGCCGGGCGGGTTACAACCAGATTTATCTTTAGGACTCATCTTCATGGACCCATCTCCGGGACTCATCTCCGGGACTTATCTTCATGGCTAAGTGTCTGTCGGGGCATAACTGTCTGCCGGGTCATAACTGTCTGTCGGGTCATAACTGTCTGACGGGTCATAACTGTCTGCCGGTTCATAACTGTCTGCCGGGTCATAACTGTCTGTCGGGTCATAACTGTCTGCCGGGTCATAACTGGGATGCTTAAGTCCAAAGATGACTTAACGTCAGGGAAACTTAGACCCAGAAATGTCTTAAGCCTTAGGGCGGCTTATCCTTATGACCCGGGTCTTGGTCGTGGGGAATATCCCCAACACAATGGGTGCATGACCATAAAAGATATTACTCATATAAATAGAACAACCATTATTCTCTGATTTAAATGAGTAACCGTCTCGCAATAAACAAGATCCAGATATAATGTTCATGCTTAACGTAGGCACTAAATAACAATTATTCAGGTCATCACTTACCCCGATGGTAGTCGAAGAGCGAGCGTGCCGACGGTGATCACATCAACCTTGGAACCATTTCCCACGCGCATCGTCACTTCGTCCTTTGTCAGCCTCCGTCTATTCCACAGTTCCTGTTTTGAGTTGCAAATGTGAGCAACCGAACCGGTATCAAATACCCAGACACTACAACGAGATTTGGTAAGGTACACATCAATAACATGTATATCATATATACCTTGTTTGGTGTTGGCCGCCTTCTTGTCGGCCAGATACTTGGGGCAATTCCGCTTCCAGTGGTCAGTACCCTTGCAATGAAAGCACTCAGTTTCTGGCTTGGGTCCAGCCTTGGGTTTCTTCACGGGCGGGGCAGCTGCTTTGCCACTCTTCTTAGAGTTACCCTTCTTGCCCTTGCCATTCTTCTTGAAACTAGTGGTTTTATTAACCATCAACACTTGATGCTCCTTCTGGATTTCAGACTCAGCGACTTTCAGCATCGCAAACAGCTTGGCGACTGACTTGTTCATCCCTTGCATGTTATAGTTCAACACAAAGCTCTTGTAGCTAGGTGGCAGTGTCTGAAGAACTCTGCCAGTGATCACCTCCGGTGGGAGAGCAATTCCCAACTCAGCCGGATGGTTGGAATACCCAGACATTCTGAGTATGTGTTCACTAACAGAGCCGTTCTCCTCCATCTTGCAAGCATAGAACTTATCGGAGGTCTCATACCTCTCGATCCGGGCATTCTTCTCAAAGATAAACTTCAACTCCTGGAACATCTCATATGCCCCATGACGTTCAAAACGCCTTTGAAGTCCCGGCTCTAAGCCATACAACGGAGCACACTGAACTATTGAGTAATCATCCAAACGCGACTGCCAGGTGTTCACAACGTCTGCAAACGACACTGGAGTGGGTGGTTCACCGAGCGGTGCGTCAAGGACATAAGCCTTTTGGGAAGCCGTGAGGATAATCCTCAGATTACGGGCCCAGTTTACAAAGTTACTTCCATCATCTTTCAGCTTAGCTTTCTCTAGGAACGCATTGAAATTCAGGGGAACTACTGCGCGAGCCATTGATCTACAACATAAAAATTTGCAAAGACAACTTAGACTATTGTCCAAGATAATGAGTTTAGTTAATCATATTACTTAAAAACTCCCACTCAAATTGACATCCCTCCAGTCATTCGAGTGCTACATGATCCAAATTCACCAATCCAAGTCCGATCATCACGTGAGATGAGGTGGTTTCAATGGTGAACATCTCCATGTTGATCATATCTACTATATGACTCATGTTCGACCTTTCGGTCTCTTGTGTTCCGAGGCCATGTATGTACATGCTAGGCTCATCAAGTTTAACCCGAGTGTTCCGCATGTGCAACACTGGCTTGCACCCGTTGTATGCGAACGTTGAGTCTATCACACCCGATCATCACGTGATGTCTCGAAACGATGAACTTTCGCAACGGTGCATACTCGGGGAGAACACAATTTTATCTTGAAATTTAGTGAGGGATCACCTTATAATGCTACCGTCGTCCTAAGAAAAACAAGGTGCATAAAAGGATTAACATCACATGCAAATCATAAGTGACATGAAATGGCCATGATCTTGTGCTTTTGATCTCCATCTTGAAAGCACCGGCATGATCTCCATCGTCACCGGCATAACACCATGATCTCCATCAACGTGTCGCCATGAGGTTGTCGCGCTAACTATTGCTTCTACAACTATTGCTAACTCATAGCGATAAAGTAAAGCAAAAATACGAAAATAAATTAAAGACAACCCTATGACTCTGCCGGTTGCCGTACTCATCGACATGCAAGTCGTGATAATCTATACAAAACATGATCATCTCATACATCACATATATCTCATCATGTTTCTGGCCATATCATATCACATCATACCCTGCAAAAACAAGTTAGACGTCCTCTAATTTGTTGTTGCATGTTTTACGTGGCTGCTATGGGTATCTAGTAAAAACGATTCTTACCAACGCAAAACCACAACGGTGATATACAAGTTGCTATTTCACCTTCTACAAGGACCGCCTCTGTCGAATCCGATTCAAATAAAGTGGGAGAGACAGGCACCCGCCAGCCATCTTATGCAACAAAGTTACATGTCAGTCGATGGAACCGGTCTCTCGTACGTGGACGAGTAAGGTTGGTCCAAGCCGCTTCATCCCACAATACCGCTAAATCAAGAAAAGACTAAGGAGGGAAGCAATTTGAATATCAACGCCCACAAACTCCTTTATGTTCTACTCGTGATCTCATCTACGCATAGACCTAGCTCATGATGCCACTGTTGGGGAACGTTGCATGGGAAACAAAAAATTTCCTACGCACACACAAGATCTATCCATGGAGATGAGCATCTACGAGAGGGGAGATCGGATCCACATACCCTTGTAGATCGCTAAGCGGGAAGCGTTAAGAAACACGGTTGATGTAGTCGAACGTCTTCGCGATCCAAATCGCAAGCCGTCCCGCGATCCAATCACGATCTAGCGCCGAACAGAAGGCACCTCCGCGTTCAGTGCACGTACAGCTCGATGACGATCTCCGCCTCCTTGATCCAAAAAGCGAGGGCGGAGAGGTAGATGAGTTCTCCGACAGCACAACAGCGTGGTGTCGGTGGTGGTGAACTAATCCGGCAGGGCTTCGCCGAGCTCTACCGAACTAATCTAGAGGAAGAAGACAATCTAGAGGGGAGAGGGCAGCACGTGGCTTTTTAGGTGGTGGCTGCCCTCAAAACCTCCACTATATATAGGAGGAAGGGGAGGGGGAGGCAGCCCTAGCCCCTCCTCCAAGGACGGGTTTGGCCGAACCAAGGGGGGAGAGTCCTCCCCCCACAAGGACTCCTCCTCCTACAAGGAAGCTGGAATCTTGGGAGGATTCTTTCCCCACTTGGCCTCCTCCCACCTCCTGTGCATGGGCCCTTAGGGGCTGGTTGCCCAGCCCACTAGGGGCTGGTGCGCCACCTCCTAGGCCCATGTGGCCCCTAGGGTGGGTGGGCCCCTCCCGGTGGACCCCCGAAACCCTCCCGGCACCCCCGGTACACTACCAGAAATACCCGAAACTTTTCCGGTGACCAAAACGGGACTTCCTATATATCAATCTTTACCTCCGGAGCTCCTCGTGACATCCGGGATCTCATCCGGGACTCCAAACAACCTTCGGTCACCAACATACATAACTCAATAATACCGAAACGTCACCGAACGTTAAGTGTGCAGACCCTGCGGGTTCGAGAACTATGTAGACATGACCGAGACACCTCTACGGCCAATAACCAATAGCGGGACCTAGATGCCCATATGGGTTCCTACATATTCTACGAAGATCTTTATCGATTGAACCTCTATGTCAAGGATTCAGTTAATCACGTACGTTGTTCCCTTTGTTTATCGGTATGTTACTTGCCCGAGATTTGATCGTCGGTATCTCCATACCTAGTTCAATCTCGTTACTGGCAAGTCTCTTTACTCGTTCCGTAATACAAGATCCCGTGGCTAAATCTTTAGTCACTTTGCTTGCAAGCTCATTGTGATGTTGTATTACCGAGTGGGCCCTGAGATACCTCTCCGTCACACGGAGTAACAAATCCCAGTCTTGATCCATGTCAACTCAACAGACACCCTCGGTGATACCTGTAGAGCATCTTTATAGTCACCCAGTTACGTTGTGACGTTTGATACACACAAGGTACTCCTCCGGTGTCAGTGAGTTACATGATCTCATGGTCATAGGAACACATACTTTGACATGCCGAAAACAATAGCAATAAACTGACACGATCATATACTACATTCATAGTTTGGGTCTTGCCCATCACATCATTCTCCTAATGATGTGATCCTGTTATCAAATGACTACTCATGTCTATGGCCAGGAAACCTTGACCATCTTTGATCAACGAGCTAGTCCTATAGAGGCTTACTAGGGACACGGTGTTGTCTATATACCCACACATGTATTTGAGTTTCCAATCAATACAATTGTAGCATGGATAATAAACATTTATCATGAACAAGGAAATATAATAATAACCGTTTTATTATTGCCTCTAGGGCATATTTCCAACATCGAGATCATCATCAATATAGACAGAAAGCAGGACGTAGGCTATTACCTCCATCGGAGGGGCCGAACCTGGGTAAACTCGTCCCTCATTCCCGATCAACCCCTTTGAGTCGCCACCTAGCGGCGATGGCCTCACACTCAAGTTCTCCTAAGAAAGCATCTGCCGTGACAAAACCACGACAATCACCATGTTCCTTGAACTTATGGCCCATCATCCCACATACTTGACACCAATCTGGGAGCCTTTCATACTTCACCACAAAAATTTGCCTCTCTCCCGCTCTGATAAGCGAGGTAGCTTTCTTCAAGGGGTTGCGCACATCCAGCCGAACTCGAACCCGATATAAGTTGCCCTCAAAATCAAACGAGCAAGGCTCTGAGTCCACGAACTCACCAAACTTAGAGGCTAAGGCTTTGACCTTGCCATGATATGCCAGCGGGAGATCAATTATACGCGCCCATATCTCAAATTTGAACAATTCGATCGTCGTTGGCTTAGTGTATCCGTCATACGGGGCAATGATCATTGGGTTGACTCGGAAGTGCCATGGCCCCACTTGAGTTACCGTCTCCCAATCCACCAAGCAGTTGAACTTCATGACGAAAAGATTATCCTCTAGGGTTTTGGTCTTGACGTCTCTGGCCAGACCCCATGCTACCCGCATGTTGCGGAAGAACCAGTATGTACTAAAAATCTTGTCCATGTGAACACGTGCTACGATCATCCAGCGGAGGTCCTCCTCTGCCGGGGCATCATCTTCCTTGAATACCATGTCGTCCAGATCGCCCTCCTCTAGCGTTAATTCCTTCATCATATCCTCCAACTTTCCTTTGCCCTTACCTCCTGCCATGGAGGCACCCCTACGGTTCGCCATTAATCTTCAGATTGGATCGAGCTCCCTCTGTGAGCCCTTCTGAAACCCTAACTTCCTCACGATTACCGACCTCGATAGGGACAGAAAGCAGTCAGAGACGACCGCCTCCTGATCAGCCTAAGCAGAACTCGATTGGTGGAAGGAGAGAGACTCTTGTTCTCAACGTCGCCGGTGGCGACGATAGGACGATAAACCCTAAAGAGAGGGAAAAGGCCAAAAACCCGACATTAAACGATTTGATGGATTGATCGCTGAAGCATCTACAGTTATTGGGCCACCCACTCGCGTGCAATTAATTAAAAAAAAGAGGAAAAATGAGGGCGCGCAGGGTTCGAACCCTGCCCTCCTGGTTCTAGGCAAGCATGACTAGGCAGTGGGCTAGGCTCCCGTTTGTGATGTACAACTAGGACGATAGTTCATAAGTCGAATCAATCCTAGTTTTTCCATTGTTTCTTCTCCTTTTTTCCATTTTATCCGCTTTTTTCTCTTTTCATTGGTTTTTTCCTTTTGTTTCTTTTTTTTCCTTTGGTTTTCTTTTTTTCCTTTCTTTCCTTGTTTTCTCTTTTTATTTTATTTTTTCTTCTCCTTTTTTTAATCTTTATCGCATTTGTTTTTCTTTTTTCCATTTTATTTTGTTTCTTTTTGGATTTTATTTTTTTGTTCTCTTTGTTTCTTTTGGTTTCATTCAATATTTTTTGTATATATTAACAACATATTTCTAATACACATTTAACATTCTTACAATACAAATTTAACAATTTTTTAATACATGGTCAATATTTTTTCTATACACATTTAACATTTTCAAATGCTTAATTAAGATTTTTCAAATACATGTGCAACATTTTTGCAAACTAGCAAAGTGGCCCACTCTATGCGCGGGCTTGTATTTAACAAAGTTAGATATGATTGGGATACACATATGATAGTATTTAAAAATACCATCATATACCATCGTATGTGTATCCCAATCGCATCTACATTACCTAACAATAGCTGTGTAGAGGACCCAAGCATGCGTACATGCATAGCCACAACGATTAGGTTGATACTCTTGCACACAAAAGATATTTAAAAAGATTAGCATGATACATCGTAGTTCGTAGTCATATATATCCCTAAGCCTTACATCAATGTCCTCGCGGACGGCCTGGTCATTGAACCAGGGCCGGGCCGACAAAATTGGGACCTTGTGCCAAACTCTAAAATAGGCCTACCACTAGAGGAAGAACGTATGGTGAAGAGACGCACTGCAGTATAGGATCAAGTCGTCATCCACCCGCAGGCTACAAGCACCTTCACATAACACGGTTGTTCATCAAAGGCCTTTTTTTATGGCATTTCATAAAAAAAATGTGTCAATGTTATATTTAAAATATTTTGAAAAACCGCCTTAAATAAAAAAAATATGACAATTTCATCAAAATACCTCAAAAAATTCTATATTAGAGTAATCAGGAAAAAGATAATAAATAATTTTTATACTTAGGTATTTTTCATTATGCCCGCTAAAAAAACGCTAGATATGGAGTTAAACATCTCCAAACACCGGCAAAAAGTGGCGTCTTTGTATACTCGTGATAGTATTTATATGGCCATTCCTTTTCACTAGCGTGAGGATGCGGCTTCAACGACGCGCCGGCCACGCGTGTAATCGAGGTTGCTGTAATATGCGCTTGATCTTTTTGTTTAGCCTTGAGCGTTCGGGCCATTTGCACTGAACTAATCTATGCGTTGTGCAATGAACTGCTATAAAAAAATCAGAGGCCCTGTGCGGCCGGCACTACTGCACATGTGGTTGGCCCGGGGCTACGTGGAACAAGAAAAAAGTCCATTTTACTACCCTGAATAAAGTGGGTGATTCACTTTAGCCCTGATCTATTTTTCTGCTTTTTCTAGCCCCCAAACAAACCCAAACCGGACAAAACACCCCTGGCTGGTTTGTCCCCACCCATTGCTGATGTGGCACTAGTCAATGGCGGTTTTGACCTGGGTGGGCCCATTTGTCACGTGGGGCTGGGAGATTCCCCATTTCTTCTCTACTCTCTCCGGGGACCCGCAGCGGCACGGGCGGGCGGCCGTGCGGGTCAAGGCGACCCGCGGCGACGCTCGCGAGCTAGGGCGCAGGAGATGGCCGGAGCGGCGGGACCCCACCAGCGGGTGGTCACGGGTGCGGTGGAGCGGTGTTGGAGATGGAAATGGGGCGGACGACCGGTGCGACGTTGGAACGTCTGGAAGAGGTTGGCGAGGGCGCGGAGGCCGAGACTGCAAGGAAGGGGCCGGAGCGGGTGGCGAGGCGCGTCGGCGCGCGGCCGTGCGGGCGGGAGGCACATCGGGGCGGGCAGACGCGTCGGCGGCGTCGTCGTGGGGAGCCGCGGAGGGGGACATCAGCGACGGGGCAGCGGCGCAGGGCAATAGGGCAGGAGGCGGGGAGAGGGTGATGCGAGGGAGAGGGTGACGCGAGGGAGACGCGACCGAGGGTACGGCCACCAACGATCGCGGAAGCGCGTGGGTTTCTGCTCGAAATCTGCACAAAAATATCCTTTAACATTAATATTGGAAAAATATCAAAAACCACCCGATGCCCAAGCAAGAATTAGATACAGAAAAGGACAGGGAGCTTTGAGAGGTGTATAGGAGCTCTGCATCTAGCGGTTAAAGCTACACAGAAAATCCATGGGATGTCCGATCGAGATTACCCGCGGTTGAAGGCCGATCATGTACCTAGATGTGGCTGGCCGCTGCCATGAGGAGAGCTAGATGTAGACGTGTGCGGCTGCCATGGGGATTGTTAGGAAATAGGTTTTGAGTCTAGAGTAGATAGAGGCATTTAGAGAAAATTACCCATATTTTTTTTGTCATGAAAAATTATCCATATATACGATGGCATTGGTGGGTAATTTAATGAACACAAAAGTACATCTAACGGTTGTGATTTTATGATTTACTAAATTAAAGGTCGGACATTTCTATTTTTTTGGTAATTTCTAGCATATTTAATGAACATAAAAGTACATCTAACAGTTGTGATTTTCTTTATTAAATTAGAGGTCGGATATTTTTATTTTTTGTGGTAATTTCTAGCATATTTCTCTTTTTTGTGATTAACCCGTTAATTACTTTTTACATATAATAGATGCTTTACTAACATTTTTATATACATGATTGAAAAGATTCATCATTTCTTTAATACATGGTCAACATTCTTTCTATATGTTTGAAGACCCGAGGCAAGTGAAGAAGAAGATGAGGAGGAAGTATCTACTGCAAACCCTGCTCCTCCAAGCAACAAAAACGTATGATAGATGTTATGCCTAAGAAGGCAGCCACCACTTCCAAGACAAAGACTGTTGCTGCCACCAAGCCCAAGCCCAATACTACCAGAAACATCTCTACTGGTGAGAAGAACAAGGCCCGAGTGCTTGAGAGAAACATTGATGATGATGATAAGGCCATGGTGCTCAAGAGGTCAAGGTTTCCAGATCACAATGAGACACACCGAGAGGTTGAGAACATGAAGGAGAGGAAAGACAAAGGATTGAGGAACTGGAGAGAGTCAGGTCCCAATGCTATCAGGAGGAAGACTGATGTGGACTACAGATTCCACACCAAGGAGCAACAAGACTTCTATGAGACAGTGCTCCTTCACAAGAGCCCAACAGTCAGTGACATGAGGTGGGTGGACTTGAAGTTCATTGATGCCCATCCAGATAACTTTACCAATGTGCATGAGAACTTCAAAGCCATTGGCATTGATGACTTTATAGGCAACAAGATGACTACCTGGACTGATGAGTTGACTATGTAATTCTATTCCACTTCACACTTCTATCCAGATGGGAGGATTTTGTGGATGTCTGAGGGAGTCGGGTACTGGTCTTCTATTGAAGAATTGGCTAAGCTGATAGGTGCTCCAAAGGCTGAGGAGAATGACACTGATGTTTATGCCAAGAAGAAGAAGGACCACAACTCCACGAGTACCATGTACACTGCCATTCCAACTGATTATGTCCAGACCCACAAGTTTGGATCTGTGTACTACCTTCTGCCAGGACTTGCACTATAAACACTATACTAAGGCATACTTTGATGCCCAAGTCTGGAGATGAGAAGATGATTCGTGGCTACTCCATCAACTTGATGCATCTTGTGGATACCTTAACCAAGTTCAAAGTCATGGATCTTATTGTTGAGACTGTGAAGAAGACTACAGTAGATTAGAAGCGATCTTTTGGATTTGCACCACACATTCAGATGCTCATCAACTCCAAAGTTGGCAGCAAAGTTTATCTACTTGATTGTCATCACTTGCCACTACAGCCTGAGCTAGAGGATTGCAATGTTATGATGAGTCCCTCTCACCCCACCTGTGCTACAACACAGGCACAAGCTAAGACGGCAACTTCTACTAGCTCTTCGACTGCACCATTGCTCAAGACCAGATGAGATCAGATAACATATCCTCTCCAAGCCACTCAGAGGATCGAGCGAGGCCTAGATAACCTCGTGAAGAACCAAGTGAGTCTTGAGAGAGTATTCGATACTAAGCTCCATGCTCTTGATGTCAAGGTGACAGAGCTTCAGACGTTTGTGGACACGCTGCGGAAGGATGTACACGGAGTCAGAACTGACAGAGATGATGATGGTCCTACACTTCCGACCACCAGACAGTTCACGATGATGCCCAGATCAGCTATAGTTCCAGCTCCTAAGACTCGAGTCGTTGTGTCTGCACCAGCTGCTACTACATCAGTTGCACCTCCAGCACCTCCAGTGTCTACCCCTCCAGCCCAGTAGACCCCAGCAGAAGCATTCACCGACGCACTTCTCTCCACTCCTTCGACGACTACCGAAGCTACGAGTGAGAGGACTTCATCGCCTCGTGGAGGAGATCGATCTAGAGCGACATTTAGCTCTATACTCGTTCAAACTTTTTGGTAACTTGTTGCCAAAGGGGGAGAATGTGTGTAGATCATAGGCTTCGAGAGAGAGCGTGTCTTTTGCTTTTGCCTCGTCTTGTCTGATTTTATGTCCTTGATACTTTGGTTTCCATTTGTCGGTACTTGTGTGTGAGACTATGTTCCTATGTGCTTGATCATACCGTACTTTGATGCTATGTTTGCATATTTATCTATTTCTATGATTTACGCTATGATCATTCACTTAGGGCCTGTTTTGAAGTCCTCCAGCTCCACGCTTCACAAACTCCACAGATGAATTTGTCCCGAACGGTTTTGCTACGAGAAGCTGGATTCTAGAAGTTATGCCCGATGGCAGTTCAAAATCCTGGAGGAGCGTCGGCCCATCTCCACCGATATGGAAAGCTAGAGTTAGCCAATATTACAACCAAAATGCCACCGCCAAGTCAAGCCATCGAACCGGTACGCTCGCAAGAAAAATATCGCTCCTCGCTCCCTCCATCGAAACGGTACAGGAGCTCCTTCCCACGATGTCTAGCCCAAACTGGGCTGCCTCCAACCGGCCCAAACTGGCGCCAAATAGGCCCGCAACCTCCTAGCTGGGCCGCGGCGCTGGGAGAAGCTACACATGATGTCGAACGCTCGGGAATCGCCAAGTGGAGCAAGAAGCTAGCTGGGGAAGCTGGATTTGTGAAGTTTTGTGAAGCTGGAGGACTTCAGAACATGCCCTTATATTCTTGGTGATGCGCTTATTGTATTTCATTCATATGATATTGTGCAATCCACCAATATGTATGTGACATGGAAGAGTGACCCATGATCCTAATCGATTGTGCAATTGCATTTAAACGCAAATTCTAAATAATGCACAAATTTGGGGGGAGCTCTTGCTTATCACATACTTCTCAAATGACATTGTTATTCATTGATTATATACATTGTCGAAGCTTTGATATATATGTTGTCATCAATTACCAAAAAGGGGGAGACTGAAAGTGCATCCTATTCCTTGATGGTTTTGGTACTTAATAACAACATATATCTCATTGAACTAATGACTACTCAAAGATGATTTCGGAAAAATCTCAATGATCGGCATGGCTAGGATATGTGAATGTGGACCCATCAAGATGCAAAGGAAACACATTGGCAAAAGATACAAAAATCTACATGTGGGATCGAGAAGTTGCATCTAGAGGGGGGGTGAATAGACACTTAACCAGATATATGAGAAGTCTTTTTATATCCTTGAAAATTAGGCAGATTTTGCACAAGTTAAGTTGCATCCAAAGATTCCTACAAACGCATATCTAGATATCAAGCAGCGGAAAGTAAACATCATGAATCTGTAATATTGATGAAATTCTTCATAAATCTATTGCTTTTCACAAAATGATGCCTAGTGATCCTAAGTTTGATGACTATCTATTTGAGCTTAGAGACCTCATGTGTGCTAAAGGAGATGTCATAACTATCAACAACATCATTGTTGAAGCCATTCGCATTCATAATCTTGAACATTGTCATGATCACTACTCTAACGAATCTCTTGTTTCTTATGACGAGGATTTCCCACTTGATGATGACAATGTGGAACATGGCTACTATGATGAAGATGAGTTGTTCGACATCGAGTATGAGAAGACTATGAAGAATCTAAGTCTCATGTCAAACTTCAAGGATTACATGTCCCGAGGAAAAGAGTGGATTCTCGATAGTGGATGCACCGATCATATGACCGGACATAGAGACATGTTTCAAGAGATAATACCAAACCATGGACCGCGAAGGTATGTGACTTTTGGAGACAACTCCAAGGGTAAGGTATTCGGTCTTGGTAAGGTGGCCATATCTCATGATAGCTCCATTCAAAATGTCATGCTTGTTGAATCCCTTGGCTACAATCTTCTTCCCGTATCTAGACTTGCTAACTTCGGTTTTAATGTGCTATTTACCAAAGTAGATTGCCAAGTGTTTCATCAAGACAATCATAGCATGGTATTTACCGGTTAGAGGTGATCTATACATTGTATATTTCACTAAGTTTCCCAACCTCGTACTTGTCTTATTGCAAAATCTTCTAATGGTTGGCTTTGGCATAGAAGACTAGGACATGTTGGTATGCGTAATCTAGACAAGCTCATCAAAGGTGATCACATACTTCGTGTTAAAGATGTTATCTTTGACAAAGATAGACTTTGTAGTGCTTGTCAAGCTGGATAGCAAGTAGGTGGAAGTCATCCCGAAAAGAATATCATGACTACTAGGAAACCACTCGAGTTGTTTCATATGGATTTTTTTGGTCCCAATGCTTACAAGAGCCTTGGTGGAAATTCCTTTGGTCTAGTTATAGTTGATTATTTTTCCATATTTACGTGCATATTCTTTCTTGAAGATAAGTTGCAGGTGCAAAAGATCTTCAAGAACTTCGCTCGCAAAGCGCAAAATCAATTTGAAGTGAAGATCAAGAAAGTTCGGAGCGACAACGGATCGGAGTTCAAGAACACGAATGTAGATTCCTTTCTTGACAAAGAAGGGATGCCACATGAGTTGTCGGCTACGTACACGCCTCAACAAAATGGAGTTGTTGAGAGGAAGAACCAGACTCTCATAGAGATGGCTTGAACGATGCTCGACGAATACAAGACGCCAAGACACTTTTGGGCGGAAGCCGTGGAAACAGCTTGTCATCCTATGAGCCGACTCTACCTTCGCAAGCTTCTCGGTAAAACGGCATACGAGCTATTCACCGGTAACAAGCCCCAAGTTGGATACTTTCAGGTATTCGGCTCCAAGTGTTACATTCTTGATAAGCATCGTCGTTCTAAATTTGCTCCTAAATCTCATGAAGGTTTCCTACTCGGTTACGGATCAAACTCTCACACTTACCGTGTCTACAACAACTTCACTCGAAAATTTGAAGATACGGTAGATGTGAAGTTTGATGAATCTAATGGTTCACAAGTCGAACAATTGCCAAATGATGTAGGAGATAAGGAACCTTCGGAAGCTATCCAAGACTTGTCCATCGGCAAGATTCGTCCCATGGAGGTGAAGGAATGTACTTCATCAACTCAAGTGGAAGCCCCTACTTCACGTCAAGGTGAACCTCAACACGACATGGAGGCATCCACAAGCGGTACACGACAAGATGAAGAGGAGGAAGAAGTTCATCATGATGATCCACCACATCCACCTTCACCACCACCTCAAGGCAACGACAATGAAGATGAAGATGATGATGATGAAGCTCCACCGTCCAGCAAGCAAAAGCTACCCCGAGTTCGAGCAAGAGTGAACAAAAAGCATCCTCTAGATCAAATCTTCCGTGACATACAAACCGGAAGGATAACTCGCTCTAAACTCGATTGGCTAACTTTTGTGAGCATTATTCATTCATCTCTAGTATTGAGCCTTTGAAGGTAGAATAAGCTCTTTAGGACCCGGATTGGGTGAATGCTATGCACCAGGAGCTACACAACTTCGAGAGGAACAAAGTGTGGACACTAGTTGAGAAGCCCAAAGACAAGCAAAACATCATTGGAACCAAATGGGTGTTTCGGAAAAAACAAGACGAAGACGTTCAAGTCATACGCAACAAGGCGCGTCTTGTGGATCAAGGCTACACCCAAGTCGAAGGTATGGACTACGGTGAGACATATGCCCCCGTTGCTAGACTTGAAGCTATCCACATTCTTCTTGCTTATGCTAATCACCATGATATATTTGAAGTGCATTTTGAAATGCTGAGATTGAAGAAGAGGTCTATGTTAAACAACCCCCTAGTTTTGTGAATCCTAAGAAACCTAACCACATTTACAAGCTTCGTAAAGCACTTTATGGACTTAAGCAAGCCCCACGTGCTTGGTATAAATGCTTAACGAAGTTTCTTAATGAAAAAGGTTTTGAAATTGGTAAAAATTGACACAACCTTATTCACTAAGAGAGTTAATGGTGAATTATTTGTGTGCCAAATTTATGTGGATGATATTATCTTTGGATCTACTAACCCACAATTTAGTAAAAGATTTGGAAGGTTGATGTCCGAGAAGTATGAGATGTCCATGATGTGTGAGCTAAAAAAATTCTTTGGTTTGCAAATCAAGCAAACAAGAGAAGGAACTTTCATCTATCAAACCAAGAATACCAAGGACTTGATCAATAAGTTCAACATGCAAGAGTGTAAAGGTATGAAAACTCCTATGCCTACTAGTGGACATGTTGAACTCACGAAGGAGGACAAACTGGTTGATCAAAAGGTTTATCGATCAATGATCGATTCAGTGTTATATCTATGTGCCTCCCGTCCGGACATTATGCTTAGTGTGTGCATGTGCGCTAGATATCAAGCTGCTCCTAAAGAGTGTCATCTTAAGGCCGTGAAAAGAATTGTGAGATACTTGATACAAACACCAAACTTTAGCATATGGTATCCCAAGGGATCTTCCTTTAACCTTGTTGGCTATTCCGACTCGGACTATGCCGGAGATAAGGTTGATAGAAAATCCACCTAGGGTACATGTCAATTTCTTGGTAGATCTCTTGTGTCTTGGTCATCCAAGAAACAAAACTCGGTATCTCTATCTACCGCCAAAGCGGAATACATTGCCGCCGGATCATGTTGTGCTCAATTACTATGGATGACTCAAACTCTTAAGGATTATGGAATCCATGTGAGACATGTTCCATTGTTGTGAGACAATGAGAGTGATACTAATATTGCTCATAATCCCTTGCAACATTCTTGAACTAAGCACATTCAAGTTCGTCATCATTTTATTCATGATCATGTTGCCAAAGGGGACATTAATCTCAAAAATGTTTGCACCGACAAGCAATTGGCCGATATCTTTACTAAGCCACTTGATGAGAAAGTGTTTTGTCACTTGAGGAGTGAGTTGAACATCATTGATGCTTCAAACTTGAGCTAGACTCACTCGGATGCATGCAAAGGCATGAGCTAACATGATTATTCCATGTTACACTTGATATGACACTATCTTATATCTTGGAAATATATGCTCCCTTGTATTGCATCTAACCTTTTGTAGGTACTTGGAAGAACTACACTCCACAAGATTGCCATCAACTCACATCAAAAGCAATCTTGTTATGGCCAAGTATCCACAACCCTTCTTTGATGATGGAAGGAAGAAGACAACACAAACTATATCCTTTACTTGCATATGATGAAAATTTCACCCTTGTCATTTGGATATATCTTGTTCTTCCTTGCGTGACTAACCCATGTAGGTGAAAAGAGAACCAAAACGATCAAGGATTGCTCTCAACTCAAGATGATCTTCAGCAACTTCGAGCATCCACAAGAAGTTCTCCTACATGCCACGTCATCAACATCACTCAAAGGTATGTGATCATGTCCTTGAGATAGCTTTACTCCGAGTCATGAGATAAAGCAACTCAAGTGATATGAAAACATTAAAATGCTTAATCGAAAAATGGCAACCCCATTTTGAGCTTAACGTAGAGTATGACCTATGATCAAGTATTCTTGCTTGGCTCCTTAAGTCAATAGACTCTAATATAGGTGACCTAGTCACCGCCCATCATCTAGGTGAAGTATCTTGTTTGGTTCATCTTATAGTTGCATGCTTTCTTGGAACCACTCAATTTCCATCTAGTTGAAAATTTCTTGCAAATTCTTCTGAAAAATTCACTGCAATCATTCTTATTCTGTTGAGACTTTCTCCAAAATTGCTTTTGACAAACTTTGCCAAGTTTCTGTTTTGCTTTTCGGAGACTTCGACTCAAGTAACTCGGAGTCACCGATTATGCAGATAAGCTGCACATACACAATTCGGTTCCACCGATTTATTTTCTTCAGAGTCACTGATTTTGCTATCTTCTGTGTTCTTTGTTAGATTTAACAAATTCCCATTTCTTCAAGGATCCATTGTAAAAAAAATTGTACTTGAAGGGGGAGAAACTTTATTCAAGGATCCCTATGTAAAAGGGGGAGAAATTTTAAAAGGTCCTTTTCAGTTGGTCAAAAGGGGGAGAAAAAGTCTTCAAGGATCCCTTAGTCTCAAATACTCTCAAGGATCCCTACTTTCTATGACCCTTATTCTCAAGGATCCCTTCCCTCTCAATGATCCCTTTATCTGACCCTTTGTGTGACCCTTTTTGGAAATTAATGCCAAAGGGGGAGAAATATCAAAGCTTCAAAGCTTATGCTCATACCAAAGGGGGAGATATTTATTAAGGGGGAGAAATATCAAAGCATCTATGCTTGTATATAAGTGAAGAATATATCAAAGGGGAGAATATATCAAAGGGGAGAATATATCAAAGGGGAGAATATATCTAAGAACATCTAAGCTTATGCTTACCCAAAAAGGGGAGAAATTTTGATTTGATTGCCTATTAGTGCTAGACTTGTCTCACCCTACCTACTCCCAATATCTACATGCTAAGATTCAGGGGGAGAGGAAGATTTACAAATCCATACTTAGGGGAGTAAGTTCTATATTTTCTATTGGGGGAGACATATCAATCTTAAGAAACTCTATTTCTCATATGTCTTCCATATCTTGGTACTCTTGAATCTTTTTGCATTTGGATGAGTAGAATACTCTTTTGTTTCCTAACATTGTTTTCTCAAGTGTGTTTCTACTATTAGAATGCTCAAGAACTTCAAGGTAAGTATATGCATCATATCCTTGGTCAAGATGATCTCTTGCTTCTTGCACATATTGTTTGCAAGGGTGAAGTCTTGAACATGGAAACACCTCATTCACATATATTTGATGCATATAGCCAAGATATGCATGACTTCTCATATCCTTTCTACTATGTGTGTGTTCATGCATTCCAAAGCAACTATCCTTAAAATGTATTGCACACATTTAGGGGGAGCTTCTACTAGTCATGTATCCTTCAAAGCTATCACATATTCCTGCATATCTTAATTTGAAGCTTTGATTGTATGTTGTCATCAATTACCAAAAAGGGGGGGATTGAAAGCACATATGCTCCCTTGGTGGTTTTAATAATGCATGACAACGTACATTGTCTCTTGGACTAATAGTTTTATCTAGCTTATTTCAGGTTTAGTCCACAGAGAGGATTGGCTAAAGGATTGTGTGGAGAACCTCACCAAGGAAATGAAGGAATAGGATTGGTCATGCTTCAAGATCAAGGACTCTACATTTTATATTTTGTGAGAAGTCACTTTGAGTCCATAGGAAAGCCAATACTATTAAAAGGGGATGAGGTAAATATGATGATCTGGTTGCTCAAGTGCTTAGAGGTAGCCACCAAAAATACTCACCCACTTTCCCACACATATCATCTGTCGAAAGCCTAAAGTCAAATTCGGTGCCAACAACATTCCCATTCGGATCCACCGAGTCTATCCAAGACAGAAGCCAAACCAAACCCTAGCATCTCGGTACTACCAGCTTTTCATTCGATGCCACCGAAAACAGTGACCAACTTCCTGGTTAGCAATTTTCTAGATTCGGTCCCACCGAGTTTTGAGAATCGGTACCACCGAGAAGTTGGACCAGCTTTCTGTTAGCCCATTTCTCTAAATCGGTCCCATCGAGTTTGAGGAATCGGTCTCAGCGAGATTTGGTAACTGCCTAGGTCACCCATATCGGTACCACCGATATTCATATATCAGTTCCACCGAAAACCCTAAAGTTGCCACATTTTGAACTAGTCGGTGCCACCGAGTTTCTACTTCGGTTTCACCGAGTTGGGCAATAATGTTGTAACGGTTGGATTTTTGGAGAAGCCTATATATCCGTTCACCACCATTCACTCGTAAGAGAAGTACTCAGAACAGATCTCCACTTGCCATATCCAATTTTCTGAGAGAGAACCACCTATCCTTGTGTTGAGGTCAAGATCATCCACTCCAACCATTTGGATCTTGATTTCTAGCCTCCCCAAGTTGCTTTCCATCCAATCAATATCTTCTACCCATGCCAAACCTGTGAGAGAGTGATTGAGTGTTGAGGAGACTATCTTTTGAAGCACAAGAGCAAGGATTTCATCATACTACCACATCTATTACCTTTTGGAGGGTGGTGCCTCCTAGATTGGTTAGGTGTCGCTTGGGAGCCTCCATCTTCGTGATTGTGGAGCTGAACCAAGAGTTTGTAAGGGCAAGGAGATCGCCTACTTCATGAAGATCTACCCATAGTGAGGCTAGTCCTTCGTGGGCGGAAGCCGTGATGGAATAGTCGAGGTTGCTAGTTCGTGGACCCTTATGGGTGGAGCCCTCCATGGGCTCTCGCGACAGCTACCCTCCGTGGCTTGAAGACTCCATCAGTGTGGACATACGATAGCACCACCTATCGGAACCACGGGAAAAAAATCTTTGTGTCTCCATATTGCGTTTGATCTTCCTTTCTCTACCCTCTTACATATGCTTGTATTTATTTTCCGCTGCCATACTTGTTGACTAGCATGTGTAGGGTGCACTAAACTTGTTAGAATTGCTAAAATTTTCCAACCAATTAACTTGGGAAAATGTTAGGTTTTTAACGTGTCAAGTAGTCTATTCACCCCCCCCCCCTCTAGACGCCTCTTCTAGTGATCCCACGGTTTTTTTACAAAAAAGATAAAAAAAATACAAAAGGAAAAGGAAAAAGGAAAAACTACGACGAATCACTAATGGAAAAACGACTAGCCACATATTTCGTTGGTGGCGCGCCATTTTCCATCAACGCTAACACTATATTTTTTGAATAGTGATGGCGTCGGCATAATTCGCAGGTCAGCTTTACATGGTTAGTGCTGGCGTTGCTTTTTTTAACACGTCACAAATCTGTTGGCCCATATGTACTTACCGTTTGGGAGATAATGGCAGCGTAGGAATAATATGCACATTGTAGTTAATTAACTATTGCGGGTGTACTAACTAATGTTACGTCAGAAATAATTTTTTCATTTTATCAAGTGTTTTAAGTATTTAACTATTATACTAGTCAAAAAATAATTAAAATTTATATTTTTTTGTCTTTATTATTATTAGTATTTGTATCATTTTGGGTCATTTATTTTTTTACTACGAGTTATCACTTTGAGTCTTTAATTATGTTAAGTCTCTTATTAATCTTACTTTTTTATTCAGACTATTATTAGCTATGGCGTTGCGTTTTAGGCCCACGTCAGCACTAGTCGACCTGAGCTCCTTAGTAAAAGACCTAGGCCCAGTTATTTTCGCTCGATGATGGACAATTTGGGCCACACCTAGGGAAAAAGAGTCGCACGACTCGTCACTCTCCTTCGCTCGATCCCCCACCTCCCCACTCGCATTCAAGGTAGGGTTCTAGGGCCGCTGCCACCGCCGTCGCCCGACTCCTCCCTGCCCCACTCCGCTCGGTGCTGCCTCCGCCCGACTCCGTCCAACGTCTCCCGCTCCGCCCGACGCCGCCTCCGCCTCAGCCCGATTTGCCTCCGTCGCGCGCAGCCTCCGCCCAACTTCACCGGACACGGCCACGTCGGAGTCCACTCAGGTGAGCTATCCTGGATCGATAGATGGATGAATTTTTCTGTACATTGTACATAGAAAAAATAATGGATCGATATATTGATGTATTTGTCTGTACAGCAAACAATCGATCGATAGATGGATGTATTTCTCTGTACATTGTACATGGCTTGGTAGGAGTAGTTGATTTAGGTAGATGATTTGCTAAAAAATATTTTTGCTACTGTTATGTGCTAAACAATAAACGTTGTAGATCAAGAAAGTTCTTAAGCCACCTAAAGCAAACCGGGACAGTGCTGCGCATACCATATTTGACGATAAATTGTTCGAAACATCTAAGTGTTATGTTACCAATTCAATACCCAGTTTCATATGTCCCAGTACTTGCTAAAATGATTTTTGTAGTGTCCAATACTTGCTGAAATTTGTTCTATATGTCCCAATACTTGTTGAAATTGTTTCTTTTAGGCATTACCACTTGCTGAAATGAGTTCTTTCATTCAATACCACTTGTTGGAACTTCTGTATAATTCTTATTCATTACTAAAATGATTCCCTTTATGTCCAAATACTTGCTGAAATTAGCCATTTCATGCATTATCACTTGCTGGAATTTATTTGTAGTTCATATTCCTTGCTGAAATGAGTCTCTTTATGTCCAAATAATTACTGAAATTAGTTCTTTCTTGCATTATTACTTGTTGGAATGTGTTTATACTTCATATTCCTTGCTGAAATTATTAATTTTGTTCATAAACGATCACAAAGAAGATTAACCCTTTCTTAACAAGCCTATTAAACATTATGAGGAGATGGTGCTTATAATCTATTGTGTAGACATTTAAGTGGTAATCCGATAGTTATTGCGTAGTATGGCTACTATGCATTTGTAAAAAATGTCGTATGTATATGCATTAGATGGCAGTTCATCCTCTCTAGTTCATATCACAAGTATCCTGACTTGTTATTATTTTGTAGTTGCAGCCAATGAGTACCAGGAACACCACTACCGGTCCTCGTGCAACTTTGTGGCATATGCCGAAGTTGACAAAGGCGAAGCGAGCACCAACCAGGTAAGATTACAAAAACATGCATGAGCATTGCAAACACATCTAACCATTAATTATTGACGATTTCATACATCTAACTTGCCAGGAATATGTGCGACACCCGCCGTCTCCAGTACTCGTCGAGCAGCAGCCATGTGACATGTACATGCTCAACCGCGAGCTGGTCGAGTCACATGAGAGTACAGTCAAGGCCCCCAGGGAGTTCAATGACTCCATGTGAAAGGAGAGGGATCAGATTATTGACGATAATGTTGATTTGTATGATAAGATACTTAAGCTAAACAACCAGAAGGATGAACTGGTCTGCGAGATGGATGAGTTGAAGAAGGACATAAAGCGGATTCAATTAAAGACAGAGAAATATCATTACAGAAGGGAGGGGGAGACATAGGAATAAGCTACGTGAGATGAAGTTAATTCATTGAAGAGAGATGTGATGTAGGTAATTTGGAGATTGTGAAGTTGAAACTAGGTAAATTTGTGGAGTTTGTGAACTAGGTAGTTTGTGCAGTTTGTGAACTAGGTAGTTTAGAACTACTAACCTTTTGTGAAGTTGAAACTAAATAACTTTAAATTGTTGCACATATGGACTAGGTTTAAATTACTATGTATATTTTTTATTAGCAAAAAATCTAGTTGGCGGCGTTGTCACACACTAAACGCCAAAGCTAACACGAACATATTGCTCGCATTGGACATGTGTCTATGGGGTCGAGAAGGGGCTTGTAGAGGGGGGCTGAATAGACTACTTGACAATTAAAAACCTAATCTTTTCCCAATTTTAAAGGTTGGCAGATTTTAGCAATTCTAACAAGTCTAGCACACCCTACACATGCAAGTCAACGAGTATAGAACCGGAAAGTAAAGACAAGCACATGTAAGTAAGAGTAGAGAGGAGGAGATCAAACGCAATTGGAGACACGAAGATTTTTCCCATGGTTCCGATAGGTGGTGCTATTGTATGTCCACGCTGATGGAGACTTCAACCCACGGAGGCTAGCGGTCGTGAGAGTCCATGGAGGGCTCCACCCATAAGGGTCCACAAAGTAGCAACCTCGTCTATTCCATCAAGGCTTACGTCCACGAAGGAGTGGCCTCACTCGGGGTAGATCTTCACGAAGTAGGCGATCTCCTTGCCCATATAAACTTCTTGGTTCAACTCCACACATGAAGACGGAGGCTCCCAAGTGACACCTAACCAATCTAGGATACACCACTCTCCAAAAGGTAATAGATGTGGTAACAATGATGAACTCCTTGCTCTTGTGCTTCAAAAGATAGTCTCCTCAACACACAATCACTCTCTCACAAATTTGGCTTGGTAGAAGAGGTTGATTTGGTGGAAAGCAACTTGGGGAGGCTAGAAATCAAGATTCATATGGTTGGAGTGGAAGATCTTGATCTCAACACACGACTAGGTGGTTCTCTCTCAGAAAAATGGATGGGGCAAGTGTTGGTCTATTCTGAGTGCTTCCTCTCGAGTGAGAGGTAGGTGGAGAGGTATATATAGGCATCTCCAACAATCCAACTGTTACAACATTTTTTCCCAACTCGGTGAAACCGAAGCAAAAACTCGGTTGCATCGACTAGTGCAAAATGTGGCAACTTTTGGTGTTTCGGTGAGACCGATATATAAATCTCGATGGGTCCGATTTGGCTAACCTAGGCAGTTAACAAAACTCAGTGAGACCGATTCCTAAAACTTGGAAATTCCAATTAGTAAAAATGGGTTACCCAAAAGTTGGTCGGTGATTTCGGTTTCACCAAAATGAAAGTTGGTGTCACCGAGACCTTAGGGTTTGGCTTAGGATCTGTCTAGGGTGAAACTCGGTAGGGCCGATTTGGAAATAGTGGTGGCACGGAATTTGAGTGGTAGGGTTTAGACAGAGTATTTTGTGGGAGAATTTCATGGGTATTTTTGGTGGTTAACTCTAAGCACTTGAGCAACCAGATCATCATGGATACCTCATCCCCTTTTAATAGTATTGGCTTTCCTACGGACTTAAATATGATTTATCACAAAATGCAAAATGTAGTCTTGAAGCGTGATGCCTTGCCAATCCTATTCCTTCTTCTCCTCCTCCTTGGGGATTGTCCACACATACGAGCCAATTCTATCTGTGGACTTTTTCTGAAATAAACTAGGTAAAACTATTAGTCCAAGAGACAATGTATGTTATCATGAATTATCAAAACCTCCAAGGGAGCATATGTGCTTTCAATCTCCCCATTTTTGGTAATTGATGACAACATACAATCAAATCTTCAAATTTAGATATGCAAAGATATATGAAAGCTTTGAGAAACACATGACTAAGACAAGCTCCCCCTAAATGTGTGCAATCCCCTTTTTGAGGATAGTTGCTTTGGAATGCATGAACACACAAATAGTAGAAGGGATATGATAAGTCATGTGAACCTTGGCTATATGCATCAAACATATGTGAGTGAGGTGTTTCCATGTTCAAGACTCTCTCTTGCAAACAATATGTGCAAGAAACAAGAGATCATCTTGACCAAGGATATGATGCATATACTTACCTTGAAGTTCTTGAGCATTTTAATAGTAGGAACACACTTGAGAAAACAATGTTAGGAAACACAAGAGTATTCTACTTATCCAAATGTATGAGAATTCAAATGTACCAAGATATGGAAGACATATAAAAGATAGTATCTCTTAAAATTGATATGTCTCCAAGAACACTTAGAACTTTCTCCCCTAAGTATGGATTTATTATTCTTCCTCTCCCCCTGAATCTTAGCATGTAGATATTGGGAGTAGGTAGGGTGAGAGAAGTCTAACACAAAATCATATATTCTCTCTCCTTAAATGATAGTATGAATTTGGTCTTCTCTCTCCCCCTTAATAGATATTTCTCCTCCTTGAGAGGCATAGGCTTCATATTTCTCCCCCTTCAATACCTTTAATAAGCATATGCTTTGATATTTCTCCCCCTTTGGCATTAATTTCAAAAAAGGGTCAGAGGGTAAGGGATCCTAGAGAGTAAGGGTCATTGAGGTCATTGACTAAAGATGTAAAAATGACAATAAACACAAGTGATGGCAAAAAGTCGATGACTCCGAGGCAAAGTGAATTGGTAGAACCAATAAGGAAATATTAGGACTCTCGATAAATCGGTACATCCAAAAAGTTTCATATCGGTGCTACCGAAGAAGCTCTTGGCAGTATATCTGCATTATCGGTGGAACCGATTTTCCCAGCTCGGACAGACCAAAATTGCAAACAGAAACTTGGCAAAGTTTTTCTTGACCATTTTTGTTGACGAAAATGATTTTCAGAAAGTCTCAATAGATTCTAAAAGATTTGCAATGAATTTTCAAGAACATTTGCAATCAATTTTCAAGAAGATTTGCAATGAATTTTCAAGAAGATTTGCAAAGAATTTTCAACTAGATGAAGATTGAGTGGTTCCAAGAAAGCATGCAACTATAAGATGAACCAAACAAGAAACTTCATATAGATGATGGTCGGTGACTTGGTGACCTATATTAGAGTATATTGACTTAGGAGCCAAGTAAGAATACTTGATCATAGGTCATACTCATCATCAAGCTCAAAATAGGGTTACCATTTTTTGATTAAGCATTTTAATGTTTTCATATCACTTTGAATTGCTTTATCTCATGACTTGGAGTAAAGCTTATTCAAGGATATGATCACATACCTTTGCGTGATGTAGATGACATGCCGTGTAGGTGGACTTGTTGTGAATGCTCAAAGCTGATGAAGATCATCTTGAGTTGTGAGCAATCCTTCTTTTCATTTTAGATAAGTCTTCCTACAAGGGTTAGTCATGCAAGGAAGAACAAGATATATCCAAATGACAAGGGTGAGGTGTTCATCATATGTATGTCAAGGATATAATTTGTGTTATCTTCTTCCTCCATCACAAATTAGGATTGTGGATACTTGGCCAAGGCAAGATTGCTTTTGATAGTTGTTGTTGACAATCTTGTGGAATGTAGTTCATCCAAGTACCTACAAAAGGTTAGACGCAATACAAGGGAGCATAGGTTTCCAAGGTATAGGATAGTATCATGTCAATAGTAACAAGGAATAGTCATGTAAGCTCATGCCCTTGCATGCATCCGAGTGAGTCTAGCTAAAGTTTGAAGCATCAATGATGTTCAACTCACTCCCCAAGTGAAAAACACTTTCTCATCAAGAGGCTTAGTAAAGATATTGGCCAATTGCTTGTTGGTGCGAACATGTTTGAGATTAATGTCCCCTTTAGCAACATGATCAGAAAGAAATGATGACGAACTTGAATATGTTTAGTTCGAGAATGTTGCACGGGATTATGAGCAATCTTAATAGAAATCTCATTGTAACACAACAATGGAACATGTCTCACATGGATTCCATAATCCTTAAGAGTTTGAGTCATCCATAGTAATTGCGCACAACATGATCTAGCAGCAATGTATTCCACTTCGGCAGTAGAAAGAGATACCGAGTTTTCTTTCTTGGATGACCAAGACACAAGAGATCTCCCAAGAAATTGACAAGTACCCGAGGTGGATTTTCTATCAACCTTATCTCCGGCATAGTCCGAGTCGGAATAGCCAAAAAGGTTAAAGGAAGTTCCCTTGGGGTACCAAATACCAAAGTTTGGTGTATGTATCAAGTATCTCGCAATTCTTTTCACGGCCTTAAGATGACACTCTTTAGGAGCAGCTTGATATCGAGCACACATGCACACACTAAGCATGATATCGGGTCGGGAGGCACATAGATATAGCAATGAACCGATCATTGATGACCCACAAGTATAGGGGATCAATCGTAGTCCTTTCGATAAGTAAGAGTGTCGAACCCAACGAGGAACAGAAGGAAACGACAAGCAATTTTCAGCAAGGTAATTTCTGCAAGCACTAAAATTGTAGGTAATAGATAGTTTGATAGCAAGATAATTGGTAACGAGCAAGTAACGGTAATGATAAATAAGGTGCAGCAAGGTAGCCCAATCCTTTTGTGGCAAAGGACAGGCCAGAATAATCTCTAGTAATAAGCAAAGTGTTCTTGAGGGTACACGGGAATTTCATCTAGTCACTTTTATCATGTTGGTTTGATTCATGTTCGCTACTTTGATAATTTGATATGTGGGTGGACCCGTGCTTGGGTGATGTTCTTACTTGAACAACCTCCCACTTATGATTAACCCCCTCGCAAGCATCCACAACTACGAGAAAAGTATTAAGATAAAATCTAACCATAGCATTAAACGATTGGATCCAAATCAGCCCCTTATGAAGTAGCGCATAAACTAGGGTTTAAGCTTCTGTCACTCTAGCAACCCATCATCTAATAACTACTCCACAATGCATTCCCTTAGGCCCAAGGATGGTGAAGTGTCATGTAGTCGACGTTCACATGACACCACTAAGAGAATCACAACATACATATCATCAAAATATCGAACACATATCAAATTCACATGATTACTTGCAACATGACTTCTCCCGTGACCTCAAGAACAAAGGTAACTACTCACAAATAATATCCATGCTCAAGATCAGAGAGGTATTGAATAGCATAATGGATCTGAACATATAATCTTCCACCAAATAATCCATATAGTAATCAACTACAAGATGTAATCAATACTACTAGTCACCCACAGGTACCAATCTCAGGTTCCGGTACAAAGATTGAACACAAGAGATGAACTATGGTTTGAGAGGAGATGGTGATGTTGAAGATGTTTATGAAGATTGGCCTCCCAAAGATGAGAGGGGTGTTGGTGATGATGATGGCTTCGATTTCCCCTCTGGGAGGGAAGTTCCCCCGGCGGAATCGCTCCGTCGGAGGGCAAAAGTGCTCCTGCCCAAGTTCCGCCTCGAGACGGCGGCGTTCTGTACCAAAAGTCCTCTCCTTATTTTTTCTAGGTAAAAAGACCTTATATACCAGAAGATGGGCACTGGAGGTGGGCCGAGGAGGGCACAACCCACCAGGGCGCGCCTGGGGGGCCTAGCGCGCCCTGGTGTCTTGTGCCCACCAGGGTGGCCCCCTCCGCTAGTTATTTGCTCTAGTATTTTTAATATATTCCAAAAATATTCTCCGTAAAGTTTCAGCTTCATTGGAGATGTGCAGAATAGGTATCTCTGATGTGCTTTTTTAGGTCCAGAATGCCAGCTGCCGGCATTCTCCCTCTTTGAGTAAACCTTGCATATTATGAGAGAAAAGGCATTAGAATAACTCCCTAAAGCATTATTATTCAACAAAACATTATAAATAACAATAGGAAATCATGATGCAAAATGGACGTATCAATCATTGATCGATATACCTTTTGATCAACCGGTTTGTCCTCCTTGGTGAGGTCAATATGTACACTAGTAGGCATAGTAGTTTTCATACCTTTACACTCTTGCATGTTGAACTTCTTGATAAAGTCCTTGCTATACTTGGTTTGAGAGATGAATGTTCCTTCTCTCGTTTGCTTGATTTGCAAACCAAGGAATAATTTCAGCTCACACATCATAGACATCTCATATTTCTCGGACATCAACCTTCCAAATTTCTCGCTAAAATGTGGGTTAGTAGATCCAAAGATAATATCATCCACATAAATTTGGCACACAAATAATTTACCGTTGACTCTTTTTGTGAACAAGGTTGCGTCAGTTTTACCAATTTCAAAACTCTTTTCAATAAGGAACTTCGTTTGTACCAAGCTTGTGGGGCTTGTTTGAGACCATAGAGAGCTTTACGAAGTTTATAAACATGATTAGGTTTCTTATGGTTCACAAAGCCGGGAGGTTGTTTAACATAAACTTCCTCCTAAATTTCACCATTTAGAAAAGCGCTTTTGATATCCATTTGGTAAAGAGTAATATCATGGTTATTGGCATAAGCGAGAAGTATACGAAAGGCTTCGAATCTAGCAACGGGGGCATATAAGTCTCACCGTAGTCCATACCTTCGACTTGAGTGTAACCTTGAGCTACGAGACGTGCCTTGTTGCGTACCATTTGACCATCTTCATCTTGCTTGTTCCGAAACACCCATTTTGTTCCAATGATGTTTTGCTCGTCCTTGGGCTTCTCCACTAGTGTCCACACTTCATTCCTCTCAAAGTTGTGTAGCTCTTCATGCATAGCATTCATCCAATCCGGGTCTTCAAGTGCTTCTTCTACCTTCATAGACTCGATACAAGAGATAAATGAGTAATGTTCACAAAAGTTAGCTAAACGAGTTTTAGAGCGAGTGAATCTCCCGGTTTGTATGTCGCCGAATATTTCCTCTAAGGGATCATTCTTGTTCACTCTTTCTCGAACTCGTGGTAGCTTTTGCTTGTTGGATGGTGGAGCTTCCTCATCATCTTCTTCGTTGTTGTTGAAGGTGTCGTTTCCTTGAGGTGGTGGTGAAGGAGGTTGTGGTGGATCATCACGATGTACTTCTTCCTCCTCTTCATCTTGTCGTGTACCACTTGTGGATGCTTCCATGTCGTTTTGTGGTTCGCCTTGGCGCGAGGTAGGAGCTTCCACTTGTGTTGATGAAGTTCTTTCCTTCACCTCCATGGGACGAATTTTGCCGATGGACAAACCTTGAATGGCTTCCGAAGGTTCCTTATCTCCTACATCATTTGGCAATTGTTCGACTTGCGAACCATTAGATTCATCAAACTTCACATCTACCGTCTCTTCAACTTTTCGAGTGAAGTTGTTGTAGACACGGTAAGTGTGAGAGTTTGATCTGTAACCAAGTAGGAAACCTTCATGAGATTTAGGAGCAAATTTGGAACGACGATGCTTATTGAGAATGTAGCACTTTGAGACGAATACCCGAAAGTATACAACTTGGGGATTGTTACCGGCGAGTAGCTCCTATGTTGTTTGACCGAGAAGCTTGTGTAGGTAGAGTCGGTTTGTAGCATGAGAAGCTGTTTCCACGGCTTCCGCCCAAAAGTGTCTTAGCGTCTTGTATTCATCGAGCATCGTTCTAGCCATCTCTATAAGAGTCCGGTTCTTCCTCTCAACGATTCCATTTTGTTGATGTGTGTAAGTGGCGGAGAACTCATGTGAAATCCCTTCTTCGTCAAGAAAGGTATCCACATTGGTGTTCTTGAACTCCGATCCGTTGTCGCTCTGAACTTTCTTGATCTTCACTTCAAATTGATTTTGAGCCTTGCGAGCGAAGTTCTTGAAGATCTTTTGTACTTGAGACTTGTCATCAAGAAAGAATACCCATGTAAATCTAGAAAAATCCTCAACTATAACTAGACCAAAGGAATTTCCACCGAGGCTCTTATAAGCATTGGGACCAAAAAGATCCATATGAAGCAACACGAGTGGTCTCCTAGTAGTCATGATGTTCTTTACGGGATAACTTCCACACACTTTTTTTTCCAGCTTGACAAGCACAACAAAGTCTATCTTTGTCAAAGATAACATCTTTAACACCAAGTATATGATCACCTTTGATGAGCTTGTCTAGATTACGCATACCAACATGTCCTAGTCTTCTATGCCAAAGTCAACCTTTAGAAGATTTTGCAATAATACAAGTACGAGGTTTGGATCTCTTAGTGAAATCAACAATGTATAGATCACCTCTACGGAAACCGGTAAAGACCATGCTATGATTATCTTGACAAAGCACTTGGCAATCAACTTTAGTAAATAGCACATTGAAACCAAAGTCGGCTAGTCTAGATACAGAAATAAGATTGTAACCAAGGGATTCAACAAGCATGACATTTTGAATGGAACTATCATGAGATATGGCCACCTTACCAAGACCGAGTACTTTACCCTTGGAGTTGTCTCCAAAAGTCACATACCTCCGTGGTCCATGGTTTGGTGTGATCTCTTGAAACATGTCCTAGCCCCGGTCATGTGATCAGTGCATCCACTGTCGAGAATCCACTCTTTTCCTCCGGACATGTAATCTTTGAAGTTCGCTATGAGACTTAGATTCTTCATAGTCTTCTCATACTATATGTCGAACAACCCATCTTCATCATAGTAGCCATGTTCCACATTGTCATCATCAATTGGAGTATCCTCGTCATAAAAATCAAGAGATTCGTTAGAATTATGACCATGACAATGTTCAAGATTATGAATGCGGATGGCTTGAACAATGATTTTGTTGATAGTTATGTCATCTCCTTTAGCATGCATGTGGTCTCTAAGCTCAAAGAGATAGTCATCAAAATTAGGATCACTAGGTTTCATCTTACGAAATGCAATAGTTTTATGGAGAATGACATCAAGGTTTTTCAAAGAGTAGTTTGGATATCTTTTCTCTAAATCATTCCACAAAGTATAAGCACACTCAAAGTTTCTCATTTGATCAAACACAATTCTTGGCAATCTTATAATGATAAGATTAACAATTCTAAGATTACGAAGCATGTCAATTTCTTCTTCGTGTGAAGGAAGTAAGGGGTCAATGGGGGGCACATAGGGGCTCTTAACATACTTTCTCAAATGGAATTCATTGAATAGATCAAGCATCTCATCTTTCCATTGACTATAGTTCCCCATCGAGAATAGGCACTCTACAACTAAGACTCCCCATACTAGACACAACCATCTTCCTCAAATGGCGATAAAACCAAAGCTATGCAGATCTAAGCTCTGATACCAATTGTGGGATCGAGAAGGGACGTCTAGAGGGGGGTGAATAGACTACTTGACAAATTAAAAACCTAACCTCTTCCCAATTTTAATGGTTGGCCGATTTTACCAATTCTAACAAGTCTAGCACACCCTACACATGCAAGTCAATGAGTATAGCAGAGGAAAGTAAAGATAAGCACATGTAAGTAAGAGTAGAGAGGAGGAGATCAAATGCAATTGGAGACACGAAGATTTTCCCGTGGTTCTGATAGGTGGTCCTATCGTACGTCCACGTTGATGGAGACTTCAACCCACTGAGGGTAGCGGTCGCGAGAGTCCACGAAGGTCTCCACCCATAAGGGTCCATAAAGTAGCAACCTCATCTATTCCATCACGGCTTACGTCCATGAAGGACTGGCCTCACTCGGGGTAGATCTTCATGAAGTAGGCGATCTCCTTGCCCGTACAAACTTCTTGGTTCAACTCCACACATGAAGACGGAGGCTCCCAAGCGACTGATGTCTACTACACAACTTGTTCTTGTAGACTCGTGTTGGGCCTCCAAGCGCAGAGTTTTGTAGGACAGTAGCAAATTTCCCTCAAGTGGATGACCTAAGGTTTATCAATCCGCGGGAGGCGTAGAATGAAGATGTTCTCTCTCAAACAACCCTGCAACCAAATAATAAAAAGTTTCTTGTGTCCCCAACACACCAAATACAATGGTAAATTGTATAAGTGCACTAGTTCGGCAAAGAGATGGTGATAAAAGTGTAGTAATGATAGTAGATACTGATTTTTGTAATAGTAACAATAAAAACAGTAAGGTAGCAAGTAACAAAAGTGATCACAAACGGTATTGCAATGCTTGAAAACAAGGCCTAGGGTCCGTACTTTCGCTAGTGCAATCTCTCAACAATGCTAATATAATTGGATCACATAAACATCCCTCAACGTGCAACGAAGAATCACTCCAAAGTTCTTATCTAGCGGAGAACATAAGAAGAAATTGTTTGTAGGGTACGAAACCACCTTAAAGTTATCCTTTCCGATCGATCTATCCAAGAGTTTGTACTAAAATAACACCATATGATACGCATCAACCAACTCTAATGTCACCTAGATACTCCAATGTCACCACAAGTATCCATGAGTTAATTATACGATACGCATCAAACAATTTCAGATTCATAATACTCAATCCAACACAAACCTCAAAGAGTGCCCCAAGATTTCTACCGGAGAAAGTAGGACGAAAACGTGCATCAACCCCTATGCATAGATTACCCCAATGTCACCTCGGGAATCCGCGAGTTGAGTGCCAAGACATAGATCAAGTGCTCTCAAATCCATAAAAGTATTCAATCCGGTAATAACGAAATCTCAAAGGGAAAACTCAATTCATCACAACAAGATAGAGAAGGGAAAACACCATATATGATCCAACTATATTAACAAAGCCCGCGATACATCAAGATCGTGCCAAATCAAGAACACGAGAGAGAGATTAAACACATAGCTACTGGTACAAACCCTCAACACCGAGGGTGGACTACTCCCTCCTCATCATGGAGATCACGGGGATGATGAAGATGGCCTCCGATGAGGATTTGCCCCTCCGACAGGGTGCCGGAACGGGGTCCAGATTGGTTTTTCGTGGCTACATAGGCTTGCGGTGGCGGAACTTCTGATCTAGGGTTATTTCTGGGGGTTTCTGAATATATAGGATTTTTGGGCGTCGGTTTCACATGAAGATGGGCCACGAGGGGCCCACAATACACCAGGGCGTGCCAGAGGGGGCTGGCGCACCTTGGTGGGTTGTGGCCACATCGTGGCTCTTCTGGCCCTCCCACGAAGCTTCTAGTGCCTCTTTTGTTCCAAAAAAACGTCAAAAAGTTTCGTTGCATTTGGAGAACTTTTATTTCTGCACAAAAAAACAACACCACGGTAGTTCTGTTGAAACAGCGTCAGTTCGGGTTAGTTCCATGCAAATCATACCAAAACCATATAAATTTTTTGTAAATATGGCATGAATACTTCATAAATTATAGATACGTTGGAGACGTATCAGCGACACCTAACCAATCTAGGAGACACCACTCTCCGAAAGGTAATAGATGTGGTAACAATGATGAACTCCTTGCTCTTGTGCTTCAAAAGATAGTCTCCTCAACACACAATCACTCTCTCACAGATTTGGCTTGGTAGAAGAGTTTGATTTGGTGGAAAGCAACTTGGGGAGGCTAGAAATCAAGATTCATATGGTTGGAGTGGAAGATCTTGATCTCAACACATGAGTAGGTGGTTCTCTCTCAGAAAAATGGATGGGGCAAGTGTTGGTCAGTTCTGAGTGCTTCCTCTCGAGTGAGAGGTAGGTGGAGGGGTATATATAGGCATATCCAAAAATCCAACCGTTACAACATTATTGCCCAACTCGATGAAACCGAAGCAAAAACTCGGTTGCACCGACTAGTGCAAAATGTGGCAACTTTTGGCATTTCGGTGAGACCGATATATAAATCTCGGTGGGTCCGATTTGGCTAACCTAGGCAGTTACCAAAACTCAGTGAGACCGATTGCTAAAACTCGGAAATTCCGATTCTTAGAAATGGGTTACCCAAAAGTTGGTCACTGATTTCGGTTTCACCGAAATGGAACTTGGTATCACCAAGACCTTAGGGTTTGGCTTAGGATCTGTCTAGGGTGAAACTCGGTAGGGCCGATTTGGAAATATTGGTGGCACCGAATCTAAGTGGTAGGGTTTAGACAGAGTATTTTGTCGGAGAATTTCATGGGTATTTTTGGTGGCTAACTCTAAGCACTTGAGCAACCAGATCATCATGGATACCGCAACCCCTTTTAATAGTATTGGCTTTCCTATGGACTCAAATGTGATTTCTCACAAAATGCAAAATGTAGAGTTTTGAAGCTTGATGCATTGCCAATCCTATTCCTTCTTCTTCTCCTCCTCCTTGGGGATTCTCCACACATACCAGCCAATTCTCTATGTGGACTTTTTCTGAAATAAACTGGGTAAAACTATTAGTCCAAGGGACAATGTATGTTGTCATGAATTATCAAAACCTCCAAGGGAGCATATGTGCTTTCAGTGTCACGACATCAGTACTCAAAATACTGCTGACGATTGCCCCAACGCCACGAGTAAAAAAATTCACTGGTGTCATATTGGTGGCGTTGGAGCCTTACGCCAGCAAGGGCAATTTTGGCACGCCATAGATAGGCTTTTCTGCACTACTGACTACACTATAACTATTCTTTTGTGTCTTCTGCTTCAAGGGTCAGATTTCCAAATATCGCTCGCAGTTCGTGGTTTTTTTTGCAGTGTGTTGAGCTCTCATTTTTTACAACGCCCCATCTTTCACGGCCATAAGTGTTCTCACCATATTAGGGGCGAGACTAGTTCTTCTATCCTCAATTATTCTTCCAACTGTGCTAAAAGTAGAATCAGATGACACCGTAGAGACGGGTACCGATAACACATCACGTACTAATATGGAAAGCACTGGATATGTAAGTGTGTCTTCTTGCCCCACTGTAGTATGTTTAAGTCCTCCTCATTCTCTAAATCATACATGACTTTGTCGTTGTTGAGGCACTTCGATAAGTCCCCGCCTCTTGAAGCATGGATGATATTGTGGAAGAGCTCGAGGCAGTGGTAGAGGAGGACGAAGAACCTAACATCTTGCTCCACGCTCCTTTTTTTTACCTATAGTTGGTGCCGGTGGAGGTCGCTGCATCTGAACTCCGGCATACTTTTGCTCAGACTTAAAAAAAATCATAAAGCTTTTGACGAGCCTTCTTGAAGTCATCAGTATAATCTAAATTTAGGGAGCTAGATAGTAAATTGAGTGCAATACCCTTCAAGTTTAGCTCTAGGATCCAAGATAAATGCAAATGCATACAACATAGGAATTTCATTCCAATATTTTAAATACTTAACTTTCATGTTAGCAACAACATTAAGTAATAATCCATCACGCCATAGGCTTGTAGATGACTATCAATGTCTAATATAGTAGGCACCATCACAGGAGATGTGGGACAATGAACCCTAGACAAAGAAATTGTTGCATCATAGAACATCTAAAGAAATGTGGTCAATATTGTAATACCATGCCAAGTATCAGCATCTATTAGAGTGTGGGTCTATAATTAGCATTAATAAAACCATGAAACACAACTCTGTCTTAGATAACTGCCTTGAGCATCATATATGTAGAACTCCATCTAACCAACTTGTCTAAATTAAACTTATGAGGAGTTGTGTTTAGAGCAATGCAATATCCTGTATAGTTTGCGAGCCATAGATTAGAATAATTAAGATAAGAAATTGCAGTGCGTATGATTTCAACTTGTGGTTTAAATATATCTAAAGCACCTTTAGCAATAAGATTAATGATATGGCAAGCACAATTTTGATGCATTAAAAAAGATGCATGATATATGAAGAATAAAGGAGTGAGGGTATTCATTCCGTAGTGTTTGCTAAAGCCTTATCAATAGTTACTGCAAAAATCTTGTTGGCAAGCTCAAAACCATTCACAACTTCGATTACAACTTCAACAATGTTTGCACCACCACATGATACATCAATTAATTCAAATCCCATGTTTTTTTGTAGATGCCAATTTTGATTAACATAACTAGAAGACACCCCGCGCGTTGCGAAGGCAATTTGTACAAAGTGACTATAATGCGCACAGAAAAACTTAAGCAGAAACAATCTCTAAAAGATAATTCAATTATAGGAAAATATGTAGGTTCATATCACAAACATTAAGACCTCAAATGCATGCTTTCATTATTTTCTACTCGCAACGAGCGCAGTATTAGCGAGTAGAAACTACTAACCACCTAAGCATAACAATATCATGCATGGAATACACAGATCCGACGCTACAATTCTTTCGTAGCAGCTGCATTTCAGCTGACCAACTATGAGGATGCAAGGTACTATCCTATGATGCTTCATGGGTGTAGTAATGCAAGATTGTTCTGTAATATGATAGTTTACATGTCAAGAGAAATCAAGTAGTGGAGTGCTCCTATTTAGATATAGTAGATCTGTTATTCATCATCATTAGAACTAATGTGGTGATTTAACAGAGATATCAAGATTCAAGGGAGGCAAAAATTTAAATTAATTAATCTTGTTACAATGTCTAGAGTTGTATAAAACTGCTGAGATAAATTTTGGCATTGAACTAATGGTGTCACTCAAAATGAAGATTATAGTTTTAAAGAAAAAGGTAAAACATATATAATACGGATTACACACCTATAGGTGCACAAATGAAGGTGCTCCACTTAGAAACGTCTGGTAAACAACATTGTATGACAGTAAAAAAATCAATCAAGCATGAGTGTATAACAAATGATCATATAAGAAGGGTTAGTGTATAGTTACCCCATTGCAAATAAGGTGTACCAATCAAGCACTGTAAGCTGCAAGTTAATTAGGTTGGTCGTAATGGGAGTATCATAAGTAGTATCATGCATGACAACTAGGCAATTTTGATGAGATGCCACAGAATTAAATGAAGGAAAAGAGGGTTGAGTATCATATCATGATACCGTATCATATTAAGTAATGTGCCACTATGTGTCATGCATGGCAATAAATGAACTATCATATGATACTAATATATGACTATGCACTACGCATGTAGTATCATACGCTAGTATCATATGCATGATACTAGTATATGATACTCCCCATTACAACCAGCCTTAGTAAGATACAAAGATAATCGCCTCGAAAATCATGTTAGTATTTAATGAACTGAAATTGAATTAAGGCATGCACCTGGTATATTAGAATAAGAAATCTCCATGCTTTCCATTGGGCCATACCGAGCATTGGCCTAGGCACTCATGCCTCGGCGTCGCACACTCACACGTAGGTGTTCTTGGAGCCGACGTCCGCATCATTGAGGCCGAAGCACGCTGCAGAACCGCTTGACGCCCACATACTAGTCCGTGAGCATGTAACACCCAAGATGCGATACTATCCTCATCCGGGTCCAAAGCCTTGATAGGGATAGAAGCGCATCTCGTCGTTTCACAAGAATAGATATCATCACAAGTACATATAAATAGAAGAGGTGAATATATGGATTGGCTTACACTCGCCACATGCTACAATAATATTATTCAATATATTCATCCATACAAACATCCAGAAGAGCAGGGTCCGACTATGGAGGAAATTAAACGGTAAAAGAAGATGACATCTATCTCGCTATCCCAGGTTGCCGACCAAGTATCCCTCCTACTCATATGGATAGGTGACGTACATGCGCCCATGCTCCTCGTCATACTCCCACTGGAGCCTGGAGGCATCATCTGGATCGATCTCATCTGTACGTGTACTTGTTGTGTTGTAGTAATTTGTGAGCCACAGGGACTCAACAATCTCATCACCAAGGGTACCGAGACTATCTAAGCTTATAGGTTAGGCAAGGTTAAGTGGTGAGGTTGCAGCAGTATTAAGCATATATTTGAGTGGCTAACTTACGAGTACAAGATTAAGATGAGTATCTACGCATGTCGGACGAGTACTAGTTATGATCAAGAAGTGATCCTGAACACATACCTACGATTCAATCATAACCCCACTATGTTCTCTCTGAACTCCCTTGAAAAGAGTTGATCATTGTTACACGCGGTTGGTGTATTTTAATTGAGTTTACTTCAAGTTTGCTATAACTGGGTGTTAAACAACTTCCAAGTTGCCACATAACCGCGGGCACGACTTTCTGAAAGATTTAACCCCGCAGGGGTGCTCCAACTCATCCATCACAAACTAACCACAAGCTGCGGTGGAAAACCTCAACCTCGAGATAGCCCAAAGTATCCTCGGAATCCCGGTGCACAAGACATTCAAGAAGGCTAAAACAAATCCAGCAAGTCAACCCGACGGGCCAGATCCCGATAGGAGCCGCGTACCTCGTTCTCAGGGCACTACCAGATGAGCTAAGCGTACAGTGGCCTGATAGAAATCTCTCGAGTTGCCCCAGGTTGGCCCCATACGGTGCTCTAGTTGGGCCAACACTCATGAGGAGCACTGACCCGGGGGTTGATTAATTAGCCGCTGGGTAGCTAAGCCCTATGCATTTTTGTTAAGTTGTTAAGCAAATGTAGTACCAATGTTGGGCCTTGCCGGAAGAGTTTTATCCCAAATGTAGTACCAACATTGGTCCCCATAACAACCCCAAGCATGTTAGGAGCATTCAATATGGAACATAATACCGGTAAACGGAAACTAGGGCGGCAAAGGTGGAACAAACAATGGTACCGCTAGGACCTATACAAACGGTTTTTAACCCCTTTCCGCGACGCAGTTCCAAACCATCGCCTTGCGTGTGTGGGCGATGCGGGGGGTCCATCTCACACGACACTGAAACATCGTCTGCGATGGGGCGAGCGCCTACTGACGATTCGCCTAAAGTAATTGTATGCGAAGTCCTAGCCTATCCCACATGTTTCACTTTGACGTTAAGTTTGTGATTGACCACACATCTGACATGATGACGCGGATATATTCGTGTGCGAAATATGGATATCACAAACATTTAATCCCACGACATGTTTGCGATAGGTACATTATGACACACAGACAGAAACTTCAAAATGTGTGCGGTGGCTGTACTATCGCCAACGTGCCAATTTAATAATCGTGTGCGATAGTTATTCCGATCACACACGCGGTTCGTATGCCAACCGTCTTCTTATCATCCTACATTACACACGCACACGGGTTTGGAACCGTTTGTGGTATTGCCGCCAATCACACATGCTTACGGCATGTAAACGTGTGTGACATTGCGCACATCCCACACGCGCAAAATATACGACCGTGTGTTGTAAAGCTGATAATCACACACATTATTATACAAACAATCTTGTGTAATATATGACACCATCGCACATGATTTATTTGTTCTAAATGTGTGCATTGTAATTTATTACCTAAGAGCTTATTTTCGTTAATTTTATTCGAATTGGAAATTTAAAAATTTTATTTATGAAATGTGGATTTCACATCCATCAATACATACCCTAATTACAATGGTTCAGTAACCAATGAATAAATCAAAAGCTCAGTACATGTTCGATGGTTACATAGTTCGACAGAAGATTAAATATGCTGAACCACAATATATAGTACTAGAGGCGGTAAAGGTGAAGAAAATTGTAAATCCTTTTGGCTGTCGATGGTGTTGAAGAAGCGGAATACCCATGATGTGCCCTCCTCCATGCCAAATGTGCGCACAACTTTTGTCCAACACCTTGTGATGATCGCCAGTCCATCCTTCACCGCCTTCAGGAAGACTTCTAGACCAATAGCATGATAGCATGAATTATATACTATAACCCTCTTTGCCTCCACTCCGATTAGGTAGTTTGCAAGGTATTCTTGAGTAAATTCCTTCAAAAACCACTGAAAAGAGATAACTTTCAGGTATTCATGTCTAATAGAGTAGCTTATTCGGGGCAGGAAAAGAAGGCAACAGATTACTTATCATCATAAAGTTCACGGATGTCTTGGATATAGTATAAATAAAGATTTTAATTCCAATCATCTGTCTCTTCTGCCTAACATTTTTTCTTAGTTTCCTCACTTGATGCTTGTTCATGTTTATCTTATTGCCCCATATGCAAAGGGTTTTGAAGCGTGGATCAGTACCGCTGACATTTGTACCTACAAGCAACAAATAAATGTTAGAAGCTAAGCTGCAATTGCACAAATGATGTAAAATACTAGACGACAACGGGATGTGACTAATCATGATGGTAAACAACATCATCGTGCATTGTAGCCCTACATAAGTACATAGAAAAGCATGTTAAATAGAACAGGGTTAACATCCACCAAAATTAGCAAATGTTAATTAAACGACAGTATCTCTGGTGATATTTTCATTGCGAGGAGTAGCACGGTAGCAAAGGGACAGAGAAAAAGTAGTGGATATAATTGTTCACTACAACAGGCTTACCAGCAATCTAGCATAGGCATTGTAAGTTTGTAACTGGTATTGGTGAAATTAAACTGGACAGTTCATCCTTGAACAACAGTGCGCATTACTGAAATAAACAATGGACGTGTTAAATACAAAGTACAGACAACCTAAGATAGTCATTAAAACTTGTACCAATGAAACTGAAATTGACACTGTTAAACATCGCAAGCCAGGTGTTGCTAGAGCATAGAATGGCCCGGTTGTCTAGAAAAAAGTAGGGAAAATAGCTAAGATGTGTTAGGCGTGTTTACTACAACAAGCTTAACACATCAACCGTACAAAACATACCCATTGCAACTGGTATTGGTAAAATTGAACTGGACAGTTCATACTTGGTAAATCCTAAGGGGTAGGTACTGGGGCACTTCATCTCGGCCGGAGCCCGCCGAAACTCGGCGGCGAGATATTCCTTCTGGTCGAAGCGTGGATCAGTACCGCTAACATATGTACCTACAAGAAACAAGTAAATGTTAGAAGCTAAACTGCAATTGCACAAATGATGTAAAATACTATAAGATATTGGGATGTGACTAACCCCGATGGTAAACAACATCATCGTGCATTGTGACCCGACGTAAGTACATGGAAAGGCATGTTAACTACAACAGGGTTAACATCCACCAAAATATGAAATGGTAACTAAAGGATAGCATCTCCGGTGATATCTTCATTGCAAAGAGTAGGACGGTTCCAAATGGACAATGTAAAAAATGGATATAATTGTTAACTACAACAGGCTTAACGGCAACCTAGCATAGGCATTGTAAGTTTGTAACTGATATTGGTGAAATTGAACTGGACATTTCATACTTGAACAACATAGTGCGCATAACTGAAATAAACAACGGACGTATTAACTAAAGAGTACAGACAACCTAACATAGTTATTAAAACTTGTACCAGTGAAACTGACAGTAACACTGAAATTGACATGGTTAAACATTGCAACTGGTATTGGTAAAATTCAACTGGACAATTCGTACTTGGTAAATCCCTAGGGGTCACTGGTGCAGCGACGTGCTATACAAACGATTTTTAACCCCTTTCCGCGACGAATGTTTAAACCGTCGCCTTGCCTGTGTGGGCGATAGGGAGGTCTATCCCACACGACACAAAAAAATCATCGGCGATGGTGACCGATGGTGCAGACTTTCTGCCAAATATAATCGTGTGCGATGCAGCAACATATCGTTGATGACCCACAAGTATAGGGGATCAATCGTAGTCCTTTCGATAAGTAAGAGTGTCGAGCCCAACGAGGAGCAGAAGGAAATGATAAGCAGTTTCAGCAAGGTATTCTCTGCAAGTGTTGTGAGTAACAATGATAGATAGTTTTGCAGCAAGATAATTCGTAACAAGTGACAAGTAACAGTAGTAGCAAGGGTGCAGCAAGGTAGCCCAATCCTTTTTATAGCAAAGGACGGGCCTGAAAGTACGCTTGTATAAAGCAAACGCTCCCGAGGACACATGGGAATATCTGTATAGTCATGTTCATCATGTTGAGTTGATTCGCGGTAGTTACTTTGATAATTTGAAATGTGGGTGGACCGGTGCTAAGGTGCTGTTCTTACTTGAACAAGAAACCCACTTATGATTACCCCCTCTCACAAGCATCCGCAACTACGAAAGGAGAATTAAGATAAATCTAACCATAGCATGAAACATGTGGATCCAAATCAGCCCCTTATGAAATAACGCACAAACTAGGGTTTAAGCTTCTGTCACTCTAGCAACCCATCATCTACTTATTACTCCACAATCCTTCCGTTGGGCCCATAATATGGTGAAGTGTCATGTAGTTGACGTTCACACGACACCACTAAAAGAATCAACAACATACATATCATCAAAATATCGAACGAATACCAACTTCACATGATTACTTATAACAAGACTTCTCTCATGTCCTCATGAACAAAAGTAACTACTCACAAATCATCACCATGTACAAGATCAGAGGTGTAACAATGATGATTGATACGTCTCCAACGTATCGATAATTTATGAAGTATTCATGCCATATTCATCTATGTTTACAATACTTTTATATGCTTTTGATGCACTTTATATGATTTATTTAGAACTAACCCGGACTGACGTTGTTTTCAGCAGAATTACCGTGGTGTTGTTTTTGTGCAGAAAATGAAAGTTCTCGGAATCGCCCGAAACTTTTTGGTGATTTTTTCTGGACCAAATAAGCAATATTGGAGTGAAGAACCACCGTGGAAGAGCCACGAGGTGGGCACCACCCACCAGGGCGCGCCAGAGGGCCCAGGCACGCCCTGGTGTATCGTGCCCTCCTCGTGGCCCATCTTGGCGTGAAACCGACGCCCAAAAATCCTATAAATATATAAAGCATAAAAAATAACCCTAGAGTCTCCGCTCCGCCGCCGCAACTCTTTGTATCGACGAAAAACCAATCTGGAGGCGTTCCGGTACCCTGTCGGAGGGGGTAGATCATCTCCGGTGGCCATCTTCATCATCCCGACGGAGGCCATGATGAGGAGGGAGTAGTCCACCCTCGGGGCTGAGGGTATGTACCAGTAGCTATGTGTTCAATCTCTCTCTCTCTCTCTCGTGTTCTTGAGATGTTACGATCTTGATGTATCACGGGCTTTGTTAATATAGTCGGATCATATGATGTGTTTCCCTCTCTATCTAGTTGTGATGAATTGAGTTTTCCCTTTGAGATTTTGTTACCGGATTGAATACTTTTATGGATTTGATAACACTTGATATATGTCTTGCATGCGGATACTTGTGGTGACAATGGGGTGTTCTATTGATTCACTTGATATATGTTTTGGTACTCAACTTGCGGATTCCCGCGGTGACATTGGGGTAATCTATGCATAGGGGTTGATACACGTTCTTGTCCTACTTTCTCCGATAGAAATCTTGGGGCACTCTTTGAGGTTCTTTGTGTGGATTGAGTATTATGAATCTGAAATTGTTTGATGCGTATCCTATAATTAACTCATGGATACTTGTGGTGACATTGGAGTATCTAGGTGACATTAGAGTTGGTTGATGTGTATCATATGGTGTTATTCTAGTACGAACTCTTAGATAGATCGAACGGAAAGGATAACTTGATGTTATCTTAGTACGAACTCTTGAATAGATCGATCGGAAAGAATAACTTTAAGGTGGTTTCGTACCCTACAAACAATTTCTTCTTATATTCTCCGCTAGATAAGAACTTTGGAGTAATTCTTCATTGCACGATGAGGGATGGTTATGTGATCCAATTATATTAGCATTGTTGAGAGATTGCACTAGCGAAAGTACGGACCCTAGGCCTTGTTTTCAAACATTGCAATACCATTTGTGCTCACTTTTGTTACTTGCTACCTAGCTGTTTTTATATTTTCAGATTACAAAAACCTATATCTACCATCCATATTGCACTTGTATCACCATCTCTTCGCCGAACTAGTGCACATATACAATTTGCCATTGTATTGGGTGTGTTGGGGACACAAGAGATTTCTTGTATTTGATTGCAGGGTTGTTTGAGAGAGATCACCTTCATCCTACACCTCCCACGGATTGATAAACCTTAGGTCATCCACTTGAGGGAAAATTGCTACTGTCCTACAAAACTCTGCGCTTGGAGGCCCAACAAAGTCTACAAGAATAAAGTTGTGTAGTAGACATCAAGCTCTTTTCTGGAGCCGTTGCCGGGGAGGTGAGTGCTTGAAGGTATATCTTTAGATCTTGCAATTGAATCTTTTAGTTTCTTGTTTTTCACTAGTTTGGTTTTATAAAAAAAACTACAAAAAAATGGAGTTTAGGTTGCATCATTTGTTTCGTCTCTATAATGTCTTTCGTGAAAATGATGGTTTGGAAAATTGTGCTCAACTGGTAGAGGAAGAATTTATGAAAATACTTAATGAGAATTCCTTGAATGATGAGCATGATAGCAATATTGTTAGTATGAATTCTCTGAATATCCATGATTCTAACGATATGCAAAGTCACAAGCTTGGGGATGCTATGTTTGATGAAGATGATATTTTTAGTCCCCCAAGTTTTGATGAGCAAATTTATTATGATGATGGTATGCCTCCTATCTATGATGATTATGATGATGACATGTATGCTATAAATAGTGGTAGTAACCATGAAACTTGTCATCATGATTTTAATATTGAATGTGGTTATGTCAATCAAGTGTCTCATGATAGTTATTTTGTTGAGTTTGCTCCCACTGCAATGAATGAGAAGAAAATTGCTTATGTGGAGAGTAATAAATTTCTTTGCTTGTAGATCATGAAAAGGATGCTTTATGTGATAGTTATATTGTGAAATTCCTTCATGATGCTACTGAAAATTATTATGAGGGAGGAACATATGCTTGTAGGAATTGCAATAATATCAAGTTTCCTCCCTATGTGTCCAAACTTTTGAAGTTATGCTTGTTTTGCCTTCCTATGCTAGTTGATTCTTGCTCCCATAATTTGTTTTCTCACAAAATCCCTATGCATAGGAAGTGGGTTAGACTTAAATGTGCTTGTCATGAGATTCATTATGCTCTCTTACATGTTTCAAATACTATTCCTATGTGAGCATCATTGAAATCATCATGCCTAGCTAAAAGGCATTAAAGAAAAGTGCTTGTTGGGAGACAACCCAACACTTATACTTTCTGTTTTTGTGTATTAACATGATTAAGCTACTGTATTAATCATGTCTTGTGTCTTTTATTTCAATAAAGTGCCAAGTAAAGTCTTTGGGATGACTCACAAGATGGGTAGAATTGATGCTGAACCAAAACAGAAACTTTTGACTCCAGTACAGGAATTTACATTTTTTACTGGAGCGTGATAATGATATAAAAAAACTACACAGTGTTTATATACAAATTCTTACGGTTTTACTAATTTTTCAGAATTTTTCAAGACAGTGAAGTATGGTTATACTACAGATCTTCATAGGCTGTTCTGTTTCTGACAGATTCTGTTTTGCATGCATAGTTTGCTTGTTTTAGTGTTTCCATAGCTTATATTTAGTGGTATAAATTATGGGAATGATAGAATACAATAGGTATCATGTGGGAACAATTATGAATCTTGTCTTGACAGTACCTAAGTGAATGATTTATCTTTATTACACTAACCCTTCTCACGAAGTTCCGTTAAGTTTTGTGTGATTGAAGTTTTCAAGTTTTGGGTGAGACACCGATATGAGGAGAATAAGGAGTGACAAGAACCTAAGATTGGGTATGACCAAGGCACCCCCAAGGTAATATCCAAGTAATACTCAAGCGCCTAAGCTTGGGGATGCCCCGGAAGGCATCCCCTCTTTCGTCTTCAACATTATCGGTATATCTTACTTAGAGCTATATTTTTATTCGTCACATAATATGAGTTTTGCTTGGAGCATCATTTTATTTTGTTTTTATCTGTTAGGTTTTATTTATAATCTTGTTTTTCAATAAAAAGTTCCAAGAATTGCCTTAGGATGCTTGCATTGCATGTTTGATGTTTGCTGTGTAAAAACAGAAACTTTCTCTGTAGTGTTTGAATTTTCATATTTTACTGGAACGTGGAAAGTTTCTGAAATTTTTACACAGTATTTTAATATAAATTATTTAGCATGTTATAAATTTTCATAATTTTTTGAGTTACATAAGTACACTGGTTTAATAGATTGCTACAGACTGTTCTGTTTGGACAGATTGCTGTCATAGTTTTGTTATCTACTTATCATATAGTTTCCATAACCTATATTGGTAGATATAAATTGTGGAAACGATATTAAACAGTAGATGATGTTTGAAAATTATTGTGCAATTTGTCTTGGCAGTACATGAAGTGTTGATTTATTCTTATGTGTACTAACCTATCTCACGAGTTCTTTTCGAGTTTTGTGTGGATGAAGTTTTTGAGAATAGGTGAAACCATGTTATGAGAGGATTGAACGAGATACAAAATATCAAGCTTGGGGATGCCCAAGGCACCCCAAGTAAATATTTCAAGAAGTCTCAAGCATCTAAGCTTGGGGATGCTACGCATCCCACCTCTCTTCATCAACAATTATCGGTTAGCCTATGTTGAGCCTAAATTTTTATTCGTTCACATGATACGTGCTATTCTTGGAGTGATATTTTTATTTAGTTTGCTGTTTGAATAAAATACTCAGATCTGAAAATATTTATTGAGAGAGAGAGCCCTCACATAGCAACTTGATTGTTTACCTACTCATTGATCTTCACTTATATCTTTTGAAGAGTAGTTTGATGTTTACTCTTGTGCTTCACTTATATCCTATGAGTAAATTTTGAATGAATTGAATATCATAAATATGAAATTATTAATGTGCTTTATGCTTAGTAGTAGCTTCACATCTGGTTTAGAAAGTAAAATATATTGGAGTTTGACAATCACAATATTGGTCATACAAGCAATTCGTGAATGATTAGTAAAAGGAAGAGAACTTTCACATACAAATATATTATCTTGGACATATTCTATGATTGTGAATACCCATTAATTATTTTCAAACTTGAGAAAATTAGTTGAAGTTGGACAAGGAAGACAACGTAATGAGTTATGGTTGTGTATATTTGCATAGAAGTTATATTGTTATGGATCCTCCAACATGTGGTGCTTGTTTAGAACCTTTTGCTAGCCAACACTTCGTACTAAGTAGAGATACTACTTGTGCATCCAAATCCTTGAGCCAAGTTTCTTCCATAAGAGTCCACCATACCTACCTATATATGGTATTTCATTGCCATTCCAAGTAAATTTGCATGTGCCACCTCTAAACATTCAAATAAAGATGTGTTTTGTGTGCCTGGACCGCTCATGGAGCGACCGGGGGCGGTCAGTATCTTCCATGTTAAGCGGGTTATTCTCATGATGAGTGTTTATTCACTCGTCCTTGCACGAGAGGGCGGTAATAGGGATTCCTAGTCCCGAAATCAAAAAAAATGCAAATAATTAAACAAAACTCCCCCAGGAATGTTGTTGGTATGGATGGTACCCGTGGATTCGGCTAGCCGTGGAGTGTGTTTGTTGGTGGAGGGGGAGTAAACCTTTACTTTTACCGCTTGGGAACCGCCGCTAATGTGTTTAACATGGAAGATATTGATAACTCTTGGTCGTAACATTGACAGGAAGGGTGCACCTCCCAAAACTATATTCATCTCTGTTTTTAAACAATGAGCTCTAGCACCTTTGCAAATCCCTGCTTCCCTCTACGAAGGGACAATCTATTTACTTTCATGTTATTTACTATTCATGTTGAGTCAACTTCTTATTCCAAACTGAGTCTATTAGTTGGCAAGCATCATGTGGTGGGGAAAGATCCAAACATATATATCCAGTCAAATATATTTGATCATGACTTATTATTGTTGACAATTATCTCTATGATAAATGAGTTGGGAGGTGAAACAATAAGCCCCTATCTTTCTCTGTGTTCGATGGATGCCATTTCTTCTAAAAATATGCTTTGAGTACTATCAATCATAGAACTAACCCGGACTGACGCTGTTTTCAGCAGAATTACCGTGGTGTTGTTTTTGTGCAGAAAATGAAAGTTCTCGGAATCGCCCGAAACTTTTTGATGATTTTTTCTGGACCAAATAAGCAATATTGGAGTGAAGAACCACCGGGGAAGAGCCACGAGGTGGGCACAACCCACCAGGGCGCGCCAGAGGGCCCAGGCGCGTCCTGGTGTATCGTGCCCTCCTCGTGGCCCATCTTGGCGTGAAACCGACGCCCAAAAATCCTATAAATATAGAAAGCATCAGAAATAACCCTAGACTCTCCGCTCTGCCGCCGTAACTCTTTGTATCAACGAAAAACCAATCTGGAGGCGTTCCAGTACCCTGCTGGAGTGGGTAGATCATCTCCGGTGGCCATCTTCATCATCCCGGTGGAGGCCATGATGAGGAGGGAGTAGTCCACCCTCGGGGCTGAGGGTATGTACCAGTAGCTATGTGTTCAATCTTTCTCTCTCGTGTTCTTGAGATGTCATGATCTTGATGTATCACGGGCTTTGTTAATATAGTCGGATCATATGATGTGTTTCCCTCTCTATCTAGTTGTGATGAATTGAGTTTTCCCTTTGAGATTTCGTTACCGGATTGAATACTTTTATGGATTTGAGAACACTTGATATATGTCTTGCATGCGGATACCCGTGGTGACAATGGGGTGTTCTATTGACTCACTTGATATATGTTTTGGTACTCAACTTGCGGATTCCCGCGGTGACATTGGGGTAATCTATGCATAGGGGTTGATACACGTTCTTGTCCTACTTTCTCCAATAGAAATCTTGGGGCACTCTTTGAGGTTCTTTGTGTGGATTGAGTATTATGAATCTGAAATTGTTTGATGCGTATCGTATAATTAACTCATGGATATTTGTGGTGACATTGGAGTATCTAGGTGACATTAGCGTTGGTTGATGCGTATCATATGGTGTTATTCTAGTACGAACTCTTAGATAGATTGAACGGAAAGGATAACTTGATGTTATCTTAGTACGAACTCTTGAATAGATCGATCGGAAAGAATAACTTTAAGGTGGTTTCGTACCCTACAAACAATTTATTCTTATGTTCTCCGCTAGATAAGAACTTTGGAGTGATTCTTCATTGCACGTTGAGGGATGGTTATGTGATCCAATTATATTAGCATTGTTGAGAGATTGCACTAGCGAAAGTACGGACCCTAGGCCTTGTTTTCAAGCATTGCAATACCGTTTGTGCTCACTTTTGTTACTTGCTACCTTGCTGTTTTTATATTTTCAGATTACAAAAACCTATATCTACCATCCATATTACACTTGTATCACCATCTCTTCGCCGAACTAGTGCACCTATACAATTTGCCATTGTATTGGGTGTGTTGGGGACACAAGAGATTTCTTGTATTTGATTGCAGGGTTGTTTGAGAGAGACCACCTTCATCCTACACCTCCCACGGATTGATAAACCTTAGGTCATCCACTTGAGGGAAAATTGCTACTGTCCTACAAAACTCTGCGCTTGGAGGCCCAATAGAGTCTACAAGAATAAAGTTGCGTAGTAGACATCAATGATTAAGGATCTGAACATATTATCTTCCACCAAATAAACCAACAAGCATCAACTACAAGATGTAATCAACACTACTAGTAACCCACAGGTACCAATCTGAGGTTTTGAGACAAAGATTGAGTACAAGAGATGAACTAGGGTTTGAGATGAGATGGTGTTGATGAAGATGTTGATGAAGATTGGTCCTCCCATGAATGAGGAAGCGTTGGTGATGATGATGGCTTCGATTTCCCCCTCCCGAAGAGAAGTATCCCCGGCAGAATCTCTCTGCCGGAGATCAAAAGGGCCTCTGCCCAGGTTTCTGCCTCGAGATGGCAACGCTTCGTATCGAAAGTATCTTCTTATTTTTTTCCAGGTTAAAACCTAATTTATAGCAGAAGAGGGAGGCCAGGGCACCTGGGAGGTGGCCCCAATCCATCAGGGCGCGCCCAGTGGGGTGGGCGCGCCATGTTGGCTTGGCACCAACAGGTGGCTCCCCTATGGTATATTTTTTCTCCATAAATTCCCATATATTCCACAAAAATTCTCCGTGAAGTTTCAGGTCATTTGGAGTCCAGTGAATTTTTAGCCTTTTTCTTGGTTTTTAGGTCCATAATTTAGTTTCCGGCATTTTCCCTCCTTGTGATGTTCCTTGTAAATTAAGAGAGAAAAGGCATAAGAATTGTATCATAATGTGGAATAATAACCAAGAATAGCATAAATATCAATAAGAAATCATGATGCAAACTGGATGTATCAACTCCCCCAAGCTTAGACCTCGCTTGTCCTCAAGCGAAAGCCGAACTCGATAATAATGACCACATAATTAGAGAGAGAGGTGTCGATAAAAACAGAATATGAACATGAGAGCATCATGAATATTAACATAGCAGCAAGTTTTTCCATCATATAGATTCTCATAAAAAAGTAACAATCTATCCACAACACTGAAGTATGAAGCATAAACTTTATTGACAATCAACAAACTATGTTCTTAGTCATTGAGACAATCAATTCATCATATTTCATAGAAGAGTCTATGTAAGAACTTTTATTTAGCAAGTTCACATACTCAACTATCATTTAGTCTTCTATGATTGCTGACACTCATTGCATATTTTTGGAGCTAATGTTTCCATCGGACACATAGGAAGATAGGGGCTTTATTGTTTTCGGCACCGAACTTATTTACCTCAAGGATAATGCCAACAATAATGACTCATGATCACCTACATCAAACCGGATATATATGATGGCATGATGCTTGCCAACTAGAGAATTAATAGTTTGGAACAGGGATAAACATTACTGACTCTTGCATAAAAATAAGTACATGAAAGTAAAAGATAGGCCCTTCGCAGAGGGAAGTAGAGGTTTTCATGCGCTTTTTAATTTTGGATGTACGAGCTCTTAATGTAAAGGAACGTCACTTTATATTGCCCCTTATGATAGCAACCTTTATTATGCAGTCTGTCGCTTTTATTTCTTTGCCATCACAAGATTGTACAAAGCTTATTTTCCCTTACAATAAAAGATCATACATATTTAGGAGCAATTTTTATTGCTTGATGCACTGATGACAACTTACTTGAAGGATCTTATTCAATCCATAGGTAGATATGGTGGACTCTCATGGCAAGAAACTGGGTTTAAGGGTTATGGATGCACAAGTAGTATCTCTACTTAGTGCGGATTTTTAGGCTAGCAAAAGATCTAAAGCAAGCACCACATGTTGGAGGATCCATGACAATATAACTTCTTTGTGTATGTAGACAAACATAACTCATTACGTTGCTTCCTTGTCCAACATCAACAATTCAATCATTATATAATATTTGATGGGACTCGCAATCATAAAAGATGTCCAAGATAGTGTATTTGTATGTGAATCTCCTCTCCTCTATCATAATTTTGCATGGATTGTATCAATGACTAATACTATATTTGTTAATTCCCAACAACTTTTATCACTTATATATTTTCTATGTGAAGTCATTACTCCCCATGGGATTAACATATGATTTTTCTACTTCTTTTATTTCATTGCTTTGATGATTGATGCATGAGAGTAAAGAAAGCAAACTCAACTAATCTTTATTATATAACTCTCACACTCGATTACAAAGATAGATGGATCACAAAGCAAGCACTCCAAGCAAAGCAATACTAAATTTTATTCCTCTAAATCACGAAATAACTAAGGATCGAACTAAGATAAATGATAATGGTGAAAGTGATGGTGATACAATACCGGGGAACCTCCCCTGAGCTTGGAACAAGCTAAGGGTGGTGCCCATACCCATGTACTCAGGTGTCCTTCTTGGGCGATGGTGGTGATGGTGTAGTAGGCTTGTCCTCCGTCCATGGCATAGGTTCTCCGTTCAATAAAGAGGAGCGGGTCTTCGGGATCCTGAAATCTGCAGCTATGCTCATCCTCTTGAAACGAGATTCATACTCACGGTTTTTGTTTTGTAGATCCTAAATTTGGGCCTGGGGATCTCGAAGCCTATCATGGAGCTTGAAAATCATCTCCATGATTTCCTTGTTGTCCATCTTATGTTCACGAATAAAATCCGTGATCATGGAGTGGTTGGCGCTGAGTCCACTCTCCACCATCCCTTGGCACTTGAAGATCTCCTGTTCCACTGCTGCAAGCCTGGCCTTCTCGCGTCCCTCCTTCTTTGGCCCTTGAACATCCCGGATGTGAAGCACCCCCTCACGCATCTCAATGGCCTAAGGGTGTTTCATCACCTCCGGAAGGTATGGGTTGATGACCTTCTAGTAGAACTTGTCCTTGGAGGAGCTTGACGGCGTCATGGCGATCAAGATCTGACGGAAAAATAGCCCGAAACAAGAACGGAGGAGGAACTTGCGATGCGGTGGTCAAAACATACGGGAGTATATATAATGAATTTTGCTAGGTCAGAATACGTGTCCAGGAAGAAAACAGAGTCCGGGAGGCACACGAGGTGCTCCCAAGCCATCAGGGCGCGCCCAGGGGGGTGGATGCGCCCTGTTGGCTTCGGAGTCTCTCGTGGGTCCCCCTGGCTGGTTTTTATTTTTGGAATTTTTCTAAATTACCAAAACCAACAGAAAATATTTTTATGGAATTTTTGGAGTCGGTTTACTTACCGTATCACATACCTACCCCTTTTGAGGTGTTTAGAGTGTTCTGGAAGGTCTCTCTTATGTGTTCTTCCGGTGCATCACTTGAATAATGTTAGTTTCAACATTAATGGGCGTACCTGAGATGTAATGTTTAATTTTTTGCCCATTAACCACTCTCGGATGTGTGCCTTTGGCATTGTTGATCTTAATTTCTCCGGAGCGATAAACTTCTTCGATGATATAGGGTCCTTCCCATTTGGAGAGAAGTTTTCCTGCGAAAAATCTGAAACAAGAACTGTACAAAAGAACTAGATCACCTATTTTAAATTCTCGGTTTTTGGATTCTTTTTTCATGCCATCTTTTAACTTTTCTTAAAACAACTTGGCATTTTCATAAGCTTGTGTCCCCCATTTATCTAAGGATCTAATATCAAATAACCTCTTTTCACCGGCAAGTTTAAAATCATAGTTAAGTTCTTTAATTGCCCAATAAACTTTATCTTCTAACTCAAGAGGTAAATGACATGCTTTTCCATAGACCATTTGGTATGGCGACATTCCCATTGGGTTTTTATAAGCAGTTCTATAAGCCCATAATGCATCGTCAAGTTTCTTATGTTTCAGTCGCTTCTTTTTGTATCTGTGAGATTTCAATCTAGCGGCTTACAGCTGGTTTCCATGCAAGTTTAAAAAAGGTGACTGGAAAAGAAACGCCCAGTCTCATTGATTTTTGAAAGAAGTATACTTTTCACCCCCCCCCCCCAAATCCCTTCCAATGGAGCCATAACCCCCTCAACTCAAATTTGGTATGATTCCAACCCTAAACATGTCAAAACCAGATTAATCAAGCCCTGAGTGGTTTCCTGCCACATCAAAAGTGGTTTTGCAGAGCATGGTGATGATTAGGCACTGATTTTTCAATGACATGGCGTTGAGGTGGGAGTAGCTCGCGAAGTAACTCCGTACCTCTTCCCCGACGATATCCTTACCTTCGTCCTCCTGCTTGTATCGCGGTGACGTCGTACATCGTTCCGCTCGAGCGGCATGTTCTGCAAGTCACTGTGGTTGTCTACCTCCGAGCCGCGCGCATGGCATCGGCATCGTCGTGAACTACATGCAAATGCAAGTAGATGCATGGATTGTGTCCAGCGGCACGCACGGTCTGCACAGCCTACATGGCATGTGGTCGCAGATCGCAGATGTCACTGCTTCTCTAAGGGACATGTCGGTGTGGTTCTGTTCGCAGGGACGATGCACGCCAGGAAGACATGATCAATGGTGTCCGCGCCCACGGTGGTGATCCAAACCGTCACATAGGAGAGTATTGAGCTCCCAGGCCCGACGTTCCCAGTAGAGATGACACCGGGAGGTTATGCTCCACCGAATGCACACGTTGATGGCGACGTTATTCCGCTTGTAGTCGACGGAGCCATCACCAAGCGAGAGCGAGCTCACGTCGCAGCCGCGGCGGCGTCTATAACGGCGAGGAAGTCCGAGTCACTAATATCAAGCTATCTTGGAGCCAACAGACCTTGTCCATACCGTGCACGTGCTCTTCCACAATGATGACACCTCGTCGAGGCCCGTGTCGTCGCAACTCTCGCTCTCATCTCAGGCACCGGTGTCGAACACCCTGACAAGGCGACGACAACGTCTCCCTCCGTGTCGGACCGTGGTAACAAGCCCTCTCTCCCGGTGAGCCCGAGGAACTCAGGCGTCCGCATGGTGTGCAGGTCATACCGTGGATCGGGGTTCATGGCCAAGACGCCCTCCATGCCCACCACATTGTTTCCTCTAACTCGTTGAGCCGCAGGTGTGGACACTGAGCACAGCGATGATTGGCCACGTCATCGCCTAGTTATTGTCAAAATAACCGAAACCACTAGCAAAACCACTTTTGATGTGGGATGAAACGACTCGGGGCTTGATTAACCCGATTTTGGCATGTTTAGGGTTGAAACCGTACAGAAATCAAGTTGAGGGTGTTATGCCTCCATTGGAGGGGATATGGGGAGCTTATGTCCAGCGCTATAGGCGTCGGTTCGCGCTGCTGGCGCTCGCGCGTGACGCGCAGCGGGCCGGCCCAGCAAGCTGTTGAAAGGCAAAATGTGTTTAGGGTTGAAACCGTACAGAAATCGAGTTGATGGTGTTATAGCTCCATTGAAGGGGGTTTGGGGAAGCTCCTGTTCAGCGCTATAGGCACCGGTTGGCACTGCTGGCGCTCGCGCGCGACGCGCAGCGTGCCGGCCGAGCAAGCTGCTGAAAGGCAAAATGCGAAGGAAAAAACTTCAAGATTACTGGGAATCGAACTCTGGCCACCAATTTGAAAGCCACGCACGTCAACCACTAGGACTAGCTAACTTTGTTGTTTATTTAAGGACACAACACTATTTGGCCCTTTTTTAGTACAAACATTAAACATATAGTAGTATTATATACCAGCTATAAATTATTTGAATAAAGAAAACATAAATTTGAAAAAGCATTCACAAAAACCATGAATAGAAAGAAAACAATTTTTTGAAAGGTTTGTACCAATTGAAAAAAGTTCACAAAAATGGAAAAAGTTTATGAAGTTGAAAAAATATTCATCGAATTTCAAAAATGATCATTGATTTTCAAAAAAGTTCATCAATTTTGAGAAAAAAGTTCTTCGATTTGAAAAAAAAAATTCATCGAATTAGAAAAAAAGTTCACGAATTTTAATAAGGTTCATCGAATTTGAAAAAAGGTCACCAATTTCAATAAAAAAAGTTCATCGGCTTTGAAAAAAAGTTCACCAATTTGAAAAAAAATCATCAAATTTGAAAAAAGTTCATAGATTCTGAAAAAAGTTCATCAAATTTGAAACAAAAATCAACGATTTTGAGAAAATTTCATCGAATTTGAAAAAAATCATAGATTTTGAAAAAACATCAAATTTGAAACAAAAACTAATGATTTGGTGAAAAAGTTCATCGGATATGAAAAAGGTTTATCAAATGTTGAAAAACAGTTCATCAAAAAATTGAAAAACAATTCATCAACTTTTAGAAAAAAGGCTCATCTATTTCGTAGAAAAAGTTCATCAAACGAGGAAGAAGAAAAATGAAAAAAGGAAAGAAAAAGTAGAAGTAATAAAGGAACGAGAAAGTTCATCGAGGTTGTGTGGCGTGGTGGTTAGTGCATTGCGCCTCGAAACAGGAGGTCACAGGTTCGACTCAACCACCCCTCACACACTTCTTTTGCATTTTTGGAAACCGAAGAAAAAAACTACAGATTAAAATAGATAAATGGGCCAGCCCAGCTAACGTGGCTGCACGAGTCGGTTAGGAAAATTGCCGCCTGCAGCGCCAAATAGGATTTGCCGGGATTTGGGGGTGAAAAGTATACTTAATTGGTTCTTTTTAGTCAGGAGCCTATTCCAGAATTTCCGAGCCGACTCCCCGGGTTGTTGTCTGATAAGATTCAGGTTTTCTGCGTCCGGAGGTCGGACGTAGGTGCCTTGGAAGTTAGCTCAGAATGCATCCTCGAGCTCCTCCCAGCTTTCGATAGAGTCCTCGGGTCAGCTATGAAGCCAATGCCTCGCGGGTCCCTTTAGTTTGAAAGGTAGGTACTTGATGGCGTGGAGGTCATCTCCTCTGGCCATATGAATATGGAGAAGGAAACTACGATCCATACCGCTGGATCTGTGGTTCCGTTGTACGGCTCAATATTGACGGGTTTAAACCCCTCGGGGAACTCATGATGCATGACCTCGTCGTTGAAGCACATCAGATGGGCAACACCCCTCACCCGGGCAATAGATTGCCGGCCATATGGCTCTGGCTGAACATAGTTTTCTTCTCGAGCCAGAGTGTTTCTGTCGAGCCACTCACAGTATCATGTATATCATGCGGGTGCCGATTCCTTGATCAGTAGATGGACCGGGGTGCCATGTCTAGCCTTTCACGGAGGTCAAACGTCTGTGTCAGTTGATTGGCTCTCCTATCGTTGAAACAAGCGTTAGCAGGGAGCTCTTGGGGCCGTCCTGGTGGCCTATCCCGCCCCCTAGGAAGGCGGTCATGTTGATCGTGACGATCGTAGTTCCTCGGTGGGTCGTCCTCTACTTCATCGTCGAATTCTGAAAGTAGGCGTCTCCGAGGGTAAGATTTAGATTGACTTTTGAGTCTATCCTTGAGTTTTTGTTCTACCGACAAGGCTTCGACCCACTTGTCATTGAGTGTGTCTTGGTCGGCTTTTAGCCGAGCTAGCCCTGGTTGACACTGCGGGCGGTTGCCATCAGACTGCTTTGATAGGCCTCAAGGGCTTCAAAGTTCTCACGGATGAAGGATTCGTTGGATCTGAGGCTCACCTCCTCAATCTGCGGCATGTAGTTGTCATCATCGGGGTTGTAAGAGGGTAAGTCCTCTCCGATGTCATTGATGTGCCCGGACACGACCTATTCGGCGCCGCACAAATCCTCGGCAACTGGCGGTGTGTTATGGTCTTCGGCGTTGTCGTTATTGGCCTCCCTGGCACTGGCATTGCCTCTACTAGACTTTCTCCGGTGTCGTCCGCTTCGCTTGCGTCTGGAGGGGTGTTTGTCCTCTCCTCCTGCATCGTCACGGGGGGGTATGCACCATGTAGACATCGTAGGTAGATGTTTTCGCCCACTTATCGGTCTTGTTTTTCCTTGCGTCTGATCCATCCCCGGTGTCTTCATCCAATTCGGCGTCTTCTAACGCGTAGTCGAGGACGTCGGTTAAATCTTCGACCATAGCAACTAGCTGGGTGGTGGGTGGGACGTGAATTTCCCGAGCATCGGCTTTACATCTGATCTGGTCATAGACCGAGATCTCGTCATCCGAGATCCCGAGGCTCTGGATCTGATCTAACATCTCGTTTAAAAGCGAGAGCTCAGTTGGATCCATTGTTTGACTGTAAGCCGGGCTTATCCGAAGTGGGTTCCCTGGAGCCGCGGGAGCCGCGGGAGCGACATCAGAGATGATCAGACCCGAGCTCGAGACTAGGTCCGAAGCAGGGTCGGACTTGAGGTCGTGATCCTTGATGGAGAGGGGTAGATCTGTGCTCGAGGCCAGACCTTCGGCGGTGTTGGCTGGGGGTCGAGGTTGGAGATCGGTTCCAGGGTTAAAGTCGTGGTATCCGATGTCTGCTCCAATCGCCCTGGAGCCCAGCCAGAGAGGGTGTGATCGCCACGGTCGTCGGCAGTGTACTCCAAGCTTCCGAACATGACCACTTGATCGGGGACGAAGTTCTCGACACAGCCGAGATGGCCGGCGGAGTCTGCGTGGAGGACCACGCTACCGAACGCGAAAAGTTGGCCGGGGGCAAAGATGCTGCCATAACAGATGTCAACGTTGATCTGAAGGCGAGTCATTGACCTGGAACGATCACACAGCGGGGCCTGTATGGGCCACCAATGTCGGTGCTAAAACCGGCGGATCTCGGGTAGGGGCTCCCGAGTTGTGGATCTAGGATCAATGGTAACAAGGAGAGTAGGGAGACGATGTTTATCCAGGTTCGGGCCCTCTCGAAGAGGTAAAACACTATGTCATGCTTGATTGTCTTGATGATGGGGTATCGAGTACAGGTTGATGATCTACCTCGAGATTGGTGTGTAAGCTCTAAACCCTACGACGAATAAGTTGTCCTCCTACGGTCTAAACCCCTCGGCTTATATAGATACCCAAGAGGATCTAGGTTACATGTTCAAGTCGGTTGGGGACATGCCGAATATAGAGACGTCCTTGGGGTATACGCCAAATCTTCGGAGGCTTCCTTTCTTCATACAGGCGAGTCTTGACGCTCATGTCGTTCTTCAGAAGGTGGCCTAACGGGCCCCCAGTTCGGCCTGTATGGACCGAACACCTCGGGTTAGTACCCCGTGGTCCAGGACACCATCACTCGGTACACACCTAAGTACTCCACGTTTGTTTCCTTCCCTTTAAATGAATATCACTTTTTTTTATGTGCTGACTTTTGCCTTTTGCAACTCTTAGTATAACTGAAGATAAGGGGGCACAAAATTTTGTCAAACATAAGTTGAACTTGTCAATAATTTAGGAGGTCTTTTTTTTCTACGACCTAAGGAACTCTATCATGAATGCCCTTCCTATGTTTAAACCAGGTTGTTGCGAATCAAGTCCTCCGACAAATTACCAAATCTTAATAAAAATTATAAGAGATTTTACTTATGTTTTAAGTCTTCTGTAAATAACAACATACGTGACACTTAAAGTTTTGTTAAACCCATCAGAAAAGAATCCCCATTGTATACTTATTTGTTACTGTATATATTTGTACATTTTCTTCTATAAACTTCTTTTTTACTTAAAAACGAGACAAACTTATAGTTTAGATTGAAATACTCTTGTAAACAAATATAAGATGTTTTAGAGACTTGCAAACGTCATTAGACTTCGACCTTTTTTTAGGGGATGTTATACTTCGACCTATGATGTCGTGAGTGATCACACACCAATCCACGCATCCTGTCATCACCCTACTCAACCACCGACTGACGTCAACGAGTCACGATGCATCTCAGCCAAAACAGATAAGACCCATAGCAAACCCATCGGTATAAACAAGGGAAAATGTCAAGGAAATACTCATTCGATCTCCTCATTCAACAGCCACATGTACAGGACCATCACAACAGCACGCTAACCGCTTCTTTTACATCCATGGAAAACGAACTACTCTCCCAGTTGCTACACTAACGAATTCAATGGAAGCAAATGAGCTTCAAACAGCACGGAAAACAAAAGTCTGTTACATGCTAGACTGGTGGCGCAACAAGCTAGTGAGGTTGCGCTCTGTAACTCGTCCAGTCAGCGGCAGCATGTGGAGGAGCCGCCTCATGAGCAGCAGCCGCCGGGTGAACTCCGCCCGCCACACTACCGGGAAGAGAAGAGAATAGATGGAGAAAGGTTTCATCTCTTTCCGCCCTTCGATCTTTGAGCTATCAATCGAACCGCCTGCTTTCCCAGCTCTAAGTTCTCAGAGCTACCATTATCCAACTGAACACAAAGCATGCCGCTGATGACATTAGATACCACACCTTGATGCCTGCCAAAAAGAATGACATTTAGTACCTGTTGCTAAATTCAACACAAACACAAGGACTGACAAAGCCCGCGAGACAATACTAAGATTCTCAACACTAAATCACCCCCTTTTGCTGCCCAGCAAAAATACTATAAAGATTGATGCTGGGCAATACTATATACCATACAATGCAAGTTTCGTTACTGAGCAGAAAGACTATGGTAAAGATCAATAGCAAACACAGATTACTTGGATTACATAGATCCCCAGACCAAATCCATTTCTGATGGGAAAGTACCCTAGTTTCAGTAGATATGCCATGAACAACATTAATGACAATTAACTCAAAACACAATACAAAAATATTTGACCAGCATAATACAAGAAACATAAAAGATAACAAGAATTTAGGCAAGAGGGAGCTCACCATTTGCCATCAGAAGCTAACTGGATCTCAATCCTCTTCCCAATTGCATCATTGCCCAACTTGCGCAGTATCCAGGTCGCATCCATTGCTTCATCGCCTGTGCTCTGCCCATGCCTCTTGGATGGAGTACTGCCCTCTGAGCCATCCATCTTGTCTGTTGAAGGTCTTTTCCTCTTTGATCTCTGGCCTTTAGCAACATTTAAGTCCTCTTGCTGAGAAGCCCAGGTGGCTGGCTCCTCTGGTTGGGAAACCTGGGCACTTGGCTGCTCCAAATGTGGACGCTTAAATTTGAGTTTAAGCAACGAGGGCTTTAAGCTGTCAGGAGAGTTGTTGACAGCAAATGAAGCAGTGCCCTGGCTCTCTGTCAGCTGACTGGGAATAGATTGCTTATGTCCAAATGATCTGCTTCTTGTTCCACTTTCACTTGCATTTTCCATCCCGGAAATTAGAGCACTGCTCCTTTTTCCAGTTGCATGCTTTTTGGAGGTGCCCAGATCTCCCAAAAGGCTACTTCTTTGCTGTACTCCAGTCTCTCCAACTAGTTTCATTACACTTTTTTCCTTTTTACTACTCTTTGAGCTTTTGAAGTGGCTTGTTACATCAATTTTCCCTCCTGAAACAGCAAAAGGTGACCACTTCAATCTTCAACACAGAATCAGGGGAAGAAATCTGAAGTAAACTAAGAGAAATCTTGCACCAGCAAAAATCAAGCAACAGCTTATAAGCATCTAATATTACAAAACAAGGGGATTAATAAATACAAATCTACCTCCGTTCTAAAATACAGACATTTATGCACAGAGTCTCCAACACACAACTTTGACAGTCATTTTTCCGTATAAATGTAAGGAAATAAAATAAAAGGTTGCAGAATTATGAAGTAAGTTTAATGGCATATATAATGGTATTATTTTCTTTAAACCAATGTCAATACTACTTCATGCATAATAGTTAAAGTTAGAGAATGTTGACTGCATGCTTTATAGGGACATCATCTATTTTGGAATAGAAGGTAGCATGACATATCAGTACCAACCATGCAACTGCTCAGACATTAGATGGGAAAATTATCAGGGGAGGATGACGAGGTTACAGGAAAGTCAGCAGTGCGAATTAGATGCAGTATATGAATCATAGGTTTCACAAATGTCTTTCTGGGATTGCCATCTCAGGGGTGGATGATATGGGTATTTGGAGTGCCCATAAGTGGAAGATCTGAACTCTGAAGCAGTGGAGGAAACCTACCTAAGAACCCAATCAGATGCTTAGGTTGGAATGAGCAAACAGCTAATTGTTTCTTTCTTAGCTAATTGTTTTTTAACAGAACAGCTAATATATATCATAGCCTATAGGATTTCCAATTAAGCTTTTTTGGGAGCCAGAATGAGTACTCCCTCCCCAATATGTTGGATGTATAAGTTTTGCAAGAATAACAAGGAGTCATAACAAATTTGTGGAACATATTGCCCCAGTGTAATCATCTCACTCCAAATCATGTGATGTCATAGTTATTAGCACGCCAAAAAGAGCAGTTCATCTCCTCAATCTCCACTCGACAAATCGCCATATCAAGAAATGCAAACAACAACTCAATCTCCAGTGGCAAACCGCGAATTCTTTTTTAGGGGATGGATCATATCACGGTGGGTTCTGATCCGAATTTTACGGAAACAAGTGTGAGCCATGCATGCATGGGAAAGAAATCTCAGAAGGCTGAGCAGAGGGTATTTCAGAACAAAGGTCGCAAAATAACTAATACGCCTTACAATTGGAGAACTGTGGATACACCCTACATATTCGGAAGGAGTACTAAGAAATTCAATATTACCAAATCAGGCAATATGCATAGTAGTAAAAACAGGACCGGACAGCTGATTGGACCAGAAGAAGACAGAACCGGTGACCTTAGCTGTTTCTTAAGCTCCACGGACCGTCCCAGCCACCAGACTGGTGAAAACTGGTCGAACCGGGTATCTTTGTGCAAACCAGGCAGCGGAACGGGTGGAGGCAAGAAAAATGTAATCCGTGCTGTATGATTCAAACCCAGGTCACCTAGGCAGTAGGCCAAAGCCCAACCATGGCATGATAACCAACTCGCCTCAGGTCAGCTGTTGTTCAATAGAAGGAATTCTATTTTACCTTTTTTCTACTATATAAGTATATCCAATGTTCAGGTATCAGTAACTGGTACCATATCGGTCAGTTGTTGAGTAGGGATAAATAGCAAAGTTCAAAAAAGCGCTAAGGTGCAAATTATGCGTTTGGCCACCTACTTGCGCCTTGACAAACTTATGCTCTGCTTAGGTGCGATTAGGCGATCCGTGTGTGCAGTCGACAGAAATTTTAGGGATCCTCCTCACTCCGCCTCTCTCCGTCTTCCTCTCCTTGCTGCACCCATGGCAAGAAGACAGCAAAGCTCGATTTCTCGCCGGAGAATCTCAATCCCTTGCCGGAATCGATCGATTTGTCGTTGAAGTGGTCAAATCCTCGTCAGGGAGGATGAATCCTCTCTGGGGAGGTCAAATCTTCGCCAGGGAGATTGATTCTTTCCTGAGAAACATGATTCCTCGACAGAGAAGGCTGATTTCTCGCCGTCCACCCTTTTCAGTGCCTAGGGCCAAAGCGAGGCATATGCCAATGCCCAGTGCTTAAGCACGCCTAGGCGAACGCCTAACAGTGCTTTTTTGAACTATGATAAATAGACGGATCGGCCAATAAATCAGCAAATCAGGTATTTGATGGCCCACCGAGTAGCGATTAACTGACCGAGATGGAGATTAACTGGCCAATATTTGGAAAATTGTGTATATAAAATCTATTTCCGGCCCGAATATCAAACCGGATGAACCAGCAGCCTGACTGATTTGGTCACAAGCTCAGTTCTTAAAATTATGCCAATATGATAACATATGTCAATTGAAAGGTTACGAGGAGAAAAGTCACAAAATAGCTATAATTTCATAGCTATCTATAGGAGACCTTTAGTAACGTCTCAAATTACTACTCCCTCCGTCCCATATTAATTGCCGCTCAAACGAAGGTATCAAGACGTATTTCAGTGCTAGATACATCTGTTTGAGCGACAATTAATATGGGACGGAGGGAGTAGTTACTAACACAGAAGTTTGTACATACATGACAAATACAATATATCAGGCAAACTAAAATTGTAAATGGCAAAGCAGCACAAAATAAGGCACATACCATGCATCGAACCAAGCTCTTGCTCTTTATGAGAATTGGACATTTCAGACTTAGGAGAGCCACTTTTACTTTTGTGACGTGTTCCAAGATGAATAACCAACTTGGTACCTTTCCCTGTGTCACCCTTGGCATTATTTTCCTCACCTATGTCTTTGAAATGCAGGCTCGGCACCTTACTGCCTTTGATTTTGACTTTTGGTATCATATCTGCATTGTTTGTTGCAGCTTTCGCAGATGTGGATTTCAGATCCTTCTCTGAACTTCGAGTTGAAGATATAACAAACACATTCTCATTATTCTTGAAAGAATTCCTGTCATGATTAACATCTACAGTATGATCTCCCAAGTGACTACTCATTGATTTGGCTTCATGCCTTCTCTCAAGAAATATCTCATTCGGATCAGCAACTGACTTATTACCTTGATTGCTTTTTTTCTTGGAATGCTTCTTATTCGTCCCTGAGTTCTTAGGAACATTCTTTTCTGGTTCAGATTGATCTAATGGAGGCTTACTGCTGTTACTTTTGAAAGAGAATTTTAGTGTGTTTCTACCATCATTTTTCAATACTAATGCACCGAGTCTTTCATCGTCCGAGTTTGGACAAGGTGATACATCTTCTAAAGAAGGCAGTCCAGCAGCAGCCCTTAAACTAATCATAAGATCATGATCAACAATGTTCCTCCTCTTCCAAAGCTCCCTAACTGCATCTTCTGCATCCCTGATCTGAAGAGAGCAAAAAGGGTGTAAGATAAGAGTATAATACAGCGATGAGAAACCATGACAGAATTATATATTACCTGGGAGCATTCACCACGGCATGATGCGCATGTATACTGGAGATTTTGGTCAGCTTGGAACTGCTGGTACTTTTCCTCGCTGCATAATTATATGGAACGGCAGTAAGGCGTAGCACACCACAGAAGTGAAAATCTTGAAGTATCAAGGCACTAAACACTAGATTCAGAGAAGGCAACAAATACGAGTGGGTTAATTTAAATAAAATGAGGGGTTGACGTTCATAAAGACCTGATGCCATCACATTCAATATGTACCCACTTTTCACAAACGTCGCAGCAAACCATAGGTATCACTTCAGAATCTCTATAAACCTGAAAAGGGGTGAACCAAGCAACAGAAAAGGGTATCTCAGCAGAAGTTAGCATGGAAAAGCTCCGCAACACATTATGGTGTATATGAGCCAACATTGCTTATTACATTTTGAACTTAACAAATGAAATCTCAATAAGGAACTTTCAGCTATAGACAAACAGCATCCTCATTTTAAGGCCTCATGCATAGCATATGGTCACTATATTAGAAGAGAAAGAGCAGCGGGAGAGAAACGAGAGCAAAAGGGATGGAGCTACCTTCAAGCAAACTGGACAGTAGTTTCCTTTCACAAACAACCGCCCACAAGCATCACAGCATGTGTACCCCAAAAACCACCTGCGCACCCAAACTCGCAATGATATATATAAGCATGACACATTAGGTGGCAAAGATGTGATAAAAAGATCTTTAGTAAATTTCAGAACAATATCATTCATCTGCATTAGTAGTTTAGTACCTTGTGCTATGGCCACTCCCAGGTACACCAGATCCACAGCTGTGACACCTTGTATGTTTTGGACATAAATATGGTCCATGAGTAACATTCTGCAACGTTGTAAAGTTCACTGTTAAGTGACAAACCCCACATATTCAATCTGTAGAAAGCAGGACGAAAAAGGTGCACAATAGGTGTACCTTGTGTGAGGGTTGCTGACAGTAACAGTGATAAGCTCCATCACACCTTTTACAGAACATTAACTTATTGGGATCACCAGGCCGCCGACACACCTAAACACGCGTTTATTTACACAGAATTAGGCAAAGAATCTGGGTTCATTTCCTTCTTTACCAAGAAAGCTGGCAGTAGCTAAGGCATAACAAACGTTCTCCCTCCGTCCCACATTAATTGTCGCTCAAACAAATGTATCTAGCACTGAAATACGTCTAGATACATCCGTTCCAGCGACAATTAATATGGGACAGAGGGAGTACTTTACAACTGCCCATATAGGAACATGGAGGAGAACTTCAAAATTAATATGATCAAAGGTAAGTATTTGCTGATTTGGAAGTACATGACCACCATAATAACAGTTGGATGCATATACAAATATTAGAGCCCTTAAATAATGCAAAATGTATGCTACAATTTGCATAAACTGCACCGACTCAAAAAGGATTTAAACTCTAGTCATGAACCAGCATACGGATGAAGCCAAAATTAATAGTAGTAAAGAACTGTTAGGGTGCGTTTGGTTCAGTGGCTGTCCCCGGATAGCCACTTTTTTAGGTGGTTATCAGGTGTTTGGTTCAACAAAGAGAAGGGATAGCCAGGGATATGGGCAGCCCAGATTCCCTAAAATATGCTATCAAAACGAGGCTGAGCGCGTCCACGAAAATCTCGTGGACATTGCCAACCACCCGTGTGCACCGCTAGTTTCACCACGAAACGTTTTCTTCGCTTCTGTCATCTCTCTCTTTTCCCCTATATCACCTCTTCCCTTGACTTGGTCAGCGGCGGAGATTGTGCGCGACAGTGGTAGCGCATCAAAGGTGAGGGTGGTGGCTGCCTCCAGGGCTTACGGCGGCAGCTCCAGATGGTGCTGGGCAGCGGGGCCGGCCAAGGCGCAAGGCAGTGAAGCCAGCCTTGGCACGGCGGCGGGGCCGACAAGGGCACGCGGGGCGGCGGAGCCATCCATGGCGTGCCAGCTGGGCCGCAGGCCGGCCAAAGAGCACGGTGAGGAAGACCAAAGGCACGCGGGGCAGCGGATCCAGCCTGGTGATGCATGTGCGCTACCCCAGGCTGGGGCGCCGGCTCGCTATAGCCCTGTAGGTGCTCGCTGAGTGAGCTCGTGTCCGGAGGCATGAGGGCACACGGCGGCAGTCCCTCTACCCTCTGTCTGTTACCTCCTACCACTGAATTCGTCTTCCTCTGTTGCATAATTTCTTTTGAGGCAACAGCCAACCCCAGCAAACATGAGTAGGCTGTACATATGAACCGTGAAGTATTCTGTTCTGTATATACAGTTTTCAATGATTGCAGACCTAGTTAAATTAGTGTTTGTAAGCTGAAACTTTGAGATACCACAATCTTGTTTCTCGCAAACTTTTGCCCCAACTTCATTCAACTGTTGATATGTTCCCATGTCCACATATACATACCTGTTATGTTCAGTCTTGACTTGGATTACATTTCTTGAGTAGGCATAATTGGAGATCTAGTTGCATTGATGGACGTGCACCATGTAAAAAGCAACATGTAATTTTATGTTGTAATGAGGTAATCTCACCACCTCAATAGAAGAAGGTTACTCGAACTCTTATCCACCACTCATCCCTCAAACCAAACACAGAGTAATTATCTTCAACCACTTGTGCATTCTACTCAACCAAACAAAAAAAGTGGCTATCCCTAACCAGGTGATTGGGGATACCCACAGCCACTCAATCCCTTCAACCAAACACACCCTTAAATACTTCTGGTGTCACAAAAATTCTGATAGTTGGGAAATACACATGTACAAGGTAAGGATAATGATGTTAATAGATGTTGATAGACAACCAACCTCACAGCTGCGGCAAGAGGAACAGATCCACGAGCTCCAGTGGAAGAGATCTAGATGGAATGGATATCATCAAAGGATACAAACGACAATGTGTTTAAGACACACTCAGGGAATAAAAAATTTAATTACCTCTATGTTCACCCCAGTTTTTCACACACTTCTTATGATACTTCTTGTTGCAGAGTTTGCATGGAAGCATTTTGGCAGCTTTTGAGCTGCCCTCGTTTTCTCCAGAGAAGCATATGCGACACATAACCTTGACAGCAGCATTTCCTTGATCTTCTCGGTCCGAGTCATCTTCATCTCCTTCAGCCTCCTGGAAAAAGTATAAAATAATATTTTCAGAAGGTATTTAGTTGTGAACTGAACTCCACTGTTCCAGCATAGAAGTATAAAACTGCCCGTGATAACGATGAACTGACAAGAATCGGGAATCTAATAGGCTGGTTATAAATTCTGTGCCATTTCTAATTGAAGAAAGTCCACTTTGCAACCTTCAAGTCTCACCGAAGTTCACATTACAACCTTCAGACAGTTTATTTTTAACCCCGAACTATGAAATCCGTTCGCTTTATAACCTTGTCCCCGTCTCAGATGGTTTTGTACCGACTCGGATGTCACGCAACTTGGATACAACTTATCCGCGTCAGCAAACTACATGAAGAACTTATTCATCTTGCAATTAAGGCTGCTAAGTATTTTTAAGTAGTTTGCTGATGTGTCAGTCCACTGAAGTGTATAAGTTGTCCAGGTGGTCCGCTTCGTAGCATCTGAGTCAGCACGAACCATCTGAAACGGGACCGATGTTGTAAAAGTTTGAGTGGGTTCTCTAGTTCAGGGTTAAAAAATAGTTTAGGAGTTGAAAGTTGCAATGTTAACTTTGGTGGGAGTTGAATGCCAAAACTGAGAAAAGCAATATTTGATTACCAAATTTGGAAACAAAAGGCACCACGGCTATATAAACAGCTAAACACAGGATATCAATAAGATATTGCTTCATTGAAACATAAAACATATAAACTAGCTTATATATCTTACTGCAGCTATTATCACGTTACTGCAAAGGTAAGTTGAATATAGAGCAAGGTCTCCATGAATGCGTGACTAACGGAAATGAGAAGCTCTGCGAGACACGGGTTCATTTCTCTTTCGGGGGTGTTGGGGGTTGCACGAGTCATGCTTGCTCTCATTAAGACACACGTCTGGATAATATACAGGTATACTCGTATATGGCTATATTATTCCTAGAACCAGGGCTCCCCCAATGCATGCCCGCAAAGTATAGAGCAGCACCAACTATGCACAAGCACAACCAACACAGACTAGCACCAGTAATCACAGCACTTATTAAACACCAAAACATACCAACTTGGCCGTGGCATAACAAAAGCTCAAAAGACAGAGCACGGCCCTATAGTCCACTCAAAGTAATACACCGGAATCAGCAAAGGACATGGTCAATTCCATCTGGCATAGCCCTCTTGCATACAACCACTCAAGGACATCGAAATTCCTCTGAGCCACACGAAACTGATGAGCTATGAATGTCAGAAGCAACTGTCGACAGTGGTATTTACCCAAAAATACAAGCCTGGCTCTAAAATCTAACCAGAATTCCCGCAAATACCTTACCTGGAGCCAGTACACACTCTTATAACCTCAGAACATAAAAGGTGCAAACTGCTGCGCTAGCATATGATCTCCGGGAGGCCCATTATCATCCCAATTCAGATTTCCACACGAATCTACACCAAAACCTCCGGAAATTCGCAGTAACCAGACAGCTAAACAGTCGGGAAGGCACAGAACCCGAAATGCGCCTACACCGATATTGGCTAGAATCATGGTCATGAAGGCCACAAAAAAAGCGCAAACCCCAGGTCCTTCGCAAGGACGGGGAAACCCAGGAGTAATAAGCCCTAGGCAGAAGCAAGATTCGGCTCACCGGAGATCCATAGGTGCCCTCGAGGCGCCTGGCGAAGTCCTCGGCGGCGGCGGCCTGGCGCTGCATGGCCGCCCTGCACGCCTCGTCCTCGCCCTCCTCCGGCAGCTCGAGCGGCGGCACCTCCACCTGCACCGTGCCGGGCTCTGGGCCATCCCCCGCCCCCGCCGGCCTCAGCAGCCACGGATCGGCGAGGAAGCCCTCGAGCGCCGCCGCGGCGCCCGCCCATGCCCCGGCCCTGTTGCTGGCCCTCGCGGCGCCGAACCCTAGCTCGCAGTCGCACACCCTCCGGCTGCACAAAGGAAGGAAGAGAGGCCGTCAGCACGCGAAGGAAGAGGGGACGGGCGGCGAAGAGAGAGAGAGAGGGAGAGATACCGAGACCGAGAGGGGGAGGAGGGGAGGGGGAGGAGGAAGAGGGGTGTAACGTAAAGGGATACCAAGTGATGGGGCACGCGACGTGAAACGCCATGGGAGGCGGGCGGGGCGAGATGGGGTGCTCGCTCGCTCGCCAGTCGCCACGGCCACCAGAAGCCCGGAACCAGATGGGTTCGTTTGGTGGGGTGGGTGGCCGATTCAAACCGATTTCGGTGGGGATTCGAAAACTTTGGGGCAGATTTCTCTTAATTTCGTTTGGGCTGCGGAGGGGGGGGGGGGGGGGGGGGGGGGGGGGGGGGAGGGGGAGACGCAGCGAGGGCTCCTTTCCTTTCCTTTCCTTGCGACGGACGGGGGAGCACGGCGGAGATGGATGGGTGGAACTCTTGCGGCTAGGCCCCTGGGGGCTTGGGGTTTTGTACCCACAGCCTTTTCCTACGTGGGCCTGCGATGGGCCTCCCAGTACCAGGCCTGAGAACGCAGGCATCCCTGGGGTCTGGGAGCTCTTGCGGCTAGGTCCCTACGTGGGCCTGCGAGGATAGATTGATTATATGAGTGAAGCCCGTTAGTTCCAAGCGAACTAGACTTTTTTTTTCTCCCCTAAGAAAATATTGCGAAGCCATGCTCTCCCGCCGGCTAGCGGCCGCCGCCGGCTACGCGAGGCTGCTGTCCTCATCCGCCCCGGCGGCGTCAACGGGAGGAGCTGGAGGGTCGAGCTCCGCGGGGGGCGGGGACACGCTGGGGAAGCGTCTGCTGAAGCTCATCTACCCGAAGCGGAGCGCGGTGGTGGTGCTGCGCCGGTGGGCGGAGGAAGGCCGCGCGGTGCACAAGTACCAGCTCAACCGCGTCGTCCGCGAGCTCCGCAAGTACCGCCGCTTCAAGCACGCCCTCGAGGTACGCGCCATTGCCGCGCCGATGCCTACGCGGTGCACCTAGCTCGCAGCGCGCGCCCGCCACCTGTTTGCCGTATTGCCTGTCGACCTGACCCCGCCCCGAATGCAGATTTGCGAGTGGATGAGGACGCAGCCGGAGATCAGGCTGCTGCCGGGGGACCACGCCGTGCACCTCGACCTCGTCGCCAAGGTGCGGGGCCTGCCCAGCGCCGAGAAGTTCTTCGAGGACGTCCCCGAGCGGGCCAAGGGGCCGTCCACCTGCAACTCCCTCCTGCACGCCTACGTGCAGCACGGCGCCCGGGACAAGGCCGAGGCCATGCTCAAGGAGATGGCCGACGCAGGGTATCTCACGTGCGCCCTCCCGTTCAACCACATGATGTCGCTCTACATGTCGGCCGGCGAGCTGGAGAAGGTGCCCGAGATGATCAAGGAGCTCAGGAGGTACACCATCCCAGACCTGGTCACGTACAACATATGGCTCACCTACTGCTCCAGGAAGAGCAGCGTGAAAAGCGCCGAGAAGGTCTTTGATCTCATGAAAGATGACAGGGTGGTCCCTGACTGGATGACCTTCAGCCTGCTGGCTAGCATTTACATCAATGCCGGTCTTCATGTCAAAGGCCGGGATGCGCTTGTGGAGATGGAGAAGAGGGCCTCCAGGAAGGAGCGGGCCACCTACTCGTCACTTCTCACCATGTACGCGAGCCTCTCAGACAGAGGTAACTTGGACAGGGTGTGGAGCAAGATGAGGCAAACCTTCAGGAAGTTCAGCGACGCCGAGTACAAGTGCATGCTTACTTCGCTTACAAGGTTTGGCGATATTGCAGCAGCAGAGCGTGTTTACGGCGAATGGGAGTCAGAGTCAGGAACAAAAGATTCAAGGATCCCGAACACCATCCTTTCATTTTACATCAAGAATGGCAAGATGGAGAAGGCGGAGAGTTTTCTTCAATGCATTGTGCAAAAAGGAGTCAAGCCCAGCTATAGCACCTGGGAGTTATTCGTTTGGGGTTATCTTGGCAACGACGAGAGGACGGACAAAGTTATGGAGTGCCTCAAGAAAGCACTCTCAAGCTTGGAGAAATGGGAGCCAAACCCGCAACTCGTCGCGGCTCTTTTTTCGCAGATTGAGAAGAAAGGTAACATTGAAGCTGCAGAGGAGCTCCTCGTTGTGCTTCGAGGAGCAGGCTATGTCACAACTGAGATATATAACTCGGTCCTGCGCACATACGCCAAAGCTGAGATGATGCCGCTGATAATAGATGAACGAATGGACCAGGATAAGGTCTCAATGGATGATGAAACTAGGAGATTGTTGAAATCGACTAGCAAGTACCCAATTGGTGAAGTTTCAACAATAATGTCTTGAGATGTAATTTGTTGAAATCGACTAGCAAGTACCCAATTGGTGAAGTTTCAACAATAATGTCTTGAGATGTAATAGGCCGTGCTGTGTTAGATTGGATTCTCCAGTATGTAATGTTTGTTGATATGATGTCACGTGTCATATTTACAAATCTGAAGCAGAATGATGGCAGGGATAAATTTGGAATGGTAATACATAGCTTGTTCTTGGAATTGAATAATTAACGGTCTCTATGTATCATCCTTTAGTAATAGAGAAGTAGCGAACACAGCAAGATCAATTATGAATCTTTTGGAATTGTACATAAGTTGTAGTGTACTTGTATAAAGTGGAACCCTTGATTTAACTGCGAGCAGTACCTTTGACATTCAAATGTAAAGAACTAAAGGACTCTTTGATTCGTAGGATTTTGAAAACACGGGAGTAGGAAAAGTGTAGGGTTAGAGTGGTATGTCCATCTGAATCCTACAGGATTATCAAGGAGTGTTTTATATCATAGGAAAAATAAAAGAATTGTAAAAAGAGGTTGGAGTGGATGTTAGATTTCCGATGAAATGCAGTACAAAAGATTCCATAGGAACAATTCATATGGGATCCAATCTTATGAATCAAATGACCAATGTAGGAAAAAATCCTAGGGATTTCAATCCTTCAAAAAAACTATAGAATTCCTTTAAATAAAAGGAGCCCTAAACTTGTTCATTTCTGTGTTTAAAATACTCTCTGGGTTTGTGTATCAATAGCAAAAATTGTGTAAGTCTGGATAGGTTCATAGGTCACAAGGATCAATTCGAGGGGGTTGCTAAACGCTGCTCAAGCTTCCATAACTGCAGAAAATTCAACAGGAAATCATTCATGCTCGATTAAATCGGTGAATGTACGAACTGCTTCTTTCAGAGCTCAAGACAGATCGTACTCTTACAAAATGAGAAACTCCTCGGTACTCTAGAGTTGGAAGTGTCAACTTGACACAGCAGAGCAAGTTGACCAATTTAATCGAGCATGTAAACATCTGAACTACAAAATTAGGCTATAAACTAAACCAAGCATAACAAAAACACCCTAAGTGCTGCGCAAGTAGAACATCTATATGCATCAGGGAGAATGGAGCTTCGCAAAGCGCTTCTCATTTCCTAGTAGGCAGGAAGACATCCCAGGCAGCAGTACCAGATGAAGATGCATTTCGCCCATCACTCATTTTGCCCACAACTTGGACATAGAAACAACAAATGCCCTTACGATGAGCCAAAATAGGTTGTCCTCTTTCTTCTGCTGTCCCTTCCCAGTTCTCCTGCAGGTCATTAAAGCAGAACATGAGAGAGAGAAAAGGTCATGCTGCATTGTTGAATATACGGTAGTACCTAAAGTATAAGTTATCAAACGTTTGGCATGGTTAATCCCATTCCCCTTTTTTTAGCTGGGTTAATCCCATTCCTGGGAAAGTAAGCAAGATGTGATTTGGCATGGTTGACCCCAAGTGGTCTGATTCTTGTTTTTCTTCTTCCTTTGCTTGCAGTTGGCAGTCACCACATCTCTTTCCTCCGACAGAAAATATGCGATATAGCATTTCACTAACCAACCACCACACAAAAGAACGCATTCCAATGAACCAAACAAAAAATTTAAGCAACTGGAAAGTAAATGGAAAGGGTAAAACTTTGAACATTCAAATCAGGGCTGTGGGCAAAAGAACAAAACTGACCTACATTGTTGAGCAGCCAGTTCACAAAATTACACTCAAGTCTTAAAAGTACAGTTCTGTCAAGGTTTTACTGTGTACTACAAAAAATTTGGCTTTGCAAAAATGTTGCACGCTAAAAGTGTGGTTTCTATGAAATGTTACTTGCTATAGAGTGCAGTAGTACGAAAATGTTTGGAGGGCGAGAGAGGGAGGGAGGGAGGGAGGGGGGGGGGGGGGGGGGTGGGGGGTGCTGCATGCACATAATCACGGCATCATGTGCTACTGACGGAATGCCAAATGCAGTTATCAATGGAGTATCTACTAGCATGCTATTTCGCAGCTTGATCACCTATAACTGTTCCGAAGCTCCACTTTTGCCTCAATTCACGCTAAGATGTGCAGGGTAACCTCACATGAGTTTACATTATTGTGTGGACTGATTCAAAAGATACCTCTACAGGATGTAAATCATGTAACAAAATGCATAACATAGCTTTAACAGGTACATGAAGATGAGAAACATGATGAATTTTGATTTTTGACTTGCCTAATATGTTATGGCCTTTTGCGATGTATGCAGAAAATTATAAACAGTAAGCATGCAACGCAATGTCAGAATGCAAAGTGCATGCCTGCTGATCGTTGTTGTCGCATTTATCCCATGTTCATGATTAGCCTTGCTTGCCTCACGCTCTTCGTCTGTGATGCCAGATACTGATTTCTTGAATTCACTTTCATCTTTCTCTACCGTGTTGTGGTTCTCTTCCTTTTGCAGAAAACCCTGAAAAGAAGCAGAATAATATGAATTGGACATACCAAAATATGCAGTAAATAATTATAAGCAAAAAATGGCCAACCAAAAGTAAACACAGTGGTGCCATTCAAGGACATACATAAATCAGTAAACACAATAGGGTCAAAGGAGAAATAATGGTCACTGGAAGATAAGTGATTCCATGAAGGCTATGATACATTGATACATACAACCATGTACTCTTATCACATGATTATGCACAGTTTAGTAAAGATGGTCAAATTCTTGCAAAAACCTGCATAGACTTATGGACTAACCTTTGTATCCATTGCTGGTTGAGAGGCAAGATCTTCTGACTTTCGTTGTGCGTTAGGGTTGGCACCAGGCAGTGATTGCTCAACCACATCATGATGATCAATGGACACAGCTGATTCTATTGTTGTTGCACTTGTATTCGAGGTATAAGCATCCATTTGAGTTGCAGATGTTGCAAATCTACTTTGGCCATCTGCAATCTGAACAACTTCTGTCTTGATACTTGCTGTTTCAGGTACTATCTCATGCTCCTGTATAAGGATCCGATCTGTCTGAAGAACGTCATTATTTTCTGAGCAAACAATAGCTTCATCAACAGCAGTATTAGTTATGCCACCACAATCATCAGGTGATGTCACATGCTCATGTAGAAGTGCACCATTTGTTTGAGAAACAACACTAGGTTCTGGGGAAAGAGTGACTTCAGCAGTGATGCTACTGGTTGTTTCCTCATGCTCATCCCCTGCATTGTTGAGCTCAATTTCCTTATGCAAATCAGAAACATGAGCAAGAGATGGGGCTTGCATTTCAGAACTATTAGTCTGAGACTCCCTTGGTTTCCCACGCAAGGCTTCATCTTCTTTCTCAAGGTTTGGCTCCAAGCATGTTGCATCTTCTACATTCCCATTTTGGAGTACACTGTTCAGAATAGCAGATTCCAAGATATCAGATGAAGTCAGAAACTGTTGAGTGCTGATGAAATTCGTTTGCAATGAAAATGCTTCATCCTTGTCAGACGTTTCCAACACAGAATCTTTGTTGCCATGATACCCATCAGACATATCTAATATCTCTATGGTGTCTTGGCCCAATTCGTGTCTATTTGATAATTCTGAAGAATCAGGGCAATCCTCAAAACTCAACGTCTTAGCATTCAAGTCACCAGGGCCAAGAACTCTGTTCTCTTGGATGATATCTCTCATAATTTCACGGACTATATAATATGATCCTCCAACTTCCTTGTGTGTAAGATTGACTGAAGGAAATTTCCCATTGTTTGAAACCCGATACCTGAAATGAGACAACAGCGCGACAATTGGATTACTAAAAGGAAAAGAAATACTCGACATGCACAAAGCACATATGACGAAACACGGAAAACTGATTTATTCATATCTTTAACTCCTATATAAAACCTTCGTGCAAAACGAGGCTCAAGAGGAAGACACACTTTCGGGCCATCGCATTCCAATCAAATAAACCAAAATGCAAAAATAAGAACATCGGATAAAATTGTAGTCTAGATCACGCTGCAAAAAAACATCATCAAAATCATAGAACATATACATCATGGTTCTAAGAAACAATGTGCTAGAGAAGTAGGCTTGCAATGCAAACTTTCTGTAAGGGGTTGCAAAACAAACTACCAACAGTCACAAAGCGTGTGAACTAAATCCTAGTAACAAACAGAGGGCACCAAGAAAGAAATAGAATAAACGCGTGAACTAAATCCTACTGGCAACTTCGTTTTAGCACCAACAATCAGAAGAACGAGCATGTTAATTAGACAGTACAGACCTACACACACAAAATTAATAAGTAACTGAGGCGACAGGGAAAGAGATGCGGGCAGTACGTGTCGACGAAGGACTCGACCATCTCCCTCCGCTCCTCCTTAGTCTTCCTCACCCGTGGCTTCTTCTCCTGCGCCTGCACGCTGCACCGCACCGTGCCGAGCCCCTGGGACCTACCAGAGGAAGCAGAAGACGACGACGAAGGGTAGGGCACCTCGCCGCTGCATCTCCCCAAGACGGACGCCTGGGCGCCGACGACCCAAGTCACGCTCCCGGTGGCCTGCATCCTCCTCGCAGGGAGCAAGAATCACCACCGCCCGAGGCGCACACACCGCCCGCACCTGCGGCGAAACAAGGCACATGAGAACCGGAGGAGCCACCACCAGAGAAAGGGGCGAAGAGGAAGAAACGAGACACCACCGCCCACCCAGAGAAGCGAGAAAGTGGGGGCGCGGCGGAACGGAAGGAGGCCAGAAGAAAGGAGGGAGGCGGAAATGGCGGGGTGTCAAGGGTTTGTAAGGGAAGGAAGGACGGGGAGGAGGAGGCGCCGGCGGAGGGGGGGGGGGGGGGGGGGGGGGGGGGGGGGGGGGGGGGGGGATGAGGGCGCGTAACCCGACAAGATTGGGGTTGGGGACGGGACAGTCGCGGTCCAGGATCTCGGCTCCTCGATCCTTTTGTCCTAGGTTTTCTCCGGCGTTTCCAAAAACATCTCTAATGAACCACGACCGAGTAATCTTGTATGATTATGTATAGAAAGGCCTGACTCGTACCGGCATGAAACTTATAAAGCAACTAAGAGTCTGGCTCGTTGAAAACGTTTGAATCGGTCATTTCCGGTGAGTCAGGCTGAGTCGAGCGCAAAAATAGGTCACGGCGTAGGCTGCGGTGCAATGGAGAATCGGGGCGGAGATGGCGTGAAATATAGCCTCACCCCATTCACCCCCCCCCCCCCCCCCAATTTACTCGCTCACCCCTAGCTCTAGGACAAGCTCTTCCTCTCTTGTTAGCACCGACGACGGCGGCGACTTAGATCTGCGGAAGCAGCGGCGGCAGCACCAGCTGCTTCTCCCCTTCTTCTTCGACTTCGTTTGGTCATTCTCGACTCAGCCATGGCCCCCCGAAGCTGGTAAGTAGCATACAACCCCCCCCTCCCCCGGCCTCCTCTGTTAAATCGTCTGTTAGGACAGTGTAGGATCGATTGCGTCATTGATGGCCGCACTGTGGATGTCGCCTAGATTGTGGACGAACGAATGAAGCCGGTAGTTCAGGTAGCATCCTTCATAGTTGTGATTCAGACATGGATCGTGTTGGTCCATAAGAGAATTGTTTACCGGAATAACCCTGTCATTCGGTATGCCGGTATGGTCCACTGTTAATTCGGAATCAGGAGAGGATAGCGAATGTAAACTACATCTACAACTGCAACGACATAGAAGCTCTGTGGATGCTTCGAATGAAAAGAGCACCTTTCACCAGGCTTGTGCAGACGTACGGGGGCAGTAGGAGAAGGAGAAGGAAGAGAAGAAGAAGAAGAAGGAGGAGGAGAAGGAGGATGGACTTCCACCTAGTTAGCATCAATGAACTTCCTCTTAATTTGTACTGCCATTTGTTAGTAGCTAGGATAAACTGTCATTTATTTCCTAGCTAGGACTAAGACGATGTTCAACCCGTGTGTGGTAAGATCACCACTAGTGAGAAGTGATGATCACATCTTATGCCGCTTGCAACCAAACAACATGTAGTTTGTCCAACAATTGCGTCGCAGGCAACCAAACACCGTGGTAAAAATTGCTTTCCTAATGTAGGTAGCATAAATTCACGCAACCAAACTACATGCAGATGTTCGTTTTGAATGCATTAGCTCAAACAGGCCCAACTAAGACAAGGATGCAAAATGCCAAAAAAACTAAGATGTCAACCAAACGCGTCATAGAAGATCCCGCAGAAGCTCGCCGGCTCATATAATTCCAGTCATTTTGCAGGATCCCGCTGTTTTTTGACCCGAGCAGATCCACCCAGCGAAGCCCGGCCCATATTTTTTTACAGGCGGTCCACATAGCCATTCTTCCGGCGCAATATCCACAAGGTCGGCTGGGGTTTACCGTGTGCAAACCCTATCCCCTCTACCGCAATCCCCCCGTGCCGCCGCTAGCCATCCCCAACTTCGGCAGCAAATCCCACCTTTTCTCCTCCTTTTTTCTTCTCCTCCATGGCCAGTGATGCTCGCGGGCATGGCGGTCATGGCGGGTCGCTGTCGCACAACATGACACATACGCCGCCAGCTCCAGCCGGCCCGCCGTTGAGCCATGGAGCTCGAAGCAAGCCCTTGGGCCGGCTTCCACGAGCTCGACACCTACCTTTTTCCGCACATCCAGCGGTACCGCGTGACGGAGTCGATTCCGACGAATCTCGGGTAGAGGGTCCCAAGCTGGTAGCCTGAGTACATTGGTAACAAGAGACGTGAGGACTCTCTCGAAGAGATAATGCCCTGCGTCCTACTTTTGATTGTATTGATTGTGTATAGAGTACAAAGTACACGTGCTTCTTCCATGAGATTGTCTATTGCTTGATTGCTATCTTAGCTTCTACATGCCATATCCCCCATTCATATATGTATCAGGGGTCCACAGCTATAACTATGTTGACTACGTATTTGGTCAATAGTGTTGTAGTGGACGTCCAAGTCCCTAGAGTATGTGCCACCGTCTTGGGGTCCTCAACCCGGCCCACATGACCGGGAGACGTGTCGTGACTACCCCTGGTCCAGGACATGATTAGTAGCCCCTGAACCGGTCCTTGATGCTTGCTTCAAACCATAAATGACACTTTTAAGCTTGATTACCTTTCCGACATCCTTAGGATTGACAAAACCTTTAGGTAATACCTGATACGTCTTCGACATATCTATAATCTTTAATTGTTTCATGCTATTATATTACCAATCATGAATACTTTATATGCAATTATATGCTATTTTATATCATTTTGGGGACTAACATATTAACTCAGTCCCAGTGTCAGTTTCTGTTTTTGCCTGTTTTTGGACTTCTTAGAAAATCAGTACCAAACGGATTCCAAATTGGATACAAATTTATGGGAGTTATTTTTGGACCAGAAGAGACCCAAGAAGCTTCAGGAGGAGGCCAGAAGACCCACGAGGTGTACAGAAGCCACTGAGGCATGACCTAGGGGGTAGAGCGCGCCCCCATGGCTTGTGGGCCCCTTGTGGCACCTCCTGACCTAATTCCACTTCTATATATTCTCAATTAACACAAAACCAACAGAGAGCCACCCGAAACAATTTTTCGCCGCCGCAAGTCTCTGTTCTGCTACGGTCCCATCTGGAGGCCTTTTCCGGTACCCTACCGAAGGGGGAATCCATCACGAAGGCCATCTTCATCAACCTTGCTGCTCCATGATGATTGACGTGGCTTGAGACTGCGTCGGTATTTCCCCAAAGAGAAAGGGATGATGCAGCACAACTACGGTAAGTATTTCCCTCAGTTATGAAACCAAGGTTATTGAACCAGTAGGAGAACCACGCAACACTATGTAAATGGTACCTGCACACAAAGAACAAATACTTGCAACCCGACGCGTAAGAGAGGTTGTCAATCTCTCCATGGTAAAAAGATAGATTAGATTGTAATAGATTGGATAGATAGATCGCACAAGAACACAAAATAAAAGAGGCAAATAAAAAGTGCAGCAAGGTATTTTTGGGTTTTTGAAATAATAGATCTGAAAACAAAAAGCGGCAAAAGATAGATCGGAAAGCAATATGTTGGAAAAGTAGACCCGAGGACCGTAGGTTTCACTAGTGGCTTCTCTCATGAGTATAGCACACGGTGGGTGAACAAATTACTGTTGGGCAATTGATAGAAGATCAAATAATCATGACGATATCCAAGGCAATGATCATTATATAGGCATCACGTCCAAGATTAGTAGACCGAAACGATTATGCATGTACTACTATTACTCCACACATCGACCGCTATCCAACATGCATCTAGTGTATTAAGTTCATGGAAAAATGGAGTAATGCAAGAAAAACGGTGACATGATGTAGACAAGATCTATTCATGTAGGAATAGACCCCATCTTGTTATCCTTAATAGCAACGATACATGCGTGCCTCGCTGCCCCTTCTGTCACTGGGAGAGGACACCGCAAGATCGAACCCATCACAAAGCACCTCTTCCCATGGTAAGAAAAATCGATCCAGTTGGCCTAACTAAACCAAAGATTAGAAGAAGAAATACAATGCTATAAGTAATCATGCGTATAAGAGATCAAAGAAGACTCAAATAATATTCATGGATAGAAACTAATCATGAACTCAAAATTCATCGGATCCCAACAAACACACTGCAAAAAGTCATTACATCAAATAAATCTCCAAGAGACCATTGTATTGAGAATCAAAAGAGAGAGAGAAAGCCATCTAGCTACTGCCTAAGGACCCGTAGGTCTATGGTGGACTACTCACGCATCATCGGAGAGGCACCAATGAGGATGATGAACCACTCCGTGACGGTGTTAGATTGGATCTCGCGGATCTGGAACTTGCGGCGGCTGGAAGTATTTTTCGTCGACTCCTCTAGGGTTTCTGGAATATTTGGGTATTTATAGAGCTTAGAGGCGGTGGAGAGGGGTCCCGAGGCCACCACAACCCACCAGGGCGCGTCGGGGTCCTCTAGCGCGCCCTGGTGTCTTGTGGGCCCCATGGGCCTCCTCCCAGGTACTTCTTTCGCTCCCTGGATGTCTTCTGGTCCAAAAGAAATCTCCAAAAAGATTCATCGTGATTGGACTCTGTTTGGTACTGATATTTTGCGAAGTAAAAAACAAGCAAAAAACAGCAACTAGCACTTGGCACCATGTCAATAGGTTAGTCCCAAAAAATGGTATAAAGTTGCTATAAAATGATTGTAAAACATCCAAGAATGATAATATAACAGCATGGAACAATCAAAAATTATAGATACGTTGGAGACGTATCAGCATCCCCAAGCTTAATTCCTACTCGTCCTCGAGTAGGTAAATGGTAAAAACAGATTTTTTTTGATGTGGAATGCTGCCTAACATGTTCATCACATATTCTTTTCTTTGGTAGCATGGACATCTGGACTTTTAGATGGTTCAAAGCAATAGTCTAGTTTTGACATAAAGACTTTAATACTCAAGCATGCCAACAAGCAACCATGTCTTTCAAAATATCAACACTAAAGAAAGTTATCCCTAGCCCATCATGCTCAATCATTGATCCATTCATGAAACACACTCAAATATTAACTACACCCAATGCACAAGTATGATCATAGTGCCCCCTAGTTGGTGCTTTATAAGATAAGATGGAGACTCAAATTAAAAATAAAAATTGCATAAAGTAAATAGATAGGCCCGTCATAGAGGGAAGTAGGGATTTGTAGAGGTTCCAGAGCTCAAAGCTTAAATTGAGGAAGAAAAATATTTTGGGTGGCATGCCTTTCCTGTCAACGAAAACGATCGAGTAGTTCTCAATACTTTCCATGCTAGATACATCATAGGCGGTTCCCAAACATAAAATAAAGTTTATTCCTTTTTGCACCATTCTTTCACGATCCATGGCTAGCCGTATCCACGGTTGCCTTCCATACCAACACTTTCCAAGGAATTTATTATGTGACAACATAAAGTAAATTTCTTTTCATTTCGGGACTGGGCATCCCTATTACCGCCATACTCCCGTGCAATGACAAGTGAATAAACACTCATCTTGAGAATAAGACATCTAGCATGGAAAAATATTGGACACCCCTACCGTTTCATGAGAGGTACGAGCACACAAAAAGGAAATTCATTTTGAAAATTAGAGATGGCACATACAAATTTGCTTAGAACGGCATGGAAATACCGCATATAGGTAGGTATGGTGGACTCATAAGGCAAAACTGGGTTTAAGGATTTTGGATGCACAAGTAGTATTTCTACTTAGTACAAGTGGAGGTTAGCAAATAGATTGAGAAGCAACCAACCAAGAAACAAAAATTCACATAAACGGGCATTAAGCACTAACACCAAATAATGCACCATAAGTAGGATGTAATTTCATTGCATAACTATTGACTTTCGTGCTTGCATAGGGAATCACAAACCTTAACACCAATATTCTTACTAAAGCATAATTACTCACCAACATGACTCACATATCACTATCATCATGTCTCAAAACTATTACAAGGAATCAAGTTTAATTTGTCCAATGATCTTCATGAAAGTTCTTATTATATCCCTCTTGAATATCTATCACTTTGGGACTAGTTTCATATATTGCCATTGCTTTTGACAAGCTCAAATAAATTTAAGTGAGGAACATGAGCATAAAATTTTCATCTCTCAAAATAGTATAAGTGAAGCATGAGAGAATTTCCTCAAAGTTTACTAACTCTCAAATTTATCAAAGTGAAGCATGCGAGTATTTCTTCAAAAATTTAAAGCACACGGTGCTCAAAAAGATATAAGTGAAGCAATAGAGCAATTCCATAGCTCAATTTTTTTAAGTGAAGCATATAGAGCAATTCTAACAAATCATAGCATAATTTTGGCTCTCTCAAATAGGTGTGTCCAGCAAGGATACTTGTGACAAACTAAAAAGCAAAGCAAAGACTCAAATGATACAAGACGCTCCAAGCAAAACTCATTATATGCGACGAATAAAAATATAGCTCCAAGTAAAATACCGATGGTCGTTAGAAGAAAGAGGGGATGCCACTCGGGGCATCCCCAAGCTTAGTTTCTTGTTTCTCCTTGGATATTATCTTGGGGGTGCTGTAGCATCCCCAAAATTAGGCTCTTTTCACTCCTTATTCTTCATCCATCGTGATCCCACCCAAAACTTGAAAACTTCAATCACACAAAACTCAACAAAACCTTCGTGAGATCGGTTAGTACAATAAAGCAAATCACCACTTTAAGTACTATTGCAAACCCATTCATATTTTATCATTGCATTATATCTAATGTATTCTAACTTTAACATGGCTTATACCCTTCAATACAAACCATAGATTCATCAAAACAAGCACACAATGCAACGAAAACAGAATCTGTCAAAAACAGAAAAGTCTGTAGTAATCTGTACTCTAACCATACTTCTGTAACTCTAAAAATTCTGAAAAATTAGTAAAACGTAAATAATTTGTATAGAAATACTGTGTAAAAATTGCAACTCATTATCACGCTCCAGTAAAAAAATAAAAATTCCTGCACTGGAGTCAATGTTTCTGTTTCAGATTCAGCATTGTTTCTACTCATCTTGTGAGCCATCCCAAAGGCTTTGCTTGGCATAAACACTAATTAAAACATAAAAAACACAATCATATCAGTAGCATAATTGTGTCAACACTCAAGAATAGAAAGAAAAAGGTGAAAATAAATTTATTCATTGGGTTGCCTCCCAACAAGCGCTATCGTTTTATGCCCCTAGCTAGGCATGATGATTTCAATGATTCTCACATAAAAAGTAGTAATTGCAAGAGAGCGTCATGAATCTCATGACAAACACATTTAATTCTAACCCACTTCCTATGCATAGGGATTTTGTGAGCAAACAATTTATGGGAAAAGGAATCAACTAGCATAGGAAGGCAAAACAAGCATAACTTCAAAACTGTGAACACATAGAGAGGAAACTTGATATTATTGCAATTCCTACAAGCATATGTTCCTCCCTCATAATAAATTTCAGTAGCATCATGAAGGAATTCAACAATGTAACTTTCACATAAATCATTCTTTTCATGATGCACAAGCATAGAATTTTCATTACTCTCCACATAAGCAAATTCCTTATCATCCATGGTAGTGGGAGCAAACTTAACAAAATAACTATCATGAGACACTTGATTGACATAACCACATTGCAAATTAAAACCATGATGATAGGTTTCATGGTTATCATTACTTATTATAGCATACGTGTCATTACCATCATCATAAATAGGAGGCATGCAATCATCATAATAAATTTGCTCATCAAAACTTGGGGAACTAAAAATATCATCTTCATCAATCATAGCATCCCCAAGCTTGTGCCTTTGCATATCATTAGCATCATGGATATTTAGAGAATTCATACTAGCAACATTTCAATCATGCTCTTCAATCAAGGAGCTATCATGAATCACCTTATAAATTTCTTCTTTCAACACTTCATCAAAATTTTCAGATTCACGGTTTTCAAACAAAACTTCATAGAGATAATCAAGTGCACTCAACTCACTAGCAATTGGTTCATCATAATTTTGCCTTTTGAAAAGATTAGCAAGTGGATGAGGATCCATATCAATAGATTTTTAGCAAGCGAAGATGCAAGCAAATAGAAGGCACATGGCAACACAAGCAAACAAAAAGAGATCCAGCGAGAAAAAGGCGAACGAGAAAGAAGGCGAATAAAACGACAAATTTTGTGAAGTGGGGGAGAGAAAAACAAGAGGCAAATGGCAAATAATGTAATTGCAAGGAGATGAGATTTGTGATTAGGAACCTGATAGATGCTGATGATGTCTCCCCGACAACGGCGCCAGAAATTGGAAAGTTGACGGGAGACTACTTTCGTACCTCCTCCCCGACAACGGCGCCAGAAATTCCTTTGACGTGGCTTGAGACTGTCGGTATTTCCCCAAAGAGGAAGGGATGATGCAACACATCTACGGTAAGTATTTCCCTCAGTTATGAAACCAAGGTTATCGAACCAGTAGGAGAACCACGCAACACTATGTAAACGGTACCTGCACACAAAGAACAAATACTTGCAACCCGACGCGTAAGAGAGGTTGTCAATCTCTCCACGGTAAAAAAGATAGATTAGATTGTAATAGATTGGATAGATAGATCGCACAAGAACACAAAATAAAAGAGGCAAATAAAAAGTGCAGCAATGTATTTTTGGGTTTCTGGAATAATAGATCCGAAAACAAAAAGCGGAAAAAGATAGATCGAAAAGCAATATGTTGGAAAAGTAGACCCGGGGGCCGTAGGTTTCAGTAGTGGCTTCTCTCATGAGTATAGCACACAGTGAGTGAACAAATTACTGTTGGGCAAATGATAGAAGATCAAATAATCATGACGATATCCAAGGCGATGATCATTATATAGGCATCACGTCCAAGATTAGTAGACCAAAACCATTCTGTATCTACTACTATTACTCCACACATCGACCGCTATCCAGCATGCATCTAGCGTATTAAGTTCATGGAAAAACGGAGTAAGGCAATAAGAACAGTGACATGATGTAGACAAGATATATTCATGTAGGAATAGACCCCATCTTGTTATCCTTAATAGCAACGATACATGCGTGCCTCGCTGCCCCTTCTGTCACTGGGAGAGGACACTGCAAGATCGAACCCATCACAAAGCACCTCTTCCCATGGCAAGAAAAATCGATCTAGTTGGCCTAACTAAACCAAAGATTCAAATAAGAAATACGAGGCTATAAGTAATCATGCATATAAGAGATCAAAGAAGACTAAAATAATATTCATGGATAGAAACTAATCATGAACTCAAAATTCATCGGATCCCAACAAACACACCGCAAAAAGTCATTACATCAAATAGATCTCCAAGAGACCATTGTATTGAGAATCAAAAGAGAGAGATAAAGCCATCTAGCTACTGCCTACAGACCCGTAGGTCTATGGTGGACTACTCACGCATCATCGGAGAGGCACCAATGAGGATGATGAACCCCTCCGTGATGGTGTTAGATTGGATCTCGCGGTTCTGGAACTTGAGGCGGTAGTAAGTATTTTTCGTTGACTCCTCTAGGGTTTCTGGAATATTTGGGTATTTATAGAGCTCAGAGGCGGTGGAGAGGGGTCACAAGGCCACCACAGCCCACCAAGGCGCGCCGAGGGCCTCTGGCACGCCCTGGTGTCTTGTGGGCCCCATGGGCCTCCTCCTAGGTACTTCTTTCGCTCCCTGGATGTCTTCTGGTCCAAAGAAAATCTCCAAAAAGTTTCATCGCGATTGGATTCCGTTTGGTACTGATATTCTGTGAAGTAAAAAACAAGCAAAAAACAGCAACTGGCACTTGGCACTATGTCAATAGGTTAGTCCCAAAAAATGATATAAAGTTGCTATAAAATGATTGTGAAACATCCAAGAATGATAATATAACAGCATGGAACAATAAAAAATTATAGATACGTTGGAGACATATCACCCCCTAGTTGGTGCTTTGTAAGAGAAGATGGAGACTCAAAGTAAAAATAAAAATTGCATAAAGTAAATAGATAGGCCCTTTGCAGAGGGAAGTAGAGATTTGTAGAGGTGCTAGAGCTCAAAGCTTAAATTGAGAGAGAAAAATATTTTGGGTGGCATGCCTTTCTTGTCAACGAAAACAACCGAGAATTCCTAATATTTTCCATGCTAGATATATCATAGGCAGTTCTCAAACAGAAAATAAAGTTTATTTCTTTTTCCACCATGCTTTCATAATCCATGACTAGCTGTATCCACGTATTTCCATACCAACACTTTCCAAGGAATTTATTATTTCACAACATAAAGTAAATTTCTTTTTCATTTCGGGACTGGGCATCCCTATTACTGCCGTACTCTCGTGCAATGACAAGTGAATAAACACTCATCTTGAGAATAACCCATCTTGCATGGAAAAATATTGGCCACCCCTGTCGCTTCATGAGCGGTACGAGCACACAAAAAGGAAATTCATTTTGAAAATTAGAGATGGCAGATACAAATTTGCTTGGAACGGCATGGAAATACCGCATATAGGTAGGTATGGTGGACTCATATGGCAAAACTGGGTTTAAGGATTTTGGATGCACAAGTAGTATTTCTACTTACTACAAGTGGAGGCTAGCAAATAGATTGAGAAGCAACCAACCAAGAAACAAAAATTCTCATAAACGGGCATTAAGCATAACTAACACCGAATAATACACCATAAGTAGGATGTAATTTCATTGCATAACTATTGACTTTCGTGCTTGCACATGGAATCACAAACCTTAACACCAATATTCTTACTAAAGCATAATTACTCACCAACATGACTCACATATTACTATCATCATATCTCAAAACTATTACAAGGAATCAAGTTTATTTTGTCCAATGATCTTCATGAAAGTTTTTATTATATCCCTCTTGAATATCCAACACTTTGGGAATGGTTTCATATGTTGCAATTGCTTTTGACAAGCTCAAACAAATTTAAGTGAAGAACATGAGCATAAAAAAATTCATCTCTCAAAATAATATAAGTGAAGCATGAGAGAATTTCTTCAAAAAAAAATTACTAACTCTCAAATAAATCTAAGTGAAGCACGAGAGTATTTCTTCAAAAATTAAAGCACACCATGCTCAAAAAGATATAAGTGAAGCATTAGAGCAATTCCATAGCTCAATTTTTTTAAGTGAAGCACATAGAGCAATTCTAACAAATCATAGCATAATTTGGCTCTCTCAAATAGGTGTGTCCAGCAAGTATACTTCTGACAAACTAAAAAGCAAAACAAGCAATGACTCATATAATACAAGACGCTCCAAGCAAAACTCATGATATGTGACGAATAAAAATATAGCTCCAAGTAAAATTACCGATGGTTGTTAGAAGAAAGAGGGGATGCCTTCCGGGGCATCCCCAAGCTTAGTTGCTTGTTTCTCCTTGAATATTACCTTGGGGTGACATGGGCATCCCCAAGCTTAGGCTCTTTTCACTCCTTATTCCTTCATCCATCGTGAGCTCACCCAAAACTTGAAAACTTCAATCACACAAAACTCAACAAAACCTTCGTGAGATCCGTTAGTATAATAAAGCAAATCACCACTCTAAGTACTGTTGCAAACCCATTAATATTTTATTATTGCATTATATCTACTGTATTATAACTTTACCATGGCTTATACCCCCCCGATATAACCCATAGAGTCATCAAAATAAGCACACAATGCAACGAAAACAGAATTTATCAAAAACAGAACAGTCTGTAGTAATCTGTACTCTAACCATACTCCTGTAACTCCAAAAATTCTGAAAAACTACGAAAAATTAAGAAATTTGTATATCAATCTTGTGTAAAAAAAATCAGAATTTTTCGTCACTTCTGTGATTTTTGAAAATTCTGCTACTGGATGCAAAAGTTTCTGTTTTCCAACAAGATCAAATCAACTATCACCCAACATGATCCCAAAGGCTTTACTTGGCACAAACACTAATTAAAACATAAAAACACAATCATAACAGTAGTATAATTGTGTAAACACTCAAGAACAGAAAGAAAAAGGCAAAAATAAATTTTATTCATTGGGTTGCCTCCCAACAAGCGCTCTCGTTTTACGCCCCTAGCTAGGCATAATGCATAGATTCAAGTGATGCCATCTTTAGTTTTTAACTCCTTCTTAATTTCCGCGGAGGTGTTCTTGGTAGGGGGTTTCTCAAATATAACTTGAAACACATTATCCATAGAAATCTTGGCATTATCTAGTTACCCATCTACACAACCCCTTTGATTTCCGGCTACAATCCAAGAGTATTGATGATTAACATCATTGAAAACTTGTTGAATCACATCTAAAACGGGAATTTGATTTTTAAGATTCTCATCAAAGATTTGGTTATTACCAAGAAAATGCCTCAAAGCGTAATTACTATTATACAGGATCTCATCTATCACCGTTTTTTCGCGGTTCATACCATAAAAATCAAAGATCTCCCTAGCTTCCCGTACTATATGATCAAATTGATTCATCAAGATAAGGGTGGCTATCTTTTTAGCTCTAGGATCTTTTATAACAGGTAATTCATAGAACAATCTTTGCAAGGTAGGATGAGTACGGATAAATATAGTCTCAAGTTTCAGAACTAGTGTTGAAATAGCTTCCACATAAGTTTTAGTTCTTTTAAGTATAGGAGCATCATCACAAGTTAAAGTTCTAACACAATTAAAGAATTCTTGGATGGTTTCTTTTCCTATAATGTTCCCTTGTCCTAGAAAAAAAGTTTTAGAATCCATATTACCGGAACGTCCAATTTTAGGAGTTTTGCCATCATCTGTTTCTGCCATACCAAAATCACTGATGGTGATAGGGGCAACCAAGCAAACAAAAAGAGATCCGACGAAAAAAGGCGAACGAAAAAGAAGGCCAATAAAATGGCAAATTTTTGTGAAGTGGGGAGATGAAAATGAGAGGTAAATAGCAAATAATGTAAATTTCAAGGAGATGAGATTTGTGATTAGGAACCTAATAGATGTTGATGATGTCTCCCCGGCAACGGCGCCAAAAATTCCTTTGACGTGTTTGAACTGCGTTGGTATTTCCCCAAGGAGGAAGGGATGATGCAGCACAACGACGACAAGTATTTCCCTCAGTTATGAAACCAAGGTTATCAATCCAGTAGGAGAACCAAGCAACACTATGTAAACTATACCTGCACACAAAGAACAAAACCTCGCAACCCAACGCGTAAGAGGGGTTGTCAATCCCTCCTAGGTAAAAATATAGATTGGTTTGTATGAGATTGGATAAATAGATCTTGCAAAAACACAAAATAAAATAAAGAAAGAAAAAGTGCAGCAAGGTATTTTGGGTTTTTTAGAATAATAGATATGAAAGCAAAACGATAAAAGATAGATCGGAAAGCAATATGATAAAAGATAGACCCGGGAGCTGTACATTTCACTTGTGGCTTTTCTCGAGAAAATAGCATACGGTGGGTAAACAAATTACTGTTGGCCAATTGATAGAAGAACAAATAATGATGACGATATCCAAGGCAATGATCAATACATAGGCATCACATCCAAGATTACTAGACCGAAGCGACTTTGCATCTACTACTATTACTCCACACATCGACCGCTATCCAGCATGCATCTAGTGTATTAAGTTCATGGAGAAACGGAGTAATGCAATAGGAACGATGCCATGATGTAGACAAGATCTATTCATGTAGGAATAGACCCCATCTTTTTATCCTTAATAACAACGATACATACGTGCCTCGCTACCCCTTCTGTCACTGGAAGAGGACACCGTAAGATCGAACCCATCACAAAGCACCTCTTTCCGTTGCAAGAAAAATCAATCTAGTTGGCCTAACTAAACCAAAGATTCGAAGAGGAAATATGAGGCTATAAATAATCATGCATATAAGCGATCAAAGAAGACTCAAATAATATTCATGGATATAGATCTGATCATAAACTCGAACTTCATCGGATCCCAACAAACACACCCCAAAAAGTCGTTACATCAAATAGATCTCCAAGAGACCATTGTATTGAGAATCAAAAAAGACAGAAGAAGATATCTAGATACTGCCTACGGACCCGTAGGTTTATGGTGAACTACTCACGCATCATCGGAGGAGCACCAATGAGGATGATGAACCCCTCCGCGATCGTGTTCCCCTCCGGCGGAGTGCCGGAATAGGGCTCTAGATTGGATCTCGTGGTTCTGGAACTTGCGGCGGCTGGAATTGTGTTTCGTCGACTCCCGTAGGGTTTCTAGAATATTTGAGTATTTATAGAGCTGAGAGGCAGTGGAGGAGACCCCCGTGGGCCCCACAACCCATCAGGGCGCGCCAGGGGCCTCTGGAGCGCCCTGGTGTCGTGTGGGCCCCACGGGCCTCCCCCCAGGTGCTTCCTTGGTTCCCAAGTTGTCTTTTGGTCCGAAAAAATCTCCAAAAAGTTTCGTGGCATTTGGACTTCGTTTGGTATTGATATTCTACGAAGTAAACAAAAGCAAAGAATAGCAACTGGCACTGGGCACTATGTCAATAGGTTAGTCCCAAAAAATGATATAAAGTTGCTATAAAATGATTGTAAAACATCCAAGAATGATAATATAACAGCATGGAACAATAAAAAATTATAGATACGTTGGAGACGTATCAGAACCACGGGGAAAATCTTCATGTCTCCAATTGCGTTTGATCCTCCTATCCCTCCTCTACTTATATGTCCATGTCTTTACTTTCCGCTGCTATACTCTTAGACTTGCATGTGTAGGGCGTACTTGATGATGACCCACAAGTATAGGGGATCAATCGTAGTCCTTTCGATAAGTAAGAGTGTCGAACCCAACGAGGAGCAGAAGGAAATGACAAGCGGTTTTCAGCAAGGAAATCTCTGCAAGCACATAAATGGTAGGTAACAGATAGTTTGATAGCAAGGTAATTTGTAACGACCAAGTAACGGTAACAGTAAATAAGGTGCAGCAAGGTAGCCCAATCCTTTCGAGGCAAAGGACAGGCCAGAACAATCTCTAGTAATAGGCAAAGTGTTCTTGAGGGTGCACGGGAATTTCATCTAGTCACTTTTATCATGTTGGTTTGATTCGTGTTCGCTACTTTGATAATTTGATATGTGGGTGGACCGGTGCTTGGGTGTTGTTCTTACTTGAACAACCTCCCACTTATGATTAACCCCCTCGCAAGCATCTGCAACTATGAGAAAAGTATTAAGATAAAATCTACCCATAGCATTAAACGTTTGGATCCAAATCAGCCCCTTACGAAGTAGCGCATAAACTAGGGTTTAAGCTTCTGTCACTCTAGCAACCCATCATCTAATAACTACTCCACAATGCATCCCCTTAGGCCCATGAATGGTGAAGTGTCATGTAGTCGACGTTCACATGACACCACTAAGGGAATCACAACATACATATTATCAAAATATCAAACACATATCAAATTCACATGATTACTTCCAACATGACTTCTCCCATGACCTCAAGAACAAAGGTAACTACTCACAAATAATAATCATGCTCAAGATCAGAGAGGTATTGAATAGCATAATGGATCTGAACATATAATCTTCCACCAAATAAACCATATAGTAATCAACTACGCAAGGTAATCAACACTACTAGTCACCCACAGGTACCAATCTGAGGTTCTGGTACAAAGATTGAACACAAGAGATGAACTAGGGTTTGAGAGGAGATGGTGTTGTTGAAGATGTTGATGAAGATTGGCCTCCCAAAGATGAGAGGGGTGTTGGTGACGACGATAGCTTCGATTTCCCCCTCCGGGAGGGAAGTTCCCCCAGCGGAATCGCTCCGCCGGAGGGCAAAATGCTCCTGCCCAAGTTCCGCCTCGAGGCGGCGGCGCTTCGTTCCGAAAGTCCTCCTCTGATTTTTTTTCTAGGTTAAATGTGACTATATACCAGAAGATGGGCACCGGAGGTGGGCCGAGGAGGCCAGAACCCATCAGGTGGGTTGTGCCCACCAGGTTGGCCCCCTCTGGTACTTTTCTGCTCTAGTATTTTTATTTAATACAAAAATAATCTCCATAAAATTTCAGCTTCGTTGGAGTTGTGCGGTATAGGTATCTCTGATGTGCTTTTCTTGGGTCCAGAATTCCAGCTGCCGGTATTCTCCCTCTTTGTGTAAACCTTGCATATTATGAGAGAAAAGGCATTAGAATCACTCCCCAAAGCATTATTATTCAACAAAACATAATAAATAACAGTAGGAAATCATGATGCAAAGTGGACGTATCAACTCCCCCAATCTTAGACCTCGCTTGTCCTCAAGCGAAAACCGATATTGAAAAGCATGTCCACATGATTTGAGAGAGAGGTGTCGATAAAAACAGAATACGGACATAGTAGCATCATGCTTATTATCATAACAACAACAAACTCTAACATAAAACTTATTCAATACACTTTTATCATATAGCTTCTCATGAACAAGTAACAATTCATCACAACATATGATTATGAAGCATAAACCTTATTGAAAACCAACAAACTATGTTCTCAGTCAACTTTGCAATTACAATTCATCATATTTTCAGGAAGGGTCTCATGTCGGAGCCTTTTGGCAAGTCCACATACTCAACCATCATTTAGTCTTCTATGATTGCTAACACTCATGGCATACCCATGAACAAAAAGTTTCAACCGGGAAGATAGGGGCTTATAGTTTCGCCTCCCAACGTATTCACCTCAAGGGTGATATCAACAATAATAACTCATGCCCACCCATATCCAACTAGATATATGTGCCTAGATCTTTCCTCACCACATGATGCTTGCAAAAGGAGAAAGTAAAAAGGAATAGGGAAGAATACTTTGACTCTTTGCATAAAAGAAAATACATAAAAGTAAAAGATAGTCCCTTCGAAGAGGGAAGCAGAGGTTGTCGTGCGCTTTTTGGTTTGTATGCCCAATCCCTTAATGTAAAAGAACGTCACGCTATATTGCCCCCCTATGATAGCAACCTTTATTATGCAGTCCGTCGCTTTTATTACTTTGCCATCATAAGTTCGTATAGCGCTCAATTTTCTCTTACACTAATTTATAAAAACACTTTTAGAAGCAATTTTTATTGCCTTATTGCACCGATGACAACTTACTTGAAGGATCTTTCTCGATCCATAGGTAGGTATGGTGGACTCTCAAAGAATGAGTTTGGTTTTGGGTTTTTGGATGCACAAGTAGTATCTCTACTTAGTGCGGAATTTTTTGGCTAGCAAAGATATTGGGCAAGCACCACATGTTGAAGGATCTATGACAATATAACTTCTATGTGGATATGAACAAACATAAATCATTACGTTGTCTTCCTTGTCCAATGTCAACAATTTTGACATATAATATTTAATGGGGGCTCACAATCATAAAAGATGTCCAAGATAGTGTATTTGCATGTGAATCTTCTCTTCCCTTATTAATTCTTTCATGAATTGCATCATTGACCAATGCTATGTTTGTCAATCTCCAATAAATTTTTCTACTTATACGTTTCTTTATGTGATGTCATTACTCACCATAAGATTAGCATATGATTCTTTTCTTTTATTTCTCTTTCCTTTATTTTGATTGCAACAAGAAAGTAGAGAGACAAAAACTCAAACGAAACTTTACTATATAGCTTTCGCTCGATTACATAGATAGATAGGCCAAGAAACTAACACATGAAAATAGATCATGCTAAACTTTTATTCAACTAAAGCAAAGAGAAACTAAAGATTGAACTAAAATAGGAAAAGGTGAATAAAAGTGATGGTGATACGATACTAGGGCACCTCCCCCAAGCTTGGCTCAAGCCAAGGGGAGTGCCCATACCCGTGTGCTCAAGTCTCCTTTGGTGGTGGTGATGAAGAAGGTGATGGTGATGAAGCCTTCTTCTTCAGCTTATATTTAAGCATAAATTTTTCCTCCATTAGATCATCGTTCTCCAACTCAAGCTTTAATATCTTTTTGCATAATGAAGCCTTGCTCTCTTGCAGAAAACAAGATGGGATAAATTGGACCTCAGGTTTGTATCTTTTAGGGAGGCTTGACTTCTTGAATTCCACATGCATATCTCTCGGCTGAGGTAGAGGAACATCCTCTTCCTCAGAGTTGGCGTCCGGACAAGCATCCACTATCTCCTCCAAATCGGTATCTCCTTCTTCTTCAGATGCCCAAAGGTAGGGGTAAATTTCTCTAAAGATCTTTGAGTCTGAGACATAATGATCCCCCTTTGAACCTTGAGATGACATATTTTCAGATCTGCCAGGAAAACAGCACGAAACAAGAACAGAGGATTTTTCTGCGATGCGGTCATCAAAACAGTCGGGGGTATAAATAGAGAATTTTTTTCTTGGAAAACAAGGATATGGAAAGAAAACGGAGTCGGGAAGGCATCCGAGGTGGGCACAACCCACCAGGGTGCGCCCAGGGTCCCAGGCACCCCTGGGCGCGCCCTGGTGTATCGTGCTCACCTCGATCATCTTCCGGTTTATTTCTTTATTTCCAAAATTTTAAAATATTCCAAAACTGACAAAAAATATTTTTGCGGATTTTTCGGAGTCTGTTTACTTACCGTGTCATGTACCTCCTATTTTTAAGAATCCTGGAGTGTTCCAGAAGGTTTCTTTTATATGTTCCTCCCGTGTCATGGTTTGGATAACATTGCTTTCAACATTAATAGGTGTACCTGAGATATAGTGCTTAATTCTTTGTCCATTGACCACCTTCGGGTTAGTAACTTCGGTGTTATTAATCTTGATAGCTCCAGAACGATAAACCTCTTCGATAATATAAGGTCCTTCCCATTTGGAGAGAAACTTACCTGCAAAAAATCTTAAACGAGAGTTGAACAAAAGAATATAGTCTCCTATTTTGAATTCCCACTTTTGGATTCTTTTGTCATGCCATCTTTTTACTTTTTCTTTAAATAGCTTGGCATTTTCATAGGCTTGGGTTCTCCATTCATCAAGTGAGCTAATATCAAATAGCCTCTTCTCACCGGCAAGTTTGAAATCATAGTTAAGTTCTTTAATTGCCCAAAATGCCTTATGTTCTAATTCTAGAGGCAAATGACAAGCTTTACCATATACCATTTTATATGGAGACAGACCCATAGGATTTTTATAAGCTGTTCTATAGGCCCAAAGTGCATCATCTAATTTCTTAGACCAATTCTTACGAGACCTATTGACAGTTTTTTGTAATATTAATTTTATTTCTCTATTGCTAAGTTCAACTTGACCACTAGATTGAGGATGATAGGGTGATGCAATTCTATGGTTAACATCATATTTAGCAAGCATCTTATGGAAAGCACCATGGATAAAGTGTGAGCCACCATCAGTCATTAAATATCTAGGGACTCCAAACCTCGGGAACATAACCTCTTTAAGCATTTTAATGGAGGTGTGGTGATCAACACTACTAGTTGGAATAGCTTCTACCCACTTAGTGACATAATCAACAGCAACCAAAATATGAGTGTACCCATTAGAGGAAGGAAAAGGTCCCATATAATCAAAACCCCAAACATCAAATGGTTCAACAACAAGTGAATAATTCATAGGCCTTTCTTGACGCTTACCGATATTACCAATTCTTTGACATTCATCACAAGACAAGACAAACTTACGGGCATCTTTGAAGAGAGTAGGCCAATAAAAACCGGATTGTAGTACCTTATGAGTAGTTCTATCTCCTGCATGATGTCCTCCATAAGCTTCGGAATGAAATTTCCGTAGGATTTGTTCTTCTTCATGCTCAGGTACACAACGTCTAATAATACCATCTACTCCTTCTTTATAAAGATGTGGGTCATCCCAAAAGTAATGTCTCGAGTCATAGAAGAATTTTTTCTTTTGTTGGTATGTGAAGCTAGGTGGTATATATTTAGCGACAATGTAATTAGCATAATCATCATACCAAGGGGTGTTTTGTGAAATACTTATTGCAGCTAACTGTTCGTCAGGGAAACTATCATCTATAGGTAGTGGGCATCAAGAATATTTTCTATCCTAGACAAGTTATCAGCTACGGGGTTCTCAACTCCCTTCCTATCAACAATATGCAAGTCAAATTCTTGGAGCAAGAGAACCCACCTAATAAGTCGAGGCTTAGCATCTTTCTTTTCCATAAGGTATTTTATAGCAGCATGGTCGGTGTGAACAATTACTTTTGAGTCAACAATATAGGATCTTTATCACAAGCAAACACGACCACTAAAAATTATTTTTCAATAGTAGCATAATTTCGTTGAGCACTGTCTAGAGTTTTACTAGCATAATGGATAACATTCAGTCTCTTATCTACTCTTTGTCCTAGAACAGCACCAACAGCATAATCGCTAGCATCACACATAATTTCGAAAGGCAAGTTCCAATCAGGTGGTTGAACAATAGGTGCAGAGGTTAAGGCTTTCTTGAGTGTTTCAAAGGCTTCCACACAATCATCATCAAAAACAAAAGGAATATCCTTTTGCAAAAGATTAGTAAGAGGCCTAGAAATTTTAGAGAAGTCTTTAATGAACCTCTTATAGAAACCAGCATGACCAAGGAAACTGCGAATACCTTTAATATCTTTAGGACATGGCATTTTCTCAATTGCATCAACTTTAGCTTTATCCACCTCAATACCTCGTTCAGATATTTTGTGCCCCAAGACAATGCCTTCATTAACCATAAAGTGGCACTTCTCCCAATTCAGGACAAGATTAGTTTGTTCACATCTCTGCAAAACTCGATCAAGGTTGCTTAAGCTATCATCAAAAGAAGTTCCGTAAACAGAAAAATCATCCATGAAAACCTCAACAATCTTTTCACAAAAGGCAGAGAATATAGCAGTCATACATCTTTGAAAGGTAGCAGGTGCATTGCATAAACCAAAAGGCATACATCTATAAGCATAGGTTCCAAAAGGGCAAGTGAAGGTGGTTTTCTCTTGATAGGATTGTGACACGGGTATTTGAGAGAAACCAGAATATCCATCTAGGAAGCAAAAGTGTGTGTGCTTAGATAATCTTTCTAACATTTGATCAATGAAAGGCAAAGGTAATGATCCTTCCTAGTAGCTTTATTTAATTTTCTAAAATCAATTACCATTCTATAGCATGTAACAATTCTTTGTGGAATGAGTTCATTCTTATCATTAGGAACAACAATAATACCTCCTTTCTTAGGGACACAATGAACGGGACTTACCCGTCTACTATCAGCAATAGGATAGATTATACCTGCTTCCAGAAGTTTTAATATTTCAGTTCTTACCACTTCCCTTATCTTAGGATTCAATCGCTGTTGGTGATCAATGATACGTCTCCAACGTATCTATAATTTTTGATTGTTCCATGCTATTATATTATCTGTTTTGGATGTTTTATATGCATTAATATGCTATTTTATATTATTTCTGGGACTAACCTATTAACCTAGGGCCTAGTGCCAGTTTTTGTTTTTTCCTTGTTTTTGAGTATTGCAGATAAGGAATATTAAACGGAGTCCAAACGGAATAAAATCTTCGCGATGATTTTTCTTGGACCAGAAGAAACCTGCTAGACTTGGAGATGAAGGCAGGAGACCTGCCGGGAGGCGACAAGCCACCTGGGCGCGCCCTAGGGGGGGGCGCCCCCTGGCTTGTGGCCTCCCTGCAGGTCCTCCAACCCTAATCTTCGGCCTATAAATTCCCAAATATTCCCCCAATACCAAAGAGAGCCACGAAAATACTTTTCCGCCGCCGGAACCCTTTGTTCCCGTTAGATCCCATCTTGGAGCCTTTTCCGGTAATCTGCCGGAGGGGGGTTCGATCACGGAGGGCATCTACATCAACTCCATTGCCCTTCTGATGATGCGTGAGTAGTTCACCTCAGACCTTCGGGTCCATAGCTAGTAGCTAGATGGCTTCTTCTCTCTCTATGTTCTTCAATACCATGTTCTTCATGATCTTCATGAAGATCTATCCGATGTAATACTCTTTTGCGGTGTGTTTGTCGATATCCGATGAATTGTGGGTTTATGATCGGATTATCTATGAATATTATTTGAATCTTCTCTGAATTCTTATATGCATGATTTCATATCTTTGAAAGTCTCTTCGAGTTATTGGTTTGGTTTGGCCAACTAGATTGGTAATTCTTGCAATGGGAGAAGTGCTTGGTTTTGGGTTCAATCTTGCGGTGTCCTCACCCAGTGACAAAGTAGGGGTAGCGACGCACGTATTTGTATTGTTGCCATCAAGGGTAAAAAGATGGGGTTTTCATCATATTGCTTGAGTTTATCCCTCTACATCATGTCATCTTACTTAATGCGTTACTATGTTCTTCATGAACTTAATACTCTAGATGCAGGCAGGAGTCGGTCGATGTGTGGAGTAATAGTAGTAGATGCAGAATCGTTTTGGTCTACTTGACACGGACGTGGTGCCTATATGCATAATCATTGCCTTGGATATCGTCATAACTATGCGCTTTTCTATCAATTGCTCGACAGTAATTTGTTCACCCACTGTATTATTTGCCTTCAAGAGAGAAGCCTCTAGTGAAACCTATGGCCCCCGGGTCTATTTTCCATATTATATTTTCAGATCTACAAACCAAAATACCAAAAATACTTTGCTGCAATCTTTTTACTTTTGTTTTACTTTTCGTTCTAGTAATCTTGTATATCTATCTCTATCAGATCTCATCCTTGCAAGTAACCGTGAAGGGATTGACAACCCCTTTATAGCATTGGGTGCAAGTGTTTGATTGTTTGTGTAGGTGCAAAGATTGGGGACTTGCTTGTATCTCCTACTGGATTGATACCTTGGTTCTCAACAACTGAGGGAAATACTTATCTACTTTGCTGCATCACCCTTTCCTCTTTGATAACCCCCAAGTATAGGGGATCAGTTGTAGCCTTTCTCGATAAGTAAGAGTGTCGAACCCAATGAGGAGCTAAAGGTAGAACAAATATTCCCTCAAGTTCTATCGACCACCGATACAACTCTACGCACGCTTAACGTTCGCTTTACCTAGAACAAGTATGGAACTAGAAGTACTTTGTAGGTGTAGCGGGATAGGTTTGCGAGATAATAAAGAACACGTAAATAAAATCTAGGGGCTGTTTATATGAAGAAACAACTAAGTTAGTCTTAGTAGAGAGCTTTTTGTCACAAGAAAGTTATTTGTCCCATGGCAATCGATAACTAGACCGGTAATCATTATTGCAATTTTATATGAGGGAGAGGCATAAGCTAACATACTTTTTCTACTTGGATCATATGCACTTATGATTGGAACTCTAGCAAGCATCCGCAACTACTAAAGATCATTAAGGTAAAACCCAACCATAGCATTATAAGGTATCAAGTCCTCTTTACTCCCATATGCAACAACCCACCTACTCGGGTTTATGCTTCTGTCACTCAAGCAACCCACCATAGGAAAATCATGAACACATTGCAACACCCTACCGCGAGGATCCCTCACGCTTGCGCGACATGGAGAGCACCATAGGACAGCACCAATAATAAAACATGCAACTCAAACCAATCATGATCATTAATCAACCCATAGGACAAAACGGATCTACTCAAACATCATAGGATAGCCGTACATCATTGGGAAATAATATATAGCGTTGAGCACCATGTTTAAGTAGAGATTACAGCGGGGAGAAGGGGTGTTACACCACTACATAGAGGGGGAGAGAGTTGGTGATGACGGCGGCGAAGTTGTTGGTGTAGATCGCCGTCATGATGATGGCCCCGGCGGCGTTCCGGTGCCACCGGGAGAGAGGGGGGAGAGCCCCCTCCTTCTTCTTCTTCCTTGGCCTCCCCCCTAGATGGGAGGAGGGTTTCCCCTCTGGTCCTTGGCTTCCATGGCGGCGGAGGGGCGGGAGCCCCTCCGAGATTGGATCTCTCTGTGTGTTTCCTTCTGTTTCTGCCTTCCAGATTCTGGCCTTTCACCGTTTCTTATATTACCAGAGATCCGTAACTCCGATTGGGCTGAAATTTTAACACGATTTTTATCTGGATATTAGCTTTCTTTCGGAGAAAGAAGGGTACCAACCGCCTTACGGGATGGCCACAAGCCAGCCTGGCGCGCCCTACCCCCCAGGGCGCGCCCCTATGGCTTGTGGGCCCCTCGGGCACCGCCTTCTGTTGATTCCACTTCCCAAAATTCACATATATTCCAAAAAAAATCTCTGTAAGTTTTTATCCCATTTGGACTTCGTTTGATATGGATTTTCTGCGAAACAAAAAACATGCAACAAACAGGAACTGACACTTGGGACTGGATCAATATGTTAGTCCCAGAAATAGTATAAAAAGTTGCCAAAAGTATATGAACGTTGTAGAATATTGGCATGAAACAATCAAAAATGATAGATACGACGGAGACGTATCAGCATCCCCAAGCTTAATTCCTGCTCGTCCTTGAGCAGGTAAATGATAAAAAAGATAATTTTTGATGTGGAATGCTACCTAGCATAATCTTGATCATATAATGTAATCATGGCATGAATATTAAGACACAAGTGATTCAATGCAATAGTCTATCATTTGACATTAAGACAATAATACTTCAAGCATACTAATAAAGCAATCATGTCTTCTCAAAATATCATGACTAAAAGAAAGTTATCCCTACAAAATCATATAGTCTGGCTATGCTGCATCTTCATGACACAAAGTATTTAATCATGCACAACCCCGGTTTTAGCCAAGCAATTGTTTCATACTCTAGTATTCTCAAACTTTTTCAACTTTCACGCAATACATGAGCGTGAGCCATGGATATAGCACTATAGGTGGAATAGAATATGGTGGTTGTGGAGAAGACAAAAAGAAGGAGATTGTCTCACATCAACTAGGCGTATCAACGGGCTATGGAGATGCCCATCAATAGATATTAATGCGAGTGAGTAGGGATTGCCATGCAACGGATGCACTAGAGCTATAAGTGTATGAAAGCTCAAAAGAAACTAAGTGGGTGTGCATCCAACTTGCTTGCTCACAAAGACCTAGGGCAAGTTGAGGAAGCCCATCATTGGAATATGCAAGCCAAGTTCTATAATGAAAAATTCCCACTAGTATATGAAAGTGACAACATAGGAGACTCTCTATATGAAAAACATGGTGCTACTTTGAAGCACAAGTGTGGTAAAGGATAGTAGCATTGCCCCTTCTCTCTTTTCTCTCATTTTTTTGTTTTTTTTTTGTTTTTTTGGTGGGCTTCTTTGCCCTCTTTTTTTATTTGGGCTTCTTTGGCCTCTTTTATTTTTCATAAAGTCCGGAGACTCATCCCAACTTGTGAGGGAATCATAGCTTCCATCATCCTTTCCTCACATGGGACAATGCTCTAATAATGATGATCATCACACTTTTATTTACTTACAACTCAAGAATTACAACTCGATACTAGAACAAAATATGACTCTATATGAATGCCTCCGGTGGTGTATCGGGATGTGCAATGATCTAGCGTAGCAATGACATCAAAAAACGGACAAGCCATGAAAACATCATGCTAGCTATCTTACGATCATGCAAAGCAATATGACAATGATGGTGCGTGTCATAATAAATGGAACGGTGGAAGTTGCATGGCAATATATCTCGGAATGGCTATGGAAATGCCATAATAGGTAGGTATGGTGGATGTTTTGAGGAAGGATATATGGTGGGTGTAATGCACCGGCGAAAGTTGCGCGGTACTAGAGAGGCTAGCAATGGTGGAAGGGTGAGAGTGTGTATAATCCATGGACTCAACATTAGTCATAAAGAACTCACATACTTATTGCAAAAATCTATTAGCTATCGAAACAAAGTATTAGACGCATGCCCCTAGGGGAGAGGTTGGTAGGAGTTAACCATCGCGCGCTCCCGACCTCCACACAAAGGATGACAATCAATAAATAAATCATGCTCCGACTTCTTCACATAACGGTTCACCATACGTGCATGCTACGGGAATCACAAACTTTAAGACAAATATTTCTACCAATCCACAATTACTCACTAGCATGTCTCTAGTATCACCATCTTTATATCGCAAAACTATTGCAAGTAATCAAACATATCATATTCAGTGATCTACAAGTTTTATGTAGGATTTTATGACTAACCATGTGAATGACCAACTCCTGTTAACTCTCTAAATAGATATAAGTGAAGCATGAGAGTTTAATTCTTTCTACAAAAGATATGCACACGCTCTAAAAAATATAAGTGAAGCAAAAGAGCATTCTACAAATGGCGGTTTTCTATGTGTAGAGAAACAGGCAATCCAAACTTCAAATGATATAAGTGAAGCACATGAAGCATTCTATAAAGCCATACTCAAAAGATATAAGTGAGGTGCAAATAGCCTTATATAAATCAACCAAGGAATTTCTCATACCAGCATGGTGCATTATTAAAAAAAAACACGACGCTCCAAGATTTACGCATATCATGTGACGAATAAAAATATAGCTCCAAGTAAAATTACCGATGGTTGTTAGAAGAAAGAGGGGATGCCTTCTGGGGCATCCCCAAGCTTAGTTTCTTGGGAGTCCTTGAATATTACCTTGGGGTGCCTCGGGCATCCCCAAGCTTAGTCTCTTTCCACTCCTTATTCCTTCATCCATCGTGATCTCACCCAAAACTTGAAAACTTCAATCACACAAAACTTAACAAAACCCTCGTGAGATCCGTTAGTAATAATAAAGCAAATTAAAACTTTAAGTATTGTTTCCAACCAATTCATATTTTATTTTTGCATTGTAGCTACGGTAATATAACTTCTCCATGGATTATACCACCTATAAAATCGATAGTTTTATCGAAACTAGCAAAACAATGCATCAAAAAACAGAATCTGTCTTAAACAGGACAGTCTGTAGCAATATGAACATTTACTATACTTATGTAACTCTAAAAATTCTGAAAAATTAGGAAAAATAAAAAAAATTGCATTGAAGTAGTGTGTAAAAATTTCAGAAACTTTTGACATTCCAGTAAAAAATGTAAATTCACGCACTACAGCCAAAGTTTCTATTTTTGCACTGCACACACCAAACAAGCAATCTAATCATCCTAAAGGCAAATCTTGGCACATTATTTTTATAATACAATGGATTTATACAAGGGGGTAATTATTTTTGTTGAAAAGTTTCTGTAATTAAGATTCACAAGGTTTCCATGGGCATGAACAAAGTTCAAGGCTAGCTCCCACTTTCACAATGCTTGTCCCTCTCACTTTCACTTTTATTTTTGAAAAGTTTTAGGTTCCCCTCTTTATTTATTTGTTTTTAAACTATATAAAAGCACACAACAGAATAAAATGACTCTCTAAAACTTCCGGGTTGTCTCCCTGGCAGCGCTTTCTTTAAAGCCATTAAGCTAGGCATATAGTGCTCAAGTAATGGATCCACCCGGATCCCAAGGTATATCAAAGCCAATTTTAATTAACAATGATTTTTAATTTAGTAGTGAGCACAAAGTAACATATATCATGCAACAACGAAGTCTAACTCTCTTCCTATGCATCGGCATGTCATAAAAGAACAATTCATGCACACAAAGTAAAGGCCAATACATAGCATAAGCAATTTCTTGCAATTTTTTCATATTGAAAACATAGAGAGGTGGAGATGTAGTTCCTCTCTCATAATAATTGCAAGTAGGAGCAGCAAGCACATGCATATTATATCTATCAAAATCATCATGTGTAATAGTAAAAGGCAACCCATCTATATAATCCTTAATAAGTGCAAACTTCTCCGATATAGTGTAGTTGGGAGAATTCAAAAAGATAATAGGACTATCATGTGTGGGTGCAATAGCAACAATTTCATGTTTAACATAAGGAACTATAGCAAGTTCATCTCCATACGCATCATTCATATTGGCATCATGGCCACAAGCATAGCAAGCATCAAGTTCATCAAAAAGGGATATTTCAAACGAATCCAAGGGATCATAGCAATTATCATAGCATTCATCCTTCGGTAAGAACGAAGGGAAATTAAACAATGTATGAGTTGAAGAGTTACTCTCATTAGAAGGTGGGCACGGGTAGCTAATCAGCTCTTCCTCCTTTTGTTCTTCGCTCTCCTCCTCATCTTTTTCATCCAATGAGCTCACAGTGTCATCAATTTCTTCTTCCATAGATTCCTGCAAAATATTAGTCTCTTCTTGGATAGCGGAGACTTTCTCAATAAATTGATCAATATGGGCATTATATTCATAATTGGCATAACAATAACGAAGCATAGCCAAATTTTGAGATCGGTAAACAGCATCATCATAATCTTCATACTTTTGAAACAAAGCTTCAATTTCATAAGCACCCTTAAAAGCAACAAACTCTTATATTTGTTCCACATCATAGTAATCATATATACCATTAGCATAAGAAGCCAAGGTTTCATTATCATTAAATTTACATGAAAAGGGAAGGTGTTTAGCCTTCATCCTAGAGCAACAAGTAATATCATATCTCTGGCATAAATTCCAAGCATACCAATGCAACATATGGATTTGATCCCATAACAGTTTCCCTTTTTGAGTCAAGCGATAATCCCTAAAGTATTCACGTTGATCCAACGTGTGTCCCATTATATAATCGAATGGGGTTTTCTCAGGATTATTAAAGTAGTGCATAATATCTTTCACATAACGAGCATCGAGGGTTTTAGGAGGTTCCCCATCTCCATGAGTAGCAAGTACACCTATTTTTTTTGGTATTTCGTGTTCCATATCCATAACTAAAGATAGAGAACAACTTAGAACAGCAAATAAAATCTACTTAGTGATCAAGCAAACAAGCACACACGAGAATATTCACCCCACGCTATTGCTCCCCGGCAACGGCGCCAGAAAAAGGTCTTGATAACCCACAAGTATATGGGATCAGTTGTAGCCTTTCTCGATAAGTAAGAGTGTCGAACCCAACGAGGAGCTAAAGGTAGAACAAATATTCCCTCAAGTTCTATCGACCACCGATACAACTCTACGCACGCTTAACGTTCGCTTTACCTAGAACAAGTATGAAACTAGAAGTACTTTGTAGGTGTAACGGGATAGGTTTGCAAGATAATAAAGAACACGTAAATAAAATCTAGGGGCTGTTTAGATGAAGAAACAACTAAGTTAGTATTAGTAGAGAGCTTTTTGTCACAAGAAAGTTATTTGTCCCTAGGCAATCGATAACTAGACCGGTAATAATTATTGCAATTTTATATGAGGGAGAGGCATAAGCTAACATACTTTCTCTACTTGGATCATATGCACTTATGATTGGAACTCTAGCAAGCATCCGTAACTACTAAAGATCATTAAGGTAAAACCCAACCATAGCATTATAAGGTATCAAGTCCTCTTTACTCCCATATGCAACAACCCACCTACTCGGGTTTATGCTTCTGTCACTCAAGCAACCCACCATAGGCAAATCATGAACACATTGCAACACCCTACAGCAAGGATCCCTCACGCTTGCACGACATAGATAGCACCATAGGACATCACCAATAATAAAACATACAACTCAAACCAATCATGATCATCAATCAACCCATAGGACAAAACGGATCTACTCAAACATCATAGTATAGCCGTACATCATTGGGAAATAATATATAGCATTGAGCACCATGTTTAAGTAGAGATTACAGCGGGGAGAAGGGGTGTTACACCGCTGCATAGAGGGGGAGAGAGTTGGTGATGACGGCGGCGAAGTTGTTGGTGTAGATCGCCGTCACGATGATGGCCCCGGCGGCGTTCCGGTGCCACCGGGAGAGAGAGGGGGGAGAGCCCCCCTCCTTATTCTTCTTCCTTGGCCTCCCCCCTAGATGGGAGGAGGGTTTCCCCTCTGGTCCTTGGCTTCCATGGTGGTGGAGGGGCGGGAGCCCCTCCGAGATTGGATCTCTCTGTGTGTTTCCTTCTGTTTCTGCCTTCCAGATTCTGGCCTTTCACCGTTTCTTATATTCCCGGAGATCCGTAACTCCGATTGGGCTGAAATTTTAACACGATTTTTATCCGGATATTAGCTTTCTTACGGCGAAAGAATTGCACCAACCGTCTTACGGGGTGGCCACAAGCCAGTCTGGCGCGCCCTACCCCCCAGGGCATGCCCCTATGGCTTGTGGGCCCCTCGGGCACCGCCTTCTATTGATTCCACTTCCCAAAATTCACATATATTCCAAAAAAAATCTCCGTAAGTTTTTATCCCGTTTGGACTTCGTTTGATATGGATTTTCTGCGAAACAAAAAACATGCAACAAACAGGAACTGGCACTCGACACTGGATCAATATGTTAGTCCCAAAAATAGTATAAAAAGTTGCCAAAAGTATATAAAAGTTGTAGAATATTGGCATGAAACAATAAAAAATTATAGATACGATGGATACATATCACTCTTCAAGGGAAAACCAACGCAAGCTCAAGAAGTAGCAAGAAGGATTTCTGGCGCCGTTGCCGGGGAGATCTACATCAAGCCTACCAAGTACCCATCACAAACTCATCTCTTGCATTTACATTATTTGCCATTTGCCTCTCGTTTTCCTCTCCCTCACTTCTAAAACGATTTTCAGAAAAATACCAAAAAGATTTGCCTTTTTATTCGCCCTTCTCCCATCCGTCTTTTCGTTTGCCTTTTGTTTGCTTGTGTGCTAGATTGCTTGCTTTGTCACGATGACTCAAGAGAATACCAAGTTGTGTGACTTTTCCAATACTAATAATAATGATTTTATTAGTACTCCGATTGCTCCCGCCACTAGTGCGGAATCTTATGAAATTAATGCCGCTTTGCTTAATCTTGTTATGAAAGAACAATTTTCCAGCCTTCCTAATGAAGATGCCGCATCCCATATAAATACTTTCATTGAGTTGTGTGATATGCAAAAAAATAAAGATGTGGATAATGATATTGTTAAATTTAAGCTATTTCCTTTCTCACTACGAGATCGTGCTAAAACTTGATTTTCATCTTTCCCTAAAAATAGTATTGATTCATGGAATAAGTGTAAAGATGCTTTTATTTCCAAGTACTTTCCACATGCTAAGATCATATCCCTTAGGAATGATATAATGAATTTTAAGCAACTTGATCATGAGCATGTTGCACAATCTTGGGAGAGGATGAAACTAATGATTAGAAATTGCCCCGCACATGGTTTGAGTTTATGGATGATTATACAAAAAATTTATGCGGGATTGAATTTTGCTTCTAGAAATCTTTTAGATTCCGCCGCGGGTGGTACTTTTATGGAAATCACATTAGGAGAAGCTACTAAACTCCTAGATAATATTATGGCAAATTATTCTCAATGGCATACCGAAAGATCTCCTACTAGTAAAAAGGTGCATGCTATTGAAGAAATAAACACTTTGAGTGAAAAGATGGATGAATTAATGAAATTGTTTGCTAGTAAGAGTGCTCCTATTGATCCTAATGATATGACTTTGTCTTCTTTGATTGGAAATAATAATGAATCTATGGATGTGAATTTTGTTGGTAGGAACAATTTTGGTAATAATGCGTATAGAGGTAATTTCAACCCTAGGCCGTTTCCTAGTAATTCCTCTAATAATTATGGTAATTCCTACAACAATTCTTATGGAAATTATAATAAGATGCCCTCTGATCTTGAGAATAATATTAAAGAATTTATTAGTTCGCAAAAGGTTTTCAATGCTACGATTGAAGAAAAATTGCTCAAGATTGATGATTTGGCTAGGAACGTTGATAGAATTTCTCTTGAGATTGATTCTTTGAAAATTATATCTACTCCACCTAAGCGTGATATTAATGAGTCTTTAAAACTATGAGAACTTCTATTAATGAGTGTAAGGAAAGAACCGCTAGAATGCGTGCTAAGCGTGAATGGCTTGAAAAGGTGTGTTCTCGTGATAATAATGATGAAGATCTTAAAGTGATTGATGTGACTCCTATTGAATCTTTGTTTTCTAATACAAATCTTGATAAATATGGGACTGGATATAAGTCAACTTTAGTTAAAAGCCGTCCCAATGATTCGGAGTTTATAGATCTTAATGCTAAGATTGATAAAAGTGGGATTGAAGAGGTCAAAACTTTAAATAGCAATGAACCCACTCTTTTGGATTTCAAGGACTTTAATTATGATAGTTGTTCTTTGATTGATTGTATTTCCTTGTTGCAATCCATGTTGAATTCTCCGCATGCTTATAATCAAAATAAAGCTTTTACTAAACATATCGTTGATGCTATGATGAAATCTTTTGAAGAAAAACTTGAGTTGGAAGTTTCCATACCTAGAAAGCTTTATGATGAGTGGGAACCTACTATTAATATTAAAATTAAAGATTATGAGTGCCATGCTTTGTGTGATTTGGGTGCTAGCGTTTCCACGATTCCGAAAACTTTATGTGATGTGCTAGGTTTCCATGATCTTGATGATTGCTCTTTAAATTTGCATCTAGCGGATTCCACTATTAAGAAACCTAAGGGAAGGATTAATGACGTTCTTATTGTTGCAAATAGGAATTATGTGCCCATATATTTCATTATTCTTGATATAGATTGCAATCCTACATGCCCTATTATTCTTGGTAGACCTTTCCTTAGAACAATCGGTGCAATTATTGATATGAAAGAAGGAAACATTAGATTCCAATTTCCATTAAGGAAAGACATGGAACACTTTCCTAGAAATAAAATTAAATTACCTTATGAATATATTATGAGAGCTACTTATGGATTGCATACCAAAGATGACAATACCTAGATCTATTGTGGTATGCCTAGCTAAGGGCGTTAAACAATAGCGCTTGTTGGGAGGCAACCCAATTTTATTTTTCGTTTTTGTTTTTTGCTTCTGTTCTTGAGTGTTTTGCACATTATTACCTCTGTAGTAATTGTGTTTTATTGTTTTGATTAGTATTTGTGCCAAGTAAGACCTTTGGGATGGTTTACGGTGATTGTTGATTTGGTTTTGCTGAAAAACAGAAACTTTTGCGCTCAGTCCAGGAATTTTATAAATTCACCAGAGCGTCAATTGGATCTGAATTTTTTACACAAGATTTATATACAAATTTCCCTGATTTTACTAATTTTTCAGAATTTTTGGAGTTACACAAGTATTCGAAGTCTACAGATTGCTACAGACTGTTCTGTTTTTGACAGATTCTGTTTTCTTTGTGTTGTTTGCTTATTTTGATGTATCTATGGGTTGTATCGGGGGGTATGAACCATGGAGAAGTTAGAATATAGTAGATATTACACCAATATAAATAAATAATGAGTTCACAACAGTACCTAAAGTGGTAATTTATTTTTCTTATACTAACGGATCTCATGAGTTTTCTGTTGAGTTTTGTGTTGTGAAGTTTTCAAGTTTTGGGTAAAGATTTGATGGACTATGGAATAAGGAGTGGCAAGAGCCTAAGCTTGGGGATGCCCAAGGCACCCCAAGCCATATTCAAGGATACCAAAGAGCCTAAGGTTGGGGATGCCCCGGAAGGCATCCCCTCTTTCGTCTTCAATCCATCGGTAAATTTACTTGAGGCTATATTTTTATTCACCACATGATATGTGTTTTGCTTGGAGCGTCTTATATGATATGAGTCTTTGCTTTTTAGTTTTCCACAATCATTCTTGCTGCATAGATATTTTGAGAGGGACACACACTAATCGTGAATTTATTAGAATGCTCTATGTGCTTCACTTATATCTTTTGAGTTAGGCAATGTTGCTCTAGTGCTTCACTTATATCTTTTTAGAGCACGGTGGTGTTTTTTATTTTATAGAAATAATTGAACTCTTGTACCTCACTTATATTATTTTGAGAGTCTTTAAACAGCATGGTAATTGGTTTAGGTTATGAATTTAGTCCTAATATAATGGGCATCCAAGAGGGATATAATAAAAACTTTCATATAAAGTGCATTGAATACTATGAGAAGTTGGATTCCTTGCATATAGTTTTGAGGTATAAAGATGGTGATGTTAGAGTCATGCTAGTGAGTAATTGTGGAATCGTAAAAAATACTTGTGTTAAAGTTTGTGATTCCCGTAGCATGCACGTATGGTGAACCGTTATGTAACGAAGTCGGAGCATGATTTGTTTAATGATTGTCATCCTTTGTGTGAGGGTCGGGAGCGCGCGATGGTTAACTCCTACCAACCTCTCCCCTAGGAGCATGCTGAAATCACATTTGCTCCCTTGGTGGTTTTGGTAATTAATAACAACATATAAGTCATTGAACTAATGTTTCCACTAAGTATATTTCAGGAAATGTTCAATGATAGGATTGGCAAAAGGATTGTGGAGATTGTGGAATACCCCAAGATGCAAGGAAATAGGTTGGCAAAGCTTCAAGGAAGAGGACTCTACATTTTACATTTGTGAGAAATCACTTTGAGTCCATAGGAAAGCCAATACTATTAAAAGGGGGTAAGGTTTTGTTGGTGAACAAAATGCTCATACGTGCACAAGTGATAGTCACCAAAAACACCCACAAGCTCTCCCACCAAAGTCTGTCCGAAGCCAAATACTCAAAATCGGTGCAACCAACATTTCCATCCCGGTGCCACCGATTCTCAACCTCAGACAGACTCAGCCAAACCCTAGCCACTTCGGTGCAACTGATTCAATCCCGGTGCCACCAAGTTTAGGTTGCCAACTCTCTGTTACGCAAATTCACAATATCGCTACCACCGAGATTGTTGGATCGGCGTCACCAAGATTGTCAATCTGACCGTTGGTCACCTTATTGGTGCAACCGAGTTTCCTATATCGGTCTCACCGAGATTCAAAAGTTGCCACTTTTGGTCACTTCGGTACCACCGAGATTTACACATCGGTGTCACCGAGTTGGTCATTTTGTGTGTAACGGTTGGATTTTTGGGGATGCCTATATATACCCCTCCACCACGACCTACTCGAGAGAGAAGCACTCAGAACTATTCCATACTTGCCCCATCCAGTTTTCTGAGAGAGAACCACCTATTCTTGTGTTGAGGTCAAGATCTTCCACTCCAACCATATGGATCTTGATTTCTAGCCTCCCCAAGTTGCTTTCCACCAATCCCATCTCTTCCACCAAGCCAAATCTGTGAGAGAGTGATTGTGTGTTGAGGAGTCTATCATCTTGAAGCACAAGAGCAAGGAGTTCATCGACATTACCGAGCCTATTACCTTTTGGAGGGTGGTGCCTCCTAGATTGGTTAGATGTCGCTTGGGAGCCTCCTACTTCGTGTTGTGGAGTTGAACCAAGAAGTTTGTAAGGGCAAGGAGATCGCCTACTTCGTGAAGATCTACCCATAGTGAGGCTAGTCCTTCGTGGACGGAAGCCGTTATGGAATAGTCAAGGTTGCTACTTCGTGGACCCTTATGGGTGGAGCCCTCCATGGACTCTCGCGACCGTTACCCTCCGTGGGTTGAAGACTCCATAAACGTGGACGTACGATAGCACCACCTATCGGAACCACGGGAAAAAATCATCGTGTCTACAATTGCGTTTGATCCTCCTACCCTATCCTTTACTACTCATGCTTGTTGTTACTTTCCGCTGCTATACTCTTAGACATGCATGTGTAGGGTGTACTTGACTTGCCATGAAATGCTAAAACTGCCAACTCTAAAATTTGGGAAAAGGCAAAACTTTTATTTGGTCAAGTAGTCTAATCACCCCCCTCTAGACATACTTTCGGTCCTACAAGTGGTATCAGAGCTTTGGTCTCCATTGCATTGGTCTCACAACCTAGGAGAGTATGGCGTCTAGTGAGGGTAATTATCACCGTAGAGGTCCGTACTTTGATGGCACTAATATTGCTAGTTGGAAGCACAAAACGAAAATGCATATTCTTGGTCATAACCCCGCCGTTTGGGCTGTTGTTCGTGTTGGCTTGCAAGGTGAATTCTTTGGAGATGGAAAGGAACCGGATCGTGAAGCGACCGCGGAAGAATTGAAGATGTTGCAATACAATGCTCAAGCATGCGACATTCTATTCAACTGCCTATGCCCAGAAGAATTCAACAAAATCAGCCGTCTTGAGAATGCAAAAGAGATTTGGGATACTTTGGTTGATATGCACGAAGGAACCGAGTCCGTGAGAGAATCCAAGTTGGATGTTCTTCAAGGTCAGCTTGACAAGTTCAAGATGAAGGATGGTGAAGGAGTCGCAGAGATGTACTCTAGGCTAGCTCTCATCACCAATGAGATTGCCAGCTTAGGAAGCAAAGAAATGACCGACAAATTCATCATCAAGAAGATACTTAGAGCTTTGGATGAGAGATACGACACCGTGTGCACATTGATCCAAATGATGCCCAACTACAAAGATCTCAAGCCTACGGAACTCATTGGAAGGATTGTTGCTCATGAGATGACACTCAAAGACAAGGAAGAGCTTCATCACAAGTCTAGCGGTGCTTACAAAGCCACAAGTGATGCTCCCGCAACCTCAAGCTACAACCTTGTCACCAATGAAGAGATAAGCCTCATGGTCAAGAAATTCAACAAGTTCTACAAGAATAGAGGCAAAGAAAGAAGCTCCAACTCAAGATATGATGAGAAGCGTTCGTCAAGTCATAACCGCAATTGCTACAATTGTGGGAAGCCCGGACACTACTCCAATGAGTGCACGGCTCCCTACAAACGAAGAGAAGAGTCACCAAGAAGACGAAGCTCAAGGAATGAATCACCTCAAAGAAAGAGAAAGAGTAGAGATGATTGTTATGAACGAAGACACTCAAGGAGAAGTAGGGATTCAGAGAAGAAGGACAAGTACACCAAGAGCTACACAAGAAGGAAACATCAAGCTCATGTTGGTGAATGGGTTTCCGGCTCCGACTCCGACGACAACTCCGAGAGAAGCTATCACTCCGACTCCGACTATAGTCAAGATGATGGTGTTGCCGGAATTGCTCTAGTGACTACCAACTCCCATGATCTATTTGACTCACCAAACGAAGGGAGTGGAAGTTGCTTCATGGCTAAAGGCCCCAATGTATCACACGCCGAGTATCTTGATTTCAATAGTGATGAAGATGATTTGCTTTGTGATGATGACTTGCTCTTTGATAAAACTAGTGATGTTAGTCAAAATGTACTTGATAATTCTCATGCTAGTCAAGATAAGTCAATTGATGATGATAAGATGAAAATAGAAGAACTAACTAAAGAACTAAACACTCTTAAGTTAGCTCATGAATCTACTCTTGAAGATCATAGAGAGCTTGTAAGAACTCATGAGAAGCTACGCTTCGAGAAGCTCAACTTGGAGCAAGAGCATGAGTTTGTTAAAGCTATCAATGACGATCTCCGAAAGAAGACTTCATCTTATCTAGCCAAACGACTACTCTTGTCTACTTTCATGCCACAAGTTAAATCTAAACAAACTAGTAACAAAGACAAGAAAGGTTCTTCATCTAGTAGCAACAATAAAAATGCTAAACCCAATGATGTTGCTTCTAGTAGTTCTATTGATTCCACTAATGATGTTTCTCTTAGCCAAGTTACACTTGAGCAAGAAAATGCTTTATTGAAAGGAATTATAGAAAAAGGTATCTACAAGAGTCTTGCCGGGTGTAAGCAATTTGAGGAAATTGTACGCAAGCACGGAGGATACCGGAAGAATCGTGGTGTTGGATACTTCAACGCAAATGGAGTTGAATGGGAAGAAGGTCAATATCCCGAGCCCAAGTTTGTTCCTCAAAAGGAGAAGTATGAAAATACTCTTCCCAAGGGGACAAGCACTCAAGATGACCTTCCACCACAAGACCACAAGCTCAAGGGCAAGAACAAGCTTCAAGAGGACATTGACTCATATGAAGATGGTTCCCTAGCTATGGTGGAGTGGATTCCCAAGGCTACGTCAAGCTCAACTTCTACAAAGGCTACTACAACACCAAGGATCCCCATCAACTTGATGTGGGTCCCCAAGAAGAAGAACTAGAGAGTTCTTGAGGGGTGACTCCGCCAATGAAATTCACTCACATTCATTATTGGCAAGAATTATTTGCAATCAACATCAACTCTATGCAATAGTTCTAGGAGTCACACATTCCCTCAAAGGTAAGCAAGGGACAAGGTAATCAACAAATCAATGGACATCATTACACATGCTTTGCACTCCATGTCCATAGATATCCTTGTATTTGTCTCTTGTGTGTTGGGACTAACCCATGTAGGTGAGAAGAGTAAGGAAACAACAAGGATGCTCCCAACTCTTGGTGATCTTCATCAACCTTGAGCATCCACCACTACCTCACCAACATGAAGTCTTCATCAACAAAACCCAAGGTTAGTCTATCCCTCTTATGGGGGGATGTCACATCAAGGGGGAGCTTTACTCTAAGACTTGAGTCAAAGCATCTCTTAGTATGTGACAACATTAAATGCTTTATGTAAAAGTGGTAACCCTACTTGTGCTTAAACGATGAGTATGACCTATGATCAAGTATTCTTACTTGGCTCCTATGTCAAATACTCATATATAGATGACTTCGTCATCGCGCTAGTGCTTCTTAGATGCCAGTGTGTATGTGCATGTTTGTCATGATTTCATTTGACATCTTGTTGTGTGAGCATGTTGGTCTGCATTTATTTTCTCATTCGAGGACATCCAATTGTTGCTATTTGGCTTTTGTTTTATCTTTTGCCAATTGGATGGACAAGAATGCCTAGGACCACTCTTTAGCTATCTATGCTTTCTCACCTCATATTCTATTCATGCTGCATCACAAAATTTGAACAAGTACTTTTCGATCCCTCTGTGTGTGGAGCACTCGGAGTTCCGTATCGATAAGGACTGACCATTTAAAACCTCCCAAGTGCATCTAGGTGGAACCAACCCCAAAATCTCGGTCTCACCGAATGCCTAGGGTTGATCTGGTTTTCAATCTCGGTACTACCGGTTTCATATTCTCGGTTACACCGAGTTTCCCTGTCAGCTGACAGTTGTGGAACTCGGTGACACCGACAATTTAAAATCGGTATCACCGACAGTGAAGGGTATATAGTCTGTGGTCCCGACGATTCGAAATTTCAATCCTCAAATCGTCGCGCCTCAAACCCTAAGCTGCCGCAGAAGGACCCCCTGGTCATCGCCTTGCCTTCCCGAGCCTCTCTGCCGCTGGGAATCCTCGCTGTCGACGGGCATCTTCGCCGCCGTCGCCGCCGTAGCGGATCCGTCACCAAGCTAGGGTACGGATTCGATCTTTCTTGCGCTCCCATCTAATTCTTGCGTAATAAAGCTGTTTTTCTCTATAAGCCACAGTTTGCTCATCGTTCTATCCACGAGAAATCGCCGTAGATTAGCGAACCATCGATTTTCTAGGGTTTGCCTTCCGCCCGATGGAACTCGGTAGAACCGAAGTGAACAAATCGGTCTCACCGATTTGTCTGTCTGTGTTGCTGAGAACTGTCTCGGTGAAACCGAGTACTTCTTTTCGGTCCCACCGAAAAGAGTGCCAAGTTTCTGTTAATGAGATAGTCAGTTTCGGTGGCACCGACAATTTTACTTCGGCTGTACCGATTTTCATGTGACAGAATGCAAAACTTTGAAAATCTTTTGTTCAATCTTTCAAAAACTAGCCACATTTTGTGATGACTTATCCTTTTCTGCTCCTCTATATTCTGTTCACAGGGTCAGTATGTCAAGTGCTGAGGACAGTGAGAACGACTTCAGAGAGAAGAGTGTTGAATTGGATTCTGGCACTAGTCCTGAATCTAGTTCATCTTCAGATCCAGGCACCCCTAGCTCTCATGGGTTGCCCAAGGCTGCTACAAGGGCCAGGAAGAAGCTGAATTCAAATGAGGAGAATTCAGACTTCGTTCCAGAAGAGATTCTTGCTAAGAAGCAAGAAAAGGCTGCCAAGAAAGCTGCAAATGAAGCTACCTCTTCAAGGAGAGCTGTAAGGAAAGTGTATGCTAGCTCTGAGGCTATGAGAGCACCTGAAGGTGCTAGGACTAAGATGGCTCTTCACCTTGAGTCACCTCCTAAGAAGGCAGGGGAGAAGAAGGGTGCTAGGAAGAGGATAGTCTATGTCACTGGCAGGCAGACCTCCATGCTTGAGGAACCTGAGGAGGCTGCTGCTGCTGCTGAGGAGGAGGAGGTAGAACATGTTGAGAAAGCCCCTCCCAAGAAGAAAAAGAAGCTTATGGCTGATGCTATGCCAAAGACTGGCACATCCAAGAGCACTAAATCTGTTCCCAAGAAGCCTGCTGCTGAGAAGCCCAAGAGATTGTCCAGGCAAATTCCATCATCTGAGAAGAACAAAGGGACTGCCTCCAGAGTTGAGGATGAAGATGCTATGTCTGCCCTAATGAAGCTTAGGCCACACCTTCCAGTACATAATGCCAGCTACCCACTTGCTAAGGATATGAAGAAGAGGAAGGACTCTCGCTTGAGGGCATGGAGAGCTGCTGATCCATATGCCCAAAGGAAGAAGACAGCTGTGGACTACTGATACATCCATTTTGCATCATGCTTTTATATCGTTATTTATTGCATTATGGGCTGTTATTACACAATTTGGAACAATACTTATGTCTTTTCTCTCCTATTTTACAAGGTTTATCTGAAGAGGGAGAATGCCGGCAGCTGGAATTCTGGACTGGAAAAGGAGCAAATCTGAGATACCTATTATGCACAACTCCAAAAGTCCGGAAAACTTACGGAGAATTATTCTGGAATATATAAAAAATACTGGGCAGAAGAAATACCAGAGGGGGCCCACCAGGCAGTCACAAGCCAGGGGGGCGCACCCTACCCCCCTGGGCGCGCCCCTGTGGCTTGTGGCCCACCTGGCAGCCCTCCGGTGCCCATCTTCTGCTATATGGAGGGTTTTGACCTGGAAAAAATGAGAACAAAGCTTTCGGGGCGAAGCGCCGCCGTCTCGAGGCGGAACTTGGGCAGAACCAATCTAGGGCTCCGTCGGAGCTGTTCTGCCGGGGAAACTTCCCTCCCGGAGGGGGAAATCGAAGCCATCGTCATCACCAACGATCCTCTCATCGAGAGGGGGTCAATCTCCAACAACATCTTCACCAGCACCATCTCCTCTCTAAACCCTAGTTCATCTCTTGTATCCGATCTTTGTCTCACAACCTCAGATTGGTACCTGCGGGTTACTAGTAGTGTTGATTACTCCTTGTAGTTGATGCTAGTTGGTTTACTTGGTGGAAGATCATATGTTCAGATCCTTAATGATCATTAATACTCCTCTGATTATGAACATGAATATGCTTTGTGAGTAGTTACGTTTGTTCCTGAGGACATGGGATAAGTCTTGTTATAAGTAATCATGTGAATTTGGTATTCGTTCGATATTTTGATGAGATGTATGTTGTCTCTCCTCTAGTGGTGTTATGTGAACGTCGACTACATGACACTTCACCATTATTTGGGCCTAGAGGAAAGCATTGGGAAGTAATAAGTAGATGATGGGTTGCTAGAGTGACATAAGCTTAAACCCTAGTTTATGCGTTGCTTCGTAAGGGGCTGATTTGGATCCAAACGTTTCATGCTATGGTTAGATTTATCTTAATTCTTCTTTCGTAGTTGCGGATGCTTACGAGAGGGGTTAATCATAAGTGGGAGGCTTGTCCAAGTAAGGGCAGCACCCAAGCACCGGTCCACCCACATATCAAATTATCAAAGTAACGAACGCGAATCATATGAGCATGATGAAAACTAGCTTGACAGTAATTCCCATGTGTCCTCGGGAGCGCTTTGCTTTATATAAGAGTTCGTCCAGGCTTGTCCTTTGCTATAAAAAGGATTGGGCCACCTTGTTGTGCCTTAGTTACACTTTTTACTTGCTACCCGTTACGAATTATCTCATCACAAAACTATCTGTTACCGATAATTTCAGTGCTTGCAGAGAATACCTTACTGAAAACCGCTTGTCATTTCCTTCTGCTCCTCGTTGGGTTCGACACTCTTACTTATCGAAAGGACTACGATAGATCCCCTATACTTGTGGGTCATCAAGACTCTTTTCTGGCGCCGTTGCCGGGGAGTGAAGCGCCTCTGGTAAGTGGAACTTGGTAAGGAAAATTTTATATACTGTGCTGAAATTTACTGTCACTTGTCACCATGGGAAGTAATCCTTTGAGGGGCTTGTTCAGGGTATCTTCACCTCGACCGGAAGCACAAAGAGATGCTCCTCAACCTACTGCACCTATTGAAAATATTTATTATGAAATTCCCTCGGGTATGATAGAGAAACTGCTAGCTAATCCTTATGCAGGAGATGGAACACTACATCCTGATTTGCATCTAATCTATGTGGATGAAGTTTGTGGATTATTTAAGCTTGCAGGTTTGCCCGCGGATGATGTCAAGAAGAAGGTCTTTCCTTTATCTTTGAAGGAGAAGGCATTGACATGGTATAGGCTATGTGATGATATTGGATCATGGAACTACAACCGATTGAAATTGGAATTTCATCAGAAGTTTTATCCTATGCATCTGGTTCATCGTGATCGGAATTATAGTTATAATTTTTGGCCTCGTGAAGGAGAAAGTATCGCTCAAGCTTGGGGGAGGCTTAAGTCAATGTTATATTCATGCCCCAATCATGAGCTTCTGAGAGGAATTATTATTCAGAACTTTTATGCTCGGCTTTCTAATAATGATCGGTCCATGCTCGATACTTCTTGCGCTGGTTCTTTTATGAAGAAAGATATTGAATTCAAGTGGGACTTATTGGAAAGAATTAAACGCAACTCTGAAGATTGGGAACTCGACAAAGGTAAGGAGTCAGGTATAAACCTTAAGTTTGATTGTGTTAAATCCTTTATAGACACCGATGCTTTTCATGAATTTAGCACTAAATATGGACTTGACTCTGAGATAGTAGCTTCTTTCTGTGAATCTTTTGCTACTCATGTTGATCTCCCTAAGGAGAAGTGGTTTAAATATCATCCTCCCATTGAAGTGAAAGTAGTTGAACCTATTAAAGTTGAGGAGGAAACTATCACTTATAATGCTGATCCTGTTATTCCTACTGCTTATATTGAGAAACCACCCTTCCCTGTTAGGATAAAGGAACATGCTAAAGCTTCAACTGTGGTTCGTAAGAGTTGTATTAGAACACCTACACCCCCTGAACAAATTAAAGTTGAACCTAGTATTGCTATGGTTAAAGATCTCTTGGTTGATAATATTGATGGGCATGTTATTCATTTCTGTGATGAAGCAGCTAGAATTGCTAGGCCTGATACTAAGAGTAAACATAGACCAGTTGTTGGCGTGCCTGTTGTTTCTGTTAAAATAGGAGATCATTGTTATCATGGCTTATGCGATATGGGTGCTAGCGTGAGTGCAATTCCCTTTTCCTTATACAAAGAAATTATGCATGATATTGCACCAGTTGAACTAGAGGAAATTGATGTTACTATTAAGCTTGCTAATAGAGATACTATTGCACCAATGGGGATTATTAGAGATGTTGAAGTCTTGTGTGGGAAAATAAAGTATCCTACTGATTTTCTTGTTCTCGGTTCCCACAAGATGATTTTTGTCCCATTATATTTGGCAGACCCTTCTTGAATACTGTTAATGCTAGGATTGATTGTGAAAAGGAAACAGTTACTATGAGTTTTGGGGATGTGTCTCATGAGTTCAATTTCTCTAAATTTCGTAGACAACCCCATGACAAAGAATTGCCTAGTAAAGATGAAATTATTGGCCTTGCTTCTATTGCTGTGCCTCCTACTGATCCTTTAGAACAATATTTGCTAGACCATGAAAATGATATGCATATGAATGAGAGGAATGAAATATATAAAATTTTCTTTGATCAGCAGCCTATTTTGAAACACAACTTACCTGTTGAAATACTTGGGGATCCTCCTCCACCCAAGGGTGATCCCGTGTTTGAGCTTAAACAATTACCCGATACTTTGAAATACGCTTATCTTGATGAAAAGGAGATATATCCTGTTATTATTAGTGCTAACCTTTCAGAGCATGAAGAAAAGAGATTATTGAAAACTCTAAGGAAGCACCGTGCTGCTATTGGATATACTCTTGATGATCTTAAGGGCATTAGTCCCACTCTATGTCAGCATAAAATTAATATGGAGCCTGATGCCAAACCAGTTGTTGATCACCAACGATGGTTGAATCCCAAGATGAAAGAAGTGGTAAGAAAAGAAATACTAAAGCTTCTGGAGGCAGGTATAATTTATCCTGTTGCTGATAGTAGATGGGTTAGTCCCGTTCATTGTATTCCTAAGAAGGGAGGTATCACCGTTGTCCCTAATGATAAAAATGAATTGATCCCGCAAAGAATTGTTACAGGTTATAGAATGGTAATTGATTTTAGGAAATTAAACAAGGCTACTAAGAAGGATCATTACCCTCTACCTTTTATTGATCAAATGCTAGAAGGCTATCAAAACATACTCATTTTTTCTTTCTAGATGGTTACTCTGGTTTCTCTCAAATACCTGTGTCAAAAGAGGATCAAGAAAAAACCACTTTTACTTGCCCTTTCGGTACCTTTGCTTATAGACGTATGCCTTTTGGTTTATGCAATGCACCTGCTACCTTTCAAAGATGTATGATGGCTATATTCTCTGACTTTTGTGAAAAGAATCTTGAGGTTTTCATGGATGATTTTTCCGTTTACGGAACTTCTTTTGATGATTGCTTGAGCAACCTTGACCGAGTGTTGCAGAGATGTGAAGAAACTAATCTTGTCTTGAATTGGGAAAAGTGCCACTTTATGGTTAATGAAGGCATTGTCTTGGGGCACAAAATCTCCTAAAGAGGTATTGAAGTTGATAAGGCTAAAGTTGATGCTATTGAAAAAATGCCGTGTCCCACGGACATAAGAGGTATAAGAAGTTTCCTTGGTCATGCTGGTTTCTATAGGAGGTTTATTAAAGACTTCTCTAAGATTTCTAGGCCTCTCACCAATCTTTTGCAAAACGATATTCCATTCGTTTTTTATGATGATTGTGTAGAAGCATTTGAAATCCTAAAGAATGCCTTGATTTCCGCACCTGTTGTTCAACCACCTGATTGGAATCTACCCTTTGAAATTATGTGTGATGCTAGTGATTATGCTGTTGGTGCTGTTCTAGGACAAAGAGTTGATAAGAAATTAAATGTTATCCATTATGCCAGTAAAACTCTAGACAGTGCTCAAAGAAATTATGCTACTACTGAAAAGGAATTTTTAGCGGTTGTTTTTGCTTGTGATAAGTTCAGACCCTATATTGTTGATTCTAAAGTAACTGTTCACACCGATCATGCTGCTATTAAGTACCTTATGGAAAAGAAAGATGCTAAACCTAGACTTATTAGATGGGTTCTTCTGCTACAAGAATTTGATTTGCATATTATTGATAGAAAGGGTGCTGATAACCCTGTAGCAGACAACTTGTCTAGGTTAGAAAATGTTCTTGATGACCCACTTCCTATTGATGATAGCTTTCCTGATGAACAATTAGCTGTCATAAATGCTTCACATAATGCTCCATGGTATGCTGATTATGCTAATTACATTGTTGCTAAATTTATACCGCCTAGCTTCACATACCAACAAAAGAAAAAGTTCTTCTATGATTTAAGGCATTACTTTGGGGATGATCCACACCTTTATAAAGAAGGAGTGGATGGTATTATTAGACGTTGTGTACCTGAGCATGAACAGGAACAAATTTTACGCAAGTGTCACTCCGAGGCCTATGGAGGACACCACGCTGGAGATAGAACTGCACATAAGGTACTACAATCTGTTTTTTATTGGCCTACTCTCTTCAAGGATGCTCGTAAGTTTGTCTTGTCTTGTGATGAATGTCAAAGAATTGGTAATATTAGTAGACGTCAGGAAATGCCTATGAATTACTCTCTTGTTATTGAACCATTTGATGTTTGGGGTTTCGATTATATGGGGCCTTTTCCACAATCTAACGGGTATACTCATATTCTAGTTGCTGTTGATTATGTTACTAAGTGGGTCAAAGCTATTCCAACTAGTAGCGCTGATCATAACACTTCTATTAAAATGCTTAAAGAAGTTATTTTCCCTAGATTTGGAGTCCCTAGATATTTGATGACTGATGGTGGTTCACACTTTATTCATGGTGCTTTCCGTAAATTGCTTGCTAAGTATGATGTTAATCATAGAATTGCATCTCCGTATCATCCTCAGTCTAGTGGTCAAGTAGAATTGAGCAATAGAGAAATTAAATTGATCTTGCAGAAGACTGTTAATAGATCTAGAAAGAATTGGTTTGAGAAACTTGATGATGCATTATGGGCTTATAGAACTGCTTATAAAAACCCTATGGGTATGTCTCCGTATAAAATGGTTTATGGTAAAGCATGTCACTTACCTCTTGAACTAGAACATAAAGCTTACTGGGCAATTAAAGAGCTCAACTATGATTTCAAACTTGCTGGTGAGAAGAGGTTATTGGACATTAGCTCACTTGATGAATGGAGAACCCAAGCCTATGAGAATGCCAAGTTGTTTAAAGAAAAGGTTAAGAGATGGCATGATAGAAGGATACAAAAGCGTGAATTCAATGTAGGTGATCATGTCTTACTATACAATTCTCGTTTAAGATTTTTTGCAGGAAAACTTCTCTCTAAATGGGAAGGTCCTTACGTTATCGAGGAAGTATACCGTTCCGGTGCCATCAAGATCAACAACGCCGAAGGCACAAACCCGAAGGTGGTGAACGGTCAAAGAATTAAACATTATATTTCAGGTACTCCCATAAATGTTGAAACCAATACTATCAATACCATAACCCCAGAGGAGTACATTAGGGAGACCTACCAGAACGTTTCAGACTCCGAAAAGGAATAAGTATGTGGTACGGTAAGTAAACCGACTCCAAAACTTTTAAATGGCAATTTTTATCTGTTTTGGAATATTTAAAAAATTAGAAAAATTTAAAGTAGTCCGAATAGTGCACGAGGAGGCGACAAGCCAGGGGGCGCGCCCCTGTGGCTTGTGGTTACCTCGTGTACCCTCCGGACTCCGTTTTCTTGCGGTATACTCCTTCGGGTCAGCAAAAATTTCATTATATAACCCCCAGAAGGTTTTGACTCTCGTATCACGACAATATCTCCTGTTTTCGTTTTGAGCTGTTTCTGTAGCAGATTTAGATCAACATGACGTCCCCAAGTGCTTCGAAGGACAAGTTCTTTGAGAAGGTCATCAACCCCTACCTTGCGGAGGTGATGCAACACCCTCAAACCATTGAGATGCGTGAGGGGGTGCTACACATCCGTGATGTTGAGGGGCCCAAGCAGACCGGAAGCGTGGAGACAAGACTCGAAGCAATGGAGCAACAAGTTTTCAAGTGCCAAGGGATGGTGGAACGAGGACTTAATGCCAATCACATGATGATCGCGGAGTTTACCCATAAGCACAAGCTGGACGCCAAGAACATCGGAGAGCACATCTTCAAGCTTTACGAGAAAATCGAGCATCTCCAAGCCCAGATCTATGACCTGTAAAACCAAAACTGTGAGTATGAATACAGATTTAAGAGAATGAGTTTGGCTGCAGATTTGAGGATCCCGGAGATCCATTCATCTTTTTACGATGGTGAGCCTATGCCTTGGAAGACGGAGGACAAGCCTCCAACCTCATCAACAACTCCCACATCACCGCCTCCGAAGCAATACAACTAAACACATGGGTATGGGCACTCCCCTTGGCTTGTGCCAAGCTTGGGGGAGGTGCCCCGGTATCGTATCACCATCACATCTTTTATTTTTATCATTTTTCTTAGTTCGATCCTTTTGATTATATCTTGATCTAGTAGAATAAAGTTTTCAGTGTGATCTAGTTTTGAGTTTTGCTTTATGTTCCCCCTATGTAAGCAAGTCCAAGAGTTATATAATAAAGTGTAGTTTTAAGTTGAGGGCTTTGTTTGTTTGCTATGATCCCGAGAAAAGAAATAGAAAGAAGTATAAAATAAAAGCAAAGAGTATATATGATCATCTCATGGGGAGTGATGACTTCACATATAAAAAGTATGTCGATTGAAACTTGTTGTGGGTTGACAAACATAGCTATCGGTCATTGTGGCAATTAAAAGGAAGTAATAAAGAAAGAGAGGTTCACATATAAATATATTATCTTGGACATCTTTTATGATTGTGAGCACTCATTAAAATATTATATGTTAAGAAGTTGATGTTGGACAAGGAAGACAACATAATGGGTTATGTTTGCTTACTTCCGAATAGAAGTTATATGGTTATAGATCCCTCAACATGTGTTGCTTGCTTCCACCTCATATCACCCAAAACTTCTGCACCAAGTAGAGATACTACTTGTGCATCCAAACACCCTTAACCCAGTTTTGCCATGAGAGTCCACCATACCTACCTATGGATTGAATACGATCCTTCAAGTAAGTTGTCATTGGTGCAAGCAATAAAAATTGCTCTCTAAATATGTGTGATCTATTAGTGTGAGGAAAATAAGCTTTATATGAACTTGTGATTGGGAAGAAATAAAAGCGACGGACTGCATAATAAAGTTTTATATCACAAGGGGCAATATAAAGTGACGTTCTTTTGCATTAAGGGATTGTGCATCCAACTATAAAAGCGCATGACAACCTCTGCTTCCCTCTGTGAAGGGCCCATCTGTTACTTTTATTTTCTAGTACTTACCTTTATGCAAGAGTCGTGGTGAGCTACATCACTTCCTTTATTTCGCCTTTATCTCTTGGCAAGCGTCATGTGTTGGGGAATGATCTAGGCACATATATCCACTCAGAAGTGGGCGAGCATGAGTTATTACTGTTGACATTACCCTCGAGGTAAATAGTTGGGAGGCAATACTATAAGCCCCTATCTTTATCTGTGTCCGATTGAAGCTTTGACCTCATAGGTACCTCGTGAGTGTTAGCAATAGTGAAAGACTAAAAGATGATTGAGTATGTGGATTTGCTTTACAAGCTCTTATATTGACTCTTTCCTACGTTATGATAAATTAGAATTGCTTCAATGACTGAGATCATAGTTTGTTGGTTCTCAATAAAGTTATTGATTCATACTTTACCTTGTGAATGAATTGTTACTTCATCATAAGAAATTATATGCCAATATATGTTACTGTTCTAAAGATGATCATGATGCCCTCATATCCGTATTTTATTTTATCGACACCTCTATCTCTAAACATGAGGGCATATTTATCGATTTCGGCTTTCGCTTGAGGACAAGCGAGGTCTAAGCTTGGGGGAGTTGATACGTCCATTTTGCATCATGCTTTTATATCGTTATTTATTGCATTATGGGCTATTATTACACAATTTGGTACAATACTTATGCCTTTTCTCTCTTATTTTACAAGGTTTATCTGAAGAGGGAGAATGCCGGCAACTGGAATTCTAGACTGGAAAAGGAGCAAATCTGAGATACCTATTCTGCACAACTCCAAAAGTCCTGAAAACTTACAGAGAATTATTCTGGAATATATAAAAAATACTGGGCAGAAGAAATACCAGAGGGGGCCCACCAGACAGTCACAAGCCAGGGGGCGTGCCCTACCCCCCTGGGCGCGCCCCTGTGGCTTGTGGCCCACCTGGCAGCCCTCCGGTGCCCATCTTCTGCTATATGGAGGGTTTTGACCTGGAAAAATGAGAACAGAGCTTTCGGGGCGAAGCACCGCCGTCTCGAGGCGGAACTTGGGCAGAACCAATCTAGGGCTCCGGCGGAGCTGTTCTGCCGGGGAAACTTCCCTCCCGGAGGGGGAAATCGAAGTCATCGTCATCACCAACGATCCTCTCATCGAGAGGGGGTCAATCTCCATCAACATCTTTACCAGCACCATCTCCTCTCTAAACCCTAGTTCATCTCTTGTATCCGATCTTTGTCTCACAACCTCAGATTGGTACCTGCGGGTTGCTAGTAGTGTTGATTACTCCTTGTAGTTGATGCTAGTTGGTTTACTTGGTGGAAGATCATATGTTCAGATCCTTAATGATCATTAATACTCCTCTGATTATGAACATGAATATGCTTTGTGAGTAGTTATGTTTGTTCCCGAGGACATGGGATAAGTCTTGTTATAAGTAATCATGTGAATTTGGTATTCGTTCGATATTTTGATGAGATGTATGTTGTCTCTCCTCTAGTGGTGTTATGTGAACGTCGACTACATGACACTTCACCATTATTTGGGCCTATAGGAAGGCATTGGGAAGTAATAAGTAGATGATGGGTTGCTAGAGTGACAAAAGCTTAAACCCTAGTTTATGCGTTGCTTCGTAAGGGGCTGATTTGGATCCAAACGTTTCATGCTATGGTTAGATTTATCTTAATTCTTCTTTCGTAGTTGCGGATGCTTGCGAGAGGGGTTAATCATAAGTGGGAGGCTTGTCCAAGTAAGGGCAGCACCCAAGCACCAGTCCACCCACATATCAAATTATCAAAGTAACGAATGCGAATCATATGAGCATGATGAAAACTAGCTTGACAGTAATTCCCATGTGTCCTCGGGAGCGCTTTGCTTTATATAAGAGTTCGTCCAGGCTTGTCCTTTGCTATAAAAAGGATTGGGCCACCTTGCTGCACCTTAGTTACACTTGTTACTTGCTACCCGTTACGAATTATCTCATCACAAAACTATCTGTTACCGATAATTTCAGTGCTTGCAGAGAATACCTTACTGAAAACCGCTTGTCATTTCCTTCTACTCCTCGTTGGGTTCAACACTCTTACTTATCGAAAGGACTACGATAGATCCCCTATACTTGTGGGTCATCAACTACAGATTCTTTACCAGAGAGCAACAAGATTTCTATGAAACTGTGCTGTTTGACAAGAGTCCAGCTGTGAGCGATATGCGGTATGTGGACTGGAAATTCATCAAGGAGAATGAGGACTATTTTCCAAATTTCCAAGATAATTTCCACTGCATTGGTTTGGATGAGTTTATCGGCAAAGAGTTCACTGCTTGGAATGATGAGATGATCATGCAATTCTCCTCCACTGCACATTTCTATGGAGATGGTAGGATTGTATGGTTGACTGAAGGTGCAAGGTATGAGTCTACTGTTGAGGAGTGGGCTGAAATCTTAGGAGTCCCAGAGGTACAGGATGGTGACCTGGATGTCTACTCAGAATCCAAGGCAAACCACAATGCTATGGCCAACATGTACAATGAGATTCCTGCTGCTAATGTGAAGTCTCACAGGCTAGGATCTATCTAATTTCTTCAGGCTGGCCTCCGCACCATGAACACCATTCTGAGGCATACCTTGATGCCCAAGTCAGGAGATAACAAGATGATCCGAGGCTACTCCATTAACATGTTGATCCACCTCGACAGACACACCAGGATCAGAGTCATGGACTTGATTGTTGACACAATGAAGAGGGTTGCTGCTGATCAGAAGCGCTCTTGCTGTTATGCACCCTACATCCAGATGCTTATCAACTCAAAGTTGGAGAAGCACATATTTGCTCTAGATCGTCCCCACTTGCCCCTACAGCCAGATCTCGAGGACAACGTTGTGGTGATGAACCCAGATCATCCCACTTCAGCTGCAGCTCAGGCAGAGGCAGAGGCAGCTAGAGCCACTAGTGCTCAGGTCCCCAGATCCAGGAACGAGCAAATGGATCTTTTGATCTCATCAGTTCAGGGCATGAAGAAGGACATTAAGGGGATTCTGGACAACCAGAACAGTCTTGTGAGGATCTTCGAGAACAGGATCAAGACCCTTAATGATAAGGTGGATGGGCTGACTAAGACAGTCAATGAGCTCAAGAAGGAAGTTGACTCAGTGCCTCTTCCTCAGACTTCTTCTTCTGATGATGATGATGAGGATGGTTCTCCTCTCAGGCCAGGCACACAGTTTACCACTCAGGCCAGATCAGCCACTGTGCCAGCTCCAGACTTGAGGCCCTCTTCATCAGCTCCTGCTACTGTCACCTCAGCTCCTGCTCCATCAGTTTCAGTTCCTCCAGTTGCCACACCAACTCCATCCACGACATCTGCAGGGATCTTCGCCGACGCTGTTCTCTCGACTCCTTCATCAACAACCGGAGGAGATCAGCCCAAGAACGCTTAGATATATGCCTTTGAACTTTTTGGTAACTTGTTGCCAAAGGGGGAGAAGTGTATATAGATCTTGAGGCTTCGAGTGAGAGAGCGTTTGGTGTTTATTGCTTTTTCAAAACATTTGATCTTTTGGTTGCTTGTGATACATGTTTGTGGTGTTTGATCATACGTGCTATGTGTGATGCTACTATTTCCTATCATCTTAATGCTTATGAGATGATCATTCACCTTTGCTTGATTGTGTTGTGCTATGATGTTCATTCTAATTACTCTCGCACACCACCAAGATGTATGTGACATGGAAGAAGTGCCCCATGTACCTAATCTATTGTGCATTTGCATTGAAACGCAAATTCAAAATAATGCACAAATTTAGGGGGAGCTCTTTCTTATCACAAACTTCTCAAAGCGACGATTATATTCATTGATTATATCATTTGTCGAAGCTTTGATCTATATGTTGTCATCAATTACCAAAAAGGGGGAGATTGAAAGCACATTTGCTCCCTTGGTGGTTTTGGTAATTAATAACAACATATAAGTCATTGAACTAATGTTTCCACTAAGTATATTTCAGGAAATGTTCAATGATAGGATTGGCAAAAGGATTGTGGAGATTGTGGAATACCCCAAGATGCAAGGAAATAGGTTGGCAAAGCTTCAAGGAAGAGGACTCTACATTTTACATTTGTGAGAAATCACTTTGAGTCCATAGGAAAGCCAATACTATTAAAAGCGGGTAAGGTTTTGTTGGTGAACAAAATGCTCATACGTGCACAAGTGATAGTCACCAAAAACACCCACAAGCTCTCCCACCAAAGTCTGTCCGAAGCCAAATACTCAAAATCGGTGCAACCAACATTTCCATCCCGGTGCCACCGATTCTCAACCTCAGACAGACTCAGCCAAACCCTAGCCACTTCGGTGCAACCGATTCAATCCCGGTGCCACCGAGTTTAGGTTGCCAACTCTCTGTTACGCAAATTCACAATATCGGTACCACCAAGATTGTTGGATCGGCGTCACCAAGATTGTCAATCTGACCGTTGGTCACCTTATCGGTGCAACTGAGTTTCCTATATCGGTCTCACCGAGATTCAAAAGTTGCCACTTTTGGTCACTTCGGTACCACCGAGATTTACACATCGGCGTCACCGAGTTGGTCATTTTGTGTGTAACGGTTGGATTTTTGGGGATGCCTATATATACCCCTCCACCACGACCTACTCGAGAGAGAAGCACTCAGAACTATTCCATACTTGCCCCATCCAGTTTTCTGAGAGAGAACCGCCTATTCTTGTGTTGAGGTCAAGATCTTCCACTCCAACCATATGGATCTTGATTTATAGCCTCCCCAAGTTGCTTTCCACCAATCCCATCTCTTCCACCAAGCCAAATCTGTGAGAGAGTGATTGTGTGTTGATGAGTCTATCATCTTGAAGCACAAGAGCAAGGAGTTCATCGACATTACCGAGCCTATTACCTTTTGGAGGGTGGTGCCTCCTAGATTGGTTAGGTGTCGCTTGGGAGCCTCCTACTTCGTGTTGTGGAGTTGAACCAAGAAGTTTGTAAGGGCAAGGAGATCGCCTACTTCGTGAAGATCTACCCATAGTGAGGCTAGTCCTTCGTGGACGGAAGCCGTTATGGAATAGTCAAGGTTGCTACTTCGTGGACCCTTATGGGTGGAGCCCTCCGTGGACTCTCGCGACCGTTACCCTCCATGGGTTGAAGACTCCATAAACGTGGACGTACGATAGCACCACCTATCGGAACCACGGGAAAAAAGCATCGTGTCTACAATTGCGTTTGATCCTCCTACCCTATCCTTTACTACTCATGCTTGTTGTTACTTTCCGCTGCTATACTCTTAGACATGCATGTGTAGGGTGTACTTGACTTGCCATGAAATGCTAAAACTGCCAACTCTAAAATTTGGGAAAAGGCAAAACTTTTATTTGGTCAAGTAGTCTAATCACCCCCCTCTAGACATACTTTCGGTCCTACACATGGGTCTAATACTTTGCTTCGATAACTAATAGATTTTTGCAATAAGTATGTGAGTTCTTTATGACTAATGTGAGTCCATGGATTATACGCACTCTCACCCTTCCACCATTGCTAGCCTCTCTAGTACCGCGCAACTTTCGCCGGTGCATTAAACCCACCATATACCCTTCCTCAAAACAGCCACCATACCTACCTATTATGGCATTTCCATAGCCATTCCGAGATATATTGCCATGCAACTTCCACCGTTCCGTTTTTTTATGACACGCACCATCATTGTCATATTGCTTTGCATGATCGTAAGACAGCTAGCATGATGTTTTCATGGCTTGTCCGTTTTTTATGTCATTTGCTATGCTAGATCATTGCACATCCCGGTACACCACCGGAAGCATTCATATAGAGTCATATCTTGTTGTAGATATCGAGTTGTAAGTAAATAAAAGTGTGATGATCATCATTATTAGAGCATTGTCCCATGAGAGGAAAGGATGATGGAAGATATGATTCCCTCACAAGTAGGGATGAGTCTCCGGACTTTACAAATAATAAAAGAGGCCAATGAAGCCCAAACAAAAAAAAGAGGCCAAAGATGCCCACCAAAAAAAATGAGAGAAAAGAGAGAAGGGACAATGTTACTACCTTTTTTCCACACTTGTGCTTCAAAGTAGCACCTTGATCTTCATGATAGAGAGTCTCCTATTTTTTGTCACTTTCATATACTAGTGGGAATTTTTCATTATATAACTTGGCTTGTATATTCCAATGATGGGCTTCCTCAAATTGCCCTAGGTCTTCGTGAGCAAGCAAGTTGGATGCACACCCACTTAGTTTCTTTTTGAGCTTTCATACACTTATAGCTCTAGTGCATCCGTTGCATGGCAATTCCTACTCACTCACATTGATATCTATTGATGGGCATCTCCATAGCCCGTTGATACACCTAGTTGATGTGAGACTATCTTCTCTTTTTCCACACAACCTCCACCATATTCTATTCCACCTATAGTTCTATATCCATGGCTCACGCTCATGTATTGCGTGAAAGTTGAAAAGGTTTGAGAACATAAAAGGTGTGAAACAATTGCTTGACTTGTCATCGGGGGTGTGCATGATTTAGATACTTTGTGTGGGGAAGATGGAGCATAGCCAGACCATATGATTTTGTAGGGATAACTTTCTAAGGCCATGTTATTTTGAAAGGACACAATTGCTTGTTAGTATGCTTGAAGTATTACTGTTTTTATGTCAATATTGAGCTTTTGTTTTGAATCTTATGGATCTGAACATTCATGCCACAATAAAGAATATTACATGGATAAATATGTTAGGTAGCATTCCACATCAAAAATTCTGTTTTTATCATTTACCTACTCGAGGACGAGCAGGAATTAAGCTTGGGGATGCTTGATACGTCTCCAACGTATCTATAATTTTTTATTGTTCCATGCTATTATATTATCTGTTTTGGATGTTTTATATGCATTAATATGCTATTTTATATTATTTTTGGGACTAACCTATTAACCTAGTGCCTAGTGCAAGTTTCTGTTTTTTCCTTGTTTTTGAGTATTGCAGATAAGGAATATTAAACGGAGTCCAAACGGAATAAAATCTTCGCGATGATTTTTCTTGGACCAGAAGAAACCTGCTAGACTTGGAGATGAAGGCAGGAGACCTGCCGGGAGGCGACAAGCCACCTGGGCGCGCCCTAGGGGGGGGCGCCCCCCTGGCTTGTGGCCTCCCTGCAGGTCCTCCAACCCTAATCTTCGGCCTATAAATTCCCAAATATTCCCCCAATACCAAAGAGAGTCACGAAAATACTTTTCCGCCGCCAGAACCCTCTGTTCCCGTGAGATCCCATCTTGGAGCCTTTTCCGGTAATCTGCCGGAGGGGGATTCGATCACGGAGGGCATCTACATCGACTCCATTGCCCTTGCGATGATGCGTGAGTAGTTCACCTCAGACCTTCGGGTCCATAGCTAGTAGCTAGATGGCTTCTTCTCTCTCTATGTTCTTCAATACCATGTTCTTCATGATCTTCATGGAGATCTATCCGGTGTAATACTCTTTTGCGGTGTGTTTGTCGAGATCCGATGAATTGTGGGTTTATGATCAGATTATCTATGAATATTATTTGAATCTTCTCTGAATTCTTATATGCATGATTTCATATCTTTGCAAGTCTCTTCGAGTTATTGGTTTGGTTTGGCCAACTAGATTGGTAATTCTTGCAATGGGAGAAGTGCTTGGTTTTGGGTTCAATCTTGCGGTGTTCTCACCCAGTGACAAAGTAGGGGTAGCGAGGCACGTATTTGTATTGTTGCCATCAAGGGTAAAAATATGGGGTTTTCATCATATTGCTTGAGTTTATCCCTCTACATCATGTCATCTTACTTAATGCGTTACTCTGTTCTTCATGAACTTAATACTCTAGATGCAGGCAGGAGTCGGCCGATGTGTGGAGTAATAGTAGTAGATGCAGAATCGTTTCGGTGTACTTGACACAGACGTGATGCCTATATGCATAATCATTGCCTTGGATATCGTCATAACTATGCGCTTTTCTATCAATTGCTCGACAGTAATTTGTTCACCCACCGTATTATTTGCCTTCAAGAGAGAAGCCTCTAGTGAATCCTATGGCCGCCGGATCTATTTTCCATATTATATTTTCAGATCTACAAACCAAAATACCAAAAATACTTTGCTGCAATCTTTTTACTTTTGTTTTACTTTTCATTCTAGTAATCTTGTATATCTATCTCTATCAGATCTCATCCTTGCAAGTAACCGTGAAGGGATTGACACCCCCTTTATAGCGTTGGGTGCAAATGTTTGATTGTTTGTGTAGGTGCAAAGATTGGGGACTTGCTTGTATCTCCTACTGGATTGATACCTTGGTTCTCAACAACTGAGGGAAATACTTATCTACTTTGCTGCATCACCCTTTCCTCTTCAAGGGAAAACCAACGCAAGCTCAAGAAGTAGCAATCAACAACGGGTTTAGCATCAGGTTCCATATTAATCTTGTGCTGGCATAGAGTGGGACTAATGCCCTTAAGATCATCAAGAGTATATCCAATAGCAGCCCGGTGCTTCCTCAGAACCTTTAATAATCTTTCTTCTTCATGTTCTGAAAGGTTAGCACTAATAATAACAGGATATATCTTTTTCTCATCAAGAGAAGCATACTTCAAAGTATCAGGTAATTGTTTTAATTTGAACACAGGATCACCTTTAGGTGGAGGAGGACCTCCAAGAGTTTCAATAGGCAAATTATGTTTCAGGAGAGGTTGTTGTTCAAAGAAAATTTGATCTATTTCATTTCTTTCACGCAAGTGCGTATGCGTATCATTTTCATGGTCAAGCAAATATTGTTCTAATGGATCTGTAGGAGGCACAACAATGGAAGCAAGACCAATTATTTCATCTTTACTAGGTAGCACTTTATCACGAGGTTGTCTACTAAACTTGGAAAAATTAAACTCATGAGACACATTACCAAAACTGACACCGACAATTTGTTTTTCACAATCTATCTTAGCATTGACGGTGCTTAAGAAAGGTCTACCAAAGATAACGGGACAAAAGTCACCTTGTGGGGAACCGAGGACTAGAAAATCAGTAGGGTATTTTACTTTCCCACACAAGACTTCAACATCTCTAACAATCCCAAGTGGTGTGATGGTGTCTCTATTAGCAAGTTTAGTAGTAACATCAATGTTTTCTATTTCAGCAGGTGCTATTTCATCCATAATTTCTTGGTATAAGGTAAAAGGGATAGCACTCACACTAGCACCCAAATCACATAAACCATGATAGCAATAATCTCCTATTTTTACTGAGACAACAAGCATGCCTCCTATGGGTCTATGTTTATCTTTTTCATCGGGTTTAGCAATTCTAGCAACTTCATCACTGAAGTAGATAACATGCCCATCAATATTTTCTACCAAGAGATCTTTAACCATAGCAACACTAGGTTCTACTTTGATTTGCTCAGGGGGCTTAGATGTTTTTAGATTACTCTTAGGAACTACAGTTGATACCTTAGCATGTTCCTTTATCCTAACAGGGAAAGGTTGTTTCTCAATATAAGCGGTAGGCATAATTGGATCAACATTGTAAATGATGGTTTCTTCTTTAGCTATGACCAGTTCTTTAATTTCTTCTTTAATAGGGGGATGATATTTAAACCACTTCTCCTTAGGGAGATCAACGTGAGTAGCAAATGCTTCACAGAAAGAGGCTACTATCTCAGAGTCAAGTCCATATTTAGTGCTAAACTTGTGAAAAGTATCGGTATTCATAAAAGATTTAACACAATCAAATTCAAGCTTTATACCTGACTCATTACCTTCGTCGAGTTCCCAATCTTCAGAGTTGCATTTAATTCTTTCTAAGAGATCCCACTTGAATTCAATAGTCTTCTTCATATAAGAACCAACACAAGAAGTATCGAGCATGGATTGATCATTATGAGAAAGCCAAGCATAAAAATTCTGAATGATAACTTCTCTCGGAATGTCGCGATTTGGGCATAAATATAGCCTTGACTTAAGCCTCCCCCAAGCTAGAGTGATACTTTCTCCTTCACGAGGCCAAAAATTATATATATAATTCCGATCATGATGAACTAGATGCATGGGATAAAACTTTTGGTGGAATTCCAATTGCAAACGATTCCAGTTCCACGATCCAAGATCATCCCATAGCCTATACCATGTCAATGCTTTTCCCTCCAAAGATAAAGGGAAAACCTTCTTCTTAACTTCATCTCCGAGTAAACCTGCAAGCTTAAATAATCCACATATTCTGTTCACATATAATAGATGCATATCAGGATGTTCAATTCCATCTCCTGCATAAGGTTTAGCAAGCAGTTGTTCTACCATACTCGAAGGAATTTCATAACCTATATTTTCAGTAGGTGCAGTAGGTTGAGGGGCAACTAATTGTGGTTCCGGTCGAGGTGAAGATACCCCGAACAAACCCCTCAAAGGATTGTTCTCCATAGTAGCAAGTAGCAATAAATTTCAGCATGTAGTATAAGTTTTTCCTTACCGATTTCCACTTACCAAGAGCGCTTCACTCCCCGGCAACGGCGCCAGAAAAGAGTCTTGATGACCCACAAGTATAGGGGATCAGTCGTAGTCCTTTGGATAAGTAAGAGTGTCGAACCCAACGAGGAGCAGAAGGAAATGACAAGCGGTTTTCAGCAAGGTAATCTCTGCAAGCACTGAAATTGTAGGTAACAGATAGTTTGATAGCAAGGTAATTTGTAACGAGCAAGTAACGGTAACGATAAATAAGGTGCAGCAAGGTAGCCCAATCCTTTTGAGGCAAAGGACATGCCAGAACAATCTCTAGTAATAGGCAAAGTGTTCTTGAGGGTGCACGGGAATTTCATCTAGTCACTTTTATCATGTTGGTTTGATTCGTGTTCGCTACTTTGATAATTTGATATGTGGGTGGACCGGTGCTTGGGTGCCGTTCTTACTTGAGCAACCTCCGACTTATGATTAACCCCCTTGCAAGCATCCGCAACTACGAGAAAAGTATTAAGATAAAATCTAACCATAGCATTAAACGTTTGGATCCAAATCAGCCCCAGTAGTGCATAAACTAGGGTTTAAGCTTCTGTCACTCTAGCAACCCATCATCTAATAACTACTCCACAATGCATCCCCTTAGGCCCGTGAATGGTGAAGTGTCATGTAGTCGACGTTCACATGACACCACTAAGGGAATCACAACATACATATCATCAAAATATCGAACACATATCAAATTCACATGATTACTTGCAACATGACTTCTCATGTGACCTCAAGAACAAAGGTAACTACTCACAAATAATAATCATGCTCAAGATCAGAGAGGTATTGAATAGCATAATGGATCTGAACATATAATCTTCCACCAAATAAACCATATAGTAATCAACTACGCAAGGTAATCAACACTACTAGTCACCCACAGGTACCAATCTGAGGTTCTGGTACAAAGATTGAACACAAGAGATGAACTAGGGTTTGAGAGGAGATGGTGCTGTTGAAGATGTTGATGAAGATTGGCCTCCCAAAGATGAGAGGGGTGTTGGTGACGACGATAGCTTCGATTTCCCCCTCCGGGAGGGAAGTTCCCCCGGCGGAATCGCTCCGCCGGAGGGCAAAAGTGCTCCTGCCCAAGTTCCGCCTCGAGGCGGCGGCGCTTCGTTTCGAAAGTCCTCCTTTGATTTTTTCTAGGTTAAATGTGACTATATACCAGAAGATGGGCACTGGAGGTGGGCCGAGGAGGCCAGAACCCATCAGGTGGGTTGTGCCCACCAGGTTGGCCCCCTCTGGTACTTTTCTGCTCCAGTATTTTTTATTTAATACAAAAATAATCTCCGTAAAATTTCAGCTTCATTGGAGTTGTGCAGAATAGGTATATCTGATGTGCTTTTCTTGGGTCCAGAATTCCAGCTGCCGGTATTCTCCCTCTTTGTGTAAACCTTGCATATTATGAGAGAAAAGGCATTAGAATCACTCCCCAAAGCATTATTATTCAACAAAACATAATAAATAACAGTAGGAAATTATGATGCAAAATGGACGTATCACTTGACATGATATATTTGCTAAAACTTGCCAACATCTAAAATTGGGAAAAGGATAGATTTTTATTTGGTCAAGTAGTCTAATCACCCCCCTCTCGACATACTTTGAATCCTACAAGTGGTATTAGAGCTTTGGTCTCCATTGCATTGGTTTTACAACCTAGGAGAGTATGGCATCTAGTGAGGGAAATTATCATCGTAGAGGTCCATATTTTGATGGTACAAACTTTGCTAGTTGGAAGCACAAAATGATAATGCATATTATTGGTCATAACCCCACCGTGTGGGTTGTTGTTCGTGTTGGATTGCAAGGTGAATTCTTTGGTGATGGAAAGGAACCGGATCGTGAAGCGATCACGGAAGAATTGAAGACATTGCAATACAACGCTCAAGCATGCGACATTCTATTCAACTGCTTATGCCCCGAAGAGTTCAAAAAAATAAGCCGTCTTGAGAATGCGAAGGAAATTTGGGGTACTTTGGTTGATATGCACGAAGGTACCGAATCCGTCAGGGAATCTAAGTTGGATGTGCTACAAAGTCAACTTGACAAGTTCAAGATGAAAGATGGTGAAGGAGTGATACGTCCATTTTCCATCCTGCTTTCCTACTGTTATTTACTTTGTTTTTTTGAATAATAATGCTTTGGGGAGTGATTCTAATGCCTTTTCTCTCATAATATGCAAGGTGTACACAAAGAGGGAGAATACCGGTAGCTGGAATTCTGGACCTAAGAAAAGCACATCGGAGATACCTATTCTGCACAACTCCAATGAAGCTGGAATTTTACGGAGATTATTTTTTTATTTAATAAAAAATACTGGAGCAGAAAACTACCGGAGGGGGCCAGCCAGGTGGGCACAACCCACCAAGGCGCGCCAGACCCCCCTGGGCGCGCCCTGGTGTCTCGTGGCCACCTCGGCCCACCTCCGGAGCCCATCTTCTGGTATATAGTCACATTTGACCTAGAAAAAAATCAGAGGAGGACTTTCGGGATGAAGCGCCGCCGCCTCGAGGCGGAACTTGGGCAGGAGCACTTTTGCCCTCCGGCAGAGCGATTCCGGCAGGGGAACTTCCCTCCCGGAGGGGGAAATCGAAGCCATCGTCATCACCAACACCCCTCTCATCTTTGGGAGGCCAATCTTCATCAACATGTTCAATAACACCATCTCCTCTCAAACCCTAGTTCATCTCTTGTGTTCAATCTTTGTACCGGAACCTCAGATTGGTACCTGTGGGTGACTAGTAGTGTTGATTACCTTGCGTAGTTGATTACTATATGGTTTATTTGGTGGAAGATTATATGTTCAGATCCATTATGCTATTCAATACCCCTCTGATCTTGAGCATGATTATTATTTGTGAGTAGTTACCTTTGTTCTTGAGGTCACGGGAGAAGTCATGTTGCAAGTAATCATGTGAATTTGATATGTGTTCGATATTTTGATGGTATGTATGTTGTGATTCCCTTAGTGGTGTCATGTGAACGTCGACTACATGATACTTCACCATTCATGGGCCTAAGGGAATTCATTGTGGAGTAGTTATTAGATGATGGGTTGCTAGAGCGACAGAAGCTTAAACCCTAGTTTATGCGCTACTTCGTAAGGGGCTGATTTGGATCGAAACGTTTAATTCTATGGTTAGATTTTATCTTAATACTTTTCTCGTAGTTGCGGATGCTTGCGAGGGGGTTACTCATAAGTGGGAGATTGTTCAAGTAAGAACATCACCCAAGCACCGGTCCACCCACATATAAAATTATCAAAGTAGCGAACACGAATCAAACCAACATGATAAAAGTGACTAGACAAAATTCCCGTGTACCCTCAAGAACACTTTGCTTATTACTAGAGATTGTTCTGGCCTGTCCTTTGCCACAAAAGGATTGGGTTACCTTGCTGCACCTTATTTACCGTTACCGTTACTTGCTCGTTACCAATTATCTTGCTATCAAACTATCTGTTACCTACAATTTCAATGCTTGCAGAAATTACTTTGCTGAAAACCGCTTGTCATTTCCATCTGCTCCTCGTTGGGTTCGACACTCTTACTTATCCAAAGGACTACGATTGATCCCCTATACTCGTGGGTCATCAAGGAGTCGTGGAAATGTACTCTAGGCTTGCTCTCATCACAAATGAGTTTACCGGCTTAGGAAGTGAAGAGATGACCAAAAAATTCATCATCAAGAATATCCTTAGAGCCTTGGATGGAAAGTACGACACTGTGTGCATATTGATCCATATGATGCCAAACTACAAAGATCTCAAGCCTACGGAAGTCATTGGAAGGATTGTTGCTCATGAAATGTCACTCAAGGACAAAGAAGAGCTTCACACCAAGTCAAGCGGAGCATACAAAGCTACAAGTGACACTCCTGCTACTTCAAGTGACAACCTTGTTACCAATGAAGAGATAAACCTCATGGTCAAGAAGTTCAACAAATTCTACAAGAGTAGAGGCAAAGAGAGAAGCTCCAACTCAAGATATGAAGAGAACTGTTCCTCTAGTTGTGACCGAAATTGTTACAATTGTGGAAGGCCCGAACATTATTCCAATGAGTGCACGCCCCCCCCCCCCACAAAAGAAGAGAAGAGTCACCTAGAAGAAGAAGCTCAATAGATGAGTCACCTCATAGAGAGAGAAGGAGTAGAGAAGATCGCTATGAACTAAGACCCTCCCGGAGAAGCAAGGACTTGGAGAAGAAGGATAAGTACACCAAGAGCGACACAAGAAGAAGACATCAAGCTCATGTTGGTGAATGGGTTTCCGGCTCTGATTCAGACAACCAATCCGAGAGAAGCTACTACTCCAACTCCAACTATAGTCAAGATGAAGGTGTTGCCGGATTAGCACTCGTATCCTCCGATTTCTATGACATATTTGATTCATTAAATGAAGGAAGGGGAAGTAGCTTCATGGCTAAAGGCCCCAAGGCATCACACCCCAAATACATTGACTTTAATGGTGATGAGGATGACTTACTAGGAGATGATGACCTGCTCTTTGATAACTAGTGATGTTAGTCAAAATGAACTTGACAATAATCATGCTAGTCAACATAAGTAGTGTGATGATGCTAAGAAGGAGATTGAGCGTCTAACTAAAGAACTAAACACTCTTAAGTTAGCTCATGAATCTACTCAATAAGATCATAGAGAGCTTCTAAGAACTCGTGAGAAGCTATGCTTCGAGAAGCTAAATTTAGAGCAAGAGCATGAATTTCTTAAAGCTATCAATGACGATCTTCGAAAGAAGAGTTCTTCTTATCTTGCTAAACGACTACTCTTGTCTACATTTGTTCCACAAGTTAAATCTAAGCAAACTAGTAACAAAGGCAATAAAGGTTCTTCATCTAGTAGCAACAATGCAAATGTTAAATCTAGCGATGTTGCTTCGAGTAGTTCAATTGATTCAACTAATGATTCTCTTAGCCAAGTTACACTTGAGCAAGAAAATGATTTATTGAAAGGAAGTAAGCAAGGATGGCACCGGAAGAACCAAGGCATTGGCTACTTCAACGCCAATGGAGTTGAATGGGAAGAAGGTCAATACCCTAAGATGAAGTTCATTCCTCAAAAGGAGAAGTATGATCCTGCTCTCCCCAAGGGAGCAAAATACAAAGATGACCTTCCACCACAAGGCTACAAGCTCAAGGGCAAGGACAGGCTTTAAGAGGAGATTGACACATTTGAAGAAGAATCCCAAGCCATGGTCTAATGGGTTCCCAAAGCTACTACAAGATCTACTTAAACAAGCGCTACTTCAACTCCAAGGATCCCCATCAAGTTGATGTGGGTCCCAAAGAAGAAGAATTATAGAAGTTCTTAAGGGGTGACTCCACCAACAAAATTCACTCACATTCATATTTGGCAAGAATTAATGCTATCAACTCCAATCTTATGCAATAGTTGAAGGAGTCACATATCCCCTCATAGGTAAGCAAGGGACAAGATAATTAATGAATCAATGGACATCATAATACATGTGTTTCACTCCATGTCCATAGATATACTTGTATTTGTTCCTTGTGTGGGACTAACCCATGTAGGTGAGAAGAATACAGAACAACAAGTATGACTCCCAACTCAAGATGATCTTCATCAACTATGAGCATCCATGATACGTCTCCAATGTATCTATAATTTTTTCTTGTTCCATGCTGTTATATTATCATTCTTGGATGTTTTACAATCATTTTATAGCAACTTTATATCATTTTTTGGGACTAACCTATTAACATAGTGCCAAAGTGCCAGTTGTTGTTTTTGCTTGTTTTTTTACTTCGCAGAATATTAGTACCAAACGGAGTCCAATCGCGACAAAACTTTTTGGAGATTTTTTTGGACCAGAAGACACCCAGTGGGCCAAAGAAGTGCCAGAGAGGTGGGCTGTGGACGCCACAACCCACCAGGGCACGCTAGGGGGCCCCCGGCGCGCGCTGATGGGTTGTACCTTCCATGGGGACGGGCCCCCCCTCCACCGCCTCTGATGCCTATAAATACCCAAATATTCAGAAAACCCTAGGGGAGTCGATGAAAAACACATCCAGCCGCCGCAAGTTCCAGAGCCTCAAGATCCAATCTAACACCACCACGGAGGGGTTCATCTTCTTCGTAGGTGCCTCTCCGATGATGCGTGAGTAGTCCACCATAGACCTATGGGTCCGTAGGCAGTAGCTAGATGGCTTCCTCTCTCTCTTTTGATTCTCAATACAATGGTCTCTTGGAGATCTATTTGATGTAAACTTTTGCGGTGTGTTTGTTGGGATCCGATGAATTTTGAGTTCATGATCAGTTTCTATCCATGAATATTATTTGAGTCTTCTTTGATCTCTTATATGCATGATTACTTATAGCCTCATATTTCTTCTTCAAATCTTTGGTTTATTTAGGCCGACTAGATCGATTTTTCTTGCCACGGCGGGTTCGATCTTGCCCTGTCCTTTCCTAGTGACAGAAGTGGCAACAAGGCACGCATGTATCGTTACCATTAAGGATAACAAGATGGGGTCTATTCCTACATGAATAGATCTTGTCTACATCATGTCATCGTTCTTATTGCATTACTCCGTTTTTCCATGAACTTAATACAATAGATGCATGCTGGATAGCGGTCGATGTGTGGAGTAATAGTGGTAGATGCAGGCAGGAGTCGGTCTACTTATCTTGGATGTGATGCCTATATAATGATCATCGCCTTGGATATCATCATGATTATTTGATCTTCTATCAATTGCCCAACAGTAATTTGTTCACCCGCCGTGTGCTATACTCATGAGAGAAGCCACTAGTGAAACCTACGGCCCTCGGGTCTACTTTTCCAACATATTGCTTTCCGATATATCTTTTTGCCTCTTTGTTTTTAGATCTACTAAACCAAAAACCCAAAAATATATTGTTGCTCTTTTTATTTGCACTTTTTATTTTGTGTTCTTGAGAGATCTATCTCTCCTATCTATCATTACCTAATCTATCTTTTTACCGTAGATAGATTGACAACCTCTCTTACGCGTCGGGTTGCAAGTATTTGTTATTTGTGCGCCGGTGCTGCTTATTAGGTGGTGGTGATCCTCCTACTGGTTCGATACCTTGGTTTCATAACTGAGGGAAATACTTACCGTCGCTGTGCTGCATCATCCTTTCCTCTTTGGGGAAATACCGACGCAATCTCAAGCCACGTCAAAGGAATTTATGGCGCCATTGCCGGGGAGGAAGCAGTCTCTTCTACGTGCAAATCTCTAGCGCCGAGGAGACACCATCATCATCTACCAGGTTCCTAATCACAAATCTCGTCTCCTTGCAATTACATTATTTGCCATTTGCCTACCGTTTTCCTCTCCCCCACTTCACCAATTTGCCGTTTTATTCGCCCTCTCTTTCGTTTGCCTTTTTGTCATCAGATCTCTTGCCTTGTCATTATGGCTAGTTCTTACTTTATTGCATGTACTCCCGATAATGAGGTTCTTAATTTTAAGCAAAGGGGAGGGGAGAACCTAAAAGATGCTTGGTATAGGATTTGCAATGCTCATAATAGATCTATCCATAAGCAATCTACCATTGTTCTTCTTCGCAATTTTTATGTGGGCATCACCACTTGGTATAGATTCGTCCTTGATATGATTACCGGTGGGAATTTCTTGATGTGTCCATCTTTGGATGCTTTAAATGCTATGGGAAGTTTAGTGGGATCACCACCTCTTATGATCAATGAAACAACTTTAACTCTTGAACATGTTATGAAGAGATTAGATGCTATTGAAAAGAAGATGATTACCAAAGAACATATTGAAGATTTGGATAAGAAAATGCATAATCTTGCTAATAAAATTGGGGCTAAGGCGGGAGATGCCTTTAAATTGTTAAAGGAAAAAGAAACCGTAGTTAACGCAAGGGTAGAAGAGAGTCCTTACCGGATTGATAAGTTGGAAAAAAATTAGTAACTTGGGTTCGGCTTTTTCTTCTATCAAAACTATTGAAAAAACTCCCATAAAAAGTTGCAAAACCATGCAAATCACTAAGAACAAAGTTGCTTCACCTAGTGGCCACAAGGGAGATCTTAAAATGATTAGTATTCACCCCGACTTTGTTGAAATAGTAAGAGACCCTATTTACAAAAATGAATTCTTTGGTCTTTTTCCTAGAAGTGTTGTCATTGAGAGCATGCATGCTAAATCCTTGAAAAATTCTAGATGTGTGATTGAAGAGTTAAAAACCAAAGATGACAATACTTGAAACTTTGCGTTATGCCTAGCTAGGGGCGTAAAACGATAGCGCTTGTTGGGAGGCAACCCAATGAATAAATTTATTTTTGCATTTTCCTTTCTGTTTTTGAGTGTTTACACAATTATGCCTCTTTTATGATTGTGTTTTTATGGTTTATTTAGTTTTTTTACCAAGTCGAGCCTTTAGGATGATTCATAAGATGAGTAGAAGCGATGCTGAATCTGAAACAAAAACTTTGCTTCCGGTGTTCGAATTTTCATTTTTTACTGGAATGTGATCTTGAGCTGAAATTTTAAAACAATGTTTCTATAAAAATTCTTTATGTTTTCCTAATTTTTCAGAATTTTTACAGTTACATAAGTATAGTTAGAGTACAGATTACTACAGACTGTTCTGTTTAAAACAGATTCTGTGTGCTTGTTTTGATGAATCTATGGGTTATATTGAAGGGTATGAGCCATGGTAAAGTTAAAATACAATAGGTATAATGAAATAACAAAATGTGAATGGGTTTGCAACAGCGCCTAAAATAGCGATTTGCTTTATTATACTAATGGATCTCACGAAGATTTCGTTGAGTTTTGTGTGATTGAAGTTTTCAAGTTTTGGGTGAGATCACGATGGATGAAGGAATAAGGAGTGAAAAGAGCCTAAGCTTGGGGATGATACAACACCCCCAAGATATATCCAAAGAGAAACAAGCAACTAAGCTTGGGGATGCCCCCGAGTGGCATCCCCTCTTTCTTCTAACGACCATCGGTATTTTACTTGGAGCTATATTTTTATTCGTCACATATCATGAGTTTTGCTTGGAGCGTCTTGTATCATTTGAGTCTTTGCTTGCTTTGTTTGTTAGTTTGTCACTTGTATCCTTGCTGGACACACCTATTTGGGAGAGCCATAATTATGCTATGATTTGTTAGAATTGCTCTCTATGCTTCACTTAAACTTTTTGAGCTATAGAATTGCTCTAGTGCTTCACTTATATCTTTTTGAGCACGGTGTGCTTGGAATTTTTTTGTAGAAATACTTTCATGCTTCACTTAGATTAATTTGAGAGTAGTAGATTTTGAATAAATCCTCTCATGCTTCACTTAAACCTTTTTGAGAGATCAAAACTCTATGATCATGTGCTTCACTTAAATTTGTTTGAGCTAGTCAAAAAGCAATGGCAATATATGAAACTAGTCCCAAAGTGATAGATATCCAAGGAGGATATAATAAAAACTTTCATGAATATCATTGGACAAATTAAACTTGATTCCTTGTAATAGTTTTGAAACATGATGATAGTAATATGTGAGTCATGTTAGTGAGTAATTATGCTTAGTAGGAATATTGGTGTTAAGGTTTGTGATTCCCTATGCATGCACGAAAGTCAATAGTTATGCAATGAAGTTACATCCTACTTGTGGTGCATTATTCGGTGTTAGTTATGTTCAATGCTTCCTTATGTGATTTTTGGTTTTTTGGTTTGGTTGCTTCCCAATCTATTTGCTAGCCTTCATTTGTACCAAGTAGAAATACTACTTGTGCATCCAAAATCCTTAAACCAAGTTTTGCCATATGAGTCCACCATACCTACCTATATGCGGTATTTCCATGCCGTTCCAAGCAAATTTGTATGTGCCATCTCTAAATTTTCAAAATAAATTTTCTCTTTTGTGTGCTCGTACCACTCATGAAACGGTGGGGGGTGTTCAGTATTTTTCCATGCTAGATGTGTTATTCTCAAGATGAGTGTTTATTCACTTGTCATTGCACGAGAGTGCGGCGGTAATAGGGATGCCCATTCCCGAAATGAAAAAGAAAAAATATTTACTTTATGTTGTCAAATAATAAATTCCTTGGAAAGTGTTGGTATGGAAGGCAACCGTGGATACGGCCCGCCATGGAATGTGAAAGAATGGTGGAAAAAGGAATAAACTTTATTTTCTGTTTGGGAACTGCCTATGATATATCTAGCATGGAAAGTATTGTGAGCTACTTTGTCGTTTTCGTTGACAGGAAAGGCATGCCACCCAGAATATTTTTTTCTCTCTCAATTTAAAACTTTGAGCTTTGGCACCTCTACAAATCCCTACTTCCCTCTGCGAAGGGCTTATCTATTTACTTTATGCAATTTTTATTTTTACTTTGAGTCTCCATCTTCTCTTATAAAGCACCAACTAGGGGGCACTATGATCGTACTTGAGCATTGGGTATAGCTAATATTTGAGTGTGTTTCATGAATGGATCAATGATTGAGCATGGTGGGCTAGGGATAACTTTCCTTAGTGTTGATATTTTGAAAAGACATGGTTGCTTGTTGGCATGCTTGAGTATTGAAGTCATTATGTTAAAACTAGACTATTGCTTTGAATCATGTAAAAGTCCAAATGTCCATGCTACAAAGAAAAGAATATGAGATGAACATGTTAGGCAGCATTCAACATCAAAAATTCTATTTTTATCATTTACCTACTCGAGGACGAGAAGGAATTAAACTTGGGGATGCTGATACGTCTCCAACGTATCTATAATTTTTGCTTGTTCCATGCTATTATATTACCATTCTTGGATGTTTTACAATCATTTTATAGCAACTTTATATCATTTTTTGGGACTAACCTATTAACATAGTGCCAAAGTTCCAGTTGCTATTTTTGCTTGCTTTTTTACTTTGCAGAATATCAATACAAAACGGAGTCCAATCGCGACATAACTTTTTGGAGATTTTTTTTGGACCAGAAGACACCTAGTGGGCCAAAGAAGTGCCAGAGAGGTGGGATGTGGAGGCCACAACCCACCAGGGCACGCCAGGCTGGCGCGCCCTGATGGGTTGTGCCCTCCACGGGCCCCCCTCCACCGCCTCTAATGCCTATAAATACCCAAATATTCAGAAAACCCTAGGGGAGTCGGCGAAAAGCACATCCAGCCGCCTCAAGTTCCAGAGCCTCAAGATCCAATCTAACACCATCACGGAGGGGTTCATCTTCTTCATAGGTGCCTCTCCGATGATGCATGAGTAGTCCACCATAGACCTACGGGTCTGTAGGCAGTAGCTAGATGGCTTCCTCTCTCTCTTTTGATTCTCAATACAATGCTCTCTTGGAGATCTATTTGTTGTAAACTATTGCGGCGTGTTTGTTGGGATCCGATGAATTTTGAGTTCATGATCAGTTTCTATCCATTAATATTATTTGAGTCTTCTTTGATCTCTTATATGCTTGATTACTTATAGCCTCGTATTTCTTCTTCGAATCTTTGGTTTAGTTAGGCCGACTAGATCGATTTTTCTTGCCATGGGAAGAGGTGCTTTGTGATGGGTTCGATCTTGCGGTGTCCTTTCCCAGTGACAGAAGGGGCAGCATGGCACACATGTATTGTTTCCATTAAGGATAACAAGATGGGGTCTATTCCTACATGAATAGATCTTGTCTACATCATGTCATCGTTCTTATTGCATTACTCCGTTTTTCCATGAACTTAATACACTAGATGCATGCTGGATAACGGTCGATGTGTGGAGTAATAGTGGTAGATGTACGCAGGAGTCAGTCTACTTATCTTGGACGTGATGCCTATATAATGATCATCGCCTTGGATATCGTCATGATTATTTGATCTTCTATCAATTGCCCAACAGTAATTTGTTCACCCACCATGTGCTATACTCACGAGAGAAGCCACTAGTGAAACCTACGACCCCCGGGTCTAGTTTTCCAACATATTGCTTTCCGTTCTATCTTTTTGCCTCTTTGTTTTCAGATCTACTAAACCAAAAACCCAAAAAATATATTGCTGCCCTTTTTATTTTGTGTTCTTGAGATATCTATCTCTCCTATCTATCATTACCTAATCTATCTTTTTACCGTAGAGAGATTGACAACCTCTCTTACGCGTCAGGTTGCAAGTATTTGTTATTTGTGTGCAGGTGCTGCTTATTAGGTGGTGGTGATCCTCCTACTAGTTCGATACCTTGGTTTCATAACTGAGGGAAATACTTACCGTCGCTGTGCTGCATCATCCCTTCCTCTTTGGGTAAATACCGAAGCAGTCTCAAGCCACGTCAATCCACTACTACAACACCTACGTGAAGTCTTCAACGACAAAACCCAAGGTTAGTTTGTCCCTCTTAGGGGGGATGTCACATCAAGGGTGAGCTTTACTCTAAGACTTGAGTCAAAGCATCTCTTAAGATGTGAACACATTAAAAGCTTTTTGTAAAAGTGGTAACCCCACTTGTGCTTAAACGATGAGTATGACCTATGATCAAGTATTCTTACTTGGCTCCTAAGTCAATATACTCATATATAGATGACTCCGTCATCGCCAAAGTGCTTGGTAGATACTAGAGTGGTTTTGTATGTTTGCCATATTTGATTTGACATCTTAATGTGTAAGCATGTTGGTATGCATATTTTCACTCATTCAAGAACATCCAATTGTTGTTATCTGGCTTTCATTTTCCTTGGCCAATTGGATGTACAAGAATGCCTAGGTACCTCCCCCTAGATATATATGCTTTCTCGTTTCAAATTCTATTCATGCTTCATCACAAAATTTGAGGAAGCACTTTTCGGACCCTCTATGTGAGGAGCACTCGGAGTTCCGTTTCGACAAGAGCTAACTTCCAAAACCTCCCATGTGCCACTCGGTGTAACCAACTCCTAAAACTCGGTTTCACCGAATCACAAGGGCTGATCTGGTTTTCTATCTCGGTACTACCAATTCCTAAATCTTGGGTCACCGAAGTTCTCTATTGACAGGCACTTAAGAATCTTGGTGTATCCGGTATTTCCGAATCGGTGTTACCGACAGTAGTTGGGTATATATATCCCGCGGACCCGACCTTTGAAATTAAATATTCAAAGTCGTCTCCGCGCCCCACTGTTGCTGCCGCTCGAGTCTACCGACGTTTCCCTTGACTCCCATGCGCTCTCGCCGCCAGAGTCCGCTGCTGTCAACGGGAATCAACCCCACCGTTGCCTCCGTAGCGAAATCTTCACCGGGTTAGGTTAAGATTTCGACCCCCCGTGTGCTCCAAGCTCCGATTCATGCGCGTTAGGATATGTTCCACATCTTGCCACCTATTGCAATGCTTTTGTCCACAAGAAAATTCTGATAGATTAGGCGAACGAAGAAATTTTAGGGTTAGGTTTCCGCCATATGCGTTTTGGAGTCACCGGGTGGAAATGAGTCGGTGTCACCGATTCAGGTTTTAGGGTTCTGAGAACTTTCTCAGTGAGACCGAGTTACTATTTTCGGTGAAACCAAAAATGGTGACCAAGTTTCTGTTAAAGAGAAGGCCAGTCTCGGATACTCTGAAAATCCAAACTCGGTGGAACCGAAATCCAAACTTGGTTCAATTTTTTGCAAAATATCCGTGTTTTGTGATGCTTATCCCCTGCACTCTTCTACATCTATTCACAGGATCAGTCTTTCAATATGTCAGGCTCAGATGACAGTGAGAATGCCTTCAAGGAACCAAGTGTTGATCTTGATGCTGACACTAGTCCCGAAGCCAGTTCTTCAGACCCAGGCACCCCCGGATCACATGGCTTGCCCAAGGTAGCCACCAGGGCCAGAAGGAAGCTGAACTCAAATGAGGAGGATGAAGATTTCATCCTAGATGATGCTACTTCTCAGAGGAAGACAGTCAGGAAGGAGTATGCTAGTTTTGATTCTATGAAGGCTCCTTAAACTGACAAGAATGGTGAAAGGACGTGGATGTCGCCTAGAGGGGGGGGTGAATAGGCGCTTTAAAATAGTTACGGTTTAGGCTTGAACAAATGCGGAATAAAACTAACGTTTAATATGTCAAGCACAAAACTTAAAACAACTAGGCTCACCTATGTGCACCAAAAACTTATGCTAAGCAAGATAAACAACTAAGTGATAGCAAGATATATAGCATGAAACAATATGGCTATCACAAAGTAAAGTGCATAAGTAAAGGGATCGGGTAAGAGATAACCGAGGCACGCGGAGATGATGATGTATCCCGAAGTTCACACCCTTACGGTTGCTAATCTCCATTTGGAGCGGTGTGGAGGCACAATGCTCCCCAAGAAGCCACTAGAGCCACCGTAATCTCCTCACACCCTCGCACAATGCAAGATGCCGTGATTCCACTAAGGGACCCTTGAGGGCGGTCACCGAACCCGTACAAACAAGGTTGGGGCAAACTCCACAACTTAATTGGAGGCTCCCAAGTGCCAAGAACACCACGAAGCTTCACCACAATGGACTATGGCTCTGAGGTGACCTCAAATGCTTGGGGAAATCTCCACAACCTAATTGGAGACCCCGACGCTTGCCCGGAGCTTTGCACCACAATGATTGAGCTCCGAGGCATCACCAACCATCTAGGGCGCCAAAGCAGCCAAGAGGAACAAGCTCTACGGTGCTCAAACACCTAAGAGTAATAAGCTTCTGAAACTTCACTTCCACGTATCACCATGGAGAACTCAAACCTATGCACCAAATGTAATGGCAAGGGCACACGGAGTGCCTAAGTCCTTCTCTCCCAAATCCCACCACAAGAACTGATGCCATGGAAGAAAATGAGAGGAATAACAAAGAAGAACACAAAGAACTCCAAGATCTAGATCCAAGGGGTTCCCCTCACATAGAGGAGAAAGTGATTGGTGGAAATGTGGATCTAGATCTCCTCTCTCTTTTCCCTAAAAAAGGATCAAGAATGTCGGTGCACTAGGACAGGGGTATCCAGTGCCCCTGACTTATGCACATGCAGTATTAGCAAAACCCATCAACACAAGCGCAAACCAAACTAGCATTCAAGACCCAGACTCTGGCAGCAGCAACCTATAAAAGGCCAAGCAACACCGGCAAGACCAACGCAACAGCCCAGGACAGGCCCGGAGCGCACCAAGCCCATCCCCGGTGCCTGCCGGGGACCGAGGCGCGTGCACCTTCAGGAAGACCCGGCAAGCCATCCCCCGGCAAGCGCGAGCCGATCGGCCACCGCTCCACCGCATCGCAATGCCAGTCACTTATCGATGCGGTGTCGAGGCCCCAGGTGGCTAAGTGGCTCTCGCTAAGCACGTGGCGGTGCGCTGGAAGACAGATTATGCCCCCTTGACACCCGTCCGTAGGCGTGTCAAGCTGTGGTGCGATAGTTAGCTAGAGCGGTGGTAGAAGTTTGCCGGGGATGCACCCCCGCACGCCACCTAGACTGCATTTATGGCATTTTTTCCTAAATGCCAGAGTTAGGTATAATAGCTGTGTTAGCTTTCTAATCATCAGATAATGTCTGTTTTGCCATTATGGTTGCCCCTTAAGCTATAAAAGGAGGCCCAAGACAACCTAGCTCAAGATTGGGACCTTTGGACACTTGTACTCACATAGCATCTCTCCCCGACGACAACCCTTGCTGGGATTGAGCGCTGCGTTTTCTTCGTGTTCCTCTGATCAATCCACCAAAAGCAGGAGTAGGGTTTTACGCTTCACAGCGGCCCGAACCTGGGTAAAATACCAACGTCCCGATTGTCATGCTGCCTCATGGTCTCCGCTCTTTGTGCAACGTGACCTCCTGTCACACCCTGTGTTTGTATCACCTTGCTGTGCTTGGATTTACAAAATTTGGAACCAATTAAAACTTTTGAGTGCTCATGCTTGTTCGAATTGTTGCTTGTTTGCTTGTTTGCTTGTTTGTGTATCGCACTCTTAGGTTCTACTGCTCTCCATATTCATCTTCCTTGATCCAAACTTCTTGCCCAATGATCATGCCATGTGAATAGTACCCAAAACTATTTTTTTATCAAAATTTATTTTGACCAAAAAGAATTTATTCAAATTAGGTTTTCAAAACCCCCTGAATTGAGGTTTGTACTACAAGTCCTCAAATTGGGTGGATACTTTTTCCCCAAAGGCTTTATTTGAAACCTACTATGTATATGACTTTCCAAAACCACCTAATATTATTTTTAAATATTATTTTACTATTTTATTTAAAGGCTTTTTCTTAAGGCCAGAAATGGTTTTTCATAGGGAAAAATTATTTAAATGCTTTAAAAATATTTGAGAAAATTTAGGGAAACTCAGTGGACATATATTTCCCATATATATGAGTTTCAACACATGGTCATGTTCAAAATCATGGGCAAAACCCCTCAAAACCCTTTCTGCTTAAATCAAGCTTTTGAAATATTTCTATAAGAAATATTCTCAATAAATTTCAAGAAAATTCCAGCAAGTCACAATTTTCATATGCGATGATCTTGCAAAGTTTCATCTCCATCCCAATTGATTTGCTCCATCAAAATATTCCAAAACCATTCCTGTCCAGAGCCAAATTTGAACAACTTTACATTATGAAGTTTCTTCCCTTGACCCCAAACTTTGTGGGCATGTGCTAAACCCCAAATAATGATACCACACCAAGTGGTGGATTTGTGGGAAGTGAAATGCATGCCTAGATCTACAGAAATCTAATTCTGTTGATTTCTAGGGTTTCACAAAGTTACATTGTGAACTTTCTTCAAAACTCCTCAAACTTGGTGATACTCTCTATTTATACCTATATTTTCATCCTGTTAAATCTCATGGCAAGCAAACCCCATTTGCTTAGCCAAACCATCATCAAACACTTTTGCTTATGCTATGAAAAGCCCTATTTGACCCCTTTCCTCTATTCTCCTTGAGTCTAAATTTTTACCACACCTTCTTGCAATGCTCAATCACCTCCAGTAAAAACCCCAAGTCGATAAGACACTGGTTGATGGGGTAAAATCCTCAATTTACTCTCTGGACAGCCCCTTTCTCTCTCTCCCTTTGCCTCTCTCCTTCTTCCTTGACTCTCCAGGGCATCCAATGCCTCAACCCCGCTTGTTTACTGCCCCTAGATCCCCTAGACACGGGAGGCCATGCAGAAGCTGCCAAGGACATGCCATGGCATGCCAAAACGGCGCTCCAGAGCGCGCTACAGTGCTCGACCGCACTGTAGCCGCCGCCCACTGCATGGCCCCGACAGCCTCGGGCCTCCCCCTCTCGCCACTTGGCCCCCCTCGACGTCCGCACCATGGCGCCCTGTCGGCCCCCTTCTCCCTCTCCCTCCATCGGCTCCGCGCGCACGAACCGCGGCCACCCGGTTCGGCCAACCGCTGGCCTCGCATGCGCGCGCCTCCCCTTCTCTCTCTCTCGCCCCCCTGGCCTAGACCTACCCCACGAGAACCCCATGCACGCCCTCTCCCCCTCCCGTGGCCTCTGGCCTCGGCCACGAGCTCGCTGGCGCACCCGCGTTCGGTGGACTCGCCCCCGCCTATATAAGGCCTCGCCCGAGCTCTTTCCTCCCCTCTGGAACCCCCTTATCCTCTCAATCGACCCCCTGAACCACCCAAATAACCACCCGGAGCCCCAGTGCTCGGGATCGACCGAGGCGCCGCCGCGTCGGGGCTTCGTCGATCTTGGGATACCGGCCCGCTCTGGCCTTCTTCCCTCCTCCATTGAGACCACAGAGAGCCCCTGACTCATTTCCCCCTTTCCCCTGCTCGATTTGCCGCACAAGACGGCCCCGGCGACCTCCTCCCGAATCCCTCCACCTCTAGGAGATCGGCGGCTCAACCCCGAGCCCATTCCCGCACTCGCCTGCCGTTGCCGTGCCCCGCACCGTCGCCGGTGAGCATCGCCGCCCCCTTGTCCGGAGGTGGGAGATGACAGGTGGGACCCTCCTGTCATCCCCACACCTCTCTCCCTCTCCCTCACTCTCGCTGACGCTGGGGCCCGCGCGTCAGGTTCAAACCTGGCCGCGCGCGCGCGCCCGCAGCTCAGCTGGGCCGGCCTGGCCGGTTGGGCCCGGTACGGCTGGGCATTTGCCCCAAGGCACCGAGGCCTTTCTCTTTTTCTTTTTCAGTAGGTTTTCCAAAAATCCCACAGCTCCAAATAAAATTCCTATTCCAAATGTTTTTCCACCTTAATTCCTGTAATATTCTGTAGAATTTAACAGTGCCACTTGTGTAATTTTGTGAAAATGTTTTATGTATTGATTCTATTTAAAACCTAGTTTTTAATATTTTATTGCCTCTGTTTAAATTGTTTTCAAAATGTTTTTCACAACAAAACCTTAGACAAACATTTTTAGAATAGTTTGGAGTATTTATCAGAGTAGAGTAGCATTTTAGAAGTAGAGTTTGTTCTCTGTTTTTGTGTGATGCTTATTATTATCGTTATTTATCGCGACGATAGATTGCGCTGTTGACGAGGAAGTTGGACCCGAAGACTTTGAAGACCCCGAAGACTTTGTTGAGCCAGGCAAGCAGCCCTTTGACCATGATAAGAAACTTTTTCATGCATGACATATAGCACTTGTTGTTTCAATGATTTGATCATGATGTGGTGTTCCCCCTTCGGTGGGATGCCTCCGATACTTTACCGTTGATACTTGCATCGTGCATGACCCTACCATCCTTATGAGGGTTGTGCGGGTGGGAGTAGTTAGGTTGCTAGTAGATGCTACGCAAGTGGGACGGGAATATGCATGGTGATGGAAACAAAGTGATTTCAAAGACTTTTCGAAAACCCCGTCGGGTGCCACTAATGCCCGAGGGAGATGATGTTGTGCTAGGTAACCACTTGAGAAAGAAGTGGTGTACCGGAGCAGGCTGTGTGTGTGTGTTTTCGAAAATGGAGAGATTTAAGATTTGCTGACCATCCCAACCTTACATGTACGACCACGATACCCCTTATGGGACGGGGCTTTGTTGATTACCTTGGTGGGTACTAGCATGGAGCCCGCATTACTAGTGGCGGGAGTGGCATGGTCACTCTCGATACGGGGTCATGCCTGGAAGGGCGACCATGCGCTGTCTTTACAGGCACCGGGCACACCGTTGTGTTCCTTCATGGATGGTACTGTGTAGAGCAAGGCTCGTGTTTGTACATCATGAAGACACGGACCAATGAGTGGACTCTTTGTTTAGTATCGCTAGGGGAAAGGCATTGTTCGGGTGCTTACCTCGGGTCGTGGATGACACGGAAGTTCCCCGAGTATTGTGGGTAAAGCGTGCAACCTCTGCAGAGTGTCAAACTATTCGAATATCAGTGTCCACGGTCATGGACAGTTGGAGGTCCTGCTTAAACTACGTCCGGGGTTTTCATAAACTTGGTGTGTGTGTAAGAGTGAATGACACAAGGGTGATACTTGAGCTAAGTCCGACGACTTGGCATGATGATGAACATGAGATGTTCAAACCCTGCTTATGTTGATAACTGAGACTTGTTCACATGAACACCTGTTAACAGTTGATGCATGCTTACTCAAGGTTACATGATTATATCATTGCACTTAAAATCAGCTTTCTGCAAAACTTACCTACTTAGTGCTATATCATGCATTGTTATACCTTGTCCCACAACTTGGGTTGCTTGCGAGTACATTCAAAGTACTCATTGGCTTGCCACTAGTTATTTAATTGGCCAAGCATGGAAGAGCAGGATTATGGCGAAGAGTTCGTCGGTGACAAACATGCGAGCTAGGACGATTCCCAGTCAGAATGCCTGTAGGTTTAAGGCAGATGGCATGGGTTCACGCTTTCGATCAAGATTTCCGCTGCTTGTTATGATTTAGTGTTTGGCCCTTGCGGCCCTATCTATGTAAGACTTGACCTCCATGGTCTTTATTTGTGTAAGACGGTATTTAAGGATGTAAAACTCTTGTTATTTAGCTTCTGTGTGTTCAGTGAGCATTGATCTCTGGGATCACTATACACGTGCATTCCGTGATCACGACTGATGAATCGGGGTCCCCACAGAGCTAGTATCAGAGCCATCCTGACTGTAGGAAGCCCTTAGTTAGCATGGACGTTAGTTAGGATAAAAACCTTTTCAAGATTGTGCCTAGTTGGTAGGTGCCACAAATTCTATACCTCTCTTCTCTTCTAGTCTATTTCAAACTCTTGCTGACTCTCCTCCATTCAAAACCTTGTAGATGGCCGTCGTACCCGAAGCCCTCCTAGCATCCGGCTTTTCCCTACTCCTTGGGGATAGCCTGGAGAAGTGCCAGTTTCGCCAAACACCCGTCCTCCTCTACCAAGAGCACTGGGTTGATGCCATCACGAAGGAGTATCACGTTGAAGTGTTCGTGAAGGTAAACGACTCCCCGACCAGTTGGTTCTTTGAAGGACCACAGATGGAGACCCTAGCACTCGCAGTCGAGACAGCTGCACGGAAGGCACTCATCCACCTTCGAGGCATCATTCCAGAGATGGCCGACGAGCCCGCTACTCGTTACCTACCCATCAGAAAGGACGACATCGGTGAAAGTCAGACACTGGTTCCATCCAAGGAGGATGGTGTGCCCCTCAGATTTTAGACCTACTTCAGCCTCTCCACCGATAGTCTGGTTCACAACCTGATTAAGGAGTCCGTGAAGCTCCGCCAGGAATTTCACCACATTCGAGAGCTACTCCGCCAAACCACTGACATCCTGAACCAAGGCCAAGTAGAAACCTCTGGATTTTCGTCACATGTCTCGGGCATGGCGAACATGGGCATCATGCCAGAAGGAGTCCCAGCAAGCAACTAAGTGTTCCTTCCTCTTGGGCAGGAAGCAGAGCACTCCACCACCTGAGTCCGAGAACCCCTAGGGTAGGATCAGACATGTACCCCTCATGCGAAGTCGAGTCTGTGTAATGGTTCATATGAATCCATGTGTGCTTGTTGTTTGTTTTGTTGTTTGTGTTCTGATGCAAGTCGCGCTTTTGCCTTAGGCAACATGTAAGCGACTCCATCGTCTATCTTATCTTAATATATGTATCGGTCTTTCGACCTTCGTTTTACCACACTTGCACTATGCCAACCCCCTTAGGCGCGCTTCCTCCATTATTGCCTCTCCTCTCGTCTATCCCAATTGTTTGACTTGGCTGCTCCAAACAGGATGGTGACTGCAACCCGCAACAGCTTCTTCACCAACCCCGAAGCCGGCAACTCCAGCCAGCAACAGGGAGCTGGTGGGACTGCTCAGGCTAGAGGACACCAGGAGCAGCCACAAGGCGACATTCCCCCGCCACCACCTCCACCGGAGAACATGACCATAGCTCAGTTTCTCCAAGTTCTCCGGGAGGAACGCCAAGCCAACACTGCTGCTATCTAGCAGATGGCCCAAGTCCTTGTGAACAACCAGTAGCAAGGCAGGAACGGCAATGGCCGCTCCACTCTGTCTGAGTTCATGAGGAATTCGCCCCCAACCTTTACCGAGACTGCTGAACCACTGGATGCTCACGACTGGATCCGCACCATCGAGGCCCTCCTTGCACTGGTCAACTGCAACGAGGACCGTGAGAAGGTGCTTTATGCCTCTCACTGCCTCGGAGGTACCGCCAGAGCTTGGTGGGATGGATTCAAGGTCATGCAAGGTGATCATGTGATAACCTGGGATAACTTCAAGGAAGGATTCCGCACCGCCCACATTCCTTCTGGGATCATGGCTATCAAGAAGAGAGAATTCCGAGCGCTGAAGCAAGGAAGTGGCTCTGTCAAGGAGTACATGCAGAAGTTCAACCTGCTATCAAGGTATGCACCTAAAGATGTCAGCACGGAGGCTGCTAAGATGGAACGCTTCATGGAAGGACTTCAGCAGACCCTGTAGTATCAGCTCATAGTATGCGACTGTCGGACCTTCTTCGACCTGGTGAACAAGGCTCTCATGCTGGAAGACAAGCATCATGCCATGGATGACACTCGCAAGCGCAAGATGATCAGCAAGGGTAGTTCCAGCAACCAGAAGCCTCGCCCCTGGCAGCCAGCCCCAGCCTAGCCAACCTATCAGCCGCAGCAGGCTAGACCTCCTGCACCTCGTCCGAGCTACTAGCCTCAGCAGTATGCCAATCCCAGGCCAGCCTACAACAACCCCAATTACAACAACGGCGGTAGGAACAACAACAACAACAACTATGGTCAGGTCACTTGCTTTGGGTGTGGTCAGCCTGGACACATCTCTAAGTACTGCCCTAACAAGAAGCCAGATGCACCGTGCCCCAATACGCCCAACCAAGGTCAAGGCCATGGAGCACCACCAAGGAACCCAGCTCCCCGCAACCAGCCCAACAATGGCAAGGGTCGTGTGAATCACGTCACCGGATGTCATACTGGGTACGTTCCTCGTCAACTCAACTCCAGCAACAGTACTGTTTGATTGTGGAGCTTCGCATTCTTTTGTCACTCAAAAGTTTGCACTAGAGAGTGGTATGAAGCCCACACCCCTAGGTAGTCATATGTTGATACAAACCCCGGGTTCGGTTATGAAGTCCAACATAGGATGTAAAGGAGTTGAGATTATCATCAACGGGGTAGACTTCCTCGCAGACCTCATAGTCCTGGATTCACCAGGCTTGGACGTCATCCTTGGCATGAATTGGTTGACCAAGAACCAAGGCTACTTGGACTGTGCCAAAAGGATCGTTACCATAACCAATAGCCAAGGAGTGGAAGTCAAGTATGTTCCCAACCCTGCCTCCACTCGAACCCCTCAGGTTAATTGTCTGTCGGGAATTGAGTTGGATCAAGTGCCAGTGGTATGCGAATACCCCGATGTTTTTCCTGATGAGCTGCCCGGAATGCCTCCTGACCACGACATTGAGTTCATCATTGAGGTAATGCCTGGAGCCGGACCCATCTATAAGAAGCCCTATAGAATGGGATCCGAAGAGTTGGCTGAATTGAAGAAGCAACTGGCGGAGCAGCTTAGGAAAGGATTCATTCGCCCTAGTGCCTCTCCTTGGGGATCACCTGTTCTATTTGTTTCCAAGAGGGACGGAACTATCTGACTCTGTGTCGATTACCGTTCTCTCAATGAGGTCACAATAAAGAAAAAGTACCCACTTCCCAAGATTGAAGACCTGTTCGATCAGCTGAATGGAGCCAAGGTGTTTTCCAAGATCGACCTCAGGTCTGGGTACTACCAGTTGAAGATCAGGCCCCAAGACATTCCGAAGATGGCGTTTGTAACCCGGTATGGCCTGTATGAATACACGGTCATGTCATTTGGGTTGACCAATGCCCCTGCCTACTTCATGTACCTCATGAACATGGTCTTCATGGAATACTTGGACAAGTTTGTTGTCATCTTCATTGATGACGTACTCGTCTTCTCCAAGTCTGAAGAAGAGCATGAGCAACACTTGAGATTGGTCCTAGACAAGCTTCGAGAGCACCAGCTTTATGCCAAATTCAGCAAGTGTGAATTCTGGCTGCATGAAGTTGGATTCTTGGGTCATGTGTTGACTGCAGAGGGATTGTCAGTGGATCCTGCCAAGATTGAAGCCGTGACTGAATGGCAATCCCCGACCAATGTGAAGGAAGTGAGAAGCTTCCTCGGACTCGCGGGATATTACCGCAAGTTCGTCGAAGGGCTCGAGCATTACCCGACCCATGACTCAGCTCTTGAAGAAGGACAAGAAGTTCGAATGGACACCGAAGTGTGAAGAAAGCTTCCAAGAGCTCAAGAAGAGTTGACCACAGCCCCAGTTTTGGCCACCCCCGATATTCACAAAGTGTTTGTGATATATTATGATGCATCGAGAACCAGGCTTGGAGGTGTTCTGATGCAAGAAGGCAGAGTCGTAGCATATCTATCCAGACAGCTACGTCCTCATGAAGAGAACTACGCTACTCATGATCTTGAGTTGGCAGCCGTAGTTCACGCCTTGAAGACATGGCGGCATTACCTTCTGGGGAAGCGATGTGAGATATACACAGACCACAAGAGTTTGAAGTATATTTTCACCCAAAGGGAATTGAACATGAGGCAGCGAAGATGGTTGGAGTTGATCAAAGATTATGACCTCAGTGTTCAATACCACCCTGGAAAGGCTAACGTGGTAGCTAATGCCTTAAGCAGAAAGGCTTGTTCCTTGAATGCTATGATTAAGGAAAGGCTACCCGCCCTGTACGAAGAACTTGAAAGCTTCGGCTTGGAACTAGTTGCACCTGGATTCCTAGCCAACCTCGAAGCAAAGCCTACCTTGATGGATGATATCAAAGAAGCTCAGAAGGGACACGAGAGCATTGAAGGCATCAAGAGGAAGATCAAGGTAGGCAAGGCTCCGGGATTCTTAGTGGATGAACAAGGAGTTCTATGGTTTGGGAAGCGCATCTGCGTACCCAACAAAGAAGAGCTCAAGAATTTGATATTGCAAGAAGCTCATGACACTCCGTATTCCATCCATCCTGGAGGAACCAAGATGTACCAAGACCTCAAGGCAAGATTCTGGTGGCATGGCATGAAACGGGAGATAGGCACCTTTGTTGCCAAGTGTGACATATGCCAGAGAGTCAAAGCTGAGCATCAGCGACCCGCTGGACTATTGCAACCTCTCAAAGTGCCTGAATGGAAGTGGGACAAAATCGGAATGGATTTCATCACCGGATTACCAAGGTCAAGCAAAGGACATGATTCTATTTGGGTCATTGTCGATCACCTGACCAAGGTAGCCCATTTCATTCCCGTCATGACCACCTATGATGGTAACAAGCTAGCCAGCCTTTACATCGAGCGTATCGTAAGTCTTCACGGAGTTCCAAAAGAGACCGTGTCAGACCGAGGCACCCAATTCACCTCAAGGTTCTGGAAGATGTTTCAAGAGGCAATGGGAACCAAGCTTTCCTTCAGCACTGCTTTTCACCCCCAGACAGGTGGAGAAACAGAACGAGTAAATCAGATACTCGAAGATATGCTCCGTGCTTGTGTTTTAGCATATGGAGCCAAGTGGGAAGATTGCCTGCTGTTTGCTGAGTTCTCCTACAACAACAGCTATCAGTCGAGTCTTCAGATGGCACCATTTGAGGTGTTGTATGGACGCAAGTGCCGTACTCCCCTCAACTGGTCAGCGACCGGAGAAGGACTAGTCTTTGGGCCAGACATCCTCCGCGAAGCGGAAGAGCAAGTTCAACTCGTCCGAGAGCGCCTCAAGACCGCCAAGTCAAGACAGAAGAATTGCGCCGACTCTCGCCGCCGAGAAGTGAACTTCTGTGTCGGTGCCCATGTCTACCTTCGAGTCACGCCTCTCAAAGGGACCAAGCGTTTCCATGCAAAGTGAAGCTTGCACCAAGATACATCGGTCCCTTCAAGATCACCACAAGACGAGGAGAAGTTACCTATCAACTAGAGCTACCTTCCGAGCTCTCCGATGTGCACAACGTGTTCCACGTGTCACAACTCCGGAAGTGTCTCCAAGTTCCCAACCGCCCCAACCTCTACAAGGACATCGACCATCAAGCCATCGACCTTCAGCCAGACCTCACTTATCGTGAGAGGCCAGTTCATATTTTGGATGAAGCGGAGCGTTGCACCCGAAGCCGCACCATCAAGTACTTCAAGGTTCAATGGAGCAACCACACAGAAGCAGAAGCAACCTGGGAGCGTGAAGACTATCTTAGATCTGTTTAAACACATCCTGTTAAAAATCATGGGCTCGATGTCCACTGAGTTTCCCTAAATTTTCATATATTTCCCATATATATGAGTTTAAACAGATGGTCATGTTCAAAATCATGGGGAAAACCCCTCAAAACCCTTTCTGCTTAAATCAAGCTTTTGAAATATTTCTATAGGAAATATTCTCAATAAATTCTGAGAAAATTCCAGCAAGTCACAATTGTCATATGTGATGATCTTGCAAAGTTTCATCTCAATCCCAATTGATTTGCTTCATCAAAATATTCCAAAACCATTCCTGTCCAGAGCCAAATTTGAACAACTTTACATTATGAAGTTTCTTACCTTGACCCCAAACTTTGTGGGAATGTCCTAAACCCCAAATAATGATACCACACCAAGTGGTGGATTTGTGGGAAGTGAAATGCATGCCTAGATCTACAGAAATCTGATTTTGTTGATTTCTAGGGTTTCACAAAGTTACATTGTGAACTTTCTTCAAAACTCCTCAAACTTGGTGATACTCTCTATTTATACCTATATTTTCATCCTGTTAAATCTCATGGCAAGCAAACCCCATTTGCTTAGCCAAACCATCATCAAACACTTTTGCTTATGCTATGAAAAGCCCTGTTTAACCCCCTTCCTCTATTCTCCTTGAGTCTAAATTTTTACCACACCTTCTTGCAATGCTCAATCACCTCCAGTAAAAACCCCAAGTCCATAAGACACTGATTGATGGGGTAAAACCCTCAATTTACTCTCTGGACAACCCCTTTCTCTCTCTCCCTTTGCCTCTCTCCTTCTCCCTTGACTCTCCAGGGCATCCAATGCCTCAACCCTGCTTGTTTACTCCCCCTAGATCCCCTAGACACGGGAGGCCACGCAGAAGCTGCCAAGGACATGCCATGGCAAGCCAAAACGGCGCTCCAAAGCGCGCTACAGTGCCCGACAGCACTGTAGCCACCGCCCACTGCATGGCCCCGACAGCCTCGGGCCTCCCCCTCTTGCCACTTGGCCCCCTCAATGTCCGCACCACGGTGCCCTGTCGGCCCCCTCCTCCCTCTCCCTCCATCGGCTCCGCTCGCACGTACTGCGGCCGCCCGGTTCGGCCAACCGCTGGCCTCGCAGCGCGTGCCTCCCCTTCTCTCTCTCGCGCGCCCCTGGCCTAGACCTACCCCACGAGCACCCCAGACACGCCCTTTCCCCCTCCCGTGGCCTCTGGCCTCGGCCACGAGCTTGCTGGCGCACCCGCATTCGGTGGACTCGCCCCCGCCTATATAAGGCCTCCCCCGAGCTCTCTCCTCCCCTCTGGAACCCCCTTACCCTCTCAATCGACCCCTTGAACCACCCGAATAACCACCCGGAGCCCCAGTGCTCGGGATCGACCGAGGCGCCGCCGCGTCGGGGCTTCGTCGATCTCGGGATACCGGCCCGCTCCGGCCTTCTTCCCTCCTCCATTGAGACCACAGAGAGCCCCTGCCTCGTTTCCCCCTTTCCCCTGCTCGATTTGCCGCACAAGATGGCCCCGACGACCTCCTCCCGAATCCCTCCGCCGTGGCTACCTCGTCACCGGCGACCCTTGCTCTCCGGCGCTTCCCTCCACCTCCAGGAGATCGACGGTTCAACCCCGAGCCCATTCCCGCACTCGCCTGCCGTCGCCGTGCCCCGCACCGTCGCCGGTGAGCAGCGCCGCCCCCCTGTCCGGAGGTGGGAGATGACAGGTGGGAATCCCTGTCATCCCCACACCTCTCTCCCTCTCCCTCACTCTCGCTGACGCTGGGGCCCGTGCGTCAGGTTCAAACCTGGCCGCGCGTGCGCCCGCAGCTCAGCTGGGCCGGCCTGGCCGGTTGGGCCCGGTACGGCTGGGCATTTGGCCCAAGGCACTGAGGCCTTTCTCTTTTTCTTTTTCAGTAGGTTTTCCAAAAATCCCGCAGCTCCAAATAAAATTCCTATTCCAAATATTTTTCCACCTTAATTCCAGTAATATTCTGTAGACTTTAACAGTGCCACTTGTGTAATTTTGTGAAAATGTTTTATGTATTGATTCTATTTAAAACCTAGTTTTTAATATTTTATTGCCTCTGTTTAAATTGTTTTCAAAATGTTTTTCACAACAAAACCTTAGACAAACATTTTTAGAATAGTTTGGAGTATTTATCATAGTAGAGTAGCATTTTAGAAGTAGAGTTTGTGCTCTGTTTTTGTGTGATGCTTATTATTATCGTTATTTATCACGACGATAGATTGCGCTGTTGACGAGGAAGTTGGACCCGAAGACTTTGAAGACCCCGAAGACTTTGTTGAGCCAGGCAAGCAACCCTTTGACCATGATAAGAAACTTTTTCATGCATGACATATAGCACTTGTTGTTTCAATGATTTGATCATGATGTGGTGTTCCCCCTTCGGTGGGATGCCTCCGATACTTTACTGTTGATACTTGCATCGTGCATGACCCTACCATCCTTATGAGGGTTGTGCGGGTGGGAGTAGTTAGGCTAGTAGATGCTACGCAAGTGGGACGAGAATATGCATGGTGATGGAAACAAAGTGATTTCAAAGACTTTTCGAAAACCCCGTCGGGTGCCACTAATGCCCGAGGGAGATGATGTCGTGCTAGGTAACCACTTGAGAAAGAAGTGGTGTATTGGAGCAGGCTGTGTGTGTGTGTGTTTTCGAAAACGGAGAGATTTAAGATTTGCTGACCATCCCAACCTTACATGTACGACCACGATACCCCTTATGGGACGGGGCTTTGTTGATTACCTTGGTGGGTACTAGCATGGAGCCCACATTACTAGTGGCGGGAGTGGCGTGGTCACTCTCGATATGGGGTCGTGCCTGGAAGGGCGACCATGCGCTGTCTTTGCAGGCACCGGACACACCGTTGTGTTCCTTGATGGATGGTACTGTGTAGAGCAAGGCTCGTGTTTGTACATCATGAAGACACGGACCAACGAGTGGACTCTTTGTTTAGTATCGCTAGGGGAAAGGCATTGTTCGGGTGCTTACCTCGGGTATGTATTATACCGCGAGTCGTGGATGACACGGAAGTTCCCCGAGTCTTGTGGTAAAGCGTGCAACCTTTGCAGAGTGTCAAACTATTCGAATAGCCGTCTCCATGGTCATGGACAGTTGGAGGTCCTGCTTAAACTACGTCCGGGGTTTTCCTAAACTTGGTGTGTGTGTAAGAGTGAATGAAACAAGGGTGATACTTGAGCTAAGTCCGATGACTTGGCATGATGATGAACATGAGATGTTCAACCCCTGCTTATGTTGATAACCGAGACTTGTTCACATGAACACCTGTTAACAGTTGATGCATGCTTACTCAAGGTTACTTGATCATATCATTGCACTTAAAATCAACTTTCTGCAAAACTTACCTACTTAGTGCTATATCATGCATTGTTATACCTTGTCCCACAACTTGGGTTGCTTGCGAGTACATTCAAAGTACTCATTGGCTTGCCACTGGTTATTTAACTGGCCAGGCATGGAAGAGCAGGATTATGGCGAAGAGTTCGTCGGTGACGAACATGCGAGCTAGGACGCTTCCTAGTCAGAATGCATGTAGGTTTAAGGCAGATGGCATGGGTTCACGCTTTCAATCAAGATTTCCGCTGCTTGTTATGATTTAGTGTTTGGCCCTTGCGGCCCTATCTATGTAAGACTTGACCTCCATGGTCTTTATTTGTGTAAGACGGTATGTAAGGATGTAAGACTCTTGTTATTCAGCTTCTGTGTGTTCAGTGAGCATTGATCTCTGGGATCACTGTACACGTGCATTCGGTGATCATGACTTATGAGTCGGGGTCCCCACACCTCCCCCTGCCGAACCACAAAGGGGCCTCTGGTCCCATAGGAGATCGTGTGCATCCGTGCCCCGACATCTTTGGCGTGCCAGGTAGGGGGCGCGTCATTTGTGTGAACCAAAGTTCGTGAGCAGCGAGTCAATCTTCATCATCGTCTTCTTCGTCCATGGCTCCCAAGAAGAAGTTCGGCGCGACTGTGCATCCCTCCACTTCAAAGGCTCCCTCGCATGCAGCCGCAGGCGCCATTGGCACCGTGGCGGCTGCGAGTGAGGCGGGCGTCGTGGGCGACGCGGCTGGCACACGCGGCGCCACCGTCGTATCCCTCGCGGCCGAGGTTGGAGCGGGGAACGCCGGAGAGGAGCAACAACAGCAACATCCTAGCGGGCACGCCCCTAGTACTGTGGGCAGAGGAAACGACCAGTCTCCACCTCCCCGCCGCGCGGATGATCGTGGCTGCCATGGCGGTGCTCAATCCGGAGCAAGCAGTGATCGCCCATCTGTGCCCGTCACTAGCGCGGCTACTGGGCGCACACCTCGTCTAGAACAAGGCGGAGCGCCTGAAAGCACAACATGCTCCCTTGGTGGTTTTGATAATTCATGACAACATACATTGCCTCTTGGACTAATACTTTCATCTAGTGTATTTCAGATAAAGACCATAGAGAGGGTTGGCAAAAGGATTGTGGAGATTGTGGAAATACCCCAAGATGCAAGGAAATGGATTGGCAAAGCTTCAAGCAAGAGGACTCTACATTTCACTTTGTGAGAAATCACTTTGAGTCCATAGGAAAGCCAATACTATTAAAAGGGGGTAAGGTACTGTTGGTGAACAAAATGCTCATACGAGCACAAGTGATAGTCACCAAAAACACCCACAAGCTCTTCCACAAAAGTCTGTCCAAAGCCAAATATCCAAAATCGGTGCAACCAACACTTTCCACTCGGTGCCACCGATTCCCAGACTCAGACAGACCCAAGCCAAACCCTAACCTTTTGGTGCAACCGATTCTGATTCGGTGCCACCGAGTTTGGGTTGCCAACATTCTGTTACCCAATTTCACAAAATCGGTCCGACCGAGTTTGTTGAATCGGCGTCACCGAGTTTGGCAATCTGACCGTTGGTCACCTAATCGGTGCAACCGAGAGTTATGTATCGGTCTCATCGAGATTCAAAAGTTACTGCCTTTGGTTACTTCGGTACCACCGAGTTTTATACTTCGGTGTCACCGAGTTGGTCACTTTAGGTGTAACGGTTGGATTTTTGGAGATGCCTATATATACCCCTTCACCACCAACCACTCGCAAGTGAAGCACTCAAAACTATTCCATACTTGCCCCATCTGATTTTCTGAGAGAGAGCCACCTACTCATGTGTTGAGATCATGCCATTCCATTCCAACCATATGAATCTTGATCTCTAGCCTCCCCAAGTTGCTTTCGACCAAATCAATCTCTTCCACCATAGCCAAATCTGTGAGAGAGTGATTGTGTGTTGAGGAGTCTATCATCTTGAAGCACAAGAGCAAGGAGTTCATCGACATTACCGAGCCTATTACCTTTTGGAGGGTGGTGCCTCCTAGATTGGTTAGGTGTCGCTTGGGAGCCTCCTACTTCATGTTGTGGAGTGAACCAAGAAGTTTGTAAGGGCAAGGAGATCGCCTACTTCATGAAGATCTACCCATAGTGAGGCTAGTCCTTCGTGGACGGAAGCCGTTATGGAATAGTCAAGGTTGCTACTTCGTGGACCCTTATGGGTGGAGCCCTCCGTGGACTCTCGCGACCGTTACCCTCCGTGGGTTGAAGACTCCATAAATGTGGACGTATGATAGCACCACCTATCGGAACCACGGGAAAAATCTTTGTATCCCTCATGCGTCTGATCTCCCTATCTCAACTCCTACCTTCATGTGCAATGTCTTTACTTTCCGCTGCCATACTTGTTGACTTGCATGTGTAGGGTGTGCTAGACTTGCTAACTTGCTATATTTGTTAAAATCTGCCAACCAATTAACTTGGGAAAATGTTAGGTTTTAAATTCCTGCTAGTAGTCTATTCACCCACCCTCTAGACACACACTTCTAGTGATCCTACGGCGTCGAGCGGGGCCGCGAACCCGCGGGCTCGGCCTCCCCCACGTCAGACCGCCCTGGCGAGCGACGCACGGCGACAGGGACGCGGCGACGCCCCTCTCGGTTCCACCAGGAGCTGGGCGACGTCGCGGTCCGCGTCTTTCGCCTTGCCGGACACGACATCGAAAGCAATGGCGCGGGCCCAGCTGCTGCTAAACTTCCCGCCGGCGGCTGATAAGATGGATGAGTGGAGAGCTACCGTCCAGAGTTTGATATCCTTCGTCGAAGCCAACAAATCTCAGCCTGTCGAGCCATCACGACACACACGTACTGCAACGGCGGCCCGGGCCGGCGATCGTGTCGAGGGGGCCACACCAATGGTGCAGTCCCCTCCGCAACAACAGACCCAGGAGCAGCCACGGCGAGCTTCACATGCCGACGAGCTCGACGAGGCATCTATGGCCTCGTCCCGCCTGCGCGATCGTTGGGACCAGCGGCGTGTCCTGGATGATCGGCGGAAAGAAGACGCACGCATCAGCATATAGCAGCACCGAGAAGCACACCGTCAGTCTGACAAGCGTAACGGCCTAGGTGCTGGCGACTCCGCGCCTAGTGCTGGCGGGTACCTGCCTTACGAGGTTGGGTGCCCTGCCTTCTGACGTGGCTTGAGACTGCGTCAGTATTTCCCCAAAGAGGAAGGGATGATGCAGCACAGCGACGGTAAGTATTTCCCTCAGTTATGAAACCAAGGTTATCGAACTAGTAGTAGTATCACCACCACCCAATAAGAAGCACCTGCGCACAAACAACAAATACTTGCAACCCACGCGAAAGAGAGGTTGTCAATCTCTCTACGGTAAAAAGATAGATTAGGTAGTGATAGATAGGAGAGATAGATCTCTCAAGAACACGAAATAGAAAAGGCAAATAAAATATGCAGCAATATGGTTTTGGGTTTTTGGTTTTGTAGATCTGAAAACAAAGATGCAAAAAGATAGATCTGAAAGCAATATGTTGGAAAAGTAGACCCGGGGGCCGTAGTAAAGCAAATCTCACCCAAAACTTGAAAACTTCAATCACACAAAATTCAACAAAATCTTCGTGAGATCCGTTAGTATAATAAAGCAAATCACTACTTTAGGTACTGTTGAAAACCCATTCATATTTTATTATTGCATTATACCTACTGTATTTTAACTTTAACATGGCTCATACCCTTCAATATAACCCATAGATTCATCAAAACAAGCACACAATGCAACGAAAACAGAATCTGTCTTAAACAGAACAGTCTGTAGTAATCTGTACTCTAACCATACTTATGTAACTCTAAAAATTATGAAACATTAGGACAACGTAAGGAATTTGTATATAAACACTGTGTTAAAATTTCAGCTCAAGATCAAGATCCAGAAAAAAATGAAAATTCATATACTGGACGCAAAGTTTCTGTTTCAGATTCAGCATCACTTCTACTCATCCTATGAATCATCCTAAAGGTTCTACTTGGCACAAACACTAAATAAACCATAAAAACACAATAATAACAGATGCATAATTGTGTCAACACACAAAAACAGAAATGAAAAAGCAAAAAGTTATTTATTTATTGGGTTGCCTCCCAACATGCGCTATCGTTTTACGCCCCTAGCTAGGCATAACACATAGATTCAAGTATTGTCATCTTTGGTTTTGGATCCATAGGATGCCCTCATGATTGATTCATATGGTGGCTTAATTCTTGTTCTAGGGAAGTGTTTCATACCCTTTCTTAGTGGAAATTGAAAACGAATATTGCCTTCTTTCATATCAATCACGACACCTGTAGTGCGTAAAAATGGTCTACCAAGTATAATGGGACAAGACGGATTGCAATCAATATCAAGAACAATAAAATCAATGGGCACATAATTTCTATTTGCAAGAATAAGAACATAATTAATTCTTCCCAAAGGCTTTTTAATAGTAGAATCCGCCAAGTGCAAATTAAGAGAGCATTATTCAATATTGGTAAGACCAAGCACATCACATAGAGATTTCGGAATCGTGGAAACACTAGCACCCAAATCACACAAAGCAAATCACTCATAATTTTTAATCTTGACCTTAATGGTAGGTTCCCACTCATCATGTAATTTTCTAGGAATAGAAATCTCCAGCTCCAACTTTTTTCAAAAGATTTCATCATGGCATCAACGATATGTTTTGTAAAAGCTTTATTTTGCTCAGAAGCATGGGGTGAATTCAATATAGATCGCAACAAAGAAATAAATTCAATCAAAGAGCAACTATCATAATAAAAGTCTTTGCAATCCAAAATAGTGGGCACATCACTAGTTAAAGTTTTGACCTCTTCAAACCCACTTTTATCAAAATTTTCATCAAGATTTTCACCCTCCAAATTATTGGGACGCCTTCTAACTAAAGTTCACTCTACTTCAGTCCCTTTATAATCAATCTTAATATTATTAAACAAGGAATCAATAGAAGAAACACCAATCACTTTAAGATCTTCATCTTTTTCATGAAGGCAATCACTAGAAAACGATTTTTCTAAGATTTCTCTTTTAGTTCTAAGCATAGCGGTTCTTTTCTTACTCTCATCCATAGAGACATATAGAGCTTTAATAGATTCATCAATCTTAGGCACAAAAGCTTTCAACTTGAGATTTTCAACATCATGAGAGATTCTATCAATGCTTCTAGACATATCATCCATCTTATTCAACTTTTCTTCTATCGTAGTATTGAAAGCCTTTTGCGGATTGATAAATTCTTTAATATTACTCTCAAGATCAGAGGTGTTCATATTATTATTGTAAGAGGAATTTCCATAGGAATTACCATAATTATTAGAGGAATTTCCAGGAAAAGGCCTAGGATTAAAATTACCTCTATAAGCATTGTTATTGAAATTGTTTCGCGAGACAAAATTCACATCTACGGAATCACTATTTCACTCAATCAAGGTAGACAAAGGCACATGATTAAGATCAGTAGGAGCATTTTTACTAGCAACCAATTTCATCACAGCATCAACCTTATCACTCAAAGTACTAATTTCTTCAACCGAATTAACTTTTTTACTAGTAGGTGCTCTTTCAGTATGCCATTGTGAATAATTTGCCATGATATTATCTAGCAACTTAGTAGCTTCACCCAAAGTAATTTCCATAAAAGTACCACCCGCGGTGGAATCTAAAAGATTTCCAGAGACAAAATTCAATCCTGCATAAATTTTTTGTATGATCATCCAAAGATTCAAACCATGTGTAGGACAATTTCTTAGCATCAAATTCATTCTTTCCCAGGATTGTGCAACATGTTCATGCTCAAGTTGCTTAAAATTCATGATTTGCGTCCTAAGGGAAATAATTTTCATGGGCGGAAAATACATAGTGATAAAAGCATCCTTGCACTTATTCCAAGAATTGATACTATTGCGAGGCAAAGAGGAAAACCAATTTTTTGCACGATCCCTCAAGGAAAAAGAAAATAATTTCAACTTCACAATATCATTGTCCACATCTTTTTTCTTTTGCATATCACACAATTCTACGAACATGTTTAGATGGGACGCGGCATCCTCATTAGGAGTACCGACAAATTGATCTTTCATGACAAGATTCAACAAAGCGACATTAATATCACAAGACTCCGCACTAGTGGCGGGAGGAGCAATCGGAGTACTAATAAAATCATTGTTATTAGTATTGTAAAAATCACACAACTTGGTGTTCTCTTGAGTCATCGTGACTACGCAAACAAGATTGCAAGCAAGGAAGATATGCGGCAAGAAAAAGGCAAACGAAAAAGAGGGCGAATAAAACGGCAAATTGGTGAAGTGGAGGAGAGAAAAACGAGAGGCAAATGGCAAATAATGTAATTGCAAGGAGATGAGATTTGTGATTAGGAACCTGGTAGATGATGATGGAGTCCCCTCGGCGCCTACGATAGGCACGTAGAAGAGACCGCTTCCTCCCCGGCAACGGAGCTAGAAATTCCTTTGACGTGGCTTGAGACTGCGTCGGTATTTCCCCAAAGAGGAAGGGATGATGCAGCACAGCAACGGTAAGTATTTCCCTCAGTTATGAAACCAAGGTTATCGAACCAGTAGGAGGATCACCATCACCCAATAAGCAGCACCTGCCCACAAACAACAAATACTTGCGACCCGACGCGAAAGAGAGGTTGTCAATCTCTCTACGGTAAAAAGATAGATTAGGTAGTGATAGATAGGAGAGATAGATCTCTCAAGAACATGAAATAGAAAAGGCAAATAAAATATGCAGCAATATGTTTTTGGGATTTTGGTTTTGTAGATCTGAAAACAAAGATGCAAAAAGATAGATCTGAAAGTAATATGTTGGAAAAGTAGACCCGGGGGCCGTAGGATTCACTAGTGGCTTCGCTCATGAGTATAGCGCACGGTGGGTGAACAAATTACTGTTGGGCAATTGATAGAAAATCGAATAGTCATGACGATATCCAAGGCGATGATCATTATATAGGCATCATGTCCAAGATAAGTAGACCGACTCCTGCCTGCATCTACCACTATTACTCCACACATCGACCGCTATCCAGCATGCATCTAGTGTATTAAGTTCATGAAAAAACAGAGTAATGCAATAAGAACGATGACATGTAGACAAGATCTATTCATGTAGGAATAGACCCCATCTTGTTATCCTTAATAGCAACAATACATGCGTGTCTTGCTGCCCCTTCTGTCACTAGGAAAGAACACCGCAAGATTGAACCCATCGAAAAGCACCTCTTCCCATGGCAAGAAAAATCGATCTAGTCGGCCTAACTAAACCAAAGATTCGAAGAAGAAATACGATGCTATAAGCAATCATGCATATAAGAGATCAAAGAAGACTCAAATAATATTCATGGATAGAAACTGATCATGAACTCAAAATTCATCGGATCCCAACAAACACACCGCAAAAGTTTACATCAAACAGATCTCCAAGAGACCATTGTATTGAGAATCATAAGAGAGAGAGAGGAAGCCATCTAGCTACTGCCTACGGACCCGTAGGTCTATGGTCGACTACTCACGCATCACCGGAGAGGCACCTATGAGGAAGATGAACCCCTCTGTGATGGTGTTTAGATTGAATCTCGCGGTTTTGGAACTTGAGGCGGCTGGAATTGTGTTTCGTCGACTCCCCTAGGGTTTTTGGAATATTTGGGAATTTATAGGCATCAGAGGCGGTGGAGAGGGGTCCCGAGGAGGGCACAACCCATTAGGGCGCGCCGGGGCCCCCTGGCGCCCTGGTGGGTTGTGGTTTTCTCGGCCCACTTCTCCGGTACTTCTTTGGCCCACTTGGTGTCTTCTGGTATAGAAAAAATCTCCAAAAAGTTTCGTCGCGATTGGACTCCGTTTGGTACTGATATTCTGCGAAGTAAAAAACAAGCAAAAACTGGCAGTTTTGCACTATGTCAATGGGTTAGTCCCAAAAAATGATATAAAGTAGTTATAAAATGATTGTAAAGCATCCAAGAATGATAATATAACAGCATGGAGCAAGCAAAAATTATAGATACGTTGGAGACATATCACCTTGACTCACAAGCTGCGGCAGGTCCGCTGGCCGTCGGCCCGAGCTTTCAAGCCAAAGCTGACGGAGAAGTACGATGGAAAACTGAACCCGGCAGAATTCCTGGGCATCTACACGACAGCCGTTCAAGCTGCCGGAGGAAGGGATGAGAAAGTGCTCGCCAATTACTTCCCTTTGGCACTCAAGCCAAACGTGAGATCGTGGCTGATGCACCTGCTGGAAAACTCCATTTCATCATGGGCTGACTTGTGCAACGAGTTCGTTGGCGCCTTCACTGGAGGCCACCAGGAGCCAGGGTAGCCCAGCGACCTGCAAGTCCTTCCGCAAAAGGAGGGAGAGACTTTGCGGAAGTACATCCAGAGATTCAGTCGAGTGCACCGCAACATTCCGGAGATACACCCCGCTGCCATGATTGCCGTGTTCCATTCGAACGTGCGCAACAAGAGAATGTGGGCCAAGATGAACGCCAGACTCCCTAAGACCGTCAATGAGCTGTACACATTGGCGGACAAGTGTGCTCGTGCTGACGAAGGAAGGCGACTACCCGGAGAGGAGGCGGGCGTCGAAGTCAATTCAGATGACGACGATGCCCCTGGCCCGAAGGGGAAGAGCCGGAAGCGCAACAAGAAGCGTAAGGGAAAAGTAGTGTTGGCCGTTGAGGGCTCCAATGATCTCGGTACCGGAAAGAAGGCCAAGGCCGAGACCCCCGGCAAGGGAGCTGCCGCGTGCACTGACTGCCAGGAGGCCGCTGCCGCTGAGAAAACCGGAAAGTTCGACGGGCCATACTGCAAAATCCACCGTACTAAAGACCATGATCTCCAAGAATGCCGCCAAGTTGAGCAGCTTGTCGAGAAGCAGAAGGCTGAGTACGAGAAGTGTGACAAAGAGAAAGGCCAAGACGGTGCTGCCGGGAAGGGCCGTGGCGGCAGAGGAGGCCGCCACGGCAAAGCTCTGCAGTAGAAGGAAAAGCCAGCCAGGGGCCGTGAGAAGAAAGAAGCAGAGGATATGAGTGAGGATGAGGATGATGAGGAGGATTCCAGTGATCGAGAAATCCAGAGGGCAACCGAAGCCATGTGTGTTGACGGGGGTGCATCTTTGCATTCCTCTCACCGACAACTCAAGGAATGGGCGTGCGAGGTCAACACCGTGGAACCAACTGCAGAGTCCAAAAGGCCACTCAAATGGTCCCGCACGCCTATCATCTTTGATGAAGAGGACCATCCTGATCGCGCCACTGCGGTCGGATGTTTGCCATTGTTGGTCTCCCAAACAATCCATGACCTCAAAGTCACCAAGATGTTAGTTGACGACGGGGCGGGATTGAACTTGATCTCCCCAAAAGTGGTTGAAAGGCTGCAAATCCCTGAAAGAGAGCTCAAGGCTACGGGTACATTCCAAGGAGTCAACCCCGGCAGAAGCCGACCTAAGGGAAAGATCACCTTGCATGTGACGTTTGGCAGGGAGTTGAATTACCGGACTGAGAAAGTAGCGTTTGACGTGGTTGAGCTCCCTCTGCCTTACAACGGAATTCTCGGTCGCCCAGCCCTGGCAAAATTCATGGCGGCATCCCACTATGCTTACAACACTTTGAAAATGTCGGGCCCCATTGGAATCATCTCCATCCCATCTGACAAGAAGGACACAGTCATATGCGTGGACAAGATGCATCGGGACGCGGTAGCAGCTGAGGCGGAAGAAATCCCAGCTCCTGCCAAGGAATCAAAGAAAGCAAAGAAGCCTAGCGTGAACGCTGGCAAGGACTCCGGGAAGCGCACCTCTTCGGAGTGCGCTACACCTGATGATGACCTGCCGGAGAGTTCCGCCAGCAAGAAGTCCAAGGTCACCTATCCTGAGACGAAGAAGATCCCGGCAGGGCCGGATGGCACTGGTGGGACATTCACTATCAGCGCTACCCTTACCGACAAATAGGAAAGCACGCCCGTTGCCTTCCTGCGGGCGAATGTTGATGTGTTTGCTTGGCAACCATCTGACATCCCCGGTGTTCCCAGGGAGGTGATTGAGCACCACCTTGCTGTCTGCCCTCTTGCCAGGCCCGTCAAGCGAAAGGTTAGGAAGTAAGCCTTGGAGCAGCAGCAGTTCATTGCCGAAGAAATCAAGAAACTCGAAGCAGCTGGTTTGGTCAGAGGAGTGTTGCACCCAACTTGGCTAGCCAACCCGGTAGTGGTGCGCAAGGCGAATGGGAAATGGAGGCTCTGCATAGATTTCACTGACTTGAAGAAAGCATGCCCAAAAGACCCTTTCCCCTTGTCGTGCATCGACCAGATTGTTGATTGCACTTCCGAGTGCGACTTGCTTTCCTTCTTGGATGCATACTCCGGGTACCACCAGATTTTCATGACCAAGGAAGATGAGGAAAAGACCGCGTTCATAACTCCGTGCAGCACGTACTGCTTTGTACGGATGCCCTTCGGGTTAAAGAGCGCTATTTCTGCCTTTGCCAGAGCAGTGCAGATTGGATTTGGACCTCGGTTGCACAGAAACGTGGAAGCTTACATGGATGACATAGTCGTCAAGACCAGGGATGAAGAAACTCTCATACAAGACTTGGAAGACACTTTTGCAAACTTGCGCAAGATCAATTTGAAACTCAACCCTGAGAAGTGTGTGTTTGGCGTCCCATCCGGCAAGCTACTTGGGTTCTTTGTGTCTCAGCGAGGAATAGAAGCCAATCCTGACAAGATCAAAGCAATTGAGCAGATACAAGCACCCAAGACCATCAAGGACATCAGACGTTTGACCGGATGCATTGCCGCGTCGAGTAGGTTCATCTCCAAATCCGCTGAACGCGCCCTGCCGTTCTTCAAGATTCTAAAGAAGGCTGGCCCGATAAAGTGGACCCCGAAAGCATAGGCAACACTGCAGGATCTGAAAACTTACCTGTCTTCCGCTCCCACTTTGGTCGCTCCTAAACCGCAAGAACCGTTGCTGCTATACTTGGCGGCAACGAATAAAATGATTAGTGCAGTGCTGGTGGCGCAGCGAGAAGTGGATGAAGGTGCAGTTGCTGTGGCTGATGCTGCTGGGGATAAAACCAAAGCATCCACGGTAGGACCCAACGCAGACCCAGGGGAACCTCAGCAAGCTAGCGAAGGCAGTTCCAAGGAAGTGACGAAGAAGAAAGTGGTGCAGCGGCCAATGTACTTTGTCAGCTCCTTGTTGTAGGGGCCTACGTCAAGGTACTTTGGAGTGCAAAAGCTGATCTTCGGCCTCATCATGGCCTCGAGGAAGCTGCACCACTACTTCCAAGCCCATGAGATCACAGTTGTCACTCACTTTCCGCTACAACGCATATTGAGGAACCCCGAAGCCACTGGCAGGATAGTTGAATGGGCACTTGAGCTGTCAAGCTTTGGATTGAAGTATGAGAGCACTTCCACAGTCCAGAGCAGGGCGTTGGTGGAGTTCATTGCAGAATGGACACCCACGCCACACGAAGAGGTTCCAGAGACAATTCTCCCCACCAAAGAAGCGCCCAAGGATTGGATCATGTACTTTGACAGTGCTTTCTGACTCCAGGGTGCCGAAGCAGGCATGCTCCTCGTTGCTCCCACCGGAGATCACCTCAAGTATGTAGTTCAGATGTACTTTCCCCGGGAAGAAGCCACCAACAACACCACTGAATATGAGGGACTCCTTGCCGGACTCAGAATCGCGGTGGAGTTGGGAATCAAGAAACTGATCATCCGAGGAGATTCACAGCTCGTGGTGAAACAAGTCAACAAAGATTATCAGAGCCCATTGATCGAAGCATACATGGAAGAAGTGAGGAAATTGGAGGAGCGCTTTGATGGGTTGCAAGCAGAGCATGTACCCCATGCAAAAAACATCATCGCTGATCACCTATCAAAGTGCGCCGCGCAGAAGCTTCCTGTGGAACCAGGGACTTTTGTCCTCCGCCTCACTCAACCATCAGTATCCCTGTCAGCGATGGCCAGGAAAAGAAGAAAGCTGAACTCCGTCAAGCATTTCCCGGCAGAGCTTCCCGAAGCCGCTGGTAGAGAGGCTGCTGGGGGAAGTCCCGTTTCGGTTGGTGAGCAGCTCCCTCCCGCAGAACCTCAGGCTCCTGCGGTCGAGGTAAGCGCTCCCATGAACGAGGAGATGCCTTTAGTCCTCGTTGTCGAGCCGCAGGCTCCAACCTGGGCACATCATATAGTCCACTTCCTCCAAGCAGGAGAACTCCCCGAAGAGCAAGAAGAGGCCGAAAAAGTAGCCCGTCAGTCAAGTATGTACCAGTTTGTCGATGACACCTTGTACCAAAGACGACCGAACGGTGTGAAATTGCACTGCATCTGCCGGGAGGATGGACTGAAGCTGTTGGCGGAAATTGATGGAGGCGTTTGTGGCTCCCACATTGGATTTAGGGCTCTTGCCGGAAAAGCCTTCCGGCAGGGTTTCTATTGGCCCACTGCCCTCCAAGATGCAACTGAGTTGGTCACCAAGTGGGAAGCCTGCCAGTTCCATTCCAAGAACATCCATCAACCAACGCAAGCTCTCCAGACGATCCCTTTATCCTGGCCATTCTCGGTCTGGGGGCTCGATATTTTGGGCCCCTTTCCCCGCGCTGTCGGGGGCTTTGAGTTCTTGTTCGTAGCAATCGACAAGTTCACAAAGTGGCCTGAGGTAGAGCCAGTGAGGAAGGTGACCGCGCAGTCAGCTATCAAGTTCATGAAAGGACTGGTGTGCCGTTTTGGAGTGCCCAACATAGTGATCACCGACAACGGCACCCAGTTCACGAGCCGCGCCTTCATGCAATACATCCAAAGCCTTGGAAACAAGGTCTTCTTTGCCTCTGTTGCCCATCCAAGAAGCAACAGGCAAGTCGAGAGGATGAATGCTGAAGTGCTGCAAGGGCTCAAGACAAGGACTTCCGATAGACTGCGGAGAAGCGGCAAGCGCTGGATTGATGAGCTGTCGGTGGTTCTTTGGTCCCTCATAACGACACCAAATCGAGCTACCGGCCAGACGCCCTTCTCCCTAGTGTATGGGGCAGAAGCAGTGCTCCCCACGGAACTCATATATGGGTCACCTCGAGTACTTGCCTACGACGAAGTAGAGCAAGAGCAGCTACGGCACGACGATGCCATGCTCCTCGAGGAAGATCGTCTTCGAGCTACTGTGCATGCTACACGCTACCAGCAAGCCCTGTGCCGCTATCATAGCCGCAGGGTCCATGCCCGGAGCCTTGAGGAAGGCGACCTTGTCCTTAGGCGCGTTCAGTCCGCAAAGGGTACCAACAAGTTGACGCCGAAGTGGGAAGGCCCTTACCGGGTAGCACGAGTCACCAGACCTGGCGCAGTCCATCTGGAGACCTAAGATGGCACCAAAGTGCTTAACTCATGGAATATTGAGCATCTTCGTATGTTCTACCAGTGAGGCGCGGCTGCTGGGCTCAGTCCCCGGCAGCCACCTTTTGTACAAGCTTGGCTGAAGTTGCATGTAACCCTTTGTACAAAGCGAGGCGCAGACCATGTGCAACAATAATAAAGCTAGGCATTGCATCATATCATTGCATTGCATGTTCGTTATGCATTTTTATGATTGCAATATCATTGCCTTTATAAGTTCTAGAGATTTGCTAGAGTACTTGTTGAGCCTATAATCCTTGTTGCCGTATCCTCTCTTCAAGAGATAGAGGCCTCTTGCCTTACGTGTTTGACCACCAGGAAAACATAGAAGGAGGGCAAAGGAACAAGGACGATGGCCCAGCGTACTCCAGACAGGGATGCTGCCTAAAAAGATAAGTCTAATCGCATATCCCAAGTTTTATGATTGTTTGCTCCCTTAAAGGAAACTCTTGCTCTCTTTTCGGATGTGTTTGGTGGAGTCTCCCACGTGGTGAAAACCCTTGTCGGGACGAGCCGTCCCCCAGCTCCTGATGCTTAACAGCCTCGGGGGGCCGCGCCTATACCGACAAGGATCCCTACCGGGGATAAACGCCAGCCTGCTGCCGGGGGCTCGCTCCCCTTTTGGCGCTCGTGGTTAGTAGTGACTCGGCAAGCGGTTCCATGCGGCAAGGACAAACATACTGACACAGTAGAAACAAAGGGGAAAAATGATAGTACTCAGGGAAGAGAAGTAACATTCGTTCATTCATTTTTTGATACAAATTGGATAAGAATTACATTACGATTAGCTAAAACTTGGCGAGCGCCTACATCTTTTGACTTATAAAAAGATAAGTGCCCCGTAATGCCTTTACTGTCCCTCTCCTCATAGGAATTAGGTGGAGAAGAAACAGAGGGCGAAAGGAGCGCCTAGCTGGGATTCGTCGCCTCCCCGCCAGGACCAGTGGGACGCGTCCGAAGAGCGGAAGGCCCCTGTCCCCAGGCAGGGTGGACGAAGCCGACGGAGCGGACAAGGCCGACAAGGGGGAAGAAGGCGGAGGGCAAGTGCAGATGGTGGTGCTGACGGAGCCCAGCTGGTGATGATGGTGCTGCCGGCGAGCACAACGCGTTGGAGCCGTCACCCACGCTCCTGAAGCGTCGTGGATCGCCCACCGCCATCGTCTTCCTCATCGCCACCGCTCGAGGGAGCGCCTTCGCCGTCATCCAAACTCCCGACGCGGTAGCCGAAGACCCCCACAGAGAGCATGGTCGCCCCTGGTGGCCAAAGGTGGGGAATCCCCCTGCCCTCAAGAAGTACGCGCGAGCGAAAGACTCCCACCCTTGCGCGCTACACATAACGCCATGGGTGGAGAACTCTACCGCGATGAATAACGAACCGCGGCTGCAACCACTCGCGCGCGTCCGACGGCTGTACGGTCGATTTTCTCCATCACCTTGAAGAAGGAGCGCAGGGACCACGGCCCACTGTGGCATTGCGTTTCCATTATGGACTCCAGCACGGTGACGACCGCACGGCGTTCCGTCAAGACTGAAGCAACGGGCGACGCAACAGCGGGTATGCCGCCGCAGCTGTCCCTAGCGCGACCGCCGCTCCGCCCGCTCCCCCTTCCGAGACCCCTTCGGCCAGCTCCCAGCCCAAGGCCGTCGATCCGGGGCGGGAGCTGAGCATGGACACAAGGAGAAGACCTTGCGATGGCAAGCACGCTTGCCAGGCTCTTCTCCCTGACCATCAAGAGGGAAGGGGCAGCTCAAAGACGAACCAGAAGAGAAGGACAAGCAGCGTGGACTTGGGAATAAGGAGGAGATGGAGATGGATGAGCATCGCCGCCATGACCCCCTAATTTAGAGGGGAGAGCACGGGGGCTGGCTCTCCTCCGCTCCGGAGGAGCCGCCCATCTCCACCAATCCCACTACCCACAACTCACGGGCGAACAGGTAACTGCCCCTTTGCCCCAATCCATGGCGCTGTAGTTTCTGCCACGCCCAGACCTTTTAGTCACGCGCACCCACCGCAAGCTCCCCGCAACGCATGCGGCGCGCGTGGTGGAAACGGCCTGAGGTAGTGGGTCAGTGCTGACTAGTAAATTGGCGGTTACTCCCCCACATTGCGCGCATGTGCATAAATTTTGTGCCTGACCCAATGGCACCGGGCAAGTGCGTGTGGGCCAGACCCGGGGGCTCCTGTCGGTGCACTAGGACAGGGGCATCCAGTGCCCCTGACTTATGCACAGTCAGTAGTAGCAAAACCCATCAACACAAGCGCAAACCAAGCTAGCATTCAAGACCCAGACTCCGGCAGTAGCAACCTATAAAAGGCCAAGCAACGCCGGCAAGACCAACGCAACAGCCCAGGACGGGCCCGGAGCGCGCCAAGCCCATCCCCGGTGCCTGCCGGGGACCGAGGCGCATGCTCCTTCAGGAAGACCTGGCAAGCCATCCCTCGGCAAGCGCGAGCCGATCGGCCACTGCTCCACCGCATCGCTACGCCAGTCACTTATTCATGCGGTGTCGAGGCCCCAGGTGGCTAAGTGGCTCTCGCTAAGCACGTGGCGGCGCGCTGGAAGACAAATTATGCCCGCTTGACACCCGTCCGTAGGCGTGTCAAGCTGTGGTGCGATAGTTAGCTAGAGCGGTGGTAGAAGCTTGCCGGGGATGCACCCTCACACGCCACCTAGACTACATTTATGGCATTTTGTCCTAAATGCCAGAGTTAGGTATGATAGCTGTGTTAGCTGTCTAATCATCAGATAATGTCTGTTTTGCCATTGTGGTTGCCCCTTAAGCTATAAAAGGAGGCCCAAGGCAACCTAGCTCAAGACTTGGACCTTTGAACACTTGTACTCACGTAGCAGCTCTCCCCGACGGCAACCCTTGCCAGGATTGAGCGCTGCGTTTTCTTCATGTTCCTCCGATCAATCCACCAAAAGCAGGAGTAGGGTTTTACGCTTCACAGCGGCCCGAACATGGGTAAAAACACCAGCGGCCCGATTGTCATGCTGCCTCTTGGTCTCCGCTCTTTGTGCAACGTGACCTCCCCCTGCCGAACCACAAAGGGGCCTCTGGTCCCATAGGTGATCGTGTGCATCCGTGCCCCGACAAAGAATCATTGGAGGGATTGAGAGTTAGCAAGCTCTAAGAAGGCCAACAATGGGGGGCAAACATGAGCTCAAAAGTTAAGAGAGCAATGGGGAAGAAGACATCATTTTATAGGCCTCCCCAAATCCAACCGTTATGTGCACAGGTCATGCACAAGCGGTACTACCGCTCGGCTGAGCGGTACTACCGCTTACCGCGGTAGTTTCAAGAAAAGCATGCAAAATAGCAAAAACCTCGAGGTGGTAGTGTCGCCGGAGCGGTACTACCGGCCTACCTAGCGGTACTTCCGCCGGGGATGCAGTAAGACTCTAGTACCCGAAAATAAGCGGTAGTAGCAGCGGTACTCGGGAGCGGTAGTACCGCGCGGGCGGTACTACCGCCCTACTACCGCCCTCTACTACCACTCAAGAAAACTAACCTATCCAGAGAGAAAAATATAAGTGGAAGTAGCAGTGGTAGTACACAGCGGAAGTACCGCCCAAGTGGTACTACCGTGGTACCGAGCGGTACTACCGCCTGATCAAAGAAAAACCGCTCTAGCACTAAAACTACCATAACTTTCGCATACGAGCTCCGAATTGAGAAAACTCAAGCTTGTTGGATTCAGGACGACAAGAGCTCACTACTAAATTACAAATCATTGTTAATTAAAATAGGCCTTGATATACCTTGGGATCCGGGTGGATCCATTACTTGAGCTCTATATGCCTAGCTTAATGGCTTTAAAGAAAGCGCTGTCAGGGAGACAACCCGGAAGTTTTAGAGAGTCATTTTATTCTATTGTGTGCTTTTATATAGTTTAAAAAACAAAAAAATAAAGTGGGGAACCTAAAACTTTTTCAAAAAGAAAAGTGAAAGTGAGAGAGACGAGCATTGTTAAAATGGGAGCATGCCTTGAACTTTGTTCATGCCCATGGAAACCTTGTGAATCTTAATTACAGAAACTTTTCAACAAAAATAATTACCCCCTTGTATAAATCCATTGTATTATAAAAATAATGTGCCAAGATTTGCCTTTAGGATGATTAGATTGCTTGTTTGGTGTGTGCAGTGCAAAAACAGAAACTTTGGCTGTAGTGCGTGAATTTACATTTTTTACTGGAATGTCAAAAGTTTCTGAAATTTTTGCACAGTACTGCTATGATTTTTTTTATTTTTTCCAAAATTTTCAGAATTTTTAGAGTTACAGAAGTATAGTAAATGTTCAGATTTCCACAGACTATCCTGTTTAAGACAGATTCTGTTTTTGATGCATTGTTTTGCTAGTTTTGATGAAACTATTGATTTTATCGGTGGTATAAGCCATAAATAAGTTATAATACAGTAGCTACAATGCAAAAATAAAATGTGAATGGGTTTGCAACAGTACTTAAGGTGGTAATTTGCTTTATTATACTAACGGATCTCATGAGGGTTTTGTTAAGTTTTGTGTGATTGAAGTTTTCAAGTTTTATGTGAGATCGCGATGGATGAAGGAATAACGAGTGGAAAGAGACTAAGCTTGGGGATGCCCGAGGCACCCCAAGGTAATATTCAAGGACTCCCAAGAAACTAAGCTTGGGGATTCCCCGGAAGGCATCCCCTCTTTCTTCTAACAACCATCGGTAATTTTACTTGGAGCTATATTTTTATTCGTCACATGATATGTGTAAATCTTGGAGCGTCATGTGCTTTTTATTTTTCTTTTAATAATGCACCATGCTGGTATGAGAAAGTCCTTGGTTGATTTATAGAAGGCTCTTTGCACCTCACTTATATCTTTTGAGTATGGCTTTATAGAATGCTTCATGTGCTTCACTTATATCATTTGAAGTTTGGATTGCCTGTTTCTCTACACATAGAAAACCGCCATTTGTAGAATGCTCTTTTGCTTCACTTATATTTGTTAGAGAGTGGGCATATCTTTTGTAGAAAGAATTAAACTCTCATGCTTCACTTATATCTATTTAGAGAGTTAACAGGAGTTGGTCATTCACATGGTTAGTCATAAAATCCTACATAAAACTTGTAGATCACTGAATATGATATGTTTGATTTCTTGCTATAGTTTTGCGATATAAAGATGGTGATACTAGAGTCATCCTAGTGAGTAATTGTGGATTGGTAGAAATATTTGTGTTAAAGTTTGTGATTCCTGTAGCATGCACGTATGGTGAACCGTTATGTGAAGAAGTCGGAGCATGATTTATTTATTGATTGTCATCCTTTGTGTGGAGGTCGGGATCGCGCGATGGTTAACTCCTACCAACCCTTCCCCTAGGAGCATGCGTGTAGTACTTTGTTTTGATGACTAATAAATTTTTGCAATAAGTATGTGAGTTCTTTATGACTAATGTTGAGTCCATGGATTATACGCACTCTCACCCTTCCACCTTTGCTAGCCTCTCTAGTACCGCGCAACTTTCGCCGGTGCATTAAACCCACCATATTCCCTTCCTCAAAACAGCCACCATACCTACCTATTATGGCATTTCCATAGCCATTCCGAGATATATTTCCATGCAACTTCCACCGTTCCGTTTATTATGACACGCACCATCATTGTCATATTGCTTTGCATGATCGTAAGATAGCTAGCATGATGTTTTCATGGCTTGTCCATTTTTTGATGTCATTGCTACGCTAGATCATTGCACATCCCGGTACACCGCCGGAGGCATTCATATAGAGTCATATTTTGTTCTAGTATCGAGTTGTAATTCTTGAGTTGTAAGTAAATAAAAGTGTGATAATCATCATTATTAGAGCATTGTCCCATGTGAGGAAAGGATGATGGAAGCTATGATTCCCTCACAAGTTGGGATGAGTCTCCGGACTTTACAAATAAATAAAAGAGGTCAAATAAGCCCAAATAAAAAAAAGAGGCCAAAGAAGCCCACCAAAACAAATTTGAGAGAAAAGAGAGAAGGGGCAATGCTACTATTCCTTTTTCCACACTTGTGCTTCAAAGTAGCACCATGATCTTCATGATAGAGAGTCTCCTATATTGTCACTTTCATATACTAGTGGGAATTTTTCATTACAGAACTTGGCTTGTATATTCCAATGATGGACTTCCTCAAATTGCCCTAGGTCTTCGTGAGCAAACAAGTTGGATGCACACCCACTTAGTTTTCAGTTTGAGCTTTCATACACTTATAGCTCTAGTGCATCCGTTGCATGGCAATCCCTACTCACTCACATTGATATATATTGATGGGCATCTCCATAGCCCGTTGATACGCCTAGTTGATGTGAGACTATCTCCTCCTTTTTTGTCTTCTCCACAACCACCATATTCTATTCCACCTATAGTGCTATATCCATGGCTCACGCTCATGTATTGCGTGAAAGTTGAAATGGTTTGAGAATACTAAAGTATGAAATAATTGCTTGGCTAAAACCGGGGTTGTGCATGATTTAATACTTTGTGTGATGAAGATGGAGCATAGCCAGACCATATGATTTTTTAGGGATAACTTTCTTTTAGCCATGATATTTTGAGAAGACATGATTACTTTATTAGTATGCTTGAAGTATTATTGTCTTAATGTCAAATGATAGACTATTGCTTTGAATCACTCGTGTCTTAATATTCATGCCATGATTAGATTACATGATCAAGATTATGCTAGGTAGCATTCCACATCAAAAATTATCTTTTTTATCATTTACCTACTCGAGCACGAGCAGGAATTAGGCTTGGGGATGCTGATACGTCTCCGTCGTATCTATAATTTTTGATTGTTTCATGCCAATATTCTACAACTTTCATATACTTTTGGCAACTTTTTATACTATTTTTGGGACTAACATATTGATCCAGTGCCCAGTGCCAGTTCCTGTTTGTTGCATGTTTTTTGTTTCGCAGAAAATCCATATCAAACGAAGTCCAAATGGGATAAAAACTTACGGAGATTTTGTTGGAATATATGTGAATTTTGGGAAGTGGAATCAACAGAAGGCGGTGCCCAAGGGGCCCACAAGCCATATGGGCGCACCCTGGGAGGTAGGGCGCGCCAGGATGGCTTGTGGTCACCCCGTAAGGTGGTTGGGGCCCTTCTTTCGCCACAAGAATTCTAATATCCGGATAAAAATCGTGTTAAAATTTCAGCCCAATCGGAGTTACGGATCTCCAGGAATTTAAGAAACGGTGAAAGGCCAGAATCTGGAAGACAGAAACAGAAGGAAACAGAGAAAGAGATCCAATCTCGGAGGGGCTCTTGCCCCTCCGCTGACAAGGAGGCCAAGGACCAGAGGGGAAACCCTCCTCCCATCTAGGGGGGAGGTCAAGGAATAAGAAGAAGGATGGGGGCTCTCTCCCCCTCTCTCCCGGTGGCGCCGGAACGCCGCCTGGGCAATCATCGTATGACGGCGATCTACTCCAACAACTCCGTCATCTTCACCAACACCTACATCACCTTCCCCCATCTATCTACAGCGGTCCACTCTCCCGCAACCCGTTGTACCCTCTACTTGAACATGGTGCTTTATGATTCATATTATTATCCAATGATGTGTTGCCATCCTATGATGTCTGAGTAGATTTTTGTTGTCCTATCGGTGATTGGTGAATTGCTATGATTGGTTTAATTTGCTTGTGGTTATGTTGCTGTCCTTTGGTGCCCATCATATGAGCGCGCACGTGGATCACACCATAGGGTTAGTTGTATGTTGATAGGACTATGTATTGGAGGGCAAGGGTGATAGCAGCTTCAGCCTAGCATAGAAATTGATGCATACTGGATTGAAGGGGGACCAATATATCTTAATGCTATGGTTTGGTTTTACCTTAATGAATGTTAGTAGTTGCGGATGCTTGCTAATAGTTCCAATCATAAGTGCATAGAATTCCAAGTAAGGGATGCCATGCTAGCAGTGGCCTCTCCCACATAAAACTTGCTATCGGTCTAGTAACGTAGTCAATTGCTTAGGGACAATTCCGCAACTCCTACCATCACTTTTCCACACTCGCTATACTAACGTAATTGTTTATTTATCTAAACAGCCCCTAGTTTTTATTTACGTGTTCTTTATTATCTTGCAAACCTATCCCACAACACCTACAAAGTACTTCTAGTTTCATACTTGTTCTAGGTAAAGCGAACGTTAAGCGTGCGTAGAGTTGTATCGGTGGTCGATAGAACTTGAGGGAATATTTGTTCTACCTTTAGCTCCTCGTTGGGTTTGACACTCTTACTTATCGAAAGAGGCTACAACTGATCCCCTATACTTGTGGGTTATCACCTGTGGCTAAGGCATAGGGGACGACCTTCGTCCTTTCTCTTTCTTCTGCCGTGGTCGAGCTTTGGGTCTCACTCAACTCCACACCTTACAAATCAGGCAAGAACTCTTTCTTCGACTGATCCATTTTGAACTCTTTCAAAATCTTGTCAAGGTATGTACTCATTGAAAGTCTTATCAGACGTCTTGATCTATCTCTATAGATCCTGATGCCCAATATTTAAGTAGCTTCAATCCAGGTTTTCCTTTGAAAAACTCCTTTTCAAACAACCCTTTATGCTTTCCAGAAATTCTACATCATTTCCGATCAACAATATGTCATCTACATATACTTATCAGAAATTCTATAGTGCTCCCACTCACTTTATTGTAAATACAAGTTTCTTATAAACTTTGTATAAACCCAAAAGCTTTGATAACCTCATCAAAGCGTATATTCCAACTCCGAGATGCTTGCTCCAGTCCATAGAAGGATCGCTGGAGCTTGCATACATTTTAGCGTCCTTAGGACTGACAAAACCTTCTGGTTGGATCACATACAACCTTTCCTCATGGAAACCGTTAAGGAAACTCTGTTTTGACATCCATCTGCCAGATTTCATAATCGAAAAATGCAGCAACTGCTAACATAATTCCAACAGACTTTAGCATCGCTACAGGTGAGAAAATCTCATCGGAGTCAACTCCTTGAACTAGTCGGAAACTGCTTTTGCGACAAGTCGGGCTATATAAATGGTGACATTCACCATCCGCGTCTGTCTTCTTCTTAAAGGTACATTTGTACTCAACGGCCTGCCGTTCAACGGGCAAGTCTACCGAAGTCAATACTTGGTTTTCATACATGGACCCTTTCTCGGATTTCATGGCCTCTAACCATTTGTCGGAATCCGGGCCCACCATCGCTTCTTCATATTCTGTAGGCTCATCATTGTCTAACAACATGATTTCCAAGACAAGATTGTCGTACCACTCAGGGTAATACATGTCCTTCTCGACCTACAAGATTCGGTAGTAACTTGATCCGAAGTCTCATGATCATCATCATTAGCTTCCTCTTCAATTTGGTGTAGGCGCAGCAGAAACATCTTTCTGCGCCGTGCTACCATCCAACTGAAGTTACGGTTCAACAACCTCATCAAGTTCTACTTTTCCTCCCACTCAATTCTTTCCAGAGAAACTCTTTCTCGAGAAAGGACATGTTTTAGCAACAAACACTTTGTGCTTGGATCTGAGATAGAAGGTTTACCCAACTGTTATGTCAGGGTATTCTATGAAGATGCATTTGTCCGCTTTGGGTTCGAGCTCATCAGGTTGAAACCCTTTTTCACATAAGCGTCGCAGCCCCAAACATTAAGAAATGACATCTTGGGTGTCTGCCAAACCAAAATTCATACGGTGTCATCTCAACGGACTTAGATGGTGCCCTATTTTAAAGCGAATGTAGTTGTCTCTAATGCATAACCCCAAAACGATAGTGGCAAATCGATAAGAGACATCATAGTATGCACCATATCCAATAGAGCATGACTACGACGTTTAGACACACCATCACACTATGGTGTTCCAGGTGGCGTGAGTTGTGAAACAACTTCCACATTGTCTTAAGTTGTATACCAAACTCGTAACTCAGATATTTACCTCCACTATCATATCGTAGACATTTTATCTTCTTGTCACGATGATCTTCAAACTTCACTCTGAATTTGTTTGAACTTTTCAAACGTTTCAGACTTGTGTTTCATTAAGTAAATATCCCCATATCTACTCAAATCATCAGTGAAGGTAAGAAAATAACGATATCCACCGCACGCCACAACACTCATTGGACCGAATACATCAACATGTATCATTTCCAATAAGTTACTTGCCCGCTCCATCATACCGGAAAACAGGGTCTTAGTCATCTTGCCCATGAGGCATGGTCTGCATGTCTCAACCGATTCAAAATCGAATGAGTCCAAAGATCCATCGGCATGGAGTTTCTTCATGCGCTTTACACCAATATGACATTTAGCGGCAGTGCCACAAGTATGTGGTACTATCATTATTAACTTTGCATCCTTTTGGCATCAATATTATGAACATGTGTATCACTACAATCGAGATTCAATAAACCATTCGCATTGGGTGCATGACCATTGAAGGTTTTATTCATGTAAACAGAATAACTATTATTCTCTGACTTAAATGAATAACTGTATTGCAATAAACACAATCTAATCATGCTCATGCTCTATGCAAACACCAAATAACATTTATTCAGGTTTAACACTAATCTCGAAGGTAGAGGGAGCATGCGATGGTGATCACATCAACCTTGGAAACACTTCCAACACACATCGTCACCTCACCCTTAGCTAGTCTCCGTTTATTCCGTAGCTTTTATTTCGAGTTACTAACATTTAGCAACCGAACCGGTATCCAATACCCAAGTGCTACTAGGAGTACCAGTAAGGTACACATCAATAACACGTATATCAAATATACTTCTGTCGATGTTGCCAGCCTTCTTATGTACCAAGTATCTAGGGTTGTTCCGCTTCAGCGACCGTTCTCCTCATAATAGAAGCACTTAGTCTCGGGTTTGGGTTCAACCTTGGGTTTCTTCACTAGAGCAGCAACTGGCTTGCCATCCATGAAGTTTCCCTCCTTGCCCTTGCCTTTCTCGATACTAGTGGTTTTACTAACCATCAACACTTGATGCTCCTTCTTGATTTCTACCTTCGCGGTGTCAAACATCGCGAATAGCTCAGGGATCATTATTTCCATCCCTGGCATTTTATAGTTCATCACAAAGCTCTAGTAGCTTAGTGGCAGTGACTTGGAGAACTTTATCAATCACTATCTTATCTGGAAGATCAACTCCCACTCGATTCAAGCGATTGTAGCACCCAGACAATCTGAGCACATGCTCACCGATTGAGCTATTCTCCTTCATCTTGCAGGCAAAGAATCTTGTTGGAGGTCTCATACCTCTCAACACGGGCACGAGCCTGAGATCCCAATTTCAGCTCTTAGAACATCTCATATGTTTCGTGACGTTCAAAACGTTTTGGAGCCTCAATTATAAGCCGTAATGCATGACGCACTGAACTATCAAGTAGTCATCAGAACGTTCCTGTCAGATGTTCACAACATATACAGACGACGCTTGAGGGGGTGGCGCACCGAACGGTGCATTAAGGACATAAGCCTTCTGTGCAGCAATGAGGACAATCCTCAGATCACGGACCCAGTCCGCATTATTGCTACCATCATCTTTCAACTCTATTTCTCTAGGAACATATAAAAATTCAAGGGAGCTACAGCGCGAGCTAGTAATCTACAACATAATTTGCAAAGACATTTTGACTATGTTCATGATAATGAGTTTAGTTAATCATATTACTTAAAAAACTCCCACTCAAATTGACATCCCTCTGATCATTCGAGTATCACATGATCCAAATTCACCAACCCAAGTCCGATCATCACGTGAGATGAGGTGGTTTCAATGGTGAACATCTTCATGTTGATCATATCTACTATATGACTCATGTTCGACCTTTTGGTCTCTTGTGTTCCGAGGCCATGTCTGTACATGCTAGGCTCGTCAAGTTTAACCCGAGTGTTCCGCACGTGCAACACTGGCTTGCACCCGTTGTATGTGAACGTAGAGCTATCACACCCGATCATCACGTGGTGTCTCGAAACGACGAACTTTCGCAACGGTGCACACTCGGGGAGAACACAATTTTACCTTGAAATTTAAGTGAGAGATCACCTTATAATGCTACCGTCGTCCTAAGCAAAATAAGATGCATAAAAGGATTAACATCACATGCAAATCATAAGTGACATGATATGGCCATGAACTTGTGCTTTTGATCTCCATGTCCAAAGCACCGGCATGATCTCCATCGTCACCGGCATGACACCATGATCTCCACCATCTTGATCTCCATCAACGTGTCGCCATGAGGTTGTCGCGCTAACTATTGCTTCTACAACTATTGCTAACTCATAGCGATAAAGTAAAGCAAAATGGCGAAAATAAATTAAAGACAACCCTATGGCTCCTGCCGGTTGCCGTACTCATCGACATGCAAGTCGTGATTATCTATACATAACATGATCATCTCATACATCACATATATCTCATCATGTAATTGGCCATATCACATCACAACATACCCTGCAAAAACAAGTTAGACGTCCTCTAATTGTTGTTGCATGTTTTACGTGGTTGCTACGGGTATCTAGCAAGAACGAGTCTTACCTACGCAAAAACCACAACAGTGATACACAAATTGCTATTCAACCTTCTCAAGGACCGCCTTTGTCGAATCCGATCCAACTAAAGTGGGAGAGACAAACAACCGCCAGCCATCTTTACGCAACAAGGTTACATGTCAGTTGATGGAACCGGTCTCTAGTAAGCGTACGAGTAATGTTGGTCCGGGCCGCTTCATCCCACAATACCGCTGAATCAAGAAAAGACCAAGGGAGGAAGCAATCTGAATATCAACGCCCACAAACTCCTTTGTGTTCTACTCGTGATCTCATCTACACATAGACCTAGCTCTGATACCACTGTTGGGAACGTTGCATGGGAAACAAAAAAAATTCCTACGCACACGCAAGATCTATCCATGGTGATGAGCATCTACAAGAGGGAGAGTGGATCTACGTACCCTTGTAGATCGCTAAGCGAAAGCGTTAAGAAATGCGGTTGATGTAGTTGAACGTCTTCGCGATCCAAATCGCAAGTCGTCCCGCGATCCAATCACGATCTAGCGCCGAACGGACGTCACCTCCGCGTTCAACACACGTACAGCTTGATGACACCTTCATCTCCTCGATCCAGTGAGCGATGGTGAAGTAGTAGATGAGTTCCGGCAGCACGACGATGTGGTGATGGTGGTGGTGAAGAACAATCTCCGCAGGGCTTCGCCAAGCACAACGGAAACTATGACGGAGGATAAACTAGAGGGGACGGGGTTTCCGGCACATGGCTTGGGGAATTCTTGATGTGTTCCGGGTGCTAGCCCTGCACCTCTATTTATATGTTAAGCCCTGCGGTCGAAACTTGGAGAAAGAGCCTCCTCAAAGTGGGTTTGTCCCGCAAGGCAAGAGTCCTCCTCGGACTCCAGGACCAGACGCCAGGGTCCGCGACGTCTGGCCCCAGACGCCAGGGTTCCTGGCGTCTGGCCCCTGGCCTCCGCAAAACTCCTTTTGCACCTTCCTAAAGCCTCGTGGGCTTTACCCCTTGGCCCAAATAAAGTGTTCTCGTACACGAACATTTCGGGAAACATCCGAAACCCCTTCCGATCAATTCCGGAACCCTTCCGGAGACCAAACACTATTATCCCATATATCAATCTTTACATCCAGACTATTCCGGAGCTCCTCGTCATGTCCGAGATCTCATCCGGGACTCTGAACAACTTTCAGTCACCAACATAATAACTCAACTATACTTACATCATCACCAAACGTTAAGTGTGTAGACCCTGTGGATTCGAGAACTATGCAGACATGACCGAGACACCTCTACGGTCAATAACCAATAGCGGGACCTGGATGCCCATATTGGTTCCTACATATTCTACGAAGATCTTTATCGGTTGAACCACTATGTCAAGGATTCAGTTAATCGCGTATGCTGTTCCCTTTGTTTATCGGTATGTTACTTGCCCGAGATTCGATCGTCGGTATCTCCATACCTAGTTCAATCTCGTTATTGGCAAGTCTCTTTACTCGTTCCGTAATACAAGATACTATGGCTAATTCTTTAGTCACTTTGCTTGCAAGGCTCATTGTGATGTTGTATTACCGAGTGGGCCCTGAGATACCTCTCCGTCACACGGAGTAACAAATCCCATTCTCGATCCATGCCAACTTAACAGACATCCTCGGAGATGCCTGTAGAGCATCTTTATAGTCACCCAGTTACGTTGTGATGTTTGATACACACAAGGCACTCCTACGGTGTCAGTGAGTTGCATGATCTCATGGTCATAGGAACAGATACTTGACATGCAGAAAACTATAGCAATAAACTGACACAATCATATGCTACGTTCATAGTTTGGGTCTCGTCCATCACATCATTCTCCTAATGATGTGATCCCATTATCAAATGACAACTCTTGCTAGGAAACCATAGCCATCTTTGATTAACGAGCTAGTCCATTAGAGGCTTACTAGGGACACATTGTCGTCTATGTACCCACACATGTATTTGCGTTTCCAATCAATACGATTATAGCATGGATAATAAACATTTATCATGAACAAGGAAATATAATAATAACCAACTTATTATTGACTCTAGGGCATATTTCCAACAAAATGCTCCTATTGATATTAATGATGTGCCTTTGTCTACTTTGATTGAGCAAAATAGTGAATCCGTAGATGTGTATTTTGTCTCGCGCAACAATTTCAATAACAATGCTTATAGAGGTAATTTTAGTCCTAAGCCTTTTCCTGGAAATTCCTCTAATAATTATGGTAATTTCTATGGTAATTCTTCTTACAATAATAATAGGAACACCTCTAGTCTTGAGAGTAATATTAAATAATTTATCAATGCGCAAAAGGCTTTCAATACTACGATAGAAGAAAAGCTGAATAAGATTAATGATATGTCTAGAAGCATTGATAGAATTTCTCATGATGTTGAAAATCTCAAGTTGAAAGCTTTTGTGCCTAAGATTGATGAATCTATTAAAGCTTTATATGTCTCTATGGATGAAAGTAAGAAAAGAACCGCTATGCTTAGAACTAAAAGATAAATCTTAGAAAAATCGTTTTCTAGTGATTGCCTCCGTAAAAAAGATGAAGATCTTAAAGTGATTGGTGTTTCTTCTATTGATTCCTTGTTTAGTAATATTAAAATTGATAATGAAGGGACTGAAGTAGAGTCAACTTTAGCTAGAAGGCGTCCCAATAATTTGGAGGGTGAAAATCTTGATGAATTTTTTGATAAAAGTGGGTTTGAAGAGGTCAAAACTTTAACTAGTGATGTGCCCACTATCTTGGATTGCAAAGATTTTAACTATGATAGTTGCTCTTTGATTGAGTGTATTTCTTTGTTGCAATCCATGTTGAATTCACCCCATGCTTATGAGCAAAATAAAGCTTTTACTAAACATATCGTTGATGCCACGGTGAAATATTTTGAAGAAAAGTTGGAGTTGGAGATTTCTATTCCTAGAAAATTGCATGATGAGTGGGAACCTATCATTAAGGTCAAGATTAAAAATTATGAATGCTTTGCTTTGTGTGATTTGGGTGCTAGTGTTTCCATGATTCCGAAATCTCTATGTGATGTGCTTGGTCTTACCAACATTTAAGAATGCTCTCTTAACTTGCACTTGGCGGATTCTACTATTAAAAAGCCTTTGGGAAGAATTAATGATTTTATTATTCTTGCAAATAGGAACTATGTGCCTATTGATTTTATTGTGCTTGATATTGATTGCAATCCTTCTTGTCCCATTATACTTGGTAGACCGTTTTTACGCACTATAGGTGCCGTGATTGATATGAAAGAAGGCAATATTAGTTTTCAATTTCCCTTGAGAAAGGGTATGGAACACTTCAATAGAACAAGAATTAAGCCACCATATGAATCAATCATGAGGGCATCCTATGGATCCAAAACCAAAGATGACAATACTTGAATATATCCATTATGCCTAGCTAGGGGCGTAAAACGATAGCGCTTGTTGGGAGGCAACCCAATGAATAAATAAATTTTTGCTTTTTCCTTTCTGTTTTTGAGTGTTGACACAATTATGCCTCTGTTATGATTGTGTTTTATGGTTTATTTAGTGTTTGTGCCAAGTAAAGCCTTTAGGATGATTCATAGGATGAGTAGAAGCGATGCTGAATCTGAAACAGAAACTTTGCGTCCAGTATATGAATTTTCATTTTTCTCTGGAACGAGATCTTGTGCTGAAATTTTAACACAGTGTTTCTATACAAATTCCTTACGTTTTCCTAATTTTTAAGAATTTTTAGAGTTACATTAGTATGGGTAGAGTACAGATTACTACAGACTATTCTCTTTAAGACAGATTCTGTTTTCGTTGCATTGTGTGCTTGTTTTGATGAATCTATGGTTTGTATTGGGGGGTATAAGCCATGGTAAAGTTAAAATACAGTTGGTATAATGCAATATCATAATATGAATGGGTTTGCAACAGTACCCAAAGTAGTGATTTGCTTTCTTATACTAACGGATCTCACGAAGATTTTGTTGAGTTTTGTGTGATTGAAATTTTCAAGTTTTGAGTGAGATCACAATGGATGAAGGAATAAGGAGTAGCAAAAGCCTAAGCTTGGGGATGCTACCGCACCCCCAAGATATATCCAAAGACAAACAAGCAACTAAGCTTGGGGATGCCCCTGAGTGGCATCCCCTCTTTCTTCTAACGACCATCGGTATTTTACTTGGAGCTATATTTTTATTCGTCACATATCATGAGTTTTGCTTGGAGCGTCTTGTATCTTTGCTTGCTTTGTTTTTTAGTTTTTCCTTTGTATCCTTGCTGGACACACCTATTTGAGAAAGCCAAAACCATGCTATGATTTGTTAGAATTGCTCTATGTGCTTCACTTAAACGTTTTGAGCTATAGAAATTGCTCTAGTGCTTCACTTATATCTTTTTGAGCACGGTGTGCTTGGAAACTTTTGTAGAAATACTCTCATGCTTCACTTAGATTAATTTGAGAGTTAGTAAATTTTGAAGAAATCCTCTCATGCTTCACTTATACCTTTTTGAGAGATGAAATCTTTATGCTCATGTGCTTCACTTAAATTTGTTTGAGCTTGCCAAAAAGCAATGGCAATATATGAAACTAGTCCCAAAGTGATAGATATCCAAGGAGGATATAATAAAAAATTTCATGAAGATCATTGGACAAATTAAACTTGATTCCTTGTAATTGTTTTGAAACATGATGATAGTAATATGTGAGTCATGTTGATGTGTAATTATGCTTAGTAGGAATATTGGTGTTAAGGTTTGTGATTCCCTATGCATGCACGAAAGTCAATAGTTATGCAATGAAGTTACATCCAACTTGTGGTGCATTATTCGGTGTTAGTTATGTTCAATGCTCACTTATGTGATTTTTCGTTTTCTGGTTTGGTTGCTTCCCAATCTATTTGCTAGGCTTCATTTGTACTAAGTAGAAATACTACTTGTGCATCCAAAATCCTTAAACCAAGTTTTGCCTTATGAGTCCACCATACCTACCTATATGCTGTATTTCCATGCCGTTCCAAGAAAATTTGTATGTTCCATCTCTAAATTTTCAAAATAAATTTTCTCTTTTGTGTGCTCGTACCGCTCATGAAACGGTGGGGGTGTTCAATATTTTTCCATGCTAGATGTGTTATTCTCAAGATGAGTGTTTATTCAGTTGTCATTGCAAGAGAGTGCGGCGGTAATAGGGATGCCCATTCCCGAAATGAAAAAGAAAAAAATATTTACTTTATGCTGTCAAATCATAAATTCCTTGGAAAGTGTTGGTATGGAAGGCAACCGTGGATACGGCCCGCCATGGAAAGTGAAAGTTTGGTGAAAAAAAGAATAAACTTTATTTTCTGTTTGGGAACCGCCTATGATATATCTAGCATGGAAAGTATTGTGAGCTACTTTGTCGTTTTCGTTGACAGGAAAAGCATGCCACCCAAAATATTTTTCTCACTCAATTTTAAACCTTGAGCTCTGGCACCTCTACAAATCCCAACTTCCCTCCGCGAAGGGCCTATCATTTACTTTATGCAATTTTTATTTTTGCTTTGAGTCTCCATCTTCTCTTATAAGCACCAACTAGGGGGCACTATGATCGTACTTGAGCATTGGGCATAGCTAATATTTGAGTGTGTTTCATGAATGGATCAATGATTGAGCATGATGGGCTAGGGATAACTTTCTTTAGTGTTGATATTTTGAAAGACATGGTTGCTTGTTGACATGCTTGAGTATTGAAGTCATTATGTTAAAACTAGACTATTGCTTTGAATCATTATAAGTACAAATGTCCATGCTATACAACAGAAAAGAATGTGATGAACATGTTAGGCAGCATTCCACGTCAAAAAAATTATTTTTATCTTTTACCTACTCGAGGACGAGTAGGAATTAAGCTTGGGGATGCTGATACGTCTCCAACGTATCTATAATTTTTGCTTGTTCCATGTTGTTATATTATCATTCTTGGATGTTTTACAATCACTTTATAACAACTTTATATCATTTTTTGGGACTAACCTATTGACATAGTGCCAAAGTGTGAGTTGCTGTTTTTGCTTGTTTTTTACTTCCCAGAAAATCAATACCAAACAGAGTCCAATCGCGAAGAAACTTTTTGGAGATTTTTCTGGACCAGAAGACACCCAGTGGGCCAAACAACTGCCGGAGAGGTGGGATGTGGAGAGCACAACCCACCAGGGCGTGCCAGGGGGGCCCCGGCGCGCCCTGATGGGTTGTGCCCTCCTCGGCCCCCTTCCGCACAGCCTCTGATGACTATAAATTCTCAAATATTTGGAAAACCCTAGAGGAGTCGACGAAACACAATTCCAGCCGCCACAAGTTCCAGAACCCCGAGATCCAATCTAAACACCATCACGGAGGGGTTCATCTTCCTCATAGGTTCCTCTCCGATGATGTGTGAGTAGTCCACCGTAGACCTACGGGTCCGTAGGCAGTATCTAGATAGCTTATTCTCTCTCTCTTATGATTCTCAATACAATTGTCTCTTGGAGATCTATTTGATGTTAACTTTTGCGGTGTGTTTGTTGGGATCCGGCGAATTTTGAGTTCATGATCAGTTTCTATCCATGAATATTATTTGAGTCTTCTTTGATCTCTTATATGCATGATTGCTTATAGCATCATATTTCTTCTTCGAATCTTTGGTTTAGTTAGGCCGACTAGATCGATTTTTCTTGCCATGGGAAGAGGTGCTTTGTCATGGGTTCGATCTTGCGGTGTTCTTTCCCAGTGACAGAAGGGGCAGCAAGACACGCATGTATCATTGCTATTAAGGATAACAAGATGGGGTCTATTCCTACATGAATAGATCTTGTCTACATCATGTCATCGTTCTTATTGCATTACTCATTTTTCCATGAACTTAATACACTAGATGCATGCTGGATAGCGGTCGATGTGTGGAGTAATAGAGGTAGATGCAGGCAGGAGTCGGTCTATCTATCTTGGACGTGATGCCTATATAATGATCATCGCCTTGGATATCGTCATGACTATTCGATTTTCTATCAATTTCCCAACAGTAATTTGTTCACCCACCGTGCGCTATACTCATGAGAAAAGCCACTTGTGAACCCTACGGCCCCCGGGTCTACTTTTCCATGATATTGCTTTCTGATCTATCTTTTTGCAATCTTTGCTTTCAGATCTACAAAACCCAAAACCCAAAAATATATTGCTGCATATTTACTCTTTTTATTTGTGTTCTTGAGAGATCTATCTCTCCTATGTATCACTTCCTAATCTATCTTATTACCGTAGAGAGATTGACAACCTCTCTTTCGCGTCGGGTTGCAAGTATTTGTTGTTTGTGTGCAGGTGCTGCTTATTGGGTGGTGGTGATCCTCCTACTGGTTCGATAACCTTGGTTTCATAACTGAGGGAAATACTTATCGTCGTTGTGCTGCATCATCCCTTCCTCTTTGGGGAAATACCGACGTAGTCTCAAGCCACGTCACCTCTCTAAGGAGAAGTGGTTTAAATATCATCCCCCTATTAAAGAAGAAATTAAAGAACTGGTCATAGCTAAAGAAGAAACCATCTTTTACAATGTTGATCCAGTTGTGCCTACCGCTTATATTGAAAAACCACCTTTCCCTATTAGGATAAAGGAACATGCTAAGGTATCAACTGTGGTTCGTAAGAGTAATGTTGGGGATATAACCCCGTAGTATGACCCGCCCAGGAGGGGCCAGGTTAGGAAGTTGGCGGCTTAGCAGTAAGGCCTTAAACAGGCCGGAAGACCAAGACAATCCTGGAGGTAACTTACCAGATGGGCCGGGCAGAGGCCCAGAGCCGGAAGGCGATGTGTGACCCGGAGGCGTAAGCCGCTGAAAGATGGCTTGCCAGAGAAGGCAAGGCGATTTAGAGATAAGGTCGGTTACTAGATGTAACCCGGCCCGGACTCTTGTAAGCCCAGGGCCTCGACCTGTACATATAAAGGCGAGTTCCCTGGGTGGCTTAAGGTACGAAACCATTGATCGACAGCTAGGTCAAGCGAATCTGCTTACTTGTAATCAATACCCAATCAATACAACTCAAAGCAGGACATAGGCTTTTACCTCCTTCAAGAGGGGCCGAACCTGGGTAAACCCGTGTCTTTCGTCCCGACTAACCCCTTCGAGTTAACCGCCGTAGCGATGGCTTCACCCCTAAGTCCTTTCACTAGGACATCTGCCGTGATAAAACCACGACAGATGGCGCCCACCGTGGGGCAAATGCGCGGTGGTTTAGAGTACTCGAAGGGCTCGCTCCCAGGGATCGAGGGATACGTCGTGGGCAGGATGACTAAGAGTCGCCGCGGCAAGCTCTACATCGACGATGCCGGCTGGGGCCCCAAGGCTGACTCAATCGAGTACGGGTACCGGGTCCCCTTCAGCGGAATTCACGTTTTCATCGGGAAGATCGGCGGATCTAAGCCCGGGCCGGACATCTGCACCAACCTCGTCGAGTTGGCCCGGCGCGCGCAACCCGCCCGAATCCAACCCGGCCGGAAGCACGTTTTCGTCGGCTTCACACAAGGCGCGGAACTCGCGGAAGATTCCGTGTCAGGAGTAGAAACCCTCGTCTGCTCGGAAGATGGATCCTCGAGCGGAGATACGGAGTCAATTTACCAGCTTCACGATGGTGGGCTTAGGGGCTACTTCGATGGCGACAGTATTCCGGAGCCCTATGAGCCACCGAGCCAAGCCGCCATCTTCATGGCAGGCATGGTACCGGGTTCCAGCAGCACGGCGGCTGGGGCAGCGGCGGCCGGCGCAGCAGGGTCCGGGTCAGCCAGGCCACCGGCTCATGTTTTGCTGGATCTGATGAACGAGCTGACAACTCTGATGGGAACCGAGGTCACAACTGAAAATCAAGCAGGCCGTAATGCAGAGATCGCGAGGCTGAAAGACCAGATGACCAGGGCCCAGGAGGATATCAATACAATGCAGGCTCAGATGGATGCTGAGTCGGAGCGTCTGAGGGCTGAAGCTTTTTGCCTCAATCTGGATCAACAAGCCTCAGAAGCAGTTTTTCGAATGAGGCATCAGACACGCCTGCCTGAGCAATATGAGCCCAGAAACCTTTTTAACACGTTGGGGGCAGGACAGAACGCACCTCTGACCATGGCCCGAACGGCGGAAGTGCCTGGGAATAGGGTGGCGACTCAGCATCAGTAGCCAGACCCGCCCCGCAGGAATCAGACCCCGCCGCAGTGTTTTCTGACACCACCTAGTCATTATTATAACCCGGTGGAGAACATGATAGCGGCAGCTGCCAGGCTCAATGCGCTCCCTCTCGCCGACGGGACACCCTTCGCCGCAGAAGCACGGAATGCCATTGAGTTATTGCAGACACCGGTGGCCCAAAAGGAGAAGTATACGTACAGTCGAAGTCGTGTGCACTCAACCCCTCTTCCAAGCCGCAATTATAGCCGACGCATGGAGTCGCCGGCGGTCTCTAGCAGCGAGCGACGTCGGAACCCGCCCCATGATGGCCCACCCATTGTCAATGCTCAGGCGATCGTGGATAATACCAGAGCTCAGCGTGAGGCGGTGGCCGCGGCGGCTTACCAAGAGCCGCCCCCGGTGACCCCTTCAACTTCGGTGGGAGCCGGAGTCACCTCCAGGGCTGTTGGAGTGCCGTGTTTAGCACCGGCTCTATGGAACGAGCGCCTGCCGAAGGATTTTAAGGGTCCACACAAAGTTCCTAACTACACAGCTGATCTACCTCCAGAAGCCTGGATTGGGAGTTATGAGCTAGCCATGGAGATGTTAGACGTCAGTGATGCAGTCTGTGCTAAGTACTTCCTCATGATGTTGGAAGGACCAGCTCGTACATGGTTAAAAGGTTTGTCCCCCAATACCATTAATTCCTGGGCCGAGTTGAAAGCACGATTTATCAAGAATTTTCAAGGGACGTGCAAGCAGCCTTTGACGATCGTTGATTTGGATCATTGTGTACTGCGTGAGGATGAGTCGGCCCATCATTGGGTCCGGTGGGTCTCAGCCATTATCCACTCGTCTGATAATATCACGGCGGCTCAGGCGGTTCTGATTCTGGAGAAGAATTGTCACTTTTTGCCCCTTAAGCAGAAGCTTGGACGGCTCAAGCGTTCTTGCCATGACATGGGTGAGCTCATGGTGGCTCTCACTAAATATGCAGATTCTGATAGCACGAAGGATCCTGGTTCTGATGACGAGCAATCTGCTAAGGGTAAGAAGAATGGCAACGGAAAGGGTCAACAGCAGAGTGGGACAGGAAATAACAACCCAAGCAATGGTGGTAAACGAAAGCATCCAGACGGCGGGTCATATCTGGTGGCCAACACCAACACTGGAAACAACCGCACCAAGGGTAACGGTAAACCGCCTTTTGGCAAGGGCAAGCCTTTTAACATGGAAGCAATGCTCAACGACCCCTGCCCGAAGCACAATCTTCCCAACAAGCCGTCCACCCACGCTTGGAAGGATTGTTATATCATGCGGGAGTTCCAGAATTATAGCATTAACCAGCATCATGGTAATGGCAATGGACCGCCTAGCGGGTCAGGATCCGGCTCTCATGGGTCAGGTTTTGGTGCGGGCAGCTCAAGATTGGGTTATCAGGGTCAAGGCAATCATGGAGGCCACAATCAACAGTCCGGCAATGGCGGTCAACAGCAAAACAATCAATCAGGGTATCAGAGTAACCCGAAGCAGCTTAATGGCAGCCAGTATTACGTATTTACTACAAGTCTTGATAAGCATGATCAGAAGGTGCGCAAGAGGGCGGTTCATGCGACAACACCGGCTATTCCGCAGTATTTAAAGTGGTCTGAACACACGATATCATGGAGCAGAGAGGATCACCCGCCATGAGTTGATAACCCGGGGCACTTGGCTTTTGTAGCAGCCCCTCAGGTAGGAGGCTACAAATTCACCTAGGTGCTGATGGACGGCGGCAGCAGTATCAACATTTTGTACTACGACACTGTTCGCCAGATGAATCTGACTGACAAGGATCTCAAGCCGTCGTCCACAGTGTTTCACGGCGTGGTACCTGGCAAGTCGGCTTATCCAGTAGGGAAAATTGCTCTGGAAGTGGCCTTTGGTGATGAGTACAATTACAGGGTGGAGACCTTGTGGTTTGAAGTGGTCAAGATCAAGAGTCCATATCATGCTCTGTTTGGACGGCCAGTTTATGCCAAGTTCATGGATCGGCCCTGTTATGTTTACTTGCAGCTCAAGATGCCGGGTCTAAAGAGGACGATTACGGTGCATGGTGATCGGAAAATTGCTCTTGAGTGCGAGGAAGGCGATGCTACGTATGCAGAGTCAAGTTGTGCTGAGGCGGAGCTCAAATTTTATAAAGATAATGTTGACCCGGCGGATATGACCCCATTGAAGAAGCCCAGCACAGAGTCTGACCCGCCCCTGAAGTTTGTGGCAGAGGATACCAAGTTGGTGGACTTCGTTCCTGGCGACTCATCGCAGCAGTTCACTATAGGGGCTAATATGGACCCCAAATAGGAAAGCGCGCTCATCGAATTCATCCGTGAGAATCGGGACATCTTTGCATGGAAACCTTCTGACATGCCGGGTGTACCGAGAGAATTCGCTGAGCACCATCTTAATGTGGATCCTAAGTTTAAGCCGGTTAAACAGTTCCTCCGTCGTTTCAATGAGGAGCGACGTAAAGCTATTGGGGAAGAGGTAGCCCGGCTCTTAGCGGCTGGGTTTATCGTGGAGGTTTTTCACCCGGAGTGGTTGGCTAACCCCATGCTCGTACTTAAAAAGAACGACACGTGGCGCATGTGTGTGGATTACACAGACCGTAACAAGGCTTGTCCGGTTGATCCATTTGCTCTCCCCCGTATCGACCAGATCATTGACGCAACAGCGGGTTGTGAGAGTTTATGTTTCCTGGAAGCTTATTCGGGTTATCATCAGATCAAGATGGCAGTTAAAGACCAAGAGAAGACATCTTTTGGAGCTTTCTGCTACGTGTCCATGCCTTTTGGACTCAAAAGTGCTCAGGCGACTTATCAACGCTGTGTACAGAATTGTCTTCATAGTCAGATCGGACGCAATGTTCATGCTTATGTGGATGATATTGTGGTCAAATCAAGGAAGAAGGAGACTCTGCTTGATGATTTGAAGGAAACTTTTGATAACCCGCGGGTTTACAAGATGATGCGTAATCCGGCTAAATGTGTTTTTGGTGTACCTGCGGGCAAGCTCCTGGGATTTTTGGTCTTAGAGCGGGGCATTGAAGCTAACCCGGATAAAATAAAGGCCATCACCTCATTATCTAAGCTGGCGTGCATTAATGATGTTCAATGCTTGGCGGGTCGTATTGCCGCTTTAAGCCGATTCATAAGCCACCTGGGAGAGAAGGCCATCCCTTTATATCAGATGATGAAGAAGACAGATGATTTTGTCTGGAGTGATGCTGCCAATGATGCGTTTGAGGTGCTTAAAAAACAATTAGTTGAGCCGCCTGTCTTGGCCGCTCCTGTGGAAAAAGAGCCATTGCTCCTATATGTGGTGGCTAATAACAAGGCTGTCAGCGCGGCGGTTGTTGTGGAGCGCAAGGAGGTAGGGAAAGAGTACCCAGTCCAGCGGCCGGTTTACTACGTCAGTGAGGTTTTCACAGAATCCAAGCAAAGATACCCCCATTGGCAAAAACTGGTGTTTGGAGTGTTCATGGCGAATCGCAAGCTGAAACATTATTTCCTTGGGCATCCAATCACGGTGGTTAGCTCTGCTCCTTTGGGAGATATCATTCAAAATAGAGATGCCACAGGCAGGATTGCTAAGTGGGCAATTGAGCTTGGGCCTCTTAATTTGAGGTATGTGCCTCAAACAGCTCTCAAGTCTCAAGCCCTGGTGGATTTTATCAATGACTGGATGGAGTGTCAAGCACCTGAGGAGAAGCCAGACAATACATATTGGACAATTCACTTTGATGGATCCAGACAGTTGGAAGGATCGGTGCTGGAGTTGTTTTGACTTCCCCACGAGGTGATAAGTTTTGTTATGTATTAAGGTTAATGTTTCCTTGTACTAACAATGCAGCTGAGTATGAAGCCTTGCTCCACGGGCTCCATGTGGCCAAGGAGATGAACTTAAGTCGGGTCATATGTCTAGGCGACTCAGACCTTGTGGCCCAACAATCTCGGGCACGTGGGATTCTAAAGACCCTCGTATGGCGGCTTATTGCCAGGCGGTTGATATCATTGCTGGTCACTTTAAGGCTGATGCATTATCACGGCTGGGGTCTCAGCATAAGCTGGTGCCGCCTAATGTGTTTCTGGATGTACTACATCACCCGTCGGTCAAATTACCTTCTGAGGAGGATCTTGCTATACCTGACCTGGAAGGACAGTTGGTGGCGGCTCTCCGCGCTATTCCTGATTAGACGCTGCCCTAGTTGGCATATCTGACTCGTGGCGAGTTACCCGAGGACGAGACCTTGGCACGACAAATTATGAGGCGGTCTAAGTCCATGACTATTGTCAATGGCGAGTTGCACAGGTGCAGCGTGACTGGCATTTTTCAACGTTGTGTTTCTCCTGAGGAGGCCCGTGAAATCTTGTAAGAGATACATGCCAGCGATTGTGGTCATCACGCCAGGTCAAAATCCTTGGTGGCCAAAGCTTTTTGGCACGGTTTTTTCTGGCTAACAGCTCATGCAGATGCGGAGGACTTGGTTAGCAAATGTGATGGGTGTTAGAAATTGGACGACGAGCCCATGTGCCGGCTCAAGAGTTGCGGATGATTCCGATCACCTGGCCATTTGCGGTCTGGGGGCTTGATATGGTTGGACCGTTTAAGAGGTCTAAAGATAAGAAGACCCAGCTTTTGGTGGCGGTTGACAAGTTTACCAAGTGGGTTGTGGCGGAGCCGGTCAGCAAGTGTGACGCAGCAACGGCAGTTAAGTTTGTCAAGAAACTGATCTTTCATTTTGGTTACCCCACAATATCATTACTGACAATGGTACAAATCTGTCCAAGGGGGGCTATGAAAGAGTTTTGTGGAAGTGAACACATCCGCCTTGATGGCTCCTCCATGGCCCATCCATAGTCTAATGGTCAAGCAGAACGTGCTAACCAGGAAATTTTGAGAGGGATCAAACCTCGTCTTATGGTTCCTTTGGAACGAACGCCGGGTTGTTGGGTGGAGGAATTACCTTCAGTTCTTTGGAGCATCAGAACCACCCCCAACAGATCAACATGCTACACGCCTTTCTTCATGGTTTATGGCGCAGAAGCTGTTCTCCCCAGTGATATCCATCATCACTCGCCCAGGGTGGCGGCCTACGTTGAAACTGATAATGAGACGGCGCGTCAGGACGCACTGGATGCCCTGGATGAAGAGCGGGATCTTGCAGCCGCACGGTCAGCAATTTATCAACAAGATCTGCGTCGCTACCATAGCCGCAGAGTTAAAACCCGGACGTTCCAAGAAGGTGAATTAGTGCTCCATTTGATTCAAGATCAGACAAATATGCATACGTTGTCACCCCCCTGGGAGGGACCGTTTGTGGTCAGCAAGAATCTCAACAATGGGTCATATTACCTCATTGATATACGGGAGAGCAACAAATCACGCACTTCCGGAGAAGAGACCAGGAGGCCGTGGAATATTGCTCATCTTCGGCCTTACTATACTTGAGTCATTGACTCTCATCAATGTACATACCTCTGTCATTATATATACCTTTTTCAATATAATAAAGCCGGCATCCCCATAATTCGGGGCCTCTGCCGTTTTCATGCAGCAATTGTTTGTGCAAAGAGTTGATTGTTCATAAGGTCACTTGGGGGCTTCCAACCCACTGGATTTAGCTTTCATACCCTCTTGACCGGCTTAAAAGACATATTTGAGTTAAACATGCCTGTTTGCAACTTGCTACTCCGCCAGGTGACCCGCCGAACGTTTGACAGTCAATCTTTTTCAAGACCCTGAACTAGTCAAAGTTAAAATGGCGGATTATGTCACGAGAGGGTCGGCTTACAGAGAGCTAGGACAAACTCACCTGTTCGTCGTAGTCTCTCCGCTATGTGGCCCGTTCATACTCTTAACAGTCAATCTTTTTTAAAAGACCCTGAAATCATTAAGGTTAAAATGACGGATTTATGTCACGTGAGAGCCGGCTTACAGGATTATAGGCGTTAATGCCTAGCTTCTTTGAAGCAAAAATCTTGAGTTTTCTCAAAAATAAATATAAGGGTCGATCTCTTTTGGGCTGTGCCTTTAAAGCCGCCTTACAGCAACTGAAAGTATACATGTCTATATTTTCTGTTTGTTGTTTTTGCAGGAATTTTTCATGAGGAGATTATTAATCTTTGGATGACTACTCATTAGTCAAAGCGTATTTCTGTCATGACCCGCCAGCGGGTCTTGTTTCTATATTTTCAAGATTATGGGGTACCGAGTTGTTAACTTGCCCATGAGTGTGGCCGTAAGTCGCCAGCACAGGAGTTGTTTGTAGCAGCAAAGCAGCCAGGATATAAGTTGATAAAGCTCAAAATGTGCACGAAGGCACGACACAGGCAAACAGTTTTTAGCTAAGGCTATTACAAGGCTGCGTGGAGCCCAAAAATTTGGACCAAAGTTTTTCACACAGTCATAACCCGGCCGTTAGTTTATCCGGGTTAACTTCATCCTGGGCCAACTCCTTGCCTAAGGTGTTGTCGGGTCATCCTGCGCCGGGTCTTCTGTCTCCTGGATCTGAAGGTTGTCCACATCCCAGTTGCAATTGATTAAGGCTTGAAATTCAGCTTCGTCATGCAAGATGGGAGACGGGTCAACATCAGGGGCAAAGATATGCTTACGACGTTGAGGAGTCAGATCCACCGGCTCAAAGGTGGGCGGCCGAACTCGCACATTGTTGTCATCATAAGTCGCCTGATATGCCTTCAGATCCACCTCGGCGGCTAGTCGGCTAGCCACTGCTCGAGACGCCTTGATGCAACGAGCATAGTCTTCTTGCGTGAATTCTGACCCGTCGTCTTTCAGCTATGGAAACCCTCCAACCATCTCTTCCGGTTTAAGCTCTGGTGCATAAGCCAAAGCCCGGCTCAACGAAGCTATAGCGCCCTTACGGGCGACTGATTTTTTCAACTCTTCAAACTGCTTGGGAATCGTTGAGAGGCATCTCAGCACGTCTTTGATGAGCTTTGGCGTGCCTTTTTCACCCATAATAGCCTTGATGGTGAAAAGACTTCCAGCGTACAGCTGCTCAGTGAACGAATATAGAGCTTTCAACTTCAATAAGTTGTCGTCTGGAAGATTGCGAGTCCGACGACCTGCAAACAGTTCAAGTGTAGAAGTAGTCGGGCGAGTCTTTTATAAGACTGTTTGAACAACATGTTCATAAGATAGTTAATAATACTTACCAAAGACAGCTTCGGTCATCCGGGCTACATGCCATTTAAGGCTCGTCAGTTCTTCAGTAATGGGTTTCAACCGACCCTCTTCATGTTCCGCACGTTTGATCAAGGCGGCTTGTTCAGCTTCAACCGATTTTTTGTAAGCTTCAAAATCCACCTTGGTTTTTTCCAGCTCTTTTGTGGAGATCAGCAATTTTGCGTCAACATCAGCTCGGGCCTCTTGTTGAAACGCCAGGTTTTTCTTCAGGTCGATCAAACTTGACTCGGCCACATTTAAAGTTTCCTGCACAATAACAATTGATAAGTGGAAGTTTGCCAATCCTAAGCCGGTAGCACAGTGCATAATGACGCTTGGGGGCAGTGAAGAAATTTGTTACAAGTCTCAAGCACATTGCAAGCAATATAGTTGACACTTGGGGGCTAATGCATATCAGTTCTATCAAGCATATAATACAAGCAGACCCGGATCATCTTCAAGAAGATAAACCGACCCTTGGGGGCTACAGGCTATACAATTTGTAGAACAGATGACTATTTTTTCTTTACAAAAGTAAAAGACCCGTCTATCTCGAGAGATAAGCTGGCCCTTGGGGGCTACGGCTGGAATTTTTTCATGGCAGCAAAATAAGTGCCGACTCATTATTTACATAATGACCCGGCCCTTGGGGACTCTACGATGATGAAGTAAAGTGTATATGTTATTGAAGACCCGACTTATCTTCAAGAAAATAAGCCGACTCTTGGGGCTATGTAAGGATATAAGGAATGCGGATAAATTGAGTATACCTCATATTTTTTCTTCATCATACCAACTAAGTTGGCTTCCATGTCCCGGCTTGTGGAGAGGCGGCTCAAATATCCAGAATGCAGCTCATCAACAGTAAGCTTCTCAAGGTTGGGAAGATCAATTTTAACCTTCTCCTTCTCAGGCGAAGGCACCTCATCCTTGCTAATATGCTTGGTCAGCACATTGGAAGGGGCTGGAGTTGTATAACCCATCCCGGTAATGATAACCCCTTCTTCATGGGAAGCAATGTCTTCAGCTATTTGCAGAGGACTGGGCGGTTTAGGATCAGCCTCCGGGTTAGTTTCAGTGATCACAACTTCAGCATCCGCCGGCTCAGTAGGCTGGGGTGTTTCATCATGGGCGCCTTGATGAGTTTCAGAGGGCTCAACATGGGTTTCAGAAGCATCAAGTTTCGGATTCTCCGGCTCGGGGGCATCGGGGTTGGAGGATGACCCGCTTATTTTCCTCTTCTTGGCTTGGGCCGTGTGAACAAAAGATTTCATGATAAGTTATATGCAAAGATAAAAGGTTAGTAAGCAACATTGGAAGCAAAGAAGAAAGCTACCCTGGGTTGATAACAAGAGGTCGCAGCTTTGAAGCGGTTGAGTCGCCAGAGGAAGGAGGTGTTTCTTGAAAAATTAAAGTTGGGCAATATGAGCAGTTTACTGCATGAAGTTAACATGTAGAAGAAATGAAAACAAAGTTATGAATTACCTCATTACGGTGTTTCCGAGGAGCCGTAGTGTCGGATAAGCCAGCTACTAGATCTTCAGAGCCGCCGCTCCGGGTCTGACGCCTGGAGTCGTATTGCTGCTTCTTCAAAAGAAAGTTGGGATCCAAGTGAGCAAGGGGGTGTGAAAACTTTACTTTCCGGATGACCCGCCGTATTTTCTCTCTTGGCAAAGGTTCCGAGTTGGAGGAGATGGTAGTTACCTCTACTGCGCCGGCTTGGCTCATCTCCGCTTCACCTTGAGAGGAGTCGGCATCAATAAGTTGCATGAAAAGAAGGCCAAGGGAGTCAAGTTCTACCTCCGAGTTATCTAGTTCGAGTAGCTCTTGAGCCGTCGGTTTCTTTTTACGAGTCGGAGCCCGGGTCTAGTTGCCTTGTTCTTCTTCTTTGAAGTGGAGGCTATGGTTATTCTCCTCTTCCAGAAGGTAGAGTCGGCCTACATACGTTTGCAGAAAGGTTAAAGAGATGTCAAGTGCAAAACTTAAAAAAGAAAAAGGTAAGGATCAATGCAAAAAGTCTTACTGCGGGAGCCGGGTTTTGAACGTAGAAGGGATTTAGCCCCGTCTTATTGCAAACCTCCTGAGGTTCTCCCAACAGTGATTTGACAATTAAGTTGAGGTCCTTACCGTCAGAGGTGTATGGTTGAAGTGCTGAGGGTCATCCACATTGCCAATATATTCACACATTAAGCTGCCGCGCCGGCTCAGTGGCAAGATTCTCCAGGTAACCCAGCAGCGGGTCAAATCAACACCAGCTAACCCGTTGGCTAGTAAAGCCCTGATCTTTGAAAATGTATGAGCATATTGGGCACGCTCTATGGCGGATAACCGGTCTGGAAGCTCGGTGGTGGTGCAGAGCCGCTAGGGACGATAACCCGGCAATGGATTTTCTTTAGCCGGGGCAGTGTCTCTACAGTAGAACCAGGTGCGATTCCAATCCTTGGGATGGCTGGGCACAGTGGCTGAGGGAAAAGACACATCTCTCTGCCTCTGGATTGAAACGCCTCCGAGCTCAAGACTTGGCCCATATGCTATCTCGGTCTGCGGTTGATATAAAAGAAGTCTCTGAAGAGATCAACAGTGGGTTCTTCTTGCAGCTACGCCTCGCAGAACACTTGAAATTGGCACAAGTTGGTAACGGAGTTGGGGCCAATGTCTTGAGGGTGAAGCTTATAAAAATGCAGGGCATCCCGGAAGAATTTTGACCCGGGTGGCGAGAAGCCACGGAGAAGATGATCCGTAAAGATAACCACCTCCCCCTCCTTGGGTTCAGGGATAGCCTCGGAACCAGGAACCCGCCAATGGATGATTTCCTGAGCCGGGAAAACCCCCATAGCTACATATTCATTGAGTAAAATCTCGGTAACCCCAGAGGCTACCCAATCGCAAGAAGTGGGGGCTTTAGCCATGACGGAACGAGTTAAAAGTTATGGAAAGGCATAGAGATACGGCGGGTTAAGGGTACTGCATGACAAAAACATGTATGATTCTAAGACGACAACGCTATTTGGCGGGTCATTGTTAAAGTATGAGCCGCCGTCAACTACTGGTATGAAGTGGATTACATTTTGCCAGAGTGAGCCGGCAGCGTGATGGCGGGTCAATTAAACAATCAATACTGAAAATACTGCTAAGTGTGGACAAACAAGTTTCACCAGCTTCAACTACCATTACGGATCTGGGGATGAAGATAAAAAGGGAAATATTTGCTAACCCTAAAAACAGCGGTGGAAGAACAGGCAGTTTATACGTGGATTCCAGTGAAGAAGCGGTCTACTCCGAATATGGAATATATACTAAAGCAGAGCACCGCGCGATCTTGCTAGCGTTTCGGAGCCGAAAGATGTTTTCCTTTCCAATCAATGGAAAGCACTCTGACGAACGGCGGCGGACTCAGAAGAACTCCGATGAACTAATGTGAATCTGAGAGAGAAGAAGAGCGGAACCTGGAAGATGCAGGGAGTGCGGGTATGCCCCGGCGAGCTCTGGTCGCGAACAGATTGATGCAGCGGCCTGGTTGAGGAGGACGGCGCGGTCCGGCCGGTGCGGCGGAGCTTCGGTCGCGCGGGGCGCTTGGAGGAAGAAGAAGAGAGCAGCAACAGCGGGGGAAAAGTGAAAAGGATGGCCCCCCTGCGCCTATTTATAAGGGAGAGATGGAACAACAACAGTCCAACGCGGGAATCGAGGGGACATGATGATGATTGACCGGGAAAACGCCTTGATTTTCGGGTTGACTAGTTAATGCAAAGATCCGTTGTGATGTCATTAAGATTTTCTGGATTTACGAGAGATGACAACATCCATTTTACATGGCGGGTCATGAAGATTTATTTCAGGTTAGATGATTACGAAGAACACAAGACTCGCCAACTAGAAGACTTGAAGATTGACATGAACAGGTTCAAATCAATCTGGGGCCTAATGTTGGGGATATAACACCATGGTATGACCCGCCCAGGAGGGACCGGGTTAGGAAGTTGGCGGCTTAGCAGTAAGGCCTTAAATAGGCCGGAAGACCAAGACAAGCCGGGAGGTAACTTACCAGACAGGCCAGGCAGAGGCCCAGAGCCGGAAGGCGGTGTGTGACCCGGAGGCGTAAGCCGCCAGGAGATGGCTTGCTAGAGAAGGCAAGGCGATTTAGAGATAAGGTCGGTTACTAGATGTAACCCGGCCCGGACTCTTGTAAGCCCAGGGCCTCGACCTGTACATATAAAGGCGAGTTCCCTGGGCGGCTTAAGGTACGAAACCATTGATCGACAGCTAGGTCAAGCGAATCCGCTTCCTTGTAATCGATACCCAATCAATACAACTCAAAGCAGGACGTAGGCTTTTACCTCCTTCAAGAGGGGCTGAACCTAGGTAAACCCGTGTCTTTCGTCCCGACTAACCCTTTCGAGTTAACTACCATAGCGATGGCTTCACCCCTAAGTCCTTTCACTAGGACATCTACCGTGATAAAACCACGAAAAGTAATATAAGAGCACCTAAGCCCCCTGAACAAATTAAAGTAGAACCTAGTGTTGTTATGGTTAAAGATCTCTTGGTAGAAAATATTGATGGGCACGTTATCTACTTCTGTGATGAAGCTGCTAGAATTGCAAAACCAGATGAAAAAGATAAACATCGACCCATAGAAGGCATGCCCGTTGTCTTAGTCAAAATAGGAGATCATTGCTATCATGGTTTATGTGATTTGGGTGCTAGTGTGAGTGCTATCCCTTTTACTCTATACCAAGAAATTATGGATGAAATAGCACCTCCTGAAATGGAAGACATTGATGTTACTATTAAACTTGCTAATAGAGACACTATCACACCACTTGGGATTGTTAGAGATGTTGAAGTCTTGTGCGGGAAAGTAAAATACCCTAGTGATTTTCTAGTTCTTGGTTCCCCACAAGATGACTTTTGTCCCACTATCTTTGGTAGACCTTTCTTGAGCACCGTCAATGCTAAGATAGATTGTGAAAAACAAACTGTCGGTGTCAGTTTTGGTAATGTGTCTCATGAGTTTAATTTTTCCAAGTTTAGTAGACAACCTCGTGATAAAGCACTACCTAGTAAAGATGAAATAATTGGTCTCGCTTCCATTTCTGTGCCTCCTACTTATCCATTAGAACAATTTTTGCTTGATCATGAAAATGATATGCACTTGCGTGAAAGAAATGAAATAGATCAAATTTTCTTTGAACAACAACCTCTCCTGAAACACAATTTGCCTATTGAAACTCTTGGAGGTCCTCGTCCACCTAAAGGTGATCATGTGTTTGAATTGAAACAATTGCCTGACACTTTGAAGTATGCTTATCTTGATGAGAAAAAGATATATCCTGTTATTATTAGTGCTAACCTTTCAGAACATGAGCAAGAAAGATTATTGAAAGTTCCGAGGAAGCACCGGGCTGCTATTGGATATACTCTTGATGATCTTAAGGGCATTAGTCCCACTCTATGCCAGCACAAGATTAATATGGAACCTGATGCTAAACCCGTTGTTGATCACCAAAGGCGATTGAATACTAACATGAAAGAAGTAGTAAGAACTGAAATACTAAAGCTTCTGGAAGCATGTATAATCTATCCCATTGCTAATAGTAGATGGGTAAGTCCCGTTCATTGTGTCCCTAAGAAAGGAGGTATTACTGTTGTCCCTAATGATAAGAACGAACTCATTCCACAAAGAATTGTCACTGGCTATAGAATGGTAATTGATTCTAGAAAATTAAACAAAGCTACTAGGAAAGATCATTACCCTTTTCCATTCATTGATCAAATGCTAGAAAGACTATCTAAGCACACACACTTTTGTTTCCTAGACGGATATTCTGGTTTCTCTCAAATACCTGTGTCACAATCTGATCAAGAGAAAACTACCTTTACTTGCCCTTTTGGAACCTATGCTTATAGACGTATGCCTTTTGGTTTATGCAATGCATCTGCGACCTTTCAAAGATGTATGACTGCTATATTCTCTGACTTTTGTGAAAAGATTGTTGAGGTTTTCATCAATGTTTTTTCCGTTTACGGAACTTCTTTTGATGATTGCTTAAGCAACCTTGATCGAGTTTTGCAGAGATGTGAACAAACTAATCTAGTCTTGAATTGGGAGAAGTGCCACTTTATGGTTAATGAAGGCATTGTCTTGGGGCATAAAATATCTAAACGAGGTATTGAGGTGGATAAAGCTAAAGTTGATGCAATTGAGAAAATACCATGTCCTAAAGATATTAATGGTATTTGAAGTTTCCTTGGTCATGCTGGTTTTTATAGGAGGTTCATTAAAGACTTCTCTAAAATTTCTAGGCCTCTTACTAATCTTTTTCAAAAGGATATTCCTTTTGTTTTTTATGATGATTGTGTGGAAGCCTTTGAAACACTCAAGAAAGCCTTAACCTATGCACCTACCGTTCAACCACATGATTGGAACTTGCCTTTTGAAATTATGTGTGATGCTAGTGATTATGCCGTTGGTGCTGTTCTAGGACAGAGAGTTGATAAGAAATTGAATGTTATCCATTATGCTAGTAAAACTCTAGACAGTGCCCAACAAAACTATGCTACCACTGAAAAATAATTTTTAGCAATTGTGTTTGCTTGTGATAAATTTAGATCTTATATTGTTGATTCCAAAGTTATTGTTCACACCGATCATGCTGCTATAAAATATCTTATGGAAAAGAAAGATGCTAAACCTAGACTCATTAGGTGGGTTCTCTTGCTTCAAGAATTTGACTTACATATTGTTGATAGGAAGGGAGTTGAGAACCCCGTAGCTGATAACTTGTCTAGGTTAGAAAATATTCTTGATGACCCACTACCTATTGATGATAGTTTCCCTGACAAATAGTTAGCTGCAATAAGTGTTTCTCAAAACACCCCTTGGTATGCTGATTATGCTAATTACATTGTCGCTAAATATATACCACCTAGCTTCACATACCAACAAAAGAAAAAAATCCTCTATTACTTGAGACATTACTTTTGGGATGACCCACATCTTTATAAAGAAGGAGTAGATGGTATTATTAGATGTTGTGTACCTGAGCATGAACAGGAACAAATCCTACGGAAATGTCATTCCGAAGCTTATGGAGGACATCATGCGGAAGATAGAACTGCTCATAAGATATTGCAATCTGGTTTCTATTGGCCTACTCTCTTCAAGGATGCCCGTAAGTTTGTCTTGTCTTGTTATGAATGTCAAAGAATTGGTAATATCGGTAAGCGTCAGGAAACGTCTATGAATTATTCACTTGTTGTTGAACCATTTGAAGTTTGGGGTTTTGATTATATGGGGCCTTTTCCTTCCTCCAACGGGTATACTCATATTTTGGTTGCTGCTGATTATGTCACTAAGTGGGTAGAAGCTATTCCAACTAGTTGTGTCGATCACCACACCTCCATCAAAATGCTTAAAGAGGTTATCTTCCCGAGGTTTGGAGTCCCTAGATATTTAATGACCGATGGTGGTTCACACTTTATTCATGGTGCTTTCCGTAAGATGCTTGCCAAGTATGATGTTAACCATAGAATTGCATCACCCTATCATACTCAATCTAGTGGTCAAGTTGAACTTAGCAATAGAGAAATAAAATTAATATTACAAAAAACTGTCAATAGGTCTCGTAAGAATTGGTCTAAGAAATTAGATGATGCACTTTGGGCCTATAGAACAGCTTATAAAGATCCTATGGGTATGTCTCCATACAAAATGGTATATGGGAAAGCTTGTCATTTGCCTCTAGAATTAGAACACAAAGCATTTTGGGCAATTAAAGAACTTAACTATGATTTCAAACTTGCCGGTGAGAAGAGGCTATTTGATATTAGCTCACTAGATGAATGGAGAACCCAAGCCTATGAAAATACCAAGCTATTCAAAGAAAAAGTAAAAGATGGCATGACAAAAGAATCCAAAAGCGGGGATTCAAAATAGGAGACTGATATGTCTCCAACGTATCTATAATTTTTGCTTGTTCCATGCTATTATATTAGCATTCTTGGATGTTTTACAATCATTTTATAACAACTTTTTATCATTTTTTGGGACTAACCTATTGACATAGTGCCAAAGTGCCAGTTGCTGTTTTTGCTTTTTTTTACTTCGCAGAAAATCAATACCAAACGGAGTCCAATCGCGACGAAACTTTTTGGAGATTTTTTCTGGACCAGTAGACACCCAGTGGGCCAAACAACTGCCGGAGAGGTGGGCGTTGGAGAGCACAACCCACCAGGGCGCGCCAGGGGGGGCCGGCGCGCCCTGATGGGTTGTGCCCTCCTCGCCCCCCTTCCGCACCGCCTCTGATGCCTATAAATTCTCAAATATTCGGAAAACCCTAGAGGAGTCGACGAAACACAATTCCAGCCGCCGCAAGTTCCGGAACCGCGTGATCCAATCTAACCACCATCACGGAGGGGTTCATCTTCCTCATAGGTGCCTCTCCGATGATGCGTGAGTAGTCCACCATAGACCTACGGGTCCGTAGGCAGGAGCTAGATGGCTTCTTCTCTCTCTCTCTTTTATGATTCTCAATACAATGGTCTCTTGGAGACCTATTTGATGTAAACTTTTGCGGTGTGTTTGTTGGGATTAGATGAATTTTGATTTCATGATCAGTTTCTATCCATGAATATTATTTGAGTCTTCTTTGATCTCTTATATGCATGATTGCTTATAGCCTCGTATTTCTTCTTCGAATCTTTGGTTTAGTTAGGCCGACTAGATCGTTTTTTCTTGCCATGGGAAGAGGTGCTTTGTGATGGGTTCGATCTTGCGGTGTTCTTTCCCAGTGACAGAAGGGGCAACAAGACACACATGTATCGTTGCTATTAAGGATAACAAGATGGGGTCTATTCCTACATGAATAGATCTTGTATACATCATGTCATCAATCTTATTGCATTACTCCATTTTTCCATGAACTTAATACACTAGATGCATGCTGGATAGCGGTCGATGTGTGGAGTAATAGAGGTAGATGCAGGCAGGAGTCGGTCTATCTATCTTGGACGTGATGCCTATATAATGATCATTGCCTTGGATATCGTCATGACTATTCGATTTTCTATCAATTTCCCAACAGTAATTTGTTCACCCACCGTGCGCTATACTCATGAGACAAGCCACTAGTGAACCCTACGGCCCCCGGGTCTACTTTTCCATCATATTGCTTTCCGATCTATCTTTTTGCAATCTTTGTTTTCAGATCTACAAAACCAAAAACCCAAAAACATATTGCTGCATATTTACTCTTTTTATTTGTGTTCTTGAGAGATCTATCTCTCCTATCTATCACTACCTAATCTATCTTATTACCGTAGATAGATTGACAACCTCTCTTTCGCGTCGGGTTGCAAGTATTTGTTGTTTGTGTGTATGTGTTGCTTATTGGGTGTTGGTGATCCTCCTACTGGTTCAATAACCTTGGTTTCATAACTAAGGGAAATACTTACCGTCGCTATGCTGCATCATCCCTTCCTCTTTGGGGAAATACCGACGCAGTCTCAAGCCACGTCAGAGACTATGTTCTTTTGTTCAACTCTCATTAAAGATTTTTTGCAGGTGAGCTTCTCTCCAAATGGGAAGGACCTTATATTATCGAAGAGGTTTATCGTTCTGGAGCTATCAAAATCAATAATGCCGAAGGTGGTCAATGGACAAAGAATTAAGCATTATATCTGAGGTACGCCTATTAACGTTGAAAGCAATGTTATCCAAACCATGACACCGGAGGAACACATAAAAGAAACCTTCCGAAACACTCCAGAATTCTGACAAAATAGGAGGTACGTGATACGGTAAGTAAACGGACTCCGAAAAATCCGCAAAAATGTTTTTTGTCAGTTTTGGAATATTTTAAAATTTTGTAAATAAAGAAATAAACCGGAAGGTGATCGAGGTGAGCACGATACACCAGGGCGCGCCAGGCACCCCAGGGCGCGCCCTGGTGGGTCGTGCCCACCTCGGATGCCTTCCCGACTCCGTTTTCCTTCCATATGCTTGTTTCCCAAGAATAAAAATTCTCTATATATACCTCCGACAGTTTTGACGACCGCATCGCAAAAAAATCCTCCGTTCTTGTTTCGTATTGTTTTCCTGGCAGATCTGAAAATATGTCACCCAAAGCTCTTTAGAGGAATTTACCCCTACCTTTGGGCATCTAAAGAAGAAGGAGATACCAATTTGGAGGAGATAGTGGATGTTTGTCCGGACGCCCACTCTGAGGAAGAGGATGTCCCTCTACATCAGTCGGGAGACATGCATGTGGAATTCAAGAAGTCAAGCCTCCATAAAAGATACAATTTATCCCATCTCGTTTTCTGCGGGAGAGCAAGGCTGCATTATGCAAAAAGATATTAAAGCTCAAGTTGGAGAACGATGATCTAAGGGAGGAAAATTTTATTCTTAAATATAAGTTGAAGAAGAAGGCTTCATCACCACCACCTTCTTCATCACCACCACCAAAGGAGACTTGAGGACACGGGTATGGGCACTCCCCTTGGCTTGAGCCAAGTTTGGGGGAGGTGCCCCGGTATCGTATCACCATCACTTTTATTCACCTTTACCTCTTTTAGTTCGGTCCTTAGTTTCCCTTTGCTTTAGTTGAATAAAAGTTTAGCATGATCTATTTTCGTGTGTTAGTTTCGTGGCCTATCTATCTATGTAATCGAGCGAAAGCTATATAATAAAGTTTAGTTTGAGTTTCTGTCTCTCTACTTTCTTGTTGCAATCAAAATAAAAAGAAAGAAAAAAATAAGTGAAAGGAATCATATGCTAATCTTATGGTGAGTAATGACATCACATAAGGAAAAGTATAAGTAGTAAAATTTATTGGAGATTGACAAACATAGTATTGGTCAATGATGCACTTCATGAAAGAATTAATAAGGGAAGAGAAGATTCACATGCAAATACACTATCTTGGACATCTTTTATGATTGTGAGCCCCCATTAAATATTATATGTCAAAATTGTTGACGTTGGACAAGGAAGACAACGTAATGATTTATGTTTGTTCATATTCACATAGAAGTTATATTGTCATAGATCCTTCAACATGTGGTGCTTGCCCAATATCTTTGCAAGCCAAAAAATTCCGCACGAAGTAGAGATACTACTTGTGCATCCAAAAACCCAAAACCAAACTCATTTTTGAGAGTCCACCATACCTACCTATGGATCGAGAAAGATCCTTCAAGTAAGTTGTCATCGGTGCAATAAGGCAATAAAAATTGCTTCTAAAAGTGTTTTGATCAATTAGTGTAAGAGAAAATTGAGCGCTATACGAACTTATGATGGCAAAGTAATAAAAGCGAAGGACTGCATAATAAAGGTTGCTATAATAGGGGGCAATATAGCGCGATGTTCTTTTACATTAAGGGATTGGGCATACAAATCAATAAGCGCATGACAACCTCTGCTTCCCTCTGCAAAGGGACTATCTTTTACCTTTATGTATTTACTTTTATGCAAGAGTCAAAGTATTCTTCCCTATTCCTTTTTACTTTTTCCTTTTGCAAGCATCATGTGGTGAGGAAAGATCTAGGCACATATATCCAGTTGGATATGGGTGGGCATGAGTTATTATTGTTGACATCACCCTTGAGGTGAATACGTTAGGAGGCGAAACTATAAGCCCGTATCTTCCTATGTGTCCGGTTGAAACTTTTTATTCATGGGTGTGCCGTGAGTGTTAGCAATCATAGAAGGCTAAATGATGGTTGAGTATGTGGACTTGCCAAAAGGCTCCTACATGAGACCCTTCCTGAAAATATGATGAATTGTAGTTGCAAAGTTGACTGAGAACACAGTTTGTTAGTTTTCAATAAGGTTTATGCTTCATACTACTATGATGTGATGAATTGTTACTTGTTCATGAGAAGTTATATGATAAAAGTGTATTGAATAAGTTTTATGATAGAGTTTGTTGCTGTTATGATAATAAGCATGATGCTTCTATGTCTGTATTTTGTTTTTATCGACACCTCTCTCTCAAACCATGTGGTCATGCTTTTCAATATCGGCTTTCGCTCGGGGACAAGCGAGGTCTAAGCTTGGGGGAGTTGATACGTCCATTTTGCATCATGATTTCCTACTATTTTTTACTTTGTTTTGTTGAATAATAATGCCTTGGGGAGTGATTCTAATGCCTTTTCTCTCATAATATGCAAGGATTACACAAAGAGGGAGAATACTGGCAGTTGGAATTCTGGACCTAAGAAAACCACATCAGAGATACCTATTCTGCACAACTCCAATGAAGCTGAAATTTTATGGAGATTATTTTTGTATTTAATAAAAATACTGGAGTAGAAAACTACCGTAGGGGGCCAGCCAGGTGGGCACAACCCACCAGGGCGCGCCAGACCCCCCTGGGCGCGCCTTGGTGTATCGTGGCCACCTCGGTCCACCTCAGGAGCCCATCTTCTGGTATATAGTCACATTTGACCTAGAAAAAATCATAGGAGGACTTTCGGGACGAAGCGCCGCCGCCTCGAGGCGGAACTTGGGCAGGAGCACTTTTGCCCTCTGGCGGAGCGATTTCGCCGGGGGAACTTCCCTCCCGGAGGGGGAAATCGAAGCTATCGTCATCACCAACACCCCTCTCATCTTTGGGAGGCCAATCTTCATCAACATCTTCAACAGCACCATCTCCTCTCAAACCCTAGTTCATCTCTTGTGTTCAATCTTTGTACGGGAACCTCAGATTGATACTCGTGGGTGACTAGTAGTGTTGATTACCTTGCGTAGTTGATTACTATATGGTTTATTTGGTGGAAGATTATATGTTCAGATCCATTATGCTATTTAATACCCCTCTGATCTTATTATTTGTGAGTAGTTACCTTTGTTCTTGAGGTCACGGAAGAAGTCATGTTGCGAGTAATCATGCGAATTTAATATGTGTTCGATCTTTTGATGATATGTATGTTGTGATTCCCTTAGTGGTGTCATGTGAACGTCGACTACATGACACTTCACCATTCATGGGCCTAAGGGAATGCATTGTGGAGTAGTTATTAGATGATGGGTTGCTAGAGTGACAGAAGCTTAAACCCTAGTTTATGCGCTACATCGTAAGGGGCTAATTTGGATCCAAACGTTTAATGCTATGGTTAAATTTTATCTTAATACTTTTCTCGTAGTTGCGGATGCTTGCGAGGGGGTTAATCATAAGTGGGAGGTTGTTCAAGTAAGAACATCACCCAAGCACCGGTCCACCCACATATCAAATTATCAAAGTAGCGAACACGAATCAAACCAACGTGATAAAAGTGACTAGACGAAATTCCCGTGTACCCTCAAGAACACTTTGCCTATTACTAGAGATTGTTCTGGCCTGTCCTTTGCCTCAAAAAGGATTGGGCTACCTTGCTGCACCTCATTTACGGTTACCGTTACTTGCTCGTTACCAATTACCTTGCTATCAAACTATATGTTACCTATAATTTCAGTGCTTGCAGATATTACCTTGCTGAAAACCGCTTGTCATTTCCTTCTGCTCCTCGTTGGGTTCGATACTCTTACTTATCGAAAGGACTACGATTGATCCCCTATACTTGTGGGTCATCATCCACTTGAGCTAGATGATGACGATCTTGTCCTCCTCAAGATGGACCACCTTTCTTGATTGCACCGGCTCGATGAAGACTAGTAGATTGCTCCCCCATACTCCACTATGGGTGAGCCACTCTTTGGCACATCTTCACAAGTCCATTGTCACCACAATGGATGGCAAGCTTCAAGCATGATCTCTTCGTGATGCTCCACTTGAACTTGCACACCGTAAACTTGATGACGATCACCACTTGATGTCATCCTCCATGGGTTGTATGAGATCTTCCTCTTGACGCAATCCCATGGACACATTCCTAACCCCACATAGAACTCTCACGTAGACCATGGGTTAGTACACCTAGCGTAATGGACAATGCTTACCATACCATGGGATCATTTGATCCCTCTCGGTACATCTTGTATGCTTTGTATGCTGATCAACTTGATTCACTCTTTGTCTTAGTCTTGATCAACCTTGTATCTTATCTTCTCTCTTCATAAAGATGATGCCTTGAAGGTAAACATGAATGCTCACACAATCTTCTTCTTCAAGGCATGCTTGCAATAAGCTCAACTCTCACATGACCAATCTTTGGATAAAACCTTGAATACCACATTGGTCACCATATAAACTCCTTGAAACCAACAGATGGATGATACGTCTCCAATGTATCTATAATTTTTGATTGTTCCATGCTATTATATTATCTGTTTTGGATGTTTTATATGCATTAATATGCTATTTTATATTATTTTTGGGACTAACCTATTAATCTAGAGCCTAGTGCCAATTTCTGTTTTTTCCATGTTTTTGAGTATTGCAGATAAGGAATATTAAATGGAGTCCAAACGGAATAAAATCTTCGGAATGATTTTTCTTGGACCAGAAGAAACCTGCGAGACTTGGAGATGAAGGCAGGAGACCTGCCGTGGCGTCACAAGCCACCAGGGCGCGCCCTAGGGGGGGGGGCTCCTAGCTTGTGGCCCCACGGCAGCCCTCCTAACCCTATTCTTCGGCCTATAAATTCCCAAATATTCCCTGGATACTAAAAAGAGCCACGAAAATACTTTTCCGCCGCCGGAACCCTCTGTTCCCGTGAGATCCCATCTTGGAGCCTTTTCCGGTAATCTGCCAGAGGGGGATTCGATCACGGAGGGCATCTACATCAACTCCATTGCCCCTCCGATGATGCGTGAGTAGTTTACCACAGACCTTCGGGTCCATAGCTAGTAGCTAGATGGCTTCTTCTCTCTCTTTGTTCTTCAATACCATGTTCTTCATGATCTTCATGGAGATCTATCCGATGTAATACTCTTTTGCGGTGTGTTTGTCGAGATCCGATGAATTGTGGGTTTATGTTCAGATTATCTATGAATATTATTTGAATCTTCTATGAATTCTTATATGCATGATTTCATATCTTTGCAAGTCTCTTCGAGTTATTGATTTGGTTTGTACAACTAGATTGGTAATTCTTGCAATGGGAGAAGTGCTTAGTTTTGGGTTCAATCTTGCCGTGTCCTCACCCAGAGACAAAGTATGGGTAGCGAGGCACGTATTGTATTGTTGCCATCGAGGATAAAAAGATGGCGTTTTCATCATATTGCTTGAGTTTATCCCTCTACATCATGTCATCTTACCTAATGCGTTACTCTGTTCTTCATGAACTTAATACTCTAGATGCAGGCAGGAGTCGGTCGATGTGTGGAGTAATAGTAGTAGATGCAAAATCGTTTCGGTCTACTTGACACGGACGTGATGCCTATATGCATAATCATTGCCTTGGATATCTTCATAATTATTCGCTTTTCTATCAATTGCTCGACAGTAATTTGTTCACCCACCGTATTATTTGCCTTCATGAGAGAAGCCTCTAGTGAAACCTATGGCCCCCGGGTCTATTTTCCATAATATATTTTCAGATCTATAAACCAAAAATACCAAAAATATCTTGCTGCAATCTTTTTACTTTTAGTTTACTTTTAGTTTACTTTTCGTTTTAGCAATCTTATCTATCTATCTCTATCAGATCTCATCCTTGCAAGTAACCATGAAGGGATTGACAACCCCTTTATAGCGTTGGGTGCAAGTGTTTGATTCTTTGTGTAGGTACATCTATTGGGGACTTGCTTGTATCTCCTACTGGATTGATACCTTGGTTCTCCACAACTGAGGAAAATACTTATCTACTTTGCCGCATCACCCTTTCCTCTTAAAGGGAAACCAACGCATGCTCAAGAAGTAGCAATGGACTTCAAGAAGTGCATATGGACAAATCCTTCGAATATAACTCAAGGCAACCACTAGTCCATAGGGATTGTCATCAATTACCAAAACCACACATGGAGAAATGTGCTCTTACAAAAGGGATGAAACTCACACTTGAGAATCCCAGCTCCTCCAAGTAGACCAAGTCAATGGCTAAGAAACCTGCCAAGAAGAGAGAGAGAGGAAGCAAACCATTCAGGTGAAGAGAAGGCCAACCTCGATGGTTAGAACTCCTGAGCAAAGTGAAGAGGAAGAGGAAGAACCTACTGCTAACCCTCCTCCCTCCAAGCAGAGGAAGCTCGTGGCTGATGCAATGCCTAGCAAGCCACCTTCCAAGGCCAAGCCATCTGCTCCCAAGAAGCCAACTGCCACCAAGCCCAAGAAGACCACCAGGGACATCCCACTAGCTGAGAAGAACAATGGTTCTACCTCCATGGTAGAAGAAGAAGATGTTGCTATTTTTAGGAAGCTGAGATCTCACCTGCTAGAACACAATGATGATCATCCAGTAGCAAAGAACATGAAGGAAAGAAAGGATCAAAGGCTCAGGAAATGGAGATCAGCTGATTCATATGCTATCTGGAGAAGGACTGCTGTTGATGCTCACTTCCACACTAAGGAGCAGCAATATTTCTATGAGACTGTCTTGTTAGACAAAAGTCCAGCTGTCAGTGACATGAGATTTGTTGACTTGAAGTTCATCAAGGAGAATGAAGATTACTTCCCTCATGTGCTAGAGAACTTCAAGGCTATTGATATTGACACTTTTGTTGGCAGAGAGATGACAGCATGGAACGATGAGATGATCATGCAATTCTACTCCACATCTCACTTCTATCCAGATGGAAAGATTGTTTGGATGACTGAGGGCACCAGGTACTAGTCTACTATTGATGAATTGGCTACCATCTTAGGAGCCTCGGAGATTCAGGATGGAGATCTTGATGTTTATGCTGAGGCCAAGATGAACCACAATTCCATGGCCAACATGTATAGCCCCATCCCCACAGCATATGTGAAGACTCACAAGTTTGGCTCTGTCTACTTCCTGCAAGCAGGACTACCCACCACCAACACTGTTATGAGGCATACCTTGATGCCAAAATCAGGTGATGACAAGATGATCAAGGGGTACTCCATCAACATGCTGCACCATGTAGACACCCACACCAGGTTTAGGGTGATGGATTTGATTGTGGAGACAATCAAGAGGATTGCTGCTGACCAGAAGAGATCTTGTGGATATGCTCCATACATTTAGGTGCTTATCAATTCCAAAGTTGGAAAGAGCCTCTATCTACTTGATCGTCCACACCGGCCGCTCTAGCTAGATTTCAAGGATAACGTTGTGGTGATGGATCCTAGTCATCTCACTTCAGCTACAACACAGGTTGAGGCCCAGGAAGAGGCAGCCAGAGCCACTAGTGCTCAAGTTCCAAGAACGAAGTATGGTCAAATGGCATATCTTATCAGCACTATCCAAGGGATAGAGAAGAATGTGTCTGAGATCCTCAAGAACTAGGAGAGTCTTGAGAGGATAGTGGAGACGAAGTTTTAGGACTTGGACAACAAGGTGACTGAGTTGACCACCACTGTCAATGACTTGAAAAAGGAAGTGGATGCAGTGCCCAGCCCCAACTCCAGTGATGATGATGATAGTCCTTCTCTCCAGCCTCATACTCAGTTCAGGACACAGGCCAGATCTTCTGTCGTGCCAGCTCCAGAGATGAGACCATATTCATCAGCACCTGCATCAGCTCCATCAGCTCCCCCAGCACCTTCAGCATCTACTCCACCACCTCAGAGGACCTCAGCTGAAGCATTCGCAGACGCTGTTCTTTCAACTCCTTCTATGGCTACCGGTGGAGATATAGCCCAGAGCGACAATTAGCTCTATACTTTTGAACTTTTTGGTAACTTGTTGCCAAAGGGGGAGAAGTGTATAGATCACAGGGCTTCGAGAGAGAGTGTTTTGCCTTTTGTTTTTTGTCTTCGTTTCAAAAACATTTGGTTTATCGTGTGGTTGTTCTTAAAACTCCGTCGTGTTTGATCATACGCTTTGCTTGATGATGCTACTATTTTCTATCCATGTGATGCTTATATGATGATCATCCACTCTTGTTTGGTGTTATGTGCATCGTAATCCATTCATATCTCTTATGCGCACCACCAAGTTGTATGTGACATGGAAGAGTTACCCATGATCCTAATCGATTGTACATTTGCATTCAAACATAAATTTTAAATAATGTACAAATTTAGGGGGAGCTCTTACTTATCACATACTTCTCAAAGCGACGATGCTATTCATTGTTTTATCCCTATCGAAGCTTTGATCTATGTGTTGTCATCAATTACCAAAAAGGGGGAGATTGAAAGCACAACTTCTCCCTAGGTGGTTTTGGTAATTAATAATAACATATATTTCATTAGACTAATGATTCTACCAACTATATATCAGGTAAATTTCAATGAATGGATTGGCAAAGGATTGTGAGGAGATCCCCTAGATGCAAGGAACATCTATTGGCAACAAGCTACAAGACTCTACATTTTACATTTTGTGAGAAATCGCTTTTGATTCCATAGGAAAGCCAATACTATTAAAAGGAGATGAGGTATCCATGATGATCTGGTTGCTCACGTTCTCAGAGTTAGCCACCAAAGATACACATGAAATTCTCCCACAAAATACTCTGTCTAAACCTTACCACTCAAATTCGGTGCCACCAAGTTTTCCAATTCGGCCCTACCGAGTTTTACCCTAGACAGATCCTAAGAAAAACCCTAAGGTCTCGGTGGCACCAACTTTCATTTCGGTGAAACCAAAATCAGTGACCAACTCTCTGGTGTCCTATTTCTAAAATTCGAAATTTCCGAGTTTTGGGAATCGGTCTCACAGTGTTTTGGTAACTGCCTAGGTTAACCAATTCGGTCCCACCGAGATTTATACATCGGTCTGATCGAAACGCCAAAAGTTGCCACATTTTTCCCTAGTCGGTGCAACCAAGTTTTTGTTCAGTTCACCGAGTTAGGCAATAATGTTGTAACGGTTGGATTTTTGGAGATGCCTATATATACCCCTCCACCTACCTCTCACTCGAGAGGAAGCACTCAGAACAGACCAACACTTGCCCCATCCATTTTTCTGAGAGAGAACCACCTTATCATGTGTTGAGATCAAGATCTTCCACTCCAACCATATGAATCTTGATTTCTAGCCTCCCCAAGTTGATTTCTACCCAATCAACCTCTTCTACCAAGCCAAATCCGTGAGAGAGTGATTGTGTGTTGAGGAGACTATCTTTTAAAGAACAAGAGCAAGGAGTTCATCACTGTTACCACATCTATTACCTTTTGGAGAGTGGTGTCTCCTAGATTGGTTAGGTATCGCTTGGGAGCCTCCGTCTTCATGTGTGGAGTTGAACCAAGAAGTTTGTAAGGGCAAGGAGATCGCCTACTTCATGAAGATCTACCCTGAGTGAGGCTAGTCCTTCGTGGATGTAAGCCGTGATGGAATAGACAAGGTTGCTACTTCATGGACCCTTTTGGGTGGAGCCCTCTGTGGACTCTCACGACCGCTACCCTCCGTGGGTTGAAGTCTCCATCAACGTGGACGTACGATAGTACCACCTATCGGAACCACGGGAAAAGTCTTCGTGTCTCCAATTGCGTTTGATCCTCATATCCCTTCCCTCTACTTATATGTGCATGTCTTTACTTTCCGCTGCTATACTCTTAGAGTTGCATATGTAGGGTGTACTTTATTAGAAAAGCAATTTATCTATATTGAAGGCCCAAGGGGCATATATATATTACACAAGACTTGAGATGCAAGGAAAGTAAAGATAGACTAATAATGACTCCTAGACCAAAACTTATACTTCCTAACACCCCCCCCCCCTCAAATGCAAAGCGTACGCAATAGCATTGCATTTGAAGAAGTGTAACATTAGAAAAAAAATCATAATTCAAAATTCAAATCCACGTCTTGAGAGTGTCGTCATAGCATGAAGAGTCTTCAAAACCTGTCAAGTCAAGCCAAAGGGGATAACGAAGAGATGGCACATCAGAGTAAGACACCACATCACTTGAAGATACAAGAGACGTATCAAGAGAAGATGGGTTGTCAAAATAAGATGGCACATCAAGAGAATAAAGCATTGCACTAAAAATCATAGTCCAAGACAACCGACGGTGAAAAAAAGCTCGACGGTTAAGACACTATAGGATCCAAAGTATGTCTAGAGGGGGGGTGATTAGACTGCTTGACCAAATAAAAATTCTACCTTTTCCCAATTTTAGTTGTGGGTAGATTTTAGCGATGATAGCAAGTCAAGCACACCCTACACATGCAGTATAGCAGCGGAAAGTAAAGACAAGCACATGTAGTAGAGGGTAGGGATGGAAGATCAAACACAATTGTAGACACAAAGATTTTTCCCGTGGTTCTGATAGGTGGCGCTATCGTACATCCATGTTTATGGAGTCTTCAACCCACAGAGGGTAGCGGTCGCGAGAGTCCACGGAGGGCTCCATCCATAAGGGTCCATGAAGTAGCAACCTTGACTATTCCATAACGGCTTCTGTCCATGAAGGACTAGCCTCACTATGGGTAGATCTTCACGAAGTAGGCGATCTCCTTGCCCGTACAAACTTCTTGGTTCAACTCCACAACACGAAGTAGGAGGCTCCCAAGCAACACCTAACCAATCAAGGAGGCACCACCCTCCAAAAGGTAATAGGCTTGATAGTGATGATGAACTCCTTGCTCTTGTGCTTCAAGATGATAGATTCCTCAACACTCAATCACTCTCTCCCAGATTTGGCTTGGTAGAAGAGATTGTTTGGGTGGAAAGCAACTTGGGGAGTCTAGAAATCAAGATCCATATGGCTGGAGTGGATGATCTTGATCTCAACACAAGGGTAGGTGGTTCTCTCACAGAAATTTGGATATGGGAAGTGGGGAACTGTTCTTAGTGCTTCTCTTTCGAGTGGGATGTGGTGGAGGGATATATATATATAGGCATCTCCGAAAATCCAACCGTTACACCATTATTGACCAACTCGGTGAAACCGAAGAAAAAACTCGGTCGTACCGATTTGTTCAAAATGTGGCAACTTTAGGAATCTCGGTGAGACCGATACATGATTCTCGGTGGTACCGATATGAGTGGCCGAGGGCAGTTTCCAAACTCGGTGACACCAATCCATAAAACTCGGAAATTCCGATTTTATAAACTAGGACACCAGAAGGTTGGTCACCGAAACTCGGTTGCACCGATAAAGGACTTGGTTGTACCGAGAAGCTAGGGTTTGGCTAGGTTCTGTCTGAGATGGAAAATCGGTAGGGCCGAGTGGGAAACTTGGTGGCACCGATTTTGTGTGGTAGGGTTTAGACAGATTATTTTATTGGGAGAGCTTGTGGGTGTTTTTGGTGTCTAGCACTTGTGCACGTGGAGCAATTTGTTCACCAACATTACCTCACCCCCTTTTAATAGTATTGGTTTTCCTATGGACTCAAAATGATTTATCACAAAGTAAAATGTAGAGTCTCCTTGCGTGAAGCTTTGCCAATTCCATTCCTTGCATCTTGGGGTCTCCTCACAATCTATAGCCATCACATCATTGAACTTTTCCTGAATTATACTTAGTGGAAACATGAGTCCAATGAGATATATGTTGTTATTAATTACCAAAACCACCAAGGGGGCAAATGTGCTTTCAATCTCCCCCTTTTTGGTAATTGATGACAACATATAGATCAAAGCTTTGACATATGATATAATCAATGAATAAAATCATCGCTTTGAGAAGTATGTGATAAGCAAGAGCTCCCCCAAAATTTGTGCACTATTTTGAATTTGTGTTTGAATGCAAATGCACAATCGATTAGGTTCATGGGGCACTCTTCCATGTCACATATAGCTTGGTGGTGTGCGAGAATAATATGAATGAACAACATAGCACAATACATCAAGCAAAAGTGAATGATCTTCTCATAAGCATCTCAAACATGGGAAATAATAGCAACACATAAGAAGTATATCATCAAACACCAAACAAGTTTAACATAAACTGTAAAACCAAAAGATTTTAAAGTTTTGGAGGGCGATAAAAGGCAACACACTCTCTCTCTCTCTCTCACTCTCGAAGCCCTATGATCTATACAACTTCTCCCCCTTTGGCAACAGTTACCAAACAGTTCAAAGGTATAGAACCAATCGTCTCTCTGGGGCTGATCCTCCGGTTGTTGATGTAGGAGTCAAGAGAACTGCTTCGGCGAAGACTTCTGTAGATGTCATGGAAGGAGTTGGAGTAGACACTGGAGGTGCTGAAGGAGCTGATGCAACTGAAGGAGCTGCAGGAGGTGCTGATGAAGATGGTCTCAACTCTGAAACTGGCACTGTCGCAGATCTGGCATGGGTCTTAAACTGAGTGATGGGCCTGAGAGGGCGACTGTCATCATCATCATCATCATCATCATCTGAAGAGTGAGGAAGGGGTACTGCATCCACTTCCTTCTCGAGCTCATCAACAATCTTTGTCAGCCCATCTACCTTGTTGTTCGGTGTGTGGAACTTGTTCTCAACTAGCCTCTCCAGACTCTTCTGGTTCTGTAGGATCAAAAGTATGTCTACAGGGGGGGGTGATTAGACTACTTGAGCAAATAAAAATTCTACCTTTTCCCAATTTTAATTGTTGGCAGATTTTAGCAATGATAGTAATTCAAGTACACCCTACACATGCATGTCTAAGAGTATAGCAGCGGAAAGTAAAGACAAGCATATGTAATAGAGGGTAGGGAGGAAGATCAAACGCAATTTGGAGACATGAAGATTTTTCCCGTGGTTCCGATAGGTGGTGCTATCGTACGTCCACGTTTATGGAGTCTTCAACCCACGGAGGGTAACGGTCACGAGAGTCCACGGAGGGCTCCACCCATAAGGGTCCACGAAGTAGCAACCTTGACTATTCCATAACGGCTTCCGTCCACGAAGGACTAGCCTCACTGTGGGTAGATCTTCACGAGGTAGGCGATGTCCTTGCCCGTACAAACTTCTTGGTTCAACTCCACAATGATGTCTACTACGAACTTTATTCTTGTAGACTTTGTTGGGCCTCCAAGCGCAGAGTTTTGTAGGACAGTAGCAATTTTCCCTCAAGTGGATGACCTAAGGTTTATCAATCCGTGGGAGGTGTAGGATGAAGATGGTCTCTCTCAAACAACCCTGCAATCAAATACAAGAAATCTTTTGTGTCCCCAACACACCCAATACAATGGCAAATTGTATAGGTGCACTAGTTCGGCGAAGAGATGATGATACAAGTGCAATGTGGATGGTAGATATAGGTTTTTTTAATCTGAAAATATAAAAACAGCAAGGTAGCAAGTAACAAAAGTGAGCAAAAATGGTATTGCAATGCTTAGAAACAAGGCCTAGGGTTCATACTTTCACTAGTGCAAGTTCTCTCAACAATACTGACATAGTTGAATCATATGTAAATCCATCACGTGCGACAAAGAGTTCACTACAAAGTCACAAATAGCGGAGAACAAACAAAGAAATTATTGTAGGGTACAAAACCACCTCAAAGTTATCTTTTCCGATCAATCGTATGAGCTATCCCTATAAGTGTCACGAACAGCCCTAGAGTTCGTACTAAAATAACACCTTAAGATACACATCAACCAAAACCCTAATGTCACCTAGATACTCCAATGTCACCACGAGTACCCATGGGCTTGATTATACGATATGCATCACACAATTTCAGATTCATCATGTTCAATCCAACACAAAGAACTTCAAAGAGTGCCCCAAAGTTTCTACCGGAGAGTCAAGACGAAAACGTGTGCCAACCCCTATGCATAGATTCCCAAGGTCACGGAACCCGCAAGTTGATCACCAAAACATACATCAAGTGGATCAATAGAACATCCCATTGTCACCACGGATATCCCATCGCAAGACATACATCAAGTGTTCTCAAATCCTTAAAGACTCAATCCGATAAGTAAACTTCAAAGGGAAAACTCAATTCATCACAAGAAGATAGAGAGGGGAAAACTCCATATGATTCATCTATATTAATAAAGCTCGCGGTACATCAAGATCGTGTCATCTCAAGAACACGAGAGAGAGAGATCAAACACATAGCTACTGGTACATACCCTCAGCCCCGAGGGTGAACTACTCCCTCCTCGTCATGGAGACCGCCGGGATGATGAAGATGGCCTCCGGTGATGGTTTCCCCCTCCAGCAGGGTGCTGGAACGGGCTCCCGATTGGTTTTTTGTGGCTACAGAGGCTTGCGGCGGCGGAACTCCCGATCTAGGTTTCTTTCTGGGGTTTTTGGTATTTATAGGAATACTTGGCATTGGAATCAAGTCAAGGGGACTCCCGAGGGGCCCACAAGCCAGGGGGCGCGCCCCCTAGGCTTGTGGCTGCCTCGGGACTCCTCTCTGGTATCTTTTTGCTCCGGTATTTTTTATATTTTCGAAAAATATTCTCCGTAAATTTTCAGCTCATTCCGAGAACTTTTATTTCTGCACAAAAAACGACACCATGGTAGTTCTGCTGAAAACAACGTCAGTCCGGGTTAGTTCTAATAAAATCATACCAAAATCATATAGAATTATTGTAAACATGGCATGAATACTTCATAAATTATAGATACGTTGGAGACGTATCAGCATCCCCAAGCTTAATGCCTGCTCGTCCTCGAGTATGTAAATGATAAAAGAAATAATTTATGAAGTGTGAATGCTAGCAAGTGCACAAGTTTGATCAATGATAATTCCAATCACTTTTTCTAGCATCAATATAAACCATAAACAGTAGCTCATCTCATAAAACTTCTCATGATCAAGTAACAAGCTATTCACATGTTAAAGTATAGACCAGAAAGTTTCTTGAAAACTAACAAACCATATTCCTAGTCATCGAACAATTGCAATTCATCTTATTTTCAGGAAGGGTCTATGTAAGAGCTTTGATTTAGCAAATTCCACATACTCAACTATCATATAGTCTTCCATGATTATTGACACTCAAAGCATATTTTTAGAACAAATACCATCCATCAAACACAGAGAAAGATAGGGGCTTAATGTTTCGCCTCCCAACTTATTTATCATATAGATAATTGTCAACAATAATAATTCATGATCAAATATATTTGTGTGGATATATATGTCTAGATCATTCCCCAACACATGACGCTTGCCAAGAGAAAAAGGCGAAATATAGGAAGTGGTGAAGATCACCATGACTCTTGCATAAAGGTAAGTACTAGAAAGTAAAAGATAGGCCCTTCACAGAGGGAAGCATTGATTTGCAAAGGTGCCAGAGCTCGAGCTTTTAAAACAGAGATGAATAATAATTTTGAGCGGTATGCTTTCATTGTCAACATAACAACCAAGAGATCTCGGTATCTTCCATGCTAGATACATTATAGGCGGTTCCCAAACAGAATGGTAAAGTTTTTACTCCCCCTCCACCAATCAATCACACTCCACGGCGAGCCGAATCCACGGGTACCGTCCATACAAACAACAATCCTAGGGGAGTTTTGTTTCAATATGTTTTTTTTTTATTTTTGAGCATGGAACTGGGCATCCCGAATACCAGCCACTTTCTCGTGAATGATAGTGAATCAACACATATCGTGAGAATAACCCACCTAGCATGGAATATACTGACAGCCCCTAGTCACTATATGAGCGAGTCGGGCATACAAAATAGAATATTATTTGAAGGTTTAGAGTTTGGCACATGCAAATTTACTTGGAACGGCAGGTAAATACGCATATAGGTAGGTATGGTGGACTCATATGGAACAACTTTGGGTTTAAGGGTGTTTGGATGCACAAGTAGTATTTCTACTTGGTGCGGAAGTTTTGGCTAGTATGAGGTGGAAGCAAGCACCACATGTTGTAGGATCCATATAAATATAACATCTATACAAATATACCCAAACATAACTCATTAAGTTGTCTTCCTTGTCCAATTTTAACTAATTTGCTCGAGTTTGAAAATAATTAATGAGCTCACAATCATAGAAGATGTCCAAGATAGTATATTTATATGTGGAATCTCTCTTCCTTCAATATTCTTTCATGAATTGTTCAAGTGACCAATGCGGTGTTTGCTAACTTTCAATAAATTTTACCACCTATACTTATTATGTGTGAAGTCATTACTCCCCATGGGATAAGTATATGAAGCATATTTAATTTCAGATTTATGATATTCAATTCATTCAACCATTTACTCATAGGATATAAGTGAAGCATGAGAGTGAATGACAAACTACTCCAAAAAGATATAAGTGAAGATCAATGCGTAGTCAACAATTAAATAACGATGTGAAGACTCTCTCATCTAAGAATTTCAGATCTTAAGTATTTTATTAAACAGCAAGCAAAAGAAAAATAGCACTCCAAGAATAGCACGCATCATGTGAACGAATAAAAATTTAGGCTCAACATAGGCTAACCGATAATTATTGATGAAGAGAGGTGGGATGCGTAGCATCCCCAAGCTTAGATGCTTGAGACTTCTTGAAATATTTACTTGGGGTGCCTTGGGCATCCCCAAGCTTGAGCTTTTGTATCTCGTTCAATCCTCTCATATCATGGTTTCACCTATTCTCAAAAACTTCATCCACACAAAACTCGAAAAGAACTCGTGAGATAGGTTAGTACACATAATAATAAATCAACTCTCTATGTACTGCCAAGACAAGTTGCACAATAATTTTCAAACATCATCTACTGTTTACTATCGTTTCCACAATTTATATCTACCAATATAGGCTATGGAAACTAGAGGATAAGTAGATAACAAAACTATGACAGAAATCTGTCCAAACAGAACAGTCTGTAGCAATTTATGAAAACAGTGTACTTCCGTAACTCAACAAATTATGAAAATTTAGGACATGCTAAATAATTTATATGACAACACTGTGTAAAATTTCAGAAACGTTCCACGTTCCAGTAAAATATGAAAATTCAAACACTACAGCAAAAGTTTCTGTTTTTACACAGCACACATCAAAACATGCAATGCAAGCATCCTAAGACAATTCTTGGAACTTTTTATTGAAAAACAACATTATAAATAACACCTAACAGAGAAAAACAAAATAAAATTACACTCCAAGCAAAATTCATATTATGTGACGAATAAAAATATAGCTCCAAGTAAGATATACCGATAGTGTTGAAGACGAAAGAGGGGATGCCTTCCGGGGCATCCCCAAGCTTAGGCGCTTGAGTATTCCTTGGATATTACCTTGGGGGTTCCTTTGGCATCCCCAAGCTTAGGTTCTTGCCACTCCTTATTCTCCTCATATCGGTGTCTCACCCAAAACTTGAAACTTCAATCACACAAAACTTAACGGAACTTCGTGAGATGGGTTAGTATAATAAAGAAAGATCATTCACTTAGGTACTGTCAAGACAAGATTCATAATTGTTACCACATGATACCTACTGTATTCTATCATTCCCATAATTTATACCACTAAATATAAGCTATAGAAACACTAAAACAAGTAAACTATGCATGCAAAACAGAATCTGTCAAAAACAGAACAGTCTGTGAAGATCTGTAGCGTTACCATATGTCCCTGTCTCTAAAAATTCTGAAAAATTAGTAAAATCTAGGAAATTTGTATATAAATCATGTGTAAAAAATTCAGATCAAAATCACGTTCCAGTGAGTTTACAAAATTCATGGACTGAGAGCAAAAGTTTCTGTTTTTGCACAGAATCAAGTCAACTATCATCCACACTATCCCAAAGGCTTTACTTGGCACTTTATTGAAACAAAAGCTATAAAACATGATTATACAGTAGCTTAATCATGTGGACACACAAAAACAGTAGGTATAAATATTGGGTTGTCTCCCAACAAGCGCTTTTCTTTAAAGCCTTTTTAGCTAGGCATGATGATTTCAATGATGCTCATATAAGAATAGTAGTTGAAACATGCAAGAGAGCATCATGAATCTCATGACAAGCACATTTAAGTCTAACACACTTCCTATGCATAGGGATTTTGTGAGCAAATAATTTATGGGAGCAAGAATCAACTAGCATAGGAAGGCAAAACAAGTGCAACTTCAAAACTTCGAACACATAGGGAGGAAACTTGATATTATTGCAATTCCTACAAGCATATGTTCCTCCCTCATAATAATTTTCAGTAGCATCATGAAGGAATTAAACAATATAACTATCACATAAATATTTATCTTCATGATCCACAAGCATAGAAAATTTGTCACTCTCCACATAAGCAATTTTCTTCTCATTCATAATAGTGGGAGCAAACTCAACAAAATAACTATCATGAGATACTTGATTGACATAACCACTTTGAATATTAAAATCATGATGACAAGTTTCATGGTTATCATCACTCTTTATAGCATACATATCATCATCATAATCATCATATATAGGAGGCATGCCATCATCATAATAAATTTGGTCATCAAAACTTGGGGGACTAGAAATATCATCTTCATCAAACATAGCATCCCCAAGCTTGTGGCTTTGCATGTCATTAGAATCATGGATATTCAGAGAATTCATACTAGCAATATTGCAATCATGCTCATCATTCAAGGAATTCTCATTAAGTATTTTCATAAATTCTTCCTGTACTAATTGAGCACAATTTTCCAAACCATCATTTTCACGAAAGACATTAAAAAGACGAACCAATTGATGCAACCTAAACTCCATTTTTTTGTAGTTTTCTTTTATAAAACCAAACTAGTGAAAAACAAGAAACTAAAAGATTTGATTGAAATATCTAAAGATATACCTTCAAGCACTCACCTCCCCGGCAACGGCGCCAGAAAAGAGCTTGATGTCTACTACGCAACGTTATTCTTGTAGACTTTATTGGGCCTCCAAGCGCAGAGTTTTGTAGGACAGTAGCAATTTTCCCTCAAGTGGATAACCTAAGGTTTATCAATCCATGGGAGGTGTAGGATGAAGATGGTCTCTCTCAAACAACCCTGCAATCAAATACAAGAAATCTCTTGTGTCCCCAACACACCCAATACAATGGCAAATTGTATAGGTGCACTAGTTCGGCGAAGAGATGGTGATACAAGTGCAATATGGATGGTAGATATAGGTTTTTGTAATCTGAAAATATAAAAACAGCAAGGTAGCAAGTAACAAAAGTGAGCAAAAACGGTATTGCAATGCTTAGAAACAAGGCCTAGGGTTCATACTTTCACTAGTGCAAGTTCTCTCAACAATACTGACATAGTTGAATCATATGTAAATCCCTCACGTGCGACAAAGAGTTCACTCCAAAGTCACAAATAGCGGAGAACAAACAAAGAAATTATTGTAGGGTACGAAACCACCTCAAAGTTATCTTTTCCGATCAATCGTATGAGCTATCCCTATAAGTGTCACGAACAGCCCTAGAGTTCGTACTAAAATAACACCTTAAGATACACATCAACCAAAACCCTAATGTCACCTAGATACTCCAATGTCACCACGAGTACCCATGGGCTTGATTATACGATATGCATCACACAATTTCAGATTCATCATGTTCAATCCAACACAAAGAACTTCAAAGAGTGCCCCAAAGTTTCTACCGGAGAGTCAAGACGAAAACGTGTGCCAACCCCTATGCATAGATTCCCAAGGTCACGGAACCCGCAAGTTGATCACCAAAACATACATCAAGTGGATCAATAGAGCATCCCATTGTCACCATGCATATCCCATCGCAAGACATACATCAAGTGTTCTCAAATCCTTAAAGACTCAATCCGATAAGTAAACTTCAAAGGGAAAACTCAATTCATCACAAGAAGATAGAGAGGGGAAAACTCCATATGATTCATCTATATTAATAAAGCTCGCGGTACATCAAGATCGTGTCATCTCAAGAACACGAGAGAGAGAGAGAGATCAAACACATAGCTACTGATACATACCCTCAGCCCCGAGGGTGAACTACTCCCTCCTCGTCATGGAGACTGTCGGGATGATGAAGATGGCCTCCGGTGATGGTTTCCCCCTCCAGCAGGGTGCTGGAACGGGCTCCCGATTGGTTTTTCATGGCCACAGAGGCTTGCGGCAGCGGAACTCCCGATCTAGGTTTCTTTCTAGGGGTTTTGGTATTTATAGGAATACTTGGCATTGGAATCAAGTCAGGGGGACTCCCGAGGGGCCCACAAGCCAGGGGGCGTGCCCCCTAGGCTTGTGGCTGCCTCAGGACTCCTCTCCGGTATCTTTTTGCTCCAGTATTTTTTATATTTTTGAAAAATATTCTCCGTAAATTTTCAGCCCATTCCGAGAACTTTTATTTCTGCACAAAAAACGACACCATGGTAGTTCTGCTGAAAACAGCGTCAGTCCGGGTTAGTTCTAATAAAATCATACCAAAATCATATAGAACTATTGTAAACATGGCATGAATACTTTATAAATTGTAGATACATTGGAGACGTATCACACAACACGAAGTAGGAGGCTCCCAAGCGACACCTAACCAATCTTGGAGGCACCACCCTCCAAAAGGTAATAGGCTCGGTAATGTCGATGAACTCCTTGCTCTTGTGCTTCAAGATGATAGACTCCTCAACAAACAATCACTCTCTCACAGATTTGGCCTCGGTGGAAGAGATTGATTGGGTGGAAAGCAACTTGGGGAGGCTAGAGATCAAGATTCATATGGATGGAGTGGAATGGCTTTATCTCAACACATGAGTAGGTGGCTCTCTCTCAGAAAATTGGATGGGACAAGTATGGAATAGTTCCGAGTGCTTCTCTCTCGAGTGGGTGGTGGTGAAGGGGTATATATAGGCATCCCCAAAAATCCAACCGTTACACCTAAAGTGACCAACTCGGTGACACCAAAGTATAAAACTCGGTGGTACCAAGTTGCTCCAAAGGTAGCAACTTTTGAATCTCGGTGAGACCGATACAAAGATCTCGGCGGTACCGATAAGGTGACCAACGGTCAGTTTTCACAACTCGGTGACGCCAATCCAAAATCTCGGAAATTCCAATTTTAAGAATCGAGGTAACAGAGAGTTCGCAAGCTGAACTCGGTGGCACCGAAGCAGAATCGGTTGCACCAAAGATCTAGGGTTTGGCATGTGTCTGTCTGAGGTGGGAATGGGTGGGACTGAGTGGGAAATATTGGTTGCACCAATTTTCATGATAGGCTTGGACAGACTTTTGTGGAAGAGCTTGTGGGTGTTTTTGGTGACTATCACTTGTGCGCGTGGAGCATCTTGTTCACCAATAGTACCTTACCCCCTTTTAATAGTATTGGCTTTCCTATGGACTCAAGGTGATCTCTCACAAAGTAAAATGTAGAGTCCTCTTGCTTGAAGCTTTGCCAATCCAATTCCTTGCATCTAGGGGTCTCTCCACAATCCTTTTGCTAACCCATCATTGAACTTTTCCTGAAATATACTTAGTGGAAACATTAGTTCAATGACATATATGTTGTTATTAATTACCAAAACCACCAAGGGAGCAAATGTGCTTTCAATCTCCCCCTTTTTGGTAATTGAGGACAACATATAGATCAAAGCTTCGACATATGATATAATCGTTGCTTTGAGAAGTATGTGATAAGCAAGGGCTCCCCCTAAATTTGTGCATTATTTTGAATTTGCGTTTGAATGCAAATCGATTAGGTACATGGGGCACTTTGTCATGTCACATACAACTTGGTGGTGTGCGAGAATAATAAGAATGAATATCATAGCACAACACAATCAAGCAAAGGTGAATGATCATCTCATAAGCATCACAAGGATAGGAAATAGTAGCAATACACATCAAGTGTATGATCAAACACCAACAAAGTTTAACACAAGCAAACAAACCAAAAGATATCAATGTTTTGAAAAGCGATAAAAAAGCAAAGCTCTCTCTCTCTCTCGAAGTCCTAATGATCTATAAATCTTCTCCCCCTTTGGCAACAAGTTACCAAAAAGTTCAAAGGTATAGAACTAAGCGCTCTTCTGGGGATGATCTCCTCCGGTAGCTGATGAAGGAGTCGAGAGAACGACATTAGCGAAGACCTCAGCAGACGTTATGGATGGAGTCGGAGTAGCAACTGGAGGTGCTAGAGGAGCTGAAGGAGCTACGACGGGTGCTGATGAAGAAGGTCTAGACTCTGGAATCGGCACTATAGCAGATCTGGGCTGAGTCCTGAACTGAGTGTCTGACCTGAGAGGTGGACTATCCTCATCATCATCATCTGTAGGGTGGGGACTTCACCACAACATTGTCTTCTAGCTCTGGAAAGAGTGGAAAATGTGGTCGATCAAGTGCATATATGTGCTTCTCCAGCTTGGAGTTGATAAGCATCTGAATATACAGAGCGTATCCACATGATCTCTTCTGATCTGCAGTAGTCCTCTTCACTATTTCAACTATCAAGTCCATCACTCTGAATCTGGTGTGTTGATCAAGATGGAGCAGCATGTTGATAGAATAGCCTCTTATCATCTTCTCATCTCCAGACTTAGGCATCAAGGTATGCACAAGATGGTGTTGATCGTGCGTAGACCAGCCTGGAGGAAGTAAATGGATCCAAGCTTGTGAGATGGCAAGTTTGCAGCAGGGATCTCATTGTACATGTTCTTCATGGCATTGTGATTTGCCTTAGACTCAGAGTACACATCTAGGTCACCGTCTTCCACCTATGGAGCTCCTAAGATGGCAGCCCACTCCTCAACTGTGGATTCATACCTGGTGCCTTCTGTCATCCATACAATCCTACCATCTCCATAGAAATGTGCAATGGAGTAGAATTGCATGATCATTTCATCGTTCCAAGCGGTGAACTCCTTACCAACAAACTCATCAAGACCAATGCAGTGGAAGTTATCTTGCATACTTGGAAAGTAATCTTCGTTGTCCTTGATGTGCTTCCAGTCCACATACCTCATGTCAATTACTGCAGGGCTCTTGTAAAGTAGAACTGTTTCATAGAAGTCTTGTTGTTCTTTTGTGTAGAACCTGTAGTCTATAGCTGTTCTTCTCCTCTGAGAGTAAGGATCAATCGCTCTCCACTCTCTCAGTCCCGAGTCCTTCCTCTTCTTCATGTCTTCAGCAACTGGATGGCTGGCATTATGCTCTGGAAGGTGTGGTCTTAGCTTCATCAAAACAGACTGTGTATCATCCTCAGCTTCTCTGAAAGTAGAAGTCTTGTTCTTGGTAGCAGCTGGGATGTCTCTGGTAGTCCTCTCGGGCTTTGGAGCAGCAACAACCTTCTTGGGGGCAGTCTTGGTGCCTTTGGATGACGTATCCTTGGGCATAGCATCAGCCATTAGCTTCTTCTTCTTCTTAGGAGGAGCCTTGGAAGCTGGCTCTTCCTCCTCCTCAGTAGCAGCATCAGCTTATGGGTCCTCAAACATGGAGGTAGGTCTGCCCACAACATGTATGATCCTCTTCCTGGACTTCTTCTTCTCTCCTGCCTTCTTAGGCATGGATTTCTTTGGGGGCTCAACAGTCATTGTTGCCCTAGCACTCTCTGGTGCTCTCACTGTCCCTGAGCTGGCATACTCTTTCCTTATTGCCTTCTTCTTGGATGAAGTAGCAGCAGTAGTGCTCTTGGTAGTTGTATCTTTCTTGGGTAGCTCCTCAGGTACAAAATCTTCATCTTCCTCATCGGAGTTGAGCTTTCTTCTTGCCCTGGTTGCAGCTTTGGGCAGATCTGGTGAGCTAGGTACATCATCATAGCTCCCCTCAGGACTAGTGCCTGAGCTCATATCAACATTCTCCTCTCTGAAATCATTTTGACTGTCATCTGATCCAGACATCTCTGACCCTGTGAATAGAACATAGAGGAGTAGAAGGGTTGAGTCATCACAAAAAGCAGAGAGTTTTCAAAGGTTGAACAAAGAAATTCTTAGATATAGCTTTTAGCAAAAAGGGATTTCAGTGTCACTGAGTCAAAAGTTTCGGTACCACCGAGACACACAGACCTCTTTACAGAAACTTGGCAGCAATTTCGGTTACACCGAAAATCACCACTCGGTTTCACCGATACTATCCTCAGTAGTCCAAAACAAAAATCGGTAGAGCCAATTTTTCTGACTCGGTGTCACTGAGATTTGGTTTTGTGGACGGCTAGATCTAAAAGTCTCTCGTTCGCTAAGCTAATGAGGTTTCTAGAGGATTGAGAGGATTGCAATCAGTGGATTATCGATAAGAATTACTCTAATGTGCATGAATCGGAAGGGGAGCGGAAAAGAGGGCCGGATCCATACCCTAACTCGATGAAGGATCCGCGAAGGCGACGACGGCGGTGAAGATTCCGTCGGCGGTGATGATTCCCAATGGCGGAGGCGCACGGGGAGGCAAGGGCGACGACCAAGGGGTCCGGAGTGGCAGCTTAGGGTTGGAGGAAACAGACTTTTGCGATTGAATTTCCAAAGTCGGGCCCGCTAGGTAATATACCCTTTGCTGTCGGTGAAACCGGTTCGAAATTATCGGTGCCACCGAGTTTCTCAACTGTCAGTTGACGGGGAAACTCGGTGTAACCGAGAATAAGGAATCGGTGTTACCGAGATTGAAAACCAGATCAACCCTAGGCACCGGTGAGACCAAGAATTTTGTGTTGGTTCCACCGAGATGCACTTGGGAGGTTTTAATGGTCAGTCCTTGTCGATACGGAACTCCGAGTGCTCCTCACACATAGAGATCGAAAAGTCCTTGTTCAAATTTTGTGATGCGGCAAGAATGGAATATGAGACGAGAAAGCATAGATAGCTAGAGAGGGGTCCTAGGCATTCTTGTCCATCCAATAGGCAAAAGAAAATCAAAGTCCAAATAGCAACAATTGGATGTCCTTGAATGAATAAAGAAATGCAGACCAACATGCTCACACAATAAGATGTCAAATGAAATCATGGCAAACATGCACATACATACTAGCATCTATCAAGCATTTTGGCGATCACGGAGTCATCTATGTATGAGTATATTGACTTAGGATCCAAGTAAGAATACTTTATCATAGGTCATACTCATCGTTTAAGCACAAGTGGGGTTACCACTTTTACAAAAAGCATTTAATGTTGTCACATGCTATGAGATGCTTTGACTCAAGTCTTATAGTAAAGCTCCCCCTTAATGTGACATCCCCCCATAGGAGGGATAAACTAACCTTGGGTTTGTCGTAGAAGACTTCATGTGGGTGATGTAGTGGTGGATGCTCGAGGTTGATGAAGATCATCTTGAGTTCGGAGCATCCTTGTTGTTTCCTTACTCTTCTCACCTACATGGGTTAGTCCCAACACACAAGAGACAAATACAAGGATATCTACGGACATGGAGTGCAAAGCATACATGATGATGTCCATGGATTTGTTGATTACCTTGTCCCTTGCTTACCTTTGAGGGAATGTGTGACTCCTTGAACTATTGCATGATGTTGACGTTGATTGCAACTAGTTCTTGCCAATAATGAATGTGAGTGAGTTTCATTGGCGGAGTCACCCCTCAAGAACTTCTCTAGTTCTTCTTCTTGGGGACCCACATCAACTTGATGGGGATCCTTGGTGTTGAAGTGGCACTTGTAGAAGTTGAGCTTGAAGTAGCCTTGGGAACCCACTCCACCAAAGCTTGGGATTCATCTTCATATGAGTCAATGCCCTCTTGAAGCTTGTCCTTGCCCTTGAGCTTGTGGTCTTGTGGTGGAGGGTCATCTTGAGCTTTCATTCCCTTGGGAAGAGTATGTTCATACTTCTCCCTTTGAGGAACAAACTTGGGCTTGGGGTATTGACCTTCTTCCCATTCAACTCCATTTGCGTTGAAGTAGCCAATGTCATGGTTCTTCCGGTATCCTCCGTGCTTGAGTACAATATCCTCAAATTGCTTACACCCGGCAAGACTCTTGTAGATACCTTTCTCTATAATCCCTTTCAAACGTTCATTTTCTTGCTCAAGTGTAACTTGGCTAAGAGAAGTGTTAGTGGGATCAATAGAACTACTAGAAGCAATATCATTGGTTTTATCATTTTTATTGCTACTAGTTGAAGAACCTTTCTTGCCTTTGTTACTAGTTTGCTTAGACTTAACTTGTGGAATGAATGTGGACAAGAGTAGTCGTTTGTCTAGATAAGATGAAGTATTCTTTCGGAGATCGTCATTGATAGCTTTAAGAAACGCATGTTCTTGCTCCAAGGTGAGCTTCTCGAAGCGTAGCTTCTCAAGAGTCCTTACAAGCTCTCTATGATCTTCAAGAGTAGATTCATGCGCTAACTTAAGAGTGTTTAATTCTTTAGTTAGTCGCTCTATTTTCATCTTATCATCATCAACCGACTTATCTTGACTAGCATGAAAATTATCAAGTTCATTTTGACTAACATCACTAGCTTTATCAAAGAGCAAGTCATCATCTCCAAGCAAATCATCCTCATCACTATTGAAATCAAGATACTCGGGGTGTGATACCTTGGGGCCTTTAGCCACGAAGCAACTTCCACTCCCTTCATTTGGTGAATCAAATAGATCATAGGAGTTGGTAGTCACTAGTGCAAGTCCGGTAACACCTTCATCTTGACTATAGTCGGAGTTGGAGTGATAGCTTCTCTCGGAGTGGTTGTCGGATTCGAAGCCGGAAACCCATTCACCAACATGAGCTTGATGTCTTCTTCTTGAGTAGCTCTTGGTGCACTTGTCCTTCTTCTCCGAGTCCCTCCTTCTCCTTGAGGGTCTTCGTTCATAACGATCATCTCTACTCCTTCTCTTTCTTTGAGGTGATTCATTTCTTGAGCTTCGTCTTCTTGGTGACTCTTCTCTTCGTTTGTAGGGAGTCATGCACTCATTGAAGTAGTGTCTGGGCTTCCCACAATTGTAGCAATTTCGGTCACGACTTGACGAACGCTTCTCTTCATATCTTGAGTTGGAGCTTCGTTCTTTGCCTCTATTCTTATAGAACTTGTTGAATTTCTTGACCATGAGGCTTATCTCTTCATTGGTGACAAGGTTGTCGCATGAAGTTGCGGGAGCATCACTTGTGGCTTTGTAAGCACCGCTAGACTTGTTGTGAAGCTCTTCTTTGTCTTTGATTGTCATCTCATGAGCAACAATCCTTCCAATGACTTCCGTAGGCTTGAGATCTTTGTAGTTGAGCATCATTTGGATCAATGTGCACACGGTGTCGTATCTCTCATCCAAAGCTCTAAGTATCTTCTTGATGATGAATTTGTCGGTCATTTCCTCGCTTCCTAAGCTGGCAATCTCATTGGTGATGAGAGCTAGCCTAGAGTACATATATGCGACTCCTTCACCATCCTTCATCTTGAACTTGTCAAGCTGACTTTGAAGAACGTCCAACTTGGATTCTCTCACGGATTCGGTACCTTCATGCATATCAACCAAAATCTCCCAAATTTCCTTGGCATTCTCAAGACGGTTGATTTTGTTGAATTGGGCATAGGCAGTTGAAAAGAATGTCACATGCTTGAGCATTGTATTGCAACATCTTCAATTCATCCGCGGTCGCTTCACGATCCGGTTCCTTTCCATCACCATAGAATTCACTTTGCAAGCTGATACGTCTCCAACGTATCTACTTTTCCTCACCCTTTTGCCCTTGTTTTGGACTCTAATTTGCATGATTTGAATGAAACTAACCCGCACTGACGCTGTTTTCAGCAGAACTACCATGGTGTTGTTTTTGTGCAGAAATAAAAGTTCTCGGAATGGACTTTTGGAGAATTATTTTGGAATAAATAAGAATTATTGGAGCCAGAATCAACTAAAGAGGGGGGGCAGGGTGAGCATCACCCACCAGGGCGTGCCAGGCCCCCTGGGCGCGCCCTGGTGGGTTGTGCCCACCTCGTGGCCCCACTTGCCCTATCTCCGCCACTATAAATTCCTAAATTCGGAGAGAAAAATCAAAGAAAGAATTATCGCGTTTCACGAGATGGAGCCGCCACCACCTCCTGTTCTTCATCGGGAGGCCAGATCTGGAGCCCATTTGGGGCTCCTGAGAGGGGAATCTTCGGTCTTCGTCATCATCAACCTTTCTCCATCGCCAATTCCATGATGCTCCCCACCGGGAGTGAGTAATTTCTTCGTAGGCTTGCTGGTCGGTGACGAGTTGGATGAGATTCATCATGTAATCAAGTTAGTTTTGTTAGGGCTTGATCCCTAGTATCCATTATGTTCTGAGATTGATGTTGCTATGACTTTGCTATGCCTAATGCTTGTCACTAGGGCCCGAGTGCCATGATTTCAGATCTGAACCATTTATGTTATCATCTCTATATATATGTTCTTGATCCGATCTTGCCTAGTCATATGCACCTATTACGTGTTATGATCCGTCAACCCCATAGTGACAATATTTGGGATACTTCGCGGTGATGACCGTAGTTTGAGGAGTTCATGTATTCACCATGTGTTAATGCTTTGTTCCGGTTCTCTATTACAAGGAGGCCTTAATATCCCTTAGTTTCCTTATGGACCCCGCTGCCACGGGAGGGTAGGACAAAAGATGTCATGCAAGTTCTTTTCCATAAGCAGGTATGACTATTTACGGAATACATGCCTACATTACATTGATGAACTGGAGCTAGTTCTGTATCGCCCTAGGTTATGACTGTTATATGATGAATATCATCCAACGAGTTACCGATCCAGTGCCTACAAACTTTTCACTTATTGTTCTTGCTAAGTTACTACTACTGTTGCTGCTGTTCCAACTGCTACAAAACTATTGCTACTACTGTTACCGCTACTGTTACTATTGCTACTGCTATCAAAACTATCATATTACTATGCTACTGATCACTCTGCTACAGATATTTAGTCTCCAGGTGTGGTTGAATTGACAACTCAACTAATAATACTCTCAAGTATTCTTTGGCTCCCCTTGTGTCGAATCTATAAATTTGGGTTGAATACTCTACCCTCGAAAACTGTTGCGATCCCCTATACTTGTGGGTTATCAAGACCTTTTTCTGGCGCCGTTGCCGGGGAGCATAGCAATATTTGTTGAGTCACTTGGGATTTATATCAATTTATCATTATGAAGAATTTGAAGGATCAAAAGACTAAGATTTTTTCCTCTACTACGAGGGGAGGTAAGGAACTGCCATCACACTCTGCACTTGATTCACCTTCTGTTATGAATAAGCTTGCAACACCACCACATGCTAGTAATCCTGATATGTCGCAAGTTATTGATGATGCTACCTCTGCTATGAATTATACTATTGATGATGCTAGTACCATGCTTGATGATAATGTGCCACTAGGAGAATTTCTTGATGAACAAATTGCTAGAGCTAAAGAAAATGAAACTACTGAAACTGATGAGACTGCTGAAATTGATGAAGCTTATGAAACTGATGATAACTATGAAACTCATATTAGTCCTAGCTCTCCTAAGTTTGAAATGCCTAAGATACCTGAAGGTTATGTTATGGACGAGGAGATAACTAGAGAAATTCTTTCTTGCAAGGATAGAGACGATCTTAAGAAATTGCTATGCAAGTATAAGGAAAAGACTTTGAATGCTAGAATTAAATGTGATCCTAAGTTTGCTACTTCACCTATCTGTGTTACCGATAAGGATTATGAGTTCTCTGTCGACCCAGTGTTAATTACTTTGGTTGAATCAGATCCTTTCCATGGCTATGAAACTGAAATTGTAGTGGCACACCTTACTAAGTTGAATGATATAGCCACCCTGTTTGCTCATGATGAGAAGATTCGCTACTATTACATCCTTTAGTTGTTTCCGTTCTCATTAAAGGGTGATGCTAAGACATGGTACAATACCCTTGCTCCTGGTTGTGTGCGTAGTCCCCAGGACATGATTTACTACTTCTTTGAAAAATATTTTCCTGCTCATAAGAAACAAGCTGCCTTACATGAAATATTTAACTTTGTGCAAATTGAAGAAGAGAATCTCCCAGAAGCTTGGGGGAGCCTTCTCCAGTTACTTAATGCTTTGCCAGATCATCCTCTTAAGAAAAATGAAATACTTTATATCTTTTATAATGGACTAACCGATGCTTCTAGGAACTTCCTAGATAGTTGTGCTGGTTGTGTTTTCGGGGAACGAACTGTTGAACAAGCTGAGGAATTATTGAATAACATATTGAACAACTATGATGATTGGACTCTCCCTGAACCGCCGCCTAAACCCACTCCGAAGAAGAGGGGTATCTTATTTCTCAGTCCTGAAGATATGCAAGAGGCAAAGAAATCTATGAAGGAAAAAGGTATTAAAGCTGAGGATGTCAAGAATTTGCCAACTATTAAATAAATACATGGCCTTGACACACCACCACCTCCATAGGTGGTAGAGGTAAATTCCTTATTAAAGTTCAATGAAAGTGACATCCCTCACAATAAAAATCCTAGTCAATGCTTATATGAGTTTGACGACTATATTATGAAGCAAGATCATTTCAATGCTCATGTTCTGAAACAATTGAAATATAACTCTGATATGATTGCTCGCTTGAGTGACTTGCTATTTAGAATCGGTAATGATGTTAGAGGTGTAGGAAAGCATGCCTCTATGGTTCAAACTCAGTTAGAACAAGTTGCTAAGTCTCAAAAAGAATTGATTGATGAAATGAATAGTAATATGCATGATTTTGCTGCTAGAGTAGTAACTAGAGGAGGTAGAATGACCCAAGAACTACTTTATCCTGAGGGTCACCCTAAGAGAATTGAACAAGATTCTCAGAGAATTAATACCGATGCACCTAGTCCTTCTAAGAGGAAAAAGAAAAAGAAAAATGATAGGACTTTGCATACCTCTAGTGAACCTGAGACACAAAAACCTCCTGATAATAATGATGTCTCTATTTCCGATGCTGAAACTCAATCTGGCAGTGATCATCAACCTAGTGATAATGAAAATGATAATGATGATGTTCACGATGATAATCAACCTAATAATGATAAAGAACCAGATAATGATGTTGAAATAGAGCCTGCTCCTGGTCTTGATAACCCACAACCTAAAAATAAACGTTATGATAAAAAACACTTTGTGGCTAGGAAACATGGTAAAGAAAGAGAGCCATGGGTTCAGAAACCCATGCCATTTCTACCTAAGCTATCTAAGAAAAAGGATGATGAAGAATTTGAGCGCTTTGCTGAGATGATTAGGCCAGTCTTTTTGCGTACCCGTTTAACTGATATTTTGAAGATGGCTCTTTATGCAAAGTATATGAAAGACATCATCACCAATAAAAGAAAAATACCTGAAGCTGAAATCTCCACCATGCTTGCTAATTATTATTTTAAGGATGGAGTACCTAAAAAACTTGGAGATCCGGGAATACCAACTATACCTTGCTCCATCAAAAGAAACTATGTTAAAACTGCTTTGTGTGATTTGGAAGCCGGTGTTAGTGTTATGCCTTTCTCCTTATATAAAAGACTTGATTTGAATAAACTCACACCTACTGAGATATCATTGCAAATGGCTGACAAATCAACAGCCATACCTATTGGTATTTGTGAGGATGTGCCCGTTGTTGTTGCAAATGTTACTATCTTAACGGACTTTGTTATTCTTGAGATGCCCGAGGACGACAACATGTCGATTATCCTTGGTAGACCCTTTTTGAATACTGCAGGGGCTGTTATTGATTGCAATAAAAGCAAAGTCACATTTCATATTAATGGTAATGAGCACATGATGCACTTTCCGAAGAAACAATTCCAAGTGAATGGTATAAATGTTATTGAAGAATCTCCGACCATCACTATTGGAAGTTTTCAACTACCTCTACCTACTGCCAAAAAGAAATATGATGTACTTATTGTTGGGGATATGCACATCCCCATTGAGGTAACTTAGTGTTTTTACGAAAGTTCTTCGGTTTCATGCTAATCGGAAGTGGTTGTTAATAAGACTTGATCAACCTAATTAATGAATCATTTTTGAGAGGTATGACATCGATGAATCTAGTAAGCACAACTCTCTGTTCCCACATTTATTTTCTGTTCTAGCTAGTTAAATAAAATAAAATGCGATGTTTATCCTGTTTTCCGTTTTCTCCGTGCAATAAAAAATGACCCAACAATAAAAATTCTCAGAATGCCCTGAAAATTTAACACGATTTTTTCCGAATATTGTTGAATTTATGGTGCAAATAACACCTGAGGGGGGTGCACCTGGTGCCCACAAGACACCAGGGCGCGCCAGCACCCCCAGGCGCGGCCTGGTGGGTTGTGGGCCCCCTCACTTATCTCTTTAGCCCACATTGTCACCTACCTCCAGCAAAAAATCACCACAGCCACCATTTTCGTGTTCTTGCTCTCAAACCCGCGGATTTGGATCTCTTTGCTTGAAGCTCCGTTTCTGAAACTGTTTGGAGGGATTGCTACTTGGTATGTGACTCCTCCATTGCTCCAATTAATTTTTGCTTTAGTGGGGTATTTTTAGAGTAATTAGCTACTCTTGGTGCTGCTGTAGATGAGCTTGCATGTTGAATTCTTAGAGTTCTAAGTAGTTTGGATGCTCAATATGGCCTCTATGCATGCTTGGGAGTAGTTACTAACAATCTTACAAAGTTTTGTTGACAAATTTTTGTGGACTAAATTTTTTTCAGAAATTTTTATAGGAATAAAATGCAAATCTTTAGGAAGTTTTCCTCCAAGAAAAATGCCAAGGGAGACATTGGGGAATCATCGGATAGTGACCTTCATATTCCAAGAAAGGTGGAGGTGCGGCCGTGTGAATGGCCGCATGATGCCTTCATGGAGGAGGCCGGGTTCCATCAAGAGTTCGCTCAGTTTGTCGCAAATGCCGGATTAACCGAGTTCCTCGCAGCTAAGTGTGACCAATATCACATCCTTACGAATTCCTTTGTGCACAGCTTTAATTATCTAGGGAGAAACAATCCTCCTAAAGTGGAATTTAATCTTTATGCTGAAACTCACAGAATGTCGCTAACCGACTTCTGTAATATATGCTTGATTCCTTCTGATGGGGATTTGAGGGAACCTAGGCCATCTGAGTTTGAGGATTTTCTCCTCGCGTTAACCGTGGGTGAGGATAGAGGAGTGTCGAGCGCCACTGTTACTAGTTTACAGTTTCCCTCAGTGCATTATTTCGCTTTGGTCATCACTAAGTGTTTAACCGCTAGGGAGAAGGTCGGCGCACTCAGTGCTCCTGACCTTGCTATTTTACATCGTGCACTTTATGATGATCACACCTTTAGTATGGGAGCTATTATTTCTCGACGCTTACATCTTAACAAAACCAAGGGAAAGATACATGGTGGTATTTATGCTACTCATTTAGCGGACCACTTTAGAATCCCATTTCGCCCCCATGATTACCTTTTACACCAAGTCTACCTTGATCATAAGACACTGCAGGCTCACCAATTCCTTGACGTAACTGAGTCTCCCCGTGATATTCATTATAACTTAGTATTTAGTCAGGAGACACGTGATGTTATTCCGTTGCCTGCACTTGCTTTGTTTGATCCTATTGCCAGGAACGGATATAGGATTATGGCAGATGACATTGTAGCTTACCGGAACAACCTAGCAGCTGCTGAGGAGGAGCCCCAGGGGTGGGATGCTCAGGTTCCGCCTCCGCCTCACTATGACTTGGGACCGGATGGCTACTACGGATGGTGATTACCAAGCTAGGCCAAAAGCCTAAGCTTGGGGGGGTACGTATTTCCACCGACATTACATTCATGTTCACACATTCCATTCCAGTTGTCGGTATTCACACTCTTTCATTGTAATATCCATTGCTAGATTTGTTTTCTCGCTTTCTTCTTGTGTGTTTGAAAAACTTTGAGAAAACCCAAAAATAGTTCCTATTTCTTTTTAGTTTTTCTTTCTAGCTTAGTTTAATTGTAGCATCAAAAGAAAACCCAAAAAGATTTCTCGCTTCTTCTTTTACTTGTTGGGAGCTTTCCTGTGTAAATAGTTTTTCTCGTTTTTGTTTTCTTTAATTTGTTTGCTTCATGAAAAACTAAAAACTCCAAAAATATTTCAGTGTGTTTCTCTGAAATTCTTTTCTTTTTACTTGAGTCGTACCGAGGAGAAGATCACTATGAGATAATTGAGTGGCTCTCATCTGCATTATTGTTTATCTAATAAAGAGCCCATGTTACTTTGTCTTCTCCTCTTGAATAAAATGCTTGCAGATTCCAGCTTAGCACACAGCACTCTTGCACTATTATCTTCTTATCGTTCGATCGTGCAAGTGAAAGGCAATAATGACGACATTTCATGAATTGACTGTGGCAGAGAAAGGCGGGTATGAACTCAACTTGTTTTTGTTTATGTAAATATGTTTAACCTAGTATCCCTTGATTCAGCTCATTATGATCAAACATGTTTGCAATGACCATTAGAGATTATAGTTGTTCATGCCATGCTTAAGTAGCTAGGAGTGGATAATGAATTATCTTGGGTGTCAACATGCATTAAAATGGTTGTGATGCGATATGATGATATGGTATCCTCCTCTGAATGTTTCAAGTGGCTTGACTTCGCACATGTTCACGCATGCAGTTGAATCAAAACCAACATAGCCTTCATGATATTTATGTTCATGGTGTCCATATCCTACTCATGCTAGTATTCAATGTTGATTATATGTAATGCATGTTCATGACCGTCTTTGCTCTCTAGCTGGCCGCTTCTCAGTCTAACTGCTAGCCTTCGCCTGTACTAAGCGGGAATACTGCTTGTGCATCAAAACCCTTAAACCAAGTTATGCCAGATGAGTCCAGCACACCTACCTATATGCGGTATTACCCTGCCGTTCCAAAGTAAATTTGCATGTGCCACCTCTAAAAATTCAAATGAACATTTGTTTTGTGTGCCTGGACCGCTCATGGAGCGACGGGGGGCAGTCAGTATCTTCCATGCTAAGCGGATTATTCTCATGATGAGTGTTTATTCACTTGTCCTTACACGAGAGGGCGGTAATAGGGATTCCCAGTCCCGAAATCAAAAATCAAAAATAATTAAACAAAACTCCCCCAGGAATGTTGTTGGTTTGGACGGTACCCGTGGATGCGGCTCGCCGTGGAGTGTGATTGTTGGTGGAGGGGGAGTAAACCTTTACTTTTACTGCTTGGGAACCGCCGCTAATTTGTTTAGCATGGAAGATATTGATAACTCTTGGCCGTGACGTTGACAGGAAGGGTGTACCTCCCAAAATTATATCTATCTCTGTTTTAAACTTTGAGCTCTGGCACCGCTGAAATCCCATGCTTCCCTCTGCGAAGGGACTATCTATTTACTTTTAAGTTGAGTCATCACCTTCTCAAATAAGCGCCAGACCTGAGAGCACTATTGTCATCCTCATGCATTGTGTATAGTTGATGTTGGGTGCAGCATGACTGGATCTTTTCTACCATGAATTACAATGTTTAGTCGCTGCTTGAACTTTGGAGGTGCTCTGCATTTATGTTTTGCGGTCTCAGAAAGGGCTGGCGAGATAGCACTATTGTCATATTGTATCACGATTGTTTTGACAAAATGTTGGCGCTTGAGATATCTTATTATTGCTCGCTAGTTGCTTATGTTACTGATATGAGTAAATATAATTCCTAAGAGTTATTGTTGGCATGGTTAGTCATAATCTTTGCTGAAAACCTGGGTGCTACTTAAGCATATATATGTAAACAAGAACAAAAGAGTTCATAAAAGTTTTTCTTTATCACTTTCAGTTTATCAACTGAATTGCTTGAGGACAAGCAAAGGTTTAAGCTTGGGGGAGTTGATACGTCTCCAACATATCTACTTTTCCTCACCCTTTTGCCCTTGTTTTGGACTCTAATTTGCATGATTTGAATGAAACTAACCCGGACTGACGCTGTTTTTAGCAGAACTACCATGGTGTTGTTTTTGTGCAGAAATAAAAGTTCTCGGAATGGAACGAAACTTTTTGGAGAATTATTTTGGAATAAATAAGAATTATTGGAGCCAGAATCCACCGAAGAGGGGGGCTAGGGTGAGCATCACCCACCAGGGCACGCCAGGCCCCCTGGGCGCACCCTGGTGGGTTGTGCCCACCTCGTGGCCCCACTTGCCCTATCTCCACCACTATAAATTCCTAAATTCGGAGGAAAAAATTAGAGAGAAAGAATTATTGCGTTTCACAAGACGGAGCCACCGCCACCTCCTGTTCTTCATCGGGAGGCCAGATCTGGAGCCCGTTTGGGGCTCCGGAGAGGGGAATCTTCGGTCTTCGTCATCATCAACCTTTCTCCATCGCCAATTCCATGATGCTCCCCACCGGGAGTGAGTAATTTCTTCGTAGGCTTGCTGGTCGGTGAGGAGTTGGATGAGATTGATCATGTAATCAAGTTAGTTTTGTTAGGGCTTGATCCCTAGTATCCATTATGTTCTGAGATTGATGTTGCTATGACTTTGCTATGCCTAATGCTTGTCACTAGGGCCCGGGTGCCATGATTTTAGATCTGAACCGTTTATGTTATCATCTCTATATCTATGTTCTTGATCCGATTTTGCTTAGTCATATGCACCTATTACGTGTTATGATCCGTCAACCCCATAGTGACAATATTTGGGATACTTCGCCGTGATGACCGTAGTTTGAGGAGTTCATGTATTCACCATGTGTTAATGCTTTGTTCCGGTTCTCTATTAAAAGGAGGCCTTAATATCCCTTAGTTTCCTTATGGACCCCACTGCCACGGGAGGGTAGGACAAAAGATGGCATGCAAGTTCTTTTCCATAAACAGGTATGACTATTTACGGAATACATGCCTACATTACATTGATGAACTGGAGCTAGTTCTGTATTGCCCTAGGTTATGACTGTTATATGATGAATATCATCCAACGAGTTACCGATCCAGTGCCTACGACCTTTTCACTTATTGTTCTTGCTAAGTTACTACTGCTGTTGCTGCTATTCCAACTGCTACAAAACTATTGCTACTACTGTTACCGCTACTGTTACTATTGCTACTGCTATCAAAACTATCATATTACTGTGCTACTGATCACTCTGCTGCAGATATTTAGTCTCCGGGTGTGGTTGAATTGACAACTCAACTTCTAATACTCTCAAGTATTCTTTGGCTCCCCTTGTGTTGAATCTATAAATTTGGGTTGAATACTCTACCCTCGAAAACTGTTGCGATCCTCTATACTTGTGGGTTATCACAAGCCAACACGAACAACAGCCCAAACGGCAGGGTTATGACCAAGAATATGCATTTTCATTTTGTGCTTCCAACTAGCAAAATTTGTGCCATCAAAGTACGGACCTCTATGGTGATTATTTCCCTCACTAGACGCCATACTCTCCAAGGTTGTGAAACCAATGCAATGGAGACCAAAGCTCTGATACCACTTGTAGGATCAAAAGTATGTCTAGAGGGGGTGATTAGACTACTTGAGAAAATAAAAATTCTACCTTTTCCCAATTTTAATTGTTGGCAGATTTTAGCAATGATAGCAATTCAAGTACACCCTACACACGCATGTCTAAGAGTATAGCAGCGGAAAGTAAAGACAAGCATATGTAATAGATGGTAGGGAGGAAGATCAAACGCAATTTGGAGACACGAAGATTTCTCCCGTGGTTCCAATAGGTGGTGCTATCATACGTCCACGTTTATGGAGTCTTCAACCCACGGAGGGTAACAGTCGCGAGAGTCGACGGAGGGCTCCACCCATAAGGGTCCACGAATTAGCAACCTTGACTATTCCATAACGGCTTCCGTCCACGAAGGACTAGCCTCACTGTGGGTAGATCTTCATGAAGTAGGCGATCTCCTTGCCCGTACAAACTTCTTGGTTCAACTCCACAGCACGAAGTAGGAGGCTCCCAAGCGACACCTAACCAATCTAGGAAGCACCACCCTCCAAAAGGTAATAGGCTCGGTAATGTCGATGAACTCCTTGCTCTTGTGCTTCAAGATGATAGACTCCTCAACACACAATCACTCTCTCACAGATTTGGCTTTGGTGGAAGAGATTGATTGGGTGGAAAGCAACTTGGGGAGGCTAGAGATCAAGATTCATATGGATGGAGTGAAATGGCTTCATCTCAACACATGAGTAGGTGGCTCTCTCTCAGAAAATTGGATGGGGCAAGTATGGAATAGTTCTGAGTGCTTCTCTCTCGAGTGGGTGGTGGTGAAGGGGTATATATAAGCATCCCCAAAAATCCAACCGTTACACCTAAAGTGACCAACTCGGTGACACCAAAGTATAAAACTCGGTGGTACCGAGTTGCTCCAAAGGTTGCAACTATTGAATCTCCGTGAGACCGATACAAAGATCTCGGCGGTACCGATAAGGTGACCAACGGTCAGTTTTCACAACTCGGTGATGCCGATCCAAAATCTAGGAAATTCTGATTTTAAGAATCGAGGTAACAGAGAGTTGGCAAGCTGGACTCGGTGGCACCGAAGCAGAATTGGTTGCATCGAAGATCTAGTGTTTGGCAAGGGTCTGTCTGAGGTGGGAATCGGTGGGACCGAGTGGGAAATATTGGTTGCACTGATTTTCATGATAGGCTTGGACGGACTTTTGTGGAAGAGCTTGTGGGTGTTTTTGGTGACTATCACTTGTGCACGTGTGAAAGCACAATATGCTCCCTTGGTGGTTTTGATAATTCATGACAACATACATTGTCTCTTGGACTAATATCTCTACCTAGTGTATTTCAGGTGAAAGTCCATAGAGGAAGATGGGTTGGCAAAAAGGATTGTGGAGATACCCCAAGTTGCAAGGAAATGGATTGGCAAAGCTTCAAGCAAGAGGACTCTACATTTTACTTTGTGAGAAATCACTTTGAGTCCATAGGAAAGCCAATACTATTAAAAGGGGGTAAGGTACTGTTGGTGAACAAAATGCTCATACGTGCACAAGTGATAGTCACCAAAAACACCCACAAGCTCTTCCACAAAAGTATGTCCAAAGTCAAATATCCAAAATCGGTGCAACCAACACTTCCCACTCGGTCCCACCGATTCCCAAACTCAGACAGACCCATGCCAAACCCTAGCCAGTCGGTGCAACTGATTCTGCATCGGTGCCATCGAGTTTAGGTTGCCAACTCTCTGTTTAGCTATTTTCAGTCTTCGGTACCACCGAGATTTGCCAGTCGGTCTCACCGAGTTTCTGGACCAACTCTCTGGATAGCCATTTATAGGAATCGGTACTACCGAGAATTGTGGATCGGCGCCACCGAGTTTCTGGACCAACTCTCTGGTAAGCCATGGTCAAGAATCGGTACCACCGAGATGTGAGAATCGGCGTCACCGAGATTGCGCAATATGACCGTTGGTCACCTTATCTGTACCACCGAGAATTATATATCGGTCTCACCGAGATTCAAAAGTTACTGCCTTTTGGTCACTTCGATACCACCGAGATTAACACATCGGTGTCACCGAGTTGGTCACTTTAAGTGTAACGGTTGGATTTTTGGGGATGCCTATATATACCCCTTCACCACCACCCACTCGAAAGAGAAGCACTCAGAACTATTCCATACTTGCCCCATCATATTTTCTGAGAGAGAGCCACCTACCCTTGTGTTGAGATCAAGCCATTCCACTCCATCCATATGAATCTTGATCTCTAGCCTCCCCAAGTTGCTTTCCACCAAATCAATCTCTTCCACCATAGCCAAATCTGTGAGAGAATGATTGTGTGTTGAGGAGTCCATCATCTTGAAGCACAAGAGCAAGGAGTTCATCGACATTGCAGAGCCTATTACCTTTTGGAGGGTGGTGCCTCCTAGATTGGTTAGGTGTCGCTTGGGAGCCTCCTACTTCGTGTTGTGGAGTTGAACCAAGAAGTTTGTACGGGCAAGGAGATCGCCTACTTCGTGAAGATCTACCCATAGTGAGGCTAGTCCTTCGTGGACGGAAGCCGTTATGGAATAGTCAAGGTTGCTACTTCGTGGATCCTTATGGGTGGAGCCCTCCGTGGACTCTCGCGACCGTTACCCTCCGTGGGTTGAAGACTCCATAAATGTGGACGTACGATAGCACCACCTATCGGAACCACGGGAAAAATCTTCGTGTCCCTCATGCGTTTGATCTCCCTATCTCAACTCTCTACTTTGTGTGCAATGTCTTTACTTTCCTCTGCCATACTTGTTGAAATGCATGTGTAGGGTGTGCTAGACTTGCTATAATTGTTAAAATCTGCCAACCAATTAACTTGGGAAAAGGTTAGGTTTTAAATTCCTGCTAGTAGTCTATTCACCCCCCCCCCTCTAGATACTCTTCTAGTGATCCCTCAATTGGTATCAGAGCATTGGTCTCCATTGCTTCGGTTTAATCACTATGGAGGAAGATGGATGTGTCTAGTATTAGGGAGTTTGAGTTGTAGAGTGCCCATTCTTGATGGAGAGTACTATAGTCAATGGAAAACTTTGATGATTGAGCTATTTAATGAATTTCAATTGAGCAAATATGTTAAGAGCCCCTATGTACCTCCCATTGATCCTTTACATCCCACACAGGAAGAGGAAATCGATATGCTATGCAATCTTAGGACTGTTAATCTCATCGTTAGAGGATTTCCTAGAATTGTGCTTAATCAAATGAAGAACTTTGAATGTGCTTATACTTTGTGGAATGACTTGGAGAAACGATATCCAAGTTACTCATTGAAAAATCTTGATGAAATTCTTCATAGAACTATTGCCTTTGACGAAATGACGCCTAGTGATCCCAAGTTTGACGACTATCTATTTGAGCTTACAGACCTCATGCGTGCTAAAGGAGATGTCATAAATATCAACAACATCATTATAGAAGCTCTTCGCATTCATAAACTTGAACATTGTCATGATCACAACACTAACGAATCTCTTGTTCCTTGTGACGAGGATTTCCCTCTTGATGATGACAATGAGGAACATGGCTACTATGAGGAAGATGAGCTGTTCGACATCGAGTATGAGAAGATCATGAAGAATCTAAGTCTCATGGCAAACTTCAAGGATTACATGTTCGGAGGAAAAGAGTGGATTCTCGATAGCGGATGCACCGATCACATGACCAGAGATAGAGAAATGTTTGAAGAGATCACACCAAACCATGGACCGCGAAGGTATGTAACGTTTGGAGACAACTCCAAGGGTAAGGTACTCGGTCTTGGTAAGGTGGCCATATCCCATGATAGCTCTATTCAAAATGTTATGCTTGTTGAATCTCTTGGCTACAATCTTATTTCCGTATCTAGACTTGCCGACTTTGGTTTTAATGTGCTATTCACGAAAGTAGATTGCCAAGTGTTTCATCAAGATAATCATAAAATGGTCTTTACCGGTTTCCATAGAGGTGATCTATATATTGTCGATTTCACTAAGAGATCCAAACCTCATACTTGTCTTATTGCAAAATCTTCTAAAGGTTGGCTTTGGCATAGAAGACTAGGACATGTTGGCATGTGTAATCTAGACAAACTTATCAAAGGTGATCATATACTTGGTGTTAAAGATGTTATCTTTGACAAAGATAGACTTTGTAGTGCTTGTCAAGCTGGAAAGCAAGTAGGTGGAAGTCATCCCGTAAAGAATATCATGACTACTAGGAGACCACTCGAGTTACTTCACATGGATCTTTTTGGTCCCAATGCTTACAAGAGTCTCGGTGGAAATTCCTATGGTCTAGTTATAGTTGATGATTTTTCCAGATTTATGTGGGTATTCTTTCTTGATGATAAGTCGCAGGTTCAAAAGATCTTCAAGAACTTTGCTCGCAAAGCGCAAAATCAGTTTGAAGTGAAGATCAAGAAGGTTCGGAGCGATAACGGATCGGAGTTCAAGAACACCCATGTAGATACCTTTCTTGACGAAGAAGGTGTTTCACATGAGTTCTTGGCTACGTACACGCCTCAACAAAATGGAGTTGTTGAGAGGAAGAACCGAACGCTTATTGAGATGGCAAGAACTATGCTTGATGAATACAAGACACCAAGACACTTTTGGGCAGAAGCCGTGGAAATAGCATGTCATGCCATAAACCAACTCTACTTGCACAAGCTTCTCGGTAAAACGGCATATGAGCTACTCACTGATAACAAACCCCAAGTTGGATACTTTCGAGTATTCGGCTCAAAGTGCTACATTCTTGATAAGCATCGTCGTACTAAATTTGCTCCTAAATCTCATGAAGGATTCCTACTTGGTTACGGATCGAACTCTCACACTTACCGTGTCTACAACAACTTCACTCGAAAAGTTGAAGAGACGGTAGATGTGAAGTTTGATGAATCTAATGGTTCGCAAGTCGAACAATTGCCAAATGATGTAGGTGATAAGGACCCTTCGGAAGCTATCCAAGACTTGTTCATCGGCAAGATTCGTCCCATGGAGGTAAAGGAAAGTACTTCGTCAACTCAAGTGGAAGCCCCTACTTCACGACGAGGTGAACCTCAACACGACATGGAGGCATCCACAAGCGGTACACGACAAGATGATGAAGAGGAGGAAGTACATCATGAAGATCCACCACAACCTCCTTCACCACCACCTCAAGGGAACGACACCTTCAACAACAATGAAGATGAAGATGATGATGATGAAGAATCTCCACCATCCAACAAGCAAAAGCTACCCCGAGTTCGAGCAAGAGTGACCAAGAACCATCCTCTAAACCAAATCTTTGGTGACATACAAACCAGGAGAATTACTCGCTCTAAAACTCGCTTAGCTAATTTTTGTGAGCATTATTCTTTCATATCTAGCATTGAACCCTTGAAGGTTGAACAAGCTCTTGAAGACCCGGATTGGGTGAACGCAATGCATGAAGAGCTTCACAACTTCGAGAGGAACGAAGTGTGGATACTCGTGGAGAAGCCCAAGGACGAGCACAACATCATCAGAACCAAATGGGTGTTTCGGAACAAGCAAGACAAAGACGGTCAAGTCGTACGCAACAAGGCACGTCTCGTAGCCCAAGGATATACGCAAGTCGAAGGTATGGACTACGGTGAGACCTATGCCCCCGTCGCTAGACTTGAAGCTATTTGCATTCTTCTTGCTTATGCTAATCACCATGATATCACGCTTTATCAAATGGACATTAAAAGTGCCTTTTTAAATGGTGAGATTGAAGAAGAAGTCTATGTTAAGCAACCACCTGGTTTTGTGAATCCTAAGAAACCTAATCATGTCTACAAGCTTCGTAAAGCCCTTTATGGTCTTAAGCAAGCTCCACGTGCTTGGTATAAATGCTTAACGAAGTTTCTCATTGAAAAGGGTTTTGAAATTGGTAAAATTGACGCAACCTTATTCACTAAGAGAGTTAATGGTGAATTATTTGTATGCCAAATCTATGTGGATGATATTATCTTTGGATCTACTAACCCACAATTTAGTGAAAGATTTGGAAGGTTGATGTTCGAGAAGTATGAGATGTCTATGATGTGTGAGCTGAAATTTTTCCTTGGTTTGCAAATCAAGCAAACGAGAGAAGGAACTTTCATCTCTCAAACCAAGTATACCAAGGACTTGATCAAGAAGTTCAACATGCAAGAGTGCAAAGGTATGAAAACTCCTATGCCTACTAGTGGACATGTTGATCTTACCAAGGAGGACGAACCGGTAGATCAAAAAGTCTATCGATCTATGATTGGTTCATTGCTATATCTATGTGCCTCCCGTCCCGATATTATGCTTAGTGTTTGCATGTGTGCAAGATATCAAGCTGCACCTAAAGAGTGTCATGTTTTGGCCGTGAAACGTATTGTGAGATATTTGATACAAACACCAAACTTTGGCATTTGGTATCCCAAGGGATCTTCCTTTAACCTTGTTGGCTATTCCGATTCGGACTATGCCGGTGACAAGGTTGATAGAAAATCCACCTCGGGTACTTGTCAATTTTTGGGTAGATCTCTTGTGTCTTGTCCTCCAAGAAACAAAACTCGGTATCTCTATCTACTGCCGAAGCTGAGTATATTGCTGCCGGATCATGTTGTGCACAATTACTATGGATGACACAAACGCTTAAGGATTATGGAATCCATGTTAAAAATGTTCCATTACTTTGTGACAATGAAAGTGCTATTAAAATTGCTCATAATCCCGTGCAACATTCTAGAACTAAACATATTCAAGTTAGACATCATTTCATTCGTGATCATGTTGCCAAAGGAGATATTGATCTCAAGCATGTTCGTACTAACAAGCAATTGGACGATATCTTTACTAAGCCACTTGATGAGAAAATGTTTTGTCACTTGAGGAGTGAGTTGAACATCATTGATGCTTCAAACTTGAGCTAGACTCACTCGTTTGCATACTAGGGCATGAGCTTACATGATACTTCCTTGATACTCTTAACATGTTATCTTATACCATGGAATTCTATGCTCCCTTGTATTGCATCTAACATTTTGTAGGTACTTGGAAGAACTTCATTCCACAAGATTGCAAACAACTCCAATCATAAGCAATCTTGTTATGACCAAGTAACGACAACCTCTCTTGTTGATGGAAGGAAGAAGACAACAAAAACATATCCTTGACACATATTTGAACTTCACAATTGGTATCGTGTCATATCATGTTCTTCCTTGCTTGACTAACCCATGTGGGTGACAAGTGTACTAAAACGAGAAGGATTGCTCCCAACTCAAGATGATCTTCATCAACCTCGAGCATCCTCAACAAGTTCACCTACAAGCCACGTCATCAACATCACTCAAAGGTATGTACTCATATCCTTGAAAAGGCTTTACTCCAAGACATGAGCTAAAGCAACTCGAGTGATATGAAGACATTAAAATGCTTAATCGAAAAATGGTAACCCCATTTTGAGCTTAACGATGAGTATGACCTATGATCAAGTATTCTTGCTTGGCTCCTAAGTCAATATACTCTAATATAGGTGACCTAGTCATCGCCCATCATCTAGTTAAGAATCTTGGTTGGTTCATTCTCTATTTTGCAAGATTTCTTGGAACCACTCAAATCTTCTCTAGTTGATATCTCTTTGTAAAGTCTTTTGCATTTTCCTTGAAAATCCTTCTGACACTTTGTTACAAAATTCTCAAAATTAATTTGCAAGTTTCTCAAACATTGACAAGTTTCTGTTTTAGCCTTGGAGCCTCCGATACAAGTAACTCGGTTCTACCGAATTAGCAGATGAGCTGCAAAACAACATCTCGGTACTACCGACTTGTTTGTCTCGGAGCTACCGAATTGATTTCTTATCTTATTTGTGTTCATAATTGCAAATCTTTGTTTCCTTAGTTATCCCATTGTGATATTTTCAATTCTTCGATGATCCCTTTCTTAAAAAAATTATTAGGGGGAGATATTTTATTCAAGGAACCCTACCTCAAAGGAGGAGAAGTCTTACAAGATATTCATTTAGACAAACGGAGAGAAATTATTTTCAATGATTCCCTCAATTTCCATTTCTATGAACCCTACGATCTATGACCCTTGTTCTCAAGGATCCCTTCTTAATCAATGATCCATGTATCTGACCCTGTGTATGACCTTTTTGGAAATTAATGCCAAAGGGGGAGAAATACCAAAGCTTCAAAGCTAAAGGGGGAGATACATGCTTATGCAAAGGGGGGGATATAATCAAGGGGGAGAGGAGAATATGCAAAGTTTATACTTATATAGACAAGGTGAGAATACCAAAGTAGGGGAGAAAATTAGGTTGTCAGAAAAATATGCTTATATCTACTCATGTTAGACTTTTCTCACCCTATCCAATCCCAATATCTACATGCTAAGATTCAGGGGGAGAGGATGATCTACTATTTTCATATCTAAGGGGAGAAAGTTCTAATTGATCTTGGAGACATATCAATCTTAAGGAATAATATCTTCCATATGTTCTCCATATCTTGGTACTTTTGAGTTCTATTGCCTTTTGATTAGTAGAATACTCTTGTGTTTCCTAACATTGTTTTCTCAAGTGTGTTTCTACTACTAGAATGCTCAAGAACTCAAGGTAAGTATATGCATCATAGCCTTGATCAAGATGATCTCTTGCTTATTGCACATATTGTTTGCAAGGGTGAAGTCTTGAACAAGGATACACCTCATTCATATATATTTGATGCATATAGCCAAGATACACATGACTCATATTATCCCTTCCACTATATGTGTGTCCATGCATTCCAAAGCAACTATCCTTTAAAGGGATTGTACACATTTAGGGGGAGCAAATCTAAGTCATGTGTCTCTCAAAGTCTTCATAATATCTATGCACATCTTTATTTGAAGCTTTGATTGTATGTTGTCATCAATTACCAAAAAGGAGGAATCTCCCCCTTTTTGGTAATTAATGACAACATACATTGTCTCTTGGACTAATATCTCTACCTAGTGTATTTCAGGTGAAAGTCCATAGAGGAAGATGGATTGGCAAAAAGGATTGTGGAGATACCCCAAGTTGCAAGGAAATGGATTGGCAAAGCTTCAAGCAAGAGGACTCTATATTTTACTTTGTGAGAAATCACTTTGAGTCCATAGGAAAGCCAATACTATTAAAAGGGGGTAAGGTACTGTTGGTGAACAAAATGCTCATACGTGCACAAGTGATAGTCACGAAAAACACCCACAAGCTCTTCCACAAAAGTCTGTCCAAAGTCAAATATCCAAAATCGGTGCAACCAACACTTCCCACTCGGTCCCACCGATTCCCAAACTCAGACAGACCCATGCCAAACCCTAGCCAGTCGGTGCAACCGATTCTGCATCGGTGCCACCGAGTTTAGGTTGCCAACTCTCTGTTTAGCTATTTTCAGTCTTCGGTACCACCGAGATTTGCCAGTCGGTCTCACCGAGTTTCTGGACCAACTCTCTGGATAGCCATTTATAGGAATCGGTACTACCGAGAATTGTGGATCGGAGCCACCGAGTTTTTGGACCAACTCTCTGGTAAGCCATGGTCAAGAATCGGTACCACCGAGATGTGAGAATCGGCGTCACCGAGATTGCGCAATCTAACCGTTGGTCACCTTATCTGTACCACCGAGAATTATATATCGGTCTCACCGAGATTCAAAAGTTACTGCCTTTTGGTCACTTCGGCACCACCGAGATTAACACATCGGTGTCACCGAGTTGGTCACTTTAGGTGTAACGGTTGGATTTTTGGGGATACCTATATATACCCCTTCACCACCACCCACTCGAAAGAGAAGCACTCAGAACTATTCCATACTTGCCCCATCATATTTTCTGAGAGAGAGCCACCTACCCTTGTGTTGAGATCAAGCCATTCCACTCCATCCATATGAATCTTGATCTCTAGCCTCCCCAAGTTGCTTTCCACGAAATCAATCTCTTCCACCATAGCCAAATCTGTGAGAGAGTGATTGTGTGTTGAGGAGTCTATCATCTTGAAGCACAAGAGCAAGGAGTTCATCGACATTGCCGAGCCTATTACCTTTTGGAGGGTGGTGCCTCCTAGATTGGTTAGGTGTTGCTTGGGAGCCTCCTACTTCATGTTCTGGAGTTGAACCAAGAAGTTTGTACGGGCAAGGAGATCGCCTACTTCGTGAAGATCTACCCATAGTGAGGCTAGTCCTTCGTGGACGGAAGCCGTTATGGAATAGTCAAGGTTGCTACTTCGTGGACCCTTATGGGTGGAGCCCTCCGTGGACTCTCGCGACCGTTACCCTCCGTGGGTTGAAGACTCCATAAACGTGCACGTACGATAGCACCACCTATCGGAACCACGGGAAAAATCTTCATGTCCCTCATGCGTTTGATCTCCCTATCTCAACTCTCTACTTCATGTGCAATGTCTTTACTTTCCGCTGCCATACTTGTTGACATGCATGTGTAGGGTGTGCTAGACTTGCTATAATTGTTAAAATCGGCCAACCAATTAACTTGGGAAAAGGTTAGGTTTTAAATTCCTGCTAGTAGTCTATTCACCCCCCCCCCCCCCTCTAGACACTCTTCTAGTGATCCCTCAACGTGGAGCATCTTGTTCACCAACAGTACCTTACCCCCTTTTAATAGTATTGGCTTTCCTATGGACTCAAGGTGATTTCTCACAAAGTAAAATGTAGATTCCTCTTGCTTGAAGCTTTGCCAATCCAATTCCTTGCATCTAGGGGTCTCTCCACAATCCTTTTGCTAACCCATCATTGAACTTTTCCTGAAATATACTTAGTGGAAACATTAGTTCAATGACATATATTTTGTTATTAATTACCAAAACCACCAAGGGAGCAAATGTGCTTTCAGGTTCAAGATCTCTGTGATGTCATTCTGCATGCCTTGGATAGAGCTAAGAACAAGGTCCATCTGCTCACTCCTGGTCCTTGGCATTGGAGCACTTGTGGCTCTGGCTACCTCAGCTGCTGCCTGTGCAGTAGATGAAGTGGGATGATCTGGATTCATCACCACAACATTGTCCTCAAACTCTGGCAGGAGTGGCATATGTGTTCGATGAAGTGCATATACATTCTTTTCAAGCTTTGAGTTGATAAACATCTGAATATACGGTGCATATCCACAAGATCTTTTCTGATCAACAGCTGTCCTCTTCACAGTCTCAACAATCAAGTCCATGACCCTGAATCTGGTGTGAAGGTCAATGTGATGCAGCATGTTGATGGAGTATCCTCGGATCATCTTGCCATCTCCTGATTTGGGCATCAAAGTGTACCTCATGATGGTGTTGGTGGTGGTCAGTCCTGCCTGCAGATAGTATACTGAGCCAAACTTATGTGAATGCACATAGTCAGCAGGAACCTCCTTGTACATCGTTGCCATGGAGTTATGATTCATCTTGGCCTCAGAGTACACATCCAAATCACCATCTTCTACCTATGGGGATCCTAAGATGGTAGCCCACTCTTCCACTATGGATTCATACCTGACACCTTCTATCATCCAGACAATTCTACCATCTCCATAAAAAGGAGTTGTGGAGTAGAATTGCATGATCATCTCATCATTCCAAGGGGTAAACTCTCTACCAACAAATGCATCAATGTCAATGGCCTTGAAGTTCTCTTGCACATGGGGAAAATAATCTTCATTCTTCTTAATGTAGTCCCAGTCTACATATCTCATATCACTGACAACTGGGCTCTTGTCCAGGAGAATGGTTCATAGAAGTCTTGCTGTTCTTTGGTGTAGAATCTGTAGTCTACACCAGTTCTTCTCCTCTGAGAATATGGATCAATAGCTCTCCATTCCCTCAGCCCTGAATCCTTCCTCTTCTTCATGTCCTCAGCAATAGGATGGTTGTCATTGTGATCTGGAAGGTGAGGTCTCAGCTTCCTCAAACAGTCATCTCATCCTCTTCAGCAACAGCTCTGGAGGAAGAACCTTTGTTCTTTGCTGCAGCTGGAATGTCTCTGGTTGTCCTCTTGGGCTTAGGAGTTGTGGGCTTCTTGGGAGCAGCTGACTTGCTCTTGGATGGGGCCTGACTGGTCATGGCATCAGCAAGCAGCTTCTTCTTCTTCTTGGGAGGAGCCTTGGCAGCTGGCTCTTCCACTTCTTCAACTTCTTCTGGATCTTCATACATAGAGGTAGGTCTTCCAACAACATGTACAATCCTCTTTCTGCTCCTTTTCTTCTCAGCTGCCTTCTTGGGCAGAGAACTCTTTGCTGGTTCAACAGACATTGTTGCCCTGTAAACCAATAAACATATCCTTATAATAAATTGAGCAACCATCGTTTTCAGACTTACAAGAATAGCCGTCGCTTATTAAACTTGACCTAGAGATAATGTTTTTACATAACTTTGGAACGAAATAAAAATTATTCAGATATAAGATAAATCCTGAAGGGAGACTTAAAGACATGACTTTGGCGGCTTGAGCAGCAATCCCATCACCATTCCCAATGGGCATCATGACTTCATTCCTTTCCAGCTCACGAACTTTCCGCAATCCTTGCATCGTGTTGCAAATGTGAGCAACCTATCTAGTATCAAATACGCATGACTTATTGGAATTATGAGCAAGCATAATGTCATAACATTAACTTGTATAACTTTTATATCTTTACCGGAAGAACTTATCCGCCAAGTACTTCTCACACTTGCATTTTCAGTGTGCCTTCCCTTGCACTAGGAACACCCAGTCTCCCTTCTTCCTCTTCTGGGAGACGGTTAGACCGGCGTGAGTAGACTTTTGTTGGGCTTGCCTTTTTTTTCTGGAAATTGGCGGTCTTGTTGACTAGCAACACTTGCTTTCACCATGCACACTCGTTGTGTTTCATGATCAAGTTGAGTCGGGCGAGTACCTATGTCATGTGTACGCTCTACCTTCGTTTTGTAACGCGGAAAATATGTTGATGTGCTAAACTTTTTGGGAGCGCTCTCACGTGACTGCTAAACTCTCCTACACCGTGTCTGCACATAACGACTTCCCCAACGTCGACCGCCTCCTTGGTGACATGACAAACGGCGCTGGTGCGAAAACATCTTTTCCCACAGCTTTGTATATGCTCTCGTCCATCATGTTAGGGATTTAGTTTGGCATATCAGCTTTAGGCTTTTAGCAATCGACATGGATATATGATGCTTGTCTTTCATTTACCTGATTGCATGACTAGTTTCAGTACTTTGTTACTTAAACCAATCATAATTTCTTTTATGATTGTCATGATTTATCTATTGCATTTTGAATTAATTTATATGGAAAATTGCTCAAATATTCAACATTTTATACCGAGAATGTGTATCGCAAGATTTCCCTAGCATCATAAGTGTTTTCCTGTCTAGTTGCTTCATGAGATATTTGTACGACATGTTCGAGCACATTCGTGGGGTTCTTGATTTCTTGCTGACCGGGGCAATGTGATTTTTTTCCGCCAAAAAGAAGAAGTTAGGAGCAATGTGGACCATGCTCCGTGCCTCTCTGTTCCAATTGCCACTTTATGCTAAAAGCATTGTCACTCATGCTTTAGAGAGGAAAGTGTCATTAGAGCATCTACATCCGGACTTAGCAAATATGACCCCCTAAATGTCCGCGGGCGCATTCGGTTAGTGACCGGACGTGTCTCCTATTTATCCGTCCGCGCAGTTACACTCCTCATTTTCTTCCTCGTATGTACGGTCACTTGCACGTGATTGGTGGAGAGAAACAGAGAGAAAGAAAAGAATGAATAAAGAAAAGAAAATATGGTCCGGGGTGGGGTCACGTGCTACGTGGCGGACTGAACGGTCGCGCCCGGGCACGTCCGCGATACCTCATATCCTCCCTATATTTGAGATGGAAACAGGGTTCACGGACAGCCCGGACATATAGGGATAATATGAGGAGTCCGGTTGAATCCCTTTTTTCTTTCTCTTTCCTGTCCGGTCACTGACCGGATGCGTGCGCGGACGTATGAGAGGTCGTTTTAGGCGTCCGGTAGTAGATTCTCAGCCGCACATGACAAATCCGGCCCCTCAAACGCCCGCGGACGCGCCCGGACGCGCCCGCGGGCACTGACCGGGCACGCCTCAAATCCGCTCATCCACATTTGTCTCCCTCATATCCGAACCCCTATTTCCATACTACCCATGCAACGTTGATCAAATTACGTCGATCAAATGCAGGACATATGAATCCGGACAACAGATAGCATCACATTGCAACAAAAGTTCCACCACTTCATACATACGACGGACAAATTTAAAACTAAGCTAATCTAACTAGTACTTGCGGGCCGGACCTTTCCCCTTGCGGTCGCCGGTGTAGCTATAGCCATCGGCTGCGGGGGGGCTGGTCGGAGGAGGAGGAGGAGGAGGAGGAGGAGGAGCCGTCGTCGTTGGAGGAGGAGGAGTCGGAGACGATCACGAGGCCCTTCAGCCGCTCCGCCGCCCGGTCCTGCCGGCGCTTGAGCTTGGCCAGCTTGGCCCGCTATTTCGCCGTAACCGCCGCGAGCCACTCGAACTCCTCAATGGCGATGCGGAGGGCCTTGGCGTTCTTGCGACGGAGCCTCCTCGCGTCCGACTCCGCCGTCGTGAGCGACCGGCGGTAGACCCACACGAGGAGGTGGTTGATACGTCTCCAACGCATCTACTTTTCCAAACTCTTTTGCCCTTGTTTTGGACTCTAATTTGCATGATTTGAATGAAACTAACCCGGACTGACGATGTTTTCAGCAGAATTGCCTTGGTGTTATTTTTGTGCAGAAATAAAAGTTCTCGGATTGACCTAAAAATTTACGGAGAATATTTTTGGAATTAATAAAAAATATTGGCGAAAGAATCAAGCCAGGGGGGTCCACCTGTTGGCCACAAGCCTGCAGGGCGCCCCCCTTCCCCTAGGGCGCGCCCTGGTGGCTTGTGGGCCCCCTGTTGCTCCTCCGACCTCGATTCCACTTCTATATATTCACATCCATGGATAAAAAAAATCAGAGAGAAGAGTTCATCGCATTTTACGATACGGAGCCGCCGCCACCTCCTGTTCTTCCTTGGGAGGGCAGATCTGGAGTCTGATTTGGGCTCCGGAGAGGGGAAATCGACGCCGTCGTCATCACCAACCATCCTTCATCACCAATTTCATGATGCTCTCCGTCGTTCGTGAGTAATTCCATCGTAGGCTTGCTGGACGGTGATGGGTTGGATGAGATTTACCATGTAATCGAGTTAGTTTTGTTAGGGTTTGATCCCTAGTATCCACTATGTTCTGAGATTGATGTTGCTATGACTTTGCTATGCTTAATGCTTGTCACTAGGGCCCGAGTGCCATGATTTTAGATCTGAACCTATTATGTTTTCATGTATATATATATGTGTTCTTGATCCGATCTTGCAAGTTGTAGACACCTATTACGAGTTATGATCCGCATCCCCCAGGGTGACAATAACTGGGATTCTTTCCGGTGATTACCGTAGTTTGAGGAGTTCATGTATTCACTAAGTGCTAATGCTTTGATCCGGTTCTCTATTAAAAGGAGGCCTTAATATCCCTTAGTTTCCATTAGGACCCCGCTGCCACGGGAGGGTAGGACAAAAGATGGCATGCAAGTTCTTTTCCATAAGCACGTATGACTATATATGGAATACATGCCTACATTACATTGATGAATTGGAGCTAGTTCTGTGTCACCCTATGTTATAACTGTTGCATGATGAATGCCATCCGACATAATTAGCCATCACTGATCCATTGCCTACGAGCTTTCCACATATTGATCTTTGCTAAGTTACTTTGCCGTTGCTACTGTTACAATCACTACAAAACTGCTACTGTCACTTTTGCCACCGTTACCGTTACTTCCATACTACTTTGCTACTGAATACTTTGCTGCAGATATTAAGTCTTTCAGGTGTGGTTGAATTGACAACTCAGCTACTAATACTCGAGAATATTCTTTGGCTCCCCTTGTGTCGAATCAATAAATTTGGGTTGAATACTCTACCCTCGAAAACTGTTGCGATCCCCTATACTTGTGGGTTATCAAGACCTTTTTCTGGCGCCGTTGCCGGGGAGCATAGCTCTATTCTCTGAGTCACTTGGGATTTATATCTGTTGATCACTATGAGGAATCTGAAAGATCCAAAAACCAAGATCTATCCCTCTACTACGAGGGGAGGTAAGGAACTGACATCTAGCTCTGCACTTGATTCACCTTCTGTTATGAGTAAATTTGCGACACCACCACCTGCTATTGATTCTGATATGTCGCAAGTAATTGATGATGCCACTTCTGCTATGCATGATGCTTATGATGATACTTTGCTTGATAATACTGTGCCACTGGGTGAATTTCTGGATGAACAAATTGCTAGAGTCAATGCTGAAACTGATGATATTTCTGAATCTGATGAAATTATTGAAACTAAACACTATGATATACCTGCTAGACCTAGCTCTCCTAGATATGAATTGCCTGATATACATGAGGGTTATGTTATGGAAGGAGAGGTAGCTAGGGACTTTCTTGCTTGTAAGGATAGAGATGATCTTAAGAAATTGCTATGCAAGTGGAAAGAAAAATCTTTGAATGCTAGAATGCAATATGATCCTAAGTTTGCTACTTCACCTATCTTTGTTACTGTAAGGATTATGAATTCTCTGTCGATCCTGAGTTAATTACTTTGGTTGAATCTGATCCTTTCCATGGTTATGAATCTGAAACTGTTGTGGCACATCTTACTAAATTGAATGATATAGCCACCCTATTTACTCCTGAGGAAAAAATTCGCTATTACTATATTCTTAAGTTGTTTCCTTTCTCATTAAAGGGTGATGCTAAGATATGGTTTAATTCTCTTGCTCCTGGTTGTGTGCGTAGTCCCCAGGATATGATATATTACTTCTCTGAAAAATATTTCCCTGCCCATAAGAAACAAGCTGCCTTGCAGGAAATATTTAACTTTGTGCAAATTGAAGAAGAGAGTCTCCCACAAGCTTGGGGGAGGCTTCTCCAATTACTTAATGCTTTGCCTGATCATCCTCTCAAGAAAAATGAAATACTTGATATCTTTTATAATGGACTAACCGATGCTTCTAGGGACCACCTAGATAGTTGTGCTGGTTGTGTTTTCAGGGAACGAACTGTTGAACAAGCTGAACTACTATTGAATAATATATTGAGCAATGATAATGATTGGACTATTCCCGAACCACCTCCAAAGCCAACTCCCAAGAAAAGAGGTATTCTATTTCTCAGTCCTGAAGATATGCAAGAGGCAAAGAAATCTATGAAGGAAAAAAGTATTAAAGCTGAAGATGTCAAGAATCTACCACCTATTGAAGAAATACATGGTCTTGATAACCCGACACAGGTAGTAGAGGTAAATTCTCTCCGTAGATTTGATGAAGGTGATATTCCTTATAATAAGTCTGCTAGCCAATGCTTGGATGAATTTGATAACTTTGTAGTGAAGCAAGAAAATTTCAATGCTTATGTTAGTAGACAATTGAAACACAATGCTTACATGCTTGATTGCTTGGGTGATTATTTGAGTAGAACTGTCAATGATCTTAAGCTTATTAGTAAACATGCTTCCATGGTAACTACTCAAGTAGAACAAGTACTTAAGGCACAAAATGATTTGCTTAGTGAGATGAATAATAAGAACAATGATCATTCTGTTAAAGTTGTTACTAGAGGTGGTAGAATGACTCAGGAACCTCTGTACTCTGAGGGCCACCCTAAGAGAATTGAGCAGGATTCTCAAAGAACTAATTCTGATGCACCTAATCATCCCAGTAATAGTAGGAAAAAGAATGACGATAGGACTTTGCATGCTGCTAGTGAACCTGTTATAGATACTCATGAAAACCCAAATGATATTTCTATTTCTGATGCTGAGACACAATCTGGTAATGAACATGAGCCTAGTGATAATATTAATGATGATGTGCATGATGATGCTCAACCTAGTAATGATAATGATGTGGAGATTGAACCTGCTGTTGATCTTGATAACCCACAACCTAAGAATAAAAGATATGATAAAAGAGACTTTGTTGCTAGGAAGCATGGTAGAGAAAGAGAACCATGGGTTCAGAAACCCATGCCCTTTCCTCCTAAGCCATCCAAGAAAAAGGATGATGAGGATTTTAAGCACTTTGTTGAAATGCTTAGACCTGTCTTTTTGCGTATGCGCTTGACTGATATTCTGAAAATGTCTCCTTATGCTAAGTATATGAAAGATATTGTGACAAATAAAAGAAAGATACCGGAAGCTGAGATTTCCACCATGCTTGCTAATTATACTTTTAAGGGTGGAATACCGAAGAAACTAGGAGACCCCGAAGTACCTACAATACCATGCTCTATTAAAGGAAATTATGTTAAAACTGCTTTATGTGATCTTGGAGCTGGTGTTAGTGTTATGCCTTTCTCTTTATATCGTAGACTTGATTTGAATAAGTTGACACCTACTGAAATCTCTTTGCAAATGGCTGATAAATCAACTGCTTTACCCATCGGTATTTGTGAGGATGTGCCTGTCGTAGTTGCAAATGTTACTATTCTAACGGACTTTGTTATCCTTGATATTCCCGAGGACGACAGTATGTCGATCATCCTTGGTAGACCTTTTTTGAATAATGCAGGGGCCGTTATTGATTGCAACAAGGGCAATGTCACTTTTCATGTTAATGGCAATGAGCATACGATACACTTTCCGAAGAAACAACCTCAAGTTCATAGTATCAACTCCATTGAAAAGGTTTCAATGATTATTATTGGAGGTTTCGAATTCCCTCTTCCTACTGCTAAAAAGAAATATGATATACTTATTGTTGGGGACATGCATATCCCCATTGAGGTAACCTTGTGTCATTCGAAAATTCTCCGGTTCCGTGTTATTCGAAAAAAGTTTGTCAATAAGACTTGATCAACCTTATTGATAGATTCTTTTTGATGAGCATGAGATGGATGAATTTAGGAGGCACAACCTTCTGTACCCAACTCTTACTTTCTGTTATTTAGATTAAATAGAGTAAAAATGCCATTGTTCTCCTGTTTTCTGATTTATCCTTGCAATAGAAAATTGACCTGAAAATAAAATTTCTCAGAATGCCCTGAAAATTTAGTATGATTTTTTCTGGAATATTTTAGAATTTTTGGCATTAAAAGCACATCAGGGGGCTGCACCAGTGGGCCACAAGCCTGCAGGGCGCGCCCACCCCCCTGGGCGCGCCCTGGCGGCTTGTGGGTCCCACGTGGGGCCCCCTCACTTATTCCAGCCACCATCCACTTCGTCTTCCTCCAGAAAAAATCCCACCATTGCTCAAACCCGTGTTCTAGCTCATTTTGCTGCCATTTTCGATCTCCTTGCTCAAAGCCCCATTTGCAAAACTGTTTTAGGGGATTGCTCATCGGTATGTGACTCCTCCAATGGTCCAATTAGTTTTTGTTCTAATGCTTTATATATTGCAAATTTTAGCTGCTGTGGTGACCTTGTTCTTGAGCTTGCATGTCAAATTTGTATGGTCCCAAGTAGTTTTGATGCATGATATAGCTTCTAGGCACTTGTGGGAGTAGTTGCTATGAGTTTTGTTGAGTTTTGTTTACCTTTATTTTGAGTCACTAAAAATTTCAGAAAATGTTGAGGAGAATGTACCAAGGTGGTTCTTCGAGCAAGAAAACTCCTAGACTCGTATCCCGATTTTGAACCACCGAGGGAAGCTCAAGTACGGCCTTGTGAATGGTCGTCTGATAAATTCATGGACAATGCCGGATTCAAAGAAGAGTTTTACGCGTACATACGGAATGCTGGCCTTGAAGATTTCATCTCAGATCAGTGCGGGCAGTATTATCAACTTACTGATTCCTTCGTGCGGAGGTTTGAATTTTCATCCAAGCGTAATAATCATTCAGTTCTATTTAATCTTTATGATGAATCTTATACCTTGGACCTAGAAGATTTTAATGATGCATGCAAAATTCCACAATGGGCTAGTTATATTAAGCCGCGCAAAACTGAATATGTCGATTTTCTTGCTAGCATCAGTGTGGGAGAGACTAGGAACATCAGACAGGCTACCATAGGGAGCATTCACTTTCCTGCCTTACATTATTTCGCTCTCTTTATAGGTAGATGTATTAATGGTAAACATGATCATAGCCACCTTTGCGCATCAGATCTTAGCGTCCTCAAGTGTGCGGTAATGAATGATAGACGCTATAATTTGGGGGCTAATATTGCCAGGAGGCTACATTTGAACGCCAAAGAAGGGGATTTCTTTGGCGGGATTTATGCCACCCGTTTAGCTAAATACCTTGGGGTACCCATAAGGGAGAATGATATTGAGTCACCCCCCCCCCCCCCCGCTTTTCTTGATTATGAGGCTATGGTGCGCTACCAGTTTCTTGAAAGAAACGAACAATCCCTCATGTACCGACTAATTTTTGACAGACAGTGTGCTGTCCATATTACCCTTCCTGCTCCTGTCTTCTTTAACTTTCAGGAAAAACGGAGATACTTTATAACTAGAGAGGAGGCAAACGAGTACGAGAGAAAGGCGGAAGTCACTCGCCTTCGTGATGCATCCGCTCAGGCAGTAGCCGCTGCAGCCCAGTACAACCCCAACTATAACTTTGGATATTATCCGGGCCAGTCATGGCCCTAGACCAACTTAGGCCAAAAGCCTAAGCTTGGGGGAGTACGTATTTCTCACCGACATTACATTCATGTTCACACACTCATTTCAGTTGTCGGTGTTCATACTTTTTCATTGTACTATCCATGGTAGTTTATTTCTTCTTTTCGTTTTCTTCTCGTGAGTTTAATAAACTTTAAGAAAATCCAAAAAAAATTAGTTTAGCTTTACCCTTTAGTTTGTCTAGTTGTAGTATTAAAAGAAAACCCAAAAAGATTTCTCGTTCTTCCTTTGCTTGTTGGGAGCTTTCCCGTGTAAATAGTTTTCTCGTTCTTATTTCAAATTTTCTTTTCTTTGGGTCGTAAGGAGAAGGCCACGATGAAAATGTTGAGTGGTTCTCATATGCATCATTGTTTACTTTACAGAGAGCCTATATTACCTTGCCTTCTCCTTTGAGTTATCGTTTGCAGATTCCAGCTTAGTCCAATGCACGTGCACTCTTATTATTATCCACACCGTTTGGTCGTGCAAGTGAAAGGCAATAATGACGATATATGATGAAATGACTGAGATGGAGAAAATCTGGTATGAACTCGACCTATCTTGTTTTTGTAAATATGATTAGCTCATCGTTCTGAATTCAGCCCATTATAGATGAAACATGTTTGCAATGACAATTAGAGATTATAGTTACTCATGCCATGCTTAATTAGCTAAGAGTGTATAATGGTTTGTCTTGAGTGCCAACATGCATTTTAAGATGGTTGTGATGTAGTATGATAGGATGGTATCCTCCTCTGAATGATTCAAGTGGCTTGACTTGGCACATGTTCACGCATGTAGTTGAAACAAAATCAACATAGCCTCCACGATATTTATGTTCATGGTGATTTATATCCTACTCATGATTGCATTCAATGTTGGTTAATCTCAAGGCATGTTTATGACTGTTGTCGCTCTCTAGTTGGTCGCTTCCCAGTCTCTTGCTAGCCTTCACTTGTACTAAGCGGGAATACTGCTTGCGCATCCATTTCCATAAACCCAAAGTTGTTCCATATGAGTCCACCATATCTACCTATATGCGGTATTTGCCTGCCATTCCAAGTAAATTTGCATGTGCCATACTCTAAACCTTCAAATAATATTCCGTTTTGTATGCCCAAATCGCTCATGTAGTGACTAGGGGCTGTTAGTATCTTCCATGCTATGTGGGTTATTCTCACGATATGTGTTGATTCACTATCATTCACGAGAAAGTGGCTGGTATTCGGGATGCCCAGTTCCATGCTCAAAATTAAATCAAAATATAATAAAACAAAACTCCCCCAAGATTGTGTTTGTATGGACGGTACCCATGGATTCGGCCCGCCGTGGAGTGTGATTGATTTGGTGGAGGGGGAGTAAAAACTTTACTATTCTGTTTGGGAACCGCCTATAATGTATCTAGCATGGAAGATACCGATGTCTCTTGGTTGTTATGTTGGCAATGAAAGCATACCACTCAAAATCATTATTCATCCCTGTTTTAAAAGCTCGAGCTCTGGCACCTCTGCAAATCAATGCTTCCCTCTGCGAAGGGCCTATCTATTTTACTTTACTGTTGAGTCATCATCCTCTTATAAAAAGGCACCAGTTAGAGAGCACCACCGTCATTTGTATGCTTTGTTATTAATTGATGTTGAGTATGATTGTGACTGGATCTCTTTTACCATGAATTACAATGTTTAGTCAGTCCTTGTTCTTTAGAGGTGCTCTGCATTTATGTTTTGCGGTCTTAGAAAGGGCTAGCGAGATACCATTATGTCATATTGTATCATGATTGTTTTGATAAAATTGTTGTCATCCGATACTTATTATTATTGCTCGCTAGTTGGTTATACCATTGATATGAGTAAATGTGAGACCTAAGTGTTATTGTGAATGTAGTTAGTCTATAATCTTTGCTGAAAATCTAAACATCAGTTAGACATATTTACAACAGCAAGATCAAACAGAGTTTGTAAAAGTTTTTCTTTATCACTTTCAGTTTGTCAACTGAATTGCTTGAGGACAAGCAAAGGTTTAAGCTTGGGGGAGTTGATACGTCTCCAACGTATCTACTTTTCCAAACTCTTTTGCCCTTGTTTTGGACTCTAATTTGTATGATTTGAATGAAACTAACCCGGACTGACGCTGTTTTCAGCAGAATTGCCTTGGTGTTATTTTTGTGCAGAAATAAAAGTTCTCGGATTGACCTGAAAATTTATGGAGAATATTTTTGGAATTAATAAAAAATATTGGCAAAAGAATCAAGCCAGGGGGGTCCACCTGTTGGCCACAAGCCTGCAGCCCCCCCCCCCCTAGGGGGCGCCCTGGTGGCTTGTGGGCCCCCTGTTGCTCCTCCGACCTCGATTCCACTTCTATATATTCACATCCGTGGAGAAAAAATCAAAGAGAAGAGTTCATCGCGTTTTACGATACGGAGCCGCCGCCATCTCCTGTTCTTCCTCGGGAGGGCAGATCTGGAGTCTGATTTGGGCTCCGGAGAGGGGAAATCGACGCCGTCGTCATCACCAACCATCCTTCATCACCAATTTCATGATGCTCTCCGCCGTTTGTGAGTAATTCCATCGTAGGCTTGCTGGACGGTGATGGGTTGGATGAGATTTACCATGTAATCGAGTTAGTTTTGTTAGGGTTTGATCCCTAGTATCCACTATGTTCTGAGATTGATGTTGCTATGACTTTGCTATGCTTAATGCTTGTCACTAGGGCCCGAGTGCCATGATTTCAGATCTGAACCTATTATGTTTTCATGATTATATATGTGTTCTTGATCCGATCTTGCAAGTTGTAGACACCTATTACGAGTTATGATCCGCATCCCCAGGGTGACAATAACTGGGATTCTTTCCGGTGATTACCGTAGTTTGAGGAGTTCATGTATTCACTAAGTGCTAATGCTTTGATCCGGTTCTCTATTAAAAGAAGGCCTTAATATCCCTTAGTTTCCATTAGGACCCCGCTGCCACGGGAGGGTAGGACAAAAGATGTCATGCAAGTTCTTTTCCATAAGCACGTATGACTATATATGGAATACATGCCTATATTACATTGATGAATTGGAGCTAGTTCTGTGTCACCCTATGTTATAACCGTTGCATGATGAATGTCATTCGACATAATTATCCATCACTGATCCATTGCCTACGAGCTTTCCACATATTGATCTTTGCTAAGTTACTTTGCCGTTGCTACTGTTACAATCACTACAAAACTGCTACTGTCACTTTTGCCACCGTTACCGTTACTTCCATACTACTTTGCTACTGAATACTTTGCTGCAGATATTAAGTCTTTCAAGTGTGGTTGAATTGACAACTCAGCTGCTAATACTCGAGAATATTCTTTGACTCCCCTTGTGTCGAATCAATAAATTTGGGTTGAATACTCTACCCTCGAAAACTGTTGCGATCCCCTATACTTGTGGGTTATCAGTGGTCCTCATCCAGATCCGCCAGAGCCCGCGCCCGCTCCTTCGCCGTATCCGCGGCCTTCCTCTCCCTCCGCCGCTGCCTCTCGCGGTGGGCGGCGCGCGCCTCCGACTCCGGCATGCGCGTCCGGGCCGGAGGGGCGGGCACAAGCACCCATCGCTGCCCCACAGGGGGAGCAGCGGCGGGCGGAGGGAGGTCACGGCAGGAGGGAGCCCGCCCCGCCGGCGCGGACTGGGCTGGCCGTCGGTCGCCGCTGCCCATGGCACGGGACTGGCCAGCGCCGGCGTCCAAAATGCGCCGACGGGGAGCGAGCGGCTGCGAGGACGCTCCAGATCCGGAGTTGCCTCCGGTCTCCGCCTTGGACCGCTCCAAGGCGATGCGGAGAGCCAGCTTTTACTCCGGATCGGAGTCGCCGGAGGCGCTGCCGGAGCTCGACATGCTCATCGGCGGGGGGAGATGAGCGGGCAGAGGGGAGAGGAGCGGACGGAGCGAGAGTGAGTGAGCTAGGGTTTCGCCGGACGGGGGTTTTTAGTGGGACAGGATGGGGTTGGGGTGGGCCGGGCTTGTCAGGCGGACGCGCCCGGGCGTGCCCGGGCCACCCCATATCCGCCCCATATTTGGGCTGGATATGGGGGGTGCCGGTCAGTCCGGGCGTTTGAGGCCCGTTTGAGGGGTTCGTTTGGATCAACTTTTTTTAACCGGACACTGACCGGACAGCCTGCCCGGGCGTATGAGGCGTGTTTGATTGGTCCGGTTGTAGATGCTCTAACTACCTCCCCAAGACAAATTTGGCAGTGCCACATTTCTTTTTCGCCATAAAGCTCGAGCATGCTCTAGAAATAAGCGCCTTGCCGGCGGAAGCAATATTGGAGATCGATCTTGCTCTCTACATTGGCCGACCTCTCTTGATGAATGACTTGTCCCGCTCACGAATTGGTCGCTTCTAAGACCAGACAGTGATCTTGATCTGCTAACCGACCAAAAGAAAACAAGTCAGGCAAAAAAAAGGCGAAAAAGTTAGCTTAGGAAGGTCAGTTCAGTCCCCTTTTTTTTTTGAGGGTGGCAGGTCAGTTCAGTCGGGGTAATAATACGGCATAGATCCTTATGTCGATTTGGATTGAAGAACACCATGTGTTTCATCTCTGTTTCAGGGAATACCCATACGCATATATATGATCCCATATATGATTGGAGTCTATGCGCATGTAGCGTGCCGGGCGGGAGGTATCAAAGTTGCCACGAATCCATGAACTAATTGACTTGCGTAATCGCATGATTATTAACCTAGTACTGCACTCCTTACGCATGATGAACGACACGTGCAAGCCAAGGTTTAATCTGCGAGTGGATATCTCTCTAGACTGATCATGTCATCATGGCTAAGGCAGCTAGTATCGACGACGTACTCCTACGTACAATCATTTGGTACGAACGTATACGTCCGTGTAATCGACATGATCGATTGAGCTCACGACAACGAAATTAATAGCGCGTCGTGAATTCCATGTGTATGATTCAGATTAGGCCGTCGCTGACGGATGATCTCGCACAACGCTTGATGTACACAAGCAAGCAAGCAAGCGTGCGACGGTCGAGCGGTGGACAGCACGCGCCGCGCTTGGATCGATTCTCCTTGCTTCCACACCACCGCCACCCCGCCGGAGAGCCGATCCTGTTCATCCATCCCGTCCCATCCGCTGATCCCAACCGTACGTGTAAACGCTCGCCACATCTGCACGCGCGCGCGCACCATCTTCTTCGCTGATCATCCCTTGCCTTCCGGACAAACACAACTCCCGCGCCCACGCAACCCAAGGAGTGACACCCCGTATCCCTCGTCCATGGCGGCCGGATGATGCATTCCACGCATATATATACGTGCACACTCGCCTTATCTATCACGTAGTACCAGGTCAAGAACTCAGGAACAACTCCTCACATCCAGTATACCATTGCATTGATCCAGTGTGTTCTAGCTAGTAGCTGTCTGATCGATCTTGGAGACCGGCCGGTCGATGGACGGCGGCGGTGCAAGCGCCGACATTGGCCCGTCTGTGCGGGTGCTCATCGAGGGCCAGCCGAGCGCGTCGGGGTTGTTCTCGGCCACGCCGTTCGAGCCGCAGCTGTCGGACGACTCGCCGCCGCGCTCGAGCCTCGAAGGAGGCGGTTCGGCCAGCCTCGACGCGGCGGCCTCGTGCAGCGAGCGAGTCGACGACGATGGGGCGGCGACGGCGCTAGCGCTGCGGCTGGCGATCCTGGAGAAGGCGGCCAGCGGGCTGGGCGCGCTGGGGTTCATCTGGGCCACCGTCGTCCTCCTCGGCGGCTTCGCCATCACCCTCGGCAAGGACGACTTCTGGTCCGTCACCATCATCCTCCTTATCGAGGGCGCACGCATCTTCAGCCGCAGCCACGAGCTCGAGTGGCAGCACCAGGCCACCTGGTCGCTCTCCGCTGCCGGCCGCTCCAGCTTCCGCCTCGTCGCCCGCTCCTTCCGCTTCGTCTTCGGCCTCGACGGCCGCGGCGGCAGCCCCAAGAACATGGATACCTCGTCTAGATGGAGCTGGAGATTCAGGAGCTGGCGCTTCCTGTCGAGGCACGTCGGGAGCGTCCGCCACGGCCTGCGTCACGCTGTCGGCGGTGCGGCTCGTCAGGCAGGACTTCGGCGATGTGGAGGACGCGCGGACTAACCGGCGGTCGGCGCTGGACATCTTCTACGGGCTCGCGCTGGCGGAGGCGCTTCTCTTCCTCGCGGAGAAGGCGGTGTGGGAGTGGGAGGTGAGCCACGGCCGTCTGCTCGAGCGCGTGGCGAGCGAGTGCCACCTCGCTGGCGCACCGGGGCTCCTCGCCATCCGTCGCTTCTTCTACGACGCATACTCTCGGTGCGTCGACGGGAGCATATTCGACGGCCTCCGCATGGACCTCGTCTCCTTCGCCGAGGAGCTCCTCGTGGAAGGCTCGCACGACGAGCAGCGGATCGGCGTCGGCATCCTCGTCAACGTCGCCGGGAGCCCACGGCTCGGTGACGCGGCTCTACATCGGGTCGGCACGTCGGCGGCAGTCATGGAGCGGCTGGTGGAGATGCTCAGCTGGAAGGGAGCGGCGGAGGCCGGGGCGAGGGCGTCCGCTGCACTCGTCGTGTCCAAGCTCGCCAGCAAGAAGCGGAACGCGCTCCGGGTCGCCGGCGTTCCAGGCGCCATCGAGTCCGTGTCGTCGCTACTCTACGCCGCGGACGAGGAGTGCAACCTACTCAGCCTCCTCGTCATCAAGAAGCTCGCGCACGACCACGACAACTGCAGCAAGATCGGCAACGCCCGGGGCCTCCTCGACAAGATCATCGACTTCTCCAGCATCGGCGCAGCCGGCGCACCATCCACGGTTATCACCCAATCGCGCGCTAAAGCAGTGAAGCGGTCACTGCAGGTGATCAGGATGCTCGCCGACACGACCGGGAGCACGGGGAAACAGCTGCGGCGAGAGGTGGCGGAGATCGTGTTCACGGTTAGCAACATTCGCGCCGTGCTGCAGCACGCCACCGGCCACCTGGAGCTGCAGCGGCTCAGCGCCGAGGTGCTCACCCGGCTCGCCATGGACGAGGACGCGCGTGAGAAGATCGGCGGCACTGGTAGTGTCATCTCGCTCCTCCTCGCCATGTTCTTTCGGTCAGGCATCACTGACGAGGGTGACGCTGTGCGCGTCGAGGCCGGCGAGGCACTCGCCATGCTGGCGCTCGACAGCCCGCACAACTGCGAGCGGATACTCAATGCCGCCCCCGCCGCTGTTAACCGCCTCGTGGAGGCGCTGAGTGACAACGCTGTCGGGGTCGGCGCGGCCAGGATCCTCACCAACCTGTGCGCGTACACCGGCGGCGAGCGGTTCACGGAGGTTCGCGCCGTCACGTCCGGCGTCGCCACGGTGCTGCGCAACATCATGGCCAAGAAGTCGAAGCTGCTGGAGGTGTCGCTGGGCCTCGCGGCGCAGGCAGTGAGGCTCATGGGGCCTCAGGAGCTCGCCCACCACCTCGCCCGCGCCGGCGTCAGCGAGGTTGATCTAGTCAACAGCTTGGTGCACGTGCTGGCGAGGTACAGCAGCCCTTCGATCAAGGTGCCGCGGATCAGACGGTTCACGGTGGAGCTCCTGATCGGGATGCTGAGGATGGACTCGTCGTTCGCGGAGCTGATGGCGGCGGCAGGGATGGGGCGGGAGCTGCAACGCGTGGCGGAGACGACGTCGGAGCTGGAGTGCTTCCACGTGTTCTCCGGCAGCGCCGGGGTGAGCCGGCACGGGGTGAGCCTCTGCGCGCTCGTCATCGAGGCACGGGAGCTCATGGACATGGACGTCCGCAGCCAGTAGCCGAGGGCCACGTGTGTTTGCCGTTGCGTATATATGAATGTGAACTGAAGAGGGAAGAGCAAGAGCTGCAAGACTGTCGTGCGCATATGATTCTTCGGATTTGCTATTTCTCAACGATCGTGTGTTTGAGCGGCAACGGTACCTACCAGCAACGATCTCCTCGTTCATAGCCCGCTTTAAGATCAGAGCCAAACACAACTATTATTTCATCCTTTCTACTATACAAAATTAAATACAAAATATAATACACTTATGGGCTCCAACATTTGTCCTTGATATGACATTAATGGCAGCATTGCCAGCGCCCACACTCTCTCTCACTCTCATATAAATCCAACCTTTTATTTCACCTTGACTAAATTAAATCGTTAATACTCCCTCTGTAAAGAAACATAAGAGCGTTTAGATCACTACTTTAGTGATCTAAATGCTTTTATATTTCTTTACGGAGGGAGTAACATTTAAAATATAAGTTTGTTTTCAAATAATTTATATATTTGAACTTCTAGCATCAAGACCTTTAGAACTAGACCAATATTGAATATATTTCAAGCACGTTTAATTTTCAACATTTCACATTTCATATGTGTAAACAAACCTGTTTTACTAGAAAAATTGTGAAACAAATCATTTTCAAAAGAAATATGTGAAACAAACCCATTTCACCAGATATCTATTTAACCAAATTATATTTCAGATACGTGAGACAAACATTTTGCACTCAAACTAAAAATGTGCAATTGAAATAGATGTGATTTTATGAAACTCATTGTTTCAGAAATGTGTAACGGTTTATTTTAAAAGAGTAAAATATTTTATTTCAAAACTGTTTAATAGAATTAGATGTGATTTTTGTGAAACAAGCTAGTGGAAAGTGAAATCTGGGTTCTCAATTGTGAAATAGCAATCAGAGAAAATGAAATTATAATGCAACTTTGTGAAATTGATTATTTGAGAATGTGAAACAATTTGTTTCAAAAGTGGGAAATGGTTTATTTAAAAAATGTGCAATTGAAATAGATGTTTTTTTTGTGAAACAACACAGTGAAAAATGATATGTAGATTCTCCGTTGTGAAATAGCAACCACAAAAAGTGAATTTCTGATGTATCAATGTGAAACCGATTATTGAAAAATATGAAACAATTTATTTCAAAAGAGTGAAATAGGTTATTTGAGAAATGTGCAATTAAAATAGATGTTATTTTTATGAAACAAGTCAGTGGAAAGTGAAATGTGTTTATTTCACATACGAAATGTGAAATATTGAAATTTAAATGTATTTAAAATGTATCCAAGATCGGTCTAGTTCTAAAAGTTTTGGGGCCACGAATTCAAATATATAAATTATTTCAAATATGAACTTATGCTTTAAAAGATATGAATGCTTTTAATTGAGTAAGATGAAATAAAGTCCATGGATTTGTTTAGAGAGGAGAGGGAATAGGCAAATGCATGTGTGTCCTTGACTGAAAAAATTAGTACTTCGGACCCGCTAGGCTGACAAAAGTAATTCTCTGGTGGTGGACCTGCTGTTGAAATACCAATATTTCATAAATAATGAAAAAAATTATACAACACATGAGTCAATATACGGTTTGAGGTGTTGCCAGCTGATTGGCTAGACAACTACCGGTAGGTAGCAGTGATGCGCCATTTTTCATTTCATATTTCTCAAGTGCCCGAAATTTCCTTTCGTGTTAGTCATTTTTTTCCTTCTTCCTTCCCTCTCAGCGAGACCTCACTAAGAAGAAACGATCTCGTCGGAAAAGAATTAGCATCACCATCTATCTTAGGATGAAGTCATGGGTGGTGCACGGGATCACCACAACCCCATTATTTATCTTAGAGATGGGAGGATGCAGGAGATCGCCGGAGGTTTTCATGGGTGGTGTCGTGCTTAGAGGGATGGTCTGGATGGTGGCCAGCAATGACGGTGGAGGGAAGTTGAGGGGAGGGCAGGGCGACGAGGCGGTGCACGGTAGTGCCCGCCGACCGCAGGTGGTGGGCGGTTAGGGCAGGGTAGGCTGGGGCGTTTGGGAAGATGACGGAAAGGAGGAATAAGATGCACAATAGCGTGATCTATTTGAAAAATTGGATTAATATCTCGTGGTTTCTGATAAAAGTGACATATGACAAAAGAATTTAGGTACCAGATTTTTTCCCGAAAAGGAGGATTACCCCCAGCTTCTGCATCGAATGATGCATGCAACCGTCTTTATTAATTTATTCATCAGTCTCATGAAATGAATACAAAGATCAACCCAAAGCCACATTCGAGACGAACAAAGTCGCTACGCCTACAAGTATAAAGATGTGCCCTGACCGCATCAACAAACACCATCTAATCAAGTGGCCTCCAAAAGCCGCCCGCCTGGCAAGCCGAGAGTATCAAACCACAACACGCACCGCATGGGCACACTCTAGGATCCGTAGTAGCCATCTTCTGTCGTCCCATTTTTAGGAGGGGTCATTGCATAGATCTTGCCAGTATCATTTCTGTCGACGTCACCACGATGCCAGACAGCTCCACTAGCTTGCGTGCATCCATGAAACCGTGTCCAACGCAGAGACTCCACTACTCCATGCTACCAAGACCCGATATCTTCAATGCAGTCAATGTAACACCGCTCCACCTGTTGGCCCCTCCAGTGAATCTCTGCTCCAAAACAATGCCCCCAGGTGAGAGAACGACACCACAATTTCCGTCATCATTCGATCCGGAAGACACAAATCTAGGGTTTCCTCGGGAATAGATGCCCCCTGGAGGAAAAGGGGCACGCCATCTAGAATTGCCAACGAACCCACATGCTGCCCACCACCACATAGCTCTCATGATGGCACCTTGCAAGAAGGATACGATGCCATGAGCGTTGTCGCCACCCACCATAGTTAGGGTTTTCACCCGAGAAGCAGTGAGGTGGGAAGAGGTAGGGAGACCCGAACAACGTCTCCAAGAAGAAAATTGGCGCCCGCGGGCGTCGTTGCTGTCGCGTCTGGTACGAGCCGGCCAGGAATTATCCCAATCTGGATCGCCACCTCCCGCTCCGCCCCAGCCCAGTGACCGGATAGCAGCATAGACATGTCCGGTGAGACGGAGTGCATCTATCAGGGAATGAAGAAGAAGCAGATCGACGTTATTGACTGCCGGGGCAGCAAGCCGCGACACCAACCCATTGGTGGATCGTCGGCCATCCGATCCGATCTTCAAAAGCCCGCCCACCCCACCGCGCCACCGGACAGTGAGGCCATACCAAGGGTTGCCACCCCGATCAAAGGAGAAGCACATGCCCTGTCGCCGCAACCACCGCTGGGACGCTGGCCGCGCCGCTGACCGACGTGCTCTAGATAGGGGCCGGCCCCTCACGAGCCATGGTGCCCCGCGCCACCCGGCAACCTGCGAGAGGGAGGATTACCTCCACCGCCGCCGTCGCATGCGCACCGACCACCGGCAACGACGGAAGGGAGGGAGGAGGGACCAACAGCTAGGTTGGGGCCCCTCAGTCGCCCGCACGGGGGGCGACGGAGGGAAGGGGAGAAGGGTGACCCGCTGATCCAAGATGGATAGAGGGCCCCATGATTCGTTCGTTTCCAACATTCACACCCATTGATGATTATAAATTTGGGACCAGCTATGAGTCAGGCGACTGGATTTTCATTAAGGCCAGACATATTTTTCTTTAGAGCAACTCCGATAGCTCCCATTTTGTGAACAAGAAATTACCAGTTATGAGAAATTGAGACAAAATAGCCCTCCAACATTTTTACGGGATCCCGTCCCTCAACTCCCCTCACGTTGGACGCGCTCGAACCGCCTGAACTTTCAAGCTGGGACACCCTCTCACCGCTGCCGCCACATTGTCGCCGCTTTAACGTGTCGCTACACAAGTGCCGAGAGGCCATGCTGCCCGCCGCTCCACCAGGTTGTCACCGTGTCATCGGTCCACCATCGCCTCTCCGTCGGGTCGGCGAACAGCTGCTGCCTCATTACTCCGGCCTCCGCGAGGCCTCCAACCGATGCGAGGCCGTATCACCAGGTCGCACGCTTATGCAAGACCAGCTGCCGCGTCTACTCTGCGCCTCCTCATCGCTTTAACCGACATCGCCACCCCTCCCCCGTCGTGTCGCTGACTAGCGGGCCCCAACGTCGTTTAGCGTGGGTTCGAACCAACGCGTCTTACAACAGTCATGCATTATATGCCACACCACCTAATTTAGTAATTTTAAATCAATCAGTTTAGATTTAAATAGGGATACATTCAAAAAAATGCATGCTGGCTATGGAGTTCGAACCCACATTATATAAGAATCAATGGTATTATTTTCGTATAACTCATATTATGTTGATTAAATTATCAATCTAGAGATAAGCATGAGCCTTACAGCAATCATGCATTATATGACATACGACCTCATTTAGTAATTTTAAATCAATCAATTTAGATTTAAATAAGGATACATTTCAAAAAATTCAATTACAATGTGTTCATATTCTAGTAACCATTCAACACTAGCACATGTTCCATACACAGTTGCTAATATGGAAATGCTTCATTTCACTTTGATGAGAAATTGTGTATATATTACATGAAAAATAGAACTCATTATATGAAGAAAAGAAGGCTGCTAGCTAATCACTCAAAAAAGGAAGCATGAAAAAAAATGCCTGCTATGCCACACCACCTCATTATACAGCAGTCATGCATGATATGCCAATCCACCTCATTTAGTAATTTTATTAAATCAAATCCGTTTAGATTTAAATAAGGATACCTTTCAAAAAATTCAATTACATCGTGTTCATATTCTAGTAACATTTAACACTAGCACATGTTCCATACACAATTGCTAATATGGAAATGTTTCATTAAACTTTGATGAGAAATTGGGTATATATTGCATTGGAAAAAAAACTCATTATGTGAAGAAAAAAATGCCGCTAGCTAATCATTCAAAAAGGGAAGCATGCAACAAAGAAAAAATATATGCTGGCTGTTGTGTTCGAACCCACGCGCTAGTAACATTTAACACTAGCACATGTTCTATACACAATTGCTAATATGGAAATGTTTCATTAAACTTTGATGAGAAATTGGGTATATATTGCATTGGAAAAAAAACTCATTATGTGAAGAAAAAAATGCCGCTAGCTAATCATTCAAAAAGGGAAGCATGCAACAAACAAAAAAATACATGCTGGCTGTGGGGTTCGAACCCACGCGCTAGTAACATTTAACACTAGCACATGTTCCATACACAATTGCTAATATGGAAATGTTTCATTAAACTTTGATGAGAAATTGGGTATATATTGCATTGGAAAAAAAACTCATTATGTGAAGAAAAAAATGCCGCAAGCTAATCATTCAAAAAGGGAAGCATGCAACAAAGAAAAAATACATGCTGGCTGTGGGGTTCGAACCCACGCGCACTTATGTGCAGAAGATCTTAAGTCTTTGATAATTGGAGAATAATAACTATTGTATGTTGTATTGATTGGGGCCTCGAAGGGCTGTTTATATAGATTACAAAACTTGGACTCCAAGACTAATAGAGATAGATTACAATTCCAAACCTTGCCGGATATACTATCCGTAACCGACCTATACTCTAATATCCCCCCGCAGTCTCAGCATCAGGAGTAACGATGTTGAGACTGGAGCGTATGTCGGTGAAAGATGCAGTCGGAAGTCCTTTGGTGAAAATGTCAGCAAATTGAGCACTGGTAGGTACATGAAGAACGCGGACCTCGCCAAGAGCCACCTTCTCTCGAACGAAGTGTATGTCAATCTCAATATGCTTGGTGCGACGATGCTGAACTGGATTGGAAGCCATGTATACTGCAGAGATGTTATCACAATAAACGATGGTGGCACGATCCAGTGGGCGATGAAGTTCCACGAGAAGCTGACGCAGCCACACCGCTTCAGCCACAGCATGAGCAACCGACCTATACTCAGCCTCAGCAGAAGACCTGGAAACCGTTGCCTGCCTTTTAGAACACCAAGAAACAAGATTATCACCCAAATAAACACAAAATCCGGATGTGGACCGTCGAGTATCTGGACAACCTGCCCAGTCTGCATCAGAATAAACTGTCAAGCTTGTTGGAGAAGAAGAATTGATGAGAAGACCATGATCAAGAGTTCCTTTTAAATAGCGAAGAATGCGGTGGACGTGAGCAAGATGAGGAGCACGAGGATCATGCATAAAAAGACAGGCTTGCTGAATGGAGTATGAAATGTCGGGCCTAGTGAGAGTGGCATATTGTAGGGCACCGGTGATGCTACGATACAAAGTGGGGTCAGAAACAGGATCACCATCAACCGACAATTTGGCACCAATGTCGGCCGGGGTACGAGTGGGTTGACAATCAGACATACCAGAACGAGAGAGCAAGTCTAAAAGATAGGAGCGTTGAGAGAGAAAAAGGGTAGACTTGGTGCGAGAAACAGTAATGCCAAGAAAATGATGAAGAGGACCAAGATCAGTCATGGAAAATTCATTACTAAGAGAAGAGATTATATGTTGAAGAAAAGAGTCAGAGCTAGCCGTAAGAACTATATCATCAACATAAAGCAAGAGATAGGCAGTGTGGGAAGAGGAGCGAAAAATAAATAAGGAAGAATCAGATTTGGAGGGTATGAAACCTACTGTTTGAATGAAGGCAGCAAAACGTTGAAACCATGCACGAGGAGCTTGTTTAAGACCATAAAGAGATTTGTTAAGAAGGCAAACAGAGTTGGGAGAAGAGGGATTCTCAAAACCAGATGGTTGCTGACAATAAACTGTTTCATTAAGAGTGCCGTGAAGAAAAGCATTTTTAATGTCCAGCTGATGAATGGGCCAAGAGGAGGAAACGGCAAGACTAAGAACAACGCGAATAGTGCTTGGTTTAACAACAGGAGAAAAGGTTTCATCAAAATCAATGCCATGTTGCTGAGAGAAACCACGACACACCCATCTGGCTTTGTAACGAGCAAGGGTGCCATCAGAATGAAATTTATGCCGAAAAACCCATTTTCCAGAAACAACATTAACACCAGGAGGTTTAGGAACAAGAGTCCATGTGTTATTTTGCTGAAGAGCGTTAAATTCATCGCGCATAGCTGAGAGCCAAAGAGGATCAAGAAGAGCTCGTTTGTAAGAAGAGGGAATAGGAGAAAGGGTTGCCGGGGTTGGGGTGGCTGTGAGGTTGAGGCGTTTGGTGGGTAGAAGGAATCCTCGTTTGCCGCGGGTGCACATGATGTGATCATTAGTAGGTGGTGGAATGGGTACAGCGTTGGGTGGGAGGGGTGGTTGGGAGCCTGGCGGGGCTGGGCTTGCCTGGTCCGGGCTTGCCGGACTTGCCGGGGTCGGGCTTGCCGGACTTGCCGGGCTTGCCGGGCTTGCCGGACTTACCGGGGTCGGGCTTGCCGGACTTGCCGGACTTGCCGGGGCCGGGCTTGCCGGACTTGTCGGGCTTGCCGGGCTTGCCTGACTTGCCGGGCTTACCGGACATGCCGAGCTTGCCGGGCTTGCCGGACTTGCCGGGGTCGGGCTTGCCGGACTTGCCGGGCTTGCCGGGTCTGGACCTGCCGGGACTGCCGGGCTTGCCAGGCTTGCTGGCCTTGCCGCGGGAGAGAGAGAGGCCGCGGCAGGGTTGGTGGTGGTAGGGATTGATGCGGGGTTAGTGACAGAATAAGGAAAAGTGTGTTCATCGAATGTGACGTGGCGAGAGACAAGCACGCGACCAAAAGATGGATCGAAACAGCGATATCCTTTGTGATCGTCAGAAAGACCAAGATGAATGCAAGGTAGTGAACGTGGTTCGAGTTTGTTGGAGGCGGTAGAGGCGGTGTTCGGAAACAAAGACAGCCAAAAACACGGAAAAAAGAATAATCGGGATGGGAGAGAAAAAGAGATTGAAAAGGCGAATAAAGAGGACATGTCTTAGTTGGTCGAATATTTAGAAGTAGTGTGGCAGTGCGAAGGGCTTCGGCCCAAAAACGAGAGGGTAGAGAAGCTTGTAGTAGCAAGGTGCGAAGAATATCATTAATGGAGCGAAGAGAACGTTCAGCTTTACCGTTTTGACGTGAGGTATAAGGACAGGAAAAACGAAGAAGAATACCTTGAGAGAGAAAGAAGTTGCGGTTTTGAGTGTTGTCAAATTCGCGACCATTATCACATTGAATAAATCTAATTGGCAAGCCAAAGTGTGTAAGAACATATTGTCGAAAGTTGAGAAAGATGGCATGTACTTCAGATTTAGCACGGAGAGGAAAAGTCCAAATATAATGAGAATAGTCATCCAAAATCACAAGATAATATTTGTAACCAGAGACACTAGGGACGGGAGAGGTCCATAAATCACAGTGAATTAATTCAAAAGGAAAAGTAAAGGGTAGTAGAGGTTCCAAAAGGTAATCTAACATGTTTGCCGCATTGACAGGCAGTACAAAGAGAGGGATTATGAGGAACACTAGAACTAGGAATACAAAATTCTTGAAGCAAAGATGACAAGGTGTTTTTATTGGGGTGTCCTAGACGACGATGCCACAAATCAACTGATGCAAGCATGGCCCCGGGAGTGGATGTAGGTGTGCCATGAAGTGGATAGAGATCGCCCGTGCTATTGTACCGAGCGAGTTCCTTCCCCGTTGCCAGATCCTTCACAAACAAACCAAAAGGGTCAAAAGCCAAAATTACTCGATTGTCAATACAAAATTGGCGAACTGAAATAAGATTTGTGATGAGGGAAGGAGCAACAAGAATATTGCGGAGAAGAAAATTGGCGAAAGAGGAAGAGATATAAGAATGACCAGTGCAAGAAACAGGTATGGTGGAACCATCACCAATGGTGATCGTAGAAAAAGCAGAAGGGAAGCAAGCTGACAGCAAATTCATATTTGAAGACATATGCGAGGATGCACCAGAATCGAAAATCCAATCCGTACCTGCGTTATTGAGAGTAAAGTTGTTCATGGCGTTGATGAAGGCGGCTTGATCCCAGGCCGGCTACTGTGGAGGAGCAGAGGGGCCAGGAGCGTGCATGGGAGCGTAGGGCAGGGTCGGCGACTGGTAGTATGCTGTCGGGGCCGGCAAGGTGTAGTAGGGTGGCGGTAGTCCTGGCACGCTGGGAGGTGGCGTAGGAGTGGCGGTGTAGACATGCGCCGGAGGCTTGGGCCCAAGGAGTCCAGGAGAGCCGGTGGCCAGGCGGAGACCAGGGCTCCATGTGCCCGTGTAAGCAGGCGGGGCGCCGTACGGCGAAGGGGCCGACCAGGGCATCGGCCAAGCTTGAACAAGGCCGGTCCAGGAATCGTGCTGAGGAGACCATGTCGAAGGAGCTGGTGCGGTGCCGGCGGGGCGAGGAGCAGGGGGCCGATAGATCGGAATCTTGCCCCGGTAGTTAGGGCTCGGGCGCCAGCCTGGCGGTGGTGAAGGAGCTGCTGGGCTTGCCGGGGCTGCCGGGCTTGCCGGGTTTGCCGGGCTTGCCGGGCCTGCCGGCGTCACCGCGGGAGGAGGAGCGGGTGCAGCAGATTGGCGCGGCAGCCCAGGCGCGGCAGCGTGAAACACCTGCGGTGGCCGTTGAGCCTTGCGAGCGTGGTTCTTCTCTTCTTGCTGGAGGAGAGAGCGGACCTCCTTGAAGGTAGGGTAGGGCTTGAGCATGGGTATGAAGGACTGCTGCTTGTCGAACTGCTCGCCGAGACCGACGAGGAGGGCGTTAATGAGGGCGCGGTCGTCGATGTGATCACCGAGTTCACGGAGTTCGTCGCCGATGGCCTTGATCCTCTGGCAGAAGATGGTGACCGGAGTATCTCCCTGGACGGACGTACGGAGCTCGGTGTGGAGGGCGTTGATGCGCGCGTCGGAGTTGTCCTGGAACAGCTGCTGAAGGGAGGCCCAAAGCTCGACGGCGGATGCATCGTCGGAGGAGACCAGATTGAAGAGCTCCGTGGAGATGCGGGTGTAAATCCACTGGATGATGGCGAGATCGTCTTTCACCCAGCAAGGATCGGCGGGCTGCGGAGGGTAGGACGGGTCGATGTGGTGGCGGAGGCCGCAGCGGCCGAGGTGGATGTTGAAGAGGTGACGCCAATGGTAGTAGTTGTGGGCGCCAAGATCTAACGAGATCGGGATGAAGGGGGAGACGTCGGCAATGGTGTCGGCTAGGGAGATCATTGGGAGTTGAGGAGGGTTTGTTTGGGTAGTTGTAGAGGAGGAAGAAGAAGGGGGGGCACCGGCGGCGCGGAACTCGGCCATGGAGAAGAGGGGCCGAGTCGGCCGGGGCGGCGGCGCGGTTGGCGGTGCCATGCCAAGTGCGGAAAACCTAGGCGTCTGATACCATGATAATTGGAGAATAATAACTATTGTATGTTGTATTGATTGGGGCCTCGAAGGGTTGTTTATATAGATTACAAAACTTGGACTCCAAGACTAATAGAGATAGATTACAATTCCAAACCTTGCCGGATATACTATCCGTAACCGACCTATACTCTAATAGTCTTCCCCCTTAACCACTCGGGCAAACCAGCTTGACTGATTTAAATCGTCACTCAAACATATACATAATTATCGCTGCCTCAGAGGGAGTACTACTTATTAGCAGCACATGTTCTTTCGAACTAGACCATACCCTTTTCTTCTAGATGTAATTTAGTTCATCGTGTGTTACAATTGAATCATACCATTTTCTTCGTGTGTGCCTGAAGGTTCAAGCGAATACGTCTGATGTGCGTACTTGCCTGGTAATGGCTAGCGAGGGACTAGAAAGGACTCCGACGCGGATTAACAAATGAACAACATCAAATGTTTGTGGATATCGTCTGAACGTGTTCACGGGTAGCGGGTGAAACGTCGGCCATCCAATGGTAGGTATCAATTTCCCGACCCATATCAAATGAAACACAAATACTGACAATTTTTTTAGATAGACAAACAAATTTGAAGCAAGTTTCATAAATCACAACCAAACGAACGAAGTTTAACAAAGTTCAAACTAAATTTAACCTTGTACGCATGGCCTCCTTGGCCGTGCGGACCTTCGTCATCGTCCAAGCTACTGTCCGCACGTGGTCGCCCGAGTAGTTTCCGTTGTTGTCGAACCAATGGTCAAATGCCCACGGCGTCATGGAATCTGCTTGGATGCCGCAGGCATGGATGCTCTGTCACATCCGCCTAGTCCTGCTTGCCTTTGGTTGCGTCGGCCGCTTGGATAAAGGCGCCGTGCTCGGACTTCGCCAACACCACTTTGAGGAGTTGGTCGTTGCGCTAGTGCCGACGACGGGCGTCCGACTCGATGGTCGTCTTGGACTGGTCAAGGGCCCAAGCCTCTATGAGTGTCGGGTCCGTGAGCACCTAGGTCGGACCAACCTGGCTCTTCGCGAACGCAGCGCACCGTCTTCGCGTCGGCTTTGCAGTTGGACGACTAGGTGTCGACGCCGGCCCCTTTGAGATAGTAGTTGAGGTGCGGCTGGCGACAGGGAGGGGACGAGGGCTCCTACTGCTTGATGGCGCCGAGGAACGGGTGCCACTGGTTGCTCGGCTGGCGACGGAGTGGGGACGGCGACACCACCACCATGCTGTGGTGTTCAATTTGGATGTTGTCGTCGCAAGGCGGGGAAGGTAGGCACCCTCACACGCCATACGATTTGGGCGCCGCAGTTGCGTGAAGGGGATGGACCGCGATTGAGCGTAGACCGCCGCAACACGATCTCCATCTGCCTCATGAACTCCTCGTTCATCCCGGCCGCCTCTGCCTGGAGGGACAACTTCTGATCCTCCTCGTCCGAGGAGATCGGCTCCACCTTTGGAGGATTGGGAATGGTAGAGCAGCTCAAGGCATCAGGGGTTGGGTTTGGAGGTGGAAGAGGGGTCAAGACATTATGGTTTGGGGTTGGAGGTGGAAGATGGGTTTTATATACCCCATCCCAAAAAGTGGTAGATGTCCACTTCATGGCTATGTGCACACGGGCTAAAGAAACCTATGCGCACAGGGTAACCCAAGAAGAAAACTCTAGACCCCGTGGGCACGGGGACTGGAGACATCGTGTGCACAGGGTGTCCAGTGAGTTTTCCACTCGACCATGTGGACACGGGGGTTAGAAGGGCCATGCGCCCGGGATGTCCAGAGAGATTTTGTGGACCCATGGCCATGCGCACGGAGTGGGCAGACCATGGGCACCTTGGTGGAGATTTTTGACGCTAGCACTACATAAAATCATATGTCATGATATGCATTTGTCACAGTAGATGATCAAATAGTCATACCCGTGCTGTCGCGGAAGTGTTCCATGACAATAATCCATTTATCATCACAGAAGTGTTCACTTTCGTGATAATAAATGACGTGCCATGGAAGTGTTTTCGTCAAGGGTAACTGAAATTTGGCACACACCATAACGGGTCGCCGTTAAGATACCGGGCACGGGTTTTCGATCCGATACCCGTTAACAACCCCGATCAATGATGATTTTCCACGTGTCAAATTCTCATTCACCAAAGGAAAGACATGTCAGCTCTGCGTTGCGACATATGTCGCCGATCCAACGACCGACACACACCTATGAAATGCCGACACGTGATATGGCCCAACAGTGGCCGATTTAGTTTAAAAGACTGGCCCAGTCAAAGGCCCACATGATTTGTTCGGAAACTAGTGGGCTGGCCCGTTAATGGCCCGCATGTCTTTGGGCCGAATTATGGCCCATCAAAAGATCTGGTCCATTATCAATCCACTATGTTTTTGGCCCAATTAAGGTACAGTGTGTCTTTTGATCCGTTAAAGGCCCATCGTACAGTTTGAACCATTTTGGCCTGATGTTTATTTCGGCTTGTTAGCGGCCCTTAGTGCAATTGGGTCGCTTTCGTCCTGGTGTCACTGTCGGCCATTTAACGACATGTGCTACATTTGGGCCATTCCTAGTTCGAAGTGATTTTTGGCCTATTAACGACCTTGGTGCTAGTGTTAGTGCTATACATTTTACCTTATATCAAGAAATTATGAACGACATAGCACCCTCTGAGCTTGAAGACATTGATGTCACTATTAAACTTGCAAACAGAGACACTATTACACAACTTGGGATTGTTAGAGATGTTGAAGTCTTGTGTGGAAAAATTAAGTACCCAACTGACTTCTTAGTACTTGGTTCAAAACAAGATAACTTTTTTGTCCCATTATATTTGGTAGACCTTTCTTGAATACTGTTAATGCTAAAATTAATTGTGTTACTGAGAAGGTCAAAGTAAGCTTTGGTGATGTGTCTCATGAATTTAATTTCTCCAAGTTTGGTAGACAACCACATGAGAAAGAGTTACCTAGTAAGGATGAAATAATTGGTCTTGCTTCTATTGTCGTACCTCCTATCGATCCGTTGGAACAATATTTACTAGACCATAAAAATGATATGCATATGAATGAAAGAAATGAAATAGATGACATATTTCTTAAACAAACACATATTCTTAAACACAACTTATCAGTTGACATTTTAGGGGATCCTCCTCCACCCTAGGGAGACCCGATACTTTGAAATATGCTTACCTTGATGAAAAGAAGATATATCCTATTATTATCAGTGCTAACCTTACAAAGCATGAAGAAAGAAGATTGCTTAAAACTCTAAAGAAGCACAGGGCTGCTAACGAATATACTCTCGATGGTCTTAAGGGCATAAGCCCTATGCTATGTCAACACAAGATTAATATGGAACCGGACGCTAAACAAGTCATTGACCACCAACGTCGTCTCAATCCTAAGATGAAGGAGGTAGTAAGAATCGAAATATTAGAACTTCTGGAAGCAGGTATAATTTATCCTATTGCTGATAGTAGATGGGTAAGTCATGTTCATTGTGTCCCTAAGAAAGGAGGTATAACTGTTGTACCTAATGATAAAAATGAGCTTATTCCACAAAGAATAGTAAATGGTTATAGGATGGTGATTGATTTCAGGAAATTAAATAAAGCTACTAGGAAAGATCACTACCCTTTGCCTTTTATCGATCAAATGCTAGAAAGATTATCTAAGCACACACATTTTGTTTTCTTGATGGATATTCTGGTTTTTCTCAAATACCTGTGTCAAAAGAGGATCAAGAGAAAACTACCTTTACTTGCCCTTTTGGAACTTATGATTATAGGCGTATGCCTTTTGGTTTATGCAATGCACCTGCTACCTTTCAAAGATGTATGACTGTTATATTCTCTGACTTTTGTGAAAAGATTGTTGAGGTATTCATGGATGATTTTTTTGTTTACGGGACTTCTTTTGATGATTGCTTGAGCAACCTTGATCGAGTTTTGCAGAGATGTGAAGAAACTAATCTTGTCTTGAATTGAGAAAAGTGTTATTTTATGGTGAATGAAGGCATAGTGCTTGGTCATAAAATTTCTGAACGAGGTATTGAAGTGGACAAAGCTAAAGTTGATGCAATTGAGAAAATGCCATGCCCAAAAGATATCAAAGGTATAAGAAGTTTCCTTGGTCATGCTGGTTTCTATAGGCGTTTCATCAAAGATTTTTCAAAGATTTCTAGGTCGTTAACTAATAGTCTTCAAAAAGATATTCCCTTTGTTTTTGATGATGATTGTGTAGAAGCTTTTGAAATACTTAAAAAAGCTTTGATTTCTGCACCCATTGTTCAACCACCTGATTGGAACTTACCATTTGAAATTATGTGTGATGCTAGTGATTATGCTGTTGGTGCTGTCCTAGGGCAAAGAGTAGACAAGAAATTGAATGTTATTCATTATGCTAGTAAAACTCTAGACGCTGCTCAAAGAAATTATGCCACTACTGAGAAGGAATTTTTAGCAGTTGTCTTTGCATGTGATAAGTTTAGACCTTATATTGTTGATTCCGAAGTAACCATTCACACTTATCATGCTGCTATTAAATACCTTATGGAAAAGAAAGATGTTAAACCTAGACTTATTAGGTGGGTACTTTTACTTCAAGAGTTTGACTTGCATATCGTTGATAGAAAGGGAGCTGAAAACCCCGTAGCAGATAACTTGTCTAGGATGGAAAATGTTCTTGATGACCCACTGCCTATTGACGATAATTTTCCTGATGAGCAACTTGCTGCTATAAATACTTCACGTAGCACTCCTTGGTATGCTGATTACGCTAATTATATTGTTGCTAAATATACTCCGCCTAGCTTCACCTATCGACAAAAGAAAAAAATTCTTATGATTTACGACATTACTTTTGGGATGACCCACATCTTTATAAAGAGGGAGTGGATGGTGTCATTATACGTTGTCTACCTGAGCATGAACAGGAATATATTTTAAGGAAGTGTCATTCCGAGGCCTACGGAGGACACCACGCTGGTGACAGAACTGCACACAAGGTATTACAATCCGGTTTCTATTGGCCTACCCTTTTTAAAGATGCTTGTAATTATGTCATTTCATATAATGAATGCCAAAGAGTTGGTAACATTGGTAAACGTCAGGAAATGCCTATGAACTATTCACTTGCCATTGAACCATTTGATGTTTGGGGTTTTGACTTCATGGGACCTTTTCCTTCCTCAAATGGGTATACTCATATTTTAGTCGCTGTTGATTACGTTACTAAGTGGGTAGAGGCTATTCCAACTAGTAGTGCTGATCATAACACTTTTATTAAAATGCTTAAGGACATTATTTTTCCGAGGTTTGAGTCCCTAGATATTTAATGACTGATGGTGGTTCACATTTTATTCATGGTGCTTTCCGTAAACTTCTAGCTAAATATGATGTTAACCATATAAGTGCATCACCTTATCATCCTCAGTCTAGTGGTCAAGTTGAATTGAGCAATCGAGAAATAAAATTAATTTTGCAAAAGACTATCAATAGATCCAGGAAGAATTGGTCTAAGAAACTAGATGATGCTTTATGGGCTTATAGAACTGTTTATAAGAACCCCATGGGGATGTCCCCATATAAAATGGTATATGGAAAAGCTTGTCATTTACCTCTTGAGTTAGAACATAAGGCTTATTGGGCAATTAAAGAACTTAATTACGATTTTAAACTTGTCGGAGAGAAGAGGTTATTTGATATTAGCTCACTAGATGAATGGATGACACAAGCCTATGAAAATGCTAAATTGTTTAAAGAAAAGGTTAAAAGATGGCATGACAAAAGGATTCAAAAATGGGAATTCAAAGTAGGAGACCTAGTGCTTTTGTACAATTCTCGTTTCAGATTTTTTGCAGGAAAACTCTTATCCAAATGGGAAGGTCCATATGTTGTCGAGGAGGTCTATCGCTTCGGTGCTATAAAAATTAATAATTTCGAAGGCAAAAACCCGAGAGTGGTGAATGGTTAAAGAATCAAGCATTATATTTCAGGTACACCCATTAATGAGGAGACTAATGTCATCCAAGTTATAACACCGGAAGAACACATAAGGGAGGCCTTCCGGAACACTCCAGAAACCTGAAAAGGAGTAGGTATGTGGTACGGTAAGTAAACTAACTCCAAAAATTCCAAAAAAATAGTTTTTGTTGGTTTTGGTATTTTAGAAAAATTCCAAAAATAATAAGGAGTCAGGGGGACCCACGAGGGAGGCACAAGCCAACAGGGCGCCCCCCTAGGGCGCGCCCTGATGGCTTGTGGAGCCCTCGTGTGCCTCCTGGACTCCGATTTCTTCCTGAGCACGTATTCTGACCTAGAAAAAATCATTATATATACTCCCGTATGTTTTGACCACCGCATCGCGAGTTTCTCCTATGTTCTTGTTTCGCGCTGCTTTCTGGCAGAGGTGAGAATATGTCGTCTCAAGATTCAGATGGAAAGAGCTATGTCTCCCACTATGTGGCAGATCCAAAGATCTTTGGGGATATTTATCCCTACCTACGGTCAACGGAAGAGGAGGAAGATGCCGATTTGGAGGAGACGGAGGATGCCGGTCCAGATGCCAGTTGAGATGAAGATGAAGATCCGCTACCTCAGCCTGGAGATATGCACGTGGAATTCAAGAAGTCATGCCTCCCTAACGGAGTAAACAAATATAAGATCCAATTTATCCCGTCTCCTTTTCTGCAGGAAAGCAAGGCAACTTTATGCAAAAAGATCTTGAAGCTCGAGCAAGAAAACAATGATTTAAGAGAGGAAAACTTCATCCTCAGGCGTAAGCTGGAGAAGAAGGGCCACACTACTTCATCACCACCAACACCCAAGGAGGACGCTTGAGTACATGGGTATGGGCATCACCCTTTGGCTTGTTCCAAGCTTTGGGGAGACGCCCTGGTATCGTATCACCATCACTTTTACCATCATTACCTATTTTAGTTCGATCTTTAGTTTTTCGTGATTTAGAGAAATAAAGTTTCAGATTTGCTTTGCTTAGGATTTTGCTTCGAGATCTACCTATCCTTGTAATCGAGTATGAGAGTTATATAATAAAGATTAGTTGAGTCTGTATGCTTTACTCTCCTGCACCAATCATCATAGCATGGCAATAAAAAGAATAGGAAAGATCATATGCTTATCTCATGAGGGGTAATAACTTCACATAGAAAATAGGTATAAGTAATAAAAGGTATTGAAAACCAACAAACATAGTATTAGTAATTGATATAATCTATGCAAAAGTATGATAGAGAAGAGGAGACTTACATATAAATATACTATCTTGGACACCTTTTATGTTGTGAGCCCCCATCAATATTATATAATGATCGAGTGTCGATGTTGGACATGGAAGACAACATAATGATCATGATTGTTTACATTTGCATAGAAATTATATTGTCTTGGATCCCTCAACATGTTATGCTTGCCTTAGATCTTTTGCTAGCCAAAACTTTTCTGCACTAAGTAGAAATACTACTTGTGCATCCATAACCCTTTAAACCCAGTTTCTTGCCACGAGAGTCCACCATACATACCTATGGATTGAACAAGATCCATCAAGTAAGTTGTCATCGATGCACAAAGCAATAAATTTGCCTATAAATATGTGTGATCCTTTATTGTAAAGGAAAATAAGCTTTGTACGATCTTGTAATAGTGAACAAATAAAAGCGAGACAGTGAATAATAAAGTTCACTGTCACAAGGGGCAATACAAAGTGATGTTCCTTTGCATTAAGAGATTGCACATCTTAAACAAATAAAAGCGCATGACAACCTCTGCTTCCCTCTGTGAAGGGCCTATCTTTTACAAAAGTTTTTTTTCGTGCAAGAGTCTACAATATTCTTTCTTATTTCTACCTACCAACTCACTAGTCGGTAAGCATTATGTGTTGAGGAAAGATCCAAACAAATATATCAGTTGAATGTAGGTGATCATAACCCATTATTGTTGACAATATCCTTGAGGTAAATGAGTTGGATGGCGATAATAAACCTTCCATCTTCCTTTGTGTCCGACGGAAACATTAGCTCCAAAAATATTCTATGAGTGTCAACAATCATAGAAGGCTACATGATAGTTGAGTATGTGACCTTGCTAGAAACAAAAGCTCTTACATAGACTCTTCTCTTGACTATGACAATTATGATTATTTCAATGGCTAATGTCATTCTCTGTCGGTTTCCAATGAATTTTATGCTTCATACCACTTCATTTGTAATTAGATTGTTACTTGTTTATGAGTAGCTATATGATGAAAAATTTGTTGCTATGTTAAAATTCATGATGCTTTCATGTCCGTATTCTGTTTTTATCGACTTCTATCTCTCTCAAATCATGTGGTCATTATTCTCAAGCTCGGCTTTCGCTTGAGGACAAGCGAGGTCTAAGCTTGGGGGAGTTGATACATCCATTTTGCATCACAATTTCTTATTGATATTTATGTTATTCTTATCCATTACTCCCTATTATCATACAATTCTTATGCTCTTTCTCTCTGAATATGCAAGGTACATCACAAAGAGGGAAATATCTGGAAACTAGAATTCTGGACTGAAAACCGAGGAAAAAGTAGAAAAATCACCAGACTCCAAATGACCTGAAACTTCACGGAGAATTTTTATGGAATATTTAAGAATTCCTGGGCCAAAAATATGCCAGAGGGGGCCACCTGCTGGCCATAAGCCAACAGGGTGCCCCCCAAGCCGCGCCCTGATGGCTTGTGGGCCCCCTGATGGCCTCCCGACGTCCCTCTTCTCCTATATGGTGTGTTTTACCCTAGAAAAAAAAATCATAAGCAACCTTTCGGGACGAAGCGCCGCCGTCTCGAGGCGAAAACCTGGGCAGAGGCCCTTTTGCACTCCGGCAGTCAGATTCTCCCGGGGAAATTCCTCTCCGGGAGGGGGAGATCGAAGCCATCGTCATCACCAACGCTTCCTCCTTCATGGAAGGACCAATCCCCATCAACATCTTCACCAACACCATCTCATCTCCAACCCTAGTTCATCTCTTGTATTCAATCTTTGTCTCAAAACCTCAGATTGGTACCTGTGGATTACTAGTGGTGTTGATTACATCTTGTAGTTGATGCTTGTTGGATTACTTGGTGGAAGATATTATGTTTAGATCCTTAATCATTATTATTATACCTCTGATCTTGAATATGTTGATGAGGTGTGAGTAGTTACTATTGTTCCTGAGGACATGGGAGAAGTCTTGTTATAAGTAATCATGTGAAGATGGTATTCGTTCGATATTTTGATGATATGTATGTTGTTACTTCTCTTAGTGGTGTCATGTGAATGTCGACTACCTGACACTTCACCATGTTATGGGCCTAAGGGAAGTCATTATGGAGTAACAAGTAGATGATGGGTTGCTAGAGTGAAAGAAGCTTAAACCCCAGTTTATGCGTTGCTTAATAAGGGGCTGATTTGGATCCACATGTTTCATGCTATGGTTAGATTTATCTTAATTCTTCTTTCGTAGTTGCGGATGCTTGCGAGAGGGGGTAATCATAAGTAGGTTGTTAGTTCAAGTAAGAACAACACCTTAGCACTGGTCCACCCACATATCAAATTATCAAAGTAGCGAACGCGAATCAACTCAACATGATGAACATGACTAGACAGAAATTCCCATGTGTCCTCGGGAGCGCTTGCTTAATATAAGAGTACTTCTAGGCCTGTCCTTTGCTATAAAAAGGATTGGGCTACCTTGGTGCACCTTTATTACTATTGTCACTCGTTACTTTTTACGAATTATCTTGCTACAAAACTATCTACTATTGTTACTTATAGCACTTGTAGAGAATACCTTGCTGAAAACCGCTTCTCATTTCCTTCTGCTCCTCGTTGGGTTCGACTTTCTTACTTATCGAAAGGACTACGGTTGATCCCCTATACTTGTCGGTCATCATTTGGCAGGTTGGTGACTTGATCATCTCTCCTCTGAGCTCCCCAACAACATACAACACTTGCTTGAAATACCTCAACATGATCTCCATTGATCTCTTGTACGTGTTTTGGAAAGCCGTGAACCTCTGGCTATGACCTACAACATGGAGGGACATGGCAACTTGCTCTTCCATAATGGTGTGGATGCTATCTTCTAGCAGCCCCTGCTCCTGAACGTCAGCACAAGCCCCACAAAAGGTGCTCTTTTCATTTGAACCATCCACAAAGCCGTTGTGTCGTCGTAGTTGTAGATGATGTTCAGATTCGCTATCCTCTTGTGATCCCGGATTAACAGTGGACCATACCAGTGTTGGGGAACGTTGCATGGGAAACAAAAAAATTCCTACGAACACCCAAGATCTATCTATGGAGATCAACAGCTACGAGAGGGAGAGTGGATCTAGATACCCTTGTAGATCGCTAAGCGGGTAGCGTTAAGAAACGCGGTTGATGTAGTCGAACGTCTTCACGGTCCAAATCGCAATCCGTCCCGCGATCCAATCACGACCCGTCCCGATCTAGCGCCGAACGGATGGCACCTCCGTGTTCAGCACACGTACAGCTCGATGACGTCTCCGCCTCCTCGATCCAGTGAGCGAGGTCAGAGTAGTAGATGAGTTCTCTGGCAACACGACGGCGTGGTGGCGGTGGTGGTGGTGCTATCCCGGCAGGGCTACGCCTAGCGCTACCGAAACCGCGAACGGAGGAGAAACGATGTAGGGAGAGAGAGGGGCGCCAAGGTCTTCGTGTGTGCTCTTGGGGCGCCCCCTCCCCTCTCTATATAGGTGGAGGGGCATGGAGATCAGCCCCTCCAAGCCCTAGGGCGCAGCCAAGGGGGAGGAGTTGGACTCCTAGTCCAATTCCCTCCCTTTCCATAAACAGGTGGACTTTCCACCTCTCCCAAGCCACATGGGCCTTGAGGGACTTGTGCGCCTGGCCCAATAAGGCTAGGGCGCCTCCCCTCAGCCCATGCAAACCCTTGGGACGTGGTGGAACCCTTGGTGGACTTCCGGACTCCTCTGGAAGTTTCCGGAACCTTCTAGAAGCTTCTCGGTACAATACCGGAAAAACCCGAAACTTTTCCGGTAGCCAAAATATGACTTCCATATATAAATCTTTACCTCCGGACCATTACGGAACTCCTCGTGACGTCCGGTATCTCATCCGGGACTCCGAACAACCTTCGGTCACCAACATACATAACTCAACAATACCAAATCGTCACCGAACGTTAAGTGTGCAGACCCCGCGGGTTCGAGAACTATGTAGACATGACCGAGACAACTCTACGGTCAATAACCAATAGCGGGACCTGGATGCCCATATTGGTTCCTACATATTCTACGATGATCTTTATCGGTTGAACCTCTATGTCAAGGATTCAGTTAATCCCGTATGCTGTTCCCTTTGTTCTTCGGTATGTTACTTGCCCGAGATTCGATCGTCGGTATCTCTATACCTAGTTCAATCTCGTTACCGGCAAGTCTCTTTACTCGTTCCGTAATACAAGATCCCGTGGCTAACACTTTAGTCACATTGCTTGCAAGGCTTATTGTGATGTTGTATTACCGAGTGGGCCCTGAGATACCTCTCCGTCACATGGAGTAACAAATCCCAGTCTTGATCCACGCCAACCCAACAGACATCCTCGGAGATACCTGTAGAGCACTTTTTTAGTCACCCAGTTACGTTGTGACGTTTGATACACACAAGGTACTCCTCCGATGTCAGTGAGTTGCATGATCTCATGGTCATAGGAACAAATACTTGACATGCATAAAACAATAGCAATAAACTGACACGATCATATGCTACGTCCATAGTTTGGGTCTTGTCCATCACATCATTCTCCTAATGATGTGATCTTGTTATCAAATGACAACTCATGTCTATGGCCAGTAAACCTTGACCATCTTTGATCAACGAGCTAGTCTATTAGAGGCTCACCAGGGACACAGTGTTGTCTATGTACCCACACATGTATTTGAGTTTCCAATCAATACAATTCTAGCATGGATAATAAACAATTATCATGAACAAGGAAATATGATAATAACCAATTTATTATTGCCTCTAGGGCATATTTCCAACAGTATCCCACTTGCACTAGAGTCAATAATCTAGCTCACATCACTATGTGATTTACATTGTAATGAATCTAATACCCATACAGTTCTGGTGCTGATCATGTTTTGCTCGTGGAAGAGGTTTAGTCAACGGATCTGCGGTATTCAGATCCGTGTGTACTTTGCAAATCTCTATGTCATAATGTAGATGCTGCTACCACGCTCCACTTGGAGCTATTCCAAATGACCGCTCCACTATACGTATCCGGATTGCTACTCAGAGTCATCCGGATTGGTGTCAAAGCTTGCATCGACGTAACCCTTTACGACGAACTCTTTATCACCTCCATAATCGAGAAACATTTCCTTAGTCCTCTAGTTACCAAGGATTATTTTGACCGCCGTCCAGTGATCCACTCCTGAATCACTCTTGTACCCCTTGACAGACTCATGGCAAGGCACACACCAGGTGCGGTACATAACATGACATACTATATAGAGCCTATGGTTAAGGCATAGGGGACGACCTTCGTCCTTTCTCTTTCTTCTGCCGTGGTCGAGCTTTGAGTCTTACTCAAATTCATACCTTACAACACAGCCCAGAACTCCTTCTTTGACTGGCCTATTTTGAACTCCTTCAAAAACTTGTCAAGGTATGTATTCATTGAAAGTTTTATCAAGCGTCTTGATCTATGTCTATAGATCTTGATGCCCAATATTTAAGTAGCTTCATTTCAGGTCTTCCTTTGAAAAACTCCTTTCAAACAACCCTTTATGCTTTCCAGAAATTCTACATTATTTCCGATCAACAATATGTCAACCATATATACTTATCAGAAATTCTATAGTGCTCCCACTCACTTTCTTGTAAATACAAGTTTCTTATAAACTTTGCATAAACCCAAAAACTTTGATCACCTCATCAAAGTGTATATTCCAACTCCGAAATGCTTGCTCTAGTCCATAGAAGGATCGCTGGAGCTTGCATACCTTTTTGCATCCTTAGGATCGACAAAACCTTCTGGTTATATCACATACAACCTTTCCTCAAGGAAACCATTGAGGAACCGATGTTTTGACATCCATCTGCCAGATTTCATAATCGAAAAATGCAGCAACTGTTAACATAATTCAAACAGACTTTAGCATCGCTACGGGTGAGAAAGTCTCATCGCAGTCAACTCCTTAAACTTGTCGGAAACTTCTTTGCGACAAGTCGAGCTTCATAAATGGTGACATTTACCATCAGCGTATGTCTTCTTCTTAAAGGTCCATTTGTACTCAACGGCCTGCCGTTCGTCGGGCAAGTCTACCAAAGTCCATACTTGGTTTTCATACATGGATCCTTTCTCGGATTTATGGCTCCTAGCCATTTGTTGGAATCCGGGCCCACCATCGCTTCTTCATAGCTCGTAGGTTCACTGTTGTCTAACAACATGACCTCCAAAACAGGATTGACGTACCACTCAGGGGCGGTACGAGTCCTTGTCGACCTACGAGGTTCGGTAGTAACTTGATCCGAAGCTTCATGATCATCATCATTTGCTTCCTCTTCACTTGGTGTAGGCGCCGCAGAAACATCTTTCTGCGTCGTGGTACTCTCCAACTGAAGTGACGGTTCAATAACCTCATCAAGTTCTACTTTCCTCCCACTCAATTCTTTTGAGAGAAACTCTTTCTCGAGAAAGGACCCATTTTTAGCAACAAACACTTTGCCCTCGGATCTGAGATAGAAGGTGTACCCAACTGTTTCCTTATGGTATCCTATGAAGATGCACTTTTCCGCTTTGGGTTCGAGCTTATCAGACATAAGTGTCATATCCCCAAACTCTAAGAAATGACAGCTTAGGTTTCTGCCAAACCATAATTCATACGGTGTCATCTCAACGGATTTAGATGGTGCCCTATTTAAAGTGAATGTAGTTGTCTCTAATGCATAACCCAAAACGATAGTGGCAAAACGATAAGAGACATCATAGTACGCACCATATCCAATAGAGCATGACTACGACGTTCGGACACACCATTACACTATGGTGTTCCAGGTGGCGTGAGTTGTGAAACAATTTCCACTTTGTCTTAAGTTGCATACCAAACTCGTAACTTAGATATTCACCTCCACGATCGTAGACATTTTATCTTGTTGTCTGATAATCCCCAAGTGCAAGGAATCATCGTAGCAATTTCCAAAGGTGGAAGTGATAAGTATGGAGTGTTGAACCCACAAGGAGCTAAAGGTAAGATCAATATTCTCTCAAATCCTATCTGCCACTGATACGACTCTACGTATGCCGAACGTTTGCTTCCAACTAGAATCGAGAAATAAAACTACGTTGTGGGTATGAAGAGAATAGCTTTGCATGATATCGGAGAACTAAAATATAAAAATAGGTGCTGTTATCATAAAGTTAGAATATATTACAATATATTACAAACAGCGAGTGTGGAATAATGATGGGTCGGTGTGCGGAATTGTCCTAGGCAATTGTTAACAAGATCGGTAATCATTATTGCAATTTTATATGAGGGAGAGGCACAAGCTAACATACTTTCTCTACTTGGATCATATGCACTTATGATTGGAACTCTAGCAAGCATCCGCAACTACTAAAGATCATTAAGGTAAAACCCAACCATAGCATTAAAGCATCAAGTCCCCTTTATCCCATACGCAACAACCCACCTACTCGGGTTTATGCTTCTGTCACTCAAGCAACCCACTATAAGCGAATCATGAACGTATTGCAACACCCTACAGCGGGAATCCTTCACGTGTGCGCGGCACGGAAGGCACCATAGGACAGCACCAAAATAAACATACAACTCAAACCAATCTAGATCATCAATCAACCCATAAGACAAAAGAAATCTACTCAAAACATCATAGGATGGCAACATATCATTGGATCATAATATGTGGCATAAAGCACCATGTTCAAGTAGGGGATTACAGCGGGATGCGGGAGAGTGGACCGCTGAAAAGATATGAGGACGGTGATGAAGAGGGTGATGTTGATGAAGACGATCACCGCGGCGATGGTTCCCCCGATGGCACTCTGGCGCCACCGAGAGAGAGGGGGAGAGGGTCTCCCCCTTGTGCTTCCTCCTCCATGGCCTCCCCCCTGGGTAGGGAGAGGTTCTCCCTCTAGTCCTTGGCCTCCATGGCGATGATGGCCCCTCCGTCTTCCTCCTCCATGGTTTCCGGTGATGGTGACCCCCTCCGGCAGGGTGCCGGAGAGGGCCAAGATTGATCTTTTGTGGCTACAGAGACTTGCGGCGGCGGAACTTCCGATCTAGGTTTCTTTTTGGAGATTTCTATATTTATAAGAGTTTTTGGCGTTGGTCCCACGTCCGGAAGGTTCCCGAGGAGGTGACAAGCTAGGGGGGGCGCCCTAGGGGGGGCGCCCCCCACCCTTGTGACTTCCTCGGCCTTCCTCTCCGGTGACTTTTCACTCCAGTATTTTTTATATTTTCCAAAAATATTCTCCGTAAATTTTTATCTCATTCCGAGAACTTTTATTTCTGCACAAAAACAACACCACGGTAGTTCTGCTGAAAACAGTGTCAGTCCGGGTTAGTTCTAATCAAATCATACCAAAATCATATAAAATTATTGTAACCATGGCATGAATACTTCATAAATTATAGATACGTTGGAGACGTATCAGCATCCCCAAGCTTAATTCCTGCTCGTCCTCGAGTAGGTAAATGATAAAAGAAATAATTTATGAAGTGTGAATGCTAGCAAGTGCACAAGTTTGATCAATGACAATTCCAATCACCTTTTCTAGCATCAATATAGACCATAAACACTAGTTCATCTCGTAAAACTTTTCATGATCAAGTAACAAGCTATTCACATGTTAAAGTATAGACCAGAAAGTTTCTTGAAAACTAACAAACCATATTCCTAGTCATCGAATAATTACAATTCATCTTATTTTCAGGAAGGGTCTATGTAAGAGCTTTGATTTAGCAAATTCCACATACTCAACTATCATATAGTCTTCTATGATTATTGACACTCAAAGCATATTTTTAGAGCAAATAGCATCCATCGAACACAGAGAAAGATAGAGGCTTAATGTTTCGCCTCCCAAATTATTTATCATATAGATAATTGTCAACAATAATAATTCATGATCAAATATATTTGTGTGGATATATATGTCTAGATCATTCCCCAACACATGACGTTTGCCAAGAGAAAAAGGCGAAATATAGGAAGTGGTGAAGATCACCATGACTCTTGCATAAAGGTAAGTACTAGAAAGTAAAAGTTGGCCCTTCGCAGAGGGAAGCAGAGGTTGTCATGCGCTTTTTGTTTTTGGATGTGCAAACCCTTAATGCAAAGGAACGTCACGTTGTATTGCCCTTTGTGATAGCAACCTTTATTATGCAGTCCGTCGCTTTTATTTCTTTACCATCACAAGTTCGTGCAACGCTTATTTTCCCTCACAATAAAAGATCATACATATTTAGGAGCAATTTTTATTGCTTTTTGCACCGATGACAACTTACTTGAAGGATCTTACTCAATCCATAGGTAGGTATAGTGGACTCTCATGGCAAAACTGGTTTAAGGGTGTTTGGATGCACAAGTAGTATTTCTACTTGGTGCGGAAGTTTTGGCTAGTATGAGGTGGAAGCAAGCACCACATGTTGGAGGATCCATAACAATATAACTTCTATACAAATATACCCAAACATAACTCATTAAGTTGTCTTCCTTGTCCAACTTCAACTAATTTGCTCAAGTTTGAAAATAGTTAATGGGTATTCACAATCATAGAAGATGTCCAAGATAGTATATTTATATGTGGAATCTCTCTTCCTTCAATATTCTTTCATGAATTGTTCAAGTGACCAATGCGGTGTTTGCTAACTTTCAATAAATTTCACCACCTATACTTATTATGTGTGAAGTCATTACTCCCCATGGGATAAGTGTATGAAGCATATTTAATTTCAGATTTATGATATTCAATCCATTCAACCATTTACTCAAAGGATATAAGTGAAGCACGAGAGTGAATGACAAACTACTCCAAAAAGATATAAGTGAATATCAATGAGTAGCCAACAATTAAATAACTGTGTGAGGACTCTCTCATCTAAGAATTTCAGATCCAATGATTTTATTCAAACAGCAAAACAAAATAAAAATAGCATGCCAAGAATAGCACGCATCATGTGAACGAATAAAAATTTAGACTCAACATAGGCTAACCGATAATTTTTTATGAAGAGAGGTGGGATGCATAGCATCCCCAAGCTTAGATACTTGAGACTTCTTGAAATATTTACTTGGGGTGCCTTGGGCATCCCCAAGCTTGAGCTTTTGTATCTCGTTCAATCCTCTCATATCATGGTTTTACCTATTCTCAAAAATTTCATCCACACAAAACTCGAAAAGAACTCGTGAGATAGGTTAGTACACATGAGAATAAATCAACACTTCATGTACTGCCAAGACAAGTTGCACAATAATTTTCAAACATCATCTACTGTTTACTATCGTTTCCACAATTGATATCTACCAATATAGGCTATGGAAACTAGAGGATAAGTAGATAACAAAACTATGACAGCAATCTGTCCAAACAGAACAGTCTGTAGCAATTTATAACAACAGTGTACTTCTGTAACTCAAAAAATTATGAAAATTTATGACATGCTAAGGAATTTATATGACAATACTGTGTAAAAATTTCAGAAACTTTTCACGTTCCAGTAAAATATGAAAATTCAAACACTACAGAAAAAGTTTCTGTTTTTTACACAGCACACATCAAACATGTAATGCAAGCATCCTAAGGCAATTCTTGGAACTTTTATTGAAAAACAAGATTATAAATAACACCTAACAGATAACAACAAAATAATATGACACTCCAAGCAAAACTCATATTATGTGATGAATAAAAATATAGCTCTAAGTAAGATATACCGATAGTGTTGAAGACGAAAGAGGGGATGCCTTCCAGGGCATCCCCAAGCTTAGTTGCTTGGATCTTCCTTGAATGTTACCTTGGGGGTGCCTTGGGCATCCCCAAGCTTAGGTTCTTTACACTCCTTATTCTTCTCATATCGGTGTCTCACCCAAAACTTGAAAACTTCAATCACACAAAACTTAACGGAACTTCGTGAGAAGGGTTAGTGTAATAAAGATAAATCATTCACTTAGGTATTGTCAAGACCATATTAATAGTTGTTCCCACATGATGCCTACTGTATTCTAACATTTCCATAATTTATACCACTGAATATAAGCTATGGAAGCACTAGAACAAGCAAACTATGCATGTAGAACAGAATCTGTCAAAAACAGAACAGCCTGTGAAGATCTATAGTACAGCCATATTTCCCTGTCTCTAAAAATTCTGAAAAATTAGTAAAATCTAGGAAATTTGTATATCAATCATGTGTAAAAAAATCAGATCAAAATCACGTTCCAGTGAATTTAAAAAATTCCTGGACTGAGAGCAAAAGTTTCTGTTTTTGCACAGAATCAAGTCAACTATCATCCACACTATCCCAAAGGCATTACTTGGCACTTTATTGAAATAAAAGGCACAAAACATGATTAATACAGTAGCTTAATCATGTTAAAACACAAAAACATAAAGGGTAAATATTGGGTTGTCTCCCAACAAGCGCTTTTCTTTAATGCCTTTCTAGTTAGGCATGACATTGATACACTTCCAAGCCCAATTCCGATGAAAATTTTATTCATACTCTAAAAGATATAAGTGAAGTTCATAGAGCATTCTACAATTAATGAAGATTAACCAATACCCAAGCTCAAAATATATAAGTGAAGCACACGAAGCATTCTATAAAGCCATACTCAAAAAATTTAAGTGAAGCACAAAGAGCATTCTACAAAGCCATACTCAAAAGATTTAAGTGAAGCGCATGAAGCATTCTACAAAATCAATGAAGGACTATCTCATACTAGAAGGGTGCATAAAAGGAAAAGAAAAATGCATATCATGTGAAAAAAACAAAAACCGAGGTATACCGATAATTGTTGAAGAATAAAGATGGGATGCCTTCCGGGGCATCCCCAAGCTTAGATGCTTGAGTCTCCTTGAAATATTTACTTGGGGTGCCTTGGGCATCCCCAAGCTTGAACTCTTGTCTCTCCATATTCTTCTTATATTGATACCTCCTCGATCTTCGAACACTTCATTCACACAAAACTTAACAAAACCCTCGTGAGATCCGTTAGTATAATAAAGCAAAATACTACTTTAAGTACTGTTGCGAACTCATTCCAAATTCATATTAGCATTATATCTACTGTAGTGCAACTTCACCATGGTTCATACCCCCCCCGGTACTACCCATAGATTCATCAAAATAAGAGCACAATGCATAGAAAACAGAATCAATCAAAAACAGGACAGTCTGTAGCAATCTGGAAACTTCGTATACTTCTGTAATTCAAAAAATTCTGAAAATTTAGGACAAATTAACCAATTTGTATATAAGTACTGTGTAAAATTTTTAGAAACTTTTGACGTTCCAGTAAGAAATGTAAATTCATGCACTACAGTTAAAGTTTCTGTTTTCGCACCGCACAAAGCAAACAAGCCATCTAATCATCCTAAAACCAAATCTTGGCACATTATTTTTATAATACAAAGGATATATACAAGGGGATAATTATTTTTGAGAAACTTCCATGAAAAATTCTACATTGTTTCCATGAGCATGAACACAAGTGTTCAAGGTCGACCCTCACTTCTCCAATGCACAACCTTCCAACCACTTCTCTTTTTGAAAAACTTATTAGGCAAAAGAGGCAAGTAATTCTTTTTGTATTTTTCATTATTTAATTTTTTTGTTTGTTTCACCCACAACTAAAGAAAGCAAAAAGGGAAAACAAAAATCTACTTAGTGAAGAAAGCAAACAAGCACACACGAGAATATCAACCCCACGCTATTGCTCCCCGGCAACGGCGCCAGAAAAGAGCTTGATAATCCCCAAGTGCAAGGAATCATCGTAGCAATTTCCAAAGCTGGAAGTGATAAGTATGGAGTGTCGAACCCACAAGGAGCTAAAGGTAAGATCAATATTCTCTCAAATCCTATCTGCCACCGATACGACTCTACGTACGCCGAACGTTTGCTTCCAACTAGAAACGAGAAATAAAACTACGTTGTGGGTATGAAGAGAATAGCTTTGCATGATATCGGAGAACTAAAATATAAAAATAGGTGCTGTTATCATAAAGTTAGAATATATTACAATATATTACAAACAGCGAGTGTGGAATAATGATGGGTCGGTGTGCGGAATTGTCCTAGGCAATTGTTAACAAGATCGGTAATCATTATTGCAATTTTATATGAGTGAGAGGCATAAGCTAACATACTTTCTCTACTTGGATCATATGCACTTATGATTGGAACTCTAGCAAGCATCCGCAACTACTAAAGATCATTAAGGTAAAACCCAACCATAGCATTAAAGCATCAAGTCCCCTTTATCCCATACGCAACAACCCACCTACTCGGGTTTATGCTTCTGTCACTCAAGCAACCCACTATAAGCGAATCATGAACGTATTGCAACACCCTACAGCGGGAATCCTTCACGTGTGCGCGGCACGGAAGGCACCATAGGACAGCACCAAAATAAACATACAACTCAAACCAATCTAGATCATCAATCAACCCATAAGACAAAATAAATCTACTCAAAACATCATAGGATGGCAACACATCATTGGATCATAATATGTGGCATAAAGCACCATGTTCAAGTAGGGGATTACAGCGGGATGCGGGGGAGTGGACCGCTGAAAAGATATGAGGACGGTGATGAAGAGGGTGATGTTGATGAAGACGATCACCGCGGCGATGGTTCCCCTGATGGCACTCCGGCGCCACCGAGAGAGAGGGGGAGAGGGTCTCCCCCTTGTGCTTCCTCCTCCATGGCCTCCCCCTGGGTAGGGAGAGGTTCTCCCTCTGGTCCTTGGCCTCCATGGCGATGATGGCCCTCCGTCTTCCTCCTCCATGGTTTCCGGTGATGGTGACCCCCTCCGGCAGGGTGCCGGAGAGGGCCAAGATTGATCTTTCGTGGCTACAGAGACTTGCGGCGGCGGAACTTCCGATCTAGGTTTCTTTTCGGAGATTTCTATATTTATAAGAGTTTTTGGCGTTGGTCCCACGTCCGGAAGGTTCCCGAGGAGGTGACAAGCTAGGGGGGCGCCCTAGGGGGGCACCCCCCCACCCTTGTGACTTCCTCGGCCTTCCTCCCCGGTGACTTTTCGCTCCAGTATTTTTTATATTTTCCAAAAACATTCTCCGTAAATTTTCAGCTCATTCCGAGAACTTTTATTTCTGCACAAAAACAACACCACGGTAGTTCTGCTGAAAACAACGTCAGTCCGGGTTAGTTCTAATCAAATCATGCCAAAATCATATAAAATTATTGTAACCATGGCATGAATACTTCATAAATTATAGATACGTTGGAGACGTATCATTGTCACGATGATCTTAAACTTCACTCTGAATTTGCTTGAACTTTTCAAACGTTTCAGACTTGTGTTTCATTAAGTAAATATACCCATACCTACTCAAATCATCAGTGAAGGTAAGAAAATAATGATATCCACCGCACGCTTCAACACTCATTGGACCACATACATCAACATGTATCATTTCCAATAAGTCACTTACCCGCTCCATCATACCGGAAAACGGGGTCTTAGTCATCTTGCCCACGAGGCATGGTCCGCATGTCTCAAGCGAATCGAAATCGAGTGAGTACAAAGATCCATCAGCATGGAGTTTCTTCATGCACTTTACACCAATATGACCTTAGCGGCAGTGCCACAGGTATGTGGTACTATCATAATTAACTTTGCATCTTTTGGCATCAATATTACGAACATGTGTATCACTACGATCGAGATTCAATAAACCATTCACATTGGGTGCATGACCATTGAAGGTATTATTCATGTAACAGAATAACCATTATTCTCGGACTTAAATGAATAACCATATTGCAATAAACACGATCTAATCATGTTCATGCTCAACGCAAACACCAAATAACATTTATTTAGGTTCAACACTAATCCCGAAGGCAGAGGGAGCGTGTGACGGTGATCACATCAACCTTGGAAACACTTCCAACACACATCGTCACCCCGCCCTTATCTAGTCTCCATTTATTCCGTAGCTTTTATTTCGAGTTACCAATATTAGCAACTAAACCGGTATCTAATACCCAGGTGCTACTAGGAGTACTAGTAAGGTACACATCAATAACACGTATATCAAATATACTTATGTTGATGTTGCCAGCCTTCTTATCTACCAAGTATCTAGGGCAGTTCCGCTTCAGTGACCGTTCTCCTCATAATAGAAGCACTTAGTCTCGGGTTTGGGTTCAACCTTGGGTTTCTTCACTAGAGCAGCAATTGGCTTGCCATTCATGAAGTTTCCCTTCTTGCCCTTCTCGAAACTAGTGGTTTTACTAACCATAAACATTTGATGCTCATTCTTGATTTCTACCTTCGCTGTGTCAAACATCGCGAATAGCTCAGGGATCATCTTTTCCATCCCTGGCATGTTTATAGTTCATCACGAAGCTCTAACAGCTTTGTGGCAGTGACTTGGAGAACTATATCAATCACTATCTTATCTGGAAGATCAACTCCCACTTGATTCAAGCGATTGTAGCACCCAGAAAATCTGAGCACATGCTCACCGGGCAAAGAATCTTGTTGGAGGTCTCATACCTCTCAACACAGGCACGAGCCTGAAATCCCAATTTCAACTCTTAGAACATCTCATATGTTCCGTGACGTTCAAAACATTTTTGGAGCCTCAATTCTGAGCTGTAATGCATGACGCACTGAACTATCAAGTAGTCAATAGAGCGTGCATGTCAGCTATTCACAACATCCAAAGACGACGCTTGAGGGGGTGGCGCACTGAGCGGTGCATCAAGGACATAAGCCTTCTGTGCAGCAATGAGGACAATCCTCATATCACGGACCCAGTCCGCATAATTGCTACCATCATCTTTCAACTTACTTATTCTCTAGGAACGTATCAAAATTCAGGGGAGCTGCAGCGCGAGCTATTGATCTATAACATAATTTGCAAAGAAATTTTGACTATGTTCATGATAATGAGTTTAATTAATCATATTACTTAAGAACTCCCACTCAAATCAACATCCCTCAGGTTGTCTAAGTGTGACATGATCCAAATCCACCAACCCAAGTCCGATCATCATGTGAGATGAGGTGGTTTCAATGGTGAACATCTCCATGTTGATCATATCTACTATATGACTCATGTTCGACCTTTCGGTCTCTTGTGGCAGTGTCTTGGAGAACTATATGACTCATGTTGATCATCACGTGGTGCTTCAAAATGACGAACTTTCGCAACAGTGCACACTCGGGGAGAACACAATTTTATCTTGAAATTTTAGTGAGGAATCACTGATACGTCTCCAACGTATCTACTTTTCCTCACTCTTTTGCCCTTGTTTTGGACTCTAATTTGCATGATTTGAATGTAACTAACCCGGACTGACGCTGTTTTCAGCAGAACTACCATGGCATTGTTTTTGTGCATAAATAAAAGTTCTCGGAATGGAACAAAACTTTTTGGAGATTTATTTCAGAATAAATGAGAATTATTGGAGCCAAAATACACCGCAGAGGGGGGCCAGTGTGAGCATCACCCACCAGGGCACGCCAGGCCCCCTGGGCGCGCCCTGGTGGGTTGTGCCCACCTCGTGGCCCCACTTGCCCTAACTCCGCCACAATAAATTCCAAAATTCAGAGAAAAAAATCAGAGAGAAAGAATTAACGCATTTCATGATACGAAGCCGCCGCCACCTCCTGTTCTTCATCGGGAGGCCAGATCTGGAGTCCGTTTGGGGCTCCGGAGAGGGGAATCTTTGGTCTTCGTCATCACCAACCTTTCTCCATCGCCAATTCCATGATGCTCCCCACCGGGAGTGAGTAATTCCTTCGTAGGCTTGCTGGTCGGTGAGGAGTTGGATGAGATTCATCATGTAATCGAGTTAGTTTTGTTAGGGCTTGATCACTAGTACCCATTATGTTCTGAGATTGATGTTGCTATGACTTTGCTATGCCTAATGCTTGTCACTAGGGCCCGAGTGCCATGATTTCAGATCTAAACCGTTTATGTTATCATCTCTATATCTATGTTCTTGATCCGATCTTGCCTAGTCATATGCACCTATTACGTGTTATGATCCGTCAACCCCATAGTGACAATATTTGGGATACTTTGCGGTGATGACCGTAGTTTGAGGAGTTCATGTATTCACCATGTGCTAATGCTTTGTTCTGGTTCTCTATTAAAAGGAGGCCTTAATATTTCTTAGTTTCCTTATGGACCCCGCTGCCACGGGAGGGTAGCAAAAGATGTCATGCAAGTTTTTTTCCATAAGCACGTATGACTATTTACGGAATACATGCCTACATTACATTGATGAACCGAGCTAGTTCTGTATCGCCCTAGGTTATGACTGTTACATGACGAATATCATCCAACGAGTTACCGATCCAGTGCCTACGACCTTTTCATTTATTGCACTTGCTAAGTTACTATTACTGTTGCTGTTGTTCCAACTGCTACAAAACTACTGCTACTACTGTTACCGCTATTGTTACAGTCACCACTGCTATCAAAGTATCATACTACTGTGATACTGATTACTTTGCCATAGATATTTAATCTCCAGGTGTGGTTGAATTGACAACTCAACTTCTAATACTCTGAAGTATTCTTTGGCTCCCCTTGTGTCGAATCTATAAATTTGGGTTGAATACTCTACCCTCGAAAACTGTTGCAATCCCCTATACTTGTGGGTTATCAAGACCTTTTTCTGGCGCCGTTGCCAGGGAGCATAGCAATATTTGTTGAGTCACTTGGGATTTATATCAATCTACCACTATGAAGAATATGAAGGATACTAAGACCAAGATTTTTCCCTCTACTACGAGGGGAGGTAAGGAACTGCCATCACACTCTCCACTTGATTCACCTTCTGTTATGAGTAAGCTTGCACCACCACCACATGCTAGTAATCCTGATATGTCACAATTTATTGATGATGCTACCTCTGCTATGAATTATGCTATTGATGATGCTAGTACCATGCTTGATGATAATGTGCTGCTAGGAGAATTTCTTGACGAACAAATTGCTAGAGCTAAAGAGAATGAAACTGCTGAAATTGATGAGATTGTTGAAACTGATGAAGCTTATGAAACTGATGATAATTATGAAACCCCTATTAGTCCTAGCTCTCCTAAGTTTGAAATTCCTAAGATACTTGAAGGTTATGTTATGGACGAAGAGATAACTAGAGAAATTCTTTCTTGCAAGGATAGAGATGATCTTAAGAAATTACTATGCAAGTATAAGGAAAAGACTTTGAATGCTAGAATGAAATGTGGTCCTAAGTTTGATACTTCACCTATCTTTGTTACCGATAAGTATTATGAGTTTTCTGTCGACCCAGAGTTAATCACTTTGGTTGAATCTGATCCTTTCCATGGCTATGAAACTGAAACTGTAGTGGCACACCATACTAAGCTGAATGATATAGCCACCCTCTTTGCTCACGATGAGAAGATTTGCTACTATTATATCCTTAAGTTATTTCCGTTCTCATTAAAGGGTGATGCTAAGACATGGTACAATACTCTTGCTCCTGGTTGTGTGCGTAGTCCCCAAGATATGATATATTACTTCTTTGAAAAATATTTCCCTGCTCATAAGAAACAAGCTGCCTTACAGGAAATATTTAACTTTGTGCAAATTGAAGAAGAGAGTCTCCCACAAGCTTGGGGGAGGCTTCTCCAATTGCTTAATGCTTTGCCTGATCATCCTCTCAAGAAAAATGAAATACTTGATATCTTTTATAATGGACTAACTGATGCTTCTAGGGACTTCCTAGATAGTTGTGCTGGTTGTGTTTTCAGGGAACAAACAGTTAAACAAGCTGAGGAATTATTGAATAACATATTGAAGAATTATGATGATTGGACTCTTCCTGAACCACCGCCTAAACCCACTCCGAAGAAGAGGGGTATCTTATTTCTCAGTCCTGAAGACATGCGAGAGGCAAAGAAATCTATGAAAGAAAAAGGTATTAAAGCTGAGGATGTTAAGAATTTGCCACCTATTGAAGAAATACATGGCCTTGACACACCACCACCTCCACAGGTGGTGGAGGTAAATTCTTTATTAAAGTTTAATGAAAGTGACATCCCTCACAATAAACATCCTAGTCAATGCTTATATGAGTTTGACAACTATATTATGAATCAAGATCATTTCAATGCCCATGTTCTGAAACAATTGAAATATAACTCTGATATGATTGCTCGGTTGAGTGACTTGCTATTTAGAATCAGTAATGATGTAGGAAAGCATGCCTCTATGGTTCAAACTCGGTTAGAACAAGTTGCTAAGTCTAAAAAAGAATTGCTTGATGAAATGAATAATAATATGCATGATTTTGCCGTGATTATCCTGTTTTCTGTTTTCTCCGTGCAATAAAAAAATGACCCAAAAATAAAAATTCTCAGAATGCCCTGAAAATTTAACATGTTTTTCCCCCGAATATTTATGATTTTTGGTGCAAATAACACCAGAGGGGGGGTGCCCCTGGTGCCCACAAGACACCAGGGCGCACCAGCACCCCCAGGCGCGCCCTGGTGGGTTGTGGCCCCCACGTGGGCCCCCTCACTTATCTCTTTAGCCCACATCATCCCCTACCTCCAGAAAAAAATCACCACAGCCACCAATTTCGTGTTCTTGCTCTCAAACCCACGGATTTCGATCTCTTTGCTCGAAGCTTCGTTTCTGAAACTTTTTGGAGGGATTGCTACTTGGTATGTGACTCCTCCATTGCTCCAATTAGTTTTTGTTTTATTGGGTTATTTTTAGAGTAATTAGCTACTCTTGGTGTTGCTGTAGATGAGCTTGCATGTTGAATTCTTAGAGTTCTAAGTAGTTTGAATGCTCAATATGGCCTTTATGCATGCTTAGGAGTAGTTGCTAACAATCTTACATGACAAAATTTTGTGGACTAATTTTTTTTAGAATTTTTATAGGAATAAAAATGCAATTCTTCAGGAGTTCTTTGAGGAGGAGATCCTCGGGAGCCTCGTCAAGTGGAATCTCAGTTCGACAGTCTTATGTTGAACCAAGCGAAAGCTCGATGCGAGATGCCGCCACCAAATCATGCTTGTGGCCTTGCGATGAGTTCATGGAAGGTGCAGGTATTAAGGAGGAATTTGATCAATTTATTCACAACACAGAGCTTGCTTCCTTCATCGCAGATAAGTGCCCCCAACACCTCGAGCTCACGAAAACCTTCACAAAGAAATTCAAATATTTTCCTCATGAGTCTAGAGTTTCGTTCAACCTGTACGATCATTCCTTTACCATGCCATTAGAAATGTTTAGCGATGCATGCAAACTTCCATATGAGGGTTCCCTCGATGAACCAACAAAATCTGAGTATGAGTCATTTTTAGTTAATCTTTGATTTGGCGAAGATAGGGGGGTTACACAAGGGAGAATTAACAGTATCCACTTCCCATCACTACAATATTTTGCGCTCTTTAACGGTAAATGTGTTTTAGGCAAACAAGATTGTAGCACACTATGTGCTCATGATTTGAGTCTCCTACACACTGCTATAATTGGGAATAAGGATTATAATCTTGGTGCAATTGTTGCACGGAGGTTGCAGCTCAATGCTGCTAGTGGTATTTTTTATGGAGGAATCTATGCCTCCCGTGTAGCTGAGAGATTAAATGTTTCATCATGGCCTAATGACCCCATCCTACCCACTCAGTATTTAGACTTTGATGCCATGAAGCGTCATAAGTTCCTTACGGGCACGGCCACCAACTATACCTATAACCTTAGATTTTATAAGAAACTCGTTGTGCCTGTTGCTTTGCCTGCTCCTGCTCTCTTTGATTTTCACACTAGGGGAAGATATTATGTTCTTGAGAGCGAAGCCTATGTGTACAACGCGGAGGTTGAAGCTGCCAGGAGGCCGCAGAGTCTGCTCCGAGGTTCTCAATGAGCCATCGCCCAGATTATTATTCATACGGATGGTGATTACCAAGCTAGGCCAAAAGCCTAAGCTTGGGGGAGTACGTATTTCCACCGACATTACATTCATGTTCACACAGTTCATTCCAGTTGTCGGTGTTCACACTCTTTCATTGTATTATCCATGCTTGATTTGTTTTCTCGCTTTCTTCTTGTGTGTTTGAAAAACTTTGAGAAAACCCAAAAATAATATTTCCTGCTTCTTTTTAGTTTTTCTTTCTAGCTTAGTTTAATTGTAGCATCAAAAGAAAACCCAAAAAGATTTCTCACTTCTTCTTTTACTTGTTGGGAGCTTTCCCGTGTAAATAGTTTTTCTCGTTTTTTGTTTTTCTTATTTAATTTGCTTTCTTCATGAAAAACAAAAACTCCAAAAATATTTCAGTATGTTTCTCTGAAATTCTTTTCTATTTATTTGAGTCGTACCAAGGAGAAGACCACAATGAAAATGTTGAGTGGTTCTCATCTGCATTATCGTTTACCTAACAAAGAGCCCATGTTACTTTGTCTTCTCCTCTTGAATAAAATGCTTGCAGATTCCAGCTTAGTCCACAGCACTCTTGCACTATTATTATCTTCTTATCGTTCGATCGTGCAAGTGAAAGGCAATAATGACGACATTTGATGAACTGACTGTGGCAGAGAAAAGCGGGTATGAACTCAACTTGTTTTTGTTTTTGTAAATATGTTTAACCTAGTATCCCTTGATTCATCTCATTATGATCAAACATGTTTGCAATGACCATTAGAGATTATAGTTGTTCATGCCATGCTTAAGTAGCTAGGAGTGGATAATGATTTATCTTGAGTGTCAACATGCATTAAAATGGTTGTGATGCGGTATGATGATGTGGTATCCTCCTCTGAATGTTTCAAGTGGCTTGACTTGGCACATGTTCACGCATGTAGTTGAATCAAAACCAACATAGCCTTCATGATATTTATGTTCATGGTGTCCATATCCTACCCATGCTAGTATTCAATGCTGATTATATGTAATGCATGATCATGATCGTTTTCGCTCTCTAGCTGGCCGCTTCTCAATCTAATTGCTAGCCTTCGCCTGTACTAAGCGGAAATACTGCTTGTGCATCAAAACCCTTAAACCAAGTTATGCCAGATGAGTCCACCATATCTACCTATATGCGGTATTACCCTGCCGTTCCAAAGTAAATTTGCATGTGCCACCTCTAAAAATTCAAATGAACATCTGTTTTGTGTGCCTGGACCGCTCATGAAGCGACAGGGGGCGGTCAGTATCTTCCATGCTAAGCGGGTTATTCTCATGATGAGTGTTTATTCACTTGTCCTTACATGAGAGGGGCAGTAATATGGATTCCCAGTCCCGAAATCAAAAATAAAAAATAATTAAACAAAACTCCCCCAGGAATGTTGTTGGTTTGGACGGTACCTGTGGATGCGGCTCGCCGTGGAGTATGATTGTTGGTGGAGGGGGAGTAAACCTTTACTTTTACCGCTTGGGAACCGCCGCTAATTTGTTTAGCATGGAAGATATTGATAACTCTTGGTCGTGACGTTGACAGGAAGGGTGTACCTCTCAAAATTATATCTATCTCTGTTTTAAACTTTGAGCTCTGGCACCGCTGCAAATCCATGCTTCCCTCTGCGAAGGGACTGTCTATTTACTTTTATGTTGAGTCGTCACCTTCTCAAATAAGCGCCAGACCTGAGATCAATATTGTCATCCTCATGCATTGTGTATAGTTGATGTTGGGTGCAACATGACTGGATCTTTTCTACCATGAATTACAATGTTTAGTCGTTGCTTGAACTTTGGAGGTGCTCTGCATTTATGTTTTGCGGTCTCAGAAAGGCCTAGCAAGATACCACTATTGTCATATTGTATCACGATTGTTTTGACAAAGTGTTGGCGCTTGAGATATCTTATTATTGCTCGCTAGTTGCTTATGTTATTGTTATGGGTAAATATAAATCCTACGAGTTATTGTTGACATGGTTAGTCATAATCTTTGCTGAAAACCCGGGTGCTACTTAAGCATATATATGTAAACAAGAACAAAAGAGTTCATAAAAGTTTTTCTTTATCACTTTCAGTTTCTCAACTGAATTGCTTGAGGACAAGCAAAGGTTTAAGCTTGGGGGAGTTGATACGTCTCCAATGTATCTACTTTTCCTCACTCTTTTGCCCTTGTTTTGGACTCTAATTTGCATGATTTGAATGGAACTAACCCGGACTGACGTTGTTTTCAGCAGAACTACCATGTTGTTATTCTTGTGCAGAAATAAAAGTTCTCGGAATGGAACAAAACTTTTTGGAGATATATTTCAGAATAAATGAGAATTATTGGTGCCAAAATACACCGCAGAGGGGGGCCAGGGTGAGCATCACCCACCAGGGCGCGCCAGGCCCCCTGGGCGCGCCCTGGTGGGTTGTGCCCACCTCGTGGCCCCACTTGCCCTAACTCCTCCACTATAAGTTCCTAAATTCGGAGAGAGAAAATCAGAGAGAAACAATTATCGCGTTTCACGATACGGAGCCACCGCCACCTCCTGTTCTTCATCGGGAGGCCAGATCTGGAGCCCGTTTGGGGCTCCGGAGAGGGGAATCTTCGGTCTTCATCATCACCAACCTTTTCCATCGCCAATTCCATGATGCTCCCCACCGGGAGTGAGTAATTCCTTTGTAGGCTTGCTGGTCGGTGAGGAGTTGGATGAGATTCATCATGTAATCGAGTTAGTTTTGTTAGGGCTTGATCACTAGTACCCATTATGTTCTGAGATTGATGTTGCTATGACTTTGCTATGCCTAATGCTTGTCACTAGGGCCCGAGTGCCATGATTTCAGATCTAAACTGTTTATGTTATCATCTCTATATCTATGTTCTTGATCCGATCTTGCCTAGTCATATGCACCTATTACGTGTTATGATTCATCAACCCCGTAGTGACAATATTTGGGATACTTCGCGGTGATGACCGTAGTTTGAGGAGTTCATGTATTCACCATGTGTTAATGCTTTGTTCTGGTTCTCTATTAAAAGGAGGCCTTAATATCCCTTAGTTTCCTTATGGACCCCGCTGCCACGGGAGGGTAGGACAAAAGATGTCATGCAAGTTCTTTTCCATAAGCACGTATGACTATTTACGGAATACATGCCTACATTACATTGATGGACTGAGCTAGTTCTGTATCGCCCTAGGTTATGACTGTTACATGACGAATATCATCCAACGAGTTACCGTTCCAGTGCCTACAACTTTTCATTTATTGCACTTGCTAAGTTACTATTACTGTTGCTGCTGTTCCAACTGCTACAAAACTACTGCTACTACTGTTACCGCTATTGTTACTGTCACCATTACTATCAAACTATCATACTACTGTGCTACTGATTACTTTGCCGAAGATATTGAATCTCTAGGTGTGGTTGAATTGACAACTCAACTGCTAATACTCTCAAGTATTCTTTGGCTCCCCTTGTGTCAAATCTATAAATTTGGGTTGAATACTCTACCCTCGAAAACTGTTGGGATCCCCTATACTTGTGGGTTATCAATCACCTTATAATGCTACCGTCGTCCTACGCAAAATAAGATGCATAAAAGGATTAACATCACTTGCAAATCATAAGTGACATGACATGGCCATGAACTTGTGCTTTTGATCTCCATCTCCAAAGCACCGGCATGATCTGCATCGTCACCGGCATGACACCATGATCTCCATCATCATGATCTCCATCATTGTGTTGCCATCGGGGTTCTCACGCCAACCATGCTTCTACTACTATTGCTACTGTTTGGCGATAAAGTAAAGCATTACATAGCGCTTAATGATTGACACGCAGGTCATACAATAATTAAAGACAACCCTATGGCTCCTGCCGGTTGCCCTACTCATCGACATGCAAGTCGTGATAACTATTACAAAACATGATCATATCATACATCAACATATATCAAATCACGGCTTGACCATATCACATCACAACATGCCCTGCAAAAACAAGTTAGACGTCCTCTACTTTGTTGTTGCAAGTTTTACGTGGCTGCTATGGGCAACTAGTAAGAACCGTTCTTACCTACGCAAAGACACAACGGTGATAATCAAGTTGCCTTTTAACCTTCTACAAGGACCGCCTCTATCGAATCCGATTCAACTAAAGTGGGAGAGACAGACACCTGCCAGCCATCTTTATGCAACAAGTTGCATGTCAGTCGATGGAACCGGTCTCTCGTACGTGGACGAGTAAGGTTGGTCCGAGCCGCTTCATCACACAATACCACCGAATCAAGATAAGACTAAGGAGGTAAGCAATCTGAACATCAATGCCCACAAACTCTTTTGTGTTCTACTCGTGCATGTTATCTACGCATAGACCTAGCTCATGATGCCACTGTTGGGGAACGTTGCATGGGAAACAAAAAATTTCCTACGAACACCCAAGATCTATCTATGGAGATCAATGGCTATGAGAGGGAGAGTGGATCTACATACCCTTGTAGATTGCTAAGCGGGAAGCGTTAAGAAACGCGGTTGATGTAGTCGAACATCTTCGCGATCCAAATCGCAATTCGTCCCGCGATCCAATCACGATCCGTCCCGATCTAGCGCCGAACGGACGGCACCTCCGCGTTCAGCACACGTACAACTCGATGACATCTCCGCCTCCTTGATCCAGCGAGCGAGGTCGGAGTAGTAGATGAGTTCTCTGGCAACACGAAGGCGTGGTGGTGGCGGCGGTGGTGCTATCCCGGCAGGGCTATGCCTAGCGCTACCGAAACCGCAAACGGAGGAGAAAACGATCTAGGGAGAGAGAGGGGCGCCAAGGTCTTCGTGTGTGCTCTTGGGGCGCCCCCTCCCCTCCATATATAGGTGGAGGGGCGTGGATATCAGCCCCTCCAAGCCCTAGGGCGCAGCCAAGGGGGAGGAGTTGGACTCCTAGTCCAATTCCCTCCCTTTCCATAAACATGTAGACTTTCCACCTCTCCCAAGCCACATGGGCCTTGAGGGACTTGTGCGCCTGGCCCAATAAGGCCAGGGCGCCTCCCCTCAGCCCATGCAAACCCTTGGGACGTGGTGGAACCCTTGGTGGACTTCCGGACTCCTCCAGAAGTTTTCGGAACCTTCTAGAAGCTTCCCGGTACAATACCGGAAAAACCCGAAACTTTTCCGGTGGCCAAAATATGACTTCCCATATATAAATCTTTACCTCCAGACCATTCCAGAACTCCTCGTGACATCCGGGATATCATCCGGGACTCCAAACAACCTTCGGTCACCAACATACATAACTCAACAATACCAAATCGTCACCGAACGTTAAGTGTGCAGACCCTGTGGGTTCGAGAACTATGTAGACATGACCGAGACAATTCTACGGTCAATAACCAATAGCGGGACCTGGATGCCCATATTGGTTCCTACATATTCTACGAAGATCTTTATCGGTCGAATCACGATGTCAAGGATTCGGACAATCCCGTATGCAGTTCCCTTTGTCCATCGGTATGTTACTTGCCCGAGATTCGATCGTCGGTATCTCCATACCTAGTTCAATCTCGTTACCGGCAAGTCTCTGTACTCATTCCGTAACACAAGATCCCGTGACTAACTCCTTAGTCACATTGCTTGCAAGCTTCTTGTGATGTTGTGTTATCGAGTGGGCCCAGAGATACCTCTCCGTCATAGGGAGTGACAAATCCCAGTCTTGATCCACACCAACCCAACAGACACCCTCGGAGATACCTGTAGAGCACCTTTATAGTCACCCAGTTATGTTGTGACGTTTGATACACACAAGGTACTCCTCCAGTGTCAATGAGTTGCATGATCTCATGGTCATAGGAATAGATACTTGACATGCATAAAACAATAGCAATAAATTGACACGATCATATGCTACGTCCATAGTTTGGGTCTTGTCCATCACATCATTCTCCTAATGATGTGATCTCGTTATCAAATGACAACTCATGTCTATGGCTAGGAAACCTTGACCATCTTTGATCAACGAGCTAGTCTATTAGAGGCTCACTAGGGACACAGTGTTGTCTATGTACCCACACATGTATTTGAGTTTCGAATCAATACAATTCTAGCATGGATAATAAACAATTATCATGAACAAGGAAATATGATAATAACCAATTTATTATTGCCTCTAGGGCATATTTCCAACACAGATGATAGGCTTGTCACTTCGACGAACATCTATCTTGTCGATCAACAGGATCTGTTGGAAATATGCCCTAGAGGAAATAATAATTTAGTTATTATAATATTTCCTTGTTCTTGATAAATTGTGTATATCCATGCTATAATTGTATCGATCGGAAACTCAGATACATGTGTGGATACATAGACAAACATTGTGTCCCTAGTGAGCCTCTACTAGACTAGCTCGTTGATCAAAGATGGTCAAGGTTTCCTAGCCATAGACATGAGATGTCATTTGATAACGGGATCACATCATTAGGATAATGATGTGATGGACAAGACCCAAACTATGAACATAGCATATGATCGTGTCAGTTTATTGCTATTGTTTTTTGCATGTCAAGTATCTGTTCCTATGACCATGAGATCATGCAACTCACTGACACCGGAGGAATACCTTGTGTGTATCAAACGTCACAACGTAATTGGGTGACTATAAAGATGCTCTACAGGTATCTCCGAAGGTGCCTACTGAGCTGGCATGGTTCGAGACTAGGATTTGTTACTCCATGTGACGGAGAGGTATCTCAGGGCCCACTCGGTAATACAACATCACAATAAGCCTTGCAAGCAATGTGACTAAAGTGTTAGCCACGGGATCTTGTATTACGGAACGAGTAAAGAGACTTGCCGGTAATGAGATTGAACTAGGTATAGAGATACCGACGATCGAATCTCGGGCAAGTAACATACCGAAGAACAAAGGGAACAGCATACGGGATTAACTGAATCCTTGACATAGAGGTTCAACCGATAAAGATCCTCGTCGAATATGTAGGAACCAATATGGGCATCCAGGTCCCGCTATTGGTTATTGACCCTAGAGGTGTCTCGGTCATGTCTACATAGTTCTCGAACCCGTAGGGTCTGCACACTTAAGGTTCGGTGACGTTTCGGTATAGTTGAGTTATGTATGTTGGTGACCGAACGTTGTTCGGAGCCCCGGATGAAATCCCGGACGTCACAAGGAGCTCCGGAATGATCCAGAGGTAAAGATTGATATATAGGAAGTCCCGTTTTGGTCACCGGAAAAGTTTCGGGTATTTCCGGTAGTGTACCGGGCGTGCCGGGAGGGTTCCGGGGGTCCATCGAGAGGGGCCACCCACCCCAAAGGGCCTCATGGGCTGTGGGAGGAGGCAAACCAGCCCTTAGTGGGCTGGCCGACCCCTCCACTAAGGCCCATGCGGCTGGGGGTGGAAAAGCCCAAGAGGGGGGAAGAGTTTCCAAGTGGGGGAGGAATCCTACTCCTAGTAGGATTGGAGTTGGACTCCTCCACCTCTCCCACTTCGGCCGACTCCTAGGAGCAGCCCTAGGGGCGCCGGCCCCTCCCCTCCCTCCTATATATACTAGAGGGAGAGAGGGCCAAAGCACCCCAACCCAAAAAGGCCACGGTGCAGCCCTCTCTCCCAATAGATCATTTCCTCTAGTTTTCAGCAGTGCTTAGGCGAAGCCCTGCTGGAATAGTTCCACCACCGCCGCCGTCGCGCTGCCGGAGAACTCACCTACCTCTCCGCTCCCTCTTGCTGGATCAAGAAGGCGGAGATCGTCATCGAGCTGTACGTGTGTTGAACGCGGAGGTGCCGTCCGTTCGGCGCTAGATCGGAAGGACCGTGATTGGATCGCGGGATGGATCGTGATTGGATCACGGGACGAATAGTGATTGGATCGCAGGACGGCTTGCGATTTGGATCGCGAAGACGTTTGGCTACATCAACCGCGTTTCTTAACGTTCCCCGCTTAGCGATCTACAAGGGTACGTAGATCCACTCTCCCTCTCGTAGATGCTCATCACCATGGATAGATCTTGCGTGTGCGTAGGAATTTTTTTGTTTCTCATGCAACATTTCCCAACAGTGGTATCAGAGCTAGGTCTATGTGTAGATGAGATCACGAGTAGAACACAAAGGAGTTTGTGGGCGTTGATGCTCAGATTGCTTCCTCCCTTGGTCTTTTCTTGATTCAGCGGTATTGTGGGATGAAGCGGCCTGGACCAACATTACTCGTACGCTTACGAGAGACCGGTTCCATCAACTGACATGTAACTTTGTTGCATAAAGATGGCTGGCGGGTGTCTGTCTCTCCCACTTTAGTTGGATCGGATTCGATAATGGCGATCCTTGAGAAGGTTGAATAGCAATTTGTGTATCACCGTTGTGGTTTTGCGTAGGTAAGAATCATTCTTGCTAGATACCCGTAGCAGTCACGTAAAACATGCAACAACAATTAGAGGACGTCTAACTTGTTTTTGCAGGGTATGTTGTGATGTGATATGGCCAATTACATGATGAGATATATGTGATGTATGAGATGATCATGTTTTGTATAGAATATCACGAATTGCATGTCGACGAGTACGGCAACCGGCAAGAGCCATAGGGTTGTCTTTAATTTATTTTCGCTGTTTTTGCTTTACTTTATCGCTATGAGTTAGCAATAGTTGTAGAAGCAATAGTTGGCGCGACAACCTCATGACGACACGTTGATGGAGATCAAGATGATGGAGATCATGGTGTCATGCCGGTGACGATGGAGATCATGCCGGTGCTTTGGAGATGGAGATCAAAAGCACAAGTTCATGGCCATATCATGTCACTTATGATTTGCATGTGATGTTAATCCTTTTATGAACCTTGTTTTTCTTAGGACGACAGTAGCATTATAAGGTGATCCCTCACTAAAATTTCAAGATAAAATTGTGTTCTCCCTGAGTGTGCACCGTTGCGAAAGTTCGTCGTTTCGAGACACCACGTGATGATCGGGTGTGATAGACTCTACGTTCGCATACAACGAGTGCAAGCCAGTGTTGCACATGCAGAACACTCGGGTTAAACTTGACAAGCCTAGCATGTACAGACATGGCCTCGGAACACAAGAGACCGAAAGGTCGGACATGAGTCATATAGTAGATATGATCAACATGAAGATATTCACCATTGAAACCATCTCAACTCACGTGATGATCCGACTTGAGTTGGTGAATTTGGATCATGTGACACTCGAATGACCGGAGGGATGTCAATTTGAGTGGGAGTTTTTAAGTAATATGATTAACTAAACTCATTATCTTGAACAATAGTCTAAGTTGTCTTTGCAAAATTTGTGTTGTAGATCAATGGCTCGCACAGTAGCACCCCTGAATTTTAATGCGTTCCTAGAGAAAGCTAAGTTGAAAGATGATGGAAGTAACTTTGTGGACTGGGCCCGTAATCTAAGGATTATCCTTATGGCTTCCCAAAAGGCTTATGTCCTTGATGCACCGCTTGGTGATCCACCCGCTCCATTAGAGTCTCCAGACGTTGCGAACGCCTGGCAGGCTCGTTCTGATGATTACTCAATGGTTCAATGTGGAATGTTGTATGGCTTAGAACCGGGACTTCAAAGACGTTTTGAACGTCATGGAGCATATGATATGTTCCTAGAGTTGAAGTTTATCTTTCAGAAGAATGCTTGGATCGAGAGGTATGAGACCTCCGATAAGTTCTATGCCTGCAAGATGGAGGAGAACGGGTCTGTCAGTGAACACATACTCAAAATGTCTGGGTATTCCACCCGTCTGGCTGAATTGGGGATGCCCCTTCCAGCAGAGGCGATCACTGACAGAGTTCTTCAATCATTGCCACCTAGCTACAAGAGCTTCGTGTTGAACTATAACATGCACGGGATGAACAAGTCAGTCGCCGAGCTGTTTGCGATGTTGAAAGTCGCCGAGTCTGAGATTCAGAAGGAGCATCAAGTGTTGATTGTCAATAAAACCACTAGTTTCAAGAAGAATGGCAAGGGTAAGAAGGGTAACTCCAAGAAGAGTGGCAAAGCAGTTGCCCCTCCCGTGAAGAAACCCAAGGCTGGACCCAAGCCAGAAACTGAGTGCTTTCATTGCAAGGGAACTGGTCACTAGAAGCGGAACTGCCCCAAGTATTTGGCTGACAAGAAGGCGGCCAACAACAAACAAGGTATATATGATATACATGTTATTGATGTGTACCTTACCAACTCTCGTTGTAGTGCCTGGGTATTTGATACCGGTGCGGTTGCTCACATTTGCAACTCAAAACAGGAACTGCGGAATAGACGGAGGCTGGCAAAGGACAAAGTGACGATGTGCGTGGGAAATGGTTCCAAGGTTGATGTGATTGCCGTCGGCACGCTCGCTCTTCGATTACCATCGGGATTAGTGATGAACCTGAATAATTGTTATTTACTGCCTGCGTTAAGCATGAACATTATATCTGGATCTTGTTTATTGCGAGACGGTTACTCATTTAAATCAGAGAATAATGGTTGTTCTATTTATATGAGTAATATCTTTTATGGTCATGCACCCAATGTGAGGGGTTTATTCTTATTGAATCTCGATAGTGATGATACACATGTTCATAACATTGATGCCAAAAGATGTAGAATTGATAATGATAGTACCACTTTCTTGTGGCACTGCCGTTTAGGTCATATTGGTGTAAAACGCATGAAGAAGCTCCATGCTGATGGACTTTTGGAGTCACTTGATTTTGAATCACTTGACACATGTGAGCCATGCCTCATGGGCAAGATGACTAAGACCCCATTCTCTGGAACAATGGAACGGGCAAGTGACTTATTGGAAATCATACATACTGATGTATGCGGTCCGATGAGCATTGAGGCGCGCGGTGGATATCGTTATTTTCTCACCTTCACTGATGACTTAAGTAGATATGGGTATATTTACTTAATGAAACACAAGTCTGAAACGTTTGAAAAGTTCAAGCAATTTCAGAGTGAAGTTGAGAATCATCGTAACAAGAAGATTAAATTCCTGCGATCTGATCGAGGAGGAGAATATCTGAGTTATGAGTTCGGCAGTCACTTAAGACAGTGTGGAATAGTTTCACAATTGACACCGCCTAGAACACCACAGCGTAATGGTGTGTCCGAATGTCGTAATCGAACCTTATTGGATATGGTGCGATCTATGATGTCTCTTGCCGATTTGCCACTATCGTTTTGGGGTTATGCATTAGAGACAACTGCATTCACTTTAAATAGGGCACCATCGAAATCCGTTGAGACGACGCCATATGAACTGTGGTTTGGCAAGAAGCCAAAGTTGTCGTTTCTTAAAGTTTGGGGATGTGATGCTTATGTCAAAAAGCTTCAGCATGAAAAGCTGGAACCCAAAGCGGAGAAATGCGTCTTCATAGGATACCCAAAAGAGACAGTTGGGTATACCTTCTATATCAGATCCGAAGGCAAAGTGTTTGTTGCTAAAAACGTAACATTTCTTGAGAAAGAGTTTCTCTCGAAAGAATTGAGTGGGAGGAAGATAGAACTTGATGAGGTTGTTGAACCTTTACTTCAACCCTAGAGTAGCGCAGCGCAGAAAGATGTTTCTATAGAGCCTGCATCGGTTGAAGAGGAAGTTAATGAAGATGATCATGAAGCTTTGGATCAAGTTGCTATCGAACCTCGTAGGTCGACAAGGACACGTACTGCTCCTGAGTGGTACGGCAACCCTGTCTTAGAGGTCATGTTGTTGGACAACGATGAACCTACGAGCTATGGAGAAGCGATGATGGGCCCGGATTCCGAGAAATGGTTAGAGGCCATGAAATCCGAGATGGGATCCATGTATGAAAACAAAGTATGGGATTTGGAAGTATTACCTGAAGGGCGGAAGGCCATTCAGAACAAATGGATCTTTAAGAGGAAGACATACGCGGACGGTAATGTCACCGTCTATAAAGCTCGACTTGTGGCAAAGGGTTTTTCACAAGTTCAAGGAGTTGACTACGATGAAACCTTCTCACCCGTAGCGATGCTTAAGTCCATCAGAATCATGTTAGCAATAGCTATTTTTTTCGATTATGAAATTTAGCAGATGGATGTCAAAACAGCGTTCCTTAACGGTTTCCTTAAGGAAGAGTTGTATATGATACAACCAGAAGGTTTTGTCGATCTGGAGAATGCTGACAAAGTTTGCATACTCCAGCGATCCATTTATGGACTGGTGCAAGCATCTCGGAGTTGGAATCTTCGCTTTGATGAGGTGATCAAAGCGTTCGGGTTTATACAAGTTTACGGAGAAGCTTGTATTTACAAGAAAGTGAGTGGGAGCTCTATAGCGTTTCTAATATTATATGTGGATGACATATTGCTGATTGGAAACAATATAGAAATGCTGGAAAGCGTGAAGGAATATTTGAACAAGAGTTTTTCAATGAAGGACCTAGGAGAAGCTGCTTTCATATTAGGCATCAAGATCTATAGAGATAGATCGAGACGCTTAATAGGACTTTCACAGAGCACATACCTTGACAAAGTTTTGAAGAAGTTCAAAATGGATCAGTCCAAGAAGGGGTTCTTGCCTGTGTTGCAAGGTATGAAGTTGAGTAAGACTCAATGCCCAGTGACTGCAGAAGATAGAGAAAAGATGAGTATCGTCCCCTATGCTTCAGCCATAGGCTCTATCATGTATGCAATGCTGTGCACAAGACCCGATGTCAGCCTTGCCATAAGTATGGCCGGAAGGTTTCAAAGTGATCCAGGAATGGAACACTGGACAGCGGTCAAGAATATCCTTAAGTACCTGAAAAGGACTAAGGACATGTTTCTCGTTTATGGAGGTGATCAAGAGCTCGTCGTAAAGGGTTACGTCAATGCAAGCTTTGACACTGATCCGGATGACTCTAAGTCTCAAACCGGATACGTATTTATTCTTAATGGGGGTGCGGTAAGCTGGTGCAGTTCCAAGCAGAGCGTGGTAGCTGATTCTACATGCGAAGCGGAGTACATCGCTGCCTCGGAGGCGGCGAAGGAAGGTGTCTGGATGAAGGAGTTCATGACAGATCTTGGAGTAGTGCCTAGTGCACTAAACCCAATGACTCTGTTCTGTGACAACACTGGTGCCATTGCTCTAGCCAAGGAACCAAGGTTTCACAAGAGGACCAGACACATAAAGCGACGTTTCAATTCCATCCACAATTACATCAAGGAGGACGACATAAATATTTGCAAAGTGCACACGGATCTGAATGTTGCAGATCCGATGACTAAACCTCTTCCAAGGGCTAAACATGATCAACACCAGAACTGTATGGGTGTTAGATTCATTACAATGTAAATCACATAGTGATGTGAGCTAGATTATTGACTCTAGTGCAAGTGGGAGACTGTTGGAAATATACCCTAGAGGCAATAATAATTTAGTTATTATCATATTTCCTTGTTCATGATAAATTGTTTATTATCCATGCTATAATTTTATCGATCAGAAACTCAGATACATGTGTGGATACATAGACAAACACTGTGTCCCTAGTGAGCCTCTACTAGACTATCTCGTTGATCAAAGATGGTCAAGGTTTCCTAGCCATAGACATGAGATGTCATTTGATAACGGGATCACATGATTAGGATAATGATGTGATGGACAAGACCCAAACTATGAACATAGCATATGATCGTGTCAGTTTATTGCTATTGTTTTTTGCATGTCAAGTATCTGTTCCTATGACCATGAGATCATGCAACTCACTGACACCGGAGGAATACCTTGTGTGTATCAAACGTCACAACGTAATTGGGTGACTATAAAGATGCTCTACAGGTATCTCCGAAGGTGCCTACTGAGCTGGCATGGTTCGAGACTAGGATTTGTTACTCCATGTGACGGAGAGGTATCTCAGGGCCCACTCGGTAATACAACATCACAATAAGCCTTGCAAGCAATGTGACTAAAGTGTTAGCCACGGGATCTTGTATTACGGAACGAGTAAAGAGACTTGCCGGTAACGAGATTGAACTAGGTATAGAGATACCGACGATCGAATCTCGGGCAAGTAACATACCGAAGAACAAAGGGAACAGCATACGGGATTAACTGAATCCTTGACATAGAGGTTCAACCGATAAAGATCTTCGTAGAATATGTAGGAACCAATATGGGCATCCAGGTCCCGCTATTGGTTATTGACCGTAGAGGTGTCTCGGTCATGTCTACATAGTTCTCGAACCCGCAGGGTCTGCACACTTAAGATTCGGTGACGTTTGGTATAGTTGAGTTATGTATGTTGGTGACCGAAGGTTGTTCGGAGTCCTGGATGAAATCCGGGACATCACGAGGAGCTCCGGAATGGTCCGGAGGTAAAGATTGATATATAGGAAGTCTTGTTTTGGTCACCGGAAAAGTTTCGGGTATTTCCGGTAGTGTACCGGGAGTGTCGGGAGGGTTCTGGGGGTCCATCGAGAGGGGCCATGATACGTCCATTTTGCATCATGCTTTTATATTGATATTTATTGCATTATGGGCTGTTATTACACATTATGGTACAATACTTATGCCTTTTCTCTCTTATTTTACAAGGTTTACATGAAGAGGGAGAATGCCGGCAGCTGGAATTCTGGACTGGAAAAGGAGCAAATATGAGAGACCTATTCTGCACAACTCCAAAAGTCCTGAAAAGTTACAGAGAATTATTTTGGAATATATAAAAAATATTGGGCGAAAGAAATACCAGAGGGGACCCACCAGGAGGTCACAAGCCTGGGGGGCACGCCCTACCCCCCAGGGCGCGCCCCTGTGGCTTGTGGGCCCCCTGGCAGGCCTCCGGTGCCCATCTTCTGCTATATGAAGGGTTTTGACCTGGAAAAAATCATAAGAGAGCTTTTGGGACAAAGCGCCGCCGTCTCGAGGCGGAACCTGGGCAGAAGCAATATAGGGCTCCGGCGGAGCTGTTCTGCCGGGGAAACTTCCCTCCCGGAGGGGGAAATCGAAGCCATCGTCATCACCAACGATCCTCTCATCGAGAGGGGGTCAATCTCCATCAACATCTTCACCAGCACCATCTCCTCTCCAAACCCTAGTTCATCTCTTGTATCCGATCTCTGTCTCAAAACCTCAGATTGGTACCTGTGGGTTGCTAGTAGTGTTGATTACTCCTTGTAGTTGATGCTAGTTGGTTTACTTGGTGAAAGATCATATGTTCAGATCCTTAATGATAATTAATACTCCTCTGATTATGAACATGAGTATGCTTTATGAGTAGTTACGTTTGTTCCTGAGGACATGGGATAAGTCTTATTATAAGTAATCATGTGAATTTGGTATTCGTTCGATATTTTGATGAGATGTATGTTGTCTTTCCTCTAGTGGTGTTATGTGAACATCGACTACATGACACTTCACCATTATTTGGGCCTAGGGGAAGGCATTGGGAAGTAATAAGTAGATGATGGGTTGCTAGAGTGACAGAAGCTTAAACCCTAGTTTATGCGTTGCTTCGTAAGGGGCTGATTTGGATCCATATGTTTCATGCTATGGTTAGATTTATCTTAATTCTTCTTTCATAGTTGCGGATGCTTGTGAGAGAGGTTAATCATAAGTGGGAGGCTTGTCCAAGTAAGGTCAGCACCCAAGCACCGGTCCACCCACATATCAAATTATCAAAGTAACGAACGCGAATCATATGAGCATGATGAAAAGTAGCTTGACAGAAATTCCAATGTGTCCTCGGGAGCGCTTTGCTTTATATAAGAGTTTGTCCTGGCTTGTCCTTTGCTACAAAAAGGATTGGGCCACCTTGCTGCACCTTTGCTACATTTGTTACTTGCTATCCGTTACGAATTATCTTATCAAAAACAATATGTTACCGATAATTTCAGTGCTTGCAGAGAATACCTTACTGAAAACTGCTTGTCATTTCCTTCTGCTCCTCATTGGGTTCGACACTCTTACTTATCGAAAGGACTACGACAGATCCCCTATACTTGTGGGTCATCAAGACTCTTTTCTGGCGCCGTTGCCGGGGAGTGAAGCGCCTTTGGTGAGTGGAATTTGGTAAGGAAAAATTTATATAGTGTGCTGAAATTTACTGTCACTTGTTACTATGGAAAATAATCCTTTGAGGGGCTTGTTCGGGGTATCTTCACCTCGACCGGAAGCACAAAGAGTTGCTCCTCAACCTACTGAATCTACTGAAAATATTTATTATGAAATTCCTTCGGGTATGATAGAGAAACTGCTAGCTAATCCTTATGCAGGAGATGGAACACTACATCCTGATTTGCACCTGATCTATGTGGATGAAGTTTGTGGATTATTTAAGCTTGCAGGTTTGCCCGAGGATGATGTCAAGAAGAAGGTCTTTCCTTTATCTTTGAAGGAGAAGGCATTGACATGGTATAGGCTATGTGATGATATTGGATCATGAAACTACAACCGACTGAAATTGGAATTTCATCAGAAGTTTTATCCTATGCATCTGGTTCATCGTGATCGGAATTATATTTATAATTTTTGGTCTCGTGAAGGAGAAAGTATCGCTCAAGCTTGGGGGAGGCTTAAGTCAATGTTATATTCATGCCCCAATCATGAGCTCTCAAGAGAAATTATTATTCAGAATTTTTATGCTCGATACTTCTTGTACTGGTTCCTTTATGAGGAAAGATATTGAATTCAAATGGGACTTATTGAAAAGAATTAAATGCAACTCTGAAGATTGGGATCTCAACGAAGGTAAGGAGTCAGGTATAAACCTTAAGTTTGACTGTGTTAAATCCTTTATAGACACCGATGCTTTTCGTGAATTTAGCACTAAATATGGACTTGACTCTGAGATAGTAGCTTCTTTCTGTGAATCATTCGCTGCTCATGTTGATCTCCCTAAGGAGAAGTGGTTTAAATATCATCCTCCCATTGAAGTGAAAGTAGTTGAACCTATTAAAGTTGAAGAAGAAACTATTATTTATAATGTTGATCCTGTTATTCCTACTGCTTATATTGAGAAACCACCTTTCCCTGTTAGAATAAAGGAACATGCTAAAGCTTCAACCGTGGTTCGTAAGAGTTATACTAGAACACCTACACCCCCTGAACAAATCAAAGTTGAACCTAGTATTGCTATGGTTAAAGATCTCTTGGTTGATAATATTGATGGGCATGTTATTCATTTCTGTGATGAAGCTGCTAGAATTGCTAGACCTGATACTAAAGATAAACATAGACCAATTGTTGGCATGCCTGTTGTTTCTGTTAAAATAGGAGATCATTGTTATCATGGCTTATGTGATGTGGGTGCTAGTGTGAGTGCAATTCCCTTTACCTTATATCAAGAAATTATGAATGATATTGCACCAGCTGAATTAGAAGAAATTGATGTTACCATTAAGCTTGCTAATAGAGATACTATAGCACCAGTTAGGATTGTTAGAGATGTTGAAGTCTTGTGTGGGAAAATAAAATATCCTACTGATTTTCTTGTTTTTGGTTCCCCGCAAGATGATTTTTGTCCCATTATATTTGGTAGGCCTTTCTTGAATACTGTTAATGCTAAGATAGATTGTGAGAAAGAAACTGTTACTGCAAGTTTTGGGGATGTGTCCCATGAGTTTAATTTCTCTAAATTTCGTAGACAACCCCATGATAAAGAATTGCCTAGTAAGGATGAAATTATTGGTCTTGCTTCTATTGTTGTGCCTCCTACTAATCCCTTAGAAAAATATTTGCTAGACCATGAAAACGGTATGCATATGAACGAAAGGAATGAAATAGATAAGATTTTCTTTGATCAGCATCCTATTTTGAAACACAACTTGCCTGTTGAAATACTTGGGGATCCTCCTCCACCCAAGGGTGATCCCGTGTTTGAGCTTAAACAATTACCGGATACTCTGAAATACGCTTATCTTGATGAAAAGAAGATATATCTTGTTATTATTAGTGCTAACCTTTCAGAGCATGAAGAAAAGAGATTATTGAAAACTCTGAGGAAGCACCATGCTGCTATTGGATATACCCTTGATGATCTTAAGGGCATTAGTCCCACTCTATGTCAGCATAAAATTAATATGGAGCCTGATGCTAAACCAGATGTTGATCACCAACGACGGTTAAATCCTAAAATGAAAGAAGTGGTAAGAAATGAAATATTAAAGCTTCTGGAGGCAGGTATAATTTATCCTATTGCTGATAGTAGATGGGTTAGTCCCGTTCATTGTGTCCCCAAGAAGGGAGGTATTACCGTTGTTCCTAATGATAAAAATGAATTGATCCCGCAAAGAATTGTTACAGGATATAGAATGGTAATTGATTTTAGGAAATTAAATAAAGCTACTAGGAAAGATCATTACCCTCTACCTTTTATTGATAAAATGCTAGAAAGACTATCCAAACACACATACTTTTGCTTTCTAGATGGTTATTCTGGTTTCTCTCAAATACCTGTGTCAAAAGAGGACCAAGAGAAGACCACTTTTACTTGTCCTTTCGGTACCTTTGCTTATAGACGTATGCCTTTTGGTTTATGCAATGCACCTTCTACCTTTCAAAGATGTATGACTGCTATATTCTCTGACTTTTGTGAAAAGATTGTTGAGGTTTTCATGGATGATTTCTCCATTTACGGAACTTCTTTTGATGATTGCTTGAGCAACCTTGATCGAGTTTTGCAGAGATGTGAAGAAACTAATCTTGTCTTGAATTGGGAGAAGTGCCACTTTATGGTTAATGAGGGCATTGTCTTGGGACACAAAATCTCCGAAAGTGGTATTGAGGTGGATAAAGCTAAAGCCGATGCTATTGAAAAAATGTCATGTCCCACGGATATCAAAGGTATAAGAAGTTTCCTTGGTCATGCTGGTTTTTATAGGAGATTTATTAAAGACTTCTCTAAAATTTCTCGGCCTCTCACTAATCTCTTGCAAAAAGATATTCCTTTTGTTTTTGATGATGATTGTGTAGAAGCATTTGAAATCCTTAAGAAAGCCTTGATCACTGCACCTGTTGTTCAACCACCTGATTGGAACCTACCCTTTGAAATTATGTGTGATGCTAGTGATTATGCCATTGGTGCTGTTCTGGGACAAAGAGTTGATAAGAAATTGAATGTTATCCACTATGCTAGTAAAACTCTAGACAGTGCTCAAAGAAACTATGCTACCACTGAAAAGGAATTTTTAGCAGTTGTGTTTGCTTGTGATAAGTTCAGACCTTATATTGTTGATTCCAAAGTAACTGTTCACACTGATCATGCTGCTATTAAATATCTTATGGAAAAGAAAGATGCTAAACCTAGACTTATTAGATGGGTTCTTCTGCTGCAAGAATTTGATTTGCATATTATTGATAGAAAGGGTGCCGAGAACCCCGTAGCAGACAACTTGTCTAGGTTAGAAAATGTTCTTAATGACCCACTACCTATTGATGATAGCTTTCCTGATGAACAATTAGCTGTCATAAATGCTTCACGTAATGCTCCATGGTATGCTGATTATGCTAATTACATTGTTGCTAAATTTATACCACCTAGTTTCACATACCAACAAAAGAAAAAGTTCTTCTATGATTTAAGACATTACTTTTGGGATGATCCACACCTTTATAAAGAAGGAGTAGATGGTGTTATTAGACGTTGTGTACCTGAGCATGAACAGGAACAGATCCTACACAAGTGTCACTCCGAGGCCTACGGAGGACACCACGTTGGAGATAGAACTGCACACAAGGTATTACAATCTGGTTTTTATTGGCCTACTCTCTTCAAGGATGCTCGTAAGTTTGTCTTGTCTTGTGATGAATGTCAAAGAATTGGTAATATTAGTAGATGTCAGGAAATGGCCATGAATTACTCACTTGTTATTGAACCATTTGATGTTTGGGGTTTTGATTATATGGGACCTTTTCCAAAGTCCAACGGGTACACCCATGTTCTAGTTGCTGTTGATTATGTTACTAAGTGGGTAGAAGCTATTCCAACTAGTAGTGTTGATCATAACACTTCTATTAAAATGCTTAAAGAAGTTATTTTCCCTAGATTTGGAGTCCCTAGATATTTAATGACTGATGGTGGTTCACACTTTATTCATGGTGCTTTCCGTAAATTGCTTGCTAAGTATGATGTTAATCATAGAATTGCATCTCCATATCATCCTCAGTCTAGTGGTCAAGTAGAATTAAGCAATAGAGAAATTAAATTGATCTTGCAAAAGACTGTTAATAGATCTAGAAAGAATTGGTCTAAGAAACTTGATGATGCATTATGGGCTTATAGAACTGCTTACAAAAACCCTATGGGTATGTCTCCGTATAAAATGGTTTATGGTAAAGCATGTCACTTACCTCTAGAACTAGAACATAAAGCTTATTGGGCAATGAAAGAGCTCAACTATGATTTCAAACTTGCTGGTGAGAAGAGGTTATTTGATATTAGCTCACTGGATGAATGGAGAACCCAGGCCTATGAGAATGCCAAGTTGTTTAAAGAAAAGGTTAAGAGATGGCATGATAAAAGGATACAAAAGCGTGAATTCAATGTAGGTGACCATGTCTTGCTATACAATTCTCGTTTAAGATTTTTTGCAGGAAAACTTCTCTCTAAATGGGAAGGGCCTTACATTGTCGAGGAAGTATATCGTTCCGGTGCCATCAAGATCAACAACGCCGAAGGCACTAACCCAAAGGTGGTAAACGGGCAAAGAATCAAACATTATATCTCAGGTACTCCCATAAATGTTGAAACCAATATTATCAATACCATAACTCCGGAGGAATACATTAGGGAGACCTACCAGAACGTTTCAGACTCCGAAAAGGAATAGGTATGTGGTACGGTAAGCAAACTGACTCCAAAACTTTTTCAATAAGCAATTTTTCTCCGTTTTGGAATATTTGAGAAATTAGGAAAATTTAAAGTAGTCCAAAAAGTGCACGAGGAGGCGACAAGCCAGGGGGCGCGCCCTATCCCCCTGGGCGCGCCCCTGTGGCTTGTGGCCACCCCGTGTACCATCCGGACTCCGTTTTCTTGTTGTATACTCCTTTAGGTCGGTAAAAATTCATTATATAATCTCCCGAAGGTTTTAGCCTTCGTATCACAACAATATCTCTTGTTTTTGTTTCGAGCTGTTTTCCGGACAGATTTAGATCGCCATGACGTCCCTAAGTGCTTCGAAGGACAAGTTCTTCGAGAAGGTCATCAACCCCTACCTTGCGGAGGTGCTGCGACACCCTCAAACCATTGAGATGCGTGAGGGGATGCTGCACATCCGTGATGTTGAGGGGCCAAAGAAAACCGGAAGTGTGGAGACAAGGCTCGAAGCAATGGAGCAGCAAGTCTTCAAGTGCCAAGGGATGGTGGAACGCGGACTCAACGCCAATCACATGATGATCGCGGAGTTTACCCATAAGCACAAGCTGGACGCCAAGGACATCGGGGAGCACATCTTCAAGCTTTACGAGAAAATCGAGCATCTCCAAGCCCAGATCTATGACCTGCAAAACCAAAACTATGAGTATGAATACAAATTTAAGAGAATGAGTTTGGCTGCAGATTTGAGGATCCCGGAGACTCGTTCATCTTTTTACGATGGTGAGCCTATGCCTTGGAAGACGGAGGACAAGCTTCCAACCTCATCAACAACTCCAACATCACCACCTCCGAAGAAAGACAACTAAACACCTGGGTATCGGCACTCCCCTTGGCTTGTGCCAAGCTTGGGGGAGGTGCCCCGGTATCGTATCACCATCACATCTTTTACTTTTATCGTTTTTCTTAGTTCAATCCTTTTTGGTTATATCTTGATCTAGTAGAATAAAGTTTTTAGTGTGATCTAGTTTTGAGTTTTGCCTTATGTTTCCCCTATGTAAGCGAGTCCGAGAGTTATATAACAAAAAGTAGTTTTGAGTTGAGGGCTTTGCTTGCTTGCTATGATCTTGAGTAAATGAAATAGAAAGAAGTATAGAACAAAAGCAAAGAGTATATATGATGATCTTATGGGGAGTGATGACTTCACATATAAGAAGTATGTCGATTGAAATTTGTTGTGAGTTGACAAACATAGCGATTGGTCATTGCTACAATTAAAAGGAAGTAATAAAGAAAGAGAGGTTCACATATAAATATATTATCTTGGACATCTTTTATGATTGCGAGCACTCATTAAAATATTATATGCTAAGAAGTTGATGTTGGACAAGGAAGACAACATAATGGGTTATGTTTGCTTATTTCTGAATAGAAGTTATATGGTTATAGATCCTTTAACATGTGACGCTTGCTTCCACCCCATATCAGCCAAAACTTCCGCACCAAGTAGAGATACTACTTGTGCATCCAAACACCCTTAAACTAGTTTTGCCATGAGAGTCCACCATACCTACCTATGGATTGAGTAAGATCCTTCAAGTAAGTTGTCATCGGTGCAAGCAATAAAAAATTTGATCCCTAAATATGTATGATCTATTAGTGTGAGGAAAATAAACTTTGTACGAACTTGTGATATGGAAGAAATAAAAGCGATAGACTACATAATAAAGTTCTTTATCACAAGCGGCAATATAAAGTGACGTTCTTTTGCATTAAGAGATTGCGCATCCAACTATAAAAGCGCATGACAACCTCTGCTTCCCTCTGCGAAGGGCCTATCTGTTACTTTTACTTTCTAGTACTTACCTTTATGCAAGAGTCATGGTGATCTTCACCGCTTCCTATATTTTGCCTTTCTCTCTTGGCAAGCGTCATGTGTTGGGGAATGATCTAGACACATATATCCACTCGGATGTGGGTGATCATGAGTTATTTCTGTTGACATTACCCTTGAGGTAAATATTTGGGAGGCAAAACTATAAGCCCCTATCTTTCTCTGTGTCCAATTGAAGCTTTGACCTCATAAGTACCGCGTGAGTGTTAGCAATTATGAAAGACTAAAAGATGATTGAGTATGTGGATTTGCTTTATAAGCTCTTATATTGACTCTTTCCGATGTTATGATAAATTGCAATTGCTTCAATGACTGAGATCATAGTTTGTTAGTTCTCAATAGAGTTCTTGATTCATACTTTACCTTGTGAATGAATTGTTACTCTAGTATAAGAAATTATATATCAATAAGTATTGTTGTTCTAAAGATGATCATGATGCTCTCATGTCTGTATTTTATTTTATCGACACCTCTATCTCTAAACATGTGGACATATTTATCGATCTCGGCTTTCGCTTGAGGACAAGCGAGGTCTAAGCTTGGGGGAGTTGATACGTCCATTTTGCATCATGCTTTTATATTGATATTTATTGCATTATGGGCTGTTATTTCACATTATGGTACAATACTTATGCCTTTTCTCTCTTATTTTACAAGGTTTACATGAAGAGGGAGAATGCCGGCAGCTGGAATTCTGGACTGGAAAAGGAGCAAATATGAGAGACCAATTCTGCACAACTCCAAAAGTCCTGAACAGTTACGAAGAATTATTTTGGAATATATAAAAAATATTGGGCGAAAGAAATACCAGAGGGGACCCACCAGGAGTTCACAAGGCTGGGGGGCGCGCCCTACCCCCCAGGGCGCGCCCCTGTGGCTTGTGGGCCCCCTGGCAGGCCTTCGGTGCCCATCTTCTGTTATATGGACAGTTTTGACCTGGAAAAAAATCATAAGAGAGCTTTCGGGACGAAGCGCCGCCGTCTCGAGGCGGAACCTGGGCAGAAGCAATCTAGGGCTCCGGCGGAGCTGTTCTGCCAGGGAAACTTCCCTCCCGGAGGGGGAAATCGAAGCCATCGTCATCACCAACGATCCTCTCATCGAGAGGGGGTCAATCACCATCAACATCTTCACCAGCACCATCTCCTCTCCAAACCCTAGTTCATCTCTTGTATCCGATCTCTGTCTCAAAACCTCAGATTGGTACCTGTGGGTTGCTAGTAGTGTTGATTACTCCTTGTAGTTGATGCTAGTTGGTTTACTTGGTGGAAGATCATATGTTCAGATCCTTAATGATAATTAATACTCCTCTGATTATGAACATGAGTATGCTTTGTGAGTAGTTACGTTTGTTCCTGAGGACATGGGATAAGTCTTGTTATAAGTAATCATGTGAATTTGGTACTCGTTCGATATTTTGATGAGATGTATGTTGTCTTTCCTCTAGTGGTGTTATGTGAACGTCGACTACATGACACTTCACCATTATTTGGGCCTAGGGGAAGGCATTGGGAAGTAATAAGTAGATGATGGGTTGCTAGAGTGACAGAAGCTTAAACCCTAGTTTATGCGTTGCTTCGTAAGGGGCTGATTTGGATCCATATGTTTCATGCTATGGTTAGATTTATCTTAATTCTTCTTTCGTAGTTGCGGATGCTTGCGAGAGAGGTTAATCATAAGTGGGAGGCTTGTCCAAGTAAGGTTAGCACCCAAGCACCGGTCCACCCACATATCAAATTATCAAAGTAACGAACGCGAATCATATGAGCATGACGAAAACTAGCTTGACAGAAATTCCCATGTGTCCTCGGGAGCGCTTTGCTTTATATAAGAGTTTGTCCAGGCTTGTCCTTTGCTACAAAAAGGATTGGTCCACCTTGCTGCACCTTTGCTACATTTGTTACTTGCTATCCGTTACGAATTATCTTATCACAAAACTATCTGTTACCGATAATTTCAGTGCTTGCAGAGAATACCTTACTGAAAACTGCTTGTCATTTCCTTCTGCTCCTCGTTGGGTTCGACACTCTTACTTATCGAAAGGACTACGATAGATCCCCTATACTTGTGGGTCATCAGGCCACCCACCCCAAAGGGCCTCATGGGCTGTGGGAGGAGGCAAACCAGCCCTTAGTGGGCTGGCCGACCCCTCCACTAAGGCCCATGCGGCTGGGGGTGGAAAAGCCCAAGAGGGGGGAAGAGCTTCCAAGTGGGGGAGGAATCCTACTCCTAGTAGGATTGGAGTTGGACTCCTCCACCTCTCCCACTTCGGCCGACTCCTAGGGGCAGCCCTAGGGGCGCCGACCCCTCCCCTCCCTCCTATATAAGCACCCCAACCCAAAAAGGCCACGGTGCAGCCCTCTCTCCCAATAGATCGTTTCCTCTAGTTTTCAGCAGTGCTTAGGCGAAGCCCTGCTAGAATAGTTTCACCACCACCGCCGTCGGGCCGTCGCGCTGCCGGAGAACTCACCTACCTCTCCGCTCCCTCTTGCTGGATCAAGAAGGCGGAGATTGTCATCGAGCTGTACGTGTGCTGAACGCGGAGGTGCCGTCCGTTCGGCGCTAGATCGGAAGGACCGTGATTGGATCGCGGGACGGATCGTGATTGGATCGCGGGATGGATCGTGATCGGATCGCGGGATGGCTTGCGATTTGGATCGCGAAGACGTTCAACTACATCAACCGCGTTTCTTAATGCTTCCCCCTTAGCGATCTACAAGGGTACGTAGATCCACTCTCCCTCTCGTAGATGCTCATCACCATGGATAGATCTTGCGTGTGCTTAGGAATTTTTTTGTTTCCCATGCAATGTTTCCCAACAGGATCCTGGCCTGAAATACAACTATCAGTGTTGGTTGTCTGAACTCCGTTCGTCCAGAACCTAGGCAACATCCATGATGCAATCATAAATGACGCGGTCGATTCTACACCATCCTAACAAACGACCTAACAGAGGAGGTGGGTAGGTTTTGTACTGCTTATCATCTTCGGAGCCGACAAAGCGGACGCAGGGGGAGGGTGGGTGGCTAAGACGAGGATGGCCAGACGGAGTCCAAGAAAAAGGGGGAGAAGCAGATGGTGCCGCTGGAGAGTGTTGCAGCCGCTTCCGCCGCTTGCGCAGATCTAAATCACCGTCGTCGGTGATAAGAATAGAGCAAGGGCTTATCCTAGAGTTAGGCATGGGCAAGTAAATGGGGGCGGGGAGGTGAGCCTATATTTCGCGCCATCAGACTGTGTCGATTTCCTTCTCTTGCTATTTTCACCCCGACCCCCTGCACCGCGGCATACGTTGTGTCCTACTTTTGCGTCCGACTCAGCCTGACTTGCTGGAAATGTCCGATTCAAGCGTTCTTTGCGTCCGACTCAGCATGACTCACTGGAAACGTCTGATTTGAGCGTTCCCATCAAGCTAGGCTTTGCCTGGTTTAAGTTTCGTGCTGATACGAGCAAGACCTCCTTGTATGCAACAAATAGGCTTTTTTAGAGCATCTCTAGCAGATCCCGTATAACCCCGCGAACTGCGTTTTGCGGGACGTTATACGGGATGACCCCAAAAACGGCTCGCGCAGATCCTCTAAAAAGGGCCCGACCCGTAAAATTTTTAGAGGAGGCCCGTAAGCCGCCCTCGTTTCCTCTATATATTCGGGCGCCGGAGGGATTTAGGGTTCCCGTCCCACATATCCTGTAGCCTCCTCCGTCGCGAACTCCTCCCCTTCGTCAACAAATCCCATCCCCTCCGATGAAAAATCAGCTCTTCTCCGGCCACCGGATCTCTCCGGCGATGGCATCCGCTTGTGCAGGGTGTGGAGGCAGCGACAGTTTTAGTCAGTGCGGGGGGGGGGAGGGGCTCGGGTGCGACGGGGGGGGGTGTCCGCTGGGCGCGGCGGGTTCGCCGGCCGCAAGCGTCGCAAGCGCCGCAACGATGGCGAGGCAGGCAGCTTCGGCCCCAGCCCTCCCGTGCCGGACATGCAAAGAGAGGCGGCGCGCACGCGCAACGCGAGGTCCCATATCACCGGATCGAGGTCGGAGGCGTGGACGACCTTCCGACGCTGCAGCCGGCTCTTCGACCCGGCGATCCGGCGACAACGCGCGGCCGAGCGGGCCTTCGTAGAGGTAAGGGCCGTCGCCGCCGACGGAGATGCCACTGCGGCTGCGCAGCTTCTGGCGCTCCGGGAGGAGTACCGGCTCCAAACCCGGCTCTCCGGCGTGCTTGTCGGAATCGGGGCTCCGCAAAACCCAACAAGGTTCGAACACTGGGGCGTGTGCGTAGATCTCCACCGGCTCAAGGTCTCAAACTCACCACCCTACGGTCTAGCCTAACGAGTGCATGCAACGAGGAGAAGGTGGACGCGAGGATTTACCCAGGTTCGGGCCACCTTGCGGTGTAAAACCCTACTCCTCCTTTGTGGTGGATTGGCCTCATGAGGAGGCTAAGGATGAACTAGAACAGTGGTGGGGTGGCCTCGCGAGGGCTCTTGGTAGTGATGAACTGGCGTGACCAACCTGCCTTCTACGATGGGAGCTAGTTCCCTTTTATAGGGGCTACGGTCCTCTTCCCTTATCGTACAGGCGGGAAGGGATTCCACAACGACCAAATTTGAAAGAGGACAAGTAGTACATCCTATCCTGACTAAAGGTGGTCTTCGCGTGCAAAGCTTCTGGGGGTGACTGATACGTCTCCAACGTATCTATAATTTTTGCTTGTTCCATGCTGTTATATTATCATTCTTGGATGTTTTACAATCATTTTACTACAATTTTATACTATTTTTGGGACTAACCTATTAACCTAGAGCCTAGTGCCAGTTTCTGTTTTTTTCTTGTTTTTGAGTTTTACAGAAAAGGAATATCAAACGGAGTCCAAACGGAATAAAAATCTACGGTGATTTTTTATGGACCAGAAGAAGCCCAGGGAGCTTTGGAGCTAGGCCAGAAGAGCCACGAGGCCACCACAAGCCTGGGGGGCGCACCCCCCCCTAGGGCGCGCCCCCCTGGCTTGTCGTCACCTCCTGGCCCCCTGGACTTGTTTCTGCCGCCAAAAATTCCTATAAATACAGAAACCCCGAGAAAAAACCTAGATCGGGAGTTCCACTGCCGCAAGCCTCTGTAGCCACGAAAAACCAATCGGGAGCCCGTTCCGGCACCCTGCCGGAGGGGGAAACCATCACCGGAGGCCATCTTCATCATCCCGGCGGTCTTCATGACGAGGAGGGAGTAGTTCACCCTCGGGGCTAAGGGTATGTACCAGTAGCTATGTGTTTGATCTCTCTCTCTCTCGTGTTCTTGAGATGACACGATCTTGATGTACCGCGAGCTTTATTAATATAGATGAATCATATGGAGTTTTCCCCTCTCTATCTTCTTGTGATGAATTGAGTTTTCCCTTTGAAGTTTTCTTATCGGATTGAGTCTTTAAGGATTTGAGAACACTTGATGTATGTCTTGCGATGGGGTATCCGTGGTGACAATGGGATGTTCTATTGATCCACTTGATGTATGTTTTGGTGATCAACTTGCGGGTTCCGTGACCTTGGGAATCTATGCATAGGGGTTGTCACACGTTTTCGTCTTGACTCTCCGGTAGAAACTTTGGGGCACTCTTTGAAGTTCTTTGTGTTGGATTGAACATGATGAATCTGAAATTGTGTGATGCATATCGTATAATCAAGCCCATGGGTACTCGTGGTGACATTGGAGTATCTAGGTGACATTAGGGTTTTGGTTGATGTGTATCTTAAGGTGTTATTTTAGTACAAACTCTAGGGCTGTTCGTGACACTTATAGGGATAGCTCATATGATTGATCGGAAAAGATAACTTTGAGGTGGTCTCGTACCCTACAATAATTTCTTCATTTGTTCTCTGCTATTTGTGACTTTGGAGTGAACTCTTTGTCGCACGTGAGGGATTTACATATGATTCAACTATGTTAGTATTGTTGAGAGAACTTGCACTAGTGAAAGTATGAACCCTAGGCCTTGTTTCTAAGCATTGCAATACCGTATGTGCTCACTTTTATCATTAGTTACCTTGCTGTTTTTATATTTTCAGATTACAAAAACCTATATCTACCATCCATATTGCACTTGTATCACCATCTCTTCGCCGAACTAGTGCACCTATACAATTTACCATTGTATTGGGTGTGTTGGGGACACAAGAGACTCTTTGTTATTTGGTTGCAGGGTTGTTTGAGAGAGACCATCTTCATCCTACGCCTCCCACGGATTGATAAACCTTAGGTCATCCACTTGAGGGAAATTTGCTACTGTCCTACAAAACTCTGCGCTTGGAGGCCCAACACGAGTTTACAAGAAGAAGGTTGCGTAGTAGACATCAAGCTCTTTTCTGGCGCCGTTGCCGGGGAGGTGAGTGCTTGAAGGTTTATATTTAGATCTTGCAATTAAATCTTTTAGTTTCTTGTTTTTCACTAGTTTGGTTTTATAAAATAAAACTACAAAAAAATATGGAATTGAGGTTGCCTCATATGCTTCATCTTTTTAATGTCTTTTGTGAAAATGATGGAAAGGAAAATTGTGCTCAAGTGTTAGAAGAAGAAGTTATTAAAATGTTTGGCACTAAATCTTTGTATGATGAGCATGATTGCAATGTTGTTAGTATGAATTCCTTGAATATTCATGATGCTAATGATATGCAAAGCTACAAGCTTGGGGATGCTATGTTTGATGAAGATGATATGTTTAGTCCCCCAAGTTTTGACGAGCAAAACTATTATGATGATGGCATGCCTCCTATCTATGATGATTATTGTGATGACATGTATGCTATAAAGAGTGATAGTAACCATGAAACTTGTCATCATGATTTTAATATTGAATGTGGTTATGTCAATCAAGTATCTCATGATATTTATTTTGTTGAGTTTGCTCCCACTACTATTGATGAGAAGAAATTTTCTTGTGTGGAGAGTAGTAAAATTTCTATGCTTGTAGATCATGAAAAGAATGCTTTATGTGCTGGTTATATTGTGAAATTCCTTCATGATGCTACTCAAAATTATTATGAGGGAGGAACATATGCTTGTAGGAATTGCAATAATATCAAGTTTCCTCTCTATGTGTTCAAAGTTTTGAAGTTATGCTTGTTTTACCTTCCTATGCTAGTTGATTCTTGTTCCCATAAGTTGTTTGCTCACAAAATCCCTATGCATAGGAAGTGGGTTAGGCTTAAACGTGCTAGTCATATGCTTCATGATGCTCTTTTGCATGTTTCAAATACTATTCCTATGTGAGCATCATTAAAATCATCATGCCTAGCTAAAAGGCTTTAAAGAAAAGCGCCTGTTGGGAGACAACCCAACACTTTTCCTTTCTGTTTTTGTGTGTTCACATGATTAAACTACTGTATAATCATGTTTTATAGCTTTTGTTTCAATAAAGTGCCAAGTAAAGCCTTTGGGATAGTGTGGATGATAGTTGACTTGATTCTGTGCAAAAACAGAACCTTTTGCTCTCAGTCCAGGAATTTTGTAAATTCACTGGAATGTGCTTCTGATCTGAATTTTTTACACATTATTGATATACAAATTTCCTAGATTTCCCTACTTTTTCAGAATTTTTGGAGACAGGGAAGTATGGTTACATTACAGATCTTCACAGACTGTTCTGTTTTTGACAGATTCTGTTTTGCATGCATAGTTTACTTGTTTTAGTGTTCCCATAGCTTATATTCAGTGATATAAATTATGGGAATGATATAATACAGTAGGTATTATGTGAGAACAATTATGAATCTTGTCTTGACAGTACCTAAGTGAATGACCTTTGTTTATTATACTAACCCATCTCACGAAGTCCGGTTAAGTTTTGTGTGATTGAAGTTTTCAAGTTTTGGGTGAGACACCGATATGAGGAGAATATGGAGTGACAAGAATATAAGCTTGGGGATTCCCAAGGCACCCCTAAGGTAATATCCAAGGAATACTCAAGCGCCTAAGCTTGGGGATGCCCCGGAAGGCACCCCCTCTTTCGTTTTCAACATTATCGGTATATCTTACTTAGAGCTATATTTTTATTCGTCACATAATATGAGTTTTGCTTGGAGCATCATTTTATATTTTCCTGTTCTCTGTTAGGTGTCATTTATAATCTTGTTTTTCAATAAAAGTTCCAAGAATTGCCTTAGGATGCTTGCATTGCATGTTTTGATGAGTGCTGTGTAAAAATAGAAACTTTTGCTGTAGTGTTTGAATTTTCATATTTTACTGGAACGTGGAAAGTTCCTGAAATTTTTACACAGTGTTATCATATAAATTTTATAGCATGTCATAAATTTTCATAATTTTTTGAGTTACAGAAGTACACTGTTTTCATAAATTGCTACAGACTGTTCTGTTTAGACAGATTGCTGTCATAGTTTCGTTATCTACTTATCCTATAGTTTCCATAGCCTATATTGGTAGATATAAATTGTGGAAATGATAGTATACAGTACCTAATGTTTGAAAATTATTGTGCAACTTGTCTTGGAAGTACATGAAGTGTTGATTTATTCTTATGTGTACTAACCTATCTCACGAGTTCTTTTCGAGTTCTGTGTGGATGAAGTTTTTGAGAATAGGTGAAACCATGATATGAGAGGATTGAACGAGATACAAAAGCTCAAGATTGGGGATGCCCAAGGCACCCCAAGTAAATATTTCAAGAAGTCTCAAGCATTTAAGCTTGGGGATTCTACGCATCCCACCTCTCTTCATCGACAATTATCGGTTAGCCTATGTTGAGCCTAAAGTTTTATTCGTTCACATGATGCGTGCTATTCTTGGAGTTCCATTTTTTGTTTTGCTTGATGTTTAAATAAAATACTCAGATCTGAAAATATTTATTGAGAGAGAGAGAGAGTCCTCACATAGCTACTTAATTGTTTGACTACTCATTGATCTTCACTTTTATCTTTTAAGAGTAGATTGTCATTTCCTCTCATGCTTCACTTATACCTTTTTAAGAGATGAAATTTTTATGCTCTTGTACTTCACTTAAATTTGTTTGAGCTTGCCAAAAAGCAATAGCAACATATGAAACTAGTCCCAAAGTGATAGATATCCAAGGAGGATATAATAAAAACTTTCATGAAGATCATTGGACAAATTAAACTTGATTCCCTGTAATAGTTTTGAAACATGATGATAGTAATATGTGAGTCTTGTTAGTGAGTAATTATGCTTAGTAGGAATATTGGTGTTAAGGTTTGTGATTCCCTATGCATGCACGAAAGTCAATAGTTATGCCATGAAGTTGCATCCTACTTGTGATGCATTATTCGGTGTTAGTTATGACTCAATGCTCACTTATGTGATTTTTCGTTCCTTGGTTTGGTTGCTTCCCAATCTATTTGCTAGCCTTCATTTGTACTAAGTAGAAATACTACTTGTGCATCCAAAATCCTTAAACCAAGTTTTGCCTTATGAGTCCACCATACCTACCTATATGCGGTATTTCCATGCCGTTCCAAGCAAATTTGTATGTGCCATCTCTAAATTTTCAAAATAAATTTTCTCTTTTGTGTGCCCGTACCGCTCATGAAACGGTGGGGAGTATCCAATATTTTTCCATGCTAGGTGTGTTATTCTCACGATATGTGTTGATTCACTATCATTCACGAGAAAGTGGCTGGTATTCGGGATGCCCAGTCCCATGCTCAAAATTCAAATAAAAAAAAATGAAACAAAACTCCCCCAGGATTGTTGTTTGTATGGACGGTATCCGTGGATTCGGCTCGCCGTGGAGTGTGATTGATTGGTGGAGGGGGAGTAAAAACTTTACTATTCTGTTTGGGAACCGCCTATAATGTATCTAGCATGGAAAGTATTGTGAGCTACTTTGTCGTTTTCGTTGACAGGAAAAGCATGCCACTCAAAATATTTTTCTCTCTCAATTTAAACCTTGAGCTCTGGCACCTCTACAAATCCCTACTTCCCTCTGCGAAGGGCCTATCTATTTACTTTATGCATTTTTTATTTTTGCTTTGAGTCTCCATCTTCTCTTATAAGCACCAACTAGGGGGCACTATGATCGTACTTGAGCATTGGGCATAGCTAATATTTGAGTGTGTTTCATGAATGGATCAATGATTGAGCATGATGGGCTAGGGATAACTTTCTTTAGTGTTGATATTTTGAAAGACATGGTTGCTTGTTGACATGCTTGAGTATTGAAGTCATTATGTTAAAACTAGAATATTGCTTTGAATCATTTACAAGTCCAAATGTCCATGCTATAGAAAGAAGAAAAGAATATGATGAACATGTTAGGCAGCATTCCACATCAAAAATTCTGTTTTTATCATTTACCTACTCGAGGACGAGTAGGAATTAAGCTTGGGGATGCTGATACGTCTCCAACGTATCTATAATTTTTGCTTGTTCCATGCTGTTATATTATCGTTCTTGGATGTTTTACAATCATTTTACTACAATTTTATACTATTTTTGGGACTAACCTATTAACCTAGAGCCTAGTGCCAGTTTCTGTTTTTTTCTTGTTTTTGAGTTTTACAGAAAAGTAATATCAAAAGAAGTCCAAACGGAATAAAAATCTACGGTGATTTTTTATGGACCAGAAGAAGCCCAGGGAGCTTTGGAGCTGGGCCAGAAGAGCCACGAGGCCACCACAAGCCTGGGGGGCGTGCCCCGCCTAGGGCGCGCCCCCCTGGCTTGTCGTCACCTCCTGGCCCCCCTGGACTTGTTTTCGCCGCCAAAAAATCCTATAAATACAGAAACCCCCAGAAACAAACCTAGATCGGGAGTTCCGCCGCCGCAAGCCTCTGTAGCCACGAAAAACCAATCGGGAGCCCGTTCCGGCACCCTGCCGGAGGGGAAAACCATCACCGGAGGCCATCTTCATCATCCCGGCGGTCTCCATGATGAGGAGGGAGTAGTTCACCCTCGGGGCTGAGGGTATGTACCAGTAGCTATGTGTTTGATCTCTCTCTCTCGTGTTCTTGAGATGACACGATCTTGATGTACCGCGAGCTTTATTAATATAGATGAATCATATGGAGTTTTCCCCTCTCTATCTTCTTGTGATGAATTGAGTTTTCCCTTTGAAGTTTTCTTATCGGATTGAGTCTTTAAGGATTTGAGAACACTTGATGTATGTCTTGCGATGGGGTATCCGTGGTGACAATGGGATGTTCTATTGATCCACTTGATGTATGTTTTGGTGATCAACTTGCGGGTTCCGTGACCTTGGGAATCTATGCATAGGGGTTGGCACACGTTTTCGTCTTGACTCTCCGGTAGAAACTTTGGGGCACTCTTTGAAGTTCTTTGTGTTGGATTGAACATGATGAATCTGAAATTGTGTGATGCATATCGTATAATCAAGCCCATGGGTACTCGTGGTGACATTGGAGTATCTAGGTGACATTAGGGTTTTGGTTGATGTGTATCTTAAGGTGTTATTTTAGTATGAACTCTAGGGCTGTTCGTGACACTTATAGGGATAGCTCATATGATTGATCGGAAAAGATAACTTTGAGGTGGTCTCGTACCCTACAATAATTTCTTCGTTTGTTCTCCGCTATTTGTGACTTTGGAGTGAACTCTTTGTCGCATGTGAGGGATTTACATATGATTCAACTATGTTAGTATTGTTGAGAGAACTTGCACTAGTGAAAGTATGAACCCTAGGCCTTGTTTCTAAGCATTGCAATACCGTTTGTGCTCACTTTTATCATTAGTTACCTTGCTGTTTTTATATTTTCAGATTACAAAAACATATATCTACCATCCATATTGCACTTGTATCACCATCTCTTCGCCGAACTAGTGCACCTATACAATTTACCATTGTATTGGGTGTGTTGGGGACACAAGAGACTCTTTGTTATTTGGTTGCAGGGTTGTTTGAGAGAGACCATCTTCATCCTATGCCTCCCACGGATTGATAAACCTTAGGTCATCCACTTGAGGGAAATTTGCTACTGTCCTACAAAACTCTGCGCTTGGAGGCCCAACACGAGTTTACAAGAAGAAGGTTGCGTAGTAGACATCAGTGACGCAGCGGTGGGCTCGGCGATGACATTCGTCCTGCCGAGCTCGTGGTCTCGGTCCTCTTGCACTAGGAAGGAAACCTTTGGGGGGTTCCTTAGGAACCCGCGTACATCCTTGCCTTCTTATCACGAAAGAGGAAACTGTCCTCCCTCTACGCCCGCTGGCGCCCGCCTGGCTTGGCCGTCAGAACCCACGTCACCCCGGCCTCACGAGGCCGGATACTTGCATAGGAATCTCCGCTCCTCGGGAGGCAGCCTGGGGGGATGCCACTTCTCCGGAGGTCTTGCATTGTCCTCCTCGCGAGGTGAGGGCTCCCGCGAGGGCCTTGACTCGAGGGACCCGTTGCGAGGTCGTACCGGGCCGTCGTGGTGGGCCACGCGTTGGGCCGCAGGCAGGCAGGTCTGGGTACCCCCGGTCCCAGAACACCGACAGTAGCCCCCGGGCCCAAGGCGCGCTCGGCCGGTTTCGGGGCGAAGCTGAGGAAGGGAGGCCGAAGCGCCGCGGGCCCCAATCGCCTGCGGGCCAGGCTTGACGCGTGGCACACGACGGGGCGTGCTCGCCTCCACTTCCCCATGTCGCCTCGGTAACCGCCCCAACGAACAAGGGCTGGCACGTGCTGCGGGGCCATCATTGCCCGGCATGCGGAGAGACGCCGGTTGGCCTCTGATCTGCTATAAATGGGCGAGGGGGCGGAGCCCCCCTAGCCCATCTTCATCTTCTTGCCTCCTCACTTTAGCCCGCCGCTTCCACGACCATGACGCCAGTGAGGAGGTTTTCTGCTGCCGAGAAGGGGAAGGGCCGCCTGGAGGGGCCGGGCTCGCCACTGCCCAAGAGGGGTCGTGGCCATCCCCGCAAGCACACTGCGACGCCGGTGGTAGCCCCACGAGGACACGGGCGCACTCCGGCGCGGGCCGGCGCTGCCTCCTGCAGCCGCGGGAAGGCCCCCTCCCGCGTAGGCGGCAGCGGTAGCCGTGGCGCTCGTGATCGAGGGGGAGGCATCCAGCTGGTGCCCGGCCGCCCCGCTCGCAATCTCACTCGACCGACGCGGTCCAGGAGTTCGTGGTGTGGGAGGAGAGGTCGACCGTCTCCTGGGTCCAGCTCCCGCGCTTCTTCACGGGGGCACTGCCAGCCGGAGGGCCTGCCAGCCTATGGCCGCAGGCCGACGGTTGCTGCAGCCGAGCCTCATGGGTAGAGGTCGAGGTCACCCCTGCGGGCTACGTGTTCCTTACCCGCGGGTGGCGGACGTTCGCCTGCGCCCGCGGCCTGCAGGGGAGGTGTACCCTCCACTTCAAATATGACGGGGCGGCGACGCTCTTCGTCAAGACCTTCGGGGAAGACGGCAGGCGCTTGGGGTGCTGTCCGGAGGGTGACGGCGACGACAGCGACCACTTCTCCGCCGACGATTACCACCGCGGTGGCGGCGTCCTCGGTGGTGAGCTTGCCCTTGGCGGCGGACGTGGCACCTCCAGCAGCAGCGACGCCTCCTCCGGGGGGTGCTCGAGCAACGACGATTACGACGAGCCGCCACGCCGGCGGGCCCGGACCAAGGAGGGCGGCGAGCCGCCGCGGCGCCGCGCCCCTGCCCCGGAGGCCATCGAGCAGCCATGCCGCTGCGCCACCGTCAAGGAGGAGGAGGACTCTGACTGAGCGCGAGCGGTGCCGGGGCCAGGCCTCAGGAGTAGCGGTCCTCGGGAGGCCATCTTTTGTTGTTTGTTTCCTGCACAAAAAACATGGAGTGCCCCGCGGGTGGGGGGTGTAATGAACCGCGGCGCTTGCGCCTTTATGTTAGCATTTTTCTTCTCGTATCCCAGTTTTTATGTCGCTGCAAACTGGAATGTCCCTGCCCGCCGTGATTAGGGTAACTTGGCTTGACTCGCTCGTGGTAGGCTCCTACGCCGTGGGGGCGCGTCCCTCCGGAGCTTCTTTCCTTAGCCGTAGAGCCCCCGAGCCCCCTTGCGAGGGCCGATCGCCGCCGAGGTGCCGGGTCATGATGCCCGACGAGGCCAGGAGATGGGTGCTCCTCAGACCGGGGGGCGGAGGTGGTATTGTGCGCTAGCTCGCCTCGAGAGCGTCGCGCGAGGATCAGGACGCCAAAGTTTTTGCGAGGTATGTGCGCGGCCCGGAGCCTGCATAATGTACCGTGCCCAGCCCCCGCTCGCGGGGCGCGCGATAGAGAGTTGGCGGGTGCCAAACCCCTTTAGAAAGAACTCAAAGCAAGAAAAGGCTGCAAGAAGAAGGTTCCCACCCATTTTTCGAATAAGACGCGAAAGCTTCAAACTTCATTCCAAAAGACGGCAAATTCGGTTTACAAAAGAAAGCAAAGAACAGCCGCGTCCGACACCTAATAGCTAGTCTTCGTCTTCCCCCAGCACGGAGCGTAGGGCTTCCACTAGGCGTGGGCATAATCATTGGAGGACAGTGTCGTCCGCCAGCGCGGAGCATGGGGCTTCCACTTGGGCGTGGGTGGGAACCCCTCCGCGTCCTCAGGGGGCTCCGGGCGTATACATCCCACTCATTATTACGTGAGAGTGTCACGGCGGCGATAATTGGGTGGAAACCCCAGGCACAAGGCTCAGGAGCTCCTAACCCGGTCTTCAGATGCTCCCGCACATTTCGGTGCGGGAGCGCGCAAGTCGGCGCTGCGCTCCTGCGGCACGTGTATGAGCGCCATCGTACACCGCGTGGCAACAGGAATGCGGTTGCGTGCCCCTATGGCCCAAACATGAGCGTCGTGGCACGCCCTGTGTGTCCGTAAGGGCACGTCTACTGAAGAGTCGCCGTTCACCGATTGCGTGCCCCTACGGCCCAAACATGAGCGCCGTGGCACGCCCCGCGTGTCCGTAAGGGCACGTCTGCTCGAGAGTCGCCGTGAGAGGCGACATGCCGCCTGTTCTGTGGCATCGCGAGCCAAGCCGCCTTCCGTTCCTCCCCCCGCAATGGTTCACTGAGGGGGTGTGACACTAAGGTAGATGATCCGCACGGGTGGCCAGCCCGTGGGTCAGAGCCCGGGTACTTAGATTTTTCAACGATTCACTGCGAGGACAAGTCCTACGCAGACGCCGTGCCCAGCCCCCGTGCGGAACCATCGCGGGTCGGTCGTGGGGGGCATGCCAGCCCCCGGTTGCGGCGACGCGCCAAAGCCTGAGGCTTAGACAAACAATACCATCTCGAGCGGGGGGGGGGGGTAGCCGGATCCGTTATGTATTCAAAAGACACCTGCTTGGGGCGACACAAAATATAGAGAATTGTTTTGGCAGGAACAACCCAAGAAGTCACCTGACGGCTTTGCGTGGGGGGTGCGGTCGGTTCCCTTATGCCTCGAGGACCAGTGGCGTCCCGGCGCCTCGCGGGACACACGCGTCCCGTGTCTTCTGCTGCTTGTCGCCCTTGCGAATGCCAGACTCCCGCGCTCCTGGCGCCTCGCGCCTCGCCCCTTGCTCGCGGGGCCGCGCGTCGGAGCATGCCTCCAAGTGATGCCCGGGTTCCTCCTTCATTGCACCGGTCGGGTCAGGAGCTCTCCGGGTGGAAGCCCCCGAGCCGGCTCTGAGGGAGGCGTCGGGTGCGCCTTCCTACGCGGAAGGGAAGGCGCCCCAGCAGCAGGCGCGGGGCTTGAGGCGCCAGCGGCAGGGGCTCCAGCCCCCAGGCGGCTCTTGGGCAGGAGCTGTTTGAAGGCACGGTTGGAGGCCGGGGCCTGTGCACCGCCCAGGACGCAAGCGATCGCGCGGGGCTCTTGGAAGACCCTAGCCCAACCGTCCTGCCGGCTATCGTCCTTCCTTGGTGGTGGTGGCAGCGGAGGAAGGCCGGCCCTGCTCTGAGGGCGGGCCTCCCGAGGACGATCGCGCCAAGGTCTGTCGCGAGGCTTGCCGCACCAGCGATCCTCGTGAGGCTGGTCTCGCCAGTCCCGTCGCAGGTCGCGGTTGTCCCGGCGGTTCCCGCTGTGGCCATCCCCACGGCTGCTGCCGTGGTTGCCGCGCTCGGGGCGGCGGCCGAAGCGCTCGTCGCGGAGCTCCCCGAGCTCCAGGCAGTTGCTGGTGTTGTGGGTGTTGGTGTAGTGGAAGACGCAGAACGGTCGGTTGCCCCTGGGGAGCTTCTCCGGGCCACAACCGCGCTTCGCCTCGGGCGCAGCTGTCAGCATGGCGGGGCCCTTGCACTTTGCCTCCTTGGCCTTGGTCTTCTTGTCCTCATGGTCCGTCTCCGGGAAGACGCGGAGGGAGATGCGGCTCGCCCTGGCCTTAGCGCACTTGTTCGCCGGGTCGAACTTCGGGGGAAGCACGCGTGCACCGCCTTGCAGCCACGGCATCATCTGGCAGCTCGTCTCGTCTCGCGTGCATGCCGGCGCCCCACGTGGTGGTTCATGCTGTCGCGCTTCGCACCTGGGCTTGCGGTCAGCCCTTCGCGGGGAAGGAGGAGGTGGCGTGCCATGAGCCACGTCGCCCGCCTGGAAGAGCGGGAGGCGGAGCGAGCGGGCAGGCGCCGGGGCTTCACTAGCGGCGTCAGCGGGCTCGGCGACGCGGCTAAGCCAGTCTTCGGAGTGGTCGTCGTCGGGGTGGTAACACAGCATTTCGCGCGCCATAGACAGAGCAGCTGGTGCATTTGCCGGTCCGCGGCGTGCATGGGAGGTCGACGCTGTGGTGCGAGCGGGGGACGGCGCAGCGATGCGGCCATCCCGCCGCTTGGAGGGTGGCAGCGGTAGGTCCTGCGGACCACGAGCAGCCCACTCGGTAGCAGCGTTGGTCGTGGAAGAGGCGGAGCGGCGTGGGACGCCGCGACACATGGGCGCCATTTGGGCAACGCGGGCTGCCCAGCGCTCGGCGCGGACTCGGCGGGCGTCGGCCATGGGAGTGGCGGAGCAGAGATGAAGTGGAACCGGAGGAAGATCACGACACGCCCCCTACCTGGCGCGCCAAATATCGGAATCGGGGCTCCGCAAAACCCAACATGGTTCGAACACTGGGGCGTGTGCGTAGATCTCCACCGGCTCAAGGTCTCAAACTCACCACCCTACGGTCTAGCCTAACGAGTGCATGCAACGAGGAGAAGGTGGAAGCGAGGATTTACCCAGGTTCGGGCCACCTTGCGGTGTAAAACCCTACTCCTGCTTTGTGGTGGATTGGCCTCATGAGGAGGCTAAGGATGAACTAGAACAGTGGTGGGGTGGCCTCGCGAGGGCTCTTGGCAGTGATGAACTGGCGTGTCCAACCTGCCTTCTATGATGGGAGCTAGTTCCCTTTTATAGGGGCCACGGTCCTCTTCCCTTATCATACAGGCGGGAAGGGATTCCACAACGGCCAAATTTGAAAGGGGACAAGTAGTACATCCTATCCTGACTAAAGGTGGTCTTCGCCTGCAAAGCTTCTGGAGATGACGCAGCGGTGGGCTCGGTGATGACATCCGTCCTGCCGAGCTCGTGGTCTCGGTCCTCTTGCACTAGGAAGGAAACCTTTGGGGGGTTCCTTGGGAACTCGCGTACGTCCTTGCCTTCTTATCACGAAAGAGGAAACTGTCCTCCCTCTGCGCCCGCTGGCGCCCGCCTAGCTTGGCCGTCAGAACCCACGTCACCCCGGCCTCACGAGGCCGGGTACTTGCATAGGAATCTCCGCTCCTCGGGAGGCAGCCTGGGGGGATGCCACTTCTCCCGCGAGGGCCTTGAGTTGAGGGACCCGTTGCGAGGCCGTACCGGGCCGTCGTGGTGGGCCACGCGCTGGGCCGCAGGCAGGCAGGTCTGGGTACCACCGGTCCCAGAACGCCGACAATGCTCATCTACAACACGATGTACGAAGGCGAGCCACTGCCCGCCGAGGTCATCTCCAGCGACGACGACGAGGACGGCAACGACATCGACACTGACGCGTACAACCCCGGTGATGTTTAATTAGAAGTAGACCCGCATATGAACTACTTTAAATTTCCGGTTGTACTATGTTTAATTAAATTGTTATGAACTATGTGTGGAACTCCGGCAAACTCCGGCTATGTATGACTATGTTTAACTTAGGCGCGAACTGTTAGCTTTCAAAATCGTGATGAATTCCGATCCTGATGTAGGATGTGTTCTGTCTCCGCGCGTTAATTTCGTTTGCGGGATCCTTTATACACGTTTTGTGGGACGCGCAGATGCGGGATCTGCTAGGGTGTGTTCGGTTCAGGTAACCGAATGGAACGGGTCGGACCTGTTCCCGTGCCTCGTTCGTGAAAATTCTATACATATGCTATACAAGAGGTGATTTGAATTTACCCGCAAAAAAAGTGATTTGAATTAAATTCATCACATTCTAATATTCTATCTGCTCTACCAAATACCAAAACGGAACCATTTCATTCCATCTCGTTATCTCTACCAAACACAAGAACGGAATCGTTCCATTCCAATGGAACGTAACCATTACATTTCATTCCACTTAGTTCTTCAACCAACACACCCCTAGAGATGCTCTTATTCCCGTCCAGGTTTGGTTAGGCTTTACGCAGGGAAGCGTCTTATATTGGAGACGTGACTCGTGACAAATGAACTAGATTACGTAAACTTCCAGGGAAGACGAAAACGTTAGCCGTAACCTTAGCCAGGAGGCGGGTTTACGTTCGCGTACTCTTCCTGTCGTCTTCCCTACTGGCCCCTCGGAGTCTCCGGCCATCCCATCCTAGAAACAAGCGCCGAGTCCACAGCCACCGCGCGGCCATACCTCCGGCGATCCATGTCCGGCGGTGGGTGCAGCGTCCGCGCAATCTGGATCCTCACGCCAAATGACGCGGTCGCCTTCTCCAGGTACGCACGCCCGACACTGACCCCACCTCGCGAACCCCCGAGATGAAATCCGGGGATTCTCGCGCCAGGATTCGGTTCTTCTGGTCCCAGGAACTCACCTCCCACCTTGCTTCAGGAGATTTGCAGTTGTGGAGAAGCGGTGGCGGGTCGCGTGGGAGGCGGAGGGGGCGGGGAAAGGCGTGGAGATGCCGCTGCCAGCGGACTACGAGGTCGCCACCGCCTTTGCCAACCGCCGGAGAAGGTTTGGCCGTCGTTTCTTGGTTCTTGTACTAGCTTTCTGCGGAGAATTGGTGTAGTCGAGTAAAAATTAGATACCATGTTACTCGTCCTGGAAGTTAATTATGATTTAGATGCAGGATCGTTACTTAACAATGCCTGTTTCTTTTGAACAAAGGATAAATGTATCCGAGATAGGTATTCATAGTAGTTCAGAAGTTCATCCATTGATGAAACTATAACTGGATCAACACATGTTGTGGTATGCTCATTGCTTATAAAATAATTGCGATAACAAACACTTAAATATGACATTGTGCAGGGAAGGAACGGCCCGTGGTTCTGGTATCCGCACAAGCTTATCATCTGTGGGATCGGATTCCTGGATCGATGATCCAATCACTCGCCACATTATAGCCCTTCAAATTGACAAAGAGGAAGGGGGTGGGTTTATGCTGTGGCCAGTAGTTCTTCAGAAACGTGGAAGTTATTATGTCCTTGTGCTGCCTCTGGTGGATCCTCAGTCATTTAAAGCGTTCGAGAGCCTACTGAAAAGACCTGACTGCGGGAGTTCAGCCAAAGAGAATGGCAATCTTTCTTCCATTCTGCTCAATCTTCCGTGCATAACAGGGTAATGTAAGTTTGCTTACCTTATTTATGTGTGTTCTTTGTTCTTACATTCTTTACACTAACAACCCCATTTTTCAACTCGTACATTTTACGAAAATATTTGTGAGTTTTATACTGCTATCCACCAATTAACAATCATATTTACTAGTTGGACTCTCATACTTCATGTTCTATGATAGGGCCTTTATGGTTGCGAATGTTATTGGGGACATAATTACTGGTGATGTTGCTGAACCAGAGGTGATCGTTACTTCGGGCCCCTCTGTTGGTGGACTGTTAGATTCATTGACTGGAAGCATAGGTATTACAGCCCGGTCAAAACCTATCGCAGCCCCAGTTGCAGCCCCAGTTGCATCAGTTTCTTCGCCTGTTGGTGCTGCTCAATCAGACTCTTTAAAAGGTGGTATAAGACCTTTTGACAAGGAATTACTACGAAGCTTCATCATTGGTGCCATGCCTTTTGGTGAGTATGATGTCGAATATAACACTTCGTGTTGTTCTATCATCTAGCTTCATGGATCTTTTTATTGATTAGCCAACGAAGCTAACAGTATCTTCTTGCAGGCACACCTCAGGATCTTAATTATGGCAATGTTTCTTCGATTAGAACAACTGGGTATTCAGCTGATCCCCTTCCGACAGACCAGAAGCAACCTGCCTGGAAGCCTTACCTATACAAAGGGAGGCAACGGACTCTCTTTTCTAGCCTGGAGACTATAAACGCTGCACTATATGACCGTGATGATGTGCCAGATTTTCTTTCCGTTTCGGGACAACTAACCTGTAGGGCTGAACTGGAAGGGTTACCTGATGTTTCTTTGCCACTGACTGGATTGAAAACTGCCCGTGTGGAGGTGTCATCATTCCACCACTGTGTTCAAGCTTCAGAGCCTACTGGTGATAAGCAATCTCTGCTATTTCAACCACCACTAGGAAATTTCGTTTTGATGCACTATCAAGCTCCATGCAACATCGATCCACCTGTTAAAGGGTTCTATCAGTTGTCTATGGTATCTGAGAATGAAGGCGCTTTTCTATTTAAGCTGAGATTGATGGAGGGTTACAAGTCCCCGTTTCTTATGGAATTTTGCATGGTCACAATGCCATTTCCTCGAAGAAGAGTTGCATCATACGACGGAAATCCATCAGTTGGGACAGTTTCAATGACAGAACATTTAATTGAGTGGAGAATTGTGTCAAGTGGCCGGGGCCTCAGTGGTAGGAGCATTGAAGCCACCTTTTCTGGTACTGTTCGATTTCATCCTAGAACAACACAGCGAGTAAATTCATCATTTCGGTTGGTCGCAACCAATGCATTTGCTGAAGACAGTGATTGTGAGCAAGATAACACTAAGAATGGTGCCAACTTGGATGACTACCTCATGGAAAAAATGAACAAAGACCTTCAAGCAGTTGACTTGGAAGAGCCATTGTCTTGGCAGGCTTATAATTACGCTAAGGTTTGCCTCTACCGAAACATATTGTTGTTGGAATTTGTTAAGTCATTCCTTCATGATGTTATTTTGAATATGAGATCATTGGGAACAATCATATTCGGTCACTGTATTTCTGACATGCCTGGCCTCTTCTTCATATTGCTTTCTCAGCATGCAGTAGCTCTCAGTTGTTCTGTTCTGTTGGTTGATATAGGATTATGCAGCTGTTCATTTTGCATGACATTCTGTTATTCATGTAATATTTGTACCTGGGATCAGAAAGTATAATCTGGAACAACCACTGTATCATATTTGTTCTTCCTTATGCACACCCGTGATGTCTTTTAATATCCATACAGCAGCACACGTGCACTTTACTTCTCATTTGAACTTATGTTTTCAATTTTAAGTGATTATGAAATATTTTCCAGGTGTCTTTTAAGATTGTTGGTGGCACCCTGTCTGGTCTTATAATCGACCCAAGATCTGTAAGTTACCCACAACCTTTCTTGATCACCATCTTCACCCACTCAGTCAAGTAGCTTAGTGTTGTTATCAAATGTTGATGCCCTCATGCCGGCTCAAAATTTTTAGCCATTGTTCTTCACAAATTTTAATGCTACATCCACACATATATTTTGTCCGTTTTCTTATGTTCTAGTGCTTGATAGGTGGTACATGTTACAGTTTCCTTACTACCATGCTGAAGAGATTGCTAAAGAATCGCACCCTTACATGTCCTGACCTCCATTATGAAATAGTTATTTTCTCTTTGTAGCATTTCCTCCCATTCTGTATTCAAATAATTGAGGCACAATTAAACATCATGTTTCCTGTACCATATTCTGCAGGTAACTGTTTACCCTTCTGTCAAAGCCCCAGTAGAATACTCAATGCAGGTGACTTCCTCATCTCATCCCCTCCAACTTTGGTTCTTTAAATAGTCAATGCACTGAAAATCTGTTTTTTTTTCTCAACATTTCAATAATTGCCATAAGATATTTGTACAAACTACAGGAAGAATCGTACAGTGCATGCATGGGTTTGCATATGCAAAAAATTACTCCTCTGTTCACAAATGTAAGACGTTTTGGCAGTTTTTCAAACTGCCAAAACATCTTACATTTGAAACTGCCAAAACGTCTTACATTTATGACGTTTTGGCAGTTTTTCAAACTGCCAAAACATCTTACATTTGAAACTGCCAAAACGTCTTACATTTATGAACAGAGGGTTTACCTTGCTTTGTTAGTGCTGAACTAACTATAAGCATTTTGATCTGATGCGAAGCACCCTCCTAGCTTCTGTTGCACACAGTATTTATAAAGTCGTGTTTGCTATTTGTAAGTCGCCTGAAACAATTCGGCACGTGGAAGCGCAGCCCCGAGCCTGAGACAGGGACGCCCGGTCGGCCTGGCATCGCCGGCGCGGCAGTGGCCTGGTGGAGGTGGCGGTTTGGGCAGGCTGGGGCGGCGAGGCACACGCGGCAGTGTGTGTGGATGGGGGTTGGGGAAGGGGTCAGGCCTGTGCAGACCCCTGGCTTCCCCTCTAGAATGACTAATTGATGCCTACTTGCCTTTTCCCTCTTCATCCCTGCTTATCACCACTTCCTCTGTGGAACATGATCTTTTCATCTGTAAAACTCACACCTTGAGCATAAAATATAATTTATGCTAGACTAACATTACAAAAGATTTGTTCCACAAATAGACATTTGATCTGTTTATCCAAACAGATAAATTGTAGTACTTGAATTACCGTGTTATTGCTAATTGCTATGATACCCCTGTGCGGACCATCAATACAAGATACTCTTTGATAACATTGCTCTCCTTTGGCAGGCCTCTTCTGGAGACTACATACTATGGAATACCTTAGGAAAATGTCCTTCCGCAGCTTTGCCAAAAGAATTATGATTGCTGTGTACGGTCCTCAACGGTTTTTTGGTCCCACCAGAGCTGTGCTGGAAGTTTTCTCTTAGTTCTTATAATTGACGAAATAGTATTTCAAGTGGGAAACAACAAATCTGTACATCATTTTTGTCAGACAAGTTTGGTATGCTGAGCTTAGATTTCATGGCTCTATGCGATCTTGAATCCATGGTCTTCTCTTCTTAGCAATAATAATTTTTCTACAACCCCTGGATTCTTTCAATTGTATCCAAATTTGATGCTTGTTGTTATGCTATTTCGATGACCACCGCTCAAATTTGTGGTGCGTAGAGAAGCTGGAGACGTGCCAAGCATGACCCGGATTTCTTTCTTTGTTCCGTCAAAATATGTTACTCCAGGAAAGGTTTTCTTCCATCTACTGGTAGTATGTATAATGGGTGCAGCATCTCTTTTAGGTTCAGTGAATCGAGACTAGTATCTGTTGATCATGTCATGCATGATGCCATTGAGATGGGGCCGCCGAATATTCGGGACTGTCTTGACAAGCTAGTCCAACAAAAAGCTACATGGTCCTAATCACGAATATCGAGTCGAGATGATAACTTTCAACCAAAAGGATTAGGTCAACTATCCTTTTTTGCAGTTTGTAATCTCTTTAATAAAGGGTAACATGGGTATCTTTCTAAAAGCATTTTCCCTTCTCATTGAACCACAAATTGGAGGCGAGGAAAGTGGTATAGCTCACCACCGTTCTTTTTTTTTGTTTTTCATAGTCTATATAGTGCACTGTACTAGAATGGTTTAGATTCGCTTAATCCATCATCAGTTTTTCAACTGGAAGACCTTTTGTTTTTAATGTTCGATGAGGCTGCTGCCCAAGCAGAGAAAGTGACTGGCACACTTTACAGAGACCAATCCTGACCCTGCCGCCCCCCTCCATTTTCCTAGAGATCGCAAACCCCACCACACGCCAATAACCTAAGCGTCAAATTGAGAATATACCACCTCAAACTACGCAGAAATTCTGCACCCGCCCGAACGCCCATCACTGCCGGCGATGAGCACCACCGAGGGAAAGCCGGACGCCGCCGCGGTGGAGGAGATGGCGCGGGAGGCGGCGGCGTGGTGCGCGATGCACGGGCTCGTCGTCGGGGACCGCGCGGACCCGGTAAGGTTCTCTCGTCTCCTCGTCCTCGGTTCAAACATTCATGGAAATCAACCTTTTCTTGAATCGGCCGGCCAAGCTCAGGACCGCAGTCTTTGAACGAGCAATCTTTGAGTGAGCTTTGATGCGATGAGCAGAGCTCGGAATATGTATCGTCCATGACCAAACATTCATCGTTGCTGCCTGTCCTCTTGCAGAGATCAGGAACAGTTCCTGGGGTTGGGCTGGTCCACGCGCCAATCTCCCTGCTCCCGTCGCGTCTCCCGGAGTCCTTCTGGAGGCAGGCGTGCGAGCTGGCCCCGCTGTTCAACGAGCTCGTGGATCGTGTTAGCTTGGATGGGGATTTCTTGCAGGATTCCTTGTCCAAGTGAGTGCCGTTGCCACGTTAACCTCTGCACGATCTTCATTCACAGTTACAGCTCTGCCTGCAAGTTGGCCACGATAGAAAAAGATCATGTCAATTATTCTTGTAGATTTGCCTTGAACTTTTTTAGAGGCTATTTGATGAGAATTTTGATGGAACTCTTGGGCTGATAGCCTGATACAGTCATACTTGTACTTTCAGAACAAGGCAGGTTGATGATTTCACTTCTAGGCTCTTAGATATTCACAGGAAGATGATGGATACAAACAAGGGGGAGGTTATTCATCTCACCTCTACTATTCACTCAACTTTTATACCTCAACATTAATAGACCGTCTAGTCTCTTGATCCCTATTTTGGTTGATCTCCTAACTGTATGGTACTGACAGATGCTTTTTCTTACCAGAATATTCGACTGGGGTTGCACCGATCAGATTATATGCTGGACTCAGAAACCAATTCTCTTCTCCAAATAGAGCTCAACACTATTTCAGTATCTTTTCCTGGGCTTTGTTCTGCAGTGACTGAGCTTCACAGGTAAATTCGAACAGTGAAACATATTTTTGGTATTACATTGCTATGCTTTCCGTATATTTGCATTGTACATTTACTTGAGAAATCTGGTTAGGTACTTGTACACATGGTTTTTATGTCCAAAAAGTTATTTCTACACTTCTAAACGATGCTGCATTGGAATTGCGATGTTAAATAATACTATGTCTTCTATGTTTACTTAGAGATAAGTAAGAATTCCTTCCCGCGTTCCAAATTATTTGAAGTTCTCGCTTTGTCCTAAGCCAAACTTCTCTACATTTGACTAAGTCTTACTAATGGATACTATGAAGTTTTGTACTTTGTACCTATCAGGGTATTTCTAATCAGATTTATTATTAGGTCATCAGTATGGCTAGTAAATCAACTGATCACTAATTGCTATGCAGGACCTTGATTAATCACTATGGAAATTTATTATGTCTAGATGCCAAAAGGGTTCCTGGAAATGAGGCAAGCCGTGAGTTTGCTAAAGCATTGGCCAAAGCATGGGATGAGTTTAATGTTGACAGGTTTGGTACGCTCTAGCTGAATCATGCATACTATAGCTACCCAATTGAGTATTAACTGACACACTTTTTCATGAAATGTTCAGTGCTGTAGTTATGATGATTGTCCAGCCCGAAGAAAGAAATATGTATGACCAATACTGGCTTGTCAAATATTTGAGGGAATCATATCCTTTTGTCTGCTTTGGCACATCCCTTAATGTTGAAAATTATGATTTTCTATATCTTAAGTTCTTGCTTAGCAAAAGATGCCGTGACTCAGTTGCTTAAAGTTTGCTTTGTTAAAACGTTATTCCTGCCAATGCAGTTGCCATCTTGATACAGGGCAAACCGTAGGGATGGCCTGATCTTCACGCTTTGGAGGTGGATTTGGGTGAAACACGATGAACACGAAGAACAACAGGGGAAAACTTTGAGGAAACACTCACATAGACAAGATTCACTACCAAAAGAGCTGGGTAGTTCAAATCTCATGCCAAAACAAAACACATGTCAAGATCCGAGCAACAACAAAAGGAAAACATAACTAGGGTAGTTCTTCCAAATCTCTAGGAGAGATGGGTCTTGAGAGATAGTTCTTCCCCAATCCAAAGGATATGTATGTCTTGATGATCCAAGAGGATTCTTCTCCCAAATGAGCTCTTGATCTCCAAGGGAGAGGGTAGATCGAGCAAATCTCTCTCAAGATTTAGTCTATACTTTGGTAACCCTAGAGCTGAGAAAAGTACGGGTATTTATAGCCTAGGCACGAAGGGGTATGGGGAGGGGAGATACACGGACCTTGCCAAAAATCTGTACAGACAGAACTACTGGACAGTTAGGTCAGAGTGGATGGGACAATATATGTGGTGCAATTCTTCAGAGGCTTCAGCGCCGACCGGACAGTCTGGTCGGTTTGGAGGGTTGAGGACGAGGTGCGAGCGCCAACTAGACAGTCTGCTCGACCTCTGGTCGCTCCAGAGGGTTGAGGCTGAGGCGCCGCGCTCGCCCAACTGTCCGGTAGTGCAGATTTTGCACTTGTTTTCTTCCTTCTCTTCGTCTTTGAGTCTCCGCTCCTAGCTTGGGACTTGGGCTTCCTTCCTTGCTTCTCCAGGTTCATGCCTTCGTATCTAAGCATACATAGCATTCCGGATTAAGCTAGAAGCCATGTCTCATCCAAATACATAGGGACCTCAAGCAGGAGTGAAGTCACCTCAGTTTCGATGACACGTGGGCGAGCTCTTGTCATCGGTCCACTTGGAGTTTGTGGGGTTGATGATGGGTTCACGGTGATGTCCATGGGATGCTCCGCATGACATCTCTGGTCCACCTTCCCAGTCTATAGCTCAATCTTGTCATATGACAACTGTTTAGTACTCCTTCTGGTTATTTGCTTGTTTCCAATTTAGTGTCCAGGATCTTCTTCCCAGTCCGTATGCTAAAATGTTACATCAAGTCTCAGCGTCAAATTTGTGTTCCCTTGACAATTTGTTACACATGGCGTAACAACTATTAGGAAAACCTTGTCAGAGGTGGAGGCTGAAGGCCAGGTTCTCCCTGATGGAACTCTTGTGGTGTATGTATTCAGTGATTGGCTTATTGTTTGCAGCTTGGCACTTGCGATGGCTGCAATCTTGCAGAATGTTCATTAAAGTATTTTTGGAAAATGCAGAAATGACAGGAAGGTCGCTGTGGTGTATTTTAGAGCTGGCTATACACCAAATGATTATCCTTCAGAAGCAGTACGTGCATACATTGTTTCCACCCTTCAACACAGCATTTTGTTCCTCTGATTGAAAACCAAATTACCATAGAAATGTGTTCTTTGAGATAATATGGCATAATTGTAAATTTTAATATATTTGAATACTTCTACATTCCCTCGTATATATTGATTTCACTAGTAGTTAATAGGGTCAACACTGAAGCAAAATTTGTGTATGTCTTGTGGATGTATAGCAATTGTTTTTGTTGTTAATCCCCATGGCATGTTTCTTATATATATTCTAGGAATGGAGTGCAAGGCTTTTGATGGAACAATCATCTGCTGTGAAGTGTCCTTCAATATCATATCATTTAGTGGGGACCAAGAAGATTCAACAAGAACTAGCAAAACCTAACGTGCTTGAAAGGTGATTCAGTATTTCAGTACCAATGGGTGGAATGCACTTGAATATTCCGATGATGTGAACTGCATATAGGACTATCGGTCTACCTAAGTTCAACTGAACATAGGGTTGTAAGACACGTTATAATATTGTCGCTGTGCTTCTGCCATTAGTGATCAGATCAATTATCAGTCTTTGGTAGACATTAAAAGCTATAATTTGCCCCCCCCCCCCCCCCCCCCCTACAGGTTTCTTGAAAATAAGGAGGAAATTGCCAAGCTCCGTCAATGCTTTGCAGGGCTATGGAGCTTGGATGATGAAGAGGTTGTCAAATCTGCGATTGAAAACCCTGACTTGTTTGTCTTGAAGCCTCAACGTGAAGGCGGAGGTTAGTTTTATGCAGTAACATATGGATATTGTTTTTCTCATTAGTTATTTTCTTAGGATTTTTTCTCATTATTTGTTGATATGCTATTCATGCACAGGGAACAACATATACGGCCTTGATGTGCGAGAGGCTCTGATCAGACTCAAGAAGGAAGGAGGAGATGCTCTCTCGGCCTACATACTGATGCAAAGAATCTTTCCCAAAGCATCTCTCGCTAATCTGGTCCGTGGTGGTGTTTGCCATGAGGCCCTCACAATATCCGAGCTTGGGATATATGGAGCCTACCTGCGGTAAAATAAGTGCTTGAAACACTGAAATCCAAACACTAGTGCTCCTCATAAGATAGTGCTTCTTCTGACAAACAGGTCATGACTTGATATCTGATTTCAGGAACAAAGATAAGGTGATCATCAATGACAAGTGTGGTTACTTGATGCGAACAAAAGTTTCTTCGTCAGATGAAGGCGGTGTTGCTGCGGGATTTGCTGTTTTGGACAGCTTATACCTGACCGACAAGGTGATACACGGTGGTTCACATTTAGTTTCTGCACATACATTTCATAACAATAAATTATATTGTGTTTGAAGTGTATTGGCTGTAGGTAATTGGTCCTGTGACCTCACCTGTCTAGTATTTCTGGGGAAATCTGAAAGAAAAAAAGATAAAGAAATAGCTTTATTACGTTCCAGCCTCTCCATGGGTTGGTGCACATAGCCAGGAAAATCTAAATGACTTTGATAATTTCGAAAGCGACTTATCAAACTCAAAGCTTCATATAAATATCCTATCTATAATGTGCAGGCTTCTTTGGCACCAAACCAGCATGTTAATACATAGTTATTTGAAACATGTTCTTCGTATGTACTGCTTTAGGCAGTGTTAAAGATGCATCCCATCAGGGATTAACCATTAAATACATGAGTTTCTTCCTCGGTAGTGGATGTGCACTGAGTTCTTCCAGTTTGGCTTTCCATTTTTTTTTATGTGGGTAGTCGTTGATGGAAGGTTGCTTCTTGCAGTGACATAACCTCCGGAGTACCAGCTATAAATTCCAACCAGCATTGACCTACCATGAATTTAGCACCCTGTTGCATCGGTCGCAGCAAATGAGATGAACAAAGTTTCTGCACAATTTGCAGGCGTCAGCCATTAGCATACATCACACTGGGTGAAGAATAATTATGTTATGTATAGATGGCATGTATATGTACTGAAAAATAATCCCCATGAAAAAAAGGATTACGATTTCGCGGATCATCACACCCTTAACTCGGTGCCAGGCAGTTGTGTTATGCACTGTTAATGTGAATTTTCAGCGTCACCATTTCTGTTAGTAAATCATATACGAAGTTGGATATTTTGCGAGATGCAACTTTTTCCAATGTAAAAGACCATGTAAAATTCGACAACCTGCCATCTTGGAAAATTCTCCGCCCTTTCCAGATGTATCATATGCTTTGGATGCTGCCATGCACCAGTCCAGGATGTTGTCGAAATCAAGCAGTCGAGCAGATCAATACTCCCTCCGTACCAAAATATAAGACACTTTTTTGACACTATGATAGTGTCAAAAAAGTCCACAGAGGGAGTAGATGGCAGGTTGTCGAATTTTAACCCATGAGAGAGAGAGAGCAAAGGATACATAAGAGTAGGGTGAGTCGCACTCAAGGGGCAAGGTCGCATGTTTGAATCTTCCAACGTCTCCTGCTCCCAAATCCCAATGCATTTCACATTTTCTGTCATTTCCGTCTGGCATGCATCCCTCTTGGCCTCGCTAGCTAACTCTTCCTTTGTTTTCCTCATCTGTGGCTGAGTGACAATGGAGTCACATCTATTGTTCCATGCCATAACAACATGTTAAGGATATCCACCCATCCTCTCTCACGTTTTTTTATTATCATTAACATCATGGATACTTGAAGAATTCATATCAACAACATTGCAATATTCTTAACATTTAAGGAACTCACATCAAACATTTTGTTAAACTTCTCTTTTAACACTTCATAACAATTATCAACTTCATAGTTTTCAGGAAAAACTTTATAAAGATAAAGAATCTGACACAACTTCACTTCCTTTTTTTATAGTTTCCTTTTATAAACCAAACTAGTGAATAAAACAAGAAACTAAAAGATCGAATTGCAAGATCTAAAGAAGATACCTTCAATCACTTGCATCCCCGGCAACGGCGCCATAAATAGCTTGATGTCTATTACGCAACCTTATTATTGTAGACCTTGTTGGTCCTCTAAGCACATAGTTCTATAAGATAGTCGCAAATTTCTCTCAAGTGGATAACCTATGGTTTATCAATCCACGATATGTGTAAGATGAAGGTGGTTCCCTCTCAAACAAACCTGGAATCGAATACAAGTGGTCTCTTGTGTCCCCAACACACCTAACACAATTGTCAGTTGTATAGGTGCACTAGTTCATCGAAGAGAGGATGATAGATGTGTAATATGGATGGTAGAAATAGGTTTTTATAATTTGAACAAATAAGAACAGTAAGGTAATAAGTAACAAAAGTAGATAAAAATGGTGTCTCAATGCTTGGAAACAAGGACTAGGGTTCATACTTTCACTAGTGCCAACTCTCAATATCATTAACATAATTGAACATCATGGTAATCGCTCAAAGTGCAACAAAGAATCGCTCTAAAGTTTCTATTTCTATCGGAGAAAGTAGGATGGAATCTCATACGTAATAAACACCTCAAAGTTGTGTTTCCAATCAATCTATTGAACCACCCACAAAGCGTCACGGATAGCCCTAGAGATCGTATTACAACAACAACATATGATACGTATCGTTCAACCTTTATGCTAAGAGTACCCCAATGTCACCTCGCGTATCCGCAAGTTAATTACTAGACACGCGTCATGTAATTTCAAATCCAAAGTAATCAATCCAACGTTAAGAAACTTCAAAGAGCAAGACTCAATTCACCACAAAAAGAATAGAGGGAGATGAACATCATAAAATCTAACTTTATTAACAAAGCTCATGATACATCAAAATCAAATCCATCAAGAACATGAGGGAGAGAGAGAGAGATCGAACACATAGCTACTAGTACATACTCTCAGCCTGAGGATGAACTACTCACACATCACCTTGAGAACGGAGAAGAAGTTGGTGGCGATGGTGATGATGGAGATGTCCCCGTGATGGCCCACAAGTATAGGGGGTCAATCGTAGTCCTTTCGATAAGTAAGAGTGTTGAATCCAAAGAGGAGCAGAAGGAATTGATAAGCGGTTTCAGCAAGGTATTGTCAGCAAGTGCTGTAAGAGTGTAGTAACAGATAATTAATAGCAAGGTAATTTATAGCAAGTACCTAGTAACCAAAGTAATAAGGTGCAGCAAGGTAGCCCAATCCTTATTATGCAAAGGACATGCCAAAAGTGTTTCTTATAGTGAGCAAACGTTTTCGAGGACACACGAGAATTATGTCTCATCATGCCTATCATGTTTTAGTTGATCCGCCTTCACTACTTTGATAAATTGGTATGTGGGTGGACCGGTGCTAATGTGTTATTCTTACTTGAACAAACAACCTACTTATGATTACCCTCTCTCGCAAGCATCCGGAACTATGAAAGAAGAATTAAGATAAATTTGACCATAGCATGAAATATATGGATCAAAATCAGCCCCTTACGGAATAGTACATAAACTAGGGTTTAAGTTTCTGTCATTCTCGCAACCCATCATCTATTTCCTACTACACAATGTCTCCCCCTAGGACCAAATATGGTGAAGTTTCATGTAGTTGACGTTCACATGACACCACTAGAGGAAGAACAACATAAATATCATCAAAAATATTGAACGAATACCAACTTCACATGATAGTTTATAATAGGACTTCTGCCATGTCCTCAAGAACAAATAGAACTACTCACAAAGCATATTCATGTTCATGATCAGAGAAGATAAATATATGATTAACAATCTGAACATACAATCTTCCACTAAGTAAACTAACTAGAATCAACTACAATATGTAATCAACACTACTAGCAACCCACATGTACCAATCTAAGGTTTTGGGACAAAGATTAGATACAAGAGATGAACTAGGGTTTGAGATGAGATGGTGTTGGTGAAGATGTTGATGAAGATGAGTCCTCCCATGATGAGAGGACCGTTGGTGATGACGAAGGCTGAAAAGTGCTCCTGCCCAGGTTCCACCTCGAGACGCGGCGCATCGTCCGAAAGTCTTCTCTTTATTTTTTTTCTAGGGAAAATGGCTTCATATAACAGAAGACGGGCACCGGAAGGCCACCGTGTGCTTCACAAGGGGGGGGGGGGGGGAGGGCACGCCTAGGGGGGTAGGGCGTGCCCCTGCCCTTGAGGGTCCACGGTCGATCTTCCGTGGAACTTCTTTCTTCCAGTATTTTTATATATTAAAAAATAATTCTCCACAAAATTTCAGGTCATTTGGAGCTCCAAAGAATAGCTATATCTGTTGTAGCTCTTTTAGGTCCAGAATTCCAGCTGTCGGCAATTTCCCTCTTCAAGTAAATCTTGCAAATTAAGAGAGAAAATGCATAAGAATTGCATCGTAATGATCAAAAACATTGTAAATAAAAGTAGGAAATCATGATGCAAAATGGACGTATCACCCCAGCGACGTCCTGGCGTCACCGGAGGAGAGGGGGAAGGCCCCCCTCCTTATTCTTCTTCCTTGGTGAAAGAGCATGGTGCCCCCATGTGTGGTTTTGGTAATTGATGACATTATCTATGGACTAATGGTTGCCTTGAGTTATATTTGAAGGATTTATCCATAGGATTTTCTTGAAGTCCATGTGTTGGTTTCAAGGAGTTTATGAGATGACCAAGGTGCTATTCAAGGAATTATCCAAAGATTGGTCATGTAGAACACATGATACAAGGTTGATCAAGACTAAGTCAAAGTGCAAATCAAGTTGATCAACACGCAAAGCGTAGAAGATGTACTGAAAGGGATCAAGTGATCCCATGGTATGGTGAGCATTGTCCTTTACGCTTTGTGTACTAACCCATGGTCTACGTGAGAGTTCTATGTGGGGTTAGGTTGCGATGTGCAAGTTCAAGTGGAGCATCACGAAGAGATCACGTCCTTGAAGCTTGCCGTCCATTGTGGTGACAATGGACTTATGAAGATGTGTCGAAGAGTGGCTCACCCATAATGGAGTATGGGGGAGCAATCAACTAGTCTTCACTGAGCCAATGCAATCAAGAAATGTGGTCCAACTTGAGGAAGTCAAAATCGTCATCATCTATCTCAAGTGGACTATGTGCAAGGCAAAGCTTTGCCCTTGATAGGTTTTCTATTTTACCGGTCTCATGGTGGTAGTTGGGAGATCGGGTTATATGATTGATTGCCGTACTATCAAGGGGGGATCTCAAGTGAGTAGCGTGATCGAATCGTTCGTAGCGAGCTCAAACCATCGCATACTTGCATCATCTTTCTCTGTTGTTGTTTGATGTTTCTCTTTGTGAGTCTTAGAGCTTATGGTCATCTTACTGACAAGCTCGAGTTCATCGAAAATGAAGTTCATATGCATCTTCTATGATGTTTTTGATGTTGGAGTTTATGCTGGTGCTTCTCCGATGGAGGTTTCACTCCTCTAAATCACAGGCATACTCCCTCTGTCACGTCCATAAGCATTGCTTGAAGACCATTTGTTGGTTTCAAGGTTGTTAGAATAAGAATATGTGTTGACTAAGGTGCTATTCAAGGTTTTATCCAAAGATTGGTCACGTGAGAGTTGAGCCTATTGCAAGCATGTCTTGAAGAAGAAGATTGTGTGAACATTCATGTTTACCTTCAAAACATCATCCTAATAAAGAGAGTTGCAAAGATACAAGGTTGATCAAGACTAAGTCAAAGAGCGAATCAAGTTGATCAACACACAAAGCGTACAAGATGTACCGAGAGGGATCAAGTGATCCCATGGTATGGTAAGCATTGTCCATTATGCTTTCTATACTAACCCATGGTCTACGTGAGAGTTCTATGTGGAGTTAGGTATGTTTCCATGGGCTTGCGGCAAGAGGAAGATCTCATACAACCCATGGAGGATGACATCAAGTGGTGATCGTCATCATGATTGCGGTGTGCAAGTTCAATTGGAGCATCAAGAAGAGATCATGCTTGAAGCTTGCCGTCCATTGTGGTGACAACGGACTTATGAAGATGTGTTGAAGAGTGTCTCACCCATAGTGGAGTATGGGGGAGCAATCAACTAGTCTTCATCGAGCCAACGCAATCAAGAAAGGTGGTCCAACTTGAGGAAGTCAAGATCATCATCATCTAGCTCAAGTGGACTATGTGCAAGGCAAAGGTTTTCCCTTGATAGGTTTTCTATTTTACCGGTCTCATGGTGGTTGTTGGGAGTCTGGGTTATATGATCGATTACCGTACTATCAAGGAGGGGCTCTTGAGTGAGTAGCTTGATCGTATCGTTCGTAGAGAGCTCAAACCATTGCATCTTTTCATCATCTTTCTTGGTTCTTGTTTGGTGTTTCTCTATGTGAGATTTGGAGCTTATGGTCATCTCCATGACAAGCTCGAGTTCATCGAAAACGGAGTTCACATGCATCTTCCATGATGTTTTCGATATTGGGTTTTTTGCCGGTTCTTCATTCATAGAGGTTTCACCGTTGGATAGTATTTGTCTTCATCTATCCAACAAGCTTGAGTTTGCTCAATTCAGAGCTCATTTGTAGAAGTTATGACAGTTCTCGTGTTCCTACATTCATCTGTTTTCTGTACTAGGTCCTGAAGGCCCCAAGCGGTAGTACCGCTCAGTGCAGCGGTAGTACCGCTTGTTAGCGGCAGTACCGCTATCCAGTACCGCGGGTTCTGGGGACTCGACTTTTCATGTCGGGTTTGCACAGTAGTGGAACGGTAATACCGCCCGCCCACTACCGCTCCACTTCCACTTCCTTCTGGACCTGTCGCGCTCTCACCGGTTGTCGGGCAGTAGTGGGTGCGCAGCACTACGACTTGTAAGCCGTAGTACCACTCTCCTGAGTGGTAGTACCGCTGTTGCGGTACTGCCAAACATCCCTATCTCTGCCCTGCCTCCATAGGCCCCTGAGCTGTAACCCCAGTAGTAGTACTGCTAGGGCGAGCGATAGTACTGCTCCGGCGGCACTACCACCTCATGGTTCCTCACCATTGCACTGCTCTATGGGTACTACCGTCCGAGCGGTAGTACCGCTTATGTGCGGGCTGTGGGCATAACAGTTGGATTTGGGAGGGCCTATTTAAGGGGGTCTTCTTCCCCAATGGTTCTTATCTCTTGAGCTCGTGTTTGCCCCCCATTGTTGACCTTCTTCGAGCTTCCTTTCTCTCAATCCCTCCAATGATTCTTGCTAGTTATTGAGGGAAAAGAGAGAGGAGATCTAGATCTACGTTTCCACCAATCACTTTCTCCTCTATGTGAGGGGAACCCTTTGGATCTAGATCTTGGAGTTCTTCGTGTTTCTTCTTTGTTCTTCCTCTCATATTCCTCCCTAGCATTAGTTGCTTTGGTGGGATTTGGGAGAGAAGGACTTGGGCACTCCGTGTGCCCTTGCCATTTCTTTTGGTGCATATGTTTGAGTTCTCCACGGTGATACGTGGAAGTGAAGTTTGAGAAGCTTATTACTCTTGGGTGATTGGGCACCCTAGAGCTTGTTCCTCTTGGGTGCTTTGGCGCCCTAGACGATTGGTGGTGTCTCGGAGCTCAATCACTGTGGTGTAAAGCTCCGGGCAAGCATCGGGGTCTCCAATTAGGTTGTGGAGATTGCCCCGAGCAATTTGTACGGGTTCCAGTGGCCGCCCCCAAGGGTTACCAAAGTGTACGGGTTCCGTGACCGCCCCCAAGGGTTGCCATTTGTACGGGTTCGGTGACGTCCCTCAAGGGTCCCTTAGTGGAATCACAACATCTTGCATTGTGCGAGGGCGTGAGGAGATCACGGTGGCCCTAGTGGCTTATTGGGGAGCATTGCGCCTCCACACCACTCCAAACGTAGATTAGCATCCGCAAGGGTGTGAACTTTGGGATACATCATCGTCTCCACGTGCCTTGGTTATATCTTACCCGAGCCCTTTACTTATGCACTTTACATTGTGATAGCCATAGTGTTCTATGTTATATATCTTGCTATCACTTAGTTGTTTATGTGGCTTAGCATAAGTTGTTGGTGCACATAGGTGAGCCTAGTTGTTTTAGGTTTTGTGCTTGACAAATTAAACGCTAGTTTTATTCAGCATTTGTTCAAGCTTGAATCATAATTATTTTAAAGCGCCTATTCACCCCCCCTCTAGGCGACATCACGATATTTCACTTGGCCCTTGGGGGAGAGAAAGGGAGGTCTCCCCTAGATTGGATCTCTTCTGTCTTCTATTTTTCGCTTTTGTTATCTGGACGAAAACTGTTTCTTTTATAGCCAAAGATCCGCAACTCCGATCGGGCTAAAATTTTGAGGGGATTTTCTTTGGAAATTAGCTTTCTTACGACGAAAGAACATCTCCAACGGACTTAAGGGCCGCCCACAAGGGCCCATGGCGCAGCCAACCACCTACCGTTATGGACCCCTCATGCACTATTTTGCGTTGATTCCTTCACCCAAAAATCACATATATTCATAAAAAAAATATTAAATCCCCAGGGCGTTTTGACGTTCCTAGATATTGATTTTAGTAAAACAAAAAACATGCAGAAAACATGAACTGGCATTAGAACTAGATTAATGGTTAGTCTATAAACATAATATAAAAGTGCACCAAAACCAATTAATAAATGATGTAAATATAGCATGAATGCTTCATAAATTATAGATACATTGGAGACATATATCATCGTCCAGCCAAGCGGCCGCCAGAAAGTATAGAAGGCCCGGCGTTGGGTCTGGCCAGTCAGCGCAGATGCGGTGCCGAAAGTCATCAACACCACCGTCCATCCCATCACACGTCAGGGGCCACGTCCAACCACCTTGTACGATTTCGATCGACAATTACTGTCACAGTCCAGTCACGTTTGGCTTTGCTGTGTCATATGCTATAATGTGCAGCCGGTTGGTTTGCTGGTCGACCGCTGTTTTTCGGTCCAACGATATAATAACGAAGCCAAGGAACGATGAACCCTTTAGCTGGAGGTGGGGTAGATCCGGCGACTCTGGGGTCATGAGGCACTTATCGCCATGCCATCAAACTCCAATGGAACCCGCAAACCACACGGGGACGTTATGTCGGCTGGCCAGAGAAACACGCACACACATTCCAAAGCAAGCCAACCGGGCAGATCCAACGCCTTCGAAAGACATATAGGCCATTCGAAAACTGTTTGAGATATGCCCTAGAGTCAATCATGTGATATGATATTTCCCTATGTATTTATGAGCTTTTGTATTGTCCTTGAACATCATCACTAATATGTATCAATAAGTCTGTGACTTGTTTGTGAAACCATATATTGCATGATGAGCATTCTAATGGTCCCTACTTGATAAGGTTATGCGGACACATATCATTTGACTAGTATACGATTCAATTGATGACTATGTTTCACAAGTCATGGACATAAATATGCTAAATCAATGGTTTGGACTCAGGGATGGAGATCATCGAGTCAGACATACCCATTTTGAGATACAGTGAGATATTGTCATATGTTAGTCTCAAGTACGATGTATATGCCATGTCCTAGACCTTAGGTCCTCGCATGTTCTCGAAATGAGGATCGACTCACTTAGGGTCGATCAAACTCTCCTCCATAACTGGTAGTCATAAAGGTAACTTCCGGGTGAGCCGTGAGACATGCCGCGACACACATGACAATGGATCTCCCAGCAGTTCCCATTGACGGTGGCCTTGGGCACGCCACACGGTCCACCCTTCATGGACCTCCCGGCTAGACCGCCTAGGTGCGAGCCGTCCGGACAGATCGGATGACCCGCATCGCCGCCGAAAGGCTCATGTGGCAAGCCACCTAGCAACATATGGCGAAGAGGCTCTCTCGCCCATGAGAAGTCCAGGGATACGGGTACTCCAACATCCATTATAGGAGTAATACCGATTCGTCATATGAAAAACATTATAGGACTTTGGATGACAATCAACTCAAGTGGTCTAACAGAAGCTCCTAGATGCCATCTATTGATGACATCTGGAAGACCGCAAACAGGGCACTGATGGCTAAGAGGTTTGTGGCGCTGCCACCAGATATAGGGGTATCCCTAGAGACCGTAGAAAACTTGTCAGAGCACGACGATTTAGCTAGACGGCCTACCATTGAGTGTCCTTTTTCCAATTCGTCGACAGGAGACATCAAAGGTGCACACCAGGCAACTACGGCTCAAGAAAATGAGTCGGCACCCCGGGATGTTGGAGCTGATGTGGCCATGCCAAAGGCAGCATGGGAGTTGGCCGTGGTGTGTACTATGTCACCAACTCTAGATCCTCCGACCACTTATTCTATATACCGGCAGCCAACGCTGGGACATGGTACCTTCACGTACCTGATGAGACATGTCGTGCTCCCCTAATATGGTGTGATCTGGAAGCCAATAACAAACTTGATGAAGGTGAACTCGAGATAAATACAGATATCTCGTGGTGGTTGGTTCGGATTGGGGCGGATATGGGGCTTGTATCATGCGTCTAAGGTCGTTGGCGTCTAAGGCCGCATCGTTCTCTTGGGTACAACCGGGTTTTTGCCCTCCTGGTTTCGGCCTTCCGCGTGGTGGTGATAAGATGCTTTATGCATCGTTTATCTGCACCTTTTGGAGCTCTATGTCCTGTGCACAACTTTGATGAGGTCGGCCAGGATCTTCGGGTTGGTGGGTGCGACCTTCAATCTGTCCGCTAGCATGGCCGCTTCTTAGATACTTTGGGGCAGCGAAGGGAGATCCATTGGTTCTTGCTATTCTGAGGGCTCTCCACAGTTCTCCCAGTTATAGGCCAGTGTGTGGCGGGCGGTTCTTGTGAGGTGTCTGACACTGCCAGTTGTCGTGTCGTGTGGCTGTGCGGCCACCTCTTCCATTGCATAGTGTGCAGCCCCTGGTGTGAAAACTTTGTTGGGCTCGTCCTCCGAAGTCTGTGGTGCGGGCGGGCTGTACGTACGGGCAGATGGGGTTGAGAGCTCCACTCATTTTTCTGAAGCCATTGTCGTTGTGGTGGAGTGTGGCGTGTTGTCGCTCACCGCGGCTTCCTCTTCTGTGAACATTACTTTGGGCAGCGAGATTGCTAGTGGGATGTACTCTTTAACCCCGTCCTTTGTTCATCGTGTGGTGTCAAGCTCTGGGATGTCTGATATCTCTATTTGTTGATCCGGTGTTGGAACATAAAAGGGTATCCCACACCTATTCCCCATAGGTGACCCTGGGTATCGAACCCACGAGAGGAAGATTCCCTTTAAGCAATGGTCTCTAGCAAGCTTTTGCCAAAGTGTCGAATCTAGCTTTTGACTGGATCAACAAGCAAATTGTGATTCAAACACTTGTAATAAAAACAGGTATGGGTATGAGGTCTTAATGCTTACAACCATGTATTTGCGTTGGGATCAAATGGGATATTAATTTGTACTCGGGATGTCAAATGGAGATGTGCGCATTTCATATCAGAGTGGGGGATGTGTCCAAATAACATCTTGACCGACACACGTCCTGCATTAAGAATTAGTTGTCCTACCGAAGGCCCTATCCATCTTGCGAGGTTGCCCCAATAATTAAGATAATCAAATCAGACAAAAGCATTGGGTGTTTAATGACTACACCTCATGAATCCCCAAGGATATGATCCATGTTACCCTACTAAACCTTACTGTCACCGGTGTTCGGTATAACACTTCACGGTATCCTTGCTCCTATTCTCATCGGTGCTCGATCTCCATGAGCATGGGTACCTGCAGGGATGAAGATCACCGAAAAGACAAGAGACACTTCACGAAACAATTTTATTTCACACATATGGGGAGTTATGTCAAAGACTTCCATTGATACCCTCAACAAATACCTGGGCTTGCAAGGCTCATGCCTCAACCCATACCTTACCGAACTACTCACACATGGAGATCAGATCACAAGAAGAAATCATCAAAGAACACATCTTGGGATTGATTGATTGCAATATGTCTTACAATGGATGCCTTGTGCAATGCACGGTTACAAGTATGAGCTAGATGCAAGAGCACTATGGTGGAGGTGAAGATGGCTATGGAGATGGAAATGGTGGCGGCTAGGGTTTGTGGATGATGATGAAGAGATTCTGGCTGTTGTGCTCGACGTTGTTCTGTTGACATTTCAATGGGGCCCACTTTATAAAAGTTGTTCAGGTAGACGATCTGCCTCAAAATGCACGCCAAACAACCGCTCATACGGGTGCTCGTGCCCGTATGGGACATCGTCTTTTGCTCTGTCTTCGCACTGGCACCTCCTATAAAATCTTTCTTCCTCCATTTTCTTTCCTTTCCATTCCCCCACGTGGTTTCTTCCCTTTTAGCCCATTTCCCGTGGATAAAGATCAAAGAGAGGATTTGTGGAATCCTTTGTATTCATTAGTCATTAGTGGCAATATCGGAGCGAATATCTCTTTTTAGATGAAATATCTCAGTTTAAACAAAGGTGAAATGAGTGTAAAAATATCACTCATCAACTCCTCCAAGATTAAACCTGATCTTCCTCGAGCAAAATAAAGAGAAATCCGAATCATAAGGAACTCAGTTGTTCAAATCGGAATAACGAGAAGGTTTTGGTTCACTTACGATCGGTACGCCTAGATAGCCCTCCGCTTCTTGGCCTGAAAACTTAGCATAGATGTAGCAGTGGCATGGTTATAGTGCAAGTGTTAGTGAAGAAAATATAATCAACACAAAGTTCTTGATCTACTAGATAAAACAACTTTGCAACACTTCATTTCATTTAATCTAGACAACACTTGCTTGTCAGGAATGTACGGAAGAGTTTTCTTTAGATAGAGCCATAAAAACATAAATTAGGGAGTAGAAAGCATGTAGTAAAATATGATGCTCAAGTTCTCATAAGCACACCCACAATTATTTCCTCCTCTACACTCTTAAGCACTTCATTTCAATCATTGCTTGCTGGAACTTTGATTGTCACATGAAGGGATTATGCCAAATAAGTGACCATGCAAAGGTTTTCGCCGTGGATTAATGTTTGGGAACTATGGACCTTTAGCAATATGTATCTTTTGAGCTCTTTTGATCAGTCTACTTTATTTATCACATACACACCCATTCAAGAGAAAGTCGAATAGTATTCGCTTGCAGTGTTGCAACTACGTACAGTAGCAAACTCATAGCCGAAATCTGAGCTATCGTTCTTGGTGGATCATTCATTGGCCAACGGAGTCCTCAACATAACATCAAGAAAGGTGACGAAGCCACATTTACACACGTACACGTGCATATAGTAGCTGGGCCATAGCACCAGCAAGGAGCTGAAGCACCATGTAAGAGATACAACACATTTTTTGGGCATAATCTCGCTCACCCTTCAACTAAGTTCCTCTAGACAATTTAATCCACAAGTGCTATCAAGTCTATTTAAATTTAACAACATGGGGTTGAGCATGTCAAACATCACTTCCACTACAATTTCTCAACCCCTAAGTCTTGAAAGACTTTCTCTTGTGCATAGTTATTCTTAGTTAATATCATTTCATTTAAAAACTATCCCACTGCAAGTCTTAGTTGTCTAAACTAAATAAAATAAAGGCTACAATTATTTCAGCTACTAGAACAAAACTTTTGTCTCAACTATCAAGACTTACTCCCATCTGTACATATCACCCATACTACTACGAAATCTACTCTAAGTATTTCAAGTGCAAAAGACGGGGGTCGTAGGACATACCTTCACGGTTGCGAATTTACACACTTCTCTTCCTTACTCTTGCATTCCTCGTTGTCCGGCGTAGATCAAATCCTCTGAGAACAAAATGCAAGCAAACTCCATGGGGCTTGTCATGGTTTTTTTTTGAGCTTGAAACAGTAGGAGAGGCTCCTACTGTGTTATATTAAGATGTATAGTGTTACAACTTTACATGGTTCTGGGTGTAAGACCATTGGTCTCCCCAGGAGGCCAGCTTAAGCAATGTACCAAGCTTAGAAAAGAAGATAAAAGGATGGAGATCTGGATGCAACCAGATATATTACAAAGCAAGGGCACTAAGAGTTAGGTAGTCCCAAAACTTAGGGTCTACTCTATATTTAAGCCAGAGAAGATCTTCCTTTGTTCTGTCCTTCCAGGTAGAATAGGAGGGTGGTATATGCCTGAAGATGAAGTTGTTCCTTTCTTTCCATATATTCCAAGCAACAATACCAACCAGCTCGAAGAACAGATCACCTGTGAAGGACATGTTGGCCTGTTGAAAAGCATCCATTGTAGGGGCAGCAGGGTTCCAAGAGACACCAAATCTGTTCCAACAGCTCATGCTGAATGGACAGAAAAATATGAGGTGATCAATAGTTTCCTCACATCCAGCAGAGCAAAGAACACAAGAGTAAACATCCCCAATGTGATAGTGTCTTCTCTTAAGCATGTTTCTTGTGTTCAGCCTATCAGCCAGTAAAAACCACATAAAGACTTTCAGCTTCATATGAAGTTTAGATGTCCAAATCCAGGTGAAAGGAGAAGGGGCAATAATGTCCTTGTGGCAGTGCATATAATAATTTTTTGACGAGAATCTGCCCCCCCAAATATATGTCCAGGAATCTATCACAACTTCAGAATCTGAAAGATCAGGCTTCAAGTTAATCAAGCTCTGGAGCTCATCATGGGCCTCCGGTGACAGTGGGAGATGAAAGTTGTGGTATGGATCAGACTCACTAAAGCATTCAAAAACTGAAATGTCCTCATTAATAGTAAATGAGAAGAGGCATTCAAGCTTGCTACTGAGTAGATCATCATGCCATTTATCGTGCCAGAGAGAAATATTCTTCCCATTACCCACTGATGGTATAGAAATACCACGAAAAATGGGCATAATCTTAGAGAGCTGACGCCACCAGAATGAGCCACAAGCAGATTTTGCATGAGGGATGGACTCACCATAGTATGACTCCCAGATTAATCGTACCCAGGGGAGGTCTGACTTGTTGTAAAACTTGTCTAGAAATTTTAACAACAAGGCTTGGTTTTGGATTTTAACATTGATGACCCCAAGACCTCCATGCTTTTTTGGGCAGCAAACTCTGTTCCAAGCCACCATACAATTGCAGGATTCCCCTTGATCTGATTTTTTAGTCCATATACACCTCCTACGAACTTTGTCAAAATATTCCAGGAACTTTGGTGGGAGTTTCAGAGTGCACATAGCATGATTAATCATAGATGTTACCAGGGAATTAACAAGAGTAATTCGAGATGCATGGCATAGGAGGTAACATGTGCTAGAGAGTCGTCTTTCCACCCTGTCCACTAATGGCATGAGATCAGTCATGGATGGTTTGGTTGTGCCAAGAGGTAGTCCCAAATATGTAAATGGAAGTTTCCCGATTTCACAGCCAAAGCTATCGGCAAGGGCCGCAGTTTTTGTGCTGTCCACATTGATGGGAATCAGGCAGGACTTTTGGAAGTTGATTTTAAGACCTGTAGAGGCGGCAAAATCTTGAAGAACTCTCTTGAGATTGCTGATTTGATTTTCACAAGCAGGCATGAACAAGATAGTGTCATCTGCGTACTGTATCATAGGGAAATCTCCTTGCATTGATATAGGAAGCGATAGTCTGCCTTCAGAGAATTCTGTATTGATAATGTATTGTAAAAGTTCAGCTGCAAGGACAAAAAGAAGGGGGGGAAAAGGATCACCCTGATGAACTCCACGTTTGCAATGAAACGATTTCCCTGGAATGCCATTGAGAAGAACTGAGGAGTGGCCGGAGGACAAAATGATTTTCACCCAGTTGATCCAACGATCATCAAAGCCAAGCTTTTGAAGCATCAGAATAATTATGTCGTGCTCCACCATATCAAACGCTTTCTCAAAATCTAGTTTGATAATGACAATCTCTCTCTTTGAATGAACACACTGATGAATATATTCGAAGGACCAAGCAAGACAATCCTGAATAGAACGACCCTTAATGAAGCCATATTGATTCTCATGAATGATCTTGAGAATAATTTTTTGAAGACGATCCGCAAGCAGTTTAGTCAGTAGCTTAAGACAGCAGTTAAGCAAAGAGATCGGGCGATAGTCATTAACCGTGGAAGGTGCGATCTTCTTTGGAATGAGAGTAATCAGAGAGGCATTGAGACAATCCAAGGAGATATTGCCTGTCCAAAAGCTGTTACAGAGCTCATAGAAATCATGCTTGATAATGTCCCAGCAATGTTTGAGAAAACAACCATTAAAGCCATCCGGTCCGGGTGCTTTATCAATAGGCAATTTATGAACCGCATCATCAATCTCTCTATGACTGAATGGAACTGAAAGCCCACTAAGGTCCATGTTGGCCGAAACTAGCCGATCCAGATTAAACCTGACATCAATAGGAACAGAAACCCCCAACCTGGCACGGAAAGCATTGAAAATCGCTTCAGCTTTACTGGTTTGGTCCTCCAAAATCACACCATTGGGAAGGGTCAGAGATGGAATGGAATTCACTCGGTGCCGCTCCGTTGCCATACGATGAAAAAAATTGGTTGGTTCATCACCAAACTTAATATATCTGACAGTGCATCTCATGCGCCAGTACTGTTGCTTAGAGGATAAAAGACGAATAATATGGGCCTTGAGAATCTTCCTGAAGTTCCACTCATGGAGCACCAACTGACGCTTATTCTCAATTCCATCCAATAGCAACAGAGTTTGATTAGATTTATCAATCACACATGAAAGCTTAGAGATAGTTTTACTCCAGTGCTTCAGAGCACGTCTGAGAGTTTTAAATTTTTCACTAAGCTTTTTAGCAGGATCAGGGGACCTCGTACTGGAATTCCACACAGTATTGACAACATCCATGAACCCCGGATGATTTATCCAAAAGTTTTCAAACCTAAACAAATTAGAACGCGGGATTTCCGATTGTACCGAGATAAGGCAGTGAATGTGGTCTGAAACTGGCCGCGCCAGAGGTTTAACCGAGGTGTTAGGGAATTTGGATGTCCAATGATTTGATGTGAAAACCCAATCTAGCTGCTCGAGTAGAGGTTGCTGTTGCATATTACTCCACGTAAACGAGATCCCCTGCAAAGGGATTTCAATGAGCGAAAGCGATCTAATAACATCATTGAACAGAAGCATATCAGAAACATCACCTCCTGGACGGTTTCTATTATCAGGTGATCTTAAAAAGTTGAAGTCACCTAACAATAGCCAATCATCATTTGCAGCAATATTAAGATCATAAAGCCAGGATACAAAATCAGACCGAGGATCCCCCGAGCATGGGCCGTAAACATTAACTAGCGACCAAGTATCCGCGGATAGAGCCGATTTAAATGAAATCACAATGGCCCATTGGTGGAGTGCAACTATTGTTCCATGAAAAATCGCACTATTCCATATCACGATGAGCCCACCTGAATTACCAACGGAGGGGACGAAAGCAAACTTATCAAAGCGTCGAGGGCAGAATTTACGAATGTAAGAATGATCAAAATGCTCACGTTTCGTTTCCTGAAGACAAATCATAGAACAACCGCTATTTTGAATATGCGATCAGAGAGTGGTGTGCTTGTCATTTGTACCAATGCCACGGATGTTCCAGCATAATAGATTCCAAGATCTAAACTGAGTGTTCATTAAAGTAGATAAGCAACACGGATAAAAACCAACGAAAACAAACTGAAGCTAAAAGTTCAACACTGATAAACTGAAACTTGAGGAGGACTCCAACAAACCACCCTGATAAAATAGAAGAGCCAATCTCATGATTACTTGCCCTCATCAGCCTGAAGAGGACGGAGCAGCTTCTCCTTGGAGATCTCCGATGCTGGAATGCCACATTCCTCCACACCAGTGCGTTGGAGTGATGCAATGGGGATGATCGCCGGTGGTTCAGGGGGCGAGTTGGTGACAGGATCATCTTGAGCAACCGGCGCAGGATTAGCCACCTGCACTGTAACTGGCGGAACAATCTGAGATTTGCGGGGACGGACATCAGAGGGCATTTGAATTTTGAATCCCCTGAACATGTTGTTCCTTGGACTGCGATGAACTGCAGAAGAGATGATAGGTGTTGGAGCACGACCCCTTTTTTTCTTCAGACTAACAGTTTCAGAAGAACTATCCATCAGAGTGTTACTGCCTTCAGTTGCAAGCATGTCCCCTGGGATTTGCACTATCCTCTACAATCTCAGAGATTGAAATAGAACTCGGTGTTGCCGGGCAGGAAATCTCCAAAGACAGAGGACAGGGGGTGTCCTCAAAGCAGAGCTTGCGTGCCACCTTTCTACTAAATTTTGGTGAGATCCAGCCAGATGTCATGGGCAAACTGCTGCTAAACTTGACCAGAGAGGGGGGAATAACTGGAAGATGAAAGTTCCTGACCCCAAGCAGAGAGAACAGACCAAAAGAGGACTTGAAGACAGAATCGGACACTTGACAAGCAATAGGCAATTCCTCATGCAGAAAGTGATCAGTGATCGCACAACTAAAAACCTGGAGGACTTGCGATCCATCCACAGCAGCACCAGAATCAACTATTGCAGAGTCCTCAGAAAGATCATCCTCAGGATTACCTGACAAGTTGTCATGATAAGCAGAGAGAGGACTATCCAGCACATTGTTCTCAGGAGTCAACCCATCAGAAAAGTGAACTCCCTGATCACGTAACAGAGCCTGATAATTCACCTGTCCCCTAGTTGGCAAGAAAACCAGAGGAGCCTGAACCTGCTGAATGTTGTGCTGTAGTGCAGCCTGATTGCCACTAGCTGTGGCCCCCTGATGAATGACACCATTGCGGAGCAGCCAAGCCTGCAGTCTGACCTGGAAAGCTTGTTCAGCAGTAGCGTGCGGGCCGAACAGAGGATGAGCGTCACCATTAGGAGGGAGAGGGTCCTCACCATCAAGCGGCACATCATCAATAAAAATGTTACCTTCATCCGATCTAAGAATGACAACAGGAACTGTCCAAGATCTACGCTGACCACCCAATTGCCGCATCACATAATCCTTGGGAATCAAAGCAGGACTCATAACCCAAGCTCTAACCAGAACACCCGAAAGCGGCTCCCGCGGACTGTACCAGCTAATAAGTTTCCCAAACTGGGACACAGCTTTGTCCACCCAAAAGTTAGTTTGGTAGTCCAGCGGGAAAGCAAGGAGAAGCACCCAAGTGTATCTCCCAAGAACAGGCATGGGCATGTTGATCCCCTCATCATGCCGGACAAAGGTCACTTCCACATCTTCATAAATCAGATAAGTTTTGCCTACAGTAGCATCCCGAATAGGCAAGGTACGCATACAGAAGAGACCAAGACCAAGAGGGGACTCTTCAAAAAATCTAACAAGAAATCCATCATGGTTTAACATACCAGCAACTTCAGATCGAGCTTCTCCACGTAGATGAACCGGAATCGCCCTGCTGGTCTCCGCGATGAGAAAGCAGTCGTGGTTGAGAGGGGGATGCTCAGCCAATGCTAGGTCCGCCCGCGCCCTTCTGTCCACCGGCCCGTGATCCACCGTCATGCCATGGGGTAAAAAGGCGAAGGGATTCACAGGGAAGTTGGCCATGGCGCCAGAGCAAGATGGGGCGGAAAGAAACAGAGCAAGGGAGGAAGAACACGGAACGTCGGGCGAGGGTTTAGAGGTTTTAATGATATTCTTTGGAATCCAGAGCGTCTGCCTCGAGAATCGCAACCTCTTGCAACCAACGACCGAATGACCATATCAAGCACAGTTTTGACACCGTGGCGTACCCCTGCACCCAAATGAGGCGTGGCCCGCAATCAGGCACCTGACACAAGATTCAGCTGTTCGTTTAGGGACCCAACAGGCCTGCGCACGAGCAACATGTTTATTTTGTAGATAACCATTGCGAACAGAACTGCGATTAATACGGAAGTGTCCAAGATCGAAGCATAACAAACATCGGGGTCCAACCTGACGATCCAAACTAGTGTGACCAAACCCAAAACATTGTGTGCAGGCCGAAACATGTAGTTTAACAAACTTCATGACACAGGTATCCGAGTAACCAGCTTGCTTCAAATCTTTGATGTGATCCAGCGAAAAAGTCTCCGCAAAAAGAAGATCCCGTAAAGGAGATCCCGTCCGAAATGAGCGCGGCCTGAAAATAAGGCTATCCGACGGGGAGTAGTTGGATCGAAGACAAAATTCAAATTTTCCAATGTTAAACGGCCTAGAAAGAATTTCCTCATCTGACGAACAAGAATGACTCCATGAACTTGATGCAGAGATCTGATCTTGCAATAAGGAACTGTCGGGTAATTTCTCATGATCATTAGAAGAGAATTTTGCTGCCCACATGAGCGCCGTAGGACTGACAGAATCCGAGCTCTCAAACAAAGCTTTAACTGCCCGAGTGGTATGATCTTTACGACGAGGTCCATTCATCAAGTGAACCGGAATGCGACGTAAATAATGCTGAGTGGAATGTTTTCGACTAACCGGCCGGGACCACGAGGGATCATCGGAATCCGATCCAGGGAAGATCAAATCATTAATAGGACGATCGTGATACAACTCAAAACGGCAAGAAAAAGCTGAGGCCGTAAACCCCTTGAGAGATCGAATGAAATGACCCACTCTGTTAGAAGCCACAGAGAATCTAAACCGGCGATTAGAAAGAGCATGCACATTGAATCTCTTAATATTGCCCCCCAGACAGGAGCACAGAGCCATTGCCACGGCATCAACATCCAAGCGAAAAGAAGAAGAGAGAAAGGAGACCACCAAAAAGAACTCCGACCGTCCAGAAGATCCATCAAAGTGCACAGGCGATTTGAACCGATGACGCACCTGAGCAGCCACCTGCTGACCGTGGGAGAAATCCCAATCAATGATAGAATCCATCCTAGCAATCTACGGGAGGCCATTGCAGTCGGCCGGTGGTGGGGTGGAGGGTGGGAGGTGGGAGGAGGGTGGGAGAGGGGAGGCCATCTTTCACTCCTTGTCATGGTTTTGTCACGACATATGTCCTCGTGAGAGGACTAAGTCATGAGGTCATCGCTGCTAGGTGATTGATTGAACGGGGTTGATCGGAGAAAGAGACGCGGGTTCACCCAGGTTCGGCCCCTCACGATGGAGGTAAAAGCCTACTCCTGCTTGATTGTTATTGATGATGATGATCTCGATTACAAGGTATTGCTTTTGCTACCTAGCTCTCGAGGGTTTCTAACTTGTCTTTTCTCGTCCCAGGGATCCCCTTTATATAAAAGGTTGAATCCTTGGGTTACGGATGAATCCATGTCGTACGCATAACCCGTGTTCTACTCTAACTCTTAGTAAACGTATCTCACAAGTTAGGGAAATATTCCTTAAGTCCTGTGTAAGCTGACCCGTTCTCCTGGTCTTTGAGCCGGCTACACGGGCCGGGTCTTGTATGGGCCCTCGGTCCCCTTTGTGACGAACTTCTCTTCTTGACCCGAAAACGAACTGACCCATGAGGCCCTTTGCCTTTCTGGCCGGGTCAATGAATATCCGGGTCTTATCATTGGGAAACATCCCCAACAGGGCTAAATGAAGATCAAGAGCAAAGCAAAGCATATTCTATTTTTTGGTTTTTGATTTTTGAAAACTAACTTGCAACCAAAAAATCTTAAAGGCAAAGAAAAAGCAAAGTGTTGGAACAGACCAACACGAGTGTTTTGAAGCTCCTCGAGCTTAAGTACAACCTCATTAAAATTTATTCAAATATCGCCACATCTTGATGTAGAAGTGGTGATGACCTCCCCCAAGCTTAGGCTTTTGCAAGCCCAAACCGGCAGGATCATTGTGGCGGTTGGTCAGGAGCCCACTCCCGGCTCCAGTTTGAGAAGTTCATGTTCATGTAGGCGGACGAGCCTCGAAGGGACGATGCAAGGTTGCCATATCATGGATAGAGCCCTGGATGTTGTTGAGGTCCGCGTAGGTGGTGTAGTATTATTGAGGCTGCTCTTAGAGCTTCTCCTCCTCTTCGTTGGTGGCGAGTTCTCCTTCATCTACTTGTTTTGGTTCTGGCCCCTTTTGGTCAAAAGTTGCATCTCCTTCCTGTGCAACATAATGCAATTGTCCATTCTCGATGGAGAAACAGTTAGGCATAGGAGTGGGAAACAAGTGTGCCACTCCAGGGATTCCAATGCAATGACGGCCATTACAAACTACTACCATACCAGCGCTAGTAAGAACACGAATATTAACAAGAGTGTTACCGACAATGGGGCAAAGGTGATTGTAGTTGAGACCAATGGAGTTGGCCAACATGATGATCACTCCTCCACACACGATATCTCCTTGTGCATGATTTGCTTGATGCGCGAGGTGTAGCAAAAGTGTTGCCCCTAGGTTGGGTGAATAACCGATGTCCAAGTTTGCTGCTTTCATGAGAACTAGCATGTTCTCATCGTTCACCTTATGTAACACCCCAAAAAATTTATTATGTTTTATTAATTAAAAATTTGCCAGGAACATTAATTTGTATTTCTCTGGGTCTTTTGTGATTTTTAGAACGACTTCTTTTCTCTGAAAGGTGAATTTTTTCCTCGAAGTAGAAGCTTTTCAAAAATATTGTGGGACTTGAATGTTTGCTTAAGATCATCTCATTTCAATTTGATATATTAAGTAGAAGCATTTTTGATAATATTCTTGCCAAGCTTCATTGTTTTAAATTGACTATTATTCTTTTAAGGGCCTCCATTTGCACTACAACCATTTGATAAATTCATTTAAAAATTCTACAAAAAATTGTAGAGGTCATGTGTTGTCCCTGGATCACTTTTAGGCAAAAACCCAACCATGTGTTTTGGAAAATTTGAGCAAACCATCCTCTTTTCTATTCTGGACCAGTTTGAGGTTTTGAACTGCAAACCCATTTTATCTTGCCCTAATGCCCATGGGAATTTCGCCTGCTTATAGTAAACCCTACCAAACCCTTAAGTCCAGGAGTTTAACTCCATTGGCATAGTTTGGGCCCATGCAATAACCCCATTTTGTTTTTGCCCAGAACTGAAGTTTTGCAAAACTTACATTAACAAGTTTCTGGTTTTCTCAAACTAACTTTGCCATCATTATTAGCACCCAAAGAGACCATGATCTGGAGATTTTGGTGGCCAGCAAAGCCCCCTAGATGCCCTTGACATTCTGTCGAGCACCTGGTGTGCCGGGCCAGAATTGACATGGTTTTTAGTTTGCATTGTGGGATTTCTTTCTGTGCCAAACCAGCATGTCTAATAGAGCCATAGTAACCACCCTAACAATCCTGTTAAGTTGCACCCTAACCCAAGCCTTCTAGCTCGTGATGATTTTTTTTCGAACAGGTGGCGCACGTGTCCAGAGCGCGCTTATTGCAGCCAGCTGCACCCGAGCCGCCGCGCCCACCTACCCCCGCGCTTGATCCCTCCCTGGCCATAGGGGCACACCCCCGTCCCTTCCCGCTCGCCAGAGCCACCCCGGCCACCCCCTGGCGCCCCGCAGCGCCGCCGTCAGAGCCCCTTGGCGGCACACCGGCGTCCGCAGCATGCCCCTGCCATGGCAGCGCCGCCAAAGCCGCCCCCGCAGGCCAGCTCAACCCCCTGGAGCAGTGCCCCGCTCGTCGCTAGCCCCTGGAGCCAGCCAGCCACCGCCACGTCGCCCTGCAGCCGACAGTAGCAGGCAGCCGCCGTTCCTATCCACGGCCGCCGCGGGAACTGACTTCCCCGGCTATAAATAGCGCCCCGACCTCCCTTGCGATCGACAACAAGCTCAGACCAGCCTTAGCAAGCCCCCCTTGCTCCAATTCGACCAGAGGCCGTCGTCTTCCCCACCTACGGCAGCTCCGGTCGCCACCGCCCTCCGATTAAATCAGAGCAAGCCAGAGCCCTCTAGATCCACCCACGCCACCATCCACTTCCCCTTGACCCCGTGAAGCCATTCCCCCCTCTGATTCTAGCTCGTGAACCGCCGTAGGATGAATCCCCAATTATCCCGAAGCCATCGCCCGCCTCGAAGCTCGCCGCCGGCGACTCTGCCCACCTCTCCGATCGTGGCAACCACCGGGAGGACCACCAGCTCACGGTGGATCCATTCCCACATCCAGGAGTCCATGGGAAGTCGCCAAACGTCGGCGAGGGTCGCCGGAGCCCCGCCTCTACTCGGCCAGAGGAGGAACAAGACTGGGAGGACCAGTCAAACCTGGCTGGTGGACCCGCAGGCCCACCGTCAGTGACCCTCTGGTCCCGCCGAGGCGCTTAAGTGGAAGCATAAAACCCAGAGTGCGTTTTCACTCTATCGATAGCGCATCCAAAACCGAAGCGTTTTCTTTTTTCTATTAATTATTAAAAACCAGAATTTGACCAGAGTTTGACTGGCTCTAGTTTTTAAACCACAACTCCAATTGACCTGATTCTTTTTCCCACCATTCATAATTTTGATCTAGTTTATTTTAGGATTTAATTCAAAAAAATTCAAACAACTTTTCAGTACTGTTTTGAATTGTATGTTGATTTGGATATTTTCAAAAATAGGAATTTGGAGGGAAGATTAAAACTTTCAAAAGTTTTGGAGTGCACCTCACCTCTCTGCACATTGAAGGCAAGCATCTTGAACACTTGATATGATACTTGTTGGTTGATTGCTTGCTAGGAGAAGTAAGCCATATTTATGTCACATGAAATAATAGGAGTGCATATGATAATGAGTCATGCATGAATGCATATGGTGAAAAGTTATTTGCTGTTGATCATGTGAAATATATGAGAAGTGGTTACTACCTCGTGCCACGTATGCCTAAGCTGGTCCGGACAGACTTCGAGAAAAGTTTTGTCGTGGTAAAGTATGACCGTGAATACTGATATCTCGTGGTGACGAGAGTAATCAGTGAGGGCATGACGAAGCATGATGGGGGGTGACTCTGTTGGATAATTGTGAAGAAAATTCTGTTGTGCTAACCATGCAAGAAATATATAAACCTCCTGAGTCGACCATAGATCGAGTCTTGTTCTAGTAACCCCCATGCTTGTTTCGTACTACCACTTGTCCCTGCCACAGGTAGGGTACGGTTCAGTAAGTTGTCAACCCCTTTCTTAGCACACACCGTACAAAGAGGCCATAGTGAAAGATACAAGTGGCCCGTGGTAGGCATGTCACTTGGTCCGGGGGCATGGGTGTTCCGGTTGGACCGAGGGGGTAGCATCCCTGATTTGCACGCGGTATAAATTTTGTGATCCCATGCTAATCGAGATTGTAGTCTCCCCACTTAGAGTTTTGCTTAACGGTTGTCGTGGGTGATTCCAGGCATCGGGAAGTTAAGCTGGTGTGTGCAGGTCAGGTGTGTTTTCAACTCAAAGATCGTGAGCGGAATTAGTCTCAGGATGACTAAAGAAATCCATTACTCATGGGTAAAGAGTACAACCTCTATAGAGTAAACATCTATTCAAATAGCCGTGTCCGCGGTGAAGGACTACAGTCTGGGACGGGTCAAGTGTCGGTCTTAGTGTCGGTCTTCGGAGGAATTCATCTAAACCCGAATATTGATCATGAAGTGCGATGAATGATAATTATGATTATTATTGTTATGGACTAACCATTTATATTATGTGAATTTTTGAGTATCCCTGGGATGGTTCTACCTCCTGGATACTCATTGTGATTATTATCTTATAAGACCTTTATGTGGCGTCGCTCAGACGCCCGACTGTGGCACGTGTGTTATTCACTTTCTTTATAAGCCCTTATGTGGCGTCGTTTAGACGCCCGACTGTGGCACATGTGTTATTCACTTTCTTTATAAGCCCTTTATGTGGCGTCGCACAGACGCCCGACTGTGGCACGCATGTTATTTACTTTCCTTATAAGCCCTTTATGTGGCGTCGCACAGACGCTCGACTGCGGCACGCATGCTATTCATTTTCTTATAAGCCCTTTATGTGGTGTCGCTCAGACGCCCGACTGAGGGATGTATTATATTTTACCCTTTCAAGGCGTCGCTTCAGACACCCGATCAGATTATTTTATTTTCATTCCCTGATTGCTTATACATGCTTAATATGAATTATCTGCTTACCTGCATCAAGAATTTTATCTTGTGACTGACTGAATGATCATAGATTATTTCCGTGCATGAATACCAACAGCTTTATTATATCTGTTTTCATGATGTTTGCGAGTACATTCAAACGTACTCACTGGCTTGTCCCTGGCTATTGTCTAGCCAGATTGCGTATTTTGGAGAGGAGCACCATGACGATAACCCCAGAACCTAGGCATCGAAGATAGCAGCCACGTGAAGATAGGAGTTATCCAAGTCAGTTGTTCCTGTGGAAAATGGAGTCCCGTAGACGCTGGAGATCCCGAACCGCTTCCGCCATCAACCACTAGAAACCTTTGTTGCACTCCATAGACCATCATGGTCTTGTACTCTAGATTTTGTATTTGCTTGGAACTTTTGTATCAAGAATGTGTCCACCAGCTAACAGTAATCCTGGGGCTGGTGAGCACAAGGACCATTTACTGGGAAATTAATATCCTGGAAAACCGGTCCTGACACCTTAGAAACTTCTCCTCTTACGTGCAACGAGTTAGTGATAACATAGTAGAAATAACGTATAGAAGGACTTTCAATGCAACTGGCTCTTTGCCTAGAGCCATAATGACTCATATGGTAACAGCCGCATGAGTTTCACCTTAGAAACTTCTACTCATACGCTTGAGTTTCTTAACGCAGGCCGCCGCATGTCTCTCAGCTGCGTTGGAGGCCAGTGCTGGCCTTGCAGTTGCGGCGTCAACCCTGGCAACAGCATCCACAGCGACCAGGGACGCAGCTCTTGCGAGAGCGGCACCAGTCTATATCCTGATGGCCCACGCAGACGCCATGACAGCTTTGTCGACAACGGTGGCTGCCCTGGGAAATGCCATCGCGACGAAGGTAGTTTCGTCGACAGCGGCAGGCCTGGCGACAGGTGTCACGGTCGCTCCGACGGAGCTAGCCCCGCCGGTCGCCGCCGTGGAACCAGTGGAGCTCATCGACTTGACGAGCTCCTCTGAAAACTCATTCTGGGACGAGGAAGGTCATGACGACGGTGGAGGCGCGGCGTTTGTATGCATCCATGGCGTAGTGAATATTTTGTGCAGTTCGTCTTCATGTAAATTGACGAACTGTTTGTAAATTACTGAGCGTATGAACTAATGTCAACTAAACCGCTGCAAAATAAGGCATTTTGTGGTGAAAGTTAGCCTAATGTTTATGTCATATGTTTGTGGGCATGTGGAAGTTTAGGATGAATTTCACGTATGCGTCTGAAAATGAGGATGAACCGTGTGAGATGAACCCGCCTTGAGAAATCTCAGAAAAAGCTACCCGCCTTGAGAGATGCAAAAATTCGTGGTTTCACGGCACGACATTTCGTTATAGTGTACACACTTTATTATGTTTGGACCGTGTGTGATCTTGGTTGCTCCCGCCACGCTTGAATTCCTTTACCAAAATTTAAGTGGAAGTGGTATTTCAACTGCCGCCCTCCCTCGTCCACCATCGACCCTATAGTAAAATTTTAGCTGCCGAGGCATTTGAACCGTCGCCGTCCGCCACCTTCCACCACCTTTCTCCCCCATTTGAACCCTAGTTCGCCCTCTCCGCCACCTTCCACTACCAACCTTAGCTGGTCTGCCCGTGCCGCATAGCTAAACAAGTTCAGGGTCCCCACCGATCCAAATATACCATCGCTGCCCTGAGTTTTTAGATGAGGCCGGCGGTGTCCCTTTCCCCCAGATCCCCATCCTGTACTCCAGAGAGCCGCAACCTAATCAGCACAACCATATATACCGTTGAGCTTGAGGAGCGCATGAGCAAAAAGAGATCTATCATGGCCTCTCCGCCGTACGCTGGTGAGGTGGACGCCGTTCGTGCCGACCCTTCGATCCAGGAGGAACACCTCACCGCGGAAGCCGGTGAGGACGTTGACTACGTTGCCATGCCGAAGGCTTCAAGTCTGCGGGCTCGCGTATTCCTGTATCTCAGGAGAGCCGGCTATGACATCAAGCTCGTCAACATCACCGGCTTCACTCGGGCCATGTCACAAGTTAAGTGGTCCACCGGCAACGCCTCTGGTTCAACCATCCTCGATCTCTTCAAAGGGCCCACCGCTGATCTCCTCCGCCTCGCGGTCATGGATTTGCGATCCTTTTGACGCCATCGAGCCCCTTTTTTCATTTCTGAAGGAAACGTTCTACGGCGGTGGCTTGGGATCCTTAGCTCCAAAGTCAGATCTCACCGACCAAGATGAGGGCACACACTATGGCTATTACAAGGGGAAACATCCCATCTACGCCATCAGGGAACGCACCCTGGGCACCACAAATTTCAAGTGGAAGGAGCCCATCCATGACAAGTGAGGCAACATCCTGTGAGCAAATCATACTTTTTCTAGCTAGCCGTCTCGTACCCATTGTTGTAGTAGCTTTTGCCATGCGATAATCGTGCAATGTTTAATTGAGCATTTGTCCAGTTTTCAAGCAGATGCCTTGCTTTTCTGTATCTGGTTGTTAGGTTGGTTGCATTGAATATTTGTCCAGTTTTCAATGGCTATAGTTGGTTGTTACAGTGAGCATGAATGCCTTGTTTCTTTCAGTTATTCACAATGTGATGTTCATTATGTGCAAGTATGAAATGTGCAGTTCAATTTCATCAATACCACCTGTTATGCCTGGTGTTGTTAACCTGTGTCCTTAACTCCCGCTTTAAACATTTATGCCTTGTTTCTCTGAATTTGGTTGCCAGGTTGGTTGCAGTGAGCGTTTGTCTAGTTTTCAAGCAGATGCCTTGCTTTTCTGTATCTAGTTGTTAGGTTGATTGCAGTGGGCATTTGTCTAATTTTCAAGCAGACACCTTGCTTTTCTGTATCTGGTTGTTAGGTTGGTTCCATTGAGCATTTGTCCAGTATCAAATGGCTATATTTGGTTGTTATATTGAGCATATATGTCTTGTTTATTTCAAGCAGATACCTTGTATACTTGGTTGATGTTAAGCCTGTTGTACTTATCATGACTTTACATGTACTTGCACAGGACAACAATGGGAGTGGCCAACGTTTTCCACCGAGGGTTTTTTCATCCCTCCGCCTATACTCCATCCATTCCATCATGTAGTGCATACATATTTTTGTGATGTATCTACATATACCATCTAAAATGTATACAATATGAAATTTTGTGATATATCTAATGAAATGGAACTGCAATTCTAGATGTATATGTTTTTCTCTACAAACTTGGTCAAAGTTAGTAAATGTTGACTTCTCAAAATATTTATACGCAACACATTGTGGAACTGATGGAGTAATATATTACACCATTCTGCAACTGCATTTTAGCTAGCCCTCTCATACCCATTGTTGTAGTAGCTTTTGCTATGCGATAGTCATGCATTGTTTAATTGAGCATTTGTCCAGTTTTCAAGCAGATGCCTTGCTTTTCTGTATCTGGTTGTTAGGTTGGTTGCATTGAGTATTTGTCTAGTTTTCAATGGCTATAGTTGGTTGTTACAGTTAGCATATATGCCTTGTTTCTTTCAGTTATTCACAATGTGATGTTCATTATGTGCAAGTATGAACCGTGAAGTTCAATTTCATCAATACCACCTGTTATGCCTGGTGTTGTTAATCAGTGCCCTTAACTCCCGCTTTAAACATTTATGCCTTGTTTCTCTGAATTTGGTTGCCAGGTTGGTTGTAGTGAGCATTTGTCTAGTTTTCAAGCAGATGCCTTGCTTTTCTGTATCATTGTTAGGTTGATTGCAGTGAGCATTTGTCTAGTTTTCAAGCAGATGCCTTGCTTTTCTGTATCTGGTTGTTAGGTTGGTTGCATTGAGCATTTGTCCAGTTTCCAATGGCTATATTTGGTTGTTATAGCGAGCATATATGCCTTGTTTATTTCAAGTAGATACCTTGTATATTTGGTTGATGTTAAGTCTGTTGTACTTATCATGATTTTCCATGTACTTGCACAGGACAACAATGGGAGTGGCCGACGTTTTCCACCGATGTTTTTTCATCCCTCCGCTTATACTCCATCCGTTCCATAATGTAGTGCATATAGATTTTTTGAATAGTCAAACTTTGCAAACTGTGAACAAATGTATAGAGAATAATATTTATATATACCACACTAAAATGTATACACTATGAAAGTAAATTTGGTGATGTATTTAATGAAATGGAATTGCAATTCTAGATCTATATGTTTTTCTCTACAAACTTGGTCAAAGTTAGTAAATGTTGACTTCTCAAAATGTTTATATGCAACACATTGTGGAACTGATGGAGTAAAATATTACACCATTCTACAACTGCATTTTAGCTTCTAATATTGGCTTGTTGCTTGTAGGTACATATGTCCTTGGTAAAGATCCATGCCTGGACCCTTTTAGCGAGTGGGGCATTGAAATATTCATGAACCAGCATCAAGTAAGGAAACCGTTAAGGATTGTTAGGGAAAAGAGACGAACGATGCCAATTAGACTATTTGTTCACGCTCTATCCAACACAACAATGAGTTGTAGGATGGTAGCTACGAACTCCATAGCCTTCTATTAGTACTGCCCATAATGAGTTGCCACACAACAATGTCTGAATCTTTTTCTTTTGCAGTGGTTCCCAAAGCAGTTTACTCAAGATTACCTCGCAAAGTACATGATTGCTGGACATGCAATGAAGGTTAAAGTATATCATTGAGACTACAATGAGTATCGAGAATTCATAATCAAGACAGTGAAGGATGGGTGGGCGGCCATCACTAAGGGCTGGCCTAGAGTCGTTCGTGCGTTAGGCATGGAGGAGGACACAATATGTGTTGGGGAACGTTGCATGGGAAACAAAAAATTTCCTACGCACACACAAGATCTATCCATGGAGATGTATAGCTACGACAGGGGGAGTGCATCTACATACCCTTGTATATCGCTAAGCGGAAGCATTTAGAAATGCGGTTGATGTAGTCGTACGTCTTCACGATCCAATCGCGATCCGTCCCGATCTAGCGTCGAACGAACGGCACCTCCGCGTTCAGCACACGTGCAACTCGATGAAGTCTCCACCTCCTCGATCCAGCGAGCGAGGGTGGAGTAGTAGATGAGTTCTCCGGCAGCACGACAGCGTGGTGGCAATGGTGGTGGAGTAATCCCGGCAGGGCTTCGCCAAGCGCTACCGTAGATGCGATCTGATGAGAAAACGGAGTAACGGGAGAGGGAGGGCTGCCACCGGGGCATGGAATTATTGTGTCTAGCCCTCCCCCTCTCCTCTACTATATATATATATAGGGGAAGGGTTGGGTCGCAGCCCTTGGCCCCTCCTCCAAGGAGGGCCGGCGGCTAGGGAGGAGTCCTCCCTTCCCAAGGTACCTCCTAGGTGGCTTGCCCCTTAGGGTTTCCTACCCCCTAGCCGCATGGGCCCTTGAGGGGCTGGCCCAATAAGGCTAGGGCGCTCCCTTATAGCCCATGCTGGCCAAATGGGCGTGGTGGAACCCTCCATGGACTTTCAGACCCCTCCGGAATCCTTTGGAACCTTCTAGAAGCTTCCCGGTAAGGCAAAACCCGAAACTTTTCCGGTAGCCAAAATATGACTTCCCATATATAAATATTTACCTCCAAACCATTCCGTAGCTCCTCCTGACGTCCGGGATCCCATCCGGGCTCCGAACAACATTCGGTCACCAACGTACATATCCCAATACTACTCTAGCGTCACCGAACGTTAAGCGTGCGGACCCTATGAGTTCGAGAATCATGTAGACATGACCGAGACACCTCTCCGGTCAATAACCAATAGCGGGACCTTGATGCCCATATTGGTTCCTACATATTCCACGAAGATCTTTATCGGTCGAACCACGATGTCAAGGATCCAATCAATCCTGTATGCAGTTCCCTTTGTCTATCGGTATGTTACTTGCCCGAGATTCGATCGTCGGTATCTCCATACCTAGTTCAATCTCGTTACCGGCAAGTCTCTTTACTCGTTTCGTAATACAAGATCCCGTGACTAACTCCTTAGTCACATTGCTGGCAAGCTTCTTGTGATGTTGTATTACCGAGAGGGCCCAGAGATACCTCTCCGTCATACAGAGTGACAAATCCCAGTCTCGATCCATGCCAACCCAACAGACACCCTCAGAGATGCTTGTAGATCATCTTTATGATCACCCAGTTACGAAGTGAAGTTTTATACACACAAGGCATTCCTCTGGTGTTAGGGAGTTGCATGATCTCATGGTCATAGGAACAGATACTTGACTTGAAGAAAGCAGTAGCAATAAACTAGTGATACGATCAAAATGCTATGCTTACGGTTTGGGTCTTGTCCATCACATCATTCTCCTAATGATGTGACCCCATTATCAAATGACAACTCATGTCTATGGTTAGGAAACATTAACCATCTTTGATCAACGAGCTAGTCTAGTAGAGGCTCACTAGGGACATGGAGTTGTTTATATATCCACACATGTATCTGTGTTTCCGATCAATACAATTCTAGCATGGATAATAAACGATTATCATGAACAAGGAAATATGATAATAACCACTTTATTATTGCCTCTAGGGCATATTTCCAACAATATGGGCATTCCGCTTCACCTTCTCCAGCAACCAGAATGTCTTTCAGCTCTCTCTTTACCGTCTGTAATACAACCGTGGTTCCATCATTCTTTATTTGTCCCTTCTGTAGTTTTCCTTTTTTTGAAAATTGATGCTTATGTAGTTCTTGAGTATATGTACATGTGAATCGATATTGCATTCCTTCTTCAACCTATATTTAAACATGATTCGATATGAAATACATGATTTCCTACTTTCAAATTTAAATTATGTGAATTATGAATGCAGGTATTAAATTAGGGGTAAATTATGTTGTGCATGCCATTATAATGCACATAGTTTGAGAAAGCAAAGCGTCCACGATCAACTTTAAGATCACACACATTTCTCCACTCGCGGCATGTGCGATGAATCTCTGCTGCACACATGTTCAACCGAGAAATAGCGTGTGAGATTAACAACACCAGCGCACACAGTTACTTATCAACAAGTGTTTGCGATAGTCTCGTTATCACACACGATTTGGTATCGTGAACTGTTTATGATGTCGTGCCCATCGTAAACGTTGGTAAAGAATAACGCGTGCGATAGGCCTTCATCCGACACAGGTAGTCTGGATGACACGTTTGGGAAGTATGAATCACACATTTGGGACATTTTGTAAATCACAAACATTTATTAAAAGCGTCGCGTGTGGGATAGATTCAACCTTCGCATACGGTTTTATAATGATAAACGTATGCACTCTTATATCCTATCACAGACGGTCATAGTGGAACTAAATGTGTGTGATAGTCCCCTTATCTTACACGCTTTATAATCGTAAACTGTTTGTGATTCGGTGCACATTTAAATGGTGCGCCAGAGAATAGTGCGTGCGATGTTAGTGTGATCTCACATGAGTTGCAAGGATGGGCCGTATGGGAAGTACACCATATCACAAACGGTTGACCGGTGACTCTCGTTTGTGATAGATGCGGACATCCCATACGCTTAGTTTTGCCAAACGTTCGTGTTTGTTGGTCACCATCGCCGATGATTTTTCTGTGTTGTGTGGGATGGACCCCCCTATCACCCACACAGGCAAGGCGACGGTTTAAAACTACATCGCGGAAAGGGGTTAGAAACCGTTTGTATATCACGTCGCTGCACCAGTGAAGTATGAAGCATAAACTTTATTGACAATCAACAAACTATGTTCTTAGTCATTGAGACAATCACAATTCATCATATTTCAGAGAAGAGTCTATGTAAGAGCTTTTCATTTTAGCAAGTCCACATACTCAACTATCATTTATTCTTCTATGATTACTGACACTCAATGCACATTTTTGGAGCAAATGTTTCCATCGGACACATAGGAAGATATGGGCTTTATTATTATTTCCGCCACCCAACTTATTTACCTCTAGGATAATGTCAACAATATGACTCATGATAACCTACATCCAACTGGATATATGTGCCTGGATCTTTCCCCAACACATGATGCTTACCAGCTAAAGAATTAATAGGTTGGAATAAGGATAAACATTATTGACTCTTGCATAAAAGTAATTGCATGAAAGTAAAAGATAGGCCCTTTGTAGAGGGAAGCAGAGGTTCTCATGCGCTTTTTTATTTTTTGGATGTGCAATCTTTTAATGTAAAGGAACATTACTTTATATTGCCCCTTATGATAGCAACCTTTATTATGCAGTTTGTCGCTATTATTTCCTTGCCATCACAAGACCGTACAAAGCTTATTTCCCCTTACAATAAAAGATCATACATGTTTAGGAGCAATTTTTATTGCTTTATGCACAGATGACAACTTACTTGAAGGATCTTATTCAATACGATGGACTCTCATGGCAAGATATTGGTTTTAAGGATTATGGATGCACAAGTAGTATCTCTACTTAGTGTAGATTTTTTGGCTAGCAAAGATCCTAAGCAAGCACCACATGTTAGAGGATCCATGATAATATAACTTCATGTGAATATAAACAATCATAACTCATTACGTTATCTTCCTTGTCCAACATCAACAATTCGATCATTATATAATATTTGATGGGGTCTTGATACGTCTCCAACGTATCAATAATTTATGAAGTATTCATGCCATATTTGCCTATGTTTACAATACTTTTATATGGTTTTGATGCACTTTATATGATTTATTTAGAACTAACCCGGACTGATGCTGTTTTCAGCACAATTACCGTGGTGTTGTTTTTGTGTAGAAAATGAAAGTTCTCGGAATCGCCCGAAACTTTTTTATGATTTTTTCTGGAGAAAATAAGAAATACTGGAGCAAAGAACCACCGGAGGGGAGCGACCTGTGAGCCACAAGCCAATAGGGTGCCCCCGAGGCCGTGCCCTGATGGCTTGTGGGGCCCACGTGGCTCCGTTGCGCGTGATTCCAACGCTGAAATATCCTATAAATCCCAGAAACCCCAGAAATAAAGGGAGACTCTCCGTTCCGCCGCCGCAACTCTCTGTATCGACGAAAAACAAATCTGGCTTCTTTCCAGCACGCTGCCGGAGAGGGAAATCATCATCCGATGGCCATCTTCATCATCCCGGCGGAGGCCATGACGAGGAGGGAGTAGTTCACCCTCGGGGCTGAGGGTATGTACCAGTAGCTGTGTGTTCAATCTCTCTCTCTCTCTCTCTCTCTCTCTCTCGTGTTCTTGAGATGGCATGATCTTGATGTATCACAGGCTTTGTTAATATAGTCGGATCATATGATGTTATTCCCTTGCTACCTTATTGTGATGAATTGGATCTTTACCTTTGAGATTTTGTTATGTCGGATTGAATATTGGATTGGAGATCAATTGATATATGTCTTGCATGTGGATACCCGTGGTGATAATGGGGTGTTCTATTGATTCACTTGATGTATGTTTTGGTACTCAACTTGCGGATTCCCGAGGTGACATTGGGGTAATCTATGCATAGAGGTTGACACACGTTCTTGTACTACGTTCTCCGATAGAAATCTTGGGGTGCTCCTTGAAGTTCTTTGTGTTGGATTGAATATGATAGATCTGAAATTGTTTGATGCATGTCGTATAATTTACCCATGGATACTTGAGGTGACATTGGAGTATCTAGGTGACATTAGGGTTGATTGATATGTATCATTGGTGTTATTTTAGTATGAACTCTAGGGCTGTTTGTGACACTTATAGGAATAGCTCAAAAGATTGATCGGAAAAAATAACTTTCAGGTGGTGTTACTACCTACACCAATTTCATCTTACTGTTCTCCGCCAGATAGGAACTTTGGAGTGATTCTTTGTTGCACGTTGAGGGATGATCATATGATCCAACTATGTTATCATTGTTGGGAGATTGCACTAGTGAAACTATAAACCGTAGGCCTTGTTTCCAAGCATTAATATACCGTTTAGCTCGATGTTTACTACTTGTTACCTTACTTTTTTTTTATATTTTCAGATTACAAAAACCTATATCTACTATCCATATTGCATTTGTATCACCATCTCGTCGCCGAACTAGTGCACCTATACAATTTGCCATTGTATTGGGTGTGTTGGGGACACAAGAGATTTCTTGTACTTGATTGCAGGGTTGTTTGAGAGAGACCATCTTCATCCTACAACTCCCACGGATTGATAAACCTTAGGTCATCCACTTGAGGGAAAATCGCTACTGTCCTAGAAAACTCTGTGCTTGGAGGCCCAACAAAGTCTACAAGAATAAAGTTGCGTAGTAGACATCAAGCCATTTTCTGGCGCCGCTGCCGGGGAGTTGAGTGCTTGAAGGTATATCTTTAGATATTGCAATTAAATAATTTAGTTTCTTGTTTATCACTAGTTTGGTTTATAAAATAAAAATACAAAAAATGGAGTTTAGGTTGCCTCTATTGCTTCGTCTTTTAAATGTATTTCGTGAAAATGATGGTTCGGAAAATTGTGCTCAATTGGTAGAGGAAGAGTTTATGAAAACACTTAATGAGAATTCCTTGAATGATGAGCATGATTGCAATGTTACTAGTATGAATTATCTGAATATCCATGATGCTAATGATATGCAAAGCCACAAGCTTGGGGATGCTATGTTTGATGAAGATGATATTTTTAATCCCCCAAGTTTTGATGAGCAAATTTATTATGATGATGGCATGCCTCCTATCTATGATGATTATGGTGATGACATGTATGCTATAATGATTAATTATAACTATGAAACTTGTCATCATGATTTTAATTTTCAATTTGGTTATGTCAATCATGTATCTCATGATAGTTATTTTGTTGATTTTTCTCCCACTACTATGAATGAGAAGAAAATTGCTTATGTGGAGAGTAATAAATTTTCTATGCTTGTAGATCATGAAAAGGATGCTTTATGTGATATTTATATTGTTTAATTCCTTCATTATGCTACTTTAATTTATTATGAGGGAGGAACATATGCTTGTAGGAATTGCAATAATATCAAGTTTCCTCTCTATGTGTTGAAAATCTTGAAGATATGCTTGTTTTGGCTTCCTATGCTAGTTGATTTTTGATCCCATAAATTGTTTTATCACAAAATCCCTATGCATAGGAAGTGGGTTAGACTTAAATGTGCTTGTCATGAGATTCATGATGCTCTCTTGCATATTTCAGTTGCTAATTTTTATGTGAGCATCATTGAAATCATCATGCCTAGCTAAAAGGCTTCAAAGAAAAGCGCTTGTTGGGAGACAACCCAACACTTTTACTTTATGTTTTTGAGTATTAACATGATTAAGATACTGTATTAATCATGTTTCGTGTCTTTTATTTCAATAATGTGCCAAGTAAAGCCTTTGGGATAGTATGGATACTTGTTGATTTGATTCTGTGCAAAAACAGAAACTTTTGCCTCCAGTAAAGAATTTCTCTGATTTTACAGGAGCGTCAAAAAATTCTAAATTTTTTACACAGTATTTATATGCAAAATTATTAAATTTTCCTAATGTTTAAGAATTTTTAGAGATAGGTAAGTATGGTAATACTACAGATCTTCACAGACTGTTCTGTTTTTGACAGATTCTGTTTTGCATGCATAATTTGCTTGTTTTAGTGTTCCCATAGCTTATGTTCAGTGATATAAATTATGTGAATGCTAGAATACAGTAGGTATTATGTGAGATCAATTATTAATCTTGTCTTGACAGTACCTAAGTGAATGATCTATATTTATTATACTAACCCATCTCACGAAGTTCCGTTAAGTTTTGTGTGATTGAAGTTTTCAAGTTTTGGTTCAGATATCAATATGAGGAGAATAAGAAGTGGCAATACCCTAATATTGGAAATTCCAAAGGCACCCCCAAGGTAATATCCAAGGAAGACTCAAGCGCCTAAGCTTGGGGATGCCCTGGAAGGCATCCCCTCTTTCGTCTTCAACACTATCGGTATATCTTACTTGGAGCTATATTTTTATTCGTCACATAATATGTGTTTTGCTTGGAGCGTCATTTTATTTTGTTAGTATTTTATTTCTGTTATTTATAATCTTGTTTTTCAATAAAAAAGTTCCAAGAATTGCCTTTTAGGATGCTTGAATTGCATGTTTGATATGTGCTATGTAAAAACAGAAACTTTTGCTGTAGTGTTTGAATTTTCATATTTTATTGGAACATGGAAAGTTTCTGAAATTTTTAAAAAGTATTTTCATACAAATTCTTTATCATGTCCTAAATTTTCATAATTTAGGAGATATATAAGTGCACTTTGTAAATTAATTGCTACAGACTATTCTGTTTGGATAGATTGTTATCATAGTTTTGTTATCTACTTATCCTAGAGTTTTCATGACTTATATTTGCAGATATAAATTGTGGAAATGATAGTATACAGTAGATAATGTTTGAAAATTATTATGCAAATTGCCTTGGCAGTACATAAAGAGTTGATTTATTCTTATGTGCACTAACCTACCTCACGAGTTCTTTTCAAGTTTTGTGTGGATGAAGTTTTTTGAGACTTAGGTGAAACTGGGATATGAGAGGATAGAACGAGATCAAAAGCTCAAGCTTTGGGATGCCCAAGGCACCCCAAGTAAATATTTCAAGAAGTATCAATCATCTAAGCTTGGGATGCTACGCATCCCACCTCTCTTCGTCAACTATCGGTTAGCCTATGTTGAGCCTAAATTTTTATTCATTCACATGATATGTGCTATTCTTGGAGTGCTATTTTTGTTTAGTTTGATGTTTGAATAAAATACTCAGATCTGAAAATATTTATTGGGAGAGAGAGTCCTCACATAGCTACTTTATTGTTTGACTACTCATCGACCTTCACTTATATCTTTTGAGAGTAGTTCGAAATTTACTCTTGTGCTTCACTTATATCCTGAGAGTAAACATTGAATGAATTAAATGTCATAAATGTGAAATTATATATGCTTCATATTCTTATCCCATGGAAAGTAGTGACTTCACATACTAGTAGTATAAGTGGTAAAATTTATTGGAAGTTAGCAAACATAGCATTGGTCATTTAAACAATTCATGAAAGAATGTTGAAGGAAGAGAGGCTTCACATATGAATACACTATCTTGGACATCTTCTATGATTGTGAATCCCCCATTAATTATTTTCAAACTTGATCAAGTAGTTGACGTTGGACAAGGAAGACAACGTAATGGTTATGTTTGTTTATATTCACGTAGCAGTTATAGTGTCATGGATCCTCTAACATGTAATGCTTGTTTAGAACCTTTTGCTAGCCAAAACTTCATACTAAGTAGAAATACTACTTGTGCATCCAAATTCTTGAGCCAAGTTTCTTCCATGAGAGTCCACCATACCTACCTATATATGGTATTTCACTGCCATTCCAAGTAAAGTTGCATGTGCCACCTCTAAATATTCAAATAAACATCCGTTTGGTGTGCTCGTACCGCTCATGGAGCGACGGGGCGGTCGTTATCTTCCAAGCTAAGTGGGTTATTCTCAGGATAAGTGTTTATTCACTTGTCATTGCACGAGAGAGGCTAGTAAAAAGGATGCCCAATCCTGCCTAATACAAAAATAAATAAATAAGAACTCCCCCTAGAAAGTTGATTGTTTGGATGGTACCCGTGGATGTGGCTAGCCATGGAATGTGTTTGAATGGTGGAGGGGGAGTAAAATTTCAATTATATTTGGGAACCACCAATAATGTGATTAGCATGGAAGATATCGAAATCTCTTGTCGTGACGTTGACAGGAAAGGCACACCACCCAAAATATATCCATCTCTATTTTAAGCAATGAGCTTTGGCACCTCTGCAAATCCCTGCTTCCCTCTGTGATGGGCTTATCTTATATTATTCATGTTGAGTCAACTTCTTATTCCAATCTACTAATTCTTTAGTTGGCAAGCATCATGTGGCGGGCAAAGATCCAGACACATATATCTAGTTGAATATAGGTGTTCATGATTCATTATTTGTGGACATTATCCCCGAGATAAATAAGTCGGGAGGCGAAACTTTAAGCCCCTATCTTCCTATGTGTTTGACTGAAACTGTTTGTTCTAAAAATATGCTTTGAGTGTCAGCAATCATGGAAGACTAAATGATAGTTGAGTATGTGGAGTTTGCTAAACCAAAGCTCTTACATAGACCCTTCCTGAAAATAAGATGAATTGTAATTGTTTGATGACTGAAAACATAGTTTGCTAGTTTTCAAGAAAGTTTATGGTCTATACTTTAACATGTGAATAACTTGCTACTTGATTATCAGAAGTTTTATGAGAAATGCTTGCTGGTTTTTATGCTAGAAAAGTGGTTGAAATTATCCTTGATCAATATTATACATTATGCTAGCATTCACACTTCATAAATTATTTCTTTTATCATTTACCTACTCGAGGACGAGTAGGAATTAAGCTTGGGGATGCTGATACGTCTCCAACGTATCGATAATTTGTGAAGTATTCATGCCATATTTGCCTATGTTTACAATATTTTATATGGTTATGATGCACTTTATATGATTTATTTAGAACTAACCCAGACTAACGTTGTGCAGAAAATGAAAGTTCTCGGAATCGCTCAAAACTTTTTTATGATTTTTTCTGGAGAAAATAAGAAATACCGGAGCGAAGAACCATCGGAGGGGAGCCACCTGTGGGCCACAGGCCAACAGGGTGTGGCCCCCCTAGGCCACGCCCTGATGGCTTGTGGGGCCCACGTGGCTCCGTTGCGCATGATTCCAACACTGAAAAATCCTATAAATCCCAGAAACCTCGGAAATAAAGGGAGACTCTTCGTTCTGCCGCCGCAACTGTCTGTATCGATGAAAAACCAATCTAGAGTCTTTTCAGTACCCTGCCGGAGAGGGAAATCATCATCCGGTGGCCATCTTCATCATCCGGGCGGACGCCATGACGAGGAGGGAGTAGTTCACCCTCGGGGCTGAGGGTATGTACCAGTAGCTATGTGTTCAATCTCTCTCTCTCGTGTTCTTGACATGGCACGATACTGATGTATCACGGGCTTTGTTAATATAGTCGGATCATATGATGTTATTCCCTTGCTACCTTGTTGTGATGAACTGAATCTTTACCTTTGAGATTTTGTTATGTTGGATTGAATATTGGATTGGAGATCACTTGATATATGTCTTGCATGTGGATACCATTGGTGACAATGGGGTGTTCTATTGATTCACTTGATGTATGTTTTGGTACTCAACTTGTGGATTCCCGAGGTGACATTGCGATAATCTATGCATAGGGGTTGATACACGTTCTTGTTCTACGTTCTCAGATAGAAATCTTGAGGTGCTCCTTGAAGTTCTTTGTGTTGGACTGATTATGATAGATTTGAAATTGTTTGATGCATGTCGTATAATTTACCCATGGATACTTGAGGTGACATTGGAGTATCTAGGTGACATTAGGGTTGATTGATATGTATCATTGGTGTTATTTTAGTATGAACTCTAGGGTTGTTTGTGACACTTATAGGAATAGCTCAAAAGATTGATCGGAAAAAAATAACTTGGAGGTGGTGTTACTACCTACACGAATTTCATCTTATTGTTCTCTGCTAGATAGGAACTTTGTAGTGATTCTTTGTTGCACGTTGAGGGATGATCATATGATCCAACTATGTTAGCATTGTTGGGAGATTGCACTAGTGAAAGTATGAACTCTAGGCCTTGTTTCCAAGCATTAATATACCGTTTTGCTCGCTGTTTACTACTTGTTACCTTGCTGTTTTTATATTTTCAGAATACAAAAACCTATATCTACTATCCATATTGCACTTGTATCATCATCTCTTTGCCGAACTAGTGCACCTATACAATTTGCCATTGTATTCGGTGTGTTGGGGACACAAGAGATTTCTTGTATTTGATTGTAGGGTTGTTTGAGAGAGACCATCTTCATCCTACACCTCCCACGGATTGATAAACCTTAGGTCATCCACTTGAGGGAAAATTGCTACTGTCTTACAAAACTCTGCACTTGGAGGCCCAACAAAGTCTACAAGAATAAAGTTGCGTAGTAGACATCAGGTCTCACAATCATAAAAGATGTCCAAGATAGTGTATTTTTATGCGAATCTCCTCTCCTCTTTCATAATTGTGCATGGATTGTATCAATGACTAACACTATGTTTGTTAACTCCCAACAACTTTTATCAAACACACTTCTTTCTATGTGAAGTCATTACTCCTCATGGGATTAGCATATGATTTCTCTCTTTCTTTTATTTCATTGCTATGATTGATGCATGAGGGTAAAGCTAACAAACTCAACTAATCTTTATTATATAACTCTCACACTCAATTACAAGGATAGATAGATCACGAAGCAAGCATTCTAAGCAAAGCAATACTAATTTTTTATTTCACTAGATCATGAAATAGCTAAGGACTGCACTAAGATAAATGATAATGGCAAAAGTGGTGGTGATACGATACAGGGGCAACTCCCCCAACCTTGGAACAAGCTAAGGGTGGTGCCCATACCCATGTACTTAAGTGTCCTTCTTAGGTGATGGTGGTGATGAAGTGATCCTTTTAGCAATGATGCCTTTTAGGATTCGAATCTCCTCATTAAGTTTGTCAACCTCTCGATTAAGTTCTAGGTTCTCCTTGTGAAGTTTGTTGGTGACGATAATTGCTCCTTCCATCAAAGGATGGGTTTTGCTAGGTGAGGTAGCGGTAGTATCTACCTGCACACGACGATAAGGGGTGAAACAAGTATTGGATGGTGTAACCTTATTTCGTAAGCTCAACTTCTTGAACTCCACATGCATATCTCCAGGTCGAGGTAGAGGAACTTCCTCTTCTTCTTCATCAGTAGAAGGTTTGATCCTCTTCAGATCGGCCTCCACATCTTCCTTCGTTGACCACCCATAAGGATCAACATCCCCATAAACTTGGGGATTGGCAAAAAGATCTGAAACGTAGCTCTCTCCCTCAGAATCTTGCGATGACATATTGCTTCTAAATCTACGAGAAAATAGCCTGGAACAAGAATAGAGGAGAAACTTGCGATGCGGTGGTCAAAACATACGGGAGTATATATAATGAATTTTTCTAGGTCAAAATACGTGACCATGAAGAATTGGGCATGAGCTGCCATTTTCTGCATTGTTTTGAGTTTTCAGGTTTACAATACCAAACGAAGTCCATTTGCCCCGAAACTTTTTTTATGATTTTTTCTGGACCAAAAGAAGACCTGGAAGCTTTGGGAGGAGACCGGAGGTTCCACGAGGGAGCCACCAAACAACAGGGCACACCAAGGGGGGTGGTTGCGCCCTGTTATGTGGTGGCCCCCTCAGGCGTCTTCTGACGCCCCTCTCTGGCCTATAAATTCCAATGAATCCCAAAAACCGTAGAGAGTCTCCCGAAACACTTTTTCCACTGCCACAAGTCTCTGTTCTGCCGTGTGCCCATCTGGACCCTTGTTCCGATGCCTTGCCGGAGGGGGGATTGATCGCAGAGGGCCTCTACATCAACCTTGTTTCTCACATGGTGATGTGTGAGTAGTTCCCTACAGACCTATGGGTCCGTAGTTAGTACCTAGATGGCTCTCTCTCTCTCTCTCTCTCTCTCTCTCTCTCTCTCTCTTGATCTTCAATACAAAGTTCATCGCGTCTTCTCGGTGATCTATTCGATGTAATCACTTTGTGCAGTGCGTTTGTTGGGATCCGATGAATTTTGGGTTTATGTTCGGATTATTCACTACTACAGAATGGTCCAAAGATGACACAACAATCAGAGACCCTTCGACAAAACTGTGTGCGATGACCAAATCGCAAACGGTATAGTTATAGCTCTGTCGCTAATGACGCGAACTGTGTGCGATGACGGGTCCATCAAATACGATCCCAAAAAAAGTTGCGTGTGCGATCTATGGCAAACAGTTGGTCCAGATAAACTGTTTGTGATTGCACAATATAGCGCAAACGGTTAGAAAAGTGCAAGTGTGTGCGATGTATGGCATATAGTTCACCCTGGCAAACTGTTTGCGCTGATCCAGCAGAACACAAGCGATTGTGCAGATGATTACGTGTGCGATAGATGGCATACAGGTCATTCGGATGAACTGTTTGTGATGAGATAAGATAACATAAATGGTTACATAGATCAAGATGTGTGTGATAGACAACATACAGGCCACTGGGATGAACTGTGTGCGATAAGCAAAAATAACACAAACGGTTGCTCAGATGAAGATGTGTGTGATGTACAACATACACAGGCCATTCGGATGTGTTGTGGGCAAATGGTTCCGGATAAAGAACTGTCAAGGACTGATGAAATCATCACCGACAGATATGGTTGTTTATTCCGCATGCGATGTGATTTGCTCAATCTGCCCACAAACATCTATGCTTCTGTTTAGAACAACATGATTGCAGAACCAAATTAAACATCCAAATACCTAAGTGACTACACACATAACATTGGCACACCTCAATAAACAATTACACACATAACAACATGATTGCCATAACCTAATTAAGCACCCAAATACATAAGTGACTACACACATAACATTGGCGCACACACCTCAATAAACTATTACATGCATAATAAACTTATCCCTCTAAAACTACAAATATTTCGGCGTAGAGGGAGTATGAGCAACGATCATCAAATCATCTACTTCCTGTGACGCTTGCCGCCACCGCTCTGCTTGTGGCTCGATCCCACGTCGTCTTCAGGTAGGAGGCACTTCCTCATGTCAACGATCCGCCTGAACATCTCGTAGCAAGTGTACGCTTGCTTGGCTGCGGTCTGGAGGTGATATTCATCCAGTTTCTTCACCCAGCCCCTGTGCCAGACAGGCTTGTTCTTGTCGCACTCAACCTTCATGTCTCTGTAGTAGGGGTCGATGATGGCCTCGGCCAGGTCAACATGGGAGTCCATGTTCTTCTTGCTGCCCCAGACCTTGTAGTGGCCGCGGATGTCGAAAAGCTTCTAGCAGGCCAAGCCCGAAGTCTTGAGCACCTTTAGATCGTCGGTGGTGTCCACCGTAGCGAACCTGTGGTTGGGGCTGTTGACAAACCTGGTGAAACGCTCGCAAGGTACCGTGGCCAGGCAGTAGTGGTAGAGGAGGACGTGATGGCCGATGCACAACTGGGCGACGACAACCTTCTGATCATGCCCGACACGACCGCCGGTGTAAGCGAGGTCGAAGCCGACCACTTTGTACTTGTCATCCGCATCAAGCAACCGCTCCATAGTGCCGATGGAGTCCTCCACCATGCCCGGGTCGTTGGTGTACACCACCGTGAGATCTGTCTTCCTCATGTGGGTCTCCACATGATGCTCGCCGTACTCCATTGGAGTGCCGCTGGACATCCTCTCTGTATGCGTCGTCGAGGGTGTGCTTATTGTGTTGTGGGCGCGATCGAAAGTGTGAAGATACTATGGTTAATGGCCGTGTGTATAAATGGGGGTCGGACGTCCTGTAAAACCGGCACTTCCGGATGGCAGTTTTTGCAGCGCGTGATTCAGTCGAGGAAGCACGTAACTTCATGGGGCGACGCGCGTGGTGCAACCGCATGCATATGGATCCCCGAACGTGATCGGGGGCTGGCCCCAACCGCTGGCAGAGCGCGCAGGGGGGGGGAGAGCAGAGCACGCGGAGGGACGCGAGAGCAGAGCACGCAGTGGGACGCGAGGTCAAACCAGACCACTTTGTGCGTGTCCACTACGGCATGCATGGTGAACTGGCACTCGTCGTCGGCAGCCGCTGGGAGCGCCATTGGAGCCACGCAGGATACCCTCGGTCGTGGTTCTGCTTCTTAAGGTCTGGATATTAATAGTCAATTGCATATTAATGTCCAGATATTAATCGTACATTGCAAACTAAGGAAAAGATGGTACTACAGAACAACATCATGATTGCATAACCTAAATAAACATCCAATTACATTATTGACTACATATAACATTTGCACACATCAATTAACAAGTATAGGCATATTAAACTAGTAGTAACGATCATCAAATCATTCATCTATTCTTGTTGTGACGAGCGGTGCCGGTCGGCGCAGGACGGAGGCACTTCCTCATGTCAATGATCCGCCTGCACATCTCGTAGCTTACGTACGCGTCCTTGGCCGCGTACTTGACGTTATCTTCATCCAGTCTTCGGACCTAGGCGCGGTGCCAGGCAACCTTCTTCTTCTTGTAGACATCCTTCATGCCTCTGTAGTAGGGGTCGATGATGGACATGGCGAGGTCAACCAGGGAGTCCTTATGCTTCTCCTTGCTGCCCAAGATCTTGTACATGCATTGGATGTCCACAAGATTCCGGCAGGCCAAGCCCGTGGCCTTGAGCACCTTTTCATCGTTGGTGGTGTCCACCGTACCGAATATGTAGTCGGGGCTGTTGACAAACCTGGCGAATCGATCGCAAGGCCTTGTGGCCAGGCAGTAGTGATAGACGAGGACGTAATGGCCCACGCACAGCTAGGCGACGGCAACCTTCTGATCATGCCCGGCACGACCACCGGTGTACTCGAGGTCGAAGCCGACCACTTTGTACTTGTCATAGGCAAGTAACTGCTCCATGGTGTGGATGGAGTTCTCCACCCAGATCGGGTCGTTGGTGTACACCACCGTGAGGTTCTTGAACCTTACATGGGTGTTCCCCGTAGGCACGAATGGTGAACTGCCGCTCGTCGTCGGTAGCCGCTGGGAGCTCCGCCATTGGAGCCGAGCAGGATATCCTCTCTCTATTTGGAGTATGGGTGTGCTTCTTGCGTTGTGGGGAAAGGTTGAAGAGAGACAGTAGGTTAAAAGAGCGATGGAGTAAATGGGGGCTGGACGGGTTGTAATTGGCACGTCTTGTCACCGCGTTCCCGATGGAGGATTGCTGTGCAAGCTTGACCAGCGCACGAACAAGCGTTCCCGGCGGTTCGTTTGGCCACGCGGCGGCTCGAAGTGCCGCCAACATATCGTTGGTGAGCCCGTTCCCGCGCGCAACCGCGCACAGCCTCCCACCCGGCTCGGTTGGCCATGCGTCGGCTGGAAGAAGCTCCCATTATTGGGGGGCGTTAAATGGCAAACGGTTAGCAAAACTGATGCGTGTGCAATGACTTCAAGCAGCGTACACGTTCAGCACTAAGCAGCGGTGTGACATATGCAGTGCGGGTGCGACTGGGAAGGATGGTGAGGGTTTTGTAACTTTTGTTAAGCGGGGACGATGGTGAGGGTTTTCTCGGCCAGAATAATAATGCGCTTCGGAGGTGACAGTTCAGTAGACATAGCCGTTTGTGATAAGTGTCACTATGATGCAAGTGGACTGGCGTGGTTCGTGGGAATGCGTTCTGGACAATCAGGACACACCCGTGTCGCGGCACAATGTTAGTCCTCGCACCCGGTTTCAATCCTGGAAAATAACCAAGTTTGTGGGTTCCAAATTTCATCTTACGTGTGACACCTGAATTTCTTACCGCATTCAACAAGTTTGCAGGTAAGTCAAGCATTTTTACCGTAATATGCATAGTGTAAAAAAACTGCCAACACTCAAACGTAGCTGTGCGTGCTGTCGGCAAACAGTTGCTAGTAGTAAATTGTGTGGGGACTCTAAGATAAGCATAAATATTCCATCTACCAAACTGATTGCAGCTCAAGTCTGCAATTACATTGCTCTACGTATTAGTTCATAAAACAGAGTCTCACCGACATCTAGATCAACATATAATAAACATAACTCAAGCAGTGATATATGACGCACAAACTATAGATAGCTAGGGTAGTGCTGGCATCAGGACATGTATATATAACTCAATCCTAATCGTACCCACCAACAACGTAAACTTTCTCCAGGTACTCTGCGTACGCGGCGTGCGCCACCCTCCGAGAATACTTCTGCCCGAAGGAGCCAACGGCTCGTCCTCTAGCATGAGCCAGAACACTTGCAAACGCGGGGTTAAGCCTTTGGGCACAGAACGGGCATCCGAAGCCCCCATTCCGGGTCCTGATACGACGATTATGCGTTCCCGCATAGAGCTTCGTGAGCTTTTGTTTCCTGTACCTTCTCTGGTCGTATTTATCGCTGCCAACGCCGTCAGATAGCACCTATACATATAATAAAAAATCATGACATTGATGAATAAAATGCATAAAATGATGTCACAAACAACTTAGGGCAACAAAATAATTAACTAAGGACTTTAAATGCATGGACCGATTATTGTCAAACAAACAAGGAACTTTGAAGTAAGTACTACTCCCCATTATCACTAAAGTAGTGATCTACATGCTCTTACACAGTGTTTATTTACAAATGGGTACATGTACAATCATCTATGTAGATGGATTATTAGCAAAATGATCATTTGTACAGGTCAACCATTAAATCACTGTAAAACCTTAGACATAATATTAGTAATCGTATGTACGGATGCCACTTATCCAAATCACTTATCATTTACCTAACAAACAATCAATACGTACACACTAACACAGATCTATCGAATCTTACTCTGATTACATGGATTGAAATCACATGAACCCTGGGCGAATTCCAAAAAAAGGTAGAAACAGAACTAATCAGAGATACCCTATGATATAGTTACCAAAATAGAGAGGGGGGGGGGGTTCTAACCTGTTCTCCGTCGTCGTTAGAGTCATCGGAGTCGTCGTCGGTGGAGTGGTCATCAGAGAGGTCGTAGTAGTCTCTGTGCAGCACCGCCTCCTACTGGAGTGGCACGACGGGGCTTACGACATCATGGCGGTGCTTCTGTCCGCGCGAGACCTCATCGGCGGGGAGGGCAACCTCGTCGCCCAGCATCAAGAGATGCTTAGTTGCTTCGCCGGCCCCGGCTTCGAACCCCGCATCACCACTCCCTCCGATGGTGCGCTTGGTCGCCATCTGATACACTTACGACCGGGAACGACGGCGAGGATGCAGGCGCGGTGTGTGTGGAGAGAGGGGAGTGCGGCCGCCTGCTATAACCAGCGGCACAGGCGCGATTAATATAGAGTGGTTGGGAGCTAGGCGGGAGGCGGTTAAACGGCTCGCCTCCCGATGAACCTGCTCAGTGGTCTTCTAGCATGCCTCACCCCTGCTCGCACGTCTCCTGGTTAGCCTGCCCAGAGGACTGCTCGCACGTCTCCCGGTTAGCTTGCGTAGAGGACTGCTCGCAAGCATCCTGTCAATTCACACACCAGCTCGCACGCCTCCCGGTGGCCAGAGCGGTCTGCTCGCACGCGCCCCGTCAATTTACACACCTGCTCGCACGCCTCACGGTCAGCCTGAGCACCAGACTGCTCGCATGCGTCCCGTCAACTCACGTCCGCTCAGACGACACACGGGGCTCGTGGTGGTACGTGATATATTGTTGGGACCAACGCACACGGCTGAATACTGTAATCGTTCGAGATGGTAACGTGACAAGTGTGTGTACGGAGTACCAACCTTTAATAAGCTCATGTTTATATCATGAAACGGAATCCCAAGTTTCAGGATTTTCAATTGATTTTTGGATTTACTTAAATTTAAAATGATTTTTTTGATGTTTGAGGACGATCTGTCTAAAATCCATTATTTTTAATGTTTTCCATGACGCCAAGAGGTTTGAGGTTCCTTACCATTTATTGCATGGCGACTAAACATGAACCCAAGGGGACATATGATTTCCCCCAATGAATTCCTGGAAACTCATTGTTGCATATTTTTCGAATGATATATGAACATTTTATAATTATAACACGGACTGATGTGTCACGTGTTTTCTGCATAAAAATAGTTTGACGCGTCTCGACATGGTGTTTTCGGTGGTGGCCGCGGGGGGAGGGGGGCTCTTTCCGTTTCACTTGTTGCACGAGCCTCTATGTGTGGGATTGTCCGTTTTGTGAGGCACTTGCCACCCCAAATTATCAAAATTGTGCATTGAAATATTTAAAACAAGGCACACCTCTAACGTCATGCATGTGTTTAGGACACATGCACACGGTGGTGGTGGTCCCTCGGAGAATAGTCCTTCGTGTGCTATTAGTGACGTGCACATTCGTGGGGCCACGTGGTCTATCACTTTTGAGCCGCACCGGTAGGGGTTTGACAAAGGTGGGTTCAGTTAATCTGCTCTGTGTTGTGGTAGATCATGGTGAGATTCCACACCAAAGATTGACGTGATGTACACATGAGTACCTCCTACCGCTCAAAGTTGAGGGGGTGGGTGGGAGGAGACATACATATTGCGCGCAATTTTATTTAGCGTGGGGACTTTCCAAATTGTGAAGCACACACTGGATCAAAGTCGTGTACTTGGCATTTTGACATCAAAAAACAAACCCATTCATATGCTTGTGTCACATATAATTGATGGTGGCCCTAAGTGGCTCCCTCACATGGCAATCGGTGACGCGTCAATTGATACGTCTGCAACGTATCTATAATTTTTGATTGTTCCATGCTATTATATTATCTGTTTTGGATGTTTTATATGCATTAATATGCTATTTTATATTATTTTTGGGACTAACCTATTAACCTAATGCCTAGTGCCAGTTTCTGTTTTTTCCTTGTTTTTGAGTATTGCAGATAAGAAATATTAAACGGAGTCCAAACGGAATAAAATCTTCGGAATGATTTTTCTTGGACCAAAAGAAACCTGCCAGATTTGGAGATGAAGGCAGGAGACCTGCCGGGAGGTGACAAGCCACCTGGGCGCGCCCTAGGGGGGGCGCCCCCTGGATTGTGGCCCCCCAGCAGGCCTCCTAACCCTATTCTTCGGCCTATAAATTCCCAAATATTCCCCCAATACCAAAAAGAGCCACGAAAATAGTTTTCCGCCGCCGGAACCCTCTGTTCCCGTGAGATCCCATCTTGGAGCCTTTTCCGGTAATCTGCCGGAGGGGGATTCGATCACGGAGGGCATCTACATCAACTCCATTGCCCTTCCGATGATGCGTGAGTAGTTCATCACAGCCCTTCGGGTCCATAGCTAGTAGCTAGATGGCTTCTTCTCTCTCTATGTTCTTCAATACCATGTTCTTCATGATCTTCATGGAGATCTATCCGATGTAATACTCTTTTGCGGTGTGTTTGTCGAGATCCGATGAATTGTGGGTTTATGATCAGATTATCTATGAATATTATTTGAATCTTGTCTGAATTCTTATATGCATGATTTCATATCCTTGCAAGTCTCTTCGAGTTATTGGTTTGGTTTGGCCAACTAGATTGGTAATTCTTGCAATGGGAGAAGTGCTTGGTTTTGGGTTCAATCTTGCGGTGTCCTCACCCAGTGACAAAGTAGGGGTAGCGAGGCACGTATTTGTATTGTTGCCATCAAGGATAAAAAGATGGGGTTTTCATCATATTGCTTGAGTTTATCCCTCTACATCATGTCATCTTACCTAATGCGTTACTCTGTTCTTCATGAACTTAATACTCTAGATGCAGGCAGGAGTCGGTCGATGTGTGGAGTAATAGTAGTAGATGCAGAATCGTTTCGGTCTACTTGACACGGACGTGATGCCTATATGCATAATCATTGCCTTGGATATCGTCATAACTATGCGCTTTTCTATCAATTGCTCGACAGTAATTTGTTCACCCACCGTATTATTTTCCTTCAAGAGAGAAGCCTCTAGTGAAACCTATGGCCCCCGGGTTTATTTTCCATATTATATTTTCAGATCTATAAACCAAAAATACCAAAAATACTTTGCTGCAATCTTTTTACTTTTGTTTTACTTTTTGTTTTAGTAATCTTCTATATCTATCTCTATCAGATCTCATCCTTGCAAGTAACCGTGAAGGGATTGACAACCCCTTTATAGCGTTGGGTGCAAGTGTTTGATTGTTTGTGTAGGTGCGAAGATTGGGGACTTGCTTGTATCTCCTACTGGATTGATACCTTGGTTCTCAACAACTGAGGGAAATACTTATCTACTTTGCTGCATCACCCTTTCCTCTTCAAGGGAAAACCAACGCAAGCTCAAGAAGTAGCAAGAAGGATTTCTGGCGCCGTTGCCGGGGAGATCTACATCAAGCCTACCAAGTACCCATCACAAACTCATCTCTTGCATTTACATTATTTGCCATTTGCCTCTCGTTTTCCTCTCCCCCACTTCTAAAACGATTTTCAGAAGAAAAAAAAGATTTGCCTTTTTTCGCCCTTTTTCCGTTCGTCTTTTCGTTTGCTTTTTGTTTGCGTGTTAGATCGTTTGCTCGTCTTTATGGCTCAACCCAAAAGCTTTGATCCTTATCTTAGGAAGTTAGAAGATATTGAGAATAATGCTAAAGGTTTCATGTCGCTCCAATTTGACCATAATAGTTTCTTTAGAAATGAGCTTAAAGAACAAAAGACTATGCTGGAATACATGAATAAAGAACTTGATGATATGTCTAAGGAATTTTATGGTTTGAAATCTCAGTTTGCTTATCTTGAAAATTTAGTTGGCCAAATTTCTGATAAACAAGCTACTTTAGTCAATAAAATGGCCGCGAAGCCAGAATCTTTGAATGATGATGAAGATCTTGAAGTGATTGATGTGACTCCTATTGAATCTTTGTTTTCTAATACAAATCTTGATAAAGATGGGACTGGAGATAAGTCAACTTTAGTTAAAAGTCATCCCAATGATTCAGAGTTTATAGATCTTAATGCTAAGATTGATAAAAGTGGGATTGAATAGGTCAAAACTTTAAATAGCAATGAACCCACTCTTTTGGATTTCAAGGGCTTTAATTATGATAGTTGTTCTTTGATTGATTGTATTTCCTTGTTGCAATCCATGTTGAATTCTCCGCATGCTTATAATCAAAATAAAGCTTTTACTAAACATATCGTTGATGCTATGATGAAATCTTTTGAAGAAAAACTTGAGTTAGAAGTTTCCATACCTAGAAAGCTTTATGATGAGTGGGAACCTACTATTAAGATTAAAATTAAAGATTATGAGTGCCATGCTTTGTGTGATTTGGGTGCTAGCGTTTCCACGATTCTAAAAACTTTATGTGATGTGCTAGGTTTCCATGATCTTCATGATTGCTCTTTAAATTTGCATCTAGCGGATTCCACTATTAAGAAACCTATGGGAAGGATTAATTATGTTCTTATTGTTGCAAATAGGAATTATGTGCCCGTAGATTTCATTGTTCTTGATATAGATTGCAATCCTACATGCCCTATTATTCTTGGTAGACCTTTAATTAGAACGATCGGTGCAATTATTGATATGAAAGAAGGAAACATTAGATTCCAATTTCCATTAAGAAAAGGCATGGAACACTTTCCTAGAAATAAAATTAAATTACCTTATGAATCTATTATGAGAGCCACTTATGGATTGCATACCAAAGATGACAATACCTAGATCTATTGCGTTATGCCTAGCTAAGGGCGTTAAACAATAGAGCTTGTTGGGAGGCAACCCAATTTTATTTTATGTTTTTGTTTTTTGCTTCTGTTCTTGAGTGTTTTGCACATTATTACCTCTGTAGTAATTGTGTTTTATTTTTTTAATTAGTGTCTGTGCCAAGTAAGACCTTTGGGATGGTTTACGGTGATTGTTGATTTGGTTTTGCTGAAAAACAGAAACTTTTGCGCTCAGTCCAGGAATTTTATAAATTCACCAGAGCGTCAATTCGATCTGAATTTTTTAAACAAGATTTATATACAAATTTCCCTGATTTTCCTAATTTTTCAGAATTTTTGGAGTTACAGAAGTATTCGAAGTCTACAGATTGCTACAGACTGTTCTGTTTTTGACAGATTCTGTTTTCTTTGTGTTGTTTGCTTATTTTGATGTATCTATGGGTTGTATCGGGGGGTATGAACCATGGAGAAGTTAGAATACAGTATATATTACACCAATATAAATAAATAATGAGTTCACAACAGTACCTAAAGTGGTGATTTATTTTTCTTATACTAACGGATCTCACGAGTTTTCTGTTGAGTTTTGTGTTGTGAAGTTTTCAAGTTTTGGGTAAAGATTTGATGGACTATGGAATAAGGAGTGGCAAGAGCCTAAGCTTGGGGATGCCCAAGTCACCCCAAGCCATATTCAAGGATACCAAATAGCCTAAGCTTGGGGATGCCCCGGAAGGCATCCCCTCTTTCGTCTTCAATCCATCGGTAAATTTACTTGAGGCTATATTTTTATTCACCACATGATATGTGTTTTACTTGGAGCGTCTTGTATGATATGAGTCTTTGCTTTTTAGTTTGCCACAATCATCATTGCTGCACACATCTTTTGAGAGGCACAAACACTAATCGTGAATTTATTAGAATACTCTATGTGCTTCACTTATATCTTTTGAGTTAGGCAATGTTGCTCTAGTGCTTCACTTATATCTTTTTAGAGCACGGTGGTGTTTTTTATTTTATAGAACTAATTGAACTCTCATACCTCACTTATATTATTTTGAGAGTCTTTAAACATCATGGTAATTGGTTTAGGTTATGAATTTAGTCCTAATATAATGGGCATCCAAGAGGGATATAATAAAAACTTTCATATAAAGTGCATTGAATACTATGAGAAGTTGGATTCCTTGCATATAGTTTTGAGGTATAAAGATGGTGATGTTAGAGTCATGCTAGTGAGTAATTGTGGAATGGTAAAAATACTTGTGTTAAAGTTTGTGATTCCCGTAGCATGCACGTATGGTGAACCGTTATGTAACGAAGTCGGAGCATGATTTGTTTAATGATTGTCATCCTTTGTGTGAGGGTCGGGAGCGCGCGATGGTTAACTCCTACCAACCTCTCCCCTAGGAGCATGCATCTAATACTTTGCTTCGATAACTAATAGATTTTTGCAATAAGTATGTGAGTTCTTTATGACTAATGTGAGTCCATGGATTATACGCACTCTCACCCTTCCACCATTGCTAGCCTCTCTAGTACCGCGCAACTTTCGCCGGTGCATTAAACCACCCATATCCCTTCCTCAAAACAGCCACCATACCTACCTATTATGGCATTTCCATAGCCATTCCGAGATATATTGCCATGCAACTTCCACTGTTCTGTTTTTTTATGACACGCACCATCATTGTCATATTGCTTTGCATGAGCGTAAGACAACTAGCATGATGTTTTCATGGCTTGTCCGTTTTTTGATGTCATTTGCTATGCTAGATCGTTGCACATCCCGTTACACCACCGGAAGCATTCATATAGAGTCATATCTTGTTGTAGGTATCGAGTTGTAAGTAAATAAAAGTGTGATGATCATCATTATTAGAGCATTGTCCCATGAGAGGAAAGGATGATGGAAGCCATGATTCCCTCACAAGTAGGGATGAGTCTCCGGACTTTACAAATAATAAAAGAGGCCAATTAAGCCCAAAAAAAAAGAGGCCAAAGATGCCCACCAAAAAGAAAGAAAAAAAACGAGAGAAAAGAGAGAAGGGGCAATGTTACTACCTTTTTTTCCACACTTGTGCTTCAAAGTAGCACCTTGATCTTCATGATAGAGAGTCTCCTATTTTTTGTCACTTTCATATACTAGTGGGAATTTTTCATTATATAACTTGGCTTGTATATTCCAATGATGGGCTTCCTCAAATTGCCCTAGGTCTTCGTGAGCAAGCAAGTTGGATGCACACCCACTTAGTTTCTTTTTGAGCTTTCATACACTTATAGCTCTAGTGCATCCATTGCATGGCAATCCCTACTCACTCACATTGATATCTATTGATGGGCATCTCCATAGCCCGTTGATACGCCTAGTTGATGTGAGACTATCTTCTCCTTTTCCACATAACCTCCACCATATTCTATTCCACCTATAGTGCTATATCCATGGCTCACGCTCATGTATTGCGTGAAAGTTGAAAAGGTTTGAGAACATAAAAGGTGTGAAACAATTGCTTGACTTGTCATCGGGGGTTTGCATGATTTAGATACTTTGTGTGGGGAAGATGGAGCATAGCCAGACCATATGATTTTGTAGGGATAACTTTCTAAGGCCATGTTATTTTGAAAGGACACAATTGCTTGTTAGTATGCTTGAAGTATTACTGTTTTTATGTCAATATTGAGCTTTTGTTTTGAATCTTATGGATCTGAACATTCATGCCACAATAAAGAATATTACATGGATAAATATGTTAGGTAGCATTCCACATCAAAAATTCCATTTTTATCATTTACCTACTCGAGGACGAGTAGGAATTAAGCTTGGGGATGCTTGATACGTCTCCAATGTATCTATAATTTTTTATTGTTCCATGCTATTATATTATCTGTTTTGGATGTTTTATATGCATTAATATGCTATTTTATATTATTTTTGGGACTAACCTATTAACCTAGTGCCTAGTGCCAGTTTCTGTTTTTTCCTTGTTTTTGATTATTGCAGATAAGGAATATTAAACAGAGTCCAAACGGAATAAAATCTTCAGAATGATTTTTCTTGGACCAGAAGAAACCTGCCAGACTTGGAGATGAAGGCAGGAGACCTGCCGGGAGGCGACAAGCCACCTGGGTGCGCCCTAGGGGGGGGGCGCCCCCCGGCTTGTGGCCCCCCAGCAGGCCTCCTAACCCTATTCTTCGGCCTATAAATTCCCAAATATTCCCCCAATACCAAAAAGAGCCACGAAAATAGTTTTCCGCCGCCGGAACCCTCTGTTCCCGTGAGATCCCATCTTGGAGCCTTTTCTGGTAATCTGCCGGAGGGGGATTCGATCACGGAGGGCATCTACATCAACTCCATTGCCCTTCCGATGATGCGTGAGTAGTTCACCACAGACCTTCGGGTCCATAGCTAGTAGCTAGATGACTTCTTCTCTCTCTATGTTCTTCAATACCATGTTCTTCATGATCTTCATGGAGATCTATCCGATGTAATACTCTTTTGCGGTGTGTTTGTCGAGATCCGATGAATTGTGGGTTTATGATCAGATTATCTATGAATATTATTTGAATCTTGTCTGAATTCTTATATGCATGATTTCATATCCTTGCAAGTCTCTTCGAGTTATTGGTTTGGTTTGGCCAACTAGATTGGTAATTCTTGCAATGGGAGAAGTGCTTGGTTTTGGGTTCAATCTTGCGGTGTCCTCACCCAGTGACAAAGTAGGGGTAGCGAGGCACGTATTTGTATTGTTGCCATCAAGGATAAAAAGATGGGGTTTTCATCATATTGCTTGAGTTTATCCCTCTACATCATGTCATCTTACCTAATGCGTTACTCTGTTCTTCATGAACTTAATACTCTAGATGCAGGAAGGAGTCGGTCGATGTGTGGAGTAATAGTAGTAGATGCAGAATCGTTTCGGTCTACTTGACACGGACGTGATGCCTATATGCATAATCATTGCCTTGGATATCGTCATAACTATGTGCTTTTCTATCAATTGCTCGACAGTAATTTGTTCACCCACCGTATTATTTTCCTTCAAGAGAGAAGCCTCTAGTGAAACCTATGGCCCCCGGGTCTATTTTCCATATTATATTTTCAGATCTATAAACCAAAAATACCAAAAATACTTTGCTGCAATCTTTTTACTTTTGTTTTACTTTTTGTTTTACTTTTTGTTTTAGTAATCTTCTATATCTATCTCTATCAGATCTCATCCTTGCAAGTAACCATCAAGAGATTGACAACCCCTTTATAGCGTTGGGTGCAAGTGTTTGATTGTTTGTGTAGGTGCGAAGATTGGGGACTTGCTTGTATCTCCTACTGGATTGATACCTTGGTTCTCAACAACTGAGGGAAATACTTATCTACTTTGCGGCATCACCCTTTCCTCTTCAAGGGAAAACCAACGCAAGCTCAAGAAGTAGCATCAATCTATTGGGCCCATGTGTGGTCATCTATATTATATCTCATTTTGACCAATGTGGATCCTTTTCGGTATGCGTGTTAATTACCATATGCCATGGTCAGACATCGAGACAAATGTTTTTTGGGCGCATGCATATATATATATATATACCCATGAACCCATCCCACCACCATCTCAAAATGGGGGGTTGGGCCGGGTGGGGAAGTATACATATACTATGGCCCTGTTTGGATACTCTAACTTATATAGCTAGAGGTTGGAGTTAGTTTCTAGCTCATGACTAACCCTAAACTAACTATAGCCAAAGAGGTGTTTGGATGACAGGGTTAGATTGACAATAGATGCACTTGATGGAGAGAGAAAAGTGATTTTTCAGTGGGCCCCACGAGAACTAGCTCCAATTAGGACCTCTTGGCCGGTGGGATAGAGAGGGCCCCGTGAGAACTAGCTCCAATTAACACCTCTAGGGTTGGATAGTTTTTTTGGTGTGGGTTAATTGGATGCAACTAGCTCCAATCTAACCCTCATGTTTGAATACTTTAGGGCTACTTGAGCCCCAGCTAGCTCAAACTAACTCTAACCCATGGATCCAAACAGGGCCTATATGCGTTGTGATCGATCCTCTTCGTAAGTCGACTTGCAGTTTCTAACGCAATTGACATTAAAGTTCCATTGGGTACTAATTAACTAAACAAACACTTAATTACATATATACATATATGTGTGGGCCTCATGGCATGGTCGTTTGTTTTGTCAAACACTCTATCATGTGGTCATCGGCATCACACGGCACAACCATGTCCATGTGGGTCGTCACTTTGACAGGCGGCTGTAGAGATGTTAATTTGATCAAGGTGGATTCTTCTTGTTGGTATATGTATGTGTTATATATATTATACATAGTTCATATATGCATCGACATTTCAATTCTAAGAAAAAATCAAATGCATGCATCGTACACACTGAATCACTCCTATCAGCTCGAACTGTGGGCGCGCGTGGGGATATATATGCATGGGTCGTTAACCTCAGTACGGGGCCATTCTGGTCCGGGAGACACACATGTGGCGGCGAAAGTTGTGCGTTTGGTATTTGAAAACATCGCACAACGCTTTCATACATTGTGCCCGGGGCCATGCATGTGCGTTGGTGTTGTCTATAGACACTCCCTCGCGTGGTTATGGACGACATGCCAAATTTGTGGACCCGTGTGGTCTATCACTTAAACCGGCCCATATATACTACATGTTAATTTGACCAAGGTATATATATATATATAGTCTTCTCATTATTTGTTACGATATAGTTCATGGTGAGATACGAGACACAAGTTTGAGCGCATACATATATATATATATATATATAGGTCGTGGTGTCTGTTCGAAGCATGTGTGTGCGTGGGGCGGGGTGGGGGCAAGGGAGGGGCAACACAATAGTACATATACACGAAACCTATTTATGAGGTCAGGTACTACATACCGTTCGACTTTTGAGCCACATCAAAAAGTTATGCACGCATGAAATATCACACCACCTTAATTAATTAGTTGAGCCACACACATGTGGTTGCGGTCTCACCCATCTTGTGAAGTTTCCGAGACGCGCCCATCAGTGGGCCCACGCAGTCTACCCTCAGAACTAAAACACGGGGGAGGGGGGTGATCATGATGGATTTCTATTGGTTTTGTGTTACGGTTGGGTGAATTTGCAGTCGTAGTATAAGTTCGTACGTTCATATATATATTGTAGCTACCATGCCCCCGCCGACTCGAAGGTGTGTGGGGGAGGAAGCCATAATCCAACATTACCGTGTGTTCTGCAAGACATTGTGTGTCACATGAAAGTTGTGCATTCCGTATTTGAACACCACAACAACCTTTCCATACATACATTTGGTCCACAAGCAGGTCTGTTCGTGATATGCCCCTAGATTTATCGTGTTTATTTTCCAATGCTGTTAGATAAATGGCAGGGTAGTCTTTTTTTGAAACTTAAATAGCAGACGAGTCGGAGGAGACAACTGTGTGCGATTGTGTACGCAGTAGACACGGTTCCCGCATGCTAAATGTGTCTTAAAAATAGCTACCCGCCTTGATCAATTTAAAAATTGATGGCTCCGTGGGTTTATCTCTTTGAATTGCACACGGGTATTATGTTTAGGCCGTGTGCGATGTTTGTTCCTCCGGCGCCACTTCAAACCCTTCATAAAAATTTCAGTTTGTCTCAGCTTTTCATTCCCTCCAAGTAAAATTTAAAGTAGCCACGATATTTCCTCAAACACCACCTAGGCCCCTCCCACCCCACCCCCACACAACTCCCTCGCTCGAACCCTAGCTACCTCGCCGTCGCCGCCGCTGCCCCCGATCCCGCTCCGCGTTCCACATTCAACCTCTCCCGCTCTCCCCGTCCAGGTTACGAACCCATCTCCGTACCCTCGCGGCCCTGAATTTCTTAGAAGACGCGTGCTAAACACCCCTTTCCTCACAGATTTGCACTAACCCCCACCGCAGACCGTCGCAGCCTAATCCCAGCTACACTTGTAGGGGAGATCGGGGAGCGAATGGCCAAAAGGAGGTATGTCGCGGCCTTTCCGCTGGACGATGCCGAGGTGGCCGCCGAGGCTGCCGGGGAAGCTGACTATGATGACGAGGTGCCCGCCGGGATCGCCGGGGAAGTTGACTACGATGACGAGGTGGCCGCCGAGGCCGCCGGGGAAGCTGTCTACGATGACAAGGTGGCCGCCGAGGCCGCCGGGGAAGCTGACGACCATGAGGCTGTAAGACAGCGGGTTCCCGTTTGGATGCATATCGCCGCAGTCGGCTACGACATCGAGCTTGTCGGCGGTGACGGCTTGTTGCAGGCTATGTCACAAGTTAAGTGGCCCAACCCCGACCCCTCAGGTTCAACCCCCGTCGACCTCATGCAGGGCCCAGCCGCTGATCTACTCTGCTTCGCCCTCAAGAATTGTCTTCCTTCATCTCCATGGAGCCTCTTTTGTCATTTCTGAAGCACATGTTCTATGGCGGTCGCTCGGCATCGTCAGCTGCCAAGTCAGACCTCATCGATGACGCCGACACCGACAACGGCACCCTATCTGTCTCTTCCAAGGGGAAAGAGCCCATCCGTGACATCAGGGAGGGCACACTGCGTCCCTGCTCTTCCAAGGGGAAGGAGCCCATCTGTGACAACAGGGAGCACACCCATAATCCGTGCTCTTCTAATGGGAATGAGCCCATCTATGACAGGTGAGGAAACACATCCCATGTTAAATTACTTCACTCATGCTAAATGTATGGACTCTGTAGTTGAATTTCATCAATACCTGTTTCAAGAGCCATATATGGTTCCTGTTAAACCTGGTGCAGTTAACACGTGAACTGTTTATATCAGTTCTTTCGCATGTGATGTCCACTTATAAAATTTCATGTTTAAGCACCGGCTATGTTCTATGCAATTTCAACAGTACTGTACGAATGACTATTTTTGGTTGCTATCAAGCCTGTTGTAGTGAGCATATGCCTTGTTTATCTGTTTTTCCTAGCTCGGTTGTTTGTACTGGGCATATGTCATGATTCAATTGCTATATAGTATGTCTTGTTTATTTCAGTTATTCACAGTGTGAAGTTCTATATCTACAAGTATGTACTTTCCAGTTCAATTTCATCATACCAGTTAACACGCCCACTGTTTATTTCTGTTTTTTCACAATGTGATGTTCAATTATACAATTTGATGTGTCAGCACCAGCTACATTCTATGCAATTTCAATAGTACCACTATGAATGACTATATTTGATTGTTGTTAAGCTTGTTGTAGTGAGCACAAGCCTTTCCATTTTTATGTAACAATAACTAGTGTGCTTAAACATGCACAATACCAGTTTGAATGACTATATTTTGTTGTTGTTAAATGCTAAGCCTATTGTAGTTAACACACATCTCCACTTATTATTAGCTTAGCTAGCGTGCTTAAACCTGCACGCTGAAGCTATCATTTTGTGATCATGTTGTTTACCATGCATATATTTGGTTGATGTTTAGCCTGTCAGTACTTGACATGCCTTTCGATGTACTTACCCAGGACAATATCAGGAACAACTGTTGTTTTTCATCGAGGTTAGTTTCATCACATGGCTTATATATATACTCCATCCACCCCAAAGTATAAGATGTTAATACATCAAATATGTGAGTATTTTGGATGTAATAAGATCTTATATACTTGAACAGGGAATACTGAACTACGTCATTGTACAATTTCAGTTTACCTTCTAATACTAACTTGTTGCTTGTAGGTACATATGTCACTGGTAAAGATCCGCGTGTCGACCCTTTTTGCGTATGGGGCAATGAGATATTCATGAACCAGCATCAAGTGAGGAAACTTATAAAGGTTGTTAATAAAATGGGACAAAATATGGCAATTAAACTATTTCTTTACACCTTATCCAAGACAACGGTGAACTCCAGGATGGTAACTACGAACTCTGTACCCTTCTTTTTACTGTCCATAATGAGTTGTTAGCTTACAAATTTACAATGTCTGAATCTATTTTGCATGTAGTGGTTCTCAAAGCAGTTTACTCAGGATTACCTCTCAAACTACATGATTGGTGGATGTGCAAATGTTAAAGTATATCTACCAGGCCACGATGACTACCTAGATGTCCTCATCAACACAGAGAAGGATGGGTGGTCCGCCATCACAAGGGGCTGGCCCAGAGTCATCCGTGCATTCTGCATGGAGGAGGACACAATATGGGCATTCCGCTTCACCTTGTACAACTGCCAGAGTGTCTTTCGCCTCTTCCTTTACCGTATTTAATACAAGTATGCAACTGTGGTTCATCATTATTTATCTGGTCCTAATGTAATTATTATTTCTTGATGTAATTCTTGAACATATGTACCTGTGAATGGAATAATGCATTGGTTGTTGAACCTATGTCTATATAGGATGGATATGAAAAATGTTATAGCCTACTATCAAATTGAAATCCTATAGAATTTTAAATTGTGGCAATCAAAATAGTGGAAAAATAAGCTCTGCAGGTCATTACACCGCACATGGTTTGTAAAGCAGAACGTGTGTGATATACCTCATGATTCGACACGTTTTAGAGAGAGAAACCGTGTGCAACAATGCACACAATTGCCGTCTGCAAACCGTGTCTGATGTTAGACAATACCAGAAACGGTTAAGCAGGCCTAAATGTTTTGTGACAATCTCCTTATCATACACGATTTATAATGTTTAACTGTTTGTTATGTCGTATGCATCCGACACGAGTATGACTGTTGGAGCATTTGGGAATCTTGGTATATCGCAAACGACGCAGTAGGACAAAATGTGTGTGATTGTCTCCTTATCATACACGCTTTACAATTATGAACTATTTGTGATTTGGCACACATCATAAATGGTGTGCTACAGAATAGCGCGTGCGATGTTAGTGTGATCTCACACGAGTTCCAAGGATGGGTCGTATGGGAAGGATACCATATCTCAAACGTTTGACCGGTGACTCTCGTTTCTGATAGATGCGGACATTCCATATGCTTAGCTTTGCAAAATGTTTGCGTTCGTTGGCCACCATCGCCGATGGGTTTTTCGTGTCGTGTGGGATGGACCCCCCTATCGCCCACACATGCAAGGCGACGGTTTAAAACTACGTCGCGGAAAGGGGTTAAAAAACCGTTTGTATAGCACGTCGCTGCACCAGTGATTCATGATAAAAGATTTGAGTCTCCGAATTCTATTATGATTCTTATTTGCATGATTATTATAGCTTCGTAAATCTCTCCAATCTATTGAAATAGTTTGGCCAACTAGATTGATATTTCTTCTGTGAGAGGGGTGTGTTGTAGTGGGTTCAATCTGGCGGTGCTCTATATCCCAGTGACAGAAGGGGACAAGACACGTCTTTGTATTGTTGTCACTAAGGATAAAACAATGGGGTTAATTCATATTGATTGAGTTTTCCTTTTCTACATTATGTCATCGTTCTCCAAGCATTACTCTGTTTGTCATGAACTTAATACTTAGAGAGGCAATCATAGAAGTGCTCTCGGCGTGGAGTAATAGTAATAGGTGCAGGTAGGAATCAGCCTATTTGCTTATGGACGTGATGCCTATATACACATGATCATTGTCGTGAATAAATATTGCATAACTATGCACTTTTTTACCGATTGCCCAACAATAATTTGTTTACCCACCGTATGCCTACTACATGAGAGATGCCACTAGATAATACTACGGCCCCCGGGTCTATTCACTTGTATGTTTACAAAAGCTTTCAATACCTTGCTGCCATTTATTTACTTTTATTTTATTTTGCAATTTACTTTATTCAACTATCATCTACACACTTCATTTGCTTGCAAATAACGAGTCCAAGGGGATTGACAACCCTCTTGCCCGCATTGGGTGCAAGTGCTTGCTTCTTTGTGTGTCGTTGCTGAAGATGGGGGTTGCGTGCTCCTCCTATTGGTTCGATAACCTTGGTTCTCACTGAGGGAAATACTTATCTATATTGTGCTGCATCACCTGTTCCTCTTCACGGAAAACCCAATGCAGATCACAAGTATCATATATCCAATAGCAGCTCAGTGCTTCTTCAGAGTTTTGAGTAATCTCTTTTCTTCATGCTCTGAGAGGTTAGCACTAATAATAACATATTATATCTTCTTTTCATCAAGATAAGGACATTTCAGTGTATCAAGTAATTTCTTTAGCTCAAACACGGGATCTCCCTTTGGTGGGGGAGGATCCCCTAAAATGTCAACAAGCAAGTTCTGTTTAAGAATAGGTGTTTGTCTAAAGAATATCTCATCTATTTCATTTCTCTCATTCATATGCATATCATTTTCATGGTCTAGCAAATGATGTTCTAAAGGATCAGTAGGAGGCACAACAATAGAGGCTAGACCAATGATTTCATCTTTACTAGATAGTTCTTTCTCACGTGGTTGTCTACCAAACTTACAGAAATTAAATTCATGAGACTCATCACCAAAGCTTACTTTAACCTTCTCTAGGACACAGTTAATTCCAATATTAATGGTATTCAAGAAAGGTCTACCAAATATAATCGGACAAAAATTATCTTGTAGTGAACCAAGTACTAAGACATCAGTGGGGTACTTAATCTTTCCACACAAGACTTCAACATCTCTAAAATTCCCAAGTGGTGAAATAGTGTCTTTGTTTGCAAGTTTAATAGTAACATCAATGTCTTCCATTTCAGCGGGTGTTATGTCATTCATAATTTCTTGATATAAGGTAAAAGGAACAACACTCACACTAGCACCCATATCACATAACCCATGGTAACAATGATCTCCAATTTTAACAGAAATAACATGCTGATACGTCTCCAACGTATCTATAATTTTTTATTGTTCCATGCTGATATATTATCATTCTAGGATACTTTTTGGGTCTTTATTTACCAATTTATAATATTTTTGAGCACTAACCTATTGACCCAGTGCCCAGTGCCAGTTGCTGTTTTCTGCATGTTTTTCACTTCTCAGGTTTACAGTACCAAACGAAGTCCAATTGCCACGAAACTTTTTGATGATTTTTTCTGGACCAAAAGAAGACCTAGAAGATTCGGAAGAAGGCTGGGGGCCACACCAGGGCCCCACAAGCCAACAGGGCGCGCCCTGGGGGGCGCCCTAATGGCTTGTGGCCCCCTGGCGGCTCTCCCGACCTCGTTCTCTGGCCTATAAATTCTCATATATTGCAAAAACCCTGGAGTCAGTCCCAAAACCCTTTTTACGCTGCCACAAGTCTCTGTTCCGCCGCGAGGCCATCTAGAGCTCCGTTCCGACACCCTGCCGGAGGGGTGATTGATCACGGAGGGTCTCTACATCAACCTTGCTGCCCTCATGATGATGTGTGAGTAGTTCACCACATACCTACGGGTCCATATCTAGTACCTAGATGGCAATATCTCTATCTCTTGGTCTTCAATACAATGATCATCACATCTTCGCTTTGATCTATCTGATGTAATCCTATTGTGCGGTGTGTTTGTTGGGATCCGATGAATTGTGGGTTTATGTTTAGATTATTCATGAAAAGTATTTGAGTCACCTTTGAATATTAAGATTCTTATTTGCATGAGCATTATAGCTTCGTAATGCTCTCCGATTTATTGATGTGCTTTGGCCAAGTAGATTGATCTATCTTCAGTGGGAGTGGTGCATTGTGGTAGGTTCAACCTGACGAGTTTCTATATCCCAGTGACAAAGTAGGGGACAAGATGCATCTTTGTGTTGTTGGTACTAAGGATAACACGATGGGGTTTATTCATATTGCTTGAGTTTACTTTGTCTACATCATGTCATCGTTCTCCATGCATTACTCTGTTTTACTTAATAGTCTAGATGCATGCTGGATAGCGGTCGATGAGTAGAGTAATAGTAATAGGTGCAGGAAGGAGTTGGCCTATTTGTGTATGGACGTGATGCATATATACACAAGATCATTGCCGTGAAAATCGCATAACTATCCGCTTTTCTATCAATTGCCCAACAGTAATTTGTTACCCACCGTATGTTGCCTACATGAGAGATGCCGCTAAGGACAACTATGGCCCCCGGGTCTATTCACCTATAAGTTCATAAACGCTACTATTACCTTGATGCCTTTATTTACTTTTTATATTATTTTGCAATTTACAATTATCTACAATTATCTACACAATTCATTTGCTTGCAAATAACGAGATCAATGGGATTGACAGCCCTCTTGCCCGCGTTGGGTGCAAGTTGTTTGTTCTTTTGTGTGCAGCCGTTGAAGACGGTTGAGGATTGATATTCCTATTGGTTCGATAAACCTTGGTTTCATAACTAAGGGAAATACTTACCCACTTTGTGCTGCAATAACCCGTTTCTCTTCACGGAAAACCCAACGCAGATCACAAGTATCAGGAAGGATTTCTGGCGCCATTGCCGGGGAATATCATCATCAACTATCAAGTAACTTCACATAAATTTTCATTCACTTGTTTATATTTTTATTTGCTGTTATATTTAGTTTGTGACATAAAAATCAAAAATACAAAAATATTTATCTTTGCTTGTTACTAGTTTACTTCTTCACTTGCTAGTTTACTTGTCTTGCTTGTTACTTTGCTTGTTCGGACACCATGTCTCAAGATACTACTAAGTAGTGTGACTTCTCAAATACCAATAACAATGATTTTATTAGTACTCCTATACCACCCGCCACTAGTGCAGAAGCTTTTGATATTAATGTCACATTGCCAAATCTTTTCATGAAGGATCAATTTTCGGGACGTCCTAATGAGGATCCCGCGTCACATCTTAATACCTTTGTTGAATTATGTGAAATGCAAAATAAAAAGGATATGGATAATGATATTGTGAAATGAAAATTATTTACTTTTTCACTAAGAGATAAAGCTAAGGCTTGGTTTTCATCTTTACCTCGTAATAGTATTGGAACATGGGATAAGTGTAAAGATGCTTTTATTGCCAAGTATTTTCCTCCTGCTATGACCATCTCCCTTAGAAATCAAATAATGAATTTTAAACAGCAAGATCAAGAGCATGTTGCACAAGCTTGGGAGAGAATAAAATTGATGATAAGAAATTGTCCAACTCATGGTTTAAATTTGTGGATGATCATCCAAAACTTCTATGCTGGACTAAACTTTGTGTCTAGAAATCTTCTAGATTCTGCTGCAGGTGGTACCTTTATGGATGTGACCTTAGGAGAAGCCACAAGACTTCTGGACAATATTATGACAAATTATTCTCAATGGCATACCAAAGAGCTCCAACCGGTAAGAAGGTAAATTCTGTTGAAGAAATCGCTATTTTGATTGAAAAAAGTGGATGCTCTTATGAATATGGTTGCTAGTAAAAATGCTCATGTTGATCCCAATGATATGCCCTTGTCTACTTTGATTGAGCAAAATAATGATGCTATTGATGTGAAATTTGTTTCGCAAAATAATTTCAATAACAATGCTTATAGAGGAAATTTTAATTCTAGACCGTATCCCGGTAATTCCTCTAACAACTACGGAAATTCTTATGGAAATTCTTCTACAAATTCTAATACGATACCCTATGATCTTGAGAACACAATTAAATAATTTATTAATTCTCAAAAGGTTTTCAACACTATGGTAGAAGAAAAATTGCACGTAGTTGATGCTTTGGCTAAAAACATGGATAGAATTGCTCTTGATGTAGAAACTCTTAAAAGTAAAGCTTTGTCACCCAAGCATGATTTTAATGAGGCTATTAAATCTATCCAAATATCTATTAATGAAAGTAAGGAGAGAACCGCTAAGTTGAAAGCTAAGCGGGAATTCTTAGAAAAAGCCCTTCCACCCGGTTTTTACCGGAATCATGATGAAGATCTTAAAATGATTGGTACCTCTCCTATTGAATACTTCTTTACTTCTATGAATATAAATGATAAAGGGACTGGAGATGAGTAAACTCTAGTTGAGAAGCGTCCCGTTTGCTTGGAGGGTGATGATTTTGATGCTAAAACTGGAAAACGTGGGTTTGGAGAGGTCAAAACTTTAACTAGTGATGTGCCCACTATTTTGGATTACAAGGACTTTAATTTTGATAATTGATCTTTAGTAGAATGCATTTCCTTGTTGCAAACCATTATTAGCTCACCCAATGCTTATGAACAAAACAAAGCTTTTATCGAACATATAGTAGAAGCTATGATAAAAGCTTATGATGAGAAACTTGAGCTTGAAGTTTATATTCCTAGAATTGCATGATGAGTGGGAAACTACTATCAAGATAAAGATAAATAAATATGAATGCAATGCCTTGTGTTACCTTGGTGCTAGTGTTTCAACTATTCCTAAATTTCTTTGTGATGGTCTTGTTCTCACTAATATTGAAGATTGTTCCCTTAACTTGCATCTTGTGGATTCTACCATTTAGAAACCTCTCGGTAGAATTAATGATGTTCTTATTGTTGCAAATAAAAATTATGTGTCTATAGATTTCATTGTGCTTGATATTGATTGCAATTCTACTTGTCCCATAATACTTGGAAGACCTTTCCTACGAACTATAGGTGCAATTATTGACATGAAAGAGAGAAACATAAGGTTTCAATTCCCATTAAACAAAGGGATGGAACACTTACCTAGAAAGATAATTAAACCACCTTATGAATTGATCATGAGAGATACTTATGGGTGGAGTGTCAAAGATGACAATACTTGAAACTATGCATTATGCCTAGCTAGGGGCATAAAACAATAGCGCTTGTTGGGAGGAAACCCAATGGTTATCTTTATTTTTGCTTTTAAATTTCTGTTTGTTTTTTATAACATGATTATTTTCTCTGTAATGATTATGTTTTTATGTTTAAATTAGTGTTTGTGCCAAGTAAAGCCTTTGAGATGACTCACAAGATGAGTAAAATCGATGCTGAAACAAAACAGAAACTTTTGCCTCCAGTACAGGAATTTTCATTTTTTACTAGAGCGTGATAATGATATGAATTTTTTACACAGTATTTATATACAAATTTTAGAGGTTTTACTAATTGTTCAGAATTTTTAGAGTTACATAAGTATATGTTCTCTACAGATTTGTACAGACTGTTCTGTTTTAGACAGATTCTGTTTTTGCTTGCATAGTTGCTTGTTTTGATTATGCTATGGATTGTATCGGGGGGTATAAGCCATGGATAAGTTAGAATACAGTACCTATTATGCATTTATGAAATAAGAATCAATTTATAACAGCACCAAAAGTATTCAATATGCTGCTTATACTAACGGATCTCACAAAGTTTTGTTGAGTTTTGTGTGATTGAAGTTTTCAAGTTTTGGGTGTTATCACGATGGACAAAGGAATAAAGAGTGTCAAGAGCCTAAGCTTGGGGATGCCCAAGGCACCCCAAGGTAATATTTTAAGGAATACTCAAGCATCTAAGCTTGGGGATGCCCCGGAAGGCATCCCCTCTTTCGTCTCAATCCATCGGTATGTCACTTGAAGCTATATTTTTATTCGTCACATGATATGAGTTTTGCTTGGAGCGTCATTTGTTTTTGTTTTCTTATACTTTCAATTTGCCACAATCATTGTTTTCTGGACACACCTATTTAAGAGAGACACACCTTCATCATAATTTGTTAGAATACTCTATGTGCTTCACTTATATCTTTTGAGCTTAGCAATTGCTCTAGTACTTCACTTATATCTTTTTGAGCACGGTGGCGTGTAGATTTTATAGAAATAATTTCACTCTCGTTCTTCACTTATATTTGTTTGAGAGTTAATAAATAGTGATGGTAATTTGCATGGGTCATAAGACTAGTCCAAAAATATTAGGTATTCAATGAGTGATAATCAAAACCATCATGTAGCACATATAGAGAAATTGTGGGTAAATGATATTGATGTGGTAATATGAAAAAGGTGTGAGTTCATAATTGTTGATTCGTAGAAGTGTCAATATTAAGAGAGGTTAACTTCTTGTTCGTCTAAAAATTAAAGAGGCATGGTGATGATGTGTGAGAATTTCTATTCCTCGTTGAAATCCTAGTGTTGTTTTGGGTCGTAAGCGCGCGATGGTTGAGGGAGTCCTGGACTAAGGGGTCCTCGGGCCGCTGGCTATTCTCCCAATAGGCCGGCTTGGTGGGCCACTCTCTAACTATCGCAGGAAGGGCCGGATACATCGAGACCCCACGTTCCAGAAGGAAGCCCCGAAGGCGCGTCGTGCACTCCAAGTCAAGATGAGGAAATCGACATCTCCATCCTCGGCAGGAGACCTATCATGTGTAAACCCTAGGTACCCCTCGGTGTCTATATAAACCGAGAAGGTTTTAGAATGTAGGACAGAGAAACTCATCTAGGGTTTTAGCTAGTCGATCTCGAGGTAGATCAACTCTGCAACCTTCATAACATCAATATAATCGAGCAGGATGTAGGGTTTTACCTCCATAGGAGGGCCCGAACCTAGGTAAACATCGTATCCTTCGTCCCCTTGTTACCATCGATCCTAGACTCACAGCTCGGTACCCCCTACCCGAGATCCTCCGGTTTTGACACCGACATTGGTGCTTTCATTGAGAGTTCCGCTGTGATCGCCAAAGGAATCGATGGCTCGCGTTGTCATTAACGAAGAAATCCGGAACATGGACTCCTTTATCCCTGGACAGATCTTCGCTTTCGGCAGCATTGTGCTACATGCTGACCCGACCGGCCATCTTGGCCGGGTTGGGAGTTTCGCCCCTTATCAAGAGGTCAGATTCGGGAACTTAGAGTTCTCCGTAGACTCTCGGGGCGATCTTTCGCTCACCGGGCTCGCAGTCTCATCCGACGTACCCGAGGACTCCAAGGCCTTAACCTCGGATGTCGCTTTCAACCCCGCTCATGGGACTAATCCCGGCGATGATCTAGCTTTTAATCCGGATCCGGCCATAGCGCCAGATGGCCGGGTACCAGCTCCTGTCGAACACACTTCTTCTGCGGACACATCGGAGGCTAACTCCGAAAGCGCTGAGCAAATTGACCCGATGGAGCTCTCGACACTTAACGAAGCTCTGGATCAGATCTTATCAATGAAAATTACTGACGACCCAACCCCGATCCACATTCAGATCGGTCTTAAGGCGGGTCGAGAGGAATTTTTCATCCCACCCACCACCCACTTCGTAGCCACTGTTGAAGACTTAACCGATATGTTGGACTACGCCTCCGAGGAGGCAGAAGACATGGATGAAGAGGATCGCGCTCCCACCCCCGTCAACACTGGACGATGGACTGCCACCTCCAGCTTCGACATCTACATGGTGGACACTCCAGCCGATAACGGCGAGCGCACACCCGCAAACAATGGTGATAAATTGGGTGAAGCGCCGTCAAGGCGCCGGAAACCACGCAAACGATCAAAGACAAAAAAGGGAAGGGAAGCTATTGCTGGCGCCGGGGAAAGCGATACCCCGGAAGACCTCGACGATCCCGATATCCCGAGCAGCCGCTAGAGGGCCAGGAAAGGCCGGAAGACCAGCGCGACCCCGAAGATCCAAACGATTCCGAGGATGACAACTACCTCCCCCCTGTAGAGGAGGAGGATAGCCCGGAAGCCGAAGACTTCATCGTCCCCGAAAACCTTGAGGATCAGGAACGGTTTAGGCAACAGCATATAGCCATTGCACGAAGCCTAAAGGCAAAAGAACGGCAGCTTAAGGCCAAACAAGATACCCTCAATGATATATGGACGAGGGTCCTGTCAGCCGAGGAAGGATACGGTACCGGTCTATTGGACCAACCCAAGAGCTATCCATGCCGACGGCTGCTGCCACAATTTGATGACGAGCTACCTTATACGCCATCCCCCAAGCACACTCCATACGACCAGCCAGACCGCCCTCCCCGAGGACGAGATAGGACGGCTGGCGACACCGGTTATAGGCCAACGATACCCCGCAGAAGGGGAAAGGAGCCAATGGAGCCTGAAGACAGGTACGACATGCGACACAACTTGGATTATAGAACAGGCCGCACGAGATCCATCTACAGATCTAGAGGGTACTCCCCCAATAGACGGGACGGGTACCGGACTTGGCTCAACCGAAACAATAGAGGTCGGGAACAAAACCGGGCCAGAACAGACGCCGACTACTGGCGTGACATAGCCCGGGTCAGAGGCGCTGCCCACCCACTGTGCTTCACCGACGAGGTGATGCAGCATCAGTTCCCAGAAGGGTTTAAACCCGTGAACATAGAGCAATACAACGGAACAACTGACCCAGCAGTGTGGATCGACGATTTCCTCCTCCACATTCACATGGCACGAGGAGATGATCTCCACGCCATCAAATATCTACCCCTTGAACTTAAGGGGCCAGCTCGGCACTGGTTAAACAGTCTCCCCGAAAATTCTATCGGGAGCTGGGAGGATCTCGAGGATGCATTCCGATCTAACTTCCAGGGCACCTATGTACGGCCTCCGGACTCCTCCGACCTAAGCAACGTCGTCCAAAAGGCAGGAGAGTCTGCTCGACAATTCTGGAATCGGTTCTTGACCAAGAAAAACCAGATCGTTGATTGCCCAGATGCTGAGGCTACAGCCTCTTTCAGGCACAATATTCGGGACGAATGGCTGGCTCGCCAGCTCGGTCAGGATAAACCTAGGACCAGATCCGCCCTTACATCACTCATGACCCGCTTTTGCGCAGGCGAGGATAACTGGCTAGCGAGACGAAGCCACAACCCCGAAGACCCCGGCACCTCCGAAGCTCGGGATGGAAACGGGAAACCACGACGCAACAAAAATAAACGCCGGCACAGCACTAGCGACGCCGACGACATGGCCGTTAACGCCGGCGTCCGCAACCCTTGATCCGGGCAGCGAAAGAAGCCTCCTAAAGGCAATCGCGACGGACCCACCCTGCTGGACAAAATCATGGAGAGACCTTGCCAGATCCATGGCACTCCAGACAATCCCGCCAACCACACCAACCGTAACTGTTGGGTGTTCAAACAGGCCGGCAAACTAGCAACTGAAGAGCAAGGCAAGGGCCCACGCAGCGATGACAATGAGAAGCCCCGCGGTCCAAGCAATGGAGGTCAGAAGCAGTTGCCTCCAGAGGTAAAGACTGTGAACATGATATACGCCACTCATATACCTAAAAAGGAGAGGAAGCGCGCCCTTCGCGAGGTCTACGTCGTAGAGCCTGTAGCCCCGAAGTATAACCCATGGTCGGCATACCTGATCACCTTCGATCGACGAGACCATCCGGCCAGTATCCATCATGGGGGTTCGGCGGCCCTCGTCCTAGACCCCATTATCAATGGGTATCACCTCACTAAAGTCCTAATGGATGGAGGAAGTAGCCTCAATCTAATTTATTCAGACACGGTGAAAAAGATGGGTATAGATCCATCAAGGATCAAGCCCAGCAACACTACCTTTCAAGGAGTGATCCCAGGCGTCGAAGCCCGGTGCACGGGCTCTGTCAGCCTGGAAGTAGTGTTCGGTTCACCCGACAACTTCCACAGCGAGGACTTGATCTTCGACATAGTCCCCTTCCGCAGCGGTTATCACGCCCTGCTAGGCCGCACAGCGTTCGCTCGCTTTAATGCCATCCCGCACTACGCATACCTCAAGCTCAAGATGCCCGGGCCCAAGGGGGTCATCACTGTCAACGGCAACACAGAGCGTTCCCTCCGAACTGAGGAACATGCATTGGCCCTGGCGGCCGAACTCCATTACGAGGATGAGCGGCAAACACCGAAATCTACCATAAAGGCACGTAAGGTTGACAAACGAGCTCGGTTTCAGTCCGAACTCCCAGAATCTTCTTGTCCCCAGAAATAGGGACACGCTCCCCATTGCACAGCCCTAATGCCCGTCAAACACGTGCCGAGAAGGCACAACTTTGCACTCAAGATTCCATGGGCAGCAATGGGGAACAACTATCAAAGGGTAAGTGTTCGGCTGGACCGAACTACTACCAGTACACGTCCTCGGACATATCGCAGGTACCATCAAGGACCTATTAAAGCGTAAAGCTCACCCACACTTCGGCGACTTCTCAAGATCTTCTTCCCAAAGTCCGCTCACCGATAGCATCACCCTTAAAGGAACACAACTCCCTAGGAGGCACGGGAGCGGATTGGCGACAGGGCACATCGAGGACGTCAAGCCACCAATCGAAGACCCCTGGTACAACCTCTCCTCTGTAAATTTTATATTTCATCTTCAAATACCTGTAAACAGTTGCTTCGGCAATCTGAGCTATAAGAATTGTTGAGCAAATACAAGACCATTATACATGGCCACTTCGCTGTATTTTTTACATACTCTGTTCTTCCCTCATCAACGCTTCTTGCGAAAACTGTTCGGTATTCATTACGATGCAACCGGCTAATAGACCGGGGGATTGAATTTAAAATATCACCCTAAGGATCACTCCGACACACCTGATTGCGTGTTCGGCATCTTGGATTTTGCTTTATATGCATCAGATCTGAACTATGTCTTGGGTCAATAGTTGGGTTGCCCGGCTCCTGTGCTTGCCCTCTTACGTTCCGCTCGTTCGGCTCAAAGGGCAAAGGGAGAACCACTGCAATTGTGTTTCCAGCTCGCCTGGTCAAGCACCTTGGGGGAGAAAGCCGAAAACTGACCGTCATAGTAAGCGAGAACTGGTCTGCAAATCCAAGCATAAGTGTCATACTAAAAAATCGATAGAGGTTATTCCGTGTTATACTATGGGTTTCGTACTTGTACAAACCACGTGATGCTGGCTTTGGCCCCGGTACATCCGAACATCACAAAACACTGGGGGCTGGTCACGGCCCCCGCATTTTTTTATGCTCCTCCGGCTAAGTGAAAGCGATAAAGCATCATAGTCCGATTGCCTTGTCCCCCTCACACTACCGCCTTCGGGCACCGATACCTCGGCTAAGGGTCACAGCGCGGAGGCAGAGACACCTCGCGTAGTATCTACGTGGGGGCTGAAGCCGACGACTTGCAACTTTCAGATAAAACGGCCACACGGGAGTCAAAATAAATACTAAAGACTTATAAGACATGATAAACCATGCAACAATAATTCTAAAGCGTTAAGAAGTCTTCGGACATATTACAACGCGCTCATTCATAAAACAAATCCTTAGAGCACTGGGCCTCTATCGCCCGAGCATCCTCCATCACTGCGGAGAAGTATAGCTCGGGGCGCCTATGCCCCTTTCCAGGAGGCGGAGGTGCGGTGGCCATCTCGGTCGGCTTCAGCTTCGGCCAGTGCACCATGGTCTTTGCAAAGGCCATCCGAGCTCCCTCGATGCATGTAGAACGCTTTAGCGCATCAACCCGAGGCGCATCATCGCACAGTTTCTGCACCAAACCGAAGTAGCTGCTCGGCAACGGCTCTTCAGTCCACAGCCAGATGCAAAGATCCTTCATGGCCGACTCCGCCATCCTGTGCAGTTCCGTCAGTTGCTTCATCTGCTCGATCAGAAGAGGAGAGCGCTCGGGGGACTCAAACTGTGCCCAGAATATCCGAGCCTCATCATCCTCCTCCCTCGAAGCATAGAACTTGTTCGCGTCCGCTGCACTCTTCTGGAGATCCGCACAGACGCCTGAGGAACGCCACACCTGGGTGAGCAAAGCAAACCTACTACCACCAAAGGCGCATTTTAGTGAATACGGCTTACCATCTGTGACAGCCTTGACTTGGCGAACCTCCTCTTCAAAGGACCACCGGTCCACCCGCTCCTTTTGGAGCTCGGATTTCACCACGGATAGCTCGGTGGCTTGCTCTTTGCCTTTCTGCTTAAGGGCCTCGCACTTCATGCTGGCATCCTTGAGCTCCTGCTGCACTTCCTCCACCCGGGCCTCCTGCTTAGCACTCGCAGCTTTCAAAGTGGAAAGTGCGGCTGCTGCTTGTTCGGCGGCCGCCTTCTCATCCGCGGCCTCTTGCTTCATCTTTTGGAGCTCGGCCTTGAGTATTTCAACCCCCGCAGCTGAAGCTGTGGAAGCAATAAATAAATAATTACACTGGGTTACCAGTGCGGATCATTAACAATATACAGCCCGGATGTTACACTTCGGCTTACCTTGTGCCTCGTCGAACCTATTGTTCAGGCTATCAAGCTCCTCTTCGGAGATCTTGAGCTTCTAATTTAGCTCGGTAAGCTCAGCGGCATTCACGGCCGCCGCCGATGACGACGCCTACAAACAATAAAAACCAATATCCGGTTATGTGCGTTCCAACCCCCAAACTGTCAAGGATATGACCCTATGTTTGGTCCTCTTAAGGGCTTTTAGAACATTGCGGGATTAATGGTGCCTTGTACAAGTTGGTCACTCTTGAGTATTTGACCCCTGGGTGCGTTTTTGCAACCTCACCCGAGGCTCGGGGGCTACTACATATATAAAGATAGCATAAACTTAATAAAATTAAAATTGTTCAGGAAAAGGGTATTACGTCACTCACCTTGAAGCCCGTCAAGAGACCATCGAAGGCCTCTTTCAGTCCGCTATCGACGGACTGAATTCCTTGCAAAACCGCACCCATAAGAGTGCGGTGATCCTCGGAGATGGGGGCGCTTGATAGAGCCTCCTCCATGACCGGCCACCCAGTCGTCGGTGGCACCGGTGGTGACCGGCCAGCCCGATCTCTGATCGAGGACTGAGTCGGTAGCTCCGGAGGCACAGCATGCTTCGGAGATGTCCTCGGAGGGGACTGGACATCCCTCCGCCCTTCCTCCTCAGCGGCCAGGGGATTTTTCTCCCCCTGGTCTTCAGCGGCCGAGGCATTGACCTCGGCCCTGGCGTGGTCACACCCACCGCTAGTGTTCGGCTCCAAAGGAGCCTGGCGGGATGACACCTCCGCGGCATCTGAAAGCACATTTGCTCCCTTGGTGGTTTTGGTAATTAATAACAACATATAAGTCATTGAACTAATGTTTCCACTAAGTATATTTAAGGAAAAGTTCAATGATAGGGATGGCAAAAGGATTGTGAAGATTGTGGAAATACCCCAAGATGCAAGGAAATGGATTGGCAAAGCTTCAAGCAAGAGGACTCTACATTTTACATTTGTCAGAAATCACTTTGAGTCCATAGGAAAGCCAATACTATTAAAAGGGGGTAAGGTTTTGTTGGTGAACAAAATGCTCATACGTGCACAAGTGATAGTCACCAAAAACACCCACAAGCTCTTCCACAAAAGTCTGTCCATAGCCAAATATTCAAAATCGGTGCAACCAACACTCTCCACTCGGTGCCACCGATTCCCAAACTCAGACAGACTCAGCCAAACCCTAGCCACTTCGTTGCAACCGATTCTGCTTCGGTGCCACCAAGTTTAGGTTGCCAACTTTCTATTACGCAAATTCACAATATCGGTACCACCGAGATTGTTGGATCGGCATCACCGAGATTGGGCAATCTGACCGTTGGTCACCTTATCGGTGCAACCGAGTTTCCTATATCGGTCTCACCGAGATTCAAAAGTTGCCACCTTTTGGTCACTTCGGTACCACCGAGATTAACACATCGGTGTCACCGAGTTGGTCATTTTGTGTGTAACGATTGGATTTTTGGGGATGCCTATATATACCCCTTCACCACCACCTACTCGAATGAGAAGCACTCAGAACTATTCCATACTTGCCCCATCTAGTTTTCTGAGAGAGAGCCACCTACCCTTGTGTTGAGGTCAAGATCATCCACTCCAACCATATGGATCTTGATTTCTAGCCTCCCCAAGTTGCTTTCCACCAATCTCATCTCTTCCACCAAGCCAAATCTATGAGAGAGTGATTGTGTGTTGAGGAGTCTATCATCTTGAAGCACAAGAGCAAGGAGTTCATCGTCATTACCGAGCCTATTACCTTTTGGAGGGTGGTGCCTCATAGATTGGTTAGGTGTCGCTTGGGAGCCTCCTACTTCGTGTTGTGGAGTTGAACCAAGAAGTTTGTAAGGGCAAGGAGATCGCCTACTTCGTGAAGATCTACCCATAGTGAGGCTAGTCCTTCGTGGATGGAAGCCGTTATGGAATAGTCAAGGTTGCTACTTCGTGGACCCTTATGGGTGGAGCCCTCCGTGGACTCTCGCGACCGTTACCCTCCGTGGGTTGAAGACTCCATAAACGTGGATGTACGATAGCACCACCTATAGGAACCACGGGAAAAATCATCGTGTCTACAATTGCGTTTGATCTTCCTACCCTATCCTTTCTACTCATGCTTGTTGTTACTTTTCCACTGCTATACTCTTAGACATGCATGTGTAGGATGTACTTGACATGCCATGAAATGCTAAAAACTGCCAACTCTAAAATTTGGAAAAGGTAGAATTTTATTTGGTCAAGTAGTCTAATCACCCCCCCCCCCTCTAGATATACTTTCGGTCCTACAAGTGGTATCAGAGCTTTGGTCTCCATTGCATTGGTCTCACAACCTAGGAGAGTATGGCGTCTAGTGAGGGAAATTATCACCGTAGAGGTCCTTACTTTGATGGTACTAATTTTGCTAGTTGGAAGCACAAAATGAAAATGCGTATTCTTGGTCATAACCCCGCCGTTTGGGCTGTTGTTCGTGTTGGCTTGCAATGTGAGTTCTTTGGTGAGGGAAAGGAACCGGATCGTGAAGCGACCGCGGAAGAGTTGAAGATGTTGCAATACAATGCTCAAGCATGCGACATTCTCTTCAACTGCCTATGCCCCGAAGAGTTCAACAAAATCAGCCGTCTTGAGAATGCAAAAGAGATTTGGGATACTTTGGTTGATATGCACGAAGGAACCGAGTCCGTGAGAGAATCCAAGTTAGATGTTCTTCAAAGTCAGCTTGACAAGTTCAAGATGAAGGATGGTGAAGGAGTTGCAGAGATGTACTCTAGGCAGGCTCTCATCACCAATGAGATTGCCGGCTTAGGAAGCGAAGAAATGACCGACAAATTCATCATCAAGAAGATACTTAGAGCTTTGGATGAGAGATACGTCACCGTGTGCACATTGATCCAAATGATGCCCAACTACAAAGATCTCAAGCCTACGGAAGTCATTGGAAGGATTGTTGCTCATGAGATGACACTCAAAGACAAAGAAGAGCTTCACCACAAGTCTAGCGGTGCTTACAAAGCCACAAGTGATGCTCCCGCAACGTCAAGCGACAACCTTGTCACCAATGAAGAGATAAGCCTCATGGTCAAGAAATTCAACAAGTTCTACAAGAATAGAGGCAAAGAACGAAGCTCCAACTCAAGATATGATGAGAAGCGTTCGTCAAGTCGTGAGCGCAATTGCTACAATTGTGGGAAGCCCGGACACTACTCTAATGAGTGCACGGCTCCCTACAAACGAAGAGAAGAGTCACCTCGAAGACGAAGCTCAAAGAATGAATCACCTCAAAGAGAGAAGGAGTAGAGATGATCGTTATGAACGAAGACATTCAAGGAGAAGTAGAGATTCGGAGAAGAAGGACAAGTACACCAAGAGCTACACAAGAAGAAAACATCAAGCTCATGTTGGTGAATGGGTTTCCGGCTCCGACTCCGACAACAATTCCGAGAGAAGCTATCACTCAGATTCCGACTATAGTCAAGATGATGGTGTTGCCGGAACTGCTCTAGTGACTACCAACTCCTATGATCTATTTGATTCACCAAACGAAGGGAGTGGAAGTTGCTTCATGGCTAAAGGCCCCAAGGTATCACACCCCGAGTATCTTGATTTCAATAGTGATGAAGATGATTTGCTTTGTGATGATGACTTGCTCTTTGATAAAACTAGTGATGTTAGTCTAAGTGAATTTGATAATTCTCATGCTAGTCAAGATAAGTCAATTGATGATGATAAGATGAAAATAGAAGAACTAACTAAAGAACTAAACACTCTTAAGTTAGCTCATGAATCTACTCTTGAAGATCATAGAGAGCTTGTTAGAACTCATGAGAAGCTACGCTTCGAGAAGCTCAACTTGGAGCAAGAGCATGAGTTTCTTAAAGCTATCAATGATGATCTCCGAAAGAAGACTTCATCTTATCTAGCCAAACGACTACTCTTGTCTACATTCATGCCTCAAGTTAAAACTAAGAAATCTAGTAACAAAGGCAAGAAAATTTCTTCATCTAGTAGCAACAATAAAAATGCTAAACCTAATGATGTTGCTTCTAGTAGTTCTATTGATTCCACTAATGATGATTCTCTTAGCCAAGTTACACTTGAGCAAGAAAATGCTTTATTGAAAGGAATTATAGAGAAAGGTATCTACAAGAGTCTTGCCGGGTGTAAGCAATTTGAGGAAATTGTACGCAAACATGGAGGATACCGAAAGAACCATGGTGTTGGCTACTTCAACGCAAATGGAGTTGAATGGGAAGAAGGTCAATACCCCAAGCCCAAGTTTGTTGCTCAAAAGGAGAAGTATGAAAATACTCTTCCCAAGGGGACAAACACTCAAGATGACCTTCCACCACAAGACCACAAGCTCAAGGGCAAGAACAAGCTTCAAGAGGACATTGACTCATATGAAGATGAATCCCTAGATTTGGTGGAGTGGGTTCCCAAGGCTACATCAAGCTCAACTTCTACAAAGGCTACTTCAACACCAAGGATCCCCATCAACTTGATGTGGGTCCCCAAGAAGAAGAACTAGAGAGTTCTTGAGGGGTGACTCCTCCAATGAAATTCACTCACATTCATTATTGGCAAGAACTATTTGCAATCAACATCAACTCTATGCAATAGTTCAAGGAGTCACACATTCCCTCAAAGGTAAGCAAGGGACAAGGTAATCAACAAATCAATGGACATCATAACACATGCTTTGCACTCCATGTCCATAGATATCCTTGTATTTGTCTCTTGTGTGTTGGGACTAACCCATGTAGGTGAGAAGAGTAAGGAAACAACAAGGATGCTCCCAACTCTTGGTGATCTTCATCAACCTTGAGCATCCACCACTACCTCACCAACATGGAGTCTTCATCGACAAAACCCAAGGTTAGTTTATCCGTCCTATGGGGGGATGTCACATCAAGGGGGAGCTTTACTCTAAGACTTGAGTCAAAGCATCTCTTAGCATGTGACAACATTAAATGCTTTATGTAAAAGTGGTAACCCCACTTGTGCTTAAACGATGAGTATGACCTATGATCAAGTACTCTTACCTGGCTCCTAAGTCAATATACTCATATATAGATGACTTCGTCATCGCCCAAGTGCTTGGTAGATGCTAGTGTGTATGTGCATGTTTGTCATGTTTTCATTTGACATCTTATTGTGTGAGCATGTTGGTCTGCATTTATTTTCCCATTCGAGGACATCCAATTGTTGCTATTTGGCTTTTGATTTATCTTTTGCCAATTGGGTGGACAAGAATGCCTAGGACCACTCTTTAGCTATCTATGCTTTCTCACCTCATATTCCATTCATGCTGCATCACAAAATTTGAACAAGTACTTTTCGATCCCTTTGTGTGTGGAGCACTCGGAGTTCCGTATCGACAAGGACTAACCATTAAAACCTCCCAAGTGCATCTCGGTGGAACCAACCCACAATTCTCGGTCTCACCGAATGCCTAGGGTTGATCCGGTTTTCAATCTCGGTACTACCAATTCCATATTCTCGGTTACACTGAGTTTCCCTGTCAGCTGACAGTTGAGGAACTCGGTGACACCGAAAATTTAGAATCGGCGTCACCGACAGTGAGGGGTATATAAGCTGTGGTCCCGATGGTTCGAAAATTCAATCTTCAATCGTCGCGCCCCAAAACCCTAAACTGCCGCAGAAGGACCCCCTGGTCATCGCCCTTGTCTCCCCGCGCTCCTCCGCCGCTGGGATCCTCGCCGTCGACGGGGATCTTCGCCGCCGTCGCCGCCGTAGCGGATCCGTCACCAAGCTAGGGTACGGATTCGATTTTCCTTGCGCTCCCCGTCTGATTCTCGTGCATTGGATTTGATTTTATCTATAAGCCACCATTTGCAAACCCTTCTATCCTCTAAAACTTCTTGTAGTTAGCGAACGGTCGATTTTCTAGGGTTTACCGTCCGCCCGATGGAACTCGGTGGAACCGAAGCAAACAAATCGGTGTCACCGATTTGCCTGTCTGTGCTGCTGAGAACTTTCTCGGTGAAACCGAGTACTTCTTTTCGGTCTCACCGAAAAGAGTGCCAAGTTTCTGTAAAGGAGAAAGTCAGTCTCGGTAGCACCGAAATTTTTGCTTCGGCTGTACCGATTTTCATGTGACAGAATGTAAACCTTGAGAATCCTTTGTTCAAACTTTCAAAAACCAGCTAAAAATTTTATGATGACTCATCTTCTTCTGCTCCTCTATACTCTATTCACAGGGTCAGTATGTCAAGTGCTGAGGACAGTGAGAACAATTTCCAAGAGGAGAACATTGTGATGAGTTCAGGCACTAGTCCTGAGTCCAGTTCCTCTTCAGATCCAGGCACTCCCAGTTCTCATGTGTAACACCCCTGGATCAGTGCTACAGTGATCCATGTAAATAAGCTACAGTGATGACCATGATCAGCAACAAATCTTTTTGCTAAATAGGATATGATCAAGTTGAAAGTCATACCTCATCTCAAATTCCACTTCAAAAGCCCCTAGAGTTTTATTGTGATAAAATAAAGTTGCAAACAGCAAAAGAAAATTGTTGCACATTTGTTATAAATCACAAAACAAATGTTGTTGAGGAAAACAACATCACCTTGATGTTGGTGTGGACCCCACCATCCTAAACAGCACCAAATTGCATTTAAAAGTGCTCTTTAATTCTGTGGAAAATGCAAACAGTTTCCAATAATGCCCAAAAATGTATGTGGCCATGCAGAATATTGCCAAGTGTTATTTGGACCAAGTCCCACATTTTTGCTGTGGAGAATTATGGCTAAAAATAAATAAAACCAAAGCTGTAAAAGAAATCAGAAAGAAAAAGAAAGGAAAATGAAAAAGGGCACTGTGCACTTAGGCCTGGTGCTACAGTGTGCGGCCCAGCCCACCGGCGGTCGTCTCCCACCTCACGCACTGCTCCCCTCGCTCGCTGTCGAGCAGGGAGCGAGCGCGCGCTCGCCAGGCCCCCCCTCGCGAGATCTTTTGCCGCTGCTGGCGTGGATGGATAAGAACGGACCCCCTCGACCCCCTGGACGCCTCTGCTTCTCCTCTCTCCCACCCTCGCGCTCGGATCCCTCCTTCCCCTCTCTGCCGAGCGCCTTCGCCGCTGCGCTACTGCTCCGCCGCGGCCACCGTCGTCTCCGTGCCGCTCCGCCGTGTCAGGAAGCTCCGCCGAGCTCGACCACTTCTTCCGTGCCAAGCAGCAGGAGCCGGGGAGCCCTGCACTGTTGGATCCGCCTCCGTCTTCCACCTCGGGCCGCCGGCGATCCTCTTACTCTCCGGCGAGCTCTGCTGCTCCTAAGCTTCCACCGGGCCCCCGTGTGCCCTCCCGGTGAGCATCCACTCCTTTCCCCTCTCCCTGCGCTGCCTTTCGCCGCCCGTAGCCGCCGCTTCCATCATCGCCCGAGGCTTGCTCGCCATGGTGCTCGTCGTCGTCGCTCCCGGCGATGTCATGCTCACCCGAGCTCGCCACCGTGCTCTAGGCATCGCTAGGACCCCGTAGAGCCCTTTCGTTGGGTCTGCCGTGCTCCCTGTTGCCGTTTGCGGAGATGGCCGAACTCCGGCACTGCCCGCGAGCTGACCGCCGACGACTCCAGTCGACATGGGCGACAAGACCGCTCTCCTTCGACGCGGCGTGCTCCTCCCGTTCGAACGCGACCCCTAGCGCCCGTTTTCGTAGCTTGTAGCGAAATCCCGGCGAGGGCCAAGCCGCTCCACCGCGGTTTTGGCTCGCTGAAGCCACTCCGGCACCGCCGCTGAGCTGGCAAGGCATGGGGCCCGCCCTGTGCGACTGATCGTGGGTCCCCGTCGCCTGTTTGACCGCGTTGACCACGGTCAACGAGGGGTACTGTTCCCCCTGACACTGACGTGTGGGCCCCTGCGTTTAATTAAGCTAATTAGGTTTTTAAATTAATCTGTTAATTAGTTAGCTCACTGACAGACGGGGCCCACCAGTTAATTAGCTGTTAGATTAATTTAAAACTCTGTTAAAACCTCACAGTGGCTGACAGGTGGGTCCCACCTGTCAGTTTGACCAGTCAGCTGGTCAGCCGACTACTGACATAATGCTGACATTATGCTGACGTAGTAATTCTTTTCTGTTAATTTAATTAATTCAAGAAATAGTTTAAAACTTTGAAAAATCGTAGAAAATTAACCGTAGCTCAGATGAAAAAGTTTTATACATGAAAATTGATCAGAAAAATCCCACGAATCCAAATACGCTATCCGTTCGTTTGTCACATGCTCCTAGCAAAGCAAACATGGAACTTTTCCCCTCCAGATCGTCTGTCCGATAAATCCAAAGACCTGGGAAATATCGTCAGATATTCTCCCATTCCGTCTGATACGTGTAGTACTGCGTTAGACTACCCCTAGCACTGCGTATTGCCATGTCTTGCATCGTGTTGCATCTGTTTGCTTGTATTTATTGTTTCTTCGCCCCTCTTCTCTCCGGTAGACCCCGAGACTGGCGGTGCTGCCGGGTACGACTACACCATTGACGATCAGGCCTTTGCCGCAGAGCAGCAAGGCAAGCAACCCCCCTTGAGCATTCCGATATCGCCCATTCCTTTCCCTCTTATTATTGCATTAGATTTTGCTACTGTATTAGTTAGCTCCTATACTGATGCATAGCCTGTTTTCGATAAATTGTTACTATACCTGCAATCATACCAACTGCTTAGTATAGGTTGATCAATGAATCCCCAGTGACCCCTTAGTCCCAGTTGCCCCTGCTTCTTCATCGACGACCCGACGACTCGACGACTCGAAGACTCGGTCAACCGACCGACAAGCCAGGCCCCTCACATCACCGCACACCCCTTAGTTGTACGACTCTGCAGCGCTACTATCGAGTACCGAGGGTGACACCTCGTGAAGTACTCACGATGCTAGCTCTGTAGTGTAGCTAGTCGGTCGTGGTTATCGAGGGTGATTCCTCCTTCACCACTCCCGGCGATGACTCTGTCGTGCAACCCCTCAAGTGTGGGACCCTCGAGGGTGATTCCTCTAAGCCCACCTTGACGGTTTCATCGAGCGGGGCCCCTTGAGGGTGATTCCTCAGGTTCCGTCTTGATGATTTATACACACGGCTACTATGACCTGGTAACAGAAACATGTTGGTGATGGGTCGGCCCTGAGGGGTACCCACGGTTTGATGATGATGAGGCGTGGACTGGCGAGAGAGGCCTTTGCCACACATCCTCGAGTCGGGGTGACGGGACCGCACTTTATGGGTCGCGCTTGCCCCGCATTAATAAAATGCTAATGGGTTGGGTATTTGATCTGAGTTGGTCGTTTGGCCTAATACGCACTAACCTTCACGTGGGAGAAGTCATGGGTACTTAGCGTCGTTGTATCAGTCGAAGCTCTTCGGACGTCAGCAATGGAGTGGCGCGCGCCCGAGTGGTCCGCAACGGCATCGCGCTTGTTACTAAGGGGTGCTAGGACTGACCTCAGCCGCGTTCGCATCGTGCAGGAGTGCAAGGGCAAGTGGGCCCACGAACCTGCGCGCTTAGGATTTAGACCGGCGGGCTGGCCTCTTCGTTGAGCCTAGGTGGGGCGACGACGTGCTGATATCCCGAGGCCAGGCATGACCCAGGAAAGTGTGTCCGGCCGGAGGTGACTCAGGCGTGTTGGGGAATATGTGGTGCACCCCTGCAGGGAAGAAATTATCTATTCGAATAGTCGTGTCCACGGTAACAGGACGACTTGGAGTTGTACCTTGACCTTATACAACTATAATTGTGATTTAATTTGAAATGAATGTTGGCTCCGGGATTGCTTCCTCGCAGGGAGTCGAGGAAGAATCTCTGGGCGTGGTTACTTAATAATATGGTTACAATAATATGACTATATATGAGTTACCAGTCTACTCTCTTCTAATGCTGCAAGATGCTGAAGATGCTAGTCTTCGATAGGACTAGGCCTTCCCCCTCATTCTTGCTTTCTGCAGTCAGTCCAGATATAACCCCCATTCCTTGATAATGATGCATACTTGGCATAGTTCTGATGTCAGTCTTGCGAGTACTTTGGATGAGTACTCACCGCTGCTTTGCATTTCTCTTTCCCCCTCGATACGATTCTGCGTTCAGACGATGGAGCCCAGGAGATGGAGTACCTCGGAGACGACTACTACACCACCGCTGGAGCCTACTACTACGTGGAGAATGCTTACGCTCAGGAGTAGTTAGGAGGTTCCCAGGAAGGAGGCCTCGCCTCTTTCGATCCGCTGCTTATGTTTGTGCTAGCCTTCTTAAGGCAAAACTTGTCTAACTTATGTATGTACTCAGATATTATTTGCTTCCGCTGACTCGTGCTTGTCGAGCTTTGTATTCGAGCCCTCGAGGCCCCTGGCTTGTAATATGAAGCTGCATGACTTTAATTTGTGTCTAGTGTTGTGTTGT